>OY998232.1:24248980-25748146 GCA_963922035.1 Amblyjoppa proteus
GAAGTGTATGAAATGTGACAGGGAGAAAACCTGTAAAAAAACTTGCAACCCTTCGGGGAGTCATTAAAGATACATGCAGTATTATACCACATGTATTAACTATTTATGTTTTCATTTACTGCCAGTACATCGTTGTAAATTAATTAATAATAAATCATTTCTTATTTTAAAAATTGAATTATGTTATTATTTACATTTCAAAAAGTAAAAATGGTACGCAAGTACTTAAAATATGTTGTCTTGTTCAGAATATATATTTATCAAAACAATCTAAAAATAAAAAATAAAAAAAAATTAAATCATGTAAGCCAAGCAATTGTATACATACAAAAAAATTCTTCAAAAAAATACAAGATGCAAACCTAGTAATAAGGGGATATAACTGTGTAAGGGAGGGAATCTGTATAGACCCGAAAGGGTGTACATAGAATAAACACATACTACTACTGCTACAAGATGCAAACAATCTTGACAAAAAAAAATTAAGATGTTAATCATATTTATAAATCGGATGACAGTACAGCGAGATGGCGTACAAAAATTTGGCGTGCCAGTTTTTTTTACAATAGCTGTCGTACATGGTTCATTCAAATAATCGAGGGAACAGGGGGAACATCGAGTCTCCTACTTTACAAAATATGACATTGTCCGCCAATGTGATATTAATTATCTCATGATCCGATCCAACCGTGTTGACGCTCGAAAAATCACGTCTTCGACTTACTACCTACTGCCTTTAGTTTATGTTGGACCTGCTGCACACATGAGTTGCAGTCCCTGCGAACCAGCCACACAATAACCATGTAACAGAGCATTAGAGATCAAAGGCCAGATCGCAGAGCTTTCAACGACGCAACGGCTCCATGCTCCGCAACCGCTGCGCCGGAACAGCGTATCTCTGCTAGGTCTAATACGAGGCCGATGCAGCCGAGTCTTGCTGACCAACGTGATACCATATAGACGCAGTACATGAACTCACGATTCGCAAGCGTACCGTTCAAAACATTTGCGATTCGTTCTTCAAACACCCGCGAATATGGGCACAGCTGGATTTTATGGACGTTCGAGTTGGCAACGACTCTCTATTCTTCCGAGATCGTTACCAGGCAGCATACTCAGTCATGTTGAATCTTACTGACCAGAGTTCTCTGGATTTTGCTTTTGCGTTCGATTTGACTGCCAGTCAGAGGCTGTGTTCCTGCAACGGTTGCCTAAATTATATAAATACGCAAAACACACCGTCCACAGGAACAACAGCGTGTTCGATGCTCTAGTCGCAGACGCAGCCACCTCCAAAACCGACCGTCACCTTCTCAGCCAATGAACTATCCACTCTGCCCCAGCAAAGGGAGTCAAAAGGTGTAGTTACTTCCCCTCTCCCTCGATTATTTGAATGAACCATGTACGACAGCTATTGTAAAAAAAACTGGCACGCCAAATTTTTGTACGCCATCTCGCTGTACTGTCATCCGATTTATAAATATGATTAACATCTTAATTTTTTTTTGTCAAGATTGTTTGCATCTTGTAGCAGTAGTAGTATGTGTTTATTCTATGTACACCCTTTCGGATCTATACAGATTCCCTCCCTTACACAGTTATATCCCCTTATTACTAGGTTTGCATCTTGTATTTTTTTGAAGAATTTTTTTGTATGTATACAATTGCTTGGCTTACATGATTTAATTTTTTTTTATTTTTTATTTTTAGATTGTTTTGATAAATATATATTCTGAACAAGACAACATATTTTAAGTACTTGGCGTACCATTTTTACTTTTTTGAAAAAAGTATTTTGTGGTTGATTTCACCTATTTTTTCCTGTAAATGCGAAATCAGGAAAAGCGTGAACTTAAACATTTTTCGAAACTTCTATTCGATACTTTGTTTCCGAGATAATGTAGTGGAAAGATTTATTTGCAGCACATTTGTTATATATATATTTGTATATCGGAGTATATAACTACTACTTGGTAGCATCTCGTATTTATAAACGTATTTATAAATTATAAAAAACTTAATTACAAAAAATCATTTCTTCGAAGTACTTGGCGTCGAAACGTTATTATGTCTCTTGATTTTTTATAACGTCTCGTATTTATCAAAATACAAAACATCGTTTTTTATTTTAAAAGTACTTGGCGTTGAAACGTTATTGCGTCACTTAGGCTGTAAGCCGTGTTGTCGCATCTCAGTCTCGTCGGGTCTATCACTGAGAATCATCGAGAAATTAAATGGACAGGAAGCTGTAAAAGAAAAGCTACGTTTTCGATCTAACAAGGAAACATTCCCAAGTGTCCGACCCCGATTTCGATAATTTTGATATATGTTGTAGAACTCGGAAATTTAAGGGACACGTATTTTTTTTTATCATCCCTCGTTGATATATAAGGGGTGAAACAGCCCCTCAAACTTTGGCAGAAAAACAATAATTTTTTTTTTTTTCTTAGAAGCACCTGACGATTATCAATGAAATTTGGTATACATATATCTCGAGCCAACAGGACTCAGAAATGGTAGTGTGCATCACGGACGCACCCCTTTAAGGGGGTAAACTACCCCTATCTAAATCTTTATTTCTTTTTTTTCGGCGAAAAATAATCGAACTGGAATACAAATAGCATCGTTTTGAAACTAAAATGATATTACAGTTTACGTGTTTTTGGTTTTTTCCCAAAAACCACTGTTTGACCAGATATATATATTTCAAAGCTTTCAATATTTCCCATAGAAGCACCCGACGGATTTCAATAAAATTTGGCAAGCATATATTTCAGAGCAACAGAATTAAAAAATGATACCGTCCGACACGCGCCCACCCCTTTGTGGGGGTAAACCACCCTGATAATTTTTTTTTCAGGATAAAAGAACCGAAAAAAAATATAAATCGTATACAGCCGATGCTTGCATAAAAAAAACTCCCGTTTTCGCTTGGAGGGCGAATTCCTAATTCTACTATTTTATTCTACTATCAAAAACCATAATTTAGCACACGGGATATATATTCGAAACATAGGTAATATGTGAATTTAATAATATAACATTTCTACAGATGATACTATTTTCATTCCAAATTTATTCGTTCCAATACATGTATGGAATATGGGATATATGGGAATACTACAAGAATATTAATTCTGGAAAGCAAAAAAATCTTGGGACTGAAAATTTCAGAAAATTCTATATGATAAAAATAATGTTAACCAAAAATATTTGTAACAAAAAATTATGGCTCATATTCATGACAGTAGTGATGATCGTGGAAAAAGTGTTCGAAGCAGAATGCTTTCTTACACCATGAGCATCGTATTATAGGTAGTGCACCGCAAACAGCACATTTCATAACGGAAGATTTTTCGAAAGCAAATTCGACAGGATTTGGAAAACTTTCTAATCTGTCGTCTACATAGCCACTTTTATACCAAGCATATTGAAAAAGGGATCGATACCTAGGCGAAGATAGTTGATTATGTACAAGTGATTGTAGTTTTATAATATTGTTCCGTAAATGAAGATTAACATCGTAATTGTGTAGGATCGCATTGTCAGAGAAACGCTTCACAAAGTTTTTCCACACCCTAAAACCATAAACGTCTAAAGGTTGAATTCTTCCGGTAGTTCCTTTTGGTATAGTCATCAACACAACATCTTTATCTACAGGCTTCGTTTCTGCGATAATATTGCTGCAGTGACCGCTCCAGGAGTCCAGTAAAAGTAGGCTTCTTCGTCCAACGTTAGGAAAGAACACCTCTTTTAGCCATGTTTTGAAGTGGTCTGTAATTGCAAAACATTACTACCAGTAATATTCATGCACATTGCAGTAATAAAAAGAAAATTATCATTGCAGTACATCATTACCTTTTGTCATTTTGCCAGATGACGAAGGGAGGAGGTATACATTCGGGGGACGGATTAATGTTTTTTTCTACTAGAGGACCAAAGCGACCGCCTGCTTCTTTTAATACTATCAATAGAGGAGATAGTAGTCGCCCATCACAGGAGACAATTGGCTGAATAGTATAACTATGAGTTGTAGATGATATGGATTGAGCAGAACACTCGACTTTTTCCGTTCCTGCATACGTCAACGTACGTCCTGAATGTATTTCAAG
Organism: Amblyjoppa proteus; assembly: GCA_963922035.1. Lineage (NCBI taxonomy): Eukaryota > Metazoa > Arthropoda > Insecta > Hymenoptera > Ichneumonidae > Amblyjoppa > Amblyjoppa proteus. The sequence goes on from OY998232.1 coordinate 24,253,093, forward strand.
CTGGAATCCACTTTGATCAGAATTATATACGTTTTCAGGCCCGTATTCTGCTATAAAAGGCTTGACAGAAGCAACAAACTCATCAGCTGATTTTTTCAAATTAGCACTGTCTTCTATCGTCTTTCTTGAGACAAACTTTGTGATTTTTCTTGAAACGATCCGATGGGCTTTTTTGAAATTGTATATCCATTTTGAAGAGGCCACGAAAGGCCTATCGCCACTCCCCTGCTCTCCCCATGCTTCCAGAGCCCATTTTTTGATGTCCGAGTCATGGACTATTAATCCAGCTTCTATAGCGTTTCGTAATTTGTTTAATGTAAATTCGGCGATAATCATCAATTTTACTTTCCGCGTTCCTCCTTCGTCCACTTGCTTTGTCCATCTCGTTAATTGACGAGGATTAGTAAGTCTGGCAAATGACTTTTGTACAGTAGAAAACTTGAGATAGCTTTTTTTTCCACTCCGCCAGTACTCTACTGCCCTTTTTTTGTAATCAAATGGGATTTCATCGTTTACAGGACTAGGGCACACAGATGAAGAAGGTCCAGCCACTCCTTCCTCACTCCAATCTTCGGCGTCTTCGACGTATTCTGCGTCTGTTCCGGGAAAGTCGTCTACGAAACCCAATGTAGATTCTTCAGATACTTCTAAAGTGTTGAAGTCCCATATACTGTCCAGAAGAATCTTTTGAATCGATTCTTTCAGAATGATTTCTTGCCGATTGACTTCAGTCGTTGGTAGATACATTGTTTGAAATGTTGCAAGTAATAAATTAAGCACGTTCATTGGATTCACAAACATGTTTAAAATATCGTAACGCACTGATAACACGGCAGGCTCCGAACGCGAAATTTTCAACACCGAATGATGAGGAGTAATGCACGCTCAGACTTTATAAAGAGCCGCACGACTACTTGGGATAACATTTGTCTATTTTCGTTCCAAATTGTTTACAGGCCTGCCGCCCGAAGTTTTCCGGAAACTTCGAGATCTATTTATATTTTTGGCGTCACGAAAATACGCATGAAAAAAATATGTGATCGGTTATTTTGATTTTATGAAGTCGAAGAACTAATCTTATCTTTATTTTTCCAGAAATATGAGTAGACTCATAATGAAACGATTACCGCATCGTAGAATCTACCGTGAGGCAGATTCGGTAAAATAAGCTTTACATGTGTGAACTGAATAAAAATAAATGCTAATGCATTTATTTTAATATATTTTTTTTATTTTATTGTAATTTTATTCGTTTCTAATGAAATGAATAAAATTGCGATACAAATAGTTTCATCTGTAGTTTCATGTTATATTATCAAATCCACATATTACCTATATTTCGAATATATGCCGTGTGCTAAATTATGGTTCTTGATATGAAAATAAAATCCTGTAAACTCTCATTGAACTTCTGACTGCCCTCCAAGCGAAAACGGGAGTTTTTTTTATGCAAGCATCCGCTGTATACGATTTATATTTTTTTCGGTTCTTTTATCCTGAAAAAAAATAAATGATCAGGGTGGTTCACCCCCACAAAGGGGTGGGCGGGTGTCGGACGGTATCATTTTTCAATTCTGTTGCTCTGAAATATATGCTTGCCAAATTTTATTGAAATCCGTCGGATGCTTCTATGGGAAATATTGAAAGCCTTGAAATATATATACCTGATCAAACAGTGGTTTTTCAGAAAAAACCAAAAACACGTAAACTGTAATATCATTTTAGCTTCGAAACGATGCTATTTGTATTCCAGTTCGATTATTATTCGCCGAAAAAAAAAGAAAAAAACATTTAGATAGGGGTAGTTTACCCCCTTAAAGGGGTGCGTCCGTGATGCACACTACCATTTCTGAGTCCTGTTGGCTCGAGATATATGTATACCAAATTTCATTGATAATCGTCAGGTGCTTGTAAGAAAAAAAAAAAATTATTGTTTTTCTGCCAAAGTTTGAGGGGCTGTTTCACCCCTTATATATCAACGAGGGATGATAAAAAAAAATACGTGTCCCTTAAATTTCCGAGTTCTACAACATATATCAAAATTATCGAAATCGGGTTCGGACACTTGGGAATGTTTCCTTGTAAGTCTTAAAAGAGGTATAAAATATATAAAAGGAAATGAATATTAAAAAATAGTAGAAACTCACTGTCGTCGAAAATGTCATCAACTCTTATACGCGGAACGTTGAACGTCGTTGCCTAGAGATGTTCCATTTTGCTGAATAACACGTTGCGAGTTAATTTTTTTTTACAAATGCAACCGCTTAGCACGTCCTTGATCTGGTATTTCAATTGATAGGGCATGCCGTTTAATTCGTTGAAGATATTCCATTTGATTATGGAGCCATGATAGCTTATTTCATCGTACTGATGATTCTCGACTTCGTCCAGAACTGCGAAACAGTAATTATTATTATTGTTGTATAATTTGTAAATGTAAATTTCTTATATGTATGCATAATAGTGTAATCGTCTCACTTTCGACTAATCGAACACTTTTCTCGCCGCCACCGAAGTACGGGGGGGGGGGCATAGTGTAGATTTACTCTGACTGGTAACGAACGCGCGTTGCTCGATGAGCGAATCAAACAAGCTACACGGCATTAACTTCGACTTATATTGGGTTCTTCCGAAAAGTTGCCCCGAGTCGAGGCTTGAAGATCGTAGGCTCGATTTATGGTATGTAACTTCTACAGATTCGGCGACGTCCATCAGATTTTAACCACGGTTAAATTCATCACTTTCGTCGAAACTGCGGGATGATTAAAAGTGTAGATTTAGAACAAAAATTCAAATAATGTATAAAATCGAAATAAATTTGATTTTTTTTATAAAATAATTTTTTATTACCTCCTCATTTATTTTGTTGCTCAGTCGCTCGGTAAATGTGTCAACACTGTTATCATTATAGGTAGCGAAATGTACACAACGTAATGCTTCTACGATCCACGATATATCCACGATGCGTGCTCTTCTTGTTTCATCCTATCTGTCGATTATCGAATACGCCTATTCATCGGCGTCCAAGGCTCTCATAATGTGAATGCATCGTCATTCTCTATTTGGCTTGAGTATTTTTATCACCCTGCAAGGTTAACAATTAAATGGTATTCGATATCTAAATTTATTTTTTCTCTATACTATGAAAGTTACCTCACTGAGTGTTGTCGAGCTATATAATAATGTCGTACGGTACGCTATGATCGTTCGAAATCTTGCAATTCAGTTCAGCGTTGTGTAGCAGCGGATACGAAACGTATAATAACCTGAAAGGTCGTATAATCTGCGTTCTCACTGTGGCAAGGAAATAAATTATATAGTTTCATCAATAATTTGTCGAAATATTTTCACTCACCAAAACGAAATAGGTACACGTTGTTGAACTTTCTGTCCGGCATTTTGGAGTATAAATACACTCTAACGACTCTGATCAAATAATTTTTTGTAGTACATGGCGTCGAACTTCTATCACGACTCTCAAATGTAGTCCAATCGTGACAAGTCAGTTTTGTAAGGCGCAAATTGTGCAGTGCCGGGAACGCGCTAAAATAATGTATAAAGAAAGCTGCATTATTTTTTCATTGGGTAGGTTGCAAGAAAGAAAATGTCCAAACCAGTACATCTACTCTTATTCACATGTAGAACAATGTTTATAGCCATTTTTTACATTACGTTTGTTCTAAGAATAATATATCCAGATCTTTACTGTTACGAGGCCAATTTTTTTTTTTAATTGTAGAATCATCAGCAAATATCCAGCCAGTTCGCTTCATCCTCAGCATACTTGTGTAATGTCCGTTTCGTATACTCGTACCATGGTGGAAAATAGCACTTGTAACTTTATAACTGCAATTGTTGACTCGTATCGTTGCGGTAGGTACACCTTTAATGGTGCATATTTTCTTATTAACTTCGCCATCTTTTACGTTAAATAGTAACAGTTGAATGATTAGTATTCGTTGCGTCGATTCAATCTTCGTCCGTTGAAGCACGCTCGGAGCATTATTACACGTATTACAAGAAACATCTACGCTATTCCACTTATTTACATTGTGATCAATAATTTCTTGTAATGTTGACACTTTCTTACCTTTTGCTTGTGGTAATGAAAATAACAAAATGTTGTTCGGATGTCCAGGATAAGTACTTTCAGTGCCACAAGAAGGACACATTTGTACTGTACTAATGTGATGATTAACCATGTTTCGAATACTGCACAATTTTTCACAAAGAAAATGAATAAACTCCCCTGCATCTTGTTGAATCTTTTCCGTAAATGTTCCACCGACAAAATCACGTACTTTTGATATATCAATACAGTCATCTTTATTCGGGGACACATAGGTTTCGATAAATAATCGAATAGCTGTATTTTTTTCACTTTGAACCAATATCGCTTCTCTAATGGGAGAGGAATGTATAATACATTGAATAACAGAAATAGCATAACAAGACACCTGATCATGATTTATAAGAGCTTTTATAGAGAAATGAAAATTCCCATGACCATTGTCTTGCGCCTCTTGTTGACAATCTAATATTCGCGCTGCTATTGACCAGACGGTATCAAATGTTTTTATAGGGCGAGCGTGAAAAACATTGAAATTCTCAAGATCAGGCCTGTATTTGCTTCGCAACCTATTGTACTCTATTATTGCTAATTCATTAGCTTTAACGGATGCTGGATCATAATTGATTAAATGTAACCCTCCTAATTTTGTAACTCGTGAGAGTGCTACATAAGCTTGCCCACAGCTAAAGACAGTATTACCCGCATCCACGAGAGCATTCTGTAAGCTTAAGCCTTGACTTTTATGGATTGTAATACCATAACTTAAACATATTGGAAATTGCTTTCTTACAACAAATGCCCGATCCATTATTTCAAATTTCACACTCATACGTTCTAATGTATGGTGTACTCCGGAGGGCAATGAAATATTGATTGATAGAACATCGTTACTATCGAGAGTTCGTTGTATAGAAACAATTGTAGCAATCGTGCCATTGACAAGACCCTGTGTTACGTCAATATTTCTTCTAATCATTATCCGTGATCCGACCTTCACAGTAATTACTTTCGACAGCCCGGCTGTTCGTGAATTACCTTCGTCGTCACTAGACAAGATTTTTGACACTTTTTTTTCATGTATGATACACACTCTACAGTATCCTGTGCGATAAGTTGTATCTCTTCAGAAAGTAATCGACTCAACATTGCCGTGTTTAAAGAATCGCAAAGTGCACAAGTGGGAAGCAAACAAACTGCATCGAATGGTAATTTATACATGTAGTCGCATATCTCATTCAAACGGCCCTCTACCGTTGTGGTATTAAATTTCAATTTTCTTGACTTTAAAATTTGTGTGTCGGAATCAAGTACCACTCCTATTCGAATTCGGGATAACATATCTCTGTAAGAATGATCACCCATCTGACGCATGTTGATTGTAAGTTCGTCATAACAAAATAAATCAGACCATAAATCAACAGGTCCCATAGCTCCAATAAATTCATCAATTTTTTTTTTTTTTGATAATTTAATGAACGGTGGTTCTTCGTGGACTGGCGGAAGTTGTAAAAGATCGCCAAAGACAATGATATGCTTTTTGCCAAACCAACCATCTTCACATTCGCCGGTGTTGAATATTTCGGTTAATCGCAAATGGATTTACATTAATGTGACATTGGATATCATAGAAACTTCGTCAATGATTATCAAAGTCACATTTCGAAGTTGATCCCGCAATAATTTAAGAGCAGTATCGGAGAGTTGTCGATACTTGGCCGTATGGCCATGTTCAACTGGTAATTGAAAAAGTCGATGTATAGTCAACCCGTCGACATTAAAGGCTGCTATACCAATCGGAGCATTCACTACTGCATCTTTATCAAGGACTTGTTTTGTCCACATTCTCAGAGTTTTTATCAAAAAACTTTTTCCCGTTCCTCCCTCTCCACTTATGTACAGTCTTATAATTTTATTTTCAGACTGCAAAGCATTTGCAACTGTATCAAAGATCCGTTTCTGATCTGCATTTAATTCTTTAATCATTCCTGAAAGATGGTTTGCATCAACCTTATCGCACACATCTTTCAAGTCTTTCATCGCAGCTTCTACCTCGGCGGGAACACATTCCAGAATCTCATTTCCGGAAAGTTCGTTTACTTTCTCGGGACTCTTCAAATGTTTCGCAACCTCTTCTGTGACAAAATCTATGGCTCGTTGAATTTCATTAATTTTTTCGTGATAACGCAAACCTTCGGCGAGTTGTGACTGCAAGGATATAAATGCTTTGGCGTACGTATCATTTTTACCTTTCAGTTCATCGAGTTCTCTCCAAGGTTGGAATAATACCAAAATCGAGTAATAATATAATTCCGGTTGAGTTTTGACATTATACATATAATGATTGACAAGACAACCACGCGATCGTCTCGTCAAGTATTTTGATTCACCCAATTTGTACACTTCATCAATGGTCTTAGGCTTTCGATTCGATACGTCATACCATTTAACAAAATCATATAGATTAAGGGATTCCAATTCCTCCGGCCTTTTTGGGTAATACGTATCGACAATGGAGTCAAAAAATATTTCGGTAGATTCCGGTTCGAGAGCTTTAATTTCCTTGCAAGGCTTCAGTCTCCTGCTTCGAATAATATTAACATCTACCCATTTTATAGTAGTTTTCGAATCCGTGCCATGCAATCGAATTCCGAGAAGAGTGTCAGCAGCTTCAAATGCTCCACATTCTCGATTATTCAACATGTGCATTGAAAGATTCCAAAGACAGCTAGCAACACTCTTGTTAGAATTAAGGACTTCGAATGGATCATCAATATTACTTTTTTCTGCCTTGGAAACGTATTTAGTCGTATACCATGTTAATAAAGTAGATTCTTCACCAACAAATTGTATATCCATATTACCTTCCCAAGCGCAAAGTATAGCTGGATTATAATCATTAATATATGCCTCTGTTGAATCACGTGGTAAGTCATACAATCTACTTTTCGTTTTCAATTGTTTCCTTCCAGCAATAGCAACAGAAACATCGCGAAGCTTTATTGTTTTTGTCAACGGACGTGGATGTCCGAATTTACAACGCCGAGTAAATCCAGTTTTAGTCTTTTTAGCTTTTAAACAATATGAGTTGTGATGATGCCATTGATGATCTTTCACTCGTCGATGTAACTCGGGCGAAACTTTTTTGTTCGGCATTCTACACGTTACATATTTCAGAATAAATTTCGCGATTTCAATCTCTGACGACTTGCCGATGACAGGGGCATCCTTGATCCAAATTAAAAGATGAAAATGTTGTGCTCCCCTCGTTTGATATTCTCGACGCCAAAAGTAATGTTCAACATCGCCAATAGGATTATCTGGGGAGCATATAAAATCCAACATTGCTTGAAATTTGATTTCAATAAATCGAGAAGTCGACACGGGATCAGAAACTATCAGCTGCATCGGATGTATCTTTTTTTCAATCGGAATATCATTGACATCTCGAAGATACTCTATAAGATCCATCCAAAGCCATTCACTAGGACTGAATGTTAGGAACCATGTAGCAGGTCCATAATTTCGAATCATGCATGATAAATTACTTCTAAGTATCACCCAGAACTGCTCAGTATTCCTTAATCTCGAAAATATTGTGTTCAAATTTGACTCAAGTAACCCCTTAGACATTTCATCTAAATAGCTTGCAGCCGTATATTTCGAGCGGGGATTCGTAATGTTCAATTTGTGAAAAATTCCGGCATTTATTTGTCGCAAGTTATTATTGTACAATAAAAAAAAGAGATATTGCTCGTGTAATCGAAACTGGCAATGTTTCGACATGAGCCTCGATTTGATGAATTCGAAATCAGTAAGACGTACTGACCTCGGTTCTTGCTGACCATTCTCTCCATATGGATATAAATCCGGAAAACACATTAGATCTAAATATTCGTCTTTGTGACCCATAGGACAATCATAAATTTTAAGCATTTGGTAGAGATCCGTTGCCCTTTCATTCATTGTTTTGTCATGAATCGGATAAATGCTAAATTTTTCATAATATCCATCCGAACGTGACATTTGCGTCAATAAAGCCGCTCTTTTCTCGTCATGCTTAGATAAAATATCACAATCTTTCAAAGGAACATTATTCGAGTCGTGTTCCTCTTCTTGATATTCTAAATCTTGTAGATTATCAGGGAGTAAATTTTCATGAGATCTTGGCAACTCTATTCCAAAGTACAATGGATTATTGCTCTGCAGCCATTGTAGAGTCAACCAAATTTTTCTCAAATCCACAAGCTTTTCCCATATTATTTTAGCCTTTGTTGGAATACCACGAACGAGTATATATAATTCATGTTTAGCATTAATTGGATCGGTAGAAGGACAAACTTTTTTCAATGTTTCATCTATGGGCAAAGGTAGATGAAATGTTCTACCTACGACTTTCGGTACCTTATGATGATTATGTAGTTGGTTTTTCTTTGACACGGTACCTAATTTTTGTATTACTTGAAAAGCTTTTGCCCGTTGAATTAATATAGTCTCGTAAACATTAAGACTTTGCATTATCGCTGGAACAGGCCTTACATAAAGATTATTAGCAATACACGTAGGTGGTATCTTATCTTCCGAGAATTTACCGTCACAATATCGACAAATGTAATTCTCTCCTTCATAAGGTAGATCGAATTTTTTGAGGCATTCTTTAAAACTCTCCCAATTCTCTCCATACCTTGATACTCTAGAACAATTAATCTTTAACGTATTTTTCTCAGTGCAAAGCTTTTCACAGGAAATACACGGAAGGCGTGGAGTATCAATAACCCTTTTGGTGAAAGCTCGAAACGCACAATGATATTTCGACATTATCTCTCGTTCATTCAAATTAATTTCATGTCTATCGGTTTTTAAAGAATCAGCTTTCTTCTCAGCCTCGTCGGCAATTATTTTGAGTGCGTCTATATTATTGCTGTTTAAAGCGTTATCTAAATGTCTTAATTTTTTATTGAGATCGATTAAATTATAAACACATCTCTTCAAATTTCGTATCATCGGAAAATGAGGGGCTAGAATTTCGACTGATAAAAAGGTCGATAAACATTCTTCTGGGTTCACATAGCAACCGTATGAATGACCGAACTTGTCAGGATTAACTTTATTAGAACATTGATGTGCAGTGGATAAATAATTATCCAACTTGCGCAGTTCACAGTTCATTAATTGTTGACAAAACGCTTTGAACTTATTCAAAACATAATCATTATCAGTCTTGCAGAAAGATCCACAACTCCATGATTTTGTTGTCTTGTTTTTCCTTTTTATCCAAGGTAAAATGTTCATAGCTCTACCTTGAGCATCCGTTATAATCGGTTGCGATTGTTCGAACTTACGATAGGAAGCGTGTGTATAATAAGCCTCAGATGAAGAATTATGCATCGACTGCCCACATAAAGCTTCGACTTGATCACGTGGATTTGAACAGGAAACTTTTGCCGAACGTGTCAAACATATTTCAGCTTTTTTTTTAATGTTCGCTAGTATGTTTTTAAGTCGAATAAGATCATTTTTCCTAACAGCAAAGCACCATGTGACAATACGCTCGGCTTCTAATCGGCTTTCAAGGGGTGACGATGATTTGTCTAATTGCGCCCACACAGCCCGAACATACAATTCTTTCGTGTATAGGGTTTGCATCCCTTCCTTCATCCACTTATTCTCTGTAGTTTTGCGAAGCTTATTTTCTTTTGCATCACTCAACAGCTTCTGAGTAACTATTCGTTGTCTACTGAGTGCTTTCGATTTGATCCGTTTTTCTATATTACAGCTAATAACGCCTCGATCATCACATTGAACCGAGGAATTAAAAACGTCCAGATCAGTATCAGTAGATGTAGACAATTTTATCATCTTCGCTACAACGCCGTCAATATCGTTACTGTCATCATCGTTTATCGAACAAGCAACGGACGGATCTTCGAGACCTTGCTTTTTTACCTTGGCTCTCCATTTAACCATATAGTCAGCATGTTTACGTTTTCTATCCAACGCTTTTTCAGGAGTATTACTTTGAGTATGAGTATGTTTTTCTCGCTTTATTGCCATAGACTTAGCTGCGCGTTCAGCAGTTTTACTTTTTCTATTCAATACTTCCTTGGGTGCAACATTTTTGGGACATTTTCCCAAATTGGGTCCTTTATCAAACTTATCTTCAGAAGAAGAAGATAAATATAAACTCAAAGCGGCTATCAAGGACTCTATATCGCGATGAGTATCTGAGGAAATATTCATTAATGATTTCATGCTATTATTGTTAATCATGTTATCTTTTCTCGATTTCAGTTCAGAAGAAGCAACATTTTTATTACATTCCAAAAGATTTGATAACATCAAAGGCACAATATCACGATCGGCATCAGTAGATATAGACAATTTCATTCGCTTTGCTTCAATGTCGCTACTATCACTTCTATCATGGTCATCTATAGAACAAGCAACAGACGAATCTTCGAGATTTTGTTTTTTTATTTTCGCTCTCCATTTAGCCATATAGTCAGCGTGTTTACGTTTTCTATCCAATGCTTGTTTAAGAGTATCTTCTTTTTTTTTGTTTGCTTTCCATTTAGCCATATGGTCAGCGTGTTTACGTTTTCTATCCAATGCTTGTTTAGAAGTATCTTCTTTTCTTTTGTTTGCTTCCCATTTAGCCATATAGTCAGCGTGTTTACGTTTTCTATCCAATGCTTGTTTAGGAGTATCTTCTTTTTTTTTGTTTGCTTTCCATTTAGCATTTGCTTTGGCATGTTTACGTCTTCTTTTTAACGCCTGTTCAGGAGAATCATTTTGATTTACTATTAACTTAGATGCCCGTTCAGCAGCTTTACGTTTTCTATTCAATATTTGCTCAGGAGTAACATTTTTGCAACTTAGTTTTGGTTCTTTTGTGCTCCTCTTAGTTTTAGTTTTAGCAGCTTTTTGTTGTTTATCCAACGTATCTTCAGAGGAAGTCATGTCCTTGTTAGATTTTGATGATGAATTCGAAGTTGCTATCAAGGACGCTATATCGCGATGATAATCTAGGGAAATATGCACTAATGAATCTTGACTATTGTCATTTATGATGTTAGCTTTGCTTAATTTCCTTTGTCGAGAAAATGTTTTCAACTCCAATTCAGAAAATGTAACATTCGTATTGGATTTCGAAAGATTTGATATCGTCAAAGGTGCAATACCGCTATCGGATTCTGGAAGACCGTTCACTTTCAATGGTCGTGCACTCTTACCAATTGCGGTCTCTAAACACTTGTTAGAATTTTCAATTTTTGATCTATCAGTCGTTTCATTTTTTTTTTTTTGTTACCGAATTTTCTATTTTTGGAACCTTTACCCGCTTTTTCTGTAACTTCGTTCGGCTTGTCACTATTTCATCGTTGCAACTTGGAAGATAATCGACAAAAGTGGCCCGCTTATTTCCGACGGGTTCATTACATTTTTTTTGCAAGCATTATCTGTCGACAATAGTCCGGTGTTTGTATAACAAGGCTCTGAAATTCTGTTTTTCGCTATTCGTCTTTCCTCAATTTCCCGTTCGGCTGCTAAGACAGAAGCACGCCAACATTCTTTTATGGCAGCCAGAGAAGCAATAACTGTGGGTTCGATTGGGTTGCACGGAAATTGCTCGATTATCCCCGATACGAAAATCTTCAACAAATGAAGACGCATCGCTGGTTGATAGTATCTTACATTCTCTGGTTTTACTCCGAAGAGTATTGCCGTCGCGAAAGCAATCGAGTACACTCCACAATCGTCACAATTCGGCTGGTTATCTACTAACGGAAACAAGACAGAGTCTCGACGTCCGAAGTCGTAGTACGGGTACAACGCCCGCAAGAACAGTAGATGATGTGTATGCAACTTTTTCCGATTGAGAGAATCATACACATATAATCTGGTTCCATCGTAATAGCTACAGACCCAGTGACCACCGGTGATCGCCAGCTGGCGGCCATTGCCATCTTTTGGGTGTAAATCGTTGCAGCTGAACAGTATCTGTATATGTTTCTCTTTTGGTGGTACAGGCGTTATCAACTCAGGGTGAAATATAAGAAACTGGGCCCGTGGTGTAAATTCTGAACACGTGCTCAATAGTTTTCCGAATTCATCGATATTATCGTCATTGAGCCATTGTCCGGTCTCAATGATAAGTTGTTGACGAATTTTCTCAGAATACTCGTTAAGAGGATACATCTTTTGGCATAGTTGAAACGGAACTGATTTTTTTTTAAAATAACCTCTTAGTATTATAGCTAAAATAAGTGTATAGCTGGTAAAGCGCTTTTACCAACTTATGCGCTTAAATTTAAGCAGCAGTGTGTTAGGACTTGGGGCAGTCCTTGGTGTAGCGCCTAAGGCAACCAAGAAAAAAAGAAAAAAAAGAAGTCGATGAAAAAAAAGTAAACTTGGTGTACGCGTGGACGTCTATCACAAATAAAGGAATCTGGAAAGAAGGAAAAAAATCATACCCGTAAGAGACAGATCTTACCGACTTCTAAAATCTGAAATGTTAAACAGTGTCGGATGAATGACATGAGCAGCAGCAGCATGGCTGAAAAAAAAATTGAAAATTGAAATTTTTATATTCACTTTCACTCTCTCATAAAAGTTAAAAGTTGAAAGTTGAAAATTGGAAGTTGACAGCTGAAAGTTCAAATCTTTATACAATTTTCTCATAATGTGCCTTATTCGTAAGCTTCTTTTATGAGAAAGCATTTACTATAGTTTTGGCTCCCTCATAGAGGAAACTTGCGAATAAGGGATATGAAAAAGTTGTATAAATCTTTATACAATTTTCTCATAATGTGCCTTATTCGTAAGCTTCTTTTATGAGAAAGCATTTACTATAGTTTTGGCTCCCTCATAGAGGAAACTTGCGAATAAGGGACATTATGAAAAAGTTATATAAAGATTTCAAGTTTGAGTTTTCAACTTTCAACTTGTATGAGAGAGCGATATGAAATTTCCAATTTTCAACATTTAGGAAGAAGCGTTATGAAAATCGTATTAAAGTTTTTGCTAAAACTGATGTCTGATTTTCAGGTTTAGTGCGAAAAAATCCCCCCAACTTGCTGTTTTGGTCAAAACGAATGTCGGATCTGTGCTCAGTGCAAAAAATACATAGAATTATGCGTTTCAGTTTTTCATTAATTAAATTATTACTCGAGAAGTCCAAATCCGCAATGGCATCGGGAAGTAAAAAATCACTGTTTAAAAATAAAATCACTCATTTTTCAATTTTGGCTACAAAAGTTGTTGATACATTTTTTCGTCAGTCGTCACTGTGGGACTATATATTTTATCTGTGTACCCAATGATATTTAGCTCTTAAAAATTGGACGAAAGCAGAAACATTGACTATTAACAACACTTCATGTGTGCCAAAATCATCAAATGACATAATCGAAGAACCGCTGACAAACTTTTTTTTTCACTTCCAATGAGATATTTGCATGCTTCCGATGGCAACGATTAGAAAATTGAAAATAAGAAAATTACACCATTTTTTACTGTTGATCTTATCGAGAGATTGTAAAATATTTTTGACATAATCGAAGCTACGCTGGCAAACTTTTTTTTTTCATTTCGGATTAATGAAAAAAAAGGTATCTTTTATTGATGGTGATGGGATTGCGTATAAGACATTTGCATGTTTCCGATAGCAACGTTTTACACTCTTGAAAAAATAAGGAATAAAGTTCTAATAAGCATTCAATACATTTAATTCTCATCCGTCAAAGCCGGTATGGATGAGAAGATGATCTAAGTTATCGAAACCCTCAATTACAAAGATTTTTAAAATTGATTCCATCGAGAGGAAAAAAATGTTCTCGACAAAATTCAATCTCTGTCGGCAAATATTTTTTTCACTTCAAACCTGATTATCGAGAGATTGTAAAATGTTCTTGACATAATCGAAGCTCCGCTGGTAAACTATTTTTCACTTCGGATTGATGAAAAAAAGGTATCTTTTATTGATGGTGGTGGGATTGCGTATAGGACATTTGTATCTTTCCGATGGCAACGTTTTACACTCTTGAAAAAACAAGGAATAAAGTTCTCATAAGCATTCAATACATTTAATTCTCACCCGTCAAAGCCGGTGTGGATGAGAAGATGATGTAACTTATCGAAACCCTCAATAACAAAGATTTTTAAAATTGATTCCATCGAGAGGAAAAAAAATGTTCTCGACAAAATTGAATCTCTGTCGGCAAACATTTTTTTCACTTCAAACCTGATTATCGAGAGATTGTAAAATGTTCTTGACATAATCGAAGCTCCGCTGGTAAACTGCTTTTCACTTCGGATTGATGAAAAAAAGGTATCTTTTATTGATGGTGCTGGGATTGCGTATGAGACATTTGCATGCTTCTGACGGCAAAGATTTTATAACCGACAAAGATTTTATTTTATAATACACTCTTGTAATACACTCTTGAAAAGAAGAGGAATAAAGTTCTCATAAGCATACAATACATTTAATTCTCATCCGTCAAAGCTGGTAAGGATGAGAAGACAATGTAACTTATCAAAGCCCTCAATTACAAAGATTTTTAAAATTGATCCCATCGAGAGAGGAAAAAAAAGGTTCTGGACTAAATTGAAGCTCTGTCGCAAACATTTTTTTCACTTGAAACCTGAGATATACTGTGGAATCCAATGATATTCGGCCCATAATCTCACAGTTTCGCATAAAAAGACGAAAAAATAATGTGCAAAGAAATTCTACCGAACATATTTTATAAATAGTAAATAGTACTCACAGAAAGTCTCGTAGTAACACAATGAAAGTTTTTTGATTTTTTATCTTCACTTCAAACTGCAGACTCTTGATGCTCCTTGATACTTCACGATGAATATTCACAACCAAAGAAATCACCGCAACCGAAGGATAACGTTGTCCAATAAAGAAATTCCTGAATAAACTGTGCTCCGAAAAAAATTGCAGCTTCCACGTGCAGAAACATTTAACCGGTACCGAGCGTTACCGAGCGTATATAGCAACGTGAATGAATTATTTTACCATCCGACAGATGGCAGCGTGTGAAAATGCTAGAGACTAGCACGGATCTCGATCAATAATAAGTGACCGGAAAAATTGCAGCACCTGCTTACAAGAACAGCCAATCGATGCTCAGTGTATAGTGACGTGAAAGAAAAATTTTCACCATCCGACAGATGGCACCGCGCGAAAATGCTAGAGACTAGCACGGATCTCGATCAATAATAAGTGACCGGAAAAATTGCAGCACCTGCTTACAAGAACAGCCAATCGATGCTCAGTGTATAGTGACGTGAAAGAAAAATTTTCACCATCCGACAGATGGCACCGCGCGAAAATGTTACAGACTAACCGAGATGTCGATCAAAAATTGCTCTTCACTTCTGTCTCGACGGTCACGGAATCAACAAACGCGTAAGTACTCATTTGTTTTTTGTCTTTGTCGAAAATCGATAATTGATGCTTCGGCATCGATAATAATAATATTAATAATAATAATAATAATAATAATAATAATAACAATAATGATAAGTTATTTGTATTCTTGACGAGTGTGAAAAAACTTTTTCTGACGAGTGTGACAGTATACAGCACGAGCCGAAGGCGAGTGTTGCAATCACACGAGTTCAGAAAACGTTATTCGCATGAGTAAGGATAACATTTTTTTTCATAGGGTGAAAATGGGCACAAAAACCACCATATTTACCAAGTGAAAAAAAAATATATATATATATATATATATATATATATAATAAATATTAATGAATTTTTGTTGCATTTCAGAAAAATGAACACCACCAAAACACCAACGGACCTCAATAAAATGGAGGATCAGTCGGGGGACAACAACCCCAACAAGACTCCGTCACCAGGCGTGGAAAGGCAACAGGAGCCGCCGCTAGACTCTCCACCCGCCAACGAAGGGGAAAAGAAAAAACCTTGTGAGTAGTAATAATTTCATTGCAATAAAATTATAAAATTATAGAAATTCAAGCTCCGTTAACCGAGTTGAAATAATTTCATATCGGTTTCTGACAAAGATTGAAAATTCTATATGAAACGTCTGCCTCCGCTGAATGGCAACATAAAATTAATTACTGTTTCTGAGAGCAACCAAAACTCTCCTAAGCACTTAGTTATATTTCTTGTCACTTGTCGAACCTGCTACGAGTCAGAGAAAATCTATGCATGATATATAGAAGTTTCATTCGCAGCTATCAATGTACAACCGATAGCTACAAATGAAACTTTTGTACGCACAGAATAGATTTTCTTGTAAGTCGTAACAGGTTCAACAATAAGTGAGAAAAAAATATATCATGTACCTATGAGCGTTTTGATAATTCAGTACAATATTCATTTTTTATTACCATTTGGAGGAGATAGATAAAAAAGAGTATCTTCCTTTTTTTTTTTTTGTTCTGTTAGTTTTTCTTCCTGTTTTGGTTATTTTTCTTCCTTTTTTGGGTTTTTGTATGTTATAAAAAATCATTTCATATTTTTCAGATCGAGGCACCCGCGCTGGCTGGCGGGTGAAGTTCGAGCGGCGTCTTCGCTTAGCGGCGCAGCTAAATTTATACACGGCCCAGCTGGCGGCAAACGAGCGGCGTCCGGCGCGGAGCTTCCAAGGCGGCAGGGGCGGCCGCGGTAGGGGCGACCGCGGTCGTGATGAGACAACGGGAAAAACCCAATAAGGTAAAAAATATACATATTTTATATATATATATATATAATATTTGTATTTTTTAAATAAATCAAATAGTTAATTAATATATTGTTTTTTATTGTTGCAGGACCAGAGGCAAAAAAAAGAAAATGTATTATTTAATAATATATATTTTATTATTAAAATAAATAAATATTTTTGTTAAAAAAGAGATCTGGCCATTTTTTTTTTTCAATCAGAAAACCCTCCGCAGTACTCCGGACAATTTTTCGCGCGATTTTTTACTTTACTTTGAAGTTTTTGTTCAAACATTTTTTCCATATAAATTAAAAAATTATTACAGATTTTTGTATGTAAATATATGACACTTTGGATGCACCGGACGTTTTCGATTACAGCCATTGTACTGCCTGCTCACTGAGTACGATTTTGAATCGAATATAATGATGAGATAAAACGACGCATTTCGGCACAGCTCGTGCACATCCGAAGTCGAAAATTCCTCGGTCATCTTGAACAATTTCACGATGTCGATGTCCTTTGCGATTGGTTCGTTCTCCAAAAATCTGAAAAAAGAAATGGAAAGATAATCGTTTGTCAGAGAACGTTCCAATGTGGCTAAATGGCTCATTGGCAGGCCAACGTGAAAAGTCGTGGGCATACGTCGAAGAATCGCTCTGTCCAAATCCTGGGGTCTACTGATAGCTCTTAAAAAATGATGACGATGCACGCTGGATCAAACCATCCCACAGAGACATGAATTGTGCCTTCATCATTGCCGTTGTTTCGTGATTGGTTGAATTTCGTGCCCTCAGAAACGAATCTGCAATAAAAGTAATGAGAACAGGAAGTTGAAAAGATACTAAAGGCAATTTCTGTTATTATCCCTACCTATACCTACCAACAATCTCGTCTATAAAGATCTATAAAGACGATACAGGACTGCAGTTTAACAGCTAATGAGAATACAGCAGCAGTTATTTCTCACTTTCGCTATATCAGTCAAAATTACTACAACCAGGCGATCCGTGCAGCAGTACACCCTGCAAAAAAGAAAAACAATATTTAATATTTTTCTATGCGCATCAATAAAATACACTATAGTTTATATGACGGATATGATAAACCTTCGGCACCTGGGTTAACTGAAAGTCTTCGAACAAATATTTCCTCTGAATAGGCAATCGATCCGCTCCTCCTTGTTGAAACTCGACGGTCTCCTCCTCGTCCAAACTTGATCGATTTCTCCTTGTCGAAACTCGACGGTCGCCTCCTTGTTGAAACTCGACGGTCTCCTCCTCGTCGAAGTCGTCCTCGACGGTGTCCTCCTCGACGGTGTCCTCCTCGACGGTGTCCTCCTCGACGGTGTCCTCCTCGTCGATGTCCTCCTCGTTGAAATCCTCGACAATCTCCTCCTCGGTGAAACTGGACGGTCTACCCCGTTGATCGCCTCCTCGTCGCAGTCGTCCTCGACGGTCTCCTCTGGACGCATTCCTGAAAACAGAAAATCCTGAAAACAGAAAAACCAAACTTAATAGATTCCTCCTTGTCGAAACTCGACGGTCGCCTCCTTGTTGAAACTCGACGGTCGCCTCCTTGTTGAAACTCGACGGTTTCCTCCTCGTCGAAGTCGTCCTCGACGGTGTCCTCCTCGACGGTGTCCTCCTCGTTGAAACATTGAAATCCTCGACAATCTCCTCCTCGGTGAAACTGGACGGTCTACCCCGTTGATCGCCTCCTCGTCGCAGCCGTCCTCGACAGTCTCCTCTGGACGCATTCCTGAAAACAGAAAACCTGAAAACAAAAAAGAATAAAAAATAAAAAGAATAAAAAATATATAGCAAACTATGAGAATTTATTGAGATACCCATTGAATTTACTTATTAAAACAGAACATCTTTTTTTTTTGAGGTTAGGGCAAAAATTAATAAAAAACAAAATAAACAAATAAAAAAATTGAGGTTAAGCCTAAAAATGTAAAAAATTAAAAAAATATAAGACAATATAATATAACTCACCAGGTCTTCTTGCCGAAATAGAGCCGTCCAAAAATGATCGCGTAAACTCACGCACAATCGATCACCTCACATCACCTCACACCCATATTTGACGTTCACTTCATCATATCTCGGGAACCGCTGGACGATTATTCTCGTAATTAGGCCCATTAGAAAGCTTGGGTCCGAATTATATGATAAAAGTGTCCTTAAATTTTCGATGCGATGCTTCATTGCCGAGATCGAGACAACCGAAAATTTCGCGTGAATTCACGCAAAAATCGAAAAATTTTGGATTGATTCGCTGTCACGATCATCATACACAAGAAATTACCAATCGAATGTGTTCGCAATTAAGCGAACCGGAAAGCTTGGATAGGCATTCTATAGTAAAAATGTTATCACCATTTCGATTCGATGATTTATTTGTGAGGTAACGTGGTGCCAATATTTACTTCCGGCATATTGGAGTAAAACTACTTGGCAGCGTCTTGTCACTTTTAAAAAAAATTTTTTTTTTTTAACTTGGCGTCGAGACGCTACCGCGTCTCTTGATAACACATAACGTATGTAAATTCCAAAATGTAGTGCCGTAGAAACTATAGTATAGAACCAAATACTCAAAAGAGTATTTTAATTCTGTCAGTTTCTGGATGCAGACGACGGAAACAAGTATTCATACTATATTGCGATTCACGATGCAGGTTGTTATTCGCCATTTGTTTTTACATGCTGTTTTTACATGCTCAAGGTATTCTCAAGAGACTTGCAAAGCATTAATATATGTCAGCGACTTGATGGACATAATACATTGATAGATCCACATGACGTATCATAGAAAAATAGATATCGGGCAATTGAATGCACGACCTAATGTGCTAAGAATCCGGACCAGAGCGAGTGGAAACTCTGAGAATCTTAAACGAGCTTTACCGTTGGGATAGCGGATGCAGGGAATAAAAAAAATTACAATTTCAAATGTAATTCTCCCCAAAAGGGTATAGTAGTATGGGAGTAGTGCTCACTGTGTATTCGGAAGGATCACACTGGAATGACACCATAAAACGGCATGGAGAATATGTAAGTGCTTGGTATAAATGAAATGTAGATGAAGGCTGTGAAGAGGAAATATGAAACTAGACGAAACCTGTGACAGCATCGGTCACGCGTTACAGTTCCCATAATGTTTTTTACAGCTCTCCACATTACCGAGATTAAACTAGAGCAACAGCTTTCTAAATCCAATGAGCTCTGTTATATCCAAAGAAACTAAGTTAGCCACTTTGGATTTTGCGTGCGAGCTGTTGATTCGTATGATTTGAATTCGTACAATGAAATTAATAAATTTTAATTATAGCAATTAATTCATAATCTTCGCTATGGTCGGGAGATGGCTTCCAAACATAGTTTTTCTATATCAACACTATTAAACTTGGTAGCAGAATTGTTATATTATGTATATCTGTTGTGAGTGAAGACGTCTCCCAACTGCAGCGAAACTTATGAATGGATTGATACAATTTCAATTAATTAATTATGCTGTTATTGTTTACTATTATTATTCGTTCATCCTTTTTGAAGTTACTTTTTTATTAACCATTTTTTGATTGTTAATTATTTCAATCTTCTTGTACGACTTTTTTCACACCAAAGCATTTTCGTTGCAGTAGCAATCTCGCGTAGAAAAAAGTCATATGAAACAGCATCAAATTCAATACGGGTTATGACGTTTTTTTTGGCCATTGGGTTTGGGAGTAGGGAAATAGGGAATGTCACCTTCGGTCGTCTACCCTCTCATATGTACTCGGCAGCCGGAAAAACGCCAGTCAATTTTTAGTTCACCGGAATTAATAGAACGAACTAAACTGAGAGTCGGAAGGAACTACGATCGACCTCCGCAACAGGGATTGAACAAAATACTCGTACTGCGAACCATGCGAACGAAAAAGCGGGCGGAACCTAATATCGAGGATACAACGAGGGTCCATGGTAATGGATGAAGGTTGCGGTATGATCCATAAGCTCAGATGCTTGCCTCCTCCGGGCACATGCTTTCGTACATACGTTTTTAATAGGGATCCAGCTGGATTCTTGCTAAATTCCTTACGTGCAAGACGGGATCCAGTCAGGTTCCCGAAGTAGTGACATGTAACGGTCGCAGATTGGATTCTGATCGGGATCCTGATCTGAAATCCCGATCAAAATCCAGTTGGAATATCAGCGATTAAATTTGAAAAATAAGTAAACATTATTTTAACTGTACTTTTTGGAGGTCATTTTCAGATCATTATAGATACGAACTTACTCTACTAACAGAACCAAAAGATCTTACAAGGAACATCACTTTGGTGTCCCCCTACGGTTTTGATGAAACTCACGTATGTTGTAGAGCATCGAAAAGGAAAAAACACGTAGTTTTTTATGGGCAGAAAAACATTTCTAAGGGGTGAAATCGCCCTTCAAAGTTAGGCATGTCAAAGGGTGATTATGCAGTTTCACCCAGAAGGCGTCAACCGATTTCAATGAAACAAAAACCAAAATATTTCTCATCGAAGCCAATGAAAATTCCACGCGGAGTTGAAGAAAAAAAAATCATTTACAGGGGTGACACACCCACTGTTCTTTCAATTTTCCAACCTACAAAGAAAACTAACTAACCAAATTGAAAGGATCATGTACCATTTAGAAGGGCAAGTTAAAAAAAAGTTGACGTGTTTTTGCATATTCGCAGGGAAAAGAGTTTAGGGAGGTTAGCTACCCCTTATCCATTCGTGCTTATATTTGTGCATCAATTCTCGGTCCTCGTCATTTAAATAATAAAGAGCTGCCTGCGCTCACTCTTGTTGCTGATTTTGCTATTATCAATCATTTAGACTGTCGATTGACAACCACTCCAACATTGGCCTCAATAGTTGGCTGTATCATCTTCATAGTCAATACGCTGCTTACCAGACTTGAGCCGGCGCAAGCGTATCGTCGTAATGATGCGTGTACGCCAATATCAAGTCGCTCATGACGTCGAACGGCTTTGGCCCAGTACCTGCTAGCGACGTTCAGCCAACGTCCAACACCAAATATTTATAAATATATTTTTTTTTAATTTGCGCGACGGTTGAATCCTTTTTTATTATTCCAGATCCCTTTATTATAGTTTTATCTACAGTACTGTAGTGTAGACAGTCTAATTTTCATCAATAATATTATTTAAAGTGTGAATACAAAAATGAATAATACAACTTAAGACAATTTAAAGTGTTATATCCGCAGAAACTCAGGTAGCTAATCTGTGTTTCGCGGGCGAGCCGTTAGCTCGTGAGATTCGGGATTTATCCAGTTAAGGGTTAGAACCCAAGAGAATTAAACACGCAATGTTTATTAAAACAATTATAAAATGTTTATTTACCAATTATTATACACTTGGAGTAGAATTACAGTTATCCTACTTCGTAGCCTTTTTACCGTTACTATTAACCTTTACTGTTAACTTTTATCTAGGGATATGGTATCCCCGTGGCGAGCCCTTACTCGAGAGAAAGGGTACTCGTCGACCGTAACCAACCGTACTGACAGGAGTACTGAGACTGAGGAGTGCCTGCTCTCGATACATTATATATGGTTGAGAGAGCAGGTACGTCAGCTTATTCTCCTCTAAATGTTTGTGGTTTACTTTATTTTAGTAAACAAACTTTTTTCCAAATTCTCGCTTCTTCGAGAACGGAATTTGGAATTTGTTTTGGTTTCGTCACCGTCGCGGTAAGTCGCGAGCAGGTGCTCTAGTTACCGAGTCGCTCGCGCTTGCTTAATTGCTGACTCGACAATTGCTGACTCGATAGTACGGTGAATTTCGGTATTATGTCGCAACGACGCTCGCGCGCGCTCGTCGCGTGCCACTTATACGCTTCGATTATTGCGCAACTCGATTGCGCGAATAATCGAGGCGTCTAGATACCCGGGGTACAACATCCCTCCCCCCTAAAAAGAAAAGAATTAGTTTTTCTTTTCGCTCGTCTCCGGCGAGCTTTATTTTTAAGATTTTAGATGTACCCCCAAAATTATATATATATATGTATACGGAAGAGATAAATAGAAATATTTATAATTCTTCCGGGAAGTCGGGCTAAGGCCCGCGTGTTGCGACACTCGGAAGCGTTAATTTCTTTCCTTGCTGTTTTTTGCTGACGGTCGGGGTTGATGCCCGGTGGCCAAACCCGCGTCTGCAATTTTTCCCTATATTAACAGACCATTAGCCGAGTTTCTCATTATTTGTTTACCGACTGTCTCCGATTCGGAATCGACGATGAGCAACAGACGCAGCCCGAGCCCGCCTGCCAAGGTAAGTACAACTTTGCCATTTTAAACTATGTTTTCCAGAAAGAAAATTCTGAAATTATCTAACTAATTTCCCCGTGTTTTTTTTTTTTTTTTTTTTCTTTCCAGCGAATCCGGTTCGAAGGGCCACCCTCGAGCGTCAGCTACAACCTGACCATCCGTCGAGCTGGTGACGACTCCATCCCTGTGGTGGACCTCGTCTCCGATCCGGTGCGACGACCTCCGAGCCCGGAACTGGAGGTGATCGGCTCCTGGGTGCGGGTGCGACCCACACCGTCGGCCCCGTACCCGCCTATTCGTGTCCTGACGCCCGACGAGATAAGTTTTCGTGCCGTTCACGGCCGTCTCCCGCGGAGAAGGGAGGCTAGGCTTCCTCGAAGCCGTCTTGCCCCTTTGCCCAGGGGGGCTCCCAGGGCGAACATCCGCCCGGCGGGATCTTCGGATACCGACAGCGACGAGGAGGAGGATCCGACATCCCGTGAGAGGCGCGCTGCCCACGGCATCATGGACTGGCGTCGTGCTGAATTTTTTTAAGGCTCCGACGATGTAATGATCCGAAAAATAAAATGGTTTTTTATCGTTAATCTCTTCTGGTGTCCTGTGATCCGTTATTCTTCCTTTGGTTCTCCCTTTTCCTGTGCTAAGGGTAAGCGTGTGCTCGCGGTGCCCTCAGGGCTCCGGAAGATGGTACCTCCGGCGGGGCGGCCCCGCGTCGGAGTCCTTGGTATGCGGCGTATGCGATTAGGGCTAGTAGGGCCACGGTGCCCAGCGAATACTGCCCGATCGTGTGGTATAGTTGCGGGCGATTTCCCGTCGTCGGTACATTCACTTCGTCCAGAGCTCTCTTCATGCTGCGTAATTGTACGCCCAGAGCATTGACCTCCTTCGGACTGCTAGCTGCGTGTTCGGGCCGCACAGTCAGGCAGTCGGTAAGTACCCTCGGTACCATTTCTTCCTCCGCCGGTAATAACGTGAGGTTGTAGACCGGTACATAGCTCGTTCCTTCCACCTCCTGCTTCCAACGTCGCACGGTTTCGAGCCGGAAGTCCGACGTTGTGGCGGTGCAACGATTGTGGAGGGTCAGTGACCCCGTCCCGCGCAGCACCTCTTGCTGCGTCGGCGATCCTTCGCATTTTATGCTCACCGACTCGTTTCTCGGTGACACATACAGCCAACGTCCCGGCTGTCGTAGGCTCATCACGAGGGTGTGGGTGAGGCTTACGATCCTCTTTGGGCATTGCTGGCCCTGACCTACCGTGCCGTCGGTGTATAATCGCACGCTGCATGGTGCGTCCTTTGTGATGGCCATGACGGGGTATCGGGGCTCGCAATAGTACTTATCCTCGTCCCTTTTGCAGGTTTCCAGGTCGCGTTCGGTTGCCCGGATGTACTGCCGATTTTCCCGGTCTACCACCACGAGGTCCTCCGTGGCCTCGATGTAGTAGTAGGTATGGTTTTTACCCTCCCTCGGAAGGGGGTATACGTAGTTGATCCCGTACCCGGGGGATCCGATGAGCGGGATCTCGAGGAGGAGGGTTATTATCCTCTCCCTTCGGTATGCCTTGGCGGTCGCCAGGCACAATATGGCCGCCGCGTTGTCCCGCGTGACCGGTCGCGGGAAGCTGTGTCCCCGGGGGAGGTGAGGCAATGCCTCCGTGAGATACCTCGTAAAGATGGCGGGCGTCACTACGGACGCTCCCACTGTCCCGGATGCCACGCTGGAAAATATCTCCGTCATTTTCTCCACTTCCCGCAGGAAGGTTTCCACGGAAGCTTCGATCAGCATAAGACTTTCGTCGAAGTGCTGCCTGTCGTGCAGAGCATCGGTACGATTTCGGAGGTACCCGTTCACGGTGTGTACCATGGTGAATAACTTTTGTAGATTGCGCTGCGCCTCCTGTGAGGTTTGGTTAAACATATGGAGTGCCGATTCCACGACCTGTAGCTGTTTCCCCATGCACTCCTTTAACTTCCCCTGGGCACCCTGGAGGTCGGCAATTTCCTGGTCGAGGCGTTCCCCGTCGGCCGCGTCCATGTTGCCAGTTATGGCCTTTAGCACGGTACCGAGTCCGTTAATTAGACCTCGACGCTTTCGCCTGTGCTCCACCCCGATGAGGTCTTGTACGACTCCTACGTTGTCCTCAATTTTTGTTGAGAGTCGCACAAGGTGCGCCAGCATCTCCGGGCAGTAACCGTCCGGGCTAGCGAACTCTTCGCACTTCTGTCGCACGATGTCCAGCTGAGTTTGGATCCGGTGCTCCATAAACGCCATATTGGCTATATTTATACGGATGGCCAATGTCCAGACGTTGGCATACGTATATAACGTCCCGGCTCCCTCGAAGTAGAGCCCGGGGGCATCCCTAAAGGGTCGTACCTCGTACGCCCGTTCTGGGGTGGCGGCGTCCGCCTGTAGACCCGCCAACACCGTTCTGCAAAGAGTTTTTTCTTCATTTCTATGTTACCGTTAGTAAGCATGTGCATTTTTCAAGCCTTGTCGAATCCAGTGACCGGTCTAAAAGTCCCCTGTCGGGACTTTTACCCCTCTACGTAGTTACGGAGCCGGTCTACGTGCACTTTTACGTCTCGTCGACCCTGTCGCAACGTGTAGTTGCATGGGGGATGTACCCCGAGGATAGGGTAGGGCCCAATCCACTTCGGGGTGAGCTTGGCAGAGCGTCCCCGACGTACCGTCGTGTCGTGTAGGAGTACCCGATCTCCCACTCTGAATTTCACATCCTTGGATTTCCGGTCGTACTGCTCCTTCGCACGCTTTTTTGCGGTTTTCAGGTTCGCACGGGCTGTAGACCAGGCTGCCCGTAGACGCTCCCGCAGTTCCTGTGCGTAGTCGTCATAGTTGTACGTGGGCCTTGGCGCCTTTTGAAGGGCCGTAGGAAGGTCCGCGTCCACTCCGTAGACCAGGCGATGGGGAGTGAAGCCCGTTGCCGTGTGGGGCGTTGTGTTGTAGGTGAACATGGCGTAGGGTAGCCATTCATCCCAGTCCCCCTGATCCTCGTCTACATACCCCTTAAGGTATTCTGCCAACGTCCGGTGGGACCGTTCAAGGGCCCCGTTAGACTCGGGGTGGTATCCCGTTGTCTGTATTTTATCGATGCGAAGTAGCTTGCATACCCCCTTAAAAGTTGCGCTTAAAAAGTTCGTGCCTTGGTCGGTAAGGACGGTCTCTGGAGTCCCGTACCGGCACACTATTTCCTTAGCGAAGGCTTTCGCTACCTCGTTCGCTTGTTGGCTTTCGAGCGGTATGGCAACACTATATTTCGTGAGTAAATCCTGGAAGGTAAGGATGTACTTGTTTCGCCCTTCCGTCTCCGGCAATGGCCCTACGATGTCCATTGCGCACTTCTGGAATGCCCGTGTAGGCGTGTCAGTTATTACCAACGGCGCTTTCCCCGCTGGCCGTATCTTATTTCGCTGGCAGAGATCGCAGCGTGCTACGTACTTCTCTATGTCCTGCCGCATGCAGGGCCAGGTGTGCTCCAATTTTATTCTCTGCAGCATCCGCGTTACCCCCTGATGTCCTCCTAAGGGCGCGTCATGATGCTCGTAGAGTATCTGTTGTATTTTTTCCGTACTATAGTCGCCGTGGTCTGACGCGACTCGCGCTTTCTCCTGTCCGTCGGCCGCTCCGGGCTGACCGTACGCGGGGCGAAACCCCTGCGGCTCTTCGCTCGCCGCTGCCGTTGTCACGCCGGTTGCAGCTTCTTGGCGCGCGCTTGAGTTAGACTTGCCTTTGTCGTCTCCGTTGTTACCGACTCCATGCTTGGCAGGTGTATTTCGTGTGCAGGATCGGGTTACAGCACATATTCGACTTAATGCGTCGGCGTTGGTATTCTGTTTCCCTGCCTTGTACTGTACATCGAACTCGTGTTCGGACAATTTGATTTTCCATCGCATAAGTCGAGACCCTGGATCCTTTACACCGAACAGCCATGTTAAGGGCTTGTGATCCGTTACAACCGTAAACCGAGTTCCGTATACGTAAGGGCGGAACTGAGTGATCCCCCACACGATTGCAAGAAGTTCCTTTTCCGTCGTGGAATAGTTCTGCTCTGCCTTGTTTAGAGTTCTACTGGCGTAGCAAATCGGCAGATCTTCCCCTATCGTGCCCTGCGACAAGATGGCTCCGATGGCTTTGTCCGACGCATCGGTGGTAACGACGAAAGGTTTTTCGAAGTCCGGATATTGTAGTACTGGGGCCGTCGTCAGCACCCTTTTCAGGTCCTCCATGGCCTGCTCGTGCCTCGCTGTCCACTCGAAGGGCACGCCCTTTTTTGTGAGCTCGGTTAGCGGCTTGGCAATCTTCGAAAAATCCTGGATGAACTTTCGATAGTACCCCGCTAGCCCGAGGAAAGATTGTACTCCCTTAACGTCCCTTGGAGTGGGAAACCCTTTCACCGCCTCCACGATCGAAGGGTCAGCCCGCACCCCATCGCCGGAGATGATATGCCCCAGATATCTGGTCTCCAGGCGCAAGAATCGGCACTTTGCCGGTTGAAGGGCCAACTTTGCCTCCCGTAGGCGACTGAATACCTCTCGGAGTCGTCCATTATGCTCCGCTAGGGTAGCTCCAAATATGACGATGTCGTCCAAATACACGTAGCATTTTAGCCCTTCAAGACCCACTAACACCGCGCTCATTAACCGTTGAAACGTCGGCGGGGCATTTTTCAATCCGAAGGGCATTCGGGCGTATTCGAAGTGCCCTTGCGGGGTGGAGAAAGCCGTCTTCTCCTTGTCCTCCTCTGCCATCGGTATTTGATGGAATCCCGAGGCGAGGTCGAGGGTGGTGAAATAATGTGCCCGTCCCAGCTGGTCTAATATTTCCGCAATATGAGGCAGTGGGTACGAGTCACCGATCGTGACCTCGTTTAATTTACGAAAGTCCACGACTACACGCATTTTTACCTTTCCTGTCGCGTCAGGTTTTTTGGCCACGACGAGTAGGGGAGCATTCCATTGGCTCCGGCTCGGTCGGATTATGCCCTCTTCCAGCATCCCTTTCATCTGCTGCTGGACCTCTTTTTTGTGTGCCTCCGGTAAGCGGTAAGGATGTACCTTAATCGGCCGCGCTCCTGGCATGAGAGGAATGCGGTGTTCCGCCATATTGGTGCACGGGAGCGCGTCTCGCTCGAGGTGGAATATATCGGCGTAATCGTCGCATATTTCCAGCAACGATTTCTTTTCCTCCTCGTTGAGGTGCGCGACCTCCACCTCCTTGCGCAACCGCTCGAGTCGCGTGCCGCTCGCCTCTGCGCTGGCTGCAAGAATTTCGCAAGCACGCTCGCCGCCCAGCTCTTCTGCTGACGCCAGCGGCTCGAGTGACACGACGGGTCGCTCGACGTGAATGAGCTTGTCTGTGGTGTTTACTAGACTTACCACACAGCTGTTCCCTCGTGGTGCGGTTACGCATGCCCCGAGTATTACTCCGTCGGCGATGCCGCGTTTTTCGACAACTCCCTCGTTGCTACTCGAGGTCGAAACGTAGGCGATATTTTCGCTGCGAGGAGGCAACGCGATCCGTATGTTTCCATCCACGAGGGGCATGCAATACCCGTTGATACGAATTTCCTCCCCCCGGAGTATGTCAGCCTGTTTTTCCTTTATGAAATCCATCCCAAGGATTCCATGGGTTTGCACGTGCAGGTTATGTGAAATTACGTGGAACCAATGTTTCACGGAACCGTTCGGCGTCTCCAGTTCGATGAGGGCGGCGTAACGCGCTTCCAGGCTCCCGCCCCCGAGTCCCTTCAAGGACACATCAGACTCCTCCGCCGGGGTGTCGTCTGACAACGCATCCTCGCGTATAATGCTCACCTGAGCCCCCGTGTCGGCCTTCAGGGTCAGCATACCCGTGTGTCCCGACGGTGACCTTACGTGAAAGTCGCTTGCTGATGCATGTGGACCCGGCGATTTTACTACGTAGACATCGACCTCCCTGAGAGGTCTGGCGGGTTTCGTCCACCTTTTTGCACGGAACGAGGCTACGGTTAGTTGGCCGTCCGTTGATGTACCATTTGTAGCCGCCGCTGCGAAAATATTAGCCTCTCTTGTGGCCTCACCGCTTGCGGTGATGGTATTGATCCGGAAGGACCCCACAGTGCCTCCCTGACCTTGCTGGGCGGAGCCTCCTTTTCCCTGCTCGATGTCCTTCCGCTTCCAATGACCGCTGCTACCGGCACCCTTTTTTTTATTTCTCGGGTTGTCGTCCTGCTGTCGGGCTCGGCAATCCTTCCAGAAGTGCCCGGGTTTTTTGCAATAGTTACACGTGACCGTTACCAGGTGCACGTTCTTCTGGGCAGGTACAGGAAGACTTTGTCGAGCCCCCTGACGGCAGTCCCTTGCCATGTGCCCAGTCTTCCCGCACGTGTAGCACTCCCGGGGTTTTGTGCCCGCTGAGCCCTGCGAATGCCTCGGGTTTCCTCCCCCGAGACTGGGCCGTGCTGCGCCGGGTTGCCCAGACATCATTTTCTCTACCTCGCATGCCCCCACGACCGAGTCGTGCAGGCTCTGATAATTACGAGATCTCACAATAGTTTGAACTTCTTTTTTCAAACCGTTCTCGAAGTTCATTTGCGCGCTTCTTCGAATCGCGTTCCCAATTCCTCTGGCGACTTCTGCATCGGCTCCGATGCTTAATTCCTCTATTACTTCCACGGTGAGCGTTTCGGCCCGCGTGGCATAGGTAGACACGTTTTCCTTCGCATCCTGCTTCAGCGTGCAGAATTGATACTGGAGGGAAGCAAGCGACTCTCTCTTCCCGTAGAGCGCTTCAAGCTCCTCCCGTAAATCACTCAGCGTAATCAGTTGTTTGTGCCTCATCTCCTTTGACGCTCTATCTTCTAACTTGCTGCTTTTGATCAAGGTCAAAAGGTCAGTCCGATCCGCAGGGTGTACCATACCCCAGACCGCTTCGCAGGACATCAAAAAAGCCTCAAGCTTCGCTGGGTCGCTCCCATCGAAGGTTTTAACGTTTCGAAGAGCGGCTGGTATTTCCAGATATTTCCGTACCCTTTGCTCAGGTTCGGGGTTCCGCGTCCGTCGTCGGTGGGGCGACCTGTGCCTCGGCGGGGGTGGGTCCCTCCGCCCCTTCCTTTCGTCCTCCCGGGTGCTGTCCCACAGGCCCGGCTCCATAGTGACGATGCGCTCGTACATGGGATCCCCCTGTTGATCCTCTTGCCGATCTTCCTGTCGATCTCCCTGTCGATCTTCCTGTCGATCTTTTTCCGGTGGGGGTGCCTCTGCTTCAGCCGGCACCACGCTCAGGCGCTGTTCCAAGCGCTGCAGGAGGTTCTCTAGGCGATCAATTCGCTGATTGGCCTCTGCTCCAGGGCTAAGCCCCTCCTGCTCACCGTCGTCCGGTTTGGGGTCTTCGACCGGCTTGCATCCTCCGAACAGAGCCCTCCGGGTCGCTCGAAGAGCGGGTCTAAGGGGAGGTACCTCCTCTGCCTCTTCCAACGTACCCAGCACCCTGTTCTCGACGCTCCAGTTGGGTCCCCCTTGAGTGGTGCTATGCCGGGGGTATGCGTCCCTCATGCGATTTGTCTCCCGTACCGTCAATCTCGTTGTGGTCGGGGGCGGCGTGTCCTGGTGCCGAGGCTCGAACAACTGGACATTCACATCTTCCCAGCCCGTCTGGCGACGGTTCCCCCGGTGAGTCCCTCGCTGGAAATTTACCCCGAACAGGGGGTTCGGCGAAC
Source organism: Amblyjoppa proteus (assembly GCA_963922035.1). Classification (NCBI taxonomy): domain Eukaryota; kingdom Metazoa; phylum Arthropoda; class Insecta; order Hymenoptera; family Ichneumonidae; genus Amblyjoppa; species Amblyjoppa proteus. Next base: position 24,283,880 of record OY998232.1, read on the forward strand.
CGCCTTGTCCAGGAGTCCCCTGACCCAGTGCCTGCCGAGCTTCAGTTGTCGTCTCGGCCAGGGCGTTTCCCAAGCCCTCCTCGACGTGCCCCGCCACCTCGGCTGCTTCGGGTGTTCGCCCAGACGGCGTTCCCGATCGTTCGGTGCGCGGTGGCGTCGCAGGAGTTCGGGGGCTACTCATTTTGCGTAACTTTTACCTCCGTTAAATCTTGTGTTACCTTTTCTGGTACCGTCCCACTGGCTTCGACAATGCCTATACGTCAAGCAGCTGACTCCCAGATTTTTATTATGTAATGTGGGGTACTTACAGTGCGTACACCCTCCACATTACGGGATGCCCTCGATGAAACCCTTGCGTTTCTCGGCTCCCTTCCTGAACTGCCAGTATCACGTCCCCCTCGATGAGGACGCGCTTCAGGGATCCTGCAGCGATCCGTGAAGACTCCGGTTGGTTTTTCTTCTTCCGTTATCCTGTAGATAACGGGATGCGCACGTCGATCCTCTGATCGTCCCGTGGTCCGCCTGAACACTTGTCGACCCTGGTTCGCGGAACTCTTCTCCCTCAATGGAGACTCACTATCTGCCGCTCCTTGCGGAGATCCAAGTGTTTGGTATTTTAACAGCGATGTTTATTAATTCACTCTGGCAATCCCACCGCTGCCACCAATGTTATATCCGCAGAAACTCAGGTAGCTAATCTGTGTTTCGCGGGCGAGCCGTTAGCTCGTGAGATTCGGGATTTGTCCAGTTAAGGGTTAGAACCTAAGAGAATTAAACACGCAATGTTTATTAAAACAATTATAAAATGTTTATTTACCAATTATTATACACTTGGAGTAGAATTACAGTTATCCTACTTCGTAGCCTTTTTACCGTTACTATTAACCTTTACTGTTAACTTTTATCTAGGGATATGGTATCCCCGTGGCGAGCCCTTACTCGAGAGAAAGGGTACTCGTCGACCGTAACCAACCGTACTGACAGGAGTACTGAGACTGAGGAGTGCCTGCTCTCGATACATTATATATGGTTGAGAGAGCAGGTACGTCAGCTTATTCTCCTCTAAATGTTTGTGGTTTACTTTATTTTAGTAAACAAACTTTTTTCCAAATTCTCGCTTCTTCGAGAACGGAATTTGGAATTTGTTTTGGTTTCGTCACCGTCGCGGTAAGTCGCGAGCAGGTGCTCTAGTTACCGAGTCGCTCGCGCTTGCTTAATTGCTGACTCGACAATTGCTGACTCGATAGTACGGTGAATTTCGGTATTATGTCGCAACGACGCTCGCGCGCGCTCGTCGCGTGCCACTTATACGCTTCGATTATTGCGCAACTCGATTGCGCGAATAATCGAGGCGTCTAGATACCCGGGGTACAACAAAAGAAATTGGTAAGTTAATATTAGATAGAGATGCAGTAGATATGCATCTTATTCCATAATAACATTCCCTTATATATAAGATACAAAAAAAAAATCTTCAAGGTGAGGATAGCCGAGCGCACTTAGTAATCCCGGGTTTACGGGTTCAAACCCCCATTACCGACTAAAAAATTTATTCTGATGATTCCAATATGTGAAAATAAAAAAATTTAAAACAAGCAGTTGTAGGATGAAAAAAGAGCATTTACAAGTCGTGTAGATTAACAATTTTTTTTTATTGCTTATTGATATTTTTCATTCAACGTTGGCTGGACATCGACAGCCAACATTGGGGCAACGTCGTTTGATAACGTAGGACCAATGTTATCATCCCAACGTTAAATGGTAGTCGGGCGTACGTTGGCGACCAGAGTCGGGTCGACTTTCTAACTCAGGCGGTCATAGTTGGTCCAACGTCAGACCGGCTCTAAAACCGAACCTGGGTTGCTAATTTAGGCGAGCTACACACTGGTCGGAATAGCTTGACTATTTAAAGCTTGCTGGTAGCCCGGAGTTTCTGTTTGGAAATGTGAGATTCAGCGTGCTTCTATTGGGATTTTACCCTTAATGATCGTGGTCGGCCTGCGACGAGGCGAAAGTGGTTGCCGATGTCTCCAAAGGCGGCTGCCCAAACTGTCGTCAGATGATCCATCGTTCTTGCAATGACTCTACATTAATTTTTATCAGTATTTTTATGGATGCGTATGAATTTTTTCAGAATTTTTTGTAACCTTTGAAAATTGCGCTTTTCGCAGCTTAAACATAGAAAAAACGCGATTTTCAATTATGACAAAAAATTCTGAAAAAATTCATACGTATTCAAAAAAATAATCAAGTCATTTTTATACGTAAAAAAAGTTAAGTAGCCGGGTAATTTGTTGAATAATGATTTTTATCTTGAATTTGGTAATAACAAAATGCACTATTATTATACAAAAAAAAATCTTTGCAGCTCCTCCCATACACTTGGTTTTTTCAGATTTTTATCCCGTCGAGAATTTCGAAATTTTCTCTGAAACTCACGTTTGACGGGACTGTACCGCAAGTAGCACCTTAAGCTTTATTCCTACCTAGAGAAACGAGATGAAAGCGGTCACCGAGGTCTTCTAGGGTAGTTGCCAGCGCTCGTATTAAGAGGGGAAAACGGAGAGGAAAACGGTGGCTAAGGTCTTCCGAAACAATTGCCAACGCTCGTTTGTTAAGGAGAGTGTGCCGGACTTCGTCACTGTCACAGACGCTATGGCAAGGCACGATAACAAACCCGATCGTGTGTGAATAGGGAAGAGACTCGATCGCAACATTTAACGAAAGCACCCTATATTCAACTCGAATAAACCCGTTCCCCGGCCTGTCACGGGTTCGAGGGCTCTTCCAGGGTTTTTTACAGACTCGATGTCGCGGTCGTGAGATCTCGCATTCGTTCCGGCCTCGCCCGGATCACAGCGAACCCACGAACCGAATCGGCTACCGAACATTAAAAAAAGAAGGTTCTACGATTTATATCGAAGAAAGAAACACACTCACAATTCTCTGGCGTTGGTGTTCGATAGAGACAATATAATTTCGTTTATGTTCTCATCGATTCTCGCGTCTACATCTCCGTCCAAAGACAAAAACAAACTGTCCAAAAACCACAAAAACCAAAACGCCTCGAAGCTTCGTCTCAATGCTCATTTTTCTCTTGATGAACCCGCATGAGGAGATCGCGTTGGCGACAGAGTGGGTGACCCAGACGAAAACTGTCGCCAATATCTACAAAGGCAGTCGCTGGCGCTGGTGTTCAGAAGGCCGTATGGAGAAGAAAAATGTTAGATTAAATAAGCTCGCTCCAAACAGAAAAGCAGGGGTTGATATTGTTAGGGTGGTATCTTCGTAATAGTCCGCCCTGTGGGTCGCTCTGTTGGCATCCCGGTGTCGATGGAGAACTCGTCCTTGTCTCTTCTTCGCGACGGGACCCTGTCTACTGAAGCCGGCTTTAGTAGACATTAATCGATTTTATTTTTGGAGAGAGAGGTTCCTTCGACCCGAGAACTTCTTGAGTCGAGGTTAAAAGTATGCTCTTTGGGATCTGCGCCCGCAGACGTTTCCCCGTTTTGAGTTATTTCATACCAAGTTCACGTGCTTGTCGCCATGCATGGGTTAGAGGAATGTCTAGGCCGAAAAGCTGTCTGACTAAGAGTGCCCCTTCCTCCTTCGGAGCGGCTTATATACTCCTCGGGTCATGTTCACACGGCCCTACTCGATACCCCTACCGCGTGCCTGTGACGCACAAGCCTTACGGCAGCTCGATCGGGATCATCTGGCCTCGAGTCGATAGCGAGGGCATCGAACTTCGAGTCCAGGGCCGCATTAGACTTCGCGGCGAATAACAAGAACAATGCGATAAGCTAAATAGAATCACAATAAAATATGAAATATATCTTAAACTTTTTATTGTGACCAATCACAGTTGATACTCAAATGAATGCGACGTCATGCTATTCGCAATGCACAAAATAGCCAAAGCATTTAAACGATGTTGGGATATCGTCGATCGAAGATAGTTCTTCACGTGTCATAAAACAGAAAACGATCTTTCAGCCGAACAATTGATGGCTGGCATACTTAGCAACACACGAAGAGCGATCCCTTGACAAAGTTTCCCAATGGGCGTTTAATGGCAATGAATGGTATCCAAAGGTAATTAATGGGATCTTAATAGAAATTCATGGGGAACACTGAAACGGTACTTTCTACTATTCAGTCTTAATGGGACTCTACTGGCAAATCAGTGGGAAATTTTAAATGGTACGTTTTTCCATTCGTTATTAATGGGAGTCCAATTCCGAAGGACTGGGAAAATTCAAGTGGCACTTTCTCCCACTCCTTATTAGTGGGAATTCACTGACACATCAATGGGACGTGAGAGATGCTACTTTTTCCCTTCGTTATTAATGGTAGTCCATTGGAGCATAACTGGAACAGCTGAAATGGTATTTCTTACCATTGGGAATAAACGAGAATTGAATCGAACCGTAAAAAGCTAGGGAATCTTTAATAGCACGTCCAACTATTTATAATTGACAAGGAATAAGAATCGAGTTGGCAAACACTAGGGAATCACGTGTCTGAGTAGCAACTTTCACTTAAATGGTATAAGCGATAATGAATTGCAGATAAATGAGTCCACAATAGCAGCTGTGAACTTAAGAACCGAAATTATTTTTGAACAATAAAAGACATTTTTCGAGAGCGTTACAGCTGTTTTATTTGTTATATAATTAGACAATGTAGAAAAGTGGACAATTATAGATAGCATATTTTTCCGCGAATGGGAATCCCAGCGGGATAAAAATACCATACAACGAATGGGAAACTGAATGGCATATTGAATGGTATATCAAATCGTAGTACAAATGGGAATGATACCATTGGCAAAACCCCATTGAATTATCTTTAACGAATAGTTAATGGTAATCAATGGGGTCTTTTAATGGCAATTAATGGGAGATTTAGCCAAGGGACGTTGACGTTTGGATATATAGGTTGCAAGTTTTTCGCCCGTCTGTCCTTGAAATGCTTCTTTTTTATGCATTTAGTCCTTGATTCCTCATATCTTGTACGCTATTTAGTAATAATAATAAAGTCTTTTTCTAATTCGGACATTTTTCAAAGTTGGCCATGTTTTCGCAAAACATTGGGAAAAAATGCCGCCCCTCATTACTTCGCAAATTGTGCCGCCCAAGCCATGGCCTAGGTTGACTTAGGCGGTAATACAGCACTGTTCAGGTCGGTGGTATCGGTATGGAACCTCGAGTCGACAGTGAAGGGATCAGCCTACGAGTCGGTAAGGATCGTAGCGCCACTACTGGGCTTGAACACACTGTCTCAATGTATATTCCTGATTTCAATACATACCGGAAAACGCTGTAAAAATGATAAGTACTGTTAAACTACTCTCAATGCGTCTCTTCCTTAAATTTCAAATAATGAAAAAGACTCACGATTCGTCGTACGATTACTCGTTTTTCCGGTCGTTTTCACGGCACCGGCTAATATAGTTCTCAATGTGTATTGAGAGGATTATAAAAATGGAGAGACTAGAGCATCGGTATAATTCCTATGTTTCGTCCAATACATAACACCACACGCAGAGTAAAAGCATGTACGTATCGCGTAAATCGCCAGAGAACTGGAATACTACTCGATTACTATGTGAACTCGAGAGATTATGCTCATATCCTTCTCTCCGTGTAAAGTTAAGACTCGTGATTTTGAGTCTCGAATTTTGAGCCATCGAGTCTTTTGGATTGTGCCCTTTTATCGGTCATTTCATAAGGTTGCACTGAAACTACGTACTTATCTTATTAATTCGTAGGAATACGCGCTAAAAAACTAATGTTTGCCATTGGTGAGGATCGAACCTTGTACCCAGCGTTTTTTAACCTTTTATATCACTGATGAAATATATTAAACGATAGTAGATCAATCACGGATTGTTTGCTCCTGGCAACTTTCACCTCGGTTGCCAAATTGTTCTTGATGGATTGTTTGATTATTTCCGCGAAGAAGGTAGGAACTCTTTGATATTTTTATACGTCCTAATTATAGTAGAACTATAGCTTTTGTCGCATCTTTCTCGGGTCCGTATGCCAAAAAATCTTATAATTCGAGGATACGCTAATAATTCGTAGTCCACGTTAACAGTGTTAGGCGAGTCGTTCGATTTATTAACACGGTTAGGCTTCGTCGAGTTTTGAGATCGAGTCACGTCACACGCCGCTGCATATGCCCGACAGTAGTATCGCCCCCCCCCTTCTCCCTGATATTTGCCTAACGATTTCGTTACATTGCCGGGGATTTCATGCATCTCATTGGACGCCAAACCGATCTGATCCTGGTGACGTTATGACTGATGAATAATAATGCCTTATTGCTATTATACGTTTGATGTAAGAGTGTTTCCAATTTGCGAGACTATTTACCCGAATCGCACACCGCATCGCACTCAGGAGCGCATAACCAATATCGTCTCAAAATATATTTTTTTTAAGAGCACAAAGTATCTGTAGAGGACGTATAAAAAGAGAACTATCTAACATTCGCTTAAATTCTTGTCTGTTTCAGGTGAGCAAACGGAAAAATGATTTATTTTTATAATAATTGCAGTAAGGAGGTATATCAAGGTATGTATAAAATACCTTTCTTACTGTCCCACGAAAATTATATTAGGCGTAATCGAGATCACGTGGTCCACTTACACCTTCATCTCAGTTCTGGGGTACATTGCCCGTTATTGATGCCTGGTCTTTCTGGATACCTTGCGCGATGTCGTAAGCAATCGAAGATACCAAGCAAGAGGTTCAGTTGGTCACCCAGTAAAACTGATGTCTTGCTTGATATATTCGATCGCGTTAAGACATCGAGCAAGCTATTCAAAAAGATCAGGAATTAATGATGCACTTTGATGATATTAACAATTATTATTTGCCTTTCTATGCGCTATTTTAGGTTAAGCGTGCCTATTTTATCAACAAAACAAATAATTCCTTTGGCCACGAAAACTGGGTTCACAATTTCGATTATTTCGATATATTTTTCTCAATTATTCGTAGATTATATCTTTTTTAACAGGGGATATCTGACGTAGTTATTACTGGGAAATTGTTCACCAAGTTTCAAGAAATTTAAATTATGCTTCTGATTTTTCCCATAAAGTATTAATTTGTGACCTATCAACGCGATTTCCACAAGAGTGGTCCATGATTCATGTACTATTCCCTTTACTACTCCAGGAAGCAATACACTTCCCGTACGTACAATATTACAATTATTATACTAGGTATACATTGTATACTATGTTCATTGGCTTTCGTGCGTTTTGTAAAGCTTTAATTCACTTCGCTAAAAGCTGCCCTGGTCGGCCAAGCGGCCGTCATGTTAAATGCTATAAGTTTCTCAAGATTCATAACATACATGCTCTCTAGTGAACATCACAGAATTTATGATTCTACACCCCGATAGCCTTAGAATCGAGACTAACGCACGAATAATTGATGGAGAAAAAACGCTGGCTTACCTCCATGCTGCGAAGTAATTGCTAACCACTCTAGACCATGGGACAGCAGAAGAATTATAATTTCCTTGCACGCTAACTCGAGCGTGCTAATCTGTAATCTAGTCTTACTTCAAAAATCAAAGCCCTCGTGTTTTGACAGAACCATGTTGCACTTCCAATCTTAAATGTAGCGAAAAAATACAGAATATCCTGGATGGTTACTTTAGAGTTTTAAATTCAAGGAACAGACATCAAGATATAAAATAGGTTCTAGTTTGTGGACGCTGACTTGAACGGTTTTTTTGGCATATGTGCGAACTGGCAATGGTATAGCGGACGATATAATAATTAACAACAATTTTCCGTCCGTCCATGACCGTCGCGTGTTCTGTCGTACGATAAGACACGCGGAGGTGTCTCGACGTCAAGTATTTTTAAAAGCGATGATGAAAGCGAATCCCTACCAAGTATTATGCCAGCCTCCAATATGCCGGAAGAGGAACCTTCGATTCGATGATATTTGACAACGATGCATCATTTCGGAATTTTGGAGACACTCGTTAAATAATTCTGACACTAGCTTTCCAACGCGCCCAATTACAATCATAACTGTTCTGCAGATGCTGCTATATATGGGCATCATGCACCGCAAAAGGTGCAAAATTATTATAGAAGTGTGCAGATTTCCGGTTAGGGACATATGCCATTGTATAGATATCCGGTAAATATCTCTGCGGTCGGCTCAGTTTTCAGCTGCCGTCAGTAACCTTTATTATTATCTTGATAACCCATATTAGTATTAACTATTATATTCGTCTTTGCATGAATTTATTTACAGAATTCATTTTTTTAAATACACAATTCGAGTCGTAGGGCTTTACTCGTGTGAACACACTTTCCTCCACGGAGGGACTTGTTCGTCGTATACCGCGGTTCGCTCAGGATGCGGGTTGTGGAGACAGGACTTGGCCATGTAGTTTGAAGATTTTATTCATATTCGTCATAACGCGAAACTACCGAGACAAAATGGTCTCAATATATAACCAAGAACGTTACATACCAGAGCGCAATAAAATCGGGTCATCAAAAATAACTTTAGATAGAGAGAGTAATAACACAGCGAAGTGGTAAGAAAGGTAATACCCAAAAACAAATCGGAAACGAGACAGAGCGAGCGTACGCTTGCGAACACAGCACGCGAATCGGAGAGAGAGAGAGCACGATAGTTAGCTATATCGAGAACACGGCAGCGAGTTACCGCCCGAGAACAACGCAACAGGCTTTTTCACGATAACTCCGGACCTCGATTATAACTAGGCGAACCGATATCACCTTGGAAATTTCCACAATCAATATTTCCTAAATATGTACTGTGACGCGTCCTTTATGCCTTCCGATCACTCTGGTGTGATCGGGTAAAGGAGGGTTCACAATGGTCGTCCGACGATTTAAAGGGCACCAGGTTTTCTTGACAACTCGGGAAAAACCAAGCCGCGTTTCGTTTGTCCGACTAGGCTCAGGACATTAAGACCTTAAGGGAGTAAGGTATGGGAGTCACATGACCTCCCAAGAATAATACCGTCGAAACACACGACTCAGGGATATGGTATTTTATCATCAAAAAATTGAATACATTAATATTGGCTTCAAATCAATTAAATTATACACCTCTTAAACGGCTGAAGAAAACCGTACCCCCAGTTACAGTCCATTGAGGATTTCACAAAACAAATTCCTTATTACAATCTATAATAAGTAAATCACGTCGAGAATCTGGATAAGTTTCCCATATATTATCAGCAGCAGGAAACGCTACCGAGTAGACCAAACACAATGATTTGCGGCGGACGTGAAGCGTGCCCGCTCGACCCAATAATCAACAATCAGCAGTTGTGAACCGCTGTCTAAACACTAACGAATGTATTCGATTCCGATCGGGGAATTCGCGTGTACGATTTACAACAAAACGAAAGCAAATCCATTAACACTGGGACAAATCAAACGAAACTAAACGAGTCGACAATTTTACTTGAAACCACTAATTTACGAAACTACAAATCGATAAAATCCGTCTTGTCGTCGAGTCGATCGGACTAATTAGACGAATTCAAATAGCGAGAGACAAGTTCTCTTGCCGGGCGGTAGGCCAAGTACCACAATATTTTGCATACATCAACTACTAAATTTGACGCGAAAAACTACAATAATCTAAACTATCGTAGCACAATATTGGAATTTATCCTTCTACGATAAAAACCATCTACCGGAAAACTATCCCTGCTCCCACGAGGACAATCTTTTTGGAGCGACGGGCAGGCTAAATTGAGCAACGGACAACGAATATTCGACATTTACAATTTTACAGAAATGCACGATGTCTGTACTATACAACGTCCAGACAACAAGTCTTGATTCGGAATATTGGAAATAAAAGGACCGCACGAGGATGCCTCCGTGTGGAATAGCTGACAATCATCACTCTTCTTACGCCTTCCACATTATCGCCTGTCGCAAACGATTTTATTGGTGAAGATGTCGCCGAACATTGCGACGATAGCGAGCGATATCTCATGCCGACAATCTCTCGCATCCTGGCGGCGAGGTCAGAGTACAGGACAGCTCTCACTTCTGCGAATTTGCACTCTTATCAACCAACTTACGAGGTGTGCGGGGTGGCTGTAACCCCGCTATCGATAATGTTTCCAATCGCGGGGGTTTAAAACCACTCGCTCCACGGTTCCCGTTCCAGTGGGTCCCGGATCGGCACTGATCTGCGGTTAATTCGACATCCTAATCGCGATTCGAATCGTATCGTACATCCTACGATAACTCAACTCAAACCTAAGTCTCAAAAACTTAGATTGGTAGCACCAATGTGTAATCGTCAACATACCCGAAACTCGAGAACCTAACTGAGTCCCTTGGAATAATCGGAAAACAACCGCAAACTCAGTAACAGAGGCGGGGTTGTCGCGGGCGGCGATGTGACGAGAGTGATTCCGAAAAATTCCGTCACACTGTATAGTCAGAAATCGAAGTGCAACAATTCATTTTATTACTTATACAATAAATATCTCACATGGAATCCAAGCCCTGTCCATAAAAGATTAATATTTTTCGTCTATACTATCGAGAGATAACACTTTTTCCTGACAGAGGTTGATTCTGCTTAGAATAAAAAAAAGAGATTTTCAACAAACGAGCTCTTAAAAAATCGAAAACAAGTTAAATCATGTGAGTCAAGTAATGGTATAAAGATTTATAAATACAGTAGAACCTCAATTACCTGAACTGCAATTTATTTTATCCGAACTTCTATTATCCGAACAGCAATTTATTTTATCCGAACCTTTATTATTCGAACCAAGCTGCAAAATTTCTTTGTTACATATCGTCGAGCATTATTTTGTTGCAGGTGTGTGCAAATTTGTATCATGCGCTTATACAACCAAGAATTGACGACTTTATCAAGAAGAATGCTTAAAGTAAGCGTTTAATAATATGTTCCAAAGTATATATAACGTTTGTATGCCAATTTATACTTTAAAAAAACTCATATTCATTACGTATGTTATTATTATAATATTTTTTATTCATAACGCGATTATCCGAATAATCGTTTATCTGAACTGGTCTCTGCCCCAATTGGTAGAGGCAATTGCGGTTGAGATTACCCTAGAGGAAGATAAGAACTTAATTGTTGTCAGTATTTATAAGGCCCCGCGTTTTTCTGTTAAAACAAGATTGTGGAATTCATTTTGCTTCCTCATAGAGGAAGCTTTGTTATGGTGAAAAAAAACAAATTCCAGATTTGAATGAAAACGTGTTCAGAATGTTCCAAAACATCGAAAAATCACATTTAGAAAAAATGTCCGGATGTGCGTGTGCGTGTGCGTGTGCGTGTGCGTGTGCGTGTGCGTGTGCGTGTGCGTGTGCGTGTGCGTGTGCGTGTGCGTGTGCGTGTGCGTGTGCGTGTGCGTGTGCGTGTGCGTGTGCGTGTGCGTGTGCGTGTGCGTGTGCGTGTGCGTGCGCGTGCGCGTGCGCGTGCGCGTGCGCGTGCGCGTGCGCGTGCGCGTGCGCGTGTGCGTGTGCGTGTGAATCCGACGTGAAATATTCAAACCGCGATAACTCGAGAACGCCTTGACCGACCAAGCTGAAATTTGGCACACATCATGTGTGATCAATAGTCAACGTTTGGTCAAAATTTCGTCGAAAAATGTTCAGTTGTTTTTTTGTACGCCATTTTTAATTTCTTCGAAAATGTCTGTACGCAGCGTAGCGCTCGCAATTTTACAGCTATTGGGCTGAAAACGCGTACACAAATGAAATATCATTACCCGATGATCCTATCAAAATTTCAAGAAAATCGATCGAACCGGTAAAATTTTATGACATTTTGAATTTTTCGATTTTTATGCAATTTTTTTTTTTCAAGACGCATTTTTCCACATTAAATGTTCATCTATGTATAAATAAGTGTCAAATTCATGATCAGCATGAAAAAATACATGGAATTACAGTCCTGGGGCGACATTTAGCGAAAAAGTTTATCGGGCATGTTTGTAGCTAAAATTGCAAAAATTAGTGTTTTTCGGTATTTTTAAACAGCGATTTCTTTGCTTTCCGATGGGATCGCGGAAAAATCCAGGGGTCTATCGTGTTTTAAGACAATAAATACACAACAGGATGGATATGATGGAGTTAAAATAATTAGATTAAGCGATGTCATTTGAACTTCTCGAGTAAAAATTGAAAGATCGAAACAAAATTTGGAACACATAACTCTATGTTATTTTCGCGCCGAGCACAGAGCCTACATCAGTTTTGACCAAAAGTGTAAGGTTGGTGTATTTTTTCGGGCTAAACCTGAGTCAGCCACCAGTTTTGACTAAAAGTTAAATACGATATTGATGTGGGCAAAAAAGTTGAAAATTTACATTTTCATATAGCTTCCTCATAAAAGCTGAAAATTGAAATTTTCACATCACTTCCTCATAAAAGTCGAAAGTTGAAAGTTGAAATTTTTATATCACTTTCTCATAATGGTCCTTTATTCGGAAAGCTTCCTCTATGAGGAAGCCAAAAATATAGTAAATGCTTTCTCATAGAAGGAGCTTTCCGAATAAAGGACCATTATGAGAAAGTGATATAAAAATTTCAACTTTCAACTTTCAACTTTCAACTTTTATGAGGAAGTGATGTGAAAATGTCAATTTTCAACTTTTTTTCAATAATTTATCGCAGATTTGTCAGAATAAATACCTTTTATTAGGTGGGAATTTTAATGCCCAGTCGAGTCTTTGGGGCAGTAACGTTACGAACGCTTCGGGGAATTCGCTGTCACGTGCTTTGAAGAGCTTTGACTTCATAGTACTCAATGATGGGTCGAAGACTTACTTCACACCAAGATATAAAATTAATGTTCTAGTTCTGCAACTAGACCTTACGATAGTGAATGCTAGGTTAACTGCGATTAGCAGATGGAAACCGTCCCTTGATCTCTTGGGGAGTGACTATATTGTTATTAATATTTTTATTCAAAACATTACTTTCCAAGATGAAGTTATCTGTCCGGTACTTAAATGCAGTAAGATTAATTGGGATCTGTTTGCAGATGTTGTGAAGGGTTTAATCCCGAACTCTAACGAGGTTGAAGGTGACCCGGTTAGTAATTACGAGAGCATGCACGAAGCGATTATTGGTTCAGCTATAGACGCGGGAGGGAAGTTAGCTATGAACTCGAATTATGAGTTTAAACGAAGGCGGTCCCCGAAGTTGTGGTGGAACGATAATTGCAATCAAGCCATTGAAAGCAGAAGAACGGCTTTTAGGAATTACAAATTGGAAAAGTGTGTAGAGAATTTTAAAGTTTGGTTAGAGGAGGATGAAAATACGAAGATAGCCCTAAAGCGTGAAAAATCTGAGTCTTTCAAGAATTTTGCTAAATCTATGAACCCGGATATGCCAATAAGTAAGGTTTGGGACAGAATTAGACGTTTTAGTGGGGTTGCTCCGGGGCTCCGGAGAATAGATCTGCGGTGCGGAAAAAGGAGATTTTGGATTTTTTAAATAAAATGGCTGCGCCTGCTCAGGGTAATTATCTCCCCCCTGTTATACCGGATGTTGAAATAGACCGGTAAGACCGGATGTTGAAATAGTTAAAGGAATTTGGATTCCATGTACTCTAGAAGAAATAAGTGCGATAATTAGAAATCTCAAGCTCAGATCGGCAGCTGGGAGAGACTTGACTTACAATGAAATTATATCGCATATTCCGTCCAAGGTTTTGTCTATTCTTTGTGGTATTTTTAAGAAATTTATGTTTGGAGGATTAATGCTTCAAGCCTGGACCTTTTACGAGGTTTGCCTAATCCCTAACGGCTCTGGGGGTTTTTAGACCTATTTCTCTGGCGAGTTGCGTTCTAAAGATATTTGAAAGGATGATTAAAAAGAGACTTGATTTTTTCCTAGAAACGGAATTAATTATTCCGAACACCCAGTTTGGTTTTCGGAAATCTCGTGCCTGTACTGATAATATAGCGATATTAACGACATATATTTTTAATTCTTTTGCTAAAAGGCAGTGCGTTGCGGCGGTCTTTTTGGACTTGGAAGGTGCCTACGATAATGTGCGTCCGGATATATTGGTTGAGAACCTTTTGCAGCTTCGAATCCCTCTAAGCATCATTAAGCTAATTGCAACTTTGATTTCTAAGAGAAATGCCAATTTTTATGCGGATGGCAGTTTTGTGGCTAATCGTGACCTGTATAGGGGTTTTCCGCAGGGCTCGGTGCTCAGTACCTGTTTATTCAATGTGTATATCAGGAGGATCCACGACTATATTGGGGAGAGTTGTTATTCTCTTCAATATGCAGATGACATCGTCCTTTATGCGAGGGATGAGAATCTTGATGTATGTATGGAAAGACTGAATACGGGCGTAGCGCAGTTGTCAACGTGGCTCAAGAGTGTGGGACTTAATATTTCTGCTAGGAAGTCGAAATTTATGGTGTTTTCTCGGAGAACAGCTATTCCGAATGATATTAGTATCAACCTTGATGGTTCGATAATTCGTAGGTCGCATGTTGTTAAGTTTTTGGGCGTTACTATTGATTCGAGGCTTAATTGGAGGGCTCTGATTAATGATATAACCGGCAATGTTTCTCGAAGTATATCTATTATTAAAACGCTTGCACATAATTCGTGGGGTGGGCATCCTCTAACTTTGTTGACTGTGTATCAGGGATTAATCTGTTCGAGGCTTGAATGGGCCTATTTTTATTCGCACTGTGCTTCTTCATCTTTGTTTAAAAAACTGGATTCTTCTCAGTTTGCTGCTCTTCCTTTGGTGTTGGGGTGTTTCAGGTCCACCCCGACTAACATTTTATCAGATATTGCTGATGAAACATCTGTTTATTTTAGAGCGTGTAAATTGACGGATAATTATATTTGTAGGTCGTTTTCACTAAAGAAACATCCCTTAGGTCTGAAGTTAAATTTTCTTTTGGTTCGTATGGAAGGCAATAAATTGGTTCCGGAATACTGTAAGTCGTTGTTAATTAAGACCTGGTTAAGAATTCGTCCATTTCTTGGCAAAGCGCGAAGATTTGATCTTGTAACGTGCTACGAGTTGCCTATAAGACCTCAATTGCTTGCTATTGAGACTAATACTGTTATTAGTTATTCAGTTATTAAGCTTGAACTTAATGAAAAGGCTAGCACCAAATTCTCTTCTCAGATTGGCTTGAAATGGCCGAATGCCACGATAGTGTACACGGACGGGTCAAAAAGAGAAGGGGATTCTTTTTTAGGCCTCGCCTTTTTCATCCCGCAACTGAAATATGCTGCTTCATTTAAAATCGTTGACTATGCTAATATATTCGAGGCGGAAGCTCTAGCTATCTGTGAAGCCCTGAAATTCATCAAAAAAAGGGGTTGCGGGTGATGTGGTGATTTGTTCGGATTCTTTGAGTGTTCTAAAGGCCATTGGCGGGGCTGAAATGAATGCTAAAGTGCACCCTTTTTTATCTTGGAGGTAAAATCGCTTTTTAATAGAATTACATTTGATAATAGGGGAATTGAGTTTGTTTGGTGCCCTTCGCACCAAGGGATCATAGGTAACGAGATTGTTGATAAACTAGCTGGTCTTGTCCGTAATTCCGGAATTTCCTTGTCTTTCGACGCTATGCCGAGTACGACGGCGAGGTTAGCGTTGTCATCCTTCACGGAGGAGGAGAGGATCAGGGTGGTTGAGTCTTTTAAGAGAAAGGGTTGTGTTTACTTCTCGCTTAGGAATTTTTCTGTTAGAGCGCCATGGTTTAGTAAATTTAATCTAGAAAGGGAGTCGATCACAACGATTAATAGAATTAGATCGGGTCATATAGGTTCTAATGAACATTTATTCCGGATAGGTCTTACCGATGTGTAGAGTTGCATCTGTGGTTTTGAGAAGCAATGTATCACTCATATTTTCGGGTTGGGCTCGGAGACCAGGACTGAGTCGGCGGTACTTACAAGGAAACATTCCCAAGTGTCCGACCCCGATTTCGATAATTTTGATATATGTTGTAGAACTCGGAAATTTAAGGGACACGTATTTTTTTTTATCATCCCTCGTTGATATATAAGGGGTGAAACAGCCCCTCAAACTTTGGCAGAAAAACAATAATTTTTTTTTTTTTCTTAGAAGCACCTGACGATTATCAATGAAATTTGGTATACATATATCTCGAGCCAACAGGACTCAGAAATGGTAGTGTGCATCACGGACGCACCCCTTTAAGGGGGTAAACTACCCCTATCTAAATCTTTATTTCTTTTTTTTCGGCGAAAAATAATCGAACTGGAATACAAATAGCATCGTTTTGAAACTAAAATGATATTACAGTTTACGTGTTTTTGGTTTTTTCCCAAAAACCACTGTTTGACCAGATATATATATTTCAAAGCTTTCAATATTTCCCATAGAAGCACCCGACGGATTTCAATAAAATTTGGCAAGCATATATTTCAGAGCAACAGAATTAAAAAATGATACCGTCCGACACGCGCCCACCCCTTTGTGGGGGTAAACCACCCTGATAATTTTTTTTTCAGGATAAAAGAACCGAAAAAAAATATAAATCGTATACAGCCGATGCTTGCATAAAAAAAACTCCCGTTTTCGCTTGGAGGGCGAATTCCTAATTCTACTATTTTATTCTACTATCAAAAACCATAATTTAGCACACGGGATATATATTCGAAACATAGGTAATATGTGAATTTAATAATATAACATTTCTACAGATGATACTATTTTCATTCCAAATTTATTCGTTCCAATACATGTATGGAATATGGGATATATGGGAATACTACAAGAATATTAATTCTGGAAAGCAAAAAAATCTTGGGACTGAAAATTTCAGAAAATTCTATATGATAAAAATAATGTTAACCAAAAATATTTGTAACAAAAAATTATGGCTCATATTCATGACAGTAGTGATGATCGTGGAAAAAGTGTTCGAAGCAGAATGCTTTCTTACACCGTGAGCATCGTATTATAGGTAGTGCACCGCAAACAGCACATTTCATAACGGAAGATTTTTCGAAAGCAAATTCGACAGGATTTGGAAAACTTTCTAATCTGTCGTCTACATAGCCACTTTTATACCAAGCATATTGAAAAAGGGATCGATACCTAGGCGAAGATAGTTGATTATGTACAAGTGATTGTAGTTTTATAATATTGTTCCGTAAATGAAGATTAACATCGTAATTGTGTAGGATCGCATTGTCAGAGAAACGCTTCACAAAGTTTTTCCACACCCTAAAACCATAAACGTCTAAAGGTTGAATTCTTCCGGTAGTTCCTTTTGGTATAGTCATCAACACAACATCTTTATCTACAGGCTTCGTTTCTGCGATAATATTGCTGCAGTGACCGCTCCAGGAGTCCAGTAAAAGTAGGCTTCTTCGTCCAACGTTAGGAAAGAACACCTCTTTTAGCCATGTTTTGAAGTGGTCTGTAATTGCAAAACATTACTACCAGTAATATTCATGCACATTGCAGTAATAAAAAGAAAATTATCATTGCAGTACATCATTACCTTTTGTCATTTTGCCAGATGACGAAGGGAGGAGGTATACATTCGGGGGACGGATTAATGTTTTTTCTACTAGAGGACCAAAGCGACCGCCTGCTTCTTTTAATACTATCAATAGAGGAGATAGTAGTCGCCCATCACAGGAGACAATTGGCTGAATAGTATAACTATGAGTTGTAGATGATATGGATTGAGCAGAACACTCGACTTTTTCCGTTCCTGCATACGTCAACGTACGTCCTGAATGTATTTCAAGCTGGAATCCACTTTGATCAGAATTATATACGTTTTCAGGCCCGTATTCTGCTATAAAAGGCTTGACAGAAGCAACAAACTCATCAGCTGATTTTTTCAAATTAGCACTGTCTTCTATCGTCTTTCTTGAGACAAACTTTGTGATTTTTCTTGAAACGATCCGATGGGCTTTTTTGAAATTGTATATCCATTTTGAAGAGGCCACGAAAGGCCTATCGCCACTCCCCTGCTCTCCCCATGCTTCCAGAGCCCATTTTTTGATGTCCGAGTCATGGACTATTAATCCAGCTTCTATAGCGTTTCGTAATTTGTTTAATGTAAATTCGGCGATAATCATCAATTTTACTTTCCGCGTTCCTCCTTCGTCCACTTGCTTTGTCCATCTCGTTAATTGACGAGGATTAGTAAGTCTGGCAAATGACTTTTGTACAGTAGAAAACTTGAGATAGCTTTTTTTTCCACTCCGCCAGTACTCTACTGCCCTTTTTTTGTAATCAAATGGGATTTCATCGTTTACAGGACTAGGGCACACAGATGAAGAAGGTCCAGCCACTCCTTCCTCACTCCAATCTTCGGCGTCTTCGACGTATTCTGCGTCTGTTCCGGGAAAGTCGTCTACGAAACCCAATGTAGATTCTTCAGATACTTCTAAAGTGTTGAAGTCCCATATACTGTCCAGAAGAATCTTTTGAATCGATTCTTTCAGAATGATTTCTTGCCGATTGACTTCAGTCGTTGGTAGATACATTGTTTGAAATGTTGCAAGTAATAAATTAAGCACGTTCATTGGATTCACAAACATGTTTAAAATATCGTAACGCACTGATAACACGGCAGGCTCCGAACGCGAAATTTTCAACACCGAATGATGAGGAGTAATGCACGCTCAGACTTTATAAAGAGCCGCACGACTACTTGGGATAACATTTGTCTATTTTCGTTCCAAATTGTTTACAGGCCTGCCGCCCGAAGTTTTCCGGAAACTTCGAGATCTATTTATATTTTTGGCGTCACGAAAATACGCATGAAAAAAATATGTGATCGGTTATTTTGATTTTATGAAGTCGAAGAACTAATCTTATCTTTATTTTTCCAGAAATATGAGTAGACTCATAATGAAACGATTACCGCATCGTAGAATCTACCGTGAGGCAGATTCGGTAAAATAAGCTTTACATGTGTGAACTGAATAAAAATAAATGCTAATGCATTTATTTTAATATATTTTTTTTATTTTATTGTAATTTTATTCGTTTCTAATGAAATGAATAAAATTGCGATACAAATAGTTTCATCTGTAGTTTCATGTTATATTATCAAATCCACACATTACCTATATTTCGAATATATGCCGTGTGCTAAATTATGGTTCTTGATATGAAAATAAAATCCTGTAAACTCTCATTGAACTTCTGACTGCCCTCCAAGTGAAAACGGGAGTTTTTTTTATGCAAGCATCCGCTGTATACGATTTATATTTTTTTCGGTTCTTTTATCCTGAAAAAAAATAAATGATCAGGGTGGTTCACCCCCACAAAGGGGTGGGCGGGTGTCGGACGGTATCATTTTTCAATTCTGTTGCTCTGAAATACATGCTTGCCAAATTTTATTGAAATCCGTCGGGTGCTTCTATGGGAAATATTGAAAGCCTTGAAATATATATACCTGATCAAACAGTGGTTTTTCAGAAAAAACCAAAAACACGTAAACTGTAATATCATTTTAGCTTCAAAACGATGCTATTTGTATTCCAGTTCGATTATTTTTCGCCGAAAAAAAAAGAAAAAAACATTTAGATAAGGGTAGTTTACCCCCTTACAGGGGTGCGTCCGTGATGCAGACTACCATTTCTGAGTCCTGTTGGCTCGAGATATATGTATACCAAATTTCATTGATAATCGTCAGGTGCTTCTAAGAAAAAAAAAAAAATTATTGTTTTTCTGCCAAAGTTTGAGGGGCTGTTTCACCCCTTATATATCAACGAGGGATGATAAAAAAAAATACGTGTCCCTTAAATTTCCGAGTTCTACAACATATATCAAAATTATCGAAATCGGGGTCGGACACTTGGGAATGTTTCCTTGTTAGTTCTGAGCTGATTTCTCTTGGTATTCCCCCTCCTTTTGAAATTAGGAGTCTAGCTTTTCTGAGAGTATGGATGTAATTAAAAGTATTATTAAGTTTACTAGGTCTATAAGAGAAGTTTGTGCGTTAACGTACAGTTGTCTGTTGAGGGAGTTTTTGACTGTGATTTTATTAGGATTTATGACTCAGGCAATGAATTTTATAATTTGTAAGGTAAGATGTAAGATTTATTACAGATATTTGGGGTTAAACGAGGAACCGCTGATTGTTGTAAGTGTTAAAGTGTTCAAAATAAATCTGTGATGTTCAACCTTCCCGGGTCTCAGTCAGCGCCCCCTTGTGGGGTGGCAATAGTCATGATCGCCGAAATGGCGTCTCTTGCTATAAAAAGTAGTGTGCTCC
The DNA here is from genome assembly GCA_963922035.1 of Amblyjoppa proteus. Taxonomy (NCBI): domain Eukaryota; kingdom Metazoa; phylum Arthropoda; class Insecta; order Hymenoptera; family Ichneumonidae; genus Amblyjoppa; species Amblyjoppa proteus. Next base: position 24,304,167 of record OY998232.1, read on the forward strand.
AGCCACGCACAGCTTGAAAGGGCTTTTGGTTGGTGCGGTTTTCCTGTGGCCAGATTGGATTGCCCTCTGGTGGTGGAGAGGATGGGTGCCGGTCGCATGAACTACAATCATTTGGTCGACAAATTATTTTGCCCGTACCATTGCCGACAAATCGTTTAAACAACGGGTACTTTGAACCGATGAATCATTGGACTGACATACATTTTGATTTAATCGGTCTTTTTTCATGGCCTTTATTTTTTCCGACTTTTTTTCCTCAGCCATTTTTTCCCTAGACCTCCGCTGCCTTTTTCTTGAAAAAGCGATATGAAAATAAAAATTTTCAACTTTTATGAAAAAGCAATGTGAAAATTCTAATTTTCAACTTTTATGAAAGATTGATATGAAAATTCTATTTTTCAATGTCAACGTCGTGTATGACTTTTATGCACAAAGGCTAGCCGATGCAGGTTCAGCGCGAAAAAATACACCCACGTCGCACTTCACTTCGTCAGATCTCTCATCGGCGCCAAAAAATACATGGAATTATGCGCTCCGGAATATTCTTTTCGCACTTTCGATTTTTACCTAAAAAATTCAAAGGATACCTTTTTATCTAGTTTTTTAACTCCATCATATCCATCAAATTATCTATTTCTTCCCGTAGAGCTTGATAAACATATGGATTTTTCCACGATGCCATCGCAGAAGCAAAGAAATCATTGTATGAAAATACGCAAAATCACTAATTTTTGCAATACTGGCTATAAAAATTTCTGATAAACTTTTTTCGTTAGTCGTCGCTCCGGGACTAAACTTAATGTATTCTTCTACACTGATCACGAGTATAACACTTATTTTATTGATAGATGAATATTTAATACGGAAAATTTTGTCTAGAATGATGTACCAATTTCTCATTAAATTTGAAAAATACAAATTAACATCAAATTTAAACCATTCGATCGATTCTCCCCAAATTCAATGGGGATTATTGGACGGTCATACGCGAAGTGTTTACAACTTTTTGCCCCCATTGCAAAAAAAAAAAATTTTAAGAGTGCGCAGCCCTCTTGGAAGAGATTAAAAATCGTGTACAACGAAAACAACGGAAAAGTTTTTAATGAAATTTTGATCAAACCTTGACTATTAACCACACATGTTTTGTGTGAAAATTCAGCTTGATCAGTCGAAGGATTCTCGAGTTATAGCGGTTTATATTTTTGGCATCTAAGTCACATAGCACGCACACACACATACACACACATGCATATATACGGACAATTTTTTCTAATATAACTTTTCGATGCTGTTGAAAATTCTGGATATGTTTTCGTTAAAATGTCGACATTTTTTTTTTTTTTGCCAAACAAAGTTCCCGCTAGGAGAAAGCAAAATTAACCTCAATAATAAGATAGAACGTGAGAAGGTCCTATGGTTCGTGCAGGCAAGAGATATAAGAATTACCGGCGCCCAAAATCTTAAAATAAAGTGTGAAAAATTGTGCCACGATGGAATCTGTCACACTTTTTACTAGCAGCTTTTTTTAACGTATTCAACAAATTTCATAACATTCTCCAACATTTCTATTGCATTCGCAAACAGAAATATGTGACTAAAAGATTTAATTACATCCTAATATTGTATTCATTCACCTATGTAAGTGAAACAGGATGGTCCAATTTCGGCAAACACTTCATACCTAAAACCCACATTTGACGGTATTCAAAAGAGAAAAGTAAACGTATTCGGATATCAGACGTTTCGTAACGAAATTTAAAAAATCTCCGAACAATTTTATTTACTCTCTTGTGGAAACTGCACGACTTGTGGGAACTATACAACTGTTACAAAGCAAACCGAAAATTTTGATCAAATGATATAAAAATCTATCAGCGCCTGCCCCTTACGTGCAACCACTTGGGATTTCGCTCGATGATTATGTCCTGACCTTGGGTGTGTCACACAACAGTGTCTGCGATAGGGCGTTTCTGACAGCGAGAGAGTCCTGGCAGCGAGAGTCCCGACAGTGAGATTATACTGACAGCGAGAGAGTCTCGTTTGCGAGCGAGTCCCGAGAGCGAGATGGTACTGACAGCAAGAGAGTCCCGACAACGAGAGAGTACTAACAGCGAGACGGTAAGATACGCTCCATTGTGCCATAGCCCATTTTTTTGCCCCGCTTTACTCTATACTATGAGTGTGATCATTGTCGATGATGTTTGGATGGCCCATTATGCACTGCATCGATCTCACTTTTCATGTGTCCATTTTGCCCCATGGGCTCGTTTTGCCCCGGGCCGCTACATATCAAATTTTTGACAAAATTCGTCTTATAGTTAAAATTTTTTACATCCAAATTTTACATTTCAATTTTTGACTCAATGTCCAAATTGTTCGCAAAATTTTACTTAAATCAACAATGTTAATAATTTTAGACGCCAGGTAAACCATCCAGTTTGTGACACTTTTAGAGCTCCGGTGTCAGTTTTCTATTAATTGCGAGTACGGGACATTATGAAAATGAAAATGAACTGTTTCAATACGTGCATTAAAACCTTCTGAATGAGATTCACATATTATGCAAGTGAAATCATCGAGAATTTTTATGATATTATTGATTTAATAATGCTTGCCTATTGCCGAGGTTTCAAACGTTCACCGTTATTTTCGAGTGATGAACTACATTTGCCCACACTGCTTTGAGAGGATGGAAAAATGCGACGTCTAATGGCTGTAAGATATGGGTCGCATTTGGATACAGAGCAACGAGTTCAATTCCCTTCTCTCTGCAAAAATTGCTCAACGGCATAGTCAAATGTGAAATGTGTCCGTCTATGAATAATGCAACAGGAAAGATGACTCCATTCTTCACCAACCACCGATAGAAAACATTTGCGATGTACTTATAAAATGTTTCCCCAGTCATCCACCCACTCGGAGTGTCCAATGCTCCAGCCTCTTCGCATTTGTGCGGCGGTATGTCCCGGGATTCATCTGTAAGAAAAAGTACAATCGGTGGTGCAATTTCTCCGCTCGCACTTTCACAGACGAGAGTGGTCAATTATTCTTTTTCGTCGTTGTTGATGAAATTATAAATGGTTTTATCGCCTTTTCTTGCCAATACTGTGCTCTCCTTAGCTATCACAAATAATGCTGATTCATCGCAATTGAATACGCGGGAAACATCAATATCAAGAAGCGACTTCGATACCAAGTACGTCTGTACTTCGCTCAACCACCCTCACAGCTTCCCGTCCGTTACTGCAGCTCGACTTCGTGTCAAGTTCTGCGATATTCTTGCATAAAATTCTGGATGACGTTTTCGAAAAGCCTGGTACCAAGGACGTCCAGGTTGATTGTCATTAAACTGGGTTTCATTCTTCAGATGTTTCAGAAACATCTGAACGCTGTGCAACGGTTGGTGATGAGATACAGGGAATCCGCTTCGGCTCATGTGTACAATCCACTGCACAAGATTGTCTTCGTATTCCGCTCCAAGTATACATTCAGGTCCCCGAGTTTTCATAACAGGTGGCAATGTACCACTTTTTTGTATAGCAACATGGTCTTTGGTGCATTGTACATCTTGGATGCGGTTTTGACAGGCATTCCTGAAATCACCGCTTCTAAGGCTTTCTCGAGGGATGCATCTGTGTATGTCCGAACATCATATTTTTTTGTCTAAACACATTAAGTATGCCTAGTATAAGTATATAGAATATATAATGCATATTTCTGAAATAACACATATTGCTGCATCGAATAGGTATACTGTACCTTTTCGATGCAGTCTGTGGAGCAACCGAGCATAATCTCTTCGAGTACATCTTCCGCACCAGATTTTTTTTTTCTTCCTATAAATATGTACAATGAAATACCCAATAATATGTCTTAGAATGAAACCTGTTGTAAATGTACCCTTTCGGTGCAGTCTTCGATGGAACAGATAATTATATTTTTGTCGCAGCTGAAACTTTTTATTTATTCCTATACTTATTAATAAGGGATTCAAATTTGGAAAATTTATAAAAGGATTTAATGGAAAACCAAATTGTAACATAGTTAAATGCCAAAATATTTGAAATAACATATTCTGACAAACTTTCAGAATATCATAATTTGATGAAAAAAAACAAAAAAATGTATAAATTATCGAGTCGGTAATAAGCCAATAGGCATTTAATTAATGTTCTATGTAATTCTATTTTAAATCAAAATAAATAAACAAACCTAATGCCAGGACACAACAGGTAAAAAATCGAGGGTCAGAAACCGCGATTATGTGACGGGGTTATTGACCCCACGAATGTAACAAAACAACCGAACAAAAGTAGGATTTTCTTTCACATCGATAAAGTGGTTCTTTCTAAATATTGTAATATAAGTTTCATGTAGTTTAATCGTTACTTGAGTTTGAAAACACTATTCCGCAATGGCCGGAGCTAGTGAGCTGCGCTTAGCAATGCTGTTCCAAGTCGACTAAAGTGTATATCCCTAGCGAACCAATTTGACCCGTTTTTACGGGCAACTTACGGTCTATCGACTGAAATCGGTCAAGTATCAGTCAATTTTTAGTCAATTCCACATAAAAATTGTCAGTCGGGTCATTTTTGGCCAACTTCTACTGACTTGACCGATTATTGACCGATTCCCGAAGACGCTGTTTGGTTAGGTTACGGTCGACTTATGATTAGTCGACTAATATTGGACTCAAAATAATGAAAGTTCAATTAATGGTCGGCTTTTATCAACTTAACCATATATCAACTCAATTTGGTAAACTCCGTTCGGTTAATTTAAAGTTGACTTTTGGTTTGTCAACTAAGATTAAACTAGAAGTAAAGATGGATCAATTAATGGTCGACTTGTATCAATTCAATGACATATCTACTGAATTGAACAGACTTGTTCCGTTGATTTAAGGTCGACTTTTGGTTTACTTCAAGATCACTCTTAGAGGAGTAAACTGAAAGTAATGATAGGTCAGTTCATAATCGACTTTTAACATTTGACGACTTGTCGACTTAATTGGGTAAATTTCGTTCGGTCATTTTAAGGTCAATTTTTGGTTTATCAACTAAGATTAAACTGCAAGGAATGATGGGACAATTAATGGTCGACTTTTATCAACTCGACGACTTATTGACTCGGTTGGATAAACACTGTTTGGTTAATGGAAGATCGACGTTTGATTTATCAACCAAGAGTAAACGTAAAGTAACATTGCATCAATTAAGAGTTGATTGTTATCATCTTAAGGCCCCACAACACGGTGCGAGCGCGAGACGAGGGTACATTTTTCGTAATTTTTTACTAGTAAACTATGAGTCGAAATTTTTTAACAATTCTCGTGGTCAATATATACATATAGAAGAGTGTATAAAAAAATATTCATCCTAATACATAGCGTTGTTTGCGGTATACGTCCAGTCAAAAAGTGCACTCCGGCTAAATTGTTGCTCGGCGGTCGACATCGATAAAGCTATACAGTTCATCTGAAAAATGAAAGAAAATTTATTTAGATACTAGACACATAGGTTTACATCATGACGTAGGGAAAACCCGATATCACAAAAAAATAAAAAAATGGCGGACCAGCAAATTTTTTACTTCAAATTTCAAGAAATTGTTTGTAGTATTTATATTTTTTAAAAATGGAAGGGGACCGTTTATGAAAAAATCGCTACATGGAGACGTAGAGACTGGCTTTGCGAACAATTTAAAACTTGGCCCATGCAAATTGGATGTATAGTTTTTTAAATATGTCCTCGACAAGGTTGAAAAAAGTATTTTCGAGAAAAACGCGTTCAAAGTTTTGGTAACGAATAATTCGTACGTAAAAGCTAAATTTTTTCTTGTCTGTTATTATAATGTTTCTCACCGTTAGTCTGCTATTCCTGAACCATAGAACAGCTCGTCAGTATCCATAGATTGATTGGTGTTTTGATTTTTTCCACGCAAACAACCCTCATGCGTGCTTTTTTTGGCTTCGAGGTCGGCGTCGAATATACGCTTCTCGTCCATGGTTTCACAATATCGATACAGCGTCTCGCCAATTTTGATATTTAACATCTCCAATACATTTATGAGGCCAATATAGCCATTGTTAAAAAGTATTGAGGCGATATTAGCGGCAGTTTCAACAGTGGGATTGCCGTTCCACGATGCCTTTGGCGTAAATTTCCATATAACGGAGTTTAAACACTCGTTGTTATTCTGATTAAAACCACCTAAACATCGTTCAAGAAGTTCGTTCTTACTGAGGTCTCAATGGCCTAACGGAAATATCTTTCAAGAATTGTGGACCATGCAGGCCAACAAAGGGTCGGTAGGTAGCAGACTCGGTCGGCGGCCGCACACCTGCCACTCGGCGCGGTCGCTCGCTTCGAACCGTTTCACAGAAAATGCTGTATCTTCGTCAATTTTACAAATTTTTTCAAAACATTTTGTGAGAACATTCTTAACACATGCATCATTCAGAAAAAAGAAAAAAAAAATAAAAAAAAACAATTTGCACCGTGTTGTGGGGCCTTAACTGAATATATATTCTATTGGGCACACGCTGTTCGGTCAATTTAAGATTCTAGACTTCTAGTTCGTGAACTTAGATTAAATTTAGACTATGGTGAAGTCAGCTGACGGTCGACTTTATGGACTCTATCGGGCACACACATTATGGTCGCTTTAATGTCAACTTCTAGTTAATTCTCCACGATTAAACTTAGACCATCGTCAGATCTCGTTACGGTCGACTTTGATTGATTTGACCAATTGTTGACCCAATTGGAATGGTTAAGCCGCCAGATGGCTTGGAGGATAAAGATGGCCCGGCTGTTTCTCGCACGTGGTCCTGTACCTCGCAAGTTACTATATAAGGAACAAACTATGATCATACAGCATGTAAGTTCACACGTAAGAGAACACTATACAGGAAACCGTCGTATATAATGCGTTCTCAACAAACGACGTCAACAGTGGGTAAAAAAGTTTAATCAATTAGAGGTATAAATGTATCATATACGACTACGAAGTAAACAGTATGTCAAATGTTAGTCGACCGATCGGAAGTCGACTATAAACGGACTCACACCGCTCCGCTTAAGCAAGTCAAATTTCCGACAACTCGCTGAACGTCGACCCATAAAACTCTGCAAAATTGAGTCAAATTTCAATGAACCCGCGAAAAATCGACCATCAATCGGCTCAATTACTAAACTAGATTCAGTTGATTTTTGGTCAATACAGAAAATGTTGTTTGGTCAATACAGAAAATGTATTGTTCGAGAATCATCGCGGCGATGTGCGCTAGCTTTCGACTCACGTTGGTTAAATATCGGTCCATTCACTAATATTTACGAAACATTTCCTCATGCATGTCCATTGCACTCGGTCGTGATCTAGTCAACCATCTCGAAGTCGACCACATATCGACCAAGAACATACCCATCGCAATGGGTTAACTGCAGTCGAATCGTGGTCAAATTTTTGCACAAACCGACCGTCGAATTTCGGTAAATTTTCAGTCGGACAGGTCCGATAGGGATCGCACCATTCGCGCATACATTTAATTACTAATCATCCACTTTAAAAAATGTGTGTGTTGCCGAAATAAACTACATTTAACACTTTTCAATTTGAGCGTAATCCAGTTGTTTTTTGACGAAAACTAAATTTACAGCAGACAAAAATGTGTCGTCGGGGTCACAAACTGGGACAGGGTGGCAAACTGGGCCGTTTACCTTACATTGCAAATTTATGATAAATATATATATGGGAATCAAAATTTTGGACACCATTTTATATAAGATTCAAATTTTCATGCGTGAGAGAGTGGAGACGTATCTTGGCCTTAGGGATTAAGATTCCTTTACGCATAACATGTGGATAGGGGGCAAAAAATAATAACGAAAAAACTATCGATCTTGGCAGCAAATGTGTAAGAACTTTTCTCTTCAAAATGCCCCGATTAATCCAAAAAAATATAAGCGATCTTTGAATAACGCTATTGCAAATACTGTGATGAACATTTAGTGAGAACTGCGTTGGTACACGTGTCAATCAAATGGGAAATCGAACAGTCGCTTGAGGCACCTCGTAAAATTTTTTGCAGAACCCCAAAATTTCATAATATTAATTTGAGATCACAAACTACAGTTCGAGGGGGTTCGACAAAAAAAAAAGTTTTTTTTCAACACACCCTAGTCTACATCCTCTGTGAAACGCGATGAAGTTACCTCGCATGGAATGAAAACTGAGACCGGCTGTGGCGGCATACGTTTTCCACAGTTTCCCTATCCCCATGACGAAAGGTCATGGCAAATGCGATATAGACGGAGAAGTTGGCTGCGGTAGCAAAGTGGATATGCAGGATAACACGTAAAAATCCCAAGAGGGTACATGAGGGAAATATAAATATAGGACATTCATTTACAAATAATATATTATTGTTCGAGAATCATCGCGGCGATGTGCGCTAGCTCGAGTGGCCGCTGCTCGGCAGCACATCCCGGCCGAGTCCGGTGAGGCCGACGTGCGCCAACGACGCACACGCACCCGCTCTCATCCGAGGCGGCACGGGTTACATGCCGTGTGCAGCAGGTTTCGCGCTCATCTACTCGTAATGGCTGAAACGGGTCGCCACGCGGTCGGGTAGATTGCCGTTTTCAAGCGGTATTCTCACGGTAATGCTCAAGTCTGCTCACTAAGTTTCGGTACACCTCATGTGACAAAACGTATCTTCGATTTCGATATATCGTTAGGCTCACCCGGAGCATAAAGCGAGTGTATTCTCGGTTACGCGACTCGCGTATCAGTTACCGGACAGACTCGCGATCTCAACGGCTACCTCGCGGCGATACAACGCCGCGGGTAGATTTTCTCAATCGGCGGTTACTTCGCGGCGTTCAGTGCCGCGGATAATACCCGCGGCGCTGAATACCACGAGGTAACCGCCAATCCCGGTTTTCTCACCCGGTGGACACAAGTGATTCTCATATAATCAGTTTGGCTCATCGGGATGTGCTGAACGTGGACTGCTCGTTATAATCATCATTATTATTCGGTACCGCTCACTTTCGGTCTACTCACTTGTACAGTGTTTTTCACGCGCGTTTTTACATCGTTATTTGTTGTTACAAATAAAAGGTTTATTTTCAATTTGTTTAACATCTTGTGCGAAATTATTTAACGCCCGTTCCGCTATAGCTCACCCCGCATTTGTCAACAATTATTTTATTGTATTTCTCCTTTTATTCCATTATCATTAATATATATCGCTATATATAATAATGACAATAATATCTTTAATGACAAAGGTGCAAACATTATCAAGAGTTGAGAGAAGATATTAATTCGATTCGTTTATCTGTATCGGTGGGGAAATTACTGTTAAAGTCCCTTGCCATCAACACTTCACCGTTAGCCATTCAAAGACTATCTTCGATGTGACGGAATTGTCTCAGAGTCCTTGTAGGTTGATTTCGGTACAAATGGCAACTGTATACTCTTACACCTTCTATGACGACCCATATGAAGTTTGTTGTAGGATTTCAAACCTCTCCAACCCTCTTGTCGTTGTTGAGAATCACGACGGCGGCCCTTCTGATTGTGTCCTGAAACCACAGTTCACAGTTCAGTTTCCTATATCTTTGACTGATGATGAATACATCCGTGTTCTTCTCGCTTTCTCTATTACCAGTCACTTTTCCATCGTTTTCGCTGGGACGGTTACTACCGCTATTTGGGTCCCACTGCGGTCATGGATTACCTCCACTATTTCTCCCTTATCCATGATCTCGTGTAGGTCACGGACTTCGTGAGTGTAACTACGGCCGATCGTACATATGGTTACATCCTACACAAGTGCGGTAGCGACGGCGATCCTCAGATTCTCGACTCCCCCGCTTCCTTTCTTGATCTCGACTAAAAGTTCACGGCCATGAGTGCGTCTTATCCTTGAGATTGAGGCGCCACAGTTTTTGGGGTCCACTTTCATTTTGATTTGCTGGAGACTGATGACGTATAAGGAGTATCCCGTTCATCTTCCCGTTCATCACCGTCACGGCTCTCGGTAGTTTTCCACAGATTCCTTTCCCCAGTGACTTCTTGGCATTCCCTTTCTCGCGCTTTGGTCTTTTCTTCGGTTTCACCTTTCCTTAATCTGCATCCTGAGCGTCAGAGTCGACTGGACGATTCCTGCGTTGGTACTGCTGGGCGATTCTGACAGGAGTAAGCTCGGTGCTTCCTCCTGTAATAACTTTGTCGTTACTCCGATTGCGTCTCTTTTTACAGGGTAATATCTGAGGAGGTGACGACGCTCCTGTTTTCTTTGGATCGTTTTCTTCATCGATTCTCCTAAAGGTCATTATTGGCCTTCCGGCTTTTTCAGCTTTTGCTGTGTGAGCATATTACTGCCTGTGTGTAGCCATGGCCGTTTCTGATCCGTGTGCGCAGCAGTGTAGGCGCGCTCGACATTTCTAGCTTTTGAGCCTTCTTGGCCTTCCCTAACGCTTCAGGGTAGCCTTGGAACCGTTGGTAAAGGATCACCGCCTCCGTGATGGCATGCCGAATAGGTTTCTGGACATTACTTGCATCCTTCAGTATTCGGTCAATAATTTGAACACGTTTACCCAGCTATTTAAATACCTCCTATCTGCTCCTTTTTCAGCTGTTGGAGCTACCGATTTGCTCCAAGTGTAGCCATGTCTTCTCCCTTTGTCGCTGTAACTATGTCACCGAGAAATATAGTGTAACAACGCTCCTCTATACACCCTCCTTTTTCCCTTTCCATCCGACCACCGCACTACTGCAGCTGCCACCGATATCTCTCCATCCGCCGCCTTCGCTCGTCGCATCGCCGTGCGTCTCGTCCTTTCTTGGAAGAACCCGAACGCCTACTCTTTATCTACCCCTAAAATACACAATCCTAGGCTCGACCACTGCATTCCTTTTCCGACCGTTGACCACTTTCCCAGAACCCGAAACATAGTATTTTTCCGACTCCCAAATTCCTTCCCCACTATCTCGACTTTCCCACAGGATAGATCTATAAATACAACCCTCAGCCTAGCTTAAACAGTCAGTAAGTCACCGAATTTCTACGCGTACACTCTGTACCTCTGCAGCTCTTATTTTTCATAATAAACGTCTTAAGCAGTTTGTCACCGTGTATACCGAGTCCTTCCGTCCTACTACCGCGTTCTGTAGCCGAGTTGGCTGCTCGAAAGTTAAAATAATATAAAATTGCCATCCGCGACATCACAATAGGTTTTGGACAGTCTGCTGCCATTTTCCATTTTCTGCTCCTTCTTCACTCTGATTTGGATTTCCTCCATCTTTCTTACTTTCAGCATTGTAGTCGTTTGATGACGACGCCAAGGCTCCCTTCCTCACGTCCAGTACTGGGTATCCGAGTCCCTGCACCGTAAGTTTTTCTCCCTTGGACGAAATTTCCATGATGAATTTGCTGTTTGGGGTTCCTTCCCCTAGTCTGTTTGGTCCCTGAGTCTCACTGTATTTCAGCTCCATCCTGAGCTTCCCCAACCCGGTTTCAGACTCTCCCTGTGGTCTGTGAGGGCGTTCGTAAGGATATCCATGAGGGTAGAAGTCAGAAATAATTCTTAATAAAATACCAAAATAACCCGCGAGGTTAATTATAACATTATAAGAATAGATAATCGGCACCTAAAAATGTCACCTTCGGCCGCTCAGCCCCCATTCATACGTCCGCCGGCCGGCAGGCGCTAGTTACTCTTAGTATAAAGAGGAAATTAAGTGGAGCCAGATCGATTTCAGAACATAAAATGCGGGTCGGGAGGACTAAGCTCGGCTTCTGCAAGAACAACATGTTCGCGACAAAGAAAACGAAATGGAAACTGTCAGTTTTTAGGTCGCGGAACTAACAACGCAACTGAATGTATGGACGAGGCAGAATGGTTGCGGAAATGCACGACCGCCCGCGTAGAAATTTGATCAGATATGCCCTACAACTGATCAGGTCGTCATGAGCAAACGGTAAGGCTTGCCGTTTTATGGGAAGCCTTTTGCGCCAGGTCTGGAATACACACGGTCTGCATGACCAGGCCAGCCTATGGCTAGTAAGATCAGGTCCAAATCAGGCATTGATCGGGCAGTCCTTATTAATCGATAGTAAAGGAATTGAGTGGATATTCGTCTCCAGCCACAGTAGGGCCGTTATCAGGATTGCCATACTGCTTCGTAATAATTTTGTACAAATTTCCGTACTTCATAACACGCCGAAATAAACGATATTAAAGGTGACAAGAGCGTTGATTTTACACAATGAAATTTCCAAAAAAATCATTACTAACGTATTTATAAAATAAATTTTCAGAAAAAAAATCAGTGAACCTTTTTTACTAATTTCATATAAAGTCGTACATTTTTTACAGTCGATGTGAATTTTTCATAGAATTTTCTTACGTTGAACAAAAATGTTTACGAACTCTTGCAACGAACCTTGGATGTTTGAATAATTTAATAAGTTAATAAATAACTTAAATAATTCAAACGATTTAATAAAAAATATTCCCTGATTATTTGTTGAACACTTATTTTTCTATTGTGGCGTCGCGGGTTTCTATTTAATGTTTATTTATTACATTAGAGTAGCCAACTCGGCTACAGAACGCCGTTTTAGGAAGAAAGGACTCGGTGTTCACTATGCGAACTGTTTGAACCGTTTATTAAAGTACAAACTGGCAGAGTGACGTTGCCGTACAGAAATTCGGTGATTTACTAACTAACTAGCTTAGAGAAGGGTGGTTCTTATAGGTTTGTCCGTGGGAAAACGTAGGCAGTGGGGAGAGAATTTAGGCGTCGAAGTGTTCTGAAAAAGGCAGGTGTTGTGGAAGATGCTGGATGCAGCTGCGTAAGATTCTTGGAAGGTCAGTCGGTATTGAGGAAAGCGGAGTAGCCTGTCTGGACATAGGTTTACGTAATGTACGGAGAGATATTTGGGGGATGGAAAATAAGGCGTTGTTAGGCCTTCTGGGAAACGACTAGGATGCACGTGCACCCCCTTTCGGAACCGTGTCGCGGCGGGTGCCGGAAGGCGGATGGCGTCGTAAATTGTAAGAGCGAGAGGGAAGAACGTTACGCGCAGTGAAAAGGTGATACTCGGGCTTGAACATCGTTAAACTATTTATTATAATTTTTTTGACATTACTGTGATCCATAATCACCGTTCCTAGCCTCTTACACATGGTTGATTTTTCCGATTTTTATCTCATTAGACATTAGACATTAGAAATTATTCGAAATTGTCACTGAATTTCATTTTTGGCCGGTAATGCATGTGTACTGATACTGTAAGTATATATAGTCGTGTACATATTTTTTCCGGAGCTTAACAGCACATTTGATATTACGTTTCTCAAGTTGAGGATAGCCGGGTCGGTTAAGGCGCCGCCATCGCAGTCCCTATTGGCTAGATCGCTGATTCGAGTCTCAGTATCAGTGAACTCAAAACGGATGTTTCCATGATTTAAATTGCAGTAATTAGTTAATTGAATCCGAATAACAAATATAAAAATGTTCACAAGTCCGATAAAATTACATTAATAAATAAAAAGTATTTATTATATTTTGCTCAGTGGGGAATCAGGCACCTTGATAAGACCGTGATTACGCAGCCTGTTCACGGTCATTTCAACCACTGCCTTACATTTCATGTAAAGCCCTTCTCAGACTTCCGTACTATGACCTGATGAGGCACTACGGCAAGTCTGATAATGCCCGTATTGGAGTCGTGGTTGAATTTCTACTCGGGCGCTCAGGCTGTAGGTTGTGGTAGATTTAGTCGGGATCATTTGCCGGTAAATAATACAATCGAGAATGAGAACGTCAAAGACCCTAATCCATGGGTAAAGATAACAGTCAAATGAATTGGTTAGAAACTGTAGGAGCTTGCGGAACGTATCGGGATATAATAACGAAGACAAAAGCTAAGTGCACCGCTATTAACACAACAGCTGAAAAAATTACGGGGTCGAATTATTATAGTAACTGATAGATTCACCGAACCGGTAGAATAATCCTTAAATATCAGTAAGCATGACGCAACGAAGTCACTAGAATATCATATGCATCACAGCACCGCAAAGGGTATTATTTATTTCAGGAAAATCTGAATTATTGACGGAAGAATACTGATCACGGAAGTTGATACGATATCGGTGATACAGCGTATATCGCTTAAGTATACGGGACAGTAAAAGCACGACACACGTGCGCAAGAACAATACACGACACGACGAGAACAGAAAAATTATGCAGACGAAAGCCTGAAGACTAAGACGGACCGTTTTGCTAGCGTCACATGATAGAGTGTCTATTCAATATAAATGGCGACAATGAAAAATTATGATGATTTCAAAATTCCTCGACAGTAGTTACTACTCTCATAAACTATCTCTGGACGCTATCGATACAGATAACCGAAATACTTAATGCGGTAAATGCTCAAGTTTCTTCACGATCGTTTCCTGAGGCTAATATTGTCTTTTGGATCGGCGAGGGAGAGCTCGAGTAAAGAAAACTCGTCAGATTCGGTTAACGATAACTCGAAAAAATAAACATTCAGTAAACTCACAAAGATTACAGATAGAACAAAATGAGCGTGCGAGTGCGTTAAACGGTGACGGACGCTCCTCGACCTCACGCTCGAAGGAAGGACCATGACAGTTCTTAGTCTCTTCGTATTACACGAGCGCCTAACCGTTCGTGTAAAATATGGTACGCACGAGGCAGAGTCCCTGGTTGACCCAAGCGCCGTCACCTAGCAGACACCGGAGGAACTCAGGCACCCTCGGAAAAGACCGTCAAGTGACAGAGACTCGACGGAAGTTCCGCTGCCGCCATTTAGGGGATAGGCTTAGGAGGACTGGGCTTCTCAGCTACGAGCCATTGAATGCTCTCGAGAGCGCGTCATGTGGCCGTTATGTAGACGTCGGGGACCCAATTGCCAATGCGCGCGGATTGATTAAAGTTCTCGTGGACGGGATAGGCAAGCGCGTGGAAGTAGCGGCACCGTACCGTTGGCTGGAGAACCAATGGAGGGGGATCGCGTCAGCGTTTCTCGCCTGATCTACGATTCTGATATTAAATAATAATAAAAAATTATTCGAGCATGTGAAAAAATATACGCAAAATCGAATGCTTGCGGATAAAACACGGTGTTCGATAACACGGAAGCGTTTATCCTTGTTGATGGGAAGGTTTATGTCCTGAAGTCGTTTTGGAACCCCACATTGACTTGAAGCATGTTGATCTTTCGTCCCACATTGAACATTCATATTATCAAGATAAATTCATATGCCCAGAATCCCATTAGTCGTAAAACCATACATTTTTGAAAAATACGTGGAGCAGTATTACGTCCGTCGAGAAGTACACCCTTGGTTAAGTGCCCCATTAATTACCATTGAAAAGTCTATTGATTACCATTAACTGTTCTTTAAAGGGAATTCAATGGGGTTTTACCAATGGTGTAATTCCCACTTGTACTACTATATAATATAGCGTTCAGTATGCCATTCAGTTTCCCATTCGTTGCATGGTATTTTTATTCCGCTGGCATTCCCATTCGCGGAAAAATAGACTATACATAATTATTCACTTTTCTACACTGTCTAAGTATATAATAAATAAAAAAGCTGTAATGCTCCCGAAAAATGTCTCCTATTATTCGTAAATAATTTCGATCCTTAAGTTCATAGCTACTATTATTGACTCATTTATCTGAAATTTATTATCGCTTATAGTATTTAAGTGCAAGTTACTACTGACCCACGTGATTCCGCAATGTTTGCCTATTCGATTCTCGTTCCTCGTGAATTACAAATAGTTAGACGTACCATTAAAGATTCTCCAACTTTTTACCGTTCGATTCAATTCCCATTTATTCCGAATGGTAAGAAATACCATTTTAGCTGTTCCAGTTATATTTCAATGGACTACCATTAATAACGAATGTAAAAAGTACCATTTGTTTACGTCCCATTGACTTGTCAGTGAACAAATAGGCGAAAATATCAGTTGAATTTTTCCAGGAAATTGCCAATGACTTCCTATCGGTAACGAATGGGAAAATGTACCACTTAAAATTTTCCACAGCTTTGCCAGCGGAAAGTCACCGTCTCAATTTTCTCCCTGAATTTCTATTGGGATTCCATTGATTACCTTTCGATACCATTCATTGCTATTGAACGCTCAATGGAAAACTTTACCACGGGCATTTACGTTTAACAACCTCAGCGGGGTGCTAACCGTTAATAGTTTCGATGTTTCTTCGTTTTATTGCTTGTATGCGTTGGTCAAGGCGATGTGTGAATTATCGTTCCGCGTTTCAACGACGCCATATCTTCCGTGAGGGTGGGTAGGAGCTACTTTGAGTTTCAAATAAAAGAGTTAATCATTACCTTGAAGTTGGCTACCACTCGATTCGCGCCATTAGACTTTCTCGCAAATACCGCGGCAGTCGCTTGGTCTAATCGATCGGTAGGAGTTAACATCTTGTATGATACCAATTTGTTCAAGACTTTGTTAAGCGACTCTACGAGTGCATACAAAACTCGAAGTAATTAAAAAAATGTCGGCGTCGACCGTGGCGTCAACTCAATATTTATGAGCGCTCCCGAAGGCCCTCCCCCATGGAAATCAACCCAGTGAGCACAGTAATATATCTGTAATGTAACGGCAACAAAATCGAATATAACAAGTAATAATACTAGAGTGTTACATGCAACTTACGGGTAAGTTGCCATTTCCGGCTCAACAATATAACATGTTATATAACAGTTTTATATAGCTAAAACGGTTATGCTACTGATTCATAAAATAAAAATCGCGATATCTGACTGTAACATAACAAAAACAATAACAGTTACATTATTGCAACAGAACTGATTGGAACAGTTAACATAGTACAGAAGTCAATTTAAAAAATATATTCGTGATTAACCATACCTGAATTAGCATCGTTATTATTCGTAGGTATATTTACTCTATTACTAGAAACAAATATATATGGAAAAAAACGTAATTAATTTGTGTGCCTTCGGTGAGACTCGAACGTGGGACCCTTGGATCTGTAGTCTGCAACCGGAGTTGAGAATAAAGTTTTAGTACATTATATATGGCGTTCAAATTGCTTATTCACAAACCGTGATTGAAATTATACCATCAGTATAATTAAAAAATGTGCGTAATCAATACCGGAATATTACTAATCAGTGTATATATTTAATATCGACTGAATTGTATTCACGGTTAGAAGTTCGGAATTATTTAATTTTAAGTGATGATTCTAAACTGGACAAGAAACTTCTGGATGCTAACTCTTTCTAACGTGTGGAACACAATACACCGCTATCTCACTCTCGCACGTGACCCTCGACGTACGACTCGCGACGTTACTCTATCGCGCTCACTCACTGTTTTATCCCGACCTATCCTAATACTTTAATGCGCACTGATAAGCTAAAATGAAATTGACCAACTCGAATATATATTGACCAAGATAAATTTAACCCTTCAGAATGGCAAATGAATTTTAATAAAATTATTGACAAATAAATGTTGATGAATGAATGTTCAGAATGAATGAATGTTGAAGGTGATAATGTTTTAAACTTACGATTCAAGTTAAATGGTTTTATCTCAGAATGAATGATCAAATGAATCGAACGATAAAATGACGTAATCGATCTCGAAATGGGACGTCCTTCCCAGAATTCGGATGAATGTTCGAGTCAGTTTCGAACAATGATAATCGACCTCCAAAATAACGTCCTTCCAAAATATCGAATATCCGAATCAGAATCGGATGATGACGATGGTCGATTCCAGAAGCGAATGTCAACGATGTGGATTGATGATTTCGACGATTAAATGATTTTCAGCAGGAATATCCTCAGATTCGATGGAATGATTTGGAAAGATATGAACGATTTATTGAACTGAGTTAAAGTGAATATTGGCTCCAAAATTTTACAAGTTGATGATTCAGTATTTCTTTGTTACTGGCTCTGAGTACAATACAAGTTTGAGGTCTGTGCCCCGGTCGCGAAGAAGGTTTGGAAGTACCTGCAGAAGTGCCGAGTGGGCCGCGGGCGCGCAAATAAATAACGTCGGTGCCGGACGCCCCCGCGTCACCGCTGTCACACCTGCGCCTCGTCTCCCCACTCTTATCACCTGATTCCTTTCCTTGATTGACTAATTACATATTCGGTATTTCGTAGTTTTATTTTGACATTTCAATTTGTTAATCCTTAAGTTTTACCGCGAATTTTATGAAAATTTGAATTTGAATGAAAGCTGTACGAGCTTTAGTTGCGAAGTTAACAATGGTTGACATACATTTTTATGTTAATATTTATCTGATTATTTTCCCTGAATTTTCGTATTAATGGTTTTATACCTCTTTCCTACTTTCCATACTTTTCTGTATTTTCAGCCCATTATTTCTATCTTTATCCTGACGATTTGACTCGATAATCATTCCACATGCTTGACTTTACTGTATTTATCTGAATTTATTCTTAAGAATTCCCCAAAATATCTCGCCATCTTTCATATTTGTCATTCATCATTGCGTTTTCTATTAATTCCTTCATTAATAATGTCATCTATGATCCTCCTGGACTACATCAATGTTCTATGCCTCATCGATATTCACTGTCCAGGAGGTGCTGCACTCATTACGCTCGACGGCCGCTCTAAGCATCATGACCATCGTGACAGGCGTCGTACATGCAAGCCCTGTGTTCGACAACCGCGAGGAGCGTTCTGCCGATATCCTTGTCTGCATTTTTGCGGGTCAGGTTACCGAGCCTCGCGCGGTTGACTTGTACTGTACAGTCGCCTCCGTACATCAACCCAATTTACCTGAAGGCTAATTATTATTACCAGTGGATAATTTTTCCACCAGGTATTTAATTTATGCATCATCCCTTTCGGGTTTGATGATAATATGTTCCCAATGATTATTTTCAGCATTTTAATACATTTTTGTTAATTAACCGGTCATTTGACCTAAATGTCCTCGAAATATTTTGGAAAATTTTTGGAAGACGTAACACTACATATGTGTTGATCCAAAATGTCATATAACGCGTAAATTACCTGTATATAACAAACCTCGTAGCACGAAAATGTTTTTAACAGGTTTCAATAATCTTTTTTTTTAATATTGAAAGTATTTTATCAATACTAAAAATCATTTATGAAATGTTTTGAATACATTTAAAAAATACTTATTTGTCCGCTAATACATCATACATTGAAATGTTTCGCTGTATACACACCCGCATAAACACGGAACATTCGTAGAAACATTTCGGGTAAACATGAAATTAAAAATATTTCAAATATTTTATCACGATGTTTCTGAAATATTTAAAAATCGTTTTGTCGGAATATTTTGATATAATATTTTTAAATATTATTTTCACATATTTTAGAAATATTTCATACAATTTGAAATATTGTAAACATTGTAAATATTTCTAAAATTGTTTCTAAATACTTCGTGCTATATGGGAATGATACATTACATGTTGGTTCCATGTTATGTTTCTGCAATAAAATATGCTAACCGGTAAGTTACATCGACATTTTACAAGCAGGTTATATAATGGTAATACGAATGTTGGTACCCAAGAGTAACGACATACCGACATGTAACAGTGACATTACTTACATATAATAATGGTACATTTCATGTGACCTCCATTTTATGTACCCGCTACATACTCCAAGCATAACATTGGGACATTACATGTAACTTCCATATTATATTAGGGTAAACGTGGTGAATATGGATCCCCCCGATTAACACGTAAATCAATGAAATATGGACCGATCCATATTCCCCACTTTTACCTTACCTCAATAAAACGTGTACAGTGTACCGTACCGTACCGTACCGTACCGACCCGGTCCGATTTCCGTTTTATCGACCCAAGGATCGATCGTCCCGTCTGCAAGCAACAGTCTGCTCCGATTCTTCTATGGGGTGAATTGATGCTTTCCTCTGTTTGGGATTTCCTGGCGTTTATGCTCTTGACTCTACAGGGTTATACCCTTAACACTTCTTGTCAACCAGCAACTAGACGAAAGCAGTCACCAAGGTCTCCCAGGGTAGTCGCTGGCGCTCGGGCTGTAGAGGGATTGGGTAACCCAGACGAAAGCAGTCGCCAGTGTCTCCAAAGCAGCGCAGTCGCCTGCGCTGGTGTTCGGAAACGCTGTAAACTAGAAAATATTATACTTGGTTCCTCCCAACGGAAACCCGGGACTAAGAATGTGTAGTGTGTCCTAATTTAGAGTGGCCCGTGGATGCTGGTTCGATGGTAGTTATGGTTCTGATTAAGGTTGTCCACAGAACAATGGATGATCCGTTGTTGCCTCTTCTTGGCGACGGGATTCTGTCTACTAGAGCGATGCTCTAGTAGAGGTCAAATGGTTTATTTGGCTCACTGGTTGTCTGTATCGACAGCGCAACCCGGTGGGTCAGATAGACTGTGTTTTGCTGTAGCTCCTTCGGTTCGATGGACTTCGAGCCAAAAGAGAAGAAAAGTCTCTCCCCGTCAGGATTCGATCGGGCAGAGTTTCACAGGTAGACTATCTCGTACCAAGTTCACGTACCAACGGCCGTGCATGGGATAAAGAAACTTCTGGACAGAGGAGCTGTCTGACCAAGAGTACCTTGTTTGCTCTCGGCACCGGCATTTATACCTGTCCGCGATTGCACACTTTTCGACTCATGGCCCTTCCCAAGCGTTTGTGACGCACGAGGTTTTTCGCCGGCTCGATCCGTGCCGTGCGCACAGCGTCGATATCTACCGCTATCGGGTCGATATTGGCGGGATCCCGCTACGAGTCGGTAGGGCAGGGATCGCAGCGCCACTACTGTGCTCGAGCATACCGTCTCAATATATATATATATATATATATATATATATATATATATATATATATATATATATATATATATATATATATATATACTAGGGGGGCCCTGGGCTCGCCTGTTTCGCGCGCTCGCAACTCTTTCTGCGCGTAACCATTATTATTCTAAATACTCTAAAAAATGTATGCCTTTTAATAATAATGTTATTACCACCACCCCTTAACTACCCTGCCACCCTTGCCCGCTGCCACCCTTCCCTCGCGGACCGCCCAACCGTAAATAATGGTTGGAACTTGGACGATTTTTCTATAACCAACCACAAACCAATCGTCGATTGGTGCTCCAAACCAGCCATTATTCCAACCGTCCGAAGGTTGATTTTCGGTTGGTTTTTGGAAACCAACCATTTTCCGACAGCATAAATAGTTGATTCATGGTTGGTTATTATAAAACGACCCTCATTCCGACTTTCAGGTGACTACAGTGAGGGTCGATTTGAGGTTGGTTTTTTCGAAACCAACCATAAGTTAACCGTTACTATTCTCGGCTGAAAGTCGAAAATAGAGTTGGTTTATAATATCCAACCGTCAATCAACCTTTACTCTGTCGAAAGAATAGTTGGCTGATGGTTGGATTTGACGAACCCACCCAAAATCACCTTCGGGAGGTTGGAATAATGGTTGGTTTGGCGCACCAATCGACGGTTGGTTTTTGGTTGGGCGGAACGCGAGGGTTACCCATCTGCCACCCTTGGCCGCCCCTGCCACCCTCACCTCCGCCCCCCCCCCCCTCCTCGATTCTTGACACGGCAGCGGCGGCGAAATCTTTTTATGTTATAGAGAGATATACTGGGGGGCTTGGGGCTCGCGCGCTCACAACTCTTCCTGGACGTAAACCCTTATTATTCTAAAAGGGACCTTAAAGTTTAATTTAAAATCGGGGATTTCCATGGCAACGGGGTTGTGCCATGACACGCCCCCCAGTTATCATGCCCCCCCCCTCCTCGATTCTTGACACGGCGGCGGCGACGAAATCTTTTTATGTTATTTATATTGAAACGTTTCGAAATCGCGAGCTATCCCAAGAAAGCGCTCCGCGGATATTATCGGAGGCCTCGAATTTAATATAGCGCGGATTCCGAAACTCTGATGTTAAGTTCCTCGCATGAAAGTAAACAAAAACAGAATAAAGTGCTGACCGCTGTAGGTTCGTACACTGGGCGCGACTTTGGACAGCTAGGGAAGGAATATTAAACGGATTCAATACTCGAAACTCGGATTGAAAAATTTAGAAAAGTCAATTTGTTGAATTTGATTTAATTTGTCTGGCCTCAGTAGGGATCACTCGAGTTCATACGCACGAGTGCTTGACCCTTCATCCCTAGTACAAAATGGAGTCAAAAATTAAAAGCTGCCCCTCGACAAGCGAGGTGCCAAAAGGAGATTGAAAATGATTTTACTGGAGATTTTAATTTAGGATTTTACTGGATGGACAATAAAATGGATTTGGAGTTGAGTTCGGAAGGAAGTCAGACGCAATAGATTTTACTGTAACTTATGAATTGATCGTCGACAAAATTGGCGATAAGCGCTTACGCTTGATGTCGCCCTTAATACCTAAGTTAAACGCGTGATCGCTGATGATCAGCGAACAATATTGTATTTCTCTTTCTTTTGAATTTATTCGTACGGTCGCCAAGACGTCGTCCCGCACGGCCTAATTAGATCCAATTTATAATTGTCCGAGAAACACAAAGTAATTCCCCAATAACTTGAAAACAACTATGTCTGATGTTTTATAGGTTCGCAAAACAGCTCATTATTTGGCCTCGGGTGCTTTGGTATAAAATTGTGCCCGACGGCCCCCTTGATAGTGAACTTACTTGGCCAGACAGACAAACGTGCGCTTTGTCCCGGTATGATATTGAACGCGCGCGAACAGAGTTCGTTATTTTTCCTCGGAACGTCCGCAATAGTATATTGTGCCACAAGGGAGGAACGTGTGTTTCTTCACCGGGGGTGAAGTTTGATGTCCGAGCGAAGCGAGGGCAGAAATTCACACGAGGTGAAAATGCACTTCCTCCCGAGTGGCATACGCTATTTTTTGCCCGACTATGCTAAAAAGTGGCCACATTTCTATACCTGCAATGGGAGTGGAAAGTACTTTTCCGCCCGCTGCGTAACTTTTCGGCCCGCTGCGATACTTTTCGGCCCGCTGTGTTACTTTTCGGCCCGCTGGTCAAGAATCGACCACTTTCCGCCCCCATCGCAGGCATGGAATGTGGACTTTTTAGCGTAGGCGGGCAGAAAAGTTATTTTTTGCCCGACTACGCTAAAAAGTCCACATTCCATGTCTGCAATGGGGGCGGAAAGTGGTCGATTTTTGACCAGCGGGCCGAAAAGTAACGCAGCAGGCGGAAAAGTAGCTACTTTTCCGCCCACGGGCCGAAAAGTAGTGGAGCGGGTCACTTTCCACCCCCATTGCAGGCATAGAAATGTGGTCACTTTTTAGCATAGCCGGGCAAAAAATAGCGTATGCCACTCGGAAGGAAGTGCATTTTCACCTCGTGTGAATTTCTGCCCTCACTTCGCTCGGGCATCAAACTTCACCCTCGGTGAAAAAACGCACTTTCCTCCCTTGTGGTATAATATACTATTCCCGCCAAGGGTCACTTCAATGGTCTAACTTATTTATCCTCGCGCCGTGATTAGACATCCATGCACAGTGCAGGCTTCTCACGGAACGAGGTCCCTAACTGGCGTCAGCTAGTGACCGGATGAATCTTACATTCCTAAAGGGAGCAGAGCTTCGGCTCGAACGCGAAGACGATGATGATCGATCTGTACGTTAGAACTGAGAGCAAGTTGTGTGCTCCTCGCGATTTTATTGTGTCGGTGCCGGTCGATGCGTGGTAGTGAAAATTCCACACGACACGCAGGATAAAATTCGGTAGCGGGAGTCCAGTTAAGGAGCGGGACCCCTCTAGGTGTAAGGGGGGGGGGGTCGCCCATCCTTGCTCAAAATTCTAGGAAGATTCCTCTGTGTCTGGTTTCGTTTCTGGAGCCGAACATGAGCTAGTAATTCGTTAACAGACTTACAAACATGTGTTTCACCTTTTTTCTTGACATCGGCGTACGATACCTGTGCAGGTGTCTCTGGTATAATGAGATTTTTAATTGCATCCTAAGCTTTTGCGCCGATCGCTGTTTATAGCCTACGCCTCTTAGGGTTATCCGTTGTAGAAGTCGATAATTATAACAGAGAAATTACGCGACATGTGTGTGTTGTGACGGGAGCTCGGCTTCCTACATTAATTTCCTGCGTCCTGTAAAGGATCGGTCACTCAAACGGCAGGGATTTCTTAGACTCGAGTGTCTGGGAATTATTATGGTGTGTCAGCGATAAATGTCCGGTGGTAGATTCTTTTATTACGTTCGTTACAATTGTCCTCTTCGATTCTCCCTTTTTGCCGTTTACAATTTGTCCGGTTATCTTACCGCTCGCTACGTGCGAACGCGCCGTACTCGTGAGTCCGGGTCTCACTAGCCCGTGACTCAAGATGACCGCCGCACACCGCGGGTCTCGCTGTGACGTCACGGCGCTCAGTACGTCGGTGACAGCCCGCTCACCTCGATTCTTAATTCACCCGTTACTCGGTTATTCTGGCTTCTTTCACTCCGCGGTTTCTTCGGAGATGCTGCAGACAGGTGAATCTCGCGATTCCCGTTGCTATGTTATATGTTCGACGTTGTTTCACTTTTTTCTCCTCGCATCCGGTCACTTTTGGTCACTTAACCGACGCACCTCGGGATTTTCTGTTCGCGTTTGAATTCGTCGCTCGCCGATTTTCGAACTATTATTTGTTTCACTCTTCGCGTATCTACCCTTTTCACAGGTTATTTCTGAGTGGCACTGAAGTTCTATGAGTTTGTGTTCGCGCCCGCTGAAACTTCTATAAGTTCCCCTTTCGAATCACTCCGAAATTTTATAAGTCTTTTATTCGCGAGCCCCGAGATTTTACAAGTTCTTTTTAAATTACAGCGAAATTTTATGTCTTTGATTCGCGCACACCGAAATTTTATAAGTCTTTTATCCCGTTTAATTTACTTTGTTGGTTACTCACTCAGGTTTCCGGGCTGCTGCTGTCGATTGTTGGTGTGTTGACTGAACTGATTGACAAGCGATTTCCGGCCTTTATTATATGCAAATCTACACCTCCCACTAGCGAAATTTGCATATTTTTGGCGGACTCGCGCCTACGTACTTGTATTCTGTGCATTTTAATTTTTCTATTGGTTCTGCGGGGGGCTCTCCCTTCGCCCTCCAAACCCTGATTAGTCCTTCCGTGACGTCACGACCCTTTTTCCTTCTCGGCAAATTGAATGCTAATCGCCGTTCTGGTGGCGTCATTTTCGACCAATCGCCTGCTTGGCTTTTCCCTCGTTTTATTCCTTGCTCACTTTTGATCGATATTTCTTCTTGCTTCTCCCTCGTACTTCGTGCTGTTGCGTTTGGTGCGCATGCGCGGGTCGTGCATCGATCCGGTCGTTGCGCTATCCCGTCCGATGGCGCCACTTGGCCCTCCATCGGACTCCCGTGCTGGCGTAAGTTCGAGCCGTCGGTCAGACGCCTCGTGTTTTTGCAAGCGGCGGGGTGTGGGGAGGGTTACAGTGTGTGTGACTCAGACGCGAAAAATTCAAATCGCTATAACACGAGAATGCCTCGACCCATCAAGCTGAAATTTTGCACACAGCATGTGTGGTCAAATGTCAATGTTTCTGCAAAATTGTATCAAAAAATGTTCAGTTGTTCTTTTGGTACGTCATTTTTAATTTCTTCGAAAATGTCTTGGATGGAGTTTTTCTTGGATGGATAAAACACTGACGACAAGCCTATTATATCCACCATCGCTTCGACTACTGAGATGGGTTTACCCTCTAAATTTTCGTTCCTCGTTTCGTGAACCTCTAAATTTTCGTGGCCGTAATTATTTGTTTCCACGTAGAATTCAAGGACGTCTGAAATTCCTGCATCCTCCGTCGATTGCTCCGAGAAATTACAGCTTGGTTTTCTGTGTCTTGCACGTTTGAAGTCCAACAGGAACGGGCATTATTCTCGTCACAAAGGGCAGCAAGTGAAGGATACTTGATTTCGGTCCGACTTGCCCGTTAACCACACTAAGCCGTGCATATTTTTCTCGGCATAATTATCCTCGTCGGCAATTGTTGTATAATGAATAGACCGTAGGTCATACCGTATGTAAGCCAAATATAATAATCTTTATTAACTACGTGACATGACTAGAAATGTCGCACGGGCTTGACTCAATAAATCACATCGGAACGCTGCTTGGGAGAACCCGTCAGACTTCGCCAACGCCCGAGTACTCTTGGACCCTCGGGGCATGCTGCCCTTGCAGTACATATGTGAAAACAACTTTCGTCGAAAGTCCTCGTTTCCGCATTTGCATCATGATAGTAATGTACGATACAAGAGTGATATAGTATATTGTGTAACAAAGGTCGAAAGTTGGCGATCGCGACGAGTGTGAGGTCTGCGGCCCGAGCGAAGCGAGGGCTGCAATCACACGAGTCGCAAATGCCAATTTGACCCACGTTAAACATCATACTTTTTGTTACAAGTGCATGAATCTGCGGCAATTGAAATGGTAGTCGCGCGAGACGAATACTGGAAAGTGAGGTTATGTCTCGAGGGACGAAAACGTCGAAAGTGAACTCCCAAGGAACGAAAGTGAACGAAATGCGAACTGCGCATGCGCGACTCTGTCATTTCACCACAGGTACACAACTGGCATGCAATGGGCCACTCTCTGCTCGCAAGACTGCCATGTAAAGTGCCGCGATTCATGCACGTGTGACAAAAAAACTTTTCTGACCAGTGTCAGTTTGCAGCATGAGCCGAAGTTGAGTGCTGTGAGTTGAGAAAAAGTTTTTCGCACGACTATCGTCGCAAGTTTTACTCCGTAAGGTGCGAAGTAAAATTGTTACGCAAATTTAAAATGTTGCGAAAAAAGTCGGTGCAAAAAAAGCAGTTTTATGCACGCCTCGCGTGCGTAAAACTTAACAATATTATTCTACAACTTGTCATAGTTCCCAACATTTGAATAAATTTTGAGAAACAAAGTCTGTGATGTGAAAATATAATAGATTTAACAAATTGTCTCTTGTACAAATTTACGATTAAACTTCAGAATATAAATTATGCCCTTATAATGGGCTCGTATAATGTCTCTGATGTAATTTTAGAATTGCAAAAGGTGTTCGATATGATCACGTATTACAGTCACCATTTTACAAGTACTGTGTTGAAACTATTTTACAGATTCACCGTAGAGTCTTTAACAGTTTTTACACGAACAAATGTTATTTGACAATTTGTTTTAAATATGTACACGTAATTTTATCTTCACAATCTATATAATCAACTATAATATTTCGGGAACAAAGTGTTCATTTTAATATTAATTTACTAAAAAAAAAAAAAAACAAAGACACCCCATGACTGCAGCAATTTCTATAAATCACTTATTTCCATAACTTCTTATTTTTAGTTTCTATAATTCTATAATTTCTATTTCATTGATCCAATTTGAGAGAAAATTTGTTTGCTGTTTAAATATAGCCCAGCAAACTTTTTGTTACAGATTCTGTGCATAGGACCCTCAACGCTGAAACCAGCGTACCATGTATTTCACTGCTGCGAATCTTCAGAAGTGGACTTTCAGTACATAAAATACGTCAAAACTGTGCGTGAGTAACTGTGCGTCATATTCAGTCACTGGAATGGGGTAATTTCGGTGGGAATTTATTTCAATTTCATTATTTGTCGCAGGACTCTCGTCGTCGGTGCTAACGATTAAGTTTCTCGCTAGTGCAAGACCCTCGCTATCGAATATCGAGTATCTAGTGCACGATATTAATATTCGGGCCCCAGTTCATTAAACTGAGCTCGCTGAGTGTACGAGATTAATAATTTGTGACCACCCGTCAGTTATTTGTTTCAAAATGATAGTGTATCCGATTGAATATCGGCGGCGTGCATATGCAACCTAGTAAATATACGAAGTACATCAAATAGATTCAATGTACGTTTATAATATAATATATAAGGAAGCATTATTCGGAAAAAACCGCGCCTTGACCAGAGCTGGGAATTGCACGCGGGACCTCTCGATGCCGGGTTAAGTGCACCGATCATTGAACAACGCGAGACCGATACTAATAGTTACTTCCGAAGAGATATATATATATTGTATATATATATATATATAAACATATATTTACTTATATTTTAGGTTTATGAACTGCAGTATTACAAGTCCTGTCCTCCCAAACTCGACGGACTCGAAAAAGAACTGTCAAATGGATCCGGAGGAGGCCCGTTTAGACCTCTTCCCGGTCGAATTGACAGTTCTCTGACCGACCTGACTGAACTTACGATATTTCAATCCAATAGCGATATCTAACATCGCCATTCGTTATTACCAATCTTACAATAGTACACGGGAATTCACTGAAAGTCTCCACTATATCAATTTCGGCCATACCGAATTCAATCAAAGACACAATCGACATTGACCTATGGAGTTGACAATACCGTCTCCGACTACTCTAACGACACGAAACAAAAGAAATACCGAGCTCATTTTCTTTAGGCGATGCAATGTTCGGAAAAAAGCGCGATTTGACTGGAGCCAGGAATTGTCCGATTGAATGCTCTGCCCACTGAGCTACACAATATTATATTATATCATATCATATCATATCATATCATATCATATCATATCATATCATATCATATCATATCATATCATATCATATCATATCATATCATATCATATCATATCATATCATATCATATCATATCATATCATATCATATCATATCATATCATATCATATCATATCATATCATATCATATCATATCATATCATATCATATCATATCATATCATATCATATCATATCATATCATATCATATCATATCATATCATATCATATCATATCATATCATATCATATCATATCATATCATATCATATTATATTATATTATATTATATTATATTTTATTTTATTTTATTTTATTTTATTATGCCAAGTCTCCGATATCCAAACGGGCGGGCAATCAGTTCAGAACGATAACTCCAATGCAGGCTTACATTATTAATCTCATGCACTCCACGAACTCAGTTTGATGCGCAGAGGCTAAAATATTATTGCCGTGCACCCTACTATTTACAACCGAGAGTAACACTAGCGAGAAATATTATCTTTAGCTCCTACAACAAGGGGTATGTCTGGCCAAAAGTGAATTTGAACTCAATTTTCACTGAATTTGATCCATGCGAATGATCGAATATTATGCACAGGACCTCACATACTATTATGATGCACTTCATACACCGGGATTCACTTCCAGAGGCGCACATTAGTGAAACACTTGATACGCCGCATTCAGTGCTGAAGGTTTTACAAACAGAATATATAACATATTGACATATGTGCCACCTACAACTGCACCCAAATATTTATACAGTATTATAACGCAACTCTATAAAAACTGAACCCAATAATGTCTAGCATAATAAAACGAGACTCTACCGGAATCGGCCGGTAGAGTTTAATTTGTATTCCCATAAAGTTTTCGGTGTTTTATATTCTTAGGTAATAAATATAAGTATTGTATTACCATGTTAAATAAATTCTTTATTCGTGAAAAGTATCTTAGTCATTATTGATCCTGCTGAAAGTTTGAATAAAAGTTTATTACATAAGAAAGCGAAAATATTGACGAAAAAAAACGATCTGGGATCCTGAGAACAACACTAAAATGTTATTTTTGTGCTTCATCGATTATTTTGCTACCTCATAGCAGGGACTAAGTT
Source organism: Amblyjoppa proteus (assembly GCA_963922035.1). Classification (NCBI taxonomy): domain Eukaryota; kingdom Metazoa; phylum Arthropoda; class Insecta; order Hymenoptera; family Ichneumonidae; genus Amblyjoppa; species Amblyjoppa proteus. The sequence continues at coordinate 24,333,984 of OY998232.1, forward strand.
GTCATGAAAAAGAAATATTAAAAAACAGGTCCATCTATAGATCACGTTTTCCGTAGATGCTCAGTTGTTGATAACCATCAGTTACGAAATTTTTAAAAGGAATAAAAACTAAGAACATATTTTCTCCGAATAAGTAAAAAAACGTTGAACAAGAACATAAAATTGTTTTGTCTTCCAAAAAAATCATGTTCATCAAACCAATCTCTTAGCAAAAAGATCGGATTCAAGCTAAATCTTATAAGCCAAGTAGTGGCATGCACATTTATCTGGTGGTTGGATTTTCTACTACCAATTTAATAGGAAGGAGAGAAAGCAGGTAAGAGGATAATAAATTTTACGGTGGATTTATTAAGTTATTGAATTATTGAGAACACTGTAAAAAATCTGTTACAATTAATATACCGGTATCGGAAGTTCAATATGCATAATCTCTATATTAAATTTCTTAAAGATTTATGATTGATATTCAACTAAGTAAAAAAAAATTGCAATTCTCGGTAATATTACAACTGTAATGTATCTAGATTTACCATTCCTTGACTATTTAATTCCATGTACATCCCTTATCAATATTCAAATGACTGCGGTTAAAAAGGTTTAAAAATTGATTATCAAGACACGCGGCGGTGTCTCGATGCCAATTCATTAAAACGACGATTTGTTAAGCGATTTGCTACCAAGTCATCGTACTCCAATATGCCGGAAGTAGAATCTTTGAAGAGTTATTTAAAAAAGGAAGCATCGGTTCGGAATTTTGAAAATCCTTTGATGATATAATTCCGAGAAGACGTCAGGATTGAAGGGTCAAATTCCTGTTTTGCGAAATCCATTTAATGCCGTTCGAGTAATTCCTGCCTTCGTAAAGGCTTTTTCGAACAACTCAGCAACTTGGGCATGCGTCAGACATCGACCTGGATGTTGTCGCATCCACGTTCGGACTTCATCGGTGTAATTTAGTGAAATCGGCCGCATCAGACTGAGCATCAGGTGCAATGGGGCGGGAAACATAAAAAGATCACTCTGATATCGCGAGCGTAGTCTATCACTTCAATGCTTTTCGTGTGCACTGTGTGACCGTCTAAGAGCAGCAATACCGGTTTTTCTTTTGTTGCCTGCGAAAAATGGACGAATCGCTGCACCCATTTGAAAAAAATATCGGTCTGCATCCATCCCGATGGATGGCATTCCGCCCAACTGTTAGTGGGTGCCTCGTCCAACCACGCATTGACCATCTTTTGCCTGGGGAAGATGAACATCGATGGCATGTATGAGCCGGTTGCGGAGAAGCACAATTCAACTGTCACAGTCTGACCTCTTTTTGCTGACGTTACAACGCCGACTTGCTTTCTTCCCCTACAAACAATGATCTTTGATTAAACTTCGGTCCAGTTGTACAGCCCGTTTCGTCAACGTTATAAATACGTTCGGCCAGTATCTCATACTTCGTGATGACTTGACTTAGCAAATTGAAAAATTTTCCGACCGCCACCTTATTGAATCCAGTAGCCCGAGCGATGGAAGTGGCTTGAGGTTTCCGTGAGGACAACTTCGGATGTCTCACCATAAATCCATAATACCAGTCCACGCCTGCCATTCCCCCTACGAAGGGGTGGATGATATTATTTTTCTCCGCGAGCTGATAGGTCAGGACCCGCAACTCCTTAACGGTTAATCCGTGAAGCCGGCATTCCATGAACATAATTTACGACACAAGTTCTTTCTCTTGTGTTCTATTGAATACTGCGACACGTCGTCCGATATCTGTTAACGAGAGCATGACATTTTAACATGCATCAAATTAATTGGGTATTGAGACCAATTAGCGTACGTCTGATTCTATCACTCACTCTTTTCGACAGCTATTATTAAATCGCCACTGTTCTTAAATGCTTTAACGCGATTTTAGTGTTGTACGTGGGACATTAATTGCAATAACGTCGTTATTGCAATTCTGCACTCCATTCCATTATTGACAATACGGCTGCTGCCATAGAAGTTTGGCTCAAGAACAACGATCCGACTTTCTTTGGTATTTTCGTACCATTTTCGATCTATAACAACGAAGATTCGTTTGCGTGATCCATATTAAGAGATATTCGTGGACACTATAAAAAAATCGCTTGCGGGCTGCCAAAGAATTTTTTTATTTCAATTTTTAAAATTCCATATGATATTGAAACAATGACAGCAAGACTGTCAAGGTGACATGATATCGTTTTTGATCCCGTATGTAATTGTAAGAATTGAAAGTAGAATTGAAATAAGATTTTTTTTTTCTTTGGCAGCTCGAACGCGGATTTTACTTGAATCATTGATATTTTTTTCAGAGCACACCCCGAACAGGAAATTTGTCCGGCTGCCATATGTTTCATCAGGGCCACATCAGGGATGAATCCAGCGGCCTATTCAGGCTTGCCGGATTGTTGCCTGATATGCACCAGTTCTGGTACCAATAAGGCAAGCGTCATCAGATTTGCCGGACTTACACCTGAACTGGGCCATTGTCGGCTACAGTAAAGCACACCGGATATGTTATCTTGGATATCGCCGGATCCGGCCCTGATGTGAAATTTGTTCGATTTGCCGGATCGCTAAAACTTGTATTGTTTTAGTTTAGGGCCAAGTCAGGAAAGGATCAGGCATTTCTAATTGTCATACAACATTTTTTAAACTATTTTTATTTGCTATCTTGAACAGGCCAGGGCCATCTAGCGAGTAGAAATGCAATCAGATTACCAGAACAGACAACGTTAGCGAAATCAAACCGGCGCTTATTTGTATATAAGGCTGCTATTTTTTATAAATGTCGCTACCCGCGCAGAAAAAATTAGTTCCAGCGGGACTCCCGGCAGGACTCCCGGCAGAACTCTTAGCGGGAGTTCCGCAAGAGACCCGCTAGAGTTCCGCAAAAGTCCCGCATATAGTTCGGAGCGTAACTCTTGCGCCATACTGCTTAGATACTGTAATAAGCCAGTATATTCCCCCTACAATCGGTTTATATCCCTCATCCATGTTTTACCACGAAATAAACCCCTGGTAACTTTTGGTAAATTACCAAAGGTCGTTTCCCGACTCTCCGACGCTTGCATTCAGCTTCCTGGGTAAAAAATGCTTAACTTACTAAAAACGGTCGTTTCACTGAAAGTTACCACGGTCATATAACCTCTTGCACGATCTCTAGACGACCCTCTGCCGTTAAATTCATAAGTTCTCGCATTCGATCAAATGACCCCGGTAATTTACATACCGATTATTATTAATTATTTATTACTAATTAATTAATTATTCGTTGTTACCTGCAAACACCTGTAAAACAAACATTAAAAGTTCCCGGTCGCTCACTTGAGAGAAACGATGTGGGTCTCGCTTAAACCCTCGACTCCCGCGGCGAGCTGGAGCGAGCACGAGTACCAACACCAGCCGCGAGATGGCAAAAAAGCGCCCAGCGTTTCTCGCAAGCGGAGCTATCTCGGAACTCCTATAAGTAGTCGAGCCAGAGCTCAGTTCGTGACTCGATAGCAACCTGGCTACAGGACTATTAAAGCTACATGCAAATGTTTAAAGCGGGTTCTGGAGTATCTAACCGTATCCTATCCCTTTCCTCTCCTGCTCCGACGGACGCGGTCACTTTCTGCCTCCTTTATGGGTCGCGGAAAGAGGACTGCCCAGTCACTTTCGGACTGCCCCCACTTCTTGGTCGCGGTCAACTTGCCACACTGGACTGCTCCCACTTCTTGGTCGCGGTCATCTTACCACATGGACCGCCCCCACTTCTTGGTCGCGGTTTTCAACGCTCTACCAAACGGAAATCACGCACACTGACCAATTCGGACGAGTCCGAACGAGATGGCAGTGATTCTCAACCGGACCACCGGCTCTCACCAACACCAACGCCAGGGGAATTCGACAATCCTCCCCACCATTGTCCCCGTCGGCCAATCACTAAGCGACGCGACGACAATACTTGCGGGAACATTTTACAATGTTTCTTTGATTATTTATTAGTGAAATGACGCTACCGATATCTTGGCCGATGTCTTGTCTTCCATTGCTAATGCATCTAATTACCAAGTTTATGTTCGATCACATTTATCTATTTATCTCATCTCATTCATATTACTATATTATTATATTTATCGAATCTCATTTATCTAGATTACCCTTTTCTCATCTCCTTAATTATTGATTTTTTTCAGAATCTCAACGATTTGCCTATTTCCAGTGACATTCCCATTTCTCAAATTCAATCCCCACTACTGATCCCATCGGCCACAGTATCTATAAGAACTACTCTTACCACAGGTCATTCCCTCAGTAAATCATCAAATCTCTAAGCGACACTGTTATGCTGCTAGTTATTGCATGCCAATTGCTCAAACAGTTCACTACAGTGTTAACCAAGTTGTACATTCTTTACACCGCGAGTAAGAAATCGAGTTGGCAACTTAAAATAGCAAAGGAATGGTCAAAATACCCGACATTACAATAGCTTATTTCTACAAGCTATTAGGGAGATCGGATATTCTTATCCGGTTAGGGAGATCGGGTATTCTTATCCGATCTCCCTTTTAAGTGGCATTTTTGAACGCCGTATAACCGGGAATGAACGAATAGAAACATCACTTCGGGGACGCTTTAGTTATTTTGGCAAAGCTTCGCTTGTTGAAGACGTTTCGATTTTCGACGAATTATTTTATTTTGCTATTATAGGATACAAAATTGTCATGTGTGCGTTCTACCATCTTGGTATAACAAAGTAAACTTATTTACCCGTTCATTTAGGCGTAAATGAAAATGAAAATGTGAAATGTGCAATTTGTATGGTCACATCAATTTGTTCATTATGCTGAAAATAATAACAAACACTACTGCGTATTAGCAATAGTGATGCACCAAATAAACAGAAAATCATTTATCTAGATCGGCAAAAACTCACGGTTATTAATTAACTCAGAATAGTAAATCACGTTGACACATTTTGTTTTTCAAATGGCAAATATACGAAATTTTCCGAATACATATGAATCTTTAAATAATTTTATATAGATGCCGAATTTTTTAAATTTGTGATGCGTTTGTCGATAAAATATGAATGTTAAATATGTTTTGGTACAAAGATTTCATATTTCACTTTATAAGTTCCTCGTTCATGGAACAAACGATTTTATAAATATAGCCTTTAAAATTATTTTACATCGAGAATTTTGCAAGACATCAAAATGATATGATTTCACATTCATTTTTCATTAATTATTGAATTTATACGTAACAGTTTTCGCGATAATGAATTAATCAAATTTTGTTCGAACAACGTAAATATGATTAAGACCGCAAATTTCCACACATCGGGGTTAGACAGCGCATGGACTGTGCGTGATCAAGTCTCGCCTCTTTCACGACATCACAAATTCTGAAACAACAAATTGTGACAGTCATTATAAGCAAGTACGCAGGAGAAACTATCTTAACCCTTCAAGTACCAGGGACTTTTTACCGATCGCAAACGACCATGCCTTCTTTTAAGTAGAAAAACAATATGGATATTCGTAATACATGTTCTCGTATGTTATCAAAAAACAACACCTCAAGGTACGTCTGTAAATTTTTACACATTTTTTTAAGCAAATTAACTTGTTATTCGAATCGCTCGAAGATTGTGTCTTAGCAAATTCTAGGGCAGCGTTGAGCGAGAATCCGGTCCGTGAAGGGTTAAAACAAAACTTACGTTCGGTCGCGTCGCGAACAGCAAGAGGGATTGGGCGAAAGTTGCCTCGTCCTGCAGGAGTCACAGCCGCTAAAACCTCTACGCCAATCATACTTCGCATTATCCGGCGGGTCATCCATTTTGCATCATGGGAGCACCGACTTTTTATATCGTGCAACTCCCGCTCCAATATGAAGACTTTACTTCCCGGAATCAATTCGACCTCGGAATTCCGATATCGTTTTAGGGTAATACATTTGCAAATAGAGCAACGTTCAATACACCTGCGTGAAATACTAATTGTAAATTAAGTTTTTATGTATTGGGGTGTGACATTCAGGCACCATCTCCTTCAGGCAGAATCAATAAATTACGAAAATAATTAAATGAATTTCATGACAGTTAAAAAGTACGAGGTAAGTACACGCATGAATCATTCGACCAACAGTCGAGGATTTAAAAAAAATCGTAACGTCATTATAATAAATCATTATGTGACAAGTATTTGTATAATTTTTTTCAGAATTTTTGAATAAACTTTTGTTTGAAATATGACAAATTTGAACCTTTAAAAAAAATCTCTGTGTCTAACATTTTTGTTAACTTTCCGTTTACAAGACTGAGATGGTTTTCTTTGGTACTACTCTCACGTCGCGGCTTCCTTTTTTAGTTTGTATTACCAAAGCAAACATTCTGAACGTGCGGCGTGGCGGCACGACGAGGCTGTCAATTTTTAATGCTAATAAATAATAGAAGATCGATCCTATACATAGTGACATATGAAGTATTCTATACATACGCGGCCAACGCGCGAACTGCCCGGATTCCATGAATTCTTTTTTATATGTTCTAAAGTCCCCGAAGGGATTTTAGTCACGGAGATGAAAGAAGTCCAGCCGGAAAGAACGGACATGTAGGAGGAATTGACAGCGAGAAAGATGGGACCGGAAAGAGGAAAAGAGTGCAGATAGTGTGAACGCAACAGAGAACGGGTAGAGGGAAAAGGAAGCAGTGAGGCCAACGGACAGGAGATGGGACGTCCTTGACAGCGGGTAGGGAAAAGGAGAAGCAAGGATAGAAAGAAATGCGGAATGAAAGAATTGAAGCGGAGGAAGAGAAAGAGCAGAAAGGAAGAACAGGAAAGGTAAACGAAAGGAAAGATAGAGGAAACCAAAGGTAAAGGAAAGGAAGAAAAAACAGGAAAGTAGGAGGAAAAGAAGGAAGAATACGAAAGGAAGAGAGAAAAACGAAGGACGTTGGAAGGCAAAGCGAACGGGAAAGAAAAAAGGAAGAGAAAAGGGACGGAAAGAAAAGGAAGAGGACAGGAACAAAAAGAAAGGAAAGAGGACAGGAACGGAAAATAAAGGAAGAGTAAATAAATATTACGAGCGAAAGACGGAAGAAGGAGAGGAACAACAAGTCCTCTTCTATTAGGAGCTCGCATTCCAAAGTATTTATTCACATTCTTGTAAAGAAGACATCGTCATATTTGCCTAGGCTTTCGATCATCGTAGCTTTATAATCGCTACTTATAATTATGATGTTTTCCATTCTTCTCCGTTGGATTTGTGGGCATAATAGTCGTCTTCCTCTCCGCTCCATGGACGTGAAACATTGCGCAGCAGTCTCTGCTTTATCTACAAGGAAGCGAGCATTTGTAAAGGATCTTTCTCATAGAAACAATGGGCAATTTGTATCAGTATCTTTTTTTTACTTCAATCGAGAAAGCGCTATCGCATCTGATTTTTTTGTTCTTCAAACTAAATAAATTTATAGTCAAACCATCGAGCTCTATGTGGAAAATAAATTATTTTAGATATAAATTTATTGAAAATGAACAAAATCAATTTTTTTAAAGTTATATTATCCTTCGTCTAACCACAAAAATTAATATATATATATATATATATATATATATATATATATATATATTGTGATGTTGTATTCCCCGTGGGACGGGCGAAATCATCGATAAATTAATAAACTAAAAATTGGGCCAAAATCGTGCAACGGGCGGGAAAAAGGGGGGGGGGGTCAAACAAGATAAAAATAGTACTCGTGGGGAACAATAATAACAATGGTTTAATGATGCAAAAGAATAACAAAAGTTGAACTTGAAGAGTTGATAATTAATAACAATAATGACCGCTTCGACGCCGGTACTGGTACGTCGAAGCCAAACCAAAAATAACAATAATAATCCTCTCTTCAACGCCGTTACGCTACGTTCAAGACCCTAACCGAAAATAGAAAGAAATAGAACTGAAAATATAAAAATTAACCAAAAATACTGCTTCGGCGCCGTTACGGGTACGCCGAAGGTCGAATGAAAAATAACAAGAATAATTTCTGCTTCGACGCCGTTACGGGTACGTCGAAGACAGAACCCAAAAATAATAAATCGACAACGAAAGAATAATGAGAAATGGTAATTAATCAGTCAAAAATAAACGCTAGCAAAACGGGAATAATAACCTAAATAATCTCTGAAAAATACTGGACAGTCGCAAATAATAATCCGGGAAAAAAAGGGGGGGAAATAGTCGGGGCAATAATACTCAAATTTTAACAATGATATCGGGGAAAAACGAAAATGCAATTGGTTCAAAATGGTCAAAAACTGCTAATAAAGGGGGATGCAAAAGAGGGAAATGTTCGGAATAAATTTGGGGAAGTTATGGGGATTTTAAGGGGGATTTTGTGGGACAGTCAATGGGACTTCGAGGGGGTTCGTAAGGGAAAGCTGGTCAGGCAAAAGTTGCCCGAAAATCAAAAACTAACTGAAAAACGGCTCAAATGGGCGCCAGCTACTTTAACGGTGTAGCACCGGAGCAGTCCGTGCAGACGGCACGGATCTCGTCTCAAAAAAACAAACTCAAAAAACTCTATACTTGAAAAATTTCTCTGTCTCGACGGACAGTCCAGCTAGCTCGGGAGAGGGAAGAGGGCTCAGGGGGGAGGGTACACGAATCCGACGGCTTCTTACACTATTACCTCGGTACAGGCTAAATTATACAAAAAAAAATGTCTTAAGGGCTCAAAAGGAGGGAAGGGAAAAACTTTAACTAAATAACTTATCAATTATCACGAATTTTACGCGTTTTACGCCGCGCACCACGCGCGCGATATCTCTCTTTGCTCGTGTAACAAAGGACGTCGACCACGTGTCGACCACGAGGCAAAGTCTTTTCCGAATGATTTCTACTAAAAATAGGGGGCTTCGGGGGAGGAAAAAGGGTCAAACAGGGTCGGGAAAAATGTCGGCAAAAACTTACGGGTCGTCGGGGTTCACTCACTCAATGCACTCAGATCCTGGTTACAATATTTCCTCGAATCAGTGGGTAGCCTCGGTCGTTATAAAGTTCCGTACAATGGTCCAAATCGTATTCCTTGGCTATTACTGAGTCGTAAGGGGCGGGTTTTACTCTCCTACACGGAGTCGGAATTAACAGTGGGCAGCCGAGTCGTCTTATAAATTTGGGGAGGATTTTTACTCGCTTTCGGCTGTCGAACAATACAATTTTCTCTTAAAAATTACGGACACCCGATCTCACACACGTCTGCACACCACGCGGCTCGGCTCGGAGAGTCCGGGGAGAGAGAGGGGGCAGGGCGATGTCTTCTTCTTCATCGTCCGGTCTGGCGCTGGTGATGACGGTGGGGAACGAGAGCACCTGTGCGTCGGCTTTGGTCGGTAATCGGAGTCATGGACGGGCGTTTCCTCCGGACGACGGGGGGTGGCGACAGAGGTGTCGTTGGATCGTCAATCGATGCCGTGTGTCGATGATCACAGCGGCGGCGGGCAGGCAGGGCGGACAGTGGCGATTTTTCGGCGGGCTTTTCGAGGCTTTCGGACGGTCTTTCACAGGGCTTTTCCCCTCGTCCACGATCCTCCTACCTTCCTCGGCGTCAGCACCTTGGCTCTCGTTCCTTTGCAGGTCCGGGGGCTTGCTGGATCGTTGGGCTGTTCCTTGGGGCTGTCGGGGGAAATCTTGACGTTGCCTTCGAGCCGCGCACACTCACACAGGGGGTAACGGGAGGGAAGAAAAAAAAAGGGAATTTAAACACTAACTTACACAAAATAAAAACCAGAGAAAAACGTAAAAAATAGCCATGTCTAACGTTCGGTGAGCGGCGGACTCGAGCCGAGTTTGGCGAGGGACCTGTGACGTACCACGTCACAATATATATATATATATACATATTTATATATATATGCATATACATATATAATTGTGTAACTGCTGAACTATGATAAATCTTAACTTGAACTTTTTTCGTAAAAAAAATCGCGATTGTTCTACAATTGATCTTCATGCGAAGCTATTAGGTTGGTTTTCTGAAGGGACTAGGATTTTCGTGATATCAGGGAAATCTGGGACTGCGTTATTCTTGTTCACATCCGCGCGTCTGTTGAACACAATAGTGTCAATCAATAGATGGTTTTCTACTTCTTCGGATTTCGCAAGCCAACGCAAAACTTGTTAATGACTTTATGGTATTCCGTCTTCGAAAGAACAGGGGTGCTCTTTTTGCTAGTGAAACCTGTACGTAACAAATTCATGTTTAACCAGGAATCGACATCATATAATTAAAAAGCCTTGATCGATTAAAAAAATTCCAGGTAATTAAATAATGATTGCTTGTGACGCATTTTCATGCCAATTTTGAGAAATTTACTAATTTCTAATAGAACCGATTCCACGAAACTTTTGGGCATTTTAGTTAATTAAAAATAGGGCTGCAACCCTTTTAGAGGATACTTCCAGTAATTTTATTCAATTTATAACAGGACAGTGATAGTTTTTTGAGGATTTTTTACGGGATGAATCTGCAGTAGGAGACGTTCTCACATAAAAAATATTTACAAATATCTCTAATGAGATTCTAAATGTTGTAGTGGGACTCTCTTCTCACTGCATTTAATATGTTCACTGGAATTGGTTTTCGATTCGGTTCATCCCTTCCCTCCTTACTATAGGTTTTTTTCCCGAGAGCTGTCATATTTTTGAGATCATCGACACCGATCAGGATCCTTAAGAGTTGCCGAATCATTTGTTTTGGATTGTTAGCCAATCCACTCATGATAGATTTGAGCTCTTCGTAATTGACATACACCCCCGAGTGGCGTTAAAGTTCTTCCTTTAGTGGGAATAAAGTAAAAAGCTATTTTTATTTTCAGAAAAACATTACGAACCATTAAGTATGTGGCATACAAAAAATCTTTATTACAATCGGTGCGAAAATACCGGTTTTACGCAGGCTTGTCGTGCCTGCAGAGAGTGGCAAAAGTATCGTTTTACAGCCAAGTGTACTACAAATACTCGGTGCATGCCCACATCGGGTCCATGTTAGTTTGGAGTGGGATGGAGTAGAACTCCTTCTGCATTCGTTACAGAAAATATTATGCGATACTAGTGCGGCGTAGCAAACATCATACGCGCGCTGTGAAGTGAGTCCCACTTGCCGCACTCGTTGGACAGGGAGTATGCACCTTCGGCACGTGCTCCTGTGGTACTTGTGCGGAGGGTAGGACTCACTTTACAGTGTGCGTATAAAGTTCGCTTTACCGCACTGGTATCACAAATTACTATTGGTAATAAATGTAACTGGCACATGTTTCGTCGTCTAAGTCGAGAGAATCCTTAACCCTTCTCGTGCCGGTATCTCGCTCAAAGCGATACCGAAATTTGCCAAGACGCAACCTTCGACTGATTCGAGTAACAAGTTAATATGCTAAAAAAAATCTGAACAAATTCCCAGACGTACGTGTTGTTTTTTTGATAACGCAAGAAGAAAATTTATTATGAATATCCGTATCGTTTTCGTGCTTAAATTGAGGCGTGATCATGTGCATCTAGCAAAGTCCTCGGTTGCTGAAGGGTTAATGGTCATTCCAACATTGCGATCAAAGTTGGATTTGGTTTTAAACAATGTGGTGATTTTTCGTTGACAATTTATTTTAAACTAGTTTGTTGATAACTTTTCGAAATTATTATTATCATGTATCAATGTTTTTGTCAGCTTTTATATCGCGTATTAAAATCCAGATCGAATCAAACTTTTAATTCCAAATTTATACGTGATTCATTCTTAACGTAGTCAGCACAAGGCTAAAATTTGACAAAACGATGTACGCGGGCATATTTTATGGGATTTTGAACCACCGAAAGAATCGCACAAAGCTACCTTTCAATAATACAGCTGGAATATGATCCTTTTCTTTAAATACGATGTTGCAAATGGATAGTGAGTCCCTTCGTCATTCTTTTTCATCGTTCATAAAGTTCACTATATGAGGAAGTAAAAATAACTATCACATGCCCCAACAAACTATGCTGTGTAGCATATTAAAACAATGAGGAGGCGAAATGCAAATTTGTACAGCCATTGCATCCTTTTTATTATTGATTTATAAATATTATTATATTAAAACAATAATTCAATGGAAGAAAAAAATCGTATACTTACAACTCTCAAAGAACCATCTTCTGTATCCATTACAAAGACTTTTTTCTTGCGGTTTCGAATGGAACTGGAGTTCGATGTAATCATTTTCTAGTCGACGATATTTGATCCCCCAGAAACGAGACAATGATTTAAGTCATCAGAGATATTCGAGAAATTCCCGTCTAAACAGGACACCTGAAATTCCAATTTCTAGCATTTAAAAAATATATATTAGAGAATATCAGTTCACTAACTTTGGGTCATCATCAAGGAAGCTTTGTGAACACTGATGAGAAAATGAAGAAGCTAACGAGAAAAGGGATGTAAATCTAATTTGCATCCATTTTCTTATTGTTCTTATAATACAAAATGTAATGAATGTAGGCATATTGTTTATTCACCACTTTCGTAGAACTTTCTTCCAAATCCATTCCAATGACGATTTTCTTCTCGTTCCGCACCGAACAGGTCATCGATGGATTACGATTCTCCTTGCTGGCATGTGATTCATTGAAAACGAAGGAAACATCCAGGTTGTCAGACATGCCCCATGATGTTTTGTGATAATCGCTTGCCCGTACGTTCTCGTTATTTTCCTCAGCCTTTGACAGCAATTCTTTTTCAAGTCGCTTCATTCCATCATTCTTTAATTTTTTCATTTTCTCTGCCTATTGAGAGATCTTCCGATCCTTTCGTCTGGTTTCATTTTTTTTTCTTCGGATACCGTTGCCCTGATTTGTTCACCAGAGTCTAAAAATGAACTAAAAATAGACAAATTGTTTTTTCGCAATTTTCATGTATTCATAAATATTATTCTGTAAGAAACCATCTTCTGCAAATTGTTGGCGCTCTCGTAGATAAAGCATTACAAATACAAGCAAATGAATAAAAGAATACAGAAAAAGATTTTTCACTTTTTTCTATTTTGAAATATTTAAAAACAAAATAATTCGAAAATATTCAAATTCACATAACAGTAATGATAACTCGACTTTTGTAACACCATGAATTAAAATCATCATATATAAATTATTTAAAGGTCAGGAAATCGTATTACGAAAAAAATATCTACATGTGTATTTGTATCTGTATCATTTGAAAAATATACATGAGAACACAATAAATGCAATGTCCATAACTCATACATTGTCTCACATAGCAGAGGAAATAAATCGATTCGAAATATTTCTACATCATTTCTCAGTCATCTAGTTGCATCGTGTTCACCAAATTTTACACTGTAATCGTTTAAAAAAAAAAAAGTTGAAAATAGAAATTTTCAACGTGCTTCCTCATAAAGTTGAAAATTGTCACATCGTTTTATCGTTATGTTCCTTTATTCGCGAAGCTTCTTCTATGGGAAAGCATTTTCTGTATTGATGGTTTCCTCATGGGGAAAACCATATTCCATATATGTACGGGTTTTTAGCCTGGTAGCTAAAAAATTGTGAGCGCCGGAGCGCGCAAGACATTTTCCAAGAAATTAAAAATAGTGGACAAAAAAAAACAACTGAACATTTTTGGCTGAAATTTTAACCAACCGTTGACTATTGATCACACATACTGTGTGCAAAATTTCAACTTGATCGTTTCAGGTATTCCCAAGTTATAGCGATTTAAATTTTTCGCGTCCAAGTCATACACACGCGCATACATATATTCGGACATTTTTTCTAAATGTGATTTTTCAATGCTTTGGAACATTTTGAACACGTTTCATTAAAATCTCGAATTTTTTTTTTCACCAAAACAAAGCTTCCTCTATGAGGAAGCAAAACATCGAAATAACCATATGAAAATCATAAACAAATCGAATAGAAACTATTTGATAAATAATGCATCGAACGACTTTACAAAATGATTTGTACAGCTTTCCGAAACGTTTATCTTATTTGTACATATGTGGGATATTGTGAAAATGACTTACCATCGCAACTGGATTCTTTCATATTGTTGAGAGCTCCGAAAGAGTCGTGATAATTATTGTCATCAAAGGTAGCAGCTTCGAATTCTTCTTCTGTGATAAAATTGCTGATTTCGCCATCTCCGGATACCGTTAAAGATTCGAGTAGATCGAGATCATCTAAAGAATAAACATTCTAAGACTGTGCCTATTACTATTTGCCTACAAGATTTCAAATCATAACTGTTGTAACGTTCTACTTTTAGGCCTAGGGTGATTGCTAGGGGACTTGTGGACGTTGGGTTCGGGACGAGCGAGAAATTATTGGTAGGCGGTCGGTTGAAAGATAAAATTTACGATTTATTAATACAGGTGAAAAATGCGGTACAAAAGAAAGAAATTGTTCGTAGTTGATAGAGTTCTTCAGAGCGGCGGTTTATCAAAACGAGGGAGAGACAATCGTAAACCCTTGTCCTCATGGGTTTTCTTTCAGTGCAAACAAAAACAACTTTAAATTAACTGAATCTTTTCCTTTAACCTGGGTTCGTTACCCTTCGATAATTTGCTTCTAAATAGCAGCACTTCTGTTAATTGATCGTCGCCGATAACTCCGGGCCTTTTTCTGGTGTCATATTCGTAACAAATGGTATTCTAAATTTCCAAACCTGGAACTCCCACCGTAAGTGCAAATCTCAGGTCGAGACCTCGGCCATAACCTTCGCTTCCACGAGAGCTGCGTGGTCTGTGGTGTCCCCACCACCCCACCGGTACTCGTTTCCGGGTTAGTTCGGTCGGGTTACCCGACTAACCTTTCTAGCTACGGGGAGGAGAAAACTAGGATAGCCGACGTCGCCACCGGTGACTCCTAGTCTCTCGGGAGGTACTCTGATTATGCTTACGTCACCGCAAGCTACCAGGACCAGTAGGATAGGGGGTTCTGAATTACCTTCTCTCCGTCGCCGTCGAGAAATAATAATTGCCCTACTGGTCCTGTGCACCGCCTTTTATACCGTTCGCCGGCGTTGCACACGGCACTCTTCGTCTCCCTACCGCGCGCGAGTCCCCACTCGCGGCGCCCCCACGGCGGTGTTCTCTCGGCGCGCGCCGCGAGCGCTCGAGTGGGGTGACGTTCTCGAACGTTCTAGAACGTTCGGCCATCGGTGTGTCTAGTGGGGGTGTGCTGGGAGCCCCTTGTCGCGTCACTCAGGGCCGGCTCGAGCCCGGGAGACGATATGAACGTCTCACTGTCAGTTACCTCGTAGTCAAATATCAATATTAAAATTTATGGTGAAGTTCTTAATTATAGACTTTGCTTCTGTTGTTTTCATCGAAATGTCTTAGATGGGATACGAGTACAGTTTGGCTGTCAGTAAAAGATATAAATTTCATGTTCAATGATCCAAAGTGAGGATAAAATTCATATCGTTTAGCGCCAACAGGCTGAGTTGAAGCATTTCAATTGAATGCATTCAATTGGAATGAATGAAGGCATTGAATGAAATCAATTTTTTCAAAATACTCTACAGATTTTTAAATTCCCGTTTTCGAAAAAAAAAATTAAATCTGTTTTTATAAAATTGTTCTTTTTATGAGTCGGTAACCTCTTAAGTATCATGCGGATTCTTTTTATGCATACATATGAAAATTTTATTTTTTTCATAGATTTCTCAAAATGTAAGACAAAGAATTCAAAATGTTAAGAAAATTCCGAATAAAATATGTTCATATGAAAATAAAAAGACAATTTCCAGGTGATGAATTAAACATTTTGTTTTCCAATTCATTAAAAACTGAATATTAAAATTATGCAATGTTCTGAATATTGTTAGTTTGATTGATGTTTATTTTCAAATTATTGTGGTATCGCAAAGTACGAAGTTCTGATCCAATCAAATTTCTGGTTGGGTACGTTAGAGATGATTCATTAAGGATAATACCTTATACATTCTCAGCAAAAAGTTACTTTCGGGGGAAATTTGAATACTTTACAATAAGATACATATCTGAAAAAATCAACCTCACTAAAAATGCTATGAACACGGATTTTGCACAAAAACAATTGCGAAAAGTTACTAATAATGGATGACAAAATATACACGTCGGCAGAAAAGTGGCATTAAAAATATCAATGTGTTTATTGTTCTCGTATGTTATTTTTAAAGAATTTTCTTAGCATATTGAAATTCCCATTTTGATACACGCCGCCGGCGTTCTCCCTCGCCGAAACCTGAAAAATACTTGAAACGAAAAAGAAAAACATTATTAATATTGAGGCAATCACAAATTACCTTACAGTACATACTTACCTGACGATGAAGGGCCTTAATCCCTCGTCGTGTAAATCCAACGGCGACCTGGCTCCCTCGTCTCCTCGTCCGGGGCACCTCCATCTAAAACAGAAAAACATGTAAATTAAAACAATTGTCAGAGATGAAAATTACAATGGAAATAAACTTACCAATGACCCTCGATGAGGCGGCGAGGATCCCCAGAAAATACGCCGAGGCCACCAAGCGAGGTGGCGACTTACCCGCAGATACGTCTCGCCAGGCAGTGTCTTACACGGTGCCTGGCGAAGCCTGGAAAAAATACAAAAATAAGTTAGTTTTAAGAAAATAGACAATAAGCACTACGATTATAAAAACTTACCTTGTACAAAGTCGGCGAACCCTCAACGACGAACGTCGAGCCCTCGTCGAGCCTTGCCGAGGCCCCGAGACGAGCCCCCTCGTCGATGGCCAGACCCCGTCGAACGTGAAACAAACAAAAAATGCAAAAATATGACTAAAACAGAAAGGAACAGTTAAGCTAAGCTACACCAACCCTCGGACAGTACTTACTTGCTGAGGCGAACCTTCGACGAGGACCCGACTACTCCGACGGCGCCGAGGCAGGTAGCGGCTTACCCACTACCTGGCTGAATCTGAAAAAGAAAAGAGAAAAGAAATTAGAATAAGCAGTGGACTAGATTAGACACTAAGTAGAAAGTAAGAGGTAATAACTCACCTGTGAACAAAACGATGGGCATGGGCCTTCCACCCATACCATGCGACGGAGACTCCTCCAGCGACGAGACGGTGAAGGAACCTGTAACAGAGGAAAAACACAAATTTATTTATTTATAGACGAGAAAATCCCTTTTACATTCGTTTAACATAATAAATCTTTGACATTTTTATAGAAAGAAATACAATTTAATATTATACACTTTGTGTGTCAAGAAAATATATATTTAGTGTAGAAAAACAGCGGTAAACCGTCGACTAGAAATTTACTCGAAGCGTAGAATTTGGTTTTGCACCACAGTCTTGAAGTTTTGGACGGACCTTCCGAAGAAGAGTTCCCGGTCCAGATTGTCGGCTAGACTGGCGATTCGGTAGACTCCGGATCTCGCCGCAAAGGTGCTTCTTACGGTTGGAACCTCGAATGTTGGTACCCTCCTGAGCGCTCTGTTCGGTGGGTCCCGAATTCAGAATCGTAGGCTCAAGTATCGGCAATCGATCTTTCCTGAGACAATCTTAAAGAGGAACATTTGCTCGTTGAGTCTTCTTAATGATTTGAGACTCGAAATCCGGAGGATCGCTGCTATATTCGAGTAGTCTTGGTCTTTCGGATTCATTGCCTGGCCAGGTTTGTACGCTTCTAACCGGAGGAACTTGTGCTGGATTCTCTCGAGTTTTTGGGAGTGCACAGCAAAGCACGGGTTCCATACCTCGGAGGCGTAAGTTAGAGGTCTCACTAACGTCATGTACAGTGTCCTCAGTGTCTCTGCCCTTCGGAAGTCCGTTGCGAAGCGACTGATAAATCCGAGCGTTCTCAGCGAGCGCCTGGCCACATCTTCGATGTGCGGTATGAAGCTCAGCGTACTATCGATTATCACCCCGAGGTCCTTCATCATTCTCACTCACTCGAGCTGAGTTCCTTCAAGTGTGTAGTCCCACTCAATATTACCTCTCTTCCTCGATAGGGTCATGGTCTTACATTTCCCGATGTTGAGTCTAAGACGATTTGCTTCGCACCAGCTCCACATAGCGTTCAGGTCGATCTATAATCTATCGCAGTCTATGTTGTTCTCTATCCTCAGGAAAACCTTAACGTCGTCGGCAAACATAAGAAATCTCGAGTACGCAAAGCACGCAGCGATATCGTTGATAAAGATGAGGAAGAGTAGTGGGCCGAGGTAAGAGCCCTGCGGAACTCCAGAGCAGGCCTGGATGTTACGCGAGTAGAAGTTCTTGTAACGAACCCGTTGAGTTCTGCCTCTCAGATAGTCTTCAATCCACCTAAGTAGTGTTCTGGTGATGCCCAGGGTCTCCGCTATTAAGCGGGAGTGCCATACCGAGTCGAAGGCTTTCGCAAAGTCGGTATATACCACGTCGATTTGTTTTTTTGCCTCGACGCCCCCTGTGGTTTAATCCTCGTACGTCATTAAGTTCGATTTTGTGGATCTTCCCTCGACGAATCCGTGTTGCTCCTCAATGATCGTGCTTCTTACATGCGGTGACAAGAAACCAGTCATCAGGTCGCCCAGTATCTTTGGGATAGTGCTTATGATGGATATTGGCCTGTAGTTCGACACCACTGTCCTCTCTCCGTTCTTGTGGATTGGCACTATGAAGCTCTGTTTCCAGATTTGGGGGAAACTTTCCGTCGCCAACTATAGGTTGAAGAGGTGCGTTAATGGACCTGCCAAGATTTCCGCACACGGCTTTAGGATTGATGGTTTTATTCCGTTGGGTCCTGGGCCCTTATTTACGTCCAGATTCCTCAGTTTGCGCGAGACTTCTTCTGTTGTAAACCGTGCCATGTGTATGCCTACGGTGCTTATCGCGGGTGGAGGCTGGCCCCGTCCGGGCGGTCTTCAACATAGACTCGAAGAAGTCTGCGAAAAGCTCCACTGCTTCCCTTCCCGTGTCCGCTTTTTTTCACCGGATCTCATCGTGGATGGCAAGCCCCTCTTCGAGCGGCGAGCGTTTACGAACCCCCAGAAGGTTTTAACATTGTTCGGTATCTCGTCTTCCACTCTGGATACGTATCTCGCGTAAGACTCCCTCGCAATCTGTTTGCTCAATCCTCGCAATCTTCGAAAAGCCTGATATTGTTCCTGTGAGCCTGTTCTCTTGTAGTTCATATGCGCGATCTTTTTCTCTCGAGTGCATCGTTTCAGCTCCCCGCTGAACCATGGAGGGTCGCTGCAGTTTACCTGCCTCTTCTTGGGAATGAACAGGTCCATTGCTTCGATCATCTTCGAATAGAAAATTGCTGTGGCTGCCTCGACTGGCAAATCTGCCCACATCCCATCCCACGGTACCCTCGAGAGGTACTCGGCGAGGGAGGGGATATTAGCCTTTCGGAAGTCGTAACCCGTCTCGTGGAATTCAAGGAGCACTATGGCCTCGTATCCAATCTCGCAGAAAAGAGTTTTGTGAAAACTCGCATCCTCCTCTACCATTGGCTCCATGACAGTCGCAATCGTAAGTCTTCTTTGGCTGAAGATTAGATCAAGAATGTTTCCGTGATTATTCATTAGGTTCACCTGTTGATCCAGTCCTAGGAATTCGCACCCTTCGCTAAGGATGGACGCCTTCTCTCTGTGTACGTTGCCTTTGCCCGTGACAAGTCGCAGTAGACTCCGTACCCTTCCCTCACCCAGAAGACACGTGGGAGGTTAAAGTCCCCTGTTAAGATAACCTCATGGTCTGGCAGTAACTCGGCTATTCGCGTGGTTGCTCTGATCGTCTCATGGTACGATTCTGTTTCCGCCGCAAGCGGGATGTACACTCCTCCGATAACGATTTTCAGGTTACCTCTTACTACTGTGACGAAGGCCTGCTCGACAGTTCCATCATCTATTTGGCATCTCGCACTATGAATTCCTCTTCTCACAACAATGAGGACTCCTCCTCCTCTCTTCGTTCTGCCTGCGCATTCAGCCCTGTCCCTCCGGTTCACTAAGTAATCCTTAAGGCCCAGCCCGGCATCCTTTATCCCCGGATGTAACCACGTTTCTGTAAAGACGATATCATAGTCTGTCGAAATTGTCGGCGTTGCCTCTCGAGTTGAGAGTTGAAAGCTTCGTACGTAAGCCCCGGACATTCTGATAGTACAGCCTGATCCCGTCTTCCTGTTCAGTTTTCCTGCTCCGTTTCTGCTGCTCCTTTGCACTTGACTTCCACGATGACCGGGTTACCTTTGCTATAAATTATTCTCCTCGCGACGCTTGGCTCATCTCTCTTCAAGTCTTCTAGCTGTTTCTTGACTGCATTCAATTTATTTCTCTGTGTTTGAGTTCTGTCGCCTCGGATGATAATAGGTCCCACGTACTTATGTTTGTTCCTTAAAATGTTCTGAGTAAGCTCCGGAATCGGAAGTGCCAGTATCGGTCTTACTCTTGTCCCTGAATATCTGCCGAGCCTTCGTGCTCTGAGCCCTGGTTCCTGCACTTCGGCGATGGCTCTCATGATCCCCAGCGCCTCTGTTCTGTCCTTGGCCGCTCTTCCTCCGACTGGTCCTTCTGTCTGCTCCGGCATGCCGAAAAGAAGCAAGTTCATTGCCCTCAAGCGCCTGTCCTCGGTCTCCTCTTGGAACTTTTCGAAGTGTCCCATCATGACCTCAGGTTCCGTAATGGCTTTTGACATCTGCGTGACATCCTCTTTTAAGCTTGCGAAGTTTTTTTATCAAGGTTCTATTTGTGTTCGTGTTCGCCTCCAAAGCAACTTCCACCGCTTCGACTGCACCACGCAGTGCGCCTAGGTCGTTCTTGACCTCCGATACCTCAACTACGG
The DNA here is from genome assembly GCA_963922035.1 of Amblyjoppa proteus. Taxonomy (NCBI): domain Eukaryota; kingdom Metazoa; phylum Arthropoda; class Insecta; order Hymenoptera; family Ichneumonidae; genus Amblyjoppa; species Amblyjoppa proteus. Next base: position 24,354,826 of record OY998232.1, read on the forward strand.
TTGCTTCGATCGTGCCTCTAAGGGCTCCCACGTCATTCTTGACCTCCGATACCTCGCTCTGGAATTTGTCCAGAGGGGTGTCATTTTCCTTGACCTCGGCTACCTCCTGTTCGAGGGCCTTCACATCCTCCTTGAGGCCATCGGACGCTGCTTACTTCCACTTCAGCTTCTTGAGCGAGGTGTTCAACAGCACGTTCAGATTTTTGAGCTTCTGCGTTGCCTTGTACAGGGATGGAACATACTCAAGTGCTCCATGGCACTTGTCGCAGTAATACAGTATCAGTCTCCGCTTCAGCTCGAGAAGCTTGATCTCTGGCGCAGTCACGTGTTATTGTAACTGGCTTGGCCTCGGTACTTTGCTCTTTACAGATTCCACACTTCTCCTGGATGGGGTTCGGCGACGGCATCTCCTGATAATTCTGGAATTTCTTTCAAAAAGTAGACGATAACGCGACAAATAACATAAAATAATAAATATACTCGGAGGGAAGCCCCCGGACAACCTAACCTAAAATACTCCACACGCGAATCTGCTAGTCTGGGACGGATCAACTCCTCGGATTCCAATCTGCAGTTTTTACTGATAAAAAAGAATATACGGCAAACACTCTTTTATGGCTGGTGGTTTTTCTATCATTCTTAATCCTCGTTTTCTTTCTTAAATTATGCACAGTAATCGTGATTATTACCGTTTCTACCCAGCGCCACCTAGGCGGCATTTCCAAATGATATTTAAAATAAGTTAAAATATACCCGCGCTAGTAAATCTTCGGAAACTGACCAATAAGCGTGCCCAAATTCCTCGTATAATCACGGAAGGAATATACTGTTTTTTTGCAGTTATTTTCGGGAGGACAGTGTAACTTTATTAATTTTAACATGTCAGCAAGTAGCGCCTTGGTGGTCTTGTCCCGTAGGGTGAATCTTAAAATGCTGATTAAACTCTCCTGTAGCGTGAGCCGTGCGCCATTGTACAGGTCTACACCAGTATGAGCATTATTAAAATGTTGATTATCGATAGAATCACGGTCCGAATTTGAATTCGACCATACATCGGAGGCAACGTCGTCCAAAGGTACATTAAATCCTGAATTAGAAGAGACATCATCGTACCCTTCTCCATTCTCATCACGATCGATGTGACTATTCCTCCTCATATCTACATTTTTGTCAATTCTATTGTCAACATCATTTATCGTTTCTAAGCTTTTATTGGATTCGCTGCTACGACGTCTGTTTACATTTTCATAGTATTCGATGACACTATCACTTCTCTTCTCCTCATTTTCAAAAACTTCGTTATCGCTGTTACGGACCGCTTCTACGTGATCATCTGATTCAACGTCCGAACTGTCAGAATTATCTAGTGACTGAATATTATGTGCATGATGCACGCAACCTGAATTCAGCTTTGCAAAAGTCTCAGGAAGAGGGTCGAAAATCGGATTATTATTTTCGATCAGGACGCTGCAATCAGAAAACGTTTCGTTCTCGTCCGAGTTTGTCTCGCTGTATTGAGATTCACTTGACTCGGAACTTTGCGATGAATGCCATTCATCGTCCGTTAAAACTTCGGAATTCTGGCGTTTCAATGGTATATCTGAATGGTATATCTGTCTGAATCCTCAACTCTCTCGGACGTTTTGACATGCGTAAAAAAAAACCGTTAGTATTAACATATAACTTCTCTTTATGAGATAAGTTATAAGCGATATATGCCACCCTTTACTTTATCATAAATAAAGCTTAGTTTTCAGGTTAACAAAAATTCTACATTGTCATGTCAAGATGTTTAGAATATTCCCAATCACCCGGAAATCGCATTCAGGAAGATTGTCTATCTGAACGTGTTTGTAAAATTGAAAACAATTTGAACCGAAGTAACTAGAGAACGCCTTAATATATGAGGCATTCTATATCAACTTAGCCATAAAAAAAATACAAATCATTTATAAAAATCAAGATGTTGTTCCAACAGAAACACCAAATTTCAAATTTTTGCAATATATTATAGTGTTATATTTCCATTTTTTCGTTTTTGTTGAAATAGCGATATCACGGGTATGGTTTAAAAAAACGCAAGTACAGTTTTTATTGCCTACAAGAAAAATGTTTTTAGATACATTTGAGCAATTTTAATAGTAAGAGTAATTAAAATTGAGTAATTGAAGGTGAAGTCAAGGATATTTTTTTTGTGAACGACACTTGATATCGCCAACAGAATAATTTTCTCAGAGTCTGTAAGGAAATAGGGAATTTTTAGTATGTAACTGTTTATTGTTCCCCTTAGGGTTACAAGTTTTTTTTTTCCAAGGTTCTCTCCTTGTTACACCCTCCTTCTGCCTCCCTTTGACGCTATACAAAAACCAACCAAAACTCTTTTACATTTTTTTTTTTTTTCTTTACGTTTCTTTCAATCTTTTCTTCGCTCTTCTGCCTTCTTTGTTTATTCTCTCTTCCTCTGCTTCTCGGTTGTCCCATCCCTTGGGCTGTCTCCGTTGCTATTCTCCTCCTCTCCGTCCTCTTCCTCCCCCCATCTCCCCGTTCTCTCGTCAAACTCTATCTCTCTTCCGTCCGCCATGAGCTTTCTGTTCTCTATCCACACTTTCTTTCCTTTCCTTCTTTCCTCGGTAGCTTTTTCCCTCAGCTTATATCTCGTCCTTCTCTCCCACCACGTTAGGTCCTCGCACACTTCGGCTCCAGTTGCTTCCATCTCTCGTCTCCTTTCCCATAGCTCCTTCTTGTCCTTCTCCTCCTTCATTTCCATTATCACCAGCCCATCTCCTCCGATCTGCTTCTTCTTCACTATCTTCTCAATTACCATCGTTTTTCCCAGACCTTCCTTTATCAGTTCTTCCAAGTCCTGTATCTCAATTTCTTTTACGTCCACCTCTCCTCTCAGCATCACGTTCTTCTTCCTCTTCCGCCTCTCTTCTTGTTCGTCTCTCCACCTCTCTTCTTTCTCTCTCTGCTCTGCTCTTCTTCTGCGTGCCTCTTTCCTCTCCTCCGTCTCCCTCGCTGCCACCTTCCATCCTTTCTTTAGCGATCTCTCTTCCTTGCTCTTCTCTCTTGCTGCCTCCTCGTCTGCCGCTCTCCTCTCTTCCTCGCCCTTCTCTCGTGCCTTCTCCTCCGCCGCTCTCCTCCCTTTTCCTTCCTCTCCTGCTTTAATCTCGTTCCACCCTTCTTTTCCTCCATGTTTCTTTATCTCCTCCGCTATTCGACCTGCTATCCGCTCTGCTACCCCTCCTGACTCTTCTATCTTGTTTTCTGCTTCCTTCTCTTCCTGTTTCCTTCCTTCCTTCCTTTCGTTCTCTTTTTCTTCGTCTTCCTCCTCTTCTCCTGTGTCTCCTCGTTCCGATTCCGTGCTTTCCTCCGAACTGCCGCTCTCTTCCCAGCTGCCACTCATCCCCCGAATTTTCTCCTCTCTTTTTTCAGCCATCTTTCTCGCCACTATTAACTCTTCCCTTATTCCACATATTTCCTTCTTCATTTCTTTGACCTGTTCGGCAACTTCTCTCACTGCCTCCACTAATTCCTGTCTCCAATCCACCACTTTCTCTTCCTTCACCGCTCCCATTGTCCTTTCTTTCTTTGCGCCCACGTGCACAATGGCCACCTGTCGCCCGTCGCTGCTATGTCTCGCTCGCCGCCGGTCCGCTCGAGTCTTTCCGTGTGCTGTCTTCCGTCCTCGTGGTTCTTCGCCTGCTCTATTCGGTTCCCCTCGGCTGTCTCCGGTTCCGGCTCGCGCCTTTCACTCCCCCTCTCTATCCTTTCTCCCGTTGCCTTCGTCCGTCTTCGGGCTTCCACGCTTGACCGGCTCGGTCGCCCTCGGTTCCCATCACCTTCGGCTTAGGCCTTTCCTCTCTTCTCCTTCTCCGCTGTCGTCTTTCGCGCCTTCTCTTCCGTCCCTCTCGATCTCTCTCGGCTCTCTCGGCTCGGAGCTTTCCGTCATTCCTCGTCTTTCTTCCGCTCCGCACTCTCTACTCGGGCTCCTTCGTCCTTTTCCGCCTTTTTCTGCTGCCGCCTCGTGCCTATCTTGCCTTCTGCCCCCCCTCCTCTCTTCTCATTTTTTCTTCCCCTCGTCCATCAAGTCCTTCCTAACCTCGTTTCTTCACTTTTTCTTTTCACTCTTCTGTCCTCACTTTTTCACACTTACTGACTTTTCCTCTTACTTTCCTCCCGTCCTCTTTCCTCTGCCTTCTTCCTCACTGTACCTTTTCTATTTCCATACACCTCTTCCCTCACTATTTCACTCTCTATCCGCACCTACTTTTCCCGTCTACTGCCCCGGCCGCCATCTTTCCCTCTCTAGGGAATTTTTAGTATTTTTTGTTTTTATAGGCTCCGCAAACGTTCATAAGTTATAATTTGAAATATTAAAAATATTAATATTTCACTCTGAATGTTAGGCGACTTTTTGTCTGCCATTCTATTGTTTATAGTCTGCATATAGACAAAAATTGTGGGGAATGTTAGAAATTAAATTAAATTAAATTTAAGAAATGCCATATGACGCCATAAAAAAGTTCAGAAAATAAAAAACTTGGAGTTACTATTTGAATCACATAACCTAATTTTTGGAAATCTTCTGTGATTGTTCTTTTTATTGGTGGCTGAATTCGTATGGAATGCCTCATATGGAGTTCACATTTTTATAGCCCCTGATATCCGTTTCATTAAAACATTTGCATTTGATCGTAGATATTGACTCGAAAAAAGAATCATTAAATTCTTTAATGTATTTATATGGGAATTTTTTTTAGTATTTAATAAATGAATGTTAATAATTATTTATTTAATGTTAGGTGCCAATTACATTTGTACCCAATGCCAAACAGAAAATGTATTTGTTTTGAAATAAAAAATGTAATACCAAGCAAATAAATTTGTTTTTAAATTATATAGAAAAAAATCCTGTTTTTCCTGGCGGCTCCCGGTTATTGCACCCTCTATTGTAAGTCATCGGACTGTGCTATATCGACTGCTAAAAAATACAAGGTCGTAAACCGTATATGTCATTATAGAGTCGTCGACATGAGAAAACGAAAAAATAAAAATAAGGAATAATGAATGGGCAAATGACATGTTCACTTATGCAGAATATTGATATAACTTATGAATATCAAACACGACTTATTAATTTTTGTCATAACGACGTAAATTAATCAATTATTAATTTGTAAATACCTTTTCGTGGCGTTGAATCTCGTTCAGCAGCACACTATTTTTCACTCCTCCCGTATCCGAATTAATCGGCTTCGTATCAATTTTTCAAGCCAATGACAAATAATTTCCACAGATGTATATCGTCACGTATTTCCAATGCATAATCTGAGGTGTTGGCGCAGATCTGAACTCCGTCTCGAAATGAATCTACTGTCATAACGAGAACAGTTGCAATACGATTCTATATTATTCTACTGTTAATTTTTCAAAGCAATGCAGAAGAATGTTGAATAATCTAAATCGTCGCTACATTTTTTTTTATTTTGTGAATTTTTTTATCAGAAAATAAAATGAAAAATTGCGTTTCTTAAAATAAAAATGCTAATCCAAATAAATGATCAAAATCTATTTTTAATTAATTGCAAATAAAAATTTCTCATAAATATTTTTTTTTTAATTAAATTTTTTATTTGTTTACGATTAAGTGCAAACGTAATTTCTAAGTGCAATTTGCATCTAACACTAATAAAATAAAACAAAAATTTAATCGAAATAAATGTGATTCATTTATGAGACATTTTGTTGTTATAATTATTTCACAAAGTTAATGTTAACTATTCCAGTATTAAAATTATTTAAAAACTTAAAAACCAGTAAAAGTTTTTCGAAAGATTTGCGCTAGTTAAAAACTGAACAATTTTAGACTGATAATTAATGACGACGTAAGGAGTATTAAAAACAGCTCACATAAAAATTAGAAAAGCGTATCAGCAGTATAAAAATGTATGCTCTCGTATTTTGGATAAAATCGCGTATGAGAAGTGTGGTGGAAAAATCTTCAATTTCGACATCGAGTAAAGTCGACCCCAACCTTGGAGATACGGTGATTCTTTCGTTCGGCGTGTACGCGTCAAAAATCCTAAAATTCAGTGGTGAGCGAAGTCAATTAAAAAACATTATAAAATTAAAAAAAAATTCGCAGCGCTTCCTAATTATGTTTTTTCTTTATTTACAAAGAAACGTCTACAATTTTTCACCTTCCTCGTGGCGGAAGCTTTGTGAATAAGATACATTTTTTTTAAAAGAGTTTTAAAAAACTATTTAAAAGTATTGTACGCTACGCACTTTTTATATGAACTCCGACATATTTCTTGTTAATTCAAAGTTGCGACGTGATTTTTTGTAAATCATTGTCATACTAAACTTTTTTACTCGAAAAAGAGTAAAAAAGAAATTTAATATACATCTCTAAAATGTATACTTTCAATGATCCTCTGAGCCACTGAAAAGTGTTTGTCGCTGCTACAGTAGCTTCTTTGTCTGCATCGCTTAGTTATCGACTCCCTTGATACCCGAAACAGAGAAAAAAAAAAGAAAGAAAAACTATTGTATATACTAAAATATTTTAACATAAATATACTCACCTTCCAAGTTGTGACGTATACTGTCATACACCAAAGTGCCATCGTTGCAAGCCTCGGCGTCTTCGATGAGCGTCTAAGGTCATCGCTGTTCCTCCCCCAATACCTACAATATAAAAAGAACCCATTATTATTATTATTTGAACAATATATCCTTCATAGGAAATTACGTACATACCTTTATTATAGTCTTCTGCTACCCATTAAACACTGAAAAGCGTGTCAAGCAAGTGACAGTCCAGAACCTATCCATAGCCTTTCCGATGCCCGAATAAATATTTTTTAAACATTCTTTCATACACAATAAATAATTAAGATAATTAATAAAAAAATAAATATCTGATTACAACTCACATATAATTCAGTATTTATACCGCTTTTATGTGAAGTAAAAGGGATAATTCATGCAAAGGGATAATTAATGCTCTGGATCACTGACTGTTGCAAAAATTCCAAAAAAACTCTTTTTCACTTCACATATTTACACTTTATACCATGGAAAATATGTGCCATTAAACACTTTAATCTAATTAAAGTTTAATGTAATGAACTGTTTTCCATTGTCACTGAATAATTAGATAATTATCGAAAAATAAACAACGAATACGCGAGGTGAGGTTATGACTAAGCAGGTATAGCAGTACCAACAATAGTGCGGGTTGACACAGTAGTGACAACTCGGGGACCTCAGAGTGGACCGAAAAGTGGGGATTTCCATCCGACCGTGGAAATGATTACGTTATAATTACGGATCGATTTGGTTGGTCCATTCTGTCAGATAATGCTACTGTGTGACAGAAGGGACCAAATATTTCGAGCTCACGCGATATCCGAGCAGACTGATAAGAAGCTAGTTCCTCTTACTCCGACAGATGGCTACGTCACCAAAACAGTTTCTCACAAGCGATATGGTCACCAGAGCAAGGAAAGGAGGCTCGATCTACATTGCGAAGTTGCTCTCAGTTCTTCCTCGCTGAAACGTGGATCATCTCTTTCTTACCGAATATGTTCACGGTCTAAAGTAGAATCATTCCCTATTGTAAAGTGCACAAACTCTGTAGTGTAAAGTAATTATTCTCTCCACTAAAAAGTGGCTACATTCCAGCTGCAAAGTTACACAATTCGATACTGTAAATTCTTTCTCTCATTAAAACATTGACTCGATAAATATCAATCTCTTTGATAACTCATTACTTATATAATCGCCCATTTATCATATATTTATGATGAATAATTATTGGCATTAATTATATATTCATTTATATTAATATTATTATTAAAAATGTAACTACGTTCAATATTTTTGAATCAAAAATATATCTACAGAGAACGCGAAATGGTTCGATACGTTGGAAGTATCCAGGGATGGAGAAATTTATGGAATGCGACAAAAGAAGCAAAGAAAAATGAATAGCGTACAGCAGATAGAAAAAAGAAGGAAAAATAAGAGAAAACGACAGGCATTGAGAAACCTGGAGAAGATGCTGGACACTCAAAGAGATGCAGATAGAGATATCTCATTGGATATAATGCCCCAGAGATAAAAGGAATGCTTGCTGGTCTTAGCACACGTGATAGCTCACCACAGCTTATGGTACATGATTCTAGTTCCGATAGTAAGTTACATCAGTTCGTGGTTTTACAATAACAGCTCAAAATTTATAAAAATTAAATCATCCACAGACACGAAATATTCAATTTATCATAGAATCTTAGATCGGGCATCAACTTTCAAGAAATTCGTAACCAACAAATGAAAGCGACCCTGTTTATTAGTGTACCAAAACGAAACTCAATAGCTAGGTTTCATAACCTTTCTTTTAGTCAATACATTTTATGAAGTTTTGGAGTACGTTTATTTACAATTAATAATGATGTACTGTACAACCTGGATCATCCAAACTCTCAACTATCCAAACCATGACTCCTCTTATCCGAACGCTCGGTTATCCGAACGTTAATTACAATATGTGTTGTTGGTCGCCGCAGCAAAAGCCTGTGTTCAAGTATGTCAAAGCGCGTTTTTCATCTTCTGGGGTTAATCCGCTCATACACTGGCTTTCCCGAGTAGTTTCACCCACACCAGCCGAGTCGGACAGCGCGAACCTGAGACTAGTTTCTGTACTAAATCGTTTGAATCGCCTTACATGCGTAGCCCATAATGGGGCTTCGGGGTATCGCTCTTCAAAAACGGGTACCTACCGGGCGGCAATTAAAAATGGGCGACTTTATTCCACAGAATCCTTGTAATAATATTTCGATATTAGAAATATGTTAAAAATACGTCTTGAAGTTTAATATGTTCTGTAATTTCTTTTCTATATGACTTATTTCTATACGTGTTACAATCCCGTCAAAAAAAGGTGCGTGGGCCACTTTTTTTTTTTGGTGGCCTGGTTTGCCCCATGTTCCCCTATAATAGTTCTCAGTAATAAGTACTGACAAGCAGTGGCGGATTTAAAACCGACGGCGCCCCAAAAATTGATGGTACGAAGCTTAAATCACGGCGTCATCGCTGCAGTCCCTAAAAATCATTAAAAAAATAAAGAAGACTGACCAGATAAATTGGTTTCGCAAATCCAAAATTGTTACTTTTCGAAGATAAAAGTTTTATTATATTTTGGCACCTGGAAATAATATATAAAATATTTTGCCAAAGATATCTCAAATATCTCCATTCATGTTAAAAGAAAGACCGGATATGAAAAGATTCTTCACAAATATGCGCCACGCCGTTGATTAAAAAAATTTCTCGATAATTTCGAGGTAATCAATCGTTTTTAAAATCTCTACGTGAATTGTGAAAAGTGCCGAAGTGTTGAGTCTCTTTAGTTGGAGAGACTTCAGTTTCTAGTTGGGAAACGAGACCTTTGTCTTTACAGCACACATTCGGTTTCTCCTTTTCATTATCAGCTGTGCATTTAAGATCAGCGATCACTCCAGACTAGCTACTGTGCAAAGAAAGGCAAGCATCATTTCCACCAGACCAAGGAGTAGTGCAAACTCTTTTCAACAACAGCTCGTGATTAGAAACAAGGATTTTCCAACGATGTGGAGAAAATGAAAAAAAAAAAAGAAAAAACTAGTTCCTGCAATGTGCAGAAGAATTCAGCTGCTTCAATGATTGACTCAGCCGCACACTTGCCGACAAGATTTAGGGAATGTGCAGCGCAGGGAACATACTCGGCTACCAGGTTAATATCGCAGATTCTTGCTTGAACTCCCACATAACGGCCGGACATGTTGCTAACATTGATAACGTCCAATAACTTAACATGGAGTAGTAGGAGGAATTCTTCGTAGACGGATTTCGACAATTATGATATACTGGCATTTCCAAGATGAGCACATTGTTGCAGGTGCTTAGGGAGAAATCGGTCAAATTGAGCGATTAGTCCATAGAAGCTAAAAAAAATGTCCACTGTGAGAATTTCCCTATTTTTCGGTATGCCCGCGGTATGGCAGGCCTCTTTCAGCTAGCGATTATACAACAGCAATGACTCTTAGCATGCTCCTCCAATAAGATATATCTTCATCTAATCGTTGAATGAGTCCATTATCTAAACGGATCACAATGCTTCTTCTTGATTTCAAACACCTTACGGTAGTCTTATGAGTGTTTCAACGTTCATGACCTTTGCCGCCTGATCTTGCATTTTTCCAGACACGGAAACCTTCCGTTGTGAAGCAATTCGTTTAGTGACCTAAAAGAAGGCATGATGTGCAAAATACCGCACCTTTACTCTCAGAAAATATCAACCCAGATCTCCATCGAAATTATCTATATTCAATCTATATTCTATCTAAGCAAATAGAATATCTATATTCTATCTGAGCAAATGTTCTTGGAATTACTAAAATCCACATCCATTTTCTGTCTCACACCATGGATCGCTACGAAATTTCGAGTTTCGTCATTGCAATTCCATAAAGCTGGATCGTCATTTAATTTAAAAATAATCCTGACTTGCTCTCTACCTAGCTTGCAGGAAGCCACATGTTGGGAGATTCATCATCAGCACTATTACCATCATGGTCAACTTGATCCTCACGTATCTTTTCCAACGGGAAATTCCCTCGGTCAACGCCGCCTCTCTCTTCAGTCGAATTTTCCTTACTGATATTAATCAGATTATTTTCTTCGTCATCAAACTGTATGAATTATTATAATTCTTTTCCCCAAAACAATTAGAGACTATGTTATTACCGGATTTGTTAATTTATTTCAAAGTGAGAGAAATGCAATCAGAATATGTTTCGCCTCGCTTAACGCAAATCGCTAAACTCTATTTTGATACTCAAATTAACAATGCAGAAACTACGCACCTTGTTTATACACCACATCACATGAACAATTTCAATGATCTCAGTATAAGATTCAGCTTTTTATTTTGTATTGTATACACATAATATTTTCTATCTTTCGTCAAGTCTCCAAATTTCAAGCAAGCATAAATAAAAATCTACCTGGAACATCTACATGGATAGTACATGTCACAATAAAAAAAAAGCTATATGAATACTTTTAATGAAAATCCTCACGTAATGATAACAGTCTGCCGATTTAAATTACGCGCGCGATAGTCGCGTATCTAGAGGGTTTCACCGCTGCGCGATCGACGCGCTACACTGTGGAATCATCATCAAGGGATACGAGTTGATTGCATCAGATCCCTAACGAACAAAGCACATCACACACACAAATTATCTTTATGTACTTTTCATTTTACTGTTCTTTTTATATATATTTTGTTCAATTGATTCAAGTTTTAATTCCATCCTTCCAATAATAATGTAATCGATTTTATATTAAAAATAAACATAATGTTTATTTGCCATTTTATCGTGCTTAAAACCCGATGCACTGGCAGAAGATCCTACGAGAAAGTTTTCAAGTTTGGGTGTTTTTTCAGTAGGTTATTTCGGTTTCTCCAACAGCTACTTCAGCTAAATAACCATATGTGCGGACAGAAACTTGCACTGTTTCTTCGCCTTGCGTACGCCACGGCGCTTGGTATTTATCAATACAATGTATATATATGAAAAAGCGATCCGGTAATAAGGCCGTGGTTTACCTACCACGACAGGCGGATGGGAAACCAAAAGTCGGTAAAGTTCTGACGCGTCCATTGATAACGTTTATTTATAACGTTAGTTAATGCTTCATAGCGCAAGTCTATGAGTATTATGCTTTCTCCGGCACCATTTCGTGTGGAAGAAACGGGAAGTCTACTTGCCATTTGACAGTACTAGGACCAGCTGCAGATTAATGTACTTTTAAAATACGTTTATTCAATGCCTGCGTTACAATTTAATGTATGCTTTTATTTTTTTAAGTATATTAAACTGCAACCCGAACATTGAATTTGCCTAACTGTCGATTGATTTTCATACACAGAATTCTTGATAACCTTAGTATATACCCTTACTTAAGGGTATACTTAGTATAATCTTAATATATACGTGTTATAAATACAAAGTAGCAGATCTTGAATTACGTGGACAGATTTATCATTTTTCAATGACGGTATAAGAATTTCCAATCAAGTATTTGTAAATTTGCAATCAATCGGATGCATTCACTCAATCAGTTGATTAGAATACACCTGTGCGGTTTCAATTTCACATTCGCCGATTCATTATTTTATGAGTCGAATAACTGAACTTTCGCAAACTTGAACGGCACGTTTAGTAGAACAATGTATAATAACTTCCATTTAGGATATTGATTTTTTCAAGCTGTGTATTAATTTTCATAACCAATCCATTGATCTTCGAATTAATTCTCATGTATTGTATTATTCAAATCACTATCCGTTAAATTTCTTATAATATTATTAAATTGACAACACAAGTCTGTACCTACCCATTTTATATACTTTGTTTGTAGGTTTAATACACTTTTATATAGTAAATTTGCTAATATATTTAACCATATGCTTTCGCTCAGTCTTAAGTTCCTCGATGTTTTGCAAACCGGAACCACTCTGCAGCGGTTTTGTCGAAGTTGATGTCCTTCGTTGCCAGATATATTTCGTGAATAGTATCTGTAAACAAAGTAAATGTAATTAATCTTGTATCTATTTCTGAACCATCTAATAATTCGACAATTCGATCACTAAGTCAAAACCGGAATTAGCTTAAAATCCTAAATGCCGATAATGCTACATGAGTCGCATTCAGTGTGCTTAACGAAATCTCAGTATTTTTTTCCACCGTAAAGTTGACCTTGCCAGAGTGATTTATGGGCCACCATTTTTTACTAAATATACAATTAGCTGTTCACATGAAAAATTGATCGATTATTTCACGGGATAAGCTCTATCCACGAATAATCTTTGTCCAAATTATACAGTTAGTAGAGACTGTCCATATGCGAGATAAGAACAAAATAGAATGCAATGACAATTGTAAAAGTCTACGATTGTGCCAAGATTCCCATACAAAAGAATTTTGATTTTTGTTTATTTAATATTCCGCGAAGTCGGCACATATGCCTCTGACTCTTGACAGAACACGTTCTGTATAGCATCGTGATTTTGTTAAATGCGATGTCGTCGAGGTATACGAGGAGCTTGGCTGCTTGAATCCCTGCGAGACCAATGTTCATTAACCTCTGGAACCCAAGAGCATTCCTGTGTATTCAAATTTCTCCTAATCATCTTTCATAGGGGTTTGGTGAAATCCCGACGCGAAGTCTAGGGTCCTCAAGTATTCGGCTTTCCCCAAGTGGTCCAACATTTCTGTAATATTCGGCAGTGAATCGCCTAACTTGATTTCGTTTAATATTCGAAAATCCACGACGACCGTTAAACGTATATTTCCCCTGCGTATTCTTATTTGCTACGAGGAGTAATGGCGCGTTCCATTGACTATGGGTCTGACGAATTATTCGACCCGTCAACATTTTTTTGACTTGCTTCGGCTTTTCCTATTTGTGAGTTTCGGCAAATGATATGGAGTGATGTTTCCGTCTCCGTCTGGTTCATACTCCATGGGACCTTATACCCTTTTAGACGGAAAATGTCGTTAAACTCTCCGCTTATTTGCCTTAGCGATTTTTTTTTATTCGTTAAGTGGTTCATAATGCTTGTGTGGCCTGATCACAACAGATACTGCGTGATCTTCATTTACCAACCACTTAAGCATTGTGATCGCTTTTTCTTCTTCTCGTCTTTTCACGAAAGGAAGTTTCTTCAAACCTTCATCGATTTTTCTCTTCTTCAGCAACCCGATTACTGTTTTATCGTGACCGTTCGGCCTTCTTTTTCGTTTCACTGCAGACGGTACTAGTATTTTAGAAAAATAAACAGGAATTGCCGTCATTTTCTCGTGCGCTGGACCGTCATTATTGAACATCGTAATATCTTGTTCGTCTGATTGCTGCAACGGCTTGAGAATATTGAGCACTCAATCGGCTTCATTCTCGGTCAATTCACAACCTCCAGAAGCCGCGACGGACCGATCGTTCGGTAGGTGTAGGGCTTCCAGAATCTCGACGGGGTCAGTTACTCCAGTCCAGTTTATGACATCCTGTGACTGCTGATTCTCCAACGTTGGGCTCGATGATCCCGATGAACGCGGATATTTCCCACATTTTTCAACTGGATCGTCGATTAAACGCTCCGATTTCGTAATTTTGATCGTATCAGGTACTGCAGTCTTCACCACTGCTGGCAACGACCGAAATTCCAAAATTTCGTTCCCATTACCCGATGTACACGGACATTCTCCATTCTCTCGAACGAGATCGTCGATTGAACACTCCAAATTCAGAATTTCGGCCGTGTCATCTACCGTAGTCTCTATCACATCGGGTGACGGTCAATCGTTACCCTATGTGACAACGTCATATTCCGAGTCTGATGTATGCGGAAGTTTTTCCGTCTCTCGATCGTCGATAACGATCAAGAAACCAAATTTGAAAGTTGCATTGACACCAATGAAGTCGTTAAAAGCATCCATGGATTTTTTCATGTTCTCCGTAGTGAAAAAGAGTCCCTTGAACTTATCATGGTCTACGAAAACCTGAACATCAGCTCCTGAAATAGATTAAATATAATATATCGCATACAGATGCAGCATTCGTACGAACACATGTATTGTTAGCAAAAAAAAAAAATACAAACCATGTTCTTCTCGCAGATTATCGACGACACGTTGCAAATTGCTTCGTCCTTCCGATTGAGCCATGATATTGTAGGGATTTTTAGTTGAGCGAGCGAGCGCGCTTATCTACAGCTTCGTTTTTGTTTACGTTTTCGCTGTGCGTTTAGGCGTAGCGCGGTGAGCGAGGAGACCTTTGGCCGCCTGGATGAGGCGAAACAAAGGCAGTGAATAGTCGAACGCGTGAGAGAGCGGATGGCTGTGCGACGTCACGACGAGTTGTGTTATTTTGTACTAAATAAATGTTTTTAACTTTCATCCTTACATACTTTTTAAATGTCCCACAACATCAGGAAATAACAAGATCCATATTCCTTATAAATTTGGGGGCTCGTCCGGGATCGAGAGAGTTGTGTAAGTGAAAGTACGACGAAAGAAGACGAATTACGACGAAAGACGTGGCGCGTCGAAGAAGAACAAAGAGCGGCAAGACGGCGACCGCGTGTTATTCTTCGCGTGCAAAAGACAAAGAAGTGAACGACGTATCTCGAAGACGCTGTGGTGGTATATAGTGCTGAAAAACGATGAGTGTTGTTGCGAGTGACGCGTTTAGTTTAACCGTATCGCAGCTAAAAGACATATTAAAAACTAGAGGGCTCAGTTTGTCGGGGAATAAAGCTGAGCTAGTAGACAGACTGCTGAAGGCTGATCCAGCAGGACAGTGGTTCACGGAGTTTCGCGATCGTGAAGTTCGTAACGACGATATGGCTGACGAGGCCGCGAACAATGACGATACCATTAACGAAGAAGTGACTACACCTGTACTCAGTGCGCGCGAAGTGGCTTTGTATAAGCGCGAGAAGGAGTTGGCCGAACGGGAACTCGAGCTGGCGCGTCGCGAGATCCATCTCCTTCGGGAGGCGCAGCGGATCGATAATCGAAGCACGGTCGGTCAATCGAGAAACGATGGTAACGTAGATGTTTCTGTTGCCGATAACGCAGACGACGGGCGCAGGGCTACGGTCGAGCGACACTCGAACGCGTCTACGCCCGTTACGACTAAAATAAACATTACAGTGCTAGCCGATCTTCTTGGTTACTTTGACGGCGACGCTCAGACGTTTGAGACGTGGGAGAGACAAGTCAAGTTTATAAAAGAAGCTTATAGACTTGATGACGATACGACGAAGATTTTGATCGGGACACGACTGAAGGGCAAAGCGGTAGAATGGTTTCATTCCAAACCGGAATACATCGCTATGTCCCCCGATAATCTCTTGAAAGAGCTGAAGAAGATGTTTTATCACCGTCCGAACAAAATCACGATGCGACGACAGTTTGAAGACCGAACTTGGAAGAAGACGGAGACGTTCCACGACTACGTACACGAGAAGACGATCCTGGCGAATCGTCTCGCCATCGAAGACGAAGAGGTGCTGAATTATATCATCGACGGTATCTCCGATGTTCAGCTGCGTGACACGGCGCGATTGCAAGGATTCCAGTCGATACAATTCATGTTGCAAGCGTTTGAAGGAATTTCATTGCAGGATAGAAATTGTACGACGAACTCTGGTTCTAAGACTGACGATAAGGCCAGCGGCGGTAAGCGTAAGAACGAAAAAATTGTAAGCGTAGGTAATACAGGTGCGAAAAATGTAAGCGGGAAAAGCGGATCGAGCGAGAAAAAAGGTAACGTGACTAAGCGTTGTTTTAACTGTGGCGATCGCGATCATCTGAGTTCGAATTGTCCGACGAAAGAGCAGGGCACAAAATGTTTCGCGTGCGGCGGCTACGGTCATATCGCCTCGAAGTGTCCGAAAAAGGAAGACGGGACAAAAAGTAGCTGTGCGGTGACACAGATGACTCGAAGCAAGTACGATAAGGAAGTTTTAATAGACGGTGTCCCGATAGAGGCTTTGATTGATAATAGGAGCGATATCACGATTATGCGCGCGGATGAATATATTAAATTAGGCTCGCCGCGACTCCAGAACAAATCGATTGCGTTTCAGGGCGTTGGAAAAGAGAAAAACATGACGTTGGGTGAGTTTCAAGCGAATTTGACGGTAGACGGAAACTCCTACCCAGTTCTCATTCGAGTGATTTCCGACGATCTATTGAGACACAAGCTGTTGATTGGTCGAGACTTTTTACACACGATAGATTTGAGCGTAAAGCGCGGTACGGCTACGATTAGCCCTTCGGCCGAGAGCGTATCAGCGGACAACGGTGAACAACCAGAGATATTTCGAGTCAACGCGGTAGAATATCGCGGCGTAAATTCAGTAGATCTATCAAATCTGCAGAACCGACAGTACGAGAGCGTTATTCGAAATATTATCGATGACTATAAGCCAAGCAAGACTTACGACGTAGGAGTAAAGATGACAATTATTTTGAAAGACGATGAACCAGTATACCAGAGAGCAAGACGTTTGGCATCTCACGAACGCGACGAAGTGAATGCTCAAATTAGCGAGTGGCTCAAAGACGGTATTGTTCGACCTTCTGTATCGGATTACGCGAGTCCAGTAGTGTTGGTGGAAAAAAAAGACGGCTCGAAACGACTGTGCGTGGACTATCGGCTCCTAAATAGAAAGGTTGTCAAGGATCGTTATCCACTACCGTTGATTGAAGATCAGCTGGACAAGTTGCAGGACGCGAGGGTGTTTAGTACTATTGATCTGAAGAATGGTTTCTTTCACGTGCCGGTAGAGCAGTCAAGTCAGAAATTTACTGCTTTTATTGTACCTGACGGTCATTTTGAATTTTTGCGCATGCCCTTTGGTCTTTGCAATTCTCCCGCGGTCTTCCAAAAATTCGTAAATGCCGCGTTTAAAGACCTTGTTCGCGAAGGAGACGTATTGACGTATATGGATGATCTGATTGTACCTTCAGAAGATTGTAAGAGTGGATTCGAGAAATTGAAACGTGTGTTAACCACCGCGAGCGAGACAGGTCTCGTCGTAAATTGGAAAAAATGTGCGTTTCTGCAGACGAAAATCGAATTTCTGGGTCATGTTATCGAGAATGGGCGTGTCCATCCGAATGAGAGAAAGGTTGAAGCTGTGACTCAATTTCCAAAGCCTACGAACGTACGACAGATTCAGGGGTTTTTGGGTTTAACCGGATACTTCCGAAAATTCGTGCCGGGATATTCGCTTATTGCACGACCGTTGACAAACCTGCTGAAGGCAAACGCGAAATTCGAGTTTGGAAGTAGAGAAAACGACGCTTTTGTACGGTTAAAGGTTATACTTAGTAGCCAACCGGTATTGAGTTTGTATCGAGTGGGCGCGGAGACGGAGCTACATACCGACGCGTCAAAACACGGCTATGGTGCGATACTTTTGCAGCGAAATTGCGACGACGGAGCGCTGCATCCCGTATACTATGCGAGTGGCAAGACGACAACTGCTGAAGAGAAGTACCCGAGCTATGAACTCGAGGTTTTAGCAATCGTGAAAGCGCTTAAGAAGTTTCGGATTTATTTACTCGCGATACCTTTCAAAATAGTTACCGACTGTCGAGCCTTTACACTGACGATGAACAAGAAAGATCTTTGCGTGCGTGTTGCCAGATGGGCGCTTCACCTGGAAGAATTTGACTACAGCATAGAACATCGTCCAGGCAAAAGTATGGTGCATGTGGATGCGCTTAGTCGCAATCCACTACCGACGTGCATGCTGATTGAAGAGACCGAAGAAGGATTGGCTTCACGACTAAAAAAGGCTCAAAAAGAAGACGCTGAGACCAATCGAATATTGAAATTGGTAGAAGAAGGTCAAGCTCAAGGTTACATCACCCGCGGCGGATTGTTGTTCCGAGAGGATGACGATGATATCCGACTGGTAGTGCCAAGAGGAATGCAATCGCAGATCATACGACGGGCGCACGAGAGAGGACATTTCTCGGTAAATAAAACTGAGGCTCTCGTGAAAAAGAATTATTGGGTTCCGAATCTGCGTGCGCGAGTTGAAAAGATTGTGCGCAACTGTGTGGACTGTATTTTGGCGGAGAAAAAACAAGGACGTCAAGAGGGATACCTGAATCCGATCGAAAAGGGAGAAGTTCCCTTGGATACTTTCCATGTGGATCATTTGGGCCCTCTACCGACGACGAGGAAAAGCTACAGACATATTTTTGTTGTTGTGGACAGTTTCTCTAAATTCACTTGGCTGTATGCAACAAAATCGACGACGACGGCAGAAGTATTGACGAAACTAAAAAAACAAGCGGTGACTTTCGGAAATCCAAGGAGGATCATCTCAGATCGAGGCACGGCGTTTACTTCGAGAGACTTCGAGGATTTCTGCAAAGATGAAAATATCCAGCATGTGCTTACGACGACTGGCATACCGAGAGCGAATGGCCAGGTTGAGCGAGTGAACCGTACGCTCATCCCGCTGTTGACAAAATTATCAGCGCCGAAGCCTGAGGAGTGGTTTAAGTATTTAGATACCGCTCAGCTGTACTTAAACACCACCCCACATCGAAGTATTGGCATGACACCGTTTCGATTGCTGTTCGGCACGAGTGCGCGCCTCCGCGACGATCCTGATGTCCGCGAGTTCATCACAAATGAATGGATCGCTAGCTTCGACGAAAATCGCGACGAAATACGACTCGAAGCGAAAGAAAGAATTAGAAAAACTCAGGAGGAAAATCGACGTGGTTTCAATAGACGACGTAAAGCTGCCAAGATTTATCGTGAGGGCGATTTGGTAGCTATCCAACGAACTCAGCAAGGGCCGGGTTTAAAATTTGCGGCGAAATATTTTGGACCGTACGAAGTGACGAGAGTCATGCGCAACGACCGTTACGCAGTTCGCAAGGTTGGAGAACAAGAAGGCCCTTCGCAGACTTCTTCAGCGGCGGACCACATGAAATTTTGGATTCAAGACGAAGAAACCGATGAGGATGAAGACGACGAGGATCGAATCGTCGACGAAGACATTCGGGGTCGAATGTCAATGCAGGACGGCCGAGTGTAGGGATTTTTAGTTGAGCGAGCGAGCGCGCTTATCTACAGCTTCGTTTTTGTTTACGTTTTCGCTGTGCGTTTAGGCGTAGCGCGGTGAGCGAGGAGACCTTTGGCCGCCTGGATGAGGCGAAACAAAGGCAGTGAATAGTCGAACGCGTGAGAGAGCGGATGGCTGTGCGACGTCACGACGAGTTGTGTTATTTTGTACTAAATAAATGTTTTTAACTTTCATCCTTACATACTTTTTCAATGTCCCACAACATCAGGAAATAACAAGATCCATATTCCTTATAATATTTTATAAATCCTTGAGCAGAACAGCTTTCTCCATTTCTTTCGAAATCGCTTCTTGTACTTTTTTTTTGTTTGCTCCTAATTCTAGTAACGCCTTAACCTTTGTTTTTTCCTCCCCGGTCAAAGATCTTATTTGAAACGATATCTACAACAAAAAGAACGCAAAATCGATGTAAATCACTCCAGAATTTTTTTATTGTAATGCAAATAATAATTATTGTTTGCGTTGAGCGTATATCGAATAAATGCTGGACAGTTGACTTCAAAAATGCTTAAGAAAAAAAAACATCGATTAAGCTTCAAATATTTCTAGTGATAAGTTAATTTTTAACAATTGAACTCACGACGAGGTTCGCTTGCGATTTGCGTTGGACTTGATTTTTTTTCCACCACGAATACAACAGAACTTTAGCGTGTAGAATCCCAACAAGGGATTCATGTTCTTCGTGATACCCTTTTTTCGACTCGCTTCGATTGTTGTTGAGTCGCGAACATAATATGCAGCATTGACTGCTCGCTGATATTCCTCCATTTTCGTGTGTATATCCACAATGGAAGAGAACGCGTCGCCACATTTCAAAACTCGAACTGCAGGAGTCTTGACTGTCGATTCGTCGATCCCGTCAGAAGATTCTTTCGTCAATTCTTATTCATCAGAGATTTATCCTTGATTTGATCAGCCGCACAGGTTCGAGTTTTTGTGTCGCCTTTTGCATACGAGCTGAATTTTCACTTCGCCGTTTCTTTCATCGTAGCCGTTTTTTCGATGCATGACAAAATCTCGAAGTCATCATCATCGGACGATTCATTCGTGAAAATGTTTGAACTTGTAGAGGGTTGTTGCAATTTATTGCGACATGTTGCGGTTTCCGCTGTGACCTCCGAGTTGTCTTGTAGCGTTGCGATGCCTTTTCTCATAACTTTCTTTTTAGCGATCGAAGAAATCTCGAAGTCATTGTCATCGGACGTTTCATTCGCAAAAGTTTTTGAACTTGTCGAGGCTTCTTGGGATTTATTACGGCTTGTTGCGGCTTTTGCTGTAACTGTTGAGTAGCCATGTAGCTTCGCCTTGCCTTTCTTCGTAGCTTCTTTCTTGGCACGCGACGCGTCTTCGAAGTCGCTGTCGTCTGACCATTGGTTTCCAAGAATCAGTTTCCTAGACATAGCTAAATAGCAAAGGAGAAAATGACAAAAATCGAAGAAATAAAATAAAATCACAAAAAAAGATTGTTCGCGAAAAATCCGAGGAAGCAAAACAATAACGTGACATTAACCCCACTTTCACAATTTAACTTCGTGAAAATCACGAGAAAGGTTGAATATAAAAAGAAAGTATTGACACATGTGTGCTTATCGGTCGTCTCGTCGAATAACTGCGTCGCGTCGAATTAACCTCGATTCACTTGAACTCACATTTTTTTTCTTGCAATACGATACGATACGTCGTGAAACCGAAACGGCATATCGCTGCCAGTGTGAATAAGAAAGAGACAGCGATAGGCGATATTACGTAGTTCGAACCCACGAGACCGTGAGCACCTTTTTCTGTCGGACAAAAAAGAAAAAACCAACGCATCATAAAAAGCAAAGATCCATGCGATTTTTCCTTTAAATTCCCCGATAGTACTGCCGGACGAATAGAGTACCCTCATTCATCCGAGTAGTCATATCGGATAATCATTGTCGGACGAATAACGTACGATTATTCGTCCGGCAACTCCCAGATGGTAGAAAATGTAAGCTACTACAGATTATGATAGTTTTATTTAGTTCGCATGCGGTGGGAGGGGGAAGGGGGGAGGGGGGAACTCAAAATGAAATAATGACTCTGCCAATAAAATGAAAAGAAATAATCGATAAGAATTTATTGAATGGGACAAAACTGAAAATCCGAGTTTATTTTTATGGGCGCCAGTCGCCTTCGTGGCGACATCGGATTTTTTAGTTAATTAACAAAAGCGAAAAATAAAGGGGGATAACTCGAACAACAATAATCTCAGGGTAACAAAAGGGTTCTTATCGACCTCGACGGCTCTTAATTATTATCTGCTCCGGGAGAGCTTGTCCGCGTTCGGACGGGGTGGATCAGGGTAATTCGCGGGGGCCCTGCTGTGACAGGAGTGACTCGATATAACAAAAACAAGACTAATAAAAAACGAACGAAAAACTTACTGGTATTGCTCGACTCTGTCGCCAGCGTCGTGTCGCGGAAACGCGCTTTCGATATTACACGGACACCGGTTTACCTTGTCTCACTTTCACACACCAGGAAAACCGGGGGAAGGGGGGGGGGGGAGAAAAAGGGTTCCAACACTAGATGGGGAATAACAATTTGTGTAATTCGCAAGTATGTTATCACGAGGGAAATATTTTTCGGGGAAGCTCGGGCTCGATACAAATCAAACGTCGAAGCAAGCAGATAATATGGACAACGCGTCTCGTCGCGCACGTGGCTTATACACTTCGTTTATTCTACTGAAAAAAATCTATCTCTTTCTCTTTTACAATAACGAGCTGGAGTATTCTTGATAATCTTATAGAGATGTGGGGGGGGGGTCGGAAGGAATTGTACGGGAGCCCCTCTATCCTACACATGTCGATTATCCACATCAGCGATCCTCCACATTCAGTTCTCCACATCACCAGTCCTTCACACACCTTTTCCTCCACAACTCGATTGTACACATTGCTTTTCCGACACATTTCGCTTCGACACATCCCGATCCTCTACGTTCGGTTCTCCACGTTCCCAGTCTTCCACAATCCTTTTCCTCCATTTCTCGATTGTACACACTCACTTTCCGACACATTTCGATTCAACACATCCCGATCCGCCGCGTTCGGTTCTCCACGTTCCCACTCCTCCACACTCCTTTTCCTCCACATCTCAATTGTACGCACTCTGTTTCCGACACATTTCGATTCGACACATCCCGATCCTCCACGTTCAGTTCTCCACGTACCCAGTCCGCCACACTCCTTTTCCTCCACATCTTGAAGGTACACGTTACCGCTGTCGATATCGATATGTAAGATACCTCCTGTTGGTAAGGTAAATATTCGCGTCGTTCGTCTTGCGCGCAGAGGTTCTCACGAGGTTTGATTTGTACAGTGAACCGACAGGAGTTATCTTACAAATCGATATCGATAGCGGTAATGTGTACAATCGAGATGTGGAGGAAAAGGAGTGTGGAGGACTGGGAACGTGGAGAACCGAACGTGGAGGATCGGGATGTGTCGAATCGAAATGTTTCGGAAAGAGAGTGTGTGCAATCGAGATGTGGAGGAAAAGGAGTGTGGAGAACTGGGGACGTGGAGAATCGAACGTGGAGAATGGGGATGTGTTGAATAGGAATGTTTCGGAAAGAGAGTGTGTACAATCGAGATGTGGAGAAAAAGGAGTGTGGAGGACTGGGAACGTGGAGGACCGAATGTGGAGGATCGGGATGTGTCGAATCGAAATATGTCGGAAAGTGAGTGTGTATAATCGAGACGTGGAGGAAAAGGATTGTGGAGGACTGGGAACGTGGAGGATCGGGATTTGTCGAAGTGAAATGTGTCGGAAAAGGAATGTGTACAATCGAGTTGTGGAGGAAAAGGTGTGTGGAGGATTGATGATGTGGAGAATCGAGATGTGTAGCATAGAGCGGCTCCCCTCCAACCGATTCGTTTGGGGATCGGCCTATCGTACTCCCCATCGTTTTGGTCGAGGGGAGAAGGCCGATCGGAGCTCTCCACGGTGGCGAATAACTTGTAAGGGTCTCCATGAACTCCTGGTCGATATTCGGTGACACCAAAAGGATGATACCGGATCCCTTTGTACGAACATCCTTCGAGGCTGACGGAACTCTCCTCGGGTTGACCACCCCGGGAGGGGCCTTGCTTGCTCCGTAGCGCTCGCTCGACGTCGATCGGTTACCGCGGGAAGGGTAGGGGGGGACAGTCGCGAAACTACGATATACAAAATGCGGCGATGTATAATAAGAAATCGAATATTATTTTACCGTGTCACAGCAGCGTTCGGGCAATCCTCTATTCCCTAGATTATTTTTGCGACAAGGTCTATCGCAAAAAAGCATGCACTCTTATACGCATTAACCCTTCTGTAATCTGCGAATTCGTTGGATGATATTCGCTGTTCGTTCCTTATATGAGGCATTCTTTATCAACTGGGACACTTTTTTCGGTTGACCTCTCAGATGTTTTTTTTTTAAATTGACAGTTTGTAGTCTACTTGAGAGAAGTTTCTGTGATTTTTTTTACATTTTTAAAGTGCACCCTTCAGGATTTACTTTTTTTTAATATCAGTATATCTCAGAAAATATTGGTCATTCAAAAAATTCGTAGGACCATTAACTTTTTTATTATTCATCAACTTTCGAATGATGTTAGAGTCATAAAAACACACGTTCGATTCTGGTCCCAATTTTACAGAATGTTCGGCATTACATGGAGATTCTGAGAAAAAAATCCCAAAGTGGTACCTGCGATTCTTACGCACTAAAAAAAATAAGCAAATAAAAAATGTAATAAGAAAACCTCTAAAAAAGAACCTCTATTTAAAAAAAGACGTTTCCCAACGATATGAATCAAATTTACTGACAATGGGCCAACCCCTTTCAGTTATCTAAATAATAGTCGAGTTTATACGAATTTATATGAATTAAATTTTTTATTTGTTTATTTTTTTAGTACGTAAGAATGACAGGTACCACTTTGGACATTTTTTTTAGAATCTTCATACAATGCTAAATATGGTGTCTAATTGTAACCAGAATCGAAGGTGTGTTTTAGTAGAAAAAATTATTTTAACTGTTTTTTTTTACGAAAAATAAACTTTCGTCTATTGGGAAAATTACGAATTTAGCATTATTCGAAAGTTGATGAAAAATAAAAATGTTAATGTTCCTACGAATTTTTTTGAGGGACCAATATTTTCTGAGATATACTGATATTTAAAAAAGCGTTAATCCTGAACGGTGCATTTTAAAAATCTAAAAAAAAAGTACAGAAGCCCCTCTCAAGTAGTACTACAAACTGGCAGATTATATAAAACATCTGAGAGGTCGACCGAAAGAAGTGGCCCAGTTGATAAAGAATGCCTCATATATAAATCTAGTAGGTACTGGGGCGCTTGCGAGAAACGCCTTGCGGGATAATGCCATCTAACGTTAGCCACCCGCAGTGTGGCTCGAGATTGGCCACCTTGCCGGACGAATAATATCCAGCAATTCGTCCGGTTTCCGGACGTCTAGACACTCCGTATCTTTTACGCCAATATCGGGTACCTCAAGGTTCGACTCTTTTTATGTCGGTAAATACTAAATGGAGAAAGAAATAAGATCACTTTTGTAACATAAAACAAGTACCAGCTTTAATATGCGATTTGGCACATCCAATTCCGTTCAGGTGTTGTCGGGATATGCTCGGGTGGCCCAAAAAAAAAAAAAAAAAAACACTTTCACGACGTTTTCTATTTGTAATATTTACCTTTGGGTTGTGGCGATTTGTTCGCACGTGGGGCCACACAGTCAACTTCGACATTAGCTGTATTGTTTACGACTTATCTACTAAATTGTTTGAATGACAGAACTTGACTACTAGTTAGTTTAAAAATCAAACTCACGAACAATCAGTTTTGAAAGAAAAAAAAATTGTTTCCAATTTAAACAATAGAACTTTAATTTACAATTTTGTGTTTTTAAAGTTATTAGTAAATTACTTTAAAATACAAAAATATCTCAAAAAAGAATGAAATAACCCTTAAAACATTTTTCTTGTAAAAAATGTAAAAAAGCGTCGCCAAGTACTTTTTCCCATCGAAAATGTACCCCATCCAAAGTACAAGTACTTTTAAAAAACTATGTTTTAAAGCGAGACGCTATCAAATTTACAGGATTTCAAAACTAGGTGAAATCAAAGACAAAAAAAACTTTCCTCTCAAAAAAGTAGAAGTGGCAAACGGGTTTGTCACTTATTTAACAAAATTATTTTTACGAAATTTTGCACTCCGCTTTTACGAAATAATTTTTTACTGCGTAACGATCTGCAAACATCAGGTATTTTTTTGTTTGTTTATAATATTCGTAATTGAACAATAGAACTTTTTTTTAGATAACTTACGTGCAAAGTTTATAATAACTCTATATTCTTTGCATTGTCTTCGCTCCAATTGTATGTGACTAATGGAAATGTGTTCATCTCGTATTTCACACAGTTTTCCAATTGCAAAAATTCTAGTTATCCCAAAAACATCAGGTTCTTGTCCTTTCCATGTGAAAATTCTAGAACCTCAACCAATAAGCGAGAAATGTTATAATTATGATTGTAAAATACATTTATTGCTCGGTATTGCTTCCTCATAGAGGAAGCTCGTGAGATAGTATATTGTGCAACAAGGGTCGAAAGTTGGCGATTGCGACGAGTGCGAAGTTTGCGGCCCGAGCGAAGCGAGGGCTGCAATCATACGAGTCGCAATCGCCAATTCGACCCTCGTTACAAATCTAATTTTTTGTTACAAGTACATGAATCTGCGGAACTTGGAATGGCAGTCGCGCGAGACGAATACTGAAAAGTAAGGTTATGTCTCCGGGGACGAAAAGTAAAAAGTAAACTCCCAAGGGACGAAAGTGAACGAAATGCGAACTGCGTATGCGCGACTCTGTCATTTCTCTACAGGTTCACAACTGGCATGCAATGGGCCACTTTCGACTCGCAAGACTGCCATATAAAGTGCCGCGATTCATGCACGTGTAACAAAAAAAAATGTCGAGTTTTTAATGTCAGATTACTTGAAATTGTCTAACACGTCGAAAAATGTAATTTTTTGCTAGCGTCCGGATGGCTGCACGCGTACATGCGTGCGTGCGTACGTGCGTGCGTGCATGTGTGCATGCGTGTCCAACTAGCATGAATTATTCACTTAATAAATACTCTTTTATTCTACCAAAACTTGAGCTTCAACTCTTTACCGGCAAATATCCCAAGCATATATTTTATATTATATTCTGACCCCCGGGCCAAGCACAACAGGATATGTACATGTCACTTTCGAAAGAGTGACTGATCTCACTGCTTTGATCTCCAAAGCGATATGAGGATGAGATAGGAACTGCAGCAGCATGAAGCTGCGTTTGGTGGAATCTTCCTGATCATAGGTATGCATCAAATGCTTGGTCGATTATTTCCAATTCAGGGGTGAGGGCAGGGAAGGCCGCCACACGATACGCATGAGGAAATTCTTTGGCGTACTATATAGCACCGTTATGACTTCGGATGTGATATTAAAATAGTTCTGCCGCATGCTTTCATGCTCTTCAGACCATTCGACGTTGGAATATTTGTGTACTCATATTGTTCTTTCCTTCCGTGTGCGATTGCCGCGCGAGCTGAATGATCGAGCGGATTCTATTTTCAGACCATATGACACTCATACATTCTCCATAAAATTATTAATTGACGTACTCGATAATGTACTACAATAGATTTTTTTACCTGCATGAAATCGCTTTTTCAAGAATTTAGGGAAAGTTAGCAGACATGCTCTTTAAAACTCCATTCATACACCTGTGAAATTTAAATAATACTGGGGTTTACTTATAAGATATTTACATTCATAGTTAGCTTGATTAACATGGAACATATGGCCGATGCTGCACTAAACGATGCATACAAATTCCTTCTGTCAAAACTGCATTCAAGAAATGAATTTAAAAAAAACATGATTAAGCCAGAGTAGGGTTTCACAAATAATCTGAAAAAAAATCTTCACCGTGTAGTTTCAAAAATATAACCTTGAGAAGCACGTGGTTTTTGGTCTTGTTGGCTATATTTTGAGAGTGAACATACACGGGGAGGAGGAACGGAATGACGATCTGACAACAATGTACTCACGGCTCAGCGCCCAGCTTGAATAGCGCACATTTAGTGGCATGTGCTGTCTGTAGATGGCGATAGACAGAAATCAAGGATAGAATTTAAAAAACAGCGCATATCGGGCTCATAGGCCATCGGTATAACCAAATTGACCAAGAAAAAGTTAAAAATTGAAATTTTCATATGGCTTCCTCGTAAAAGTAGAATTGAAATTTCTATATAACTTTTTCATAAAAGTTAAAATTTGAAATTTTGATATAGTTTTCTCATAATGTTCCTTTATTCGCAAAGCTTCTTCTATGAGAAAGCATTTACTATATATTTGGCTTCCTCATAGAGGAAGCTTCGTGAATAAATGACCATTATGAGAAATTGATACAGATATTTCAAATTTCAACTTTTGTTGCGAAGCGATATGAAAATTTCAATTTTCAACTTTTATGAAGAAGTGATATAAAAATTTCAATTTTCAACTTTTATGAGCAAGCGCTATGAAAATGTCAATTTTCAACTTTTTTTATTAAGATACCGTTATCAGAAGGGTCTTTATTTATTTATTTTATTTTTTTTTTGAGAAAACTAATTTTAAGTACTTGGATAATTTGTTTTCGTTTTTTACTTGCAACATGTGGATTCGACTAGAGTGTGCATTAGTATTCGTTAGTCGTATCATGCTCATATGAGACATTGCCGTAATCGACATTTTCACGCACACACAAGAGTTCTTGTCGTCGGTATATGCAAATATTTTCGTATATTGGGTCATGTGCCGGACAGTTCGCGCAAAAGTTCACTCGCATCAGTAGACCAAAAACGCTTCATAGAATAAATTTTACAACTGAAGATTATATCTATTGTTTTTTTTCTATCAGGTGCGCATTAATATTATGTGCTTTATTGATTTAATTACTATGTATTGATCAAAATATCAACCCTATGAATATGCCCATGAGGTTGCGAAAAAGATTTTCCGCATGATACTTATCGCTTACATTAAGTAAGCCCATTCGTACCGATAAATTCCAAATGTCGTGCATACACAATTTGCGTATAAAACTTAATAGAGGTCGGAAATGGATAAATTACCCATGGAAACCGATTTTCTATCGGTATAGGAAAACAAATGTTTTATTGGAATTCCTTGGATAAGAAACAGATTCAAATTGATTCATCATTCGAACACAGCATTCACCGATTAAAATTGTTTTTTAATTAGAAAGAAATGGTACAATCAAATGGGTTAGCGATGCTGATCAAATCCTGCTTCTTTCCATTTATCACCAATTGGAGGAAAAACTCGTCCCCCGACAAGCACAGTCAATCCGATTTATATAGAATCGGTTTCCATAGAGCAGTGTGGCGGGGAGGGGGGGGGGGTGGGACTCGAAGGTAACTTGTTATCATGTGGATAGTCTACACGTACGGATAAACCTAACAAAAGATTTTTCCACTCAATTCGTCAAGTTTTTGAAGTGTTTCACAACGAAACACAACATTTATATTATTTAATATTTATGGATAAGTGCCACACGAATTGGCACCGAGACATTGTCAAATTGCTATTGCAGTGAATCGATCATGTGAAACGGCACTATCTTTACGATGCCAGGCGCCCCACCAACAATAACGAATTTTTTACACTCGAGACGTATAATCCTCTCAGACGTTAACGGGGAGGAGGCGGATGGGTTGTTACATTTATCTAATACTGTGTGAGGCGTCCCCGATCATACTTATTTTTCGCTTCCCACGGTACCATCACTTGAGTTGATGCCATTGCGGTAGCGGATTTACGTAGTGGATGAATCACGGATAACCCTTGAGGCACCGATTTTCGTTACGGATACTCTAGCATTACGCTGCGGCGTCTTTTCGTTCAGTCTTGTGGAAACGCGATATCATCCTGTTGGGTCTCTCATCCATAAAGGCATTACAGCACCCGGGCCGTATGTAACCTCCAGGGCAGTGAAAACAGAATTCTGAGGATAATATAATTCTATCTTGGATGAAGATCGTATTGACCGGGATGATGAAGAACTTCTGCGTAAAGGGAAACAAATCAAAGGTCACTAGCGATATAGGAACTTATTTATCAGCCGCAAGCATTCTCGTATAGAACATTGGAAGGTTTTGCAGGTGCAGTGCCTGAATAACAA
This sequence comes from Amblyjoppa proteus, assembly GCA_963922035.1. Taxonomy (NCBI): domain Eukaryota; kingdom Metazoa; phylum Arthropoda; class Insecta; order Hymenoptera; family Ichneumonidae; genus Amblyjoppa; species Amblyjoppa proteus. Next base: position 24,384,831 of record OY998232.1, read on the forward strand.
AATGTATTGTATTTTGTATTATTCATGGTCTGGTTTTATTCGTCTTTTACCGTCCTTTCCATTTTTACACATGTTATTATCCCATTTAACTTTTTTCTTATTCCCTTGCTTGTGCAGGCGCAAGCGACTTGAGTTGAGTGTATCGCATTTGCGCGAGAACATGAGGAAATCGCGAAAAACTCATACCCATGCAGTCAGTCATTCCAACTCAGTCCTCATATTCGTACCGGATAATTCAACAGTAGAAACATAGTCCTCAGAAGTCAGCCCGCTGCTCAATGGTTCAGTGCGCGAGCCAATGAATGACCCGGCGGTCACCCTCTCAAGTACTGATCGCGAACGGTATTGCTTAACTTGGATAAGCGCCCAAGCCGCACACAAACAGCAAACCCATCGGTTTCGGTAAAAAAACGTATATTGTTAATACCACTCATCATAAAATAAAAGTTGATAGGTATCCATCCATTTATATCGAAGTATTCTCGTCACACCCTCTCATCCTCTTATTTTCGAAAACATCAATAACAATGATTATTGCTTCGAAGCTTTGCAGCTTGTCAGCGACTTGAGCTAGATTCCTGAAATGGAATACACAAATAAAGCCTTGGTCCTCCTTCGTCATCCTAGCCTGAATGATTCAGTGAACAAACCACGTTTTTCTTTCCAACACGCGTTTTGTTGTTTCAAAGAAATATTTATTCCAGAAGCGCGGTCTCTATTCACTCAAAAAGTATTTAATTGAAGCATCGAGAAGTTTGTCCTCTCAATTACATATATAAGTTCGGAGTAGGTTCGGAGGACCAAGGTCCTCCGAACCTACGTCCTTGGTGCTACCGCACTTCGACTATTGCTGTCTTCTTTTTACGGACCTTCCTGGTGAGCTTGACTTGGTCTTGCAGAGGAGCTTCAATCGGTGCGTTCGGTTTGTGGTCGGTGCACGTCGTGACGAGCGTATCACTCCGTACTTGGTGCGGCTGGGCTGGTTGAAGCTGGTGGATCGTCGCAAGTTTTTGCTGGCATCCTTCGTTTTTGCGGTTCGGGCGAGTGGGTCGCCAGCCTACTTGTTTGGCAGCATCGGGCGGCCTGTACGCGTGCTTGATCGGGACGTGCGTAGGCCTGCCCTGAGCATAGACTGCGTTGTCCCGTTCTGTCGAACCGAAGGGCTGCGGAAATCCTTCGTGGCGTTTGCTGCTCGCCTTTGGAATTCTATTCCACCGGAGATCAGGCGGTTGGCGTCTTTGCGGCTATTCAGGCAGGCGTATCTGGGCCTCTTGCTTGAAGCGATGAGTCGGGGGTTCCGGGGGTGAATGCGTAGGGTACTCTGTCTGTATTCTTGTTATATGCATATTATGTTCTTCTGTATTCTATATTCTATGTTGTTTTGTATTATAGTTTTTTCTTATTTTCTTGCTATAATTCTTTTGTATTCTTATATTTACTTACGTTCTCATTATGTTATGTTTGCTCTGCTCTGATTTGTATGCGTTATCATCTTGGTGCACGGTGTTCTTAGGAGGCTCAGGCCTCAGAACACGAAATAAGTGAAACTATCTATCTATCTATAAGTTGGATAGAATATATATTTGATTACTACAAACAAAATTTGTCTGAAGTCACCTAGCATCATATTGTTCATGTTGGTTTTTCATTTAAAAAAAAAATGAATTATTTTGTTCGTATTGCGTACATATTTATTTGAACGTATTGATCTCGAGCTGTTTAGTTAATTAAAACGAAATTTGTTTCAGTCAAACACATTTTTTTATCACTGTATGCATGTATCGAAACGTTTCGATATTCTGAGGCAGGAGAATATCGAAATCACGAATTTTTAGATAGTCTTCTTCCAAGTAGAAGATAAACCGTTCGGTAATGGATCGAGTGGACAAGGTGCGGTGGACTGAAGAAAGTCAAATGAGTTCTTCATTTGATAGGGGGATGAAATATCACCCCGACGTTCAAAGCCAAATATTCTTCTCTGACTGTGAGTTTACTCTGCTCAGAAACATGTATGCCTCGGGCAGACCTGCTTACATACTCGACAAAATAAATGTAGGCGATAAGAGGAAGGGACCCTGAGGATAGAATAAGTACACTTTTATAGCGGTTAGGTACCACATCGCTTACGTGAAGCTCATCGCCAACGCGTCATCTCGCGAAAACCGGAAAGACCCTACCTGGAGTTAGGGGTTCCCGTTACAGTATATATTTATTTGCCTTATGGGGTGAAAACCCCCTTGGCAAAGGGAGTGCCATGTATGGAAAAGATTAGTTTTTTTTTGTCTTCTTGTTAAAAAGAAAATGGACTACAACCATTACAATAAATTGCAAAATGCACATGAAGATCAGTTCGTAGTTGTATACAACTTGTTTATAATCACATGATTACATGTTTAAGATTAATAAACGCAGGATTAACCCATTGGTCATGAAGTAGAGATCTCTTGTCGCGGCTAGATCTGAATTGACTGATAGAGTGAATCCAGATTAACTCTATATGAGTTTAAAGCTGTTAAATCTTTAATCTCAGTTAGGCCGCACAGTAAATATTTATTCCTGTGGTATTCGTAGATCAGACAGTGTACAATGCAATTCTCGGGCATGTTGGAGTTATAGATTGTGCATAGTTCGTAAAGCGACAGTTATATTCGTTTGCTAATTGTCATTGACTTCTCACGGAACATTATACGCAGTTGGAAATTATTACGATAATTAATTTTCGGGTTTTTAATGTTGCAGTCAACAATTTTTTTTGTTCACTAAAACAAAGCGTCCTTTATGAAGAATAAAAAAACAAAAACAATTATTTTCCTCGAAATCCACTGTATCGGATGTTAAAACTTTCTTTCACCCCTACTCATACGCGTTTCCCCAATACTGTGATTCAAGAGCTGGTACCACGCGACGGCTCCAATTATCGAAACGACAAAATATTAACCAAATTTGGCGTATTGATTCTCTGTACAATGATGTATGTTTGTGCGTAAAAAATTTAGCTAAGATGTAAACAGACATTAAGAAACTATATTCGGATAACCAAATTAATACGTTCACGACGTCATATCAATGAGCCAATGAGATGAGAAAAACTATTGCCGGCAGGATAAATCGGCCAATGAACGGACAGTTAAGCAGAGGAAATGGCCAATGAATAGACGTTTTTTTATGAACGTGCTCTTACGGAAAGTGTCAATTCATTGGCCCTTTTCATTCATTGGCTGGTTTACCATACGATGATTTCTGTCGTCTGCTATAAAAATGTTATACTCCGTGTCGCATGCTATAGTCCGTTGAAATAACTGTAGTCCCAAACAATTCTATAGTTCTATAGTTCCAACTCGATCGCTGCAGTGTAACATTATATTCGCAAAGTGATATATGTTAATTAGGGTGGTCTTTAAATTGAAAAACTTTCAATTTTCTGGGAGCCACCCTGCACTTGCAAAGCATAACGTATAAGAAAAAAACTTTACGAAATCCCTATGAAATGGGGATTTTGCAGAATTTTATCGCATTTTTATTTTATACCTCACGATAATACGGGGTGATCCCTAAAAAATGCAAAATTTTTCAATTTAAGGACCACTCTAATGTCAGCGATATAATTTTCTAAATGCTGTATCTCTCAGACACAATTTCGTAATGTTGTGTTTCTTTCATAAGATTTTGCATGTGTCGTTTCTCTCAGATACAATTTTCGATTTGTAGTTGCTTTCCGAAATAATGTCTATTTGTCGTTGCTCTGCAATGCAATTTTCTATGTGTCACTTCTCTCCAATACAATGTTCTATGTGTTGTTCCTCTTTGATCCATTTTCTGAATGTTCGATATATCTGATACTATTTTCTATATGTCGTGCCTCTCCGATAAAACTTTCAACGTATTGATCCTCTTTCTTCCACTTTCTATATATTGTATTGGAGAGGAACTATACATTGAAAATCGTATTAGAGCGATACAAATATCTTACCACAGTGTTCCCTCTCTGTCATGTTTATAGCATCGACGATTTCATTCGCAGGTAGGGAAAGGAAAGAAGTCGTTTGTTTCTCTACCGAGCAGGTACACGAACCTTGTGAAGGGGCCAAATTGGACTAACGCGGTTATCATTTTTGGAAATATGCGGTCAATTGGAATTATGCGGTTTGAAAAACGCGATCATCTACTGTACGGGCAACTCTCCATTGAAAATTCCAAAGCGACGGACAAATAGCTGGAAGAAAATATAAACATTACTCAGATAAACCGTACAGCTTCGCCTCGATACTGTTCATGGTCAAGTCGACCCGTTGCACGACTTTACACAAAACCCAAAATACATATACTCGTCGAAACACCTCAGGAATTCCCGTTCTCTCGAGAATAGTCGAACAAAGCATGCAGCCGGGTCTTTTCGGAAGTTCGCATTTCTCTCGCACACAGAGAAAACCCAATCTAATCGTGTATGCTCAGTCCCTCAGAGCAGTTCCCACTGTCTTCAGTCCGGACGAACCGTCGTTCTTGATGCAGCTGGGGACTGCAACAGCTGCTTTGTTCCGATGCGATGAAATCGATGAAACGGTGATGTCCCGGGATGCCGATGATTTGCACCTCAATCATGAAACTGGCGACTTTAACAGCAGAAGAGTAGGGATCTCGATCCTTCTTGATTCCTCGGAGTTGAGCACCCTTGTACTCAGCGAACCAAAATTCCAGCACGACTTGGGGAATCGTCGACAAATCCGGCGAACTATCACGTGAACTGCTTTCCTTGAATCGCTCTCTCATCCAAGATACGGTGTACATGAAATATTTTACATAAAATAAAATAAAACTAATGCTTTCTTAGTAAATTGGGCCCTATGAAAGAAGTAACGGCTGCAATTTGTCATGATACAGCATTTATAAACGTCCGAATTGTGTAACAATCGTGTCATCAAAATTGCGAATCGATGCACCGTTTTCAAGGATTATCGATCGAATGATTCCTCTTACGACACATTCAAGTATAAATACACGGTAGCGTCTCTTTTTTAAAAATCGTTTTTTAGTATTGAGCGTCGAGACGCTACTGCGTATTTTGATATGTAGTAATAATAGAATATGAAGATCGAAAACACTTAAACCCTTTTCTCTGCCTGTATCAAGAGACACGGTAGCGTTTTGACACAAAGTACTTTAAAAGATGTAAGCGAGATGCTACCAAGTAGTTTTTTAAAATGATTTTCCGCGTTTTTCCTTCGATAATTTGTGTATTTTTTTTAATATATGAATTGAACTTGGGCCTTCTGGTATTTCTATAAACTTCAGAAAAATTTAAATCCATTGATATTTAAGAAAGTTATGACCCATTAAAGTAATAAAAATTCCAATGGCGACATGAAAAAACTAAGAACTTGCGAAAAAATAGACAATATTAAAATCTCACTATAGGCCGTGGTGGACTGAAGACTGATGATGCCCTGGGCTAGCCAATTTTCAGCGCCCCAAAAATTATTGGCACGAAGCTTAAATCATAGCGTCATCACTGCAATCCCTGAACCGAAAATCGGAAACAAACAAAGAAGGCTCTGGCCAAACAAATTAGTTTAGCAAATCCGAGATTGTTATTTTTTAAGATAAGATTTTTATTATACTTTGGCACCTGGAAATACTATATAAAGTATTTTGCTAAGGCTATCTCTAATATCTCTATTAATGTAAAAAAAAACACCGATTATAAAATGGCTCTTCAAAAATGTGCGCCTTGCCTTCGATTTAGCAAAATCGTCGATAAATTCGTGACAATGAATAGTTTTTAAAATCTCTGCGTGAATCGTGAGAAATTCCGAAGCGTTAAGTCTCTTGTGGCCTATGCTTGGTCGTAGGTAGGGTAAATCAGGGTGAGATGGCCAGGTGGGTGAGATGACCACCCGTAATATCTTTTGACGTAACAAACGAATGGTGCCACCGCTTGCACAGTTTTTAGTATATGTGGTGTGACGTATTTTCCGGTATCTCAACGCAAATCGGTAACCACAAAAAACCGCGAAATCGAGAAATCAAACGCCACCTTCGGCCGCCCTCCCCCGCGAATGCATCGGCGCCCCGGTGGGCGCCAGTTAATTTTGTTTCGCCGGTGTTGACAACCGGGCTGCCTGGGAGTGAGCGGAACGACTCACTCCACCAGCCTATTTTTTGTTTCGCCGGAAACTAGGAAACCGGACTGAACTGGAGGTCGGTGGAACGACCCGACCTCTGCAGGGACAAAACGAACGAAAAGTACGAGCTAGCGCCGATCCACCCGCGAGAGCGGACGGGTACGGAAATGCACGGTCGCTCAGGGTGTTGGGTATGGTAGAAGGGTCGCGATCCTTTTGCCAATAAAGTAACGCGGAATCAATGCGAACGGGAACTCAATATTTCCGGAACGAAAATGACTAATTTTGTCGGCTATAAGCCGCGGGATCGCATACACGTGCATCGGGAGCGCTCAGCTGACCGGAGAGTCGAGCGAGCGTAACGGCAGCGAGAACGAATCCTACCACGATCGAAAATTTATTCAACGATAAACTCACCGGACGCAGGGATAAATCCAATAGTATGGCGCGAGACCCGCATCCTGCGATGCCCCGGAACTTAACCACACTCACTGTACCTCAAGAACGTTAACCGAAACGCATCCTGAACACAGGAAATCGGTAAAGAACTCGCACGAAACGGCACACGAGTCGAACCGCGAACGCGCGGTGACAGGTAGCGCGAGCGAGACACACGAACCGGAGCGAGACGGTAGCCGGAGTCTACGACAGCGCGAGCGAGACACGCATCGCGAGCGCGAGACAATACCCGAAAAACCGTAAACACACGGAAGCGCGAGCGAAGTCCGAGTTGCCTCGAGGACGACACTCGGTAGACTGATTTGTCTACGATAATACCTGTAGTGGATTATTATCATTGTTGCGAGATCCTTGATCAATAACTGCTGCCCTCTCAACCCATTTTGGAGCGCCTCTCGAACGGGAACCGAAACTGTAGCGCGGTAGCTTGAGATTTTCCGCGATCGCTACTCTCAATCCAGGGCATGAAAACAAGGCTCTCTACTCAACTAAACGCAGCACAAGGTGTTCCGTCCTTGCCTGGATCAAACCATACCTCCGCCTGTTCTCGAATGCCCTGAATTATCACCCAAACAGAGTGCCGGGTTTGCACCGGACTTTGGCGTATTCGCGATGAAATCCCGTCGGGCTCTCCTCTATTCGGGTTCTCAGTACGTCGAGATTCCCTCCACCGAATAGATTCGAAATCCCGACTTTAACTGAATCTTAACTCCAAGGACCGACCGAACGATATCGCGATTAGCGAGGGGGCAGCGACGAGGTCTATACCCCAGAAAAACGGTATTTTCGCAAGAAGGTACTGGATGCCTTTTTCTTTATTTTGTGACGGTGATTCCAAAAAAAATCACGTCACAGTGGATACAATGTGATTGCACAAAAAATTTAAAAATTGTACGCACAAGGGTCAGTACGAGCGGTGAATCCCTATTTCGAGGTAGCCAATAATTTCTCGAGCTATATTTCTAGTGCTCTAGAAACATACTAAATTATAACTTTGCTAGTAAATCAATATTGCACACTGTAGTTGGATCTTTCAAGAAAAGATTGGTGCGAAATAAACCTATTTAAAAAAATGTCTTCCCTGAATTTAAGCAGTGAATATTTTTCCGGAAAAATGGGTGATATGGCCACCCATATTCCAGGGGATATGGCCACATCAATGGTGGTGGACCATCGCCTACAACAGCGAGCGAGATGGCCACGTCACTGGTGATGGGCCATCACCTGCAACAGCGGACGATGGCATTATCCCTTGGATATTGCGGGTGAGCTATCCACGTGAATGGTGGTGGGCCACTGCCTGCATCATCGCGCAGTGGACATATCACCCGGATATTGCGGGTGAGATGGCCACGTCAATGGTGGTGGGCCACGTGGCCATCTCACCCGCACTTTCCGGGTGATATGGCCAGTAAAACTGTTTTCTTTTTAGTTTAGCATCTGAAACATTTAGCAGAAGTGTTTATTGTCTTTCTGTAGGTTATATAGACAACATGAAATATAATAAAAAATGTTTTGTGCGATTTCGTTCCTTCTCTAGGCTTATTTGAATACCAGTATTACTGTGGCCATGTCACCCGTAGTGTCCGGGTGAGACGGCCGATCGCAAATATTTATTTACAGAGCTACAATTAAATAACGCATCGAAAATATCAAAAGTTATGAGTTAATTACTTTAGTTTAATGTTTCTAGAATTGGTTACAATAAAAATGTAAAAGTTTTTTAAACGTTAAACCTCTAATTTTCGTTGTTTAAAAAACCATGGCCATATCACCCCGATTTACCCTAACTATTAACCCGCTTGAAACCGGCTAAGACAGCGTGGCTGGGTTTGGGGCGCGTTCAATCTCAGAAAATACTCCAATAATTTTCAATGCCTCGAAAAACGATTACTTTACTTCAACCAAAAATTACCGACTTGACCGAACGGAAATCGGGCAAATCTCGGCGGAAAACCTTGCCTACAATATCTGTCCATGGCTGTAACATCTTAATTTCATGACAACTCTCGAGATCTCGCTGAGCACTTCTCACTCCCACATACGCGACTTCTTTCTTCACCGAGACGCTAAAGCTCTTATCACATCACAGCTCTTATCATTAAGGTTTAATCACAGCAAAATTCTTAAACAATGAAAATATTCGGCCCGACGACACGAGGCGAAGACGCTCGATGAACAAGTCGAAACTATACGGACATGCACAGACAGGCTCGCAACATGGACGGTCTTGTTTCCGCGGGGCGCCGGAGTCGCTCCCAAATACATAAAATCGCAATACATTTTTGGGCACGCGAACTCCCGTTAGACTGCCTGTGAGGACAATACGAATGGACAATTTCCCACCGGTACAACTTCCTGGGGCGGTGCAAAATTGTGACACTGGAAAATCCACGAAAGGTGGACACTTCGGTGTTCCGGGGAAAAAAAAAATCGAGGTCAGACAGATCGCTGCCGTGTTTCCTCGACGAAATTTTGGAGTATGCGTATACCTTTGTTTTGAAATTACCCAAGCGCATCGATTGGAGACACGGATCACTGGCGCGCTTGATCGATACTTGCCATTATTAACGCGCATTTGAATTCAAAATCTTACATATGTTACGTTTTTCAAAAATGTTCCGTTGTTTAGTCACAAATTGAAAATAAACGACGACAATTGACTCTCGCATGGGTAAGAATTTAAAAATTCATTTTATACACATGAGAGAGATTATCCACATGATTAAAGATCCACAACTCGAATTGTCATTGTTTTATAAATCCCGTAAAATAACCAATATCATAGTTACTATTAAAATCGGTTCTCAATATAATAATAAAGCCGACTGACAGCTGTTGAAAACTTAGCGGATTGCACGGACATCTACCGAATATCTATATCTATACAACCCGATATCTACTATCCCGAAAATATACACGAATCTTTTATAATCATTTCATAATTTGTTCAGCGGGCGATAACCATATCGCAGCATCTGCCGAACAGTTTTAGCCAAAATCTTGACTACGAATTACATCATGAAAGTGTCTTCAACATTCTGACCAGATCCTTGGTCTTCAAATAACATCTATTCAAAAATTCCACTGCTGGCATATTGGAGTAAATCTGCGTGGTAGGGTCTCGATAAAAAAAAGAAAGAACTTGGCGTCGAGACGCTCTCTTCACACTTACAGTAAAAGTTTTTCATTTAAGTCACTTATTCTCAACGACCAACGAATCAATTTACATTCTAGACCAACGGTTAGACATGTCTACTGAGTTAGTAGAGAGTGAAAAAGGGCGCAAGCTATGGATAGAATTATTTCGAGCACTCACCCTTTATCCATCATCGGAAGAGAGCTTTATGATCTATGCGAGGCGAACTGCGTATATATTATACCTATATAGGCCGGTGAAAAGGATAATCCACCGAGGCGTATACTCCACTCCCGTCTCGACGGTTTCAGTTGTCCGAAATGACAGACCTGGTCGGCTCAACTGCACCCCACAATCCTCGCCGAGTACTTTCGATTGTAGTCGTCGACCATGTGCGCTTTAAGCTTGATTTACGATGCTATGCTGAGAACGTGCGAATAAAATAACGAACTAGCTAATGTTAAAGCTCCCTCCCTATCACAGCTGGAGGTGGCGAGTGGTTGTAGAATATCAATCTGCTAGGGTAAGCATAGCCGAATACGACGGGAACAGAAGCAGTATTGCATGCGAGTGGACTTCTAATATAAAGCCATAATACTAAGGTGAATGGGGGCAATGAGGATCACACGTTGCGGCGGAGTCCTCGAACGGCGGAAGCCATAAAGACTGTTACCACAACGTGCCCATAAAGTCTCTCTTTACCTAAATGGATCGTGCATGCGCATTATAGCCTATGCACACCAAGACTATTATCTGGCCATCCTGGTGGCACGTTATTAATCTCTACGGGGAGACAGATTGAATCTTAGTCCATTTCGAACAGAGAAGCAGGATTGAACGAGGCCTTTTGTTCGAATTTCATCCTGATGGACGCATCAAGCATTCCTCCTCAATGATATTCAAGCTGGTTCTCGGTGGTCACTTCGATGATGAACGCGGTGGTCCAAGTCATGCAGATTGTTTTTGAGACCTTATATTTGACAGGGGGCAATTGGAGGGAGTCCGTCGAGGGGCTCTTCGGGTAATTAGTCGACACTCGTGAGACTCTTCTATTAGTTACTGGTCCGTGGGAAAGGTCGTTTTAATCCATACATTCTTGAATTGATCGATCTCGATTTGAGTCACTACGAGGCTACAGCTGCACTATGAAAAGTATAGGAAGTGCTGCTGTGTTTACTTTTAATCGGCGCGAGGCCTCCGGGTCGGTCATAAGGGGATGGCGTTGTGCCGGATTCGTTATAAATTAGTTGATGAAAAGCCATTTAGTGCGGGCTCTTCACCGCTGCTTGGAAGGAGAGCTTTCTCCGGGTGCTCCTGAAGAGCAAGGACAAGGACGTAAAGAAGCCGAAATCCAATAAGCCCATCGATTTGCTCTTCGTAGAAAGGCAATAATGTCTGCCGCAAAGGTACACATTGTGTCTCAACCTAGGACCGGCGGCAGCATCGCTTTATTAACCAGATTATCCACCGTTATGCGGTAACCTAGTACTTCCTGCAGCTCGCCGCATGGCACGTTAAAGCGCAGACAGTGGAAGAGCGCGTGTTCCGCATCTTGCGGTACAACCTTGCAGTTCGGGGTTTTCGGGGACTCTTTATGTTTGTACTCGAACAGGTATGCTTGGAAGCATCCGTATCCGGGCAGTATCTGCGTCAGGTAGTAGTTGACTTCGCCATCGTTTCTGTTCAGCCACGTGTTAACTTCCGAAATGAGTCGATGAGTGCACCGTTTCTTGGATGATGTGTCCCATTTCATCTGCCAGGGTGCCAGGCCATTATTTCTCATTCGTATGCATTCATATTTCTTCCTGCGTCAGTACCGTTGACCTTCTCTGTAAATACAGTGATTTTCGCTCTTCCGCCAACATCACGATCGTTGTGATTCCTACACTAAAGCACATTGCATTCACTCATACCGTACGAAATACAGTTGTTACTCTCAAGGCGCCCAGATGAATGACCACTGCAGCCGTCTCTCGATATTTCTCCATTTTCATCACATTGGTCAAGATGGCTATGCCATATATGAGCAACGAGTTGTTCACGGTTGACAACAATGTTTTCCTCTTTTGCTTTGGGCCACCGATGTTCGACATTAGTAGTGCATGCGAATTGCGGTTGAGTCTCATGTCAACGAAAGGCTGCCATATGATGATGAGCTCCCCAATCACTAGTGTGATAGTCTCGATCATCTTCCTATTCGTAACCAGGACCGCTTCTATCTTATGCTCCGCCAGTTTTAAGCAGACTGAGCTCATCCAGCACTGTATAAGGTAGAAGGTTTCTTCGAAGATACAGTTGATTATCGTGAAAGGCTTCATTGATGATTACTGCATTCGCGAAGGCTACCAGTTTTACCTCTTCTGGTATCTTCAGCTTCAATAGTCCACCATGTATCATGTTCCACATAAGGGGTCCCAGTACAGAGCCTTGGGGTATGCCTCTCATGACTTTGTATTCCCGGGGATCATGATCTGTGCTGTATTTCAAAGATCGGTTGCTGCCGTAGACCATTACAATCCTTCTCAAGTACTGTGGAATTCTGAAGTTGTTCAGTGTCAGACAGATGCGGCCGCATCTTACCGAGTTGAACGCGTTTTTAATATCGAGCGTTGCCATCAGACAACTCATCAATGGTCACTTGGTATGGTATACGTATTCCGTTTGCATCGGCGAAAGTGTCGTGACAATCTTTCGTAATTGATCAGGAGATGTGGACGTTGGCATCGGGCACGTTTTTTAGCCGCAACATCTTGTATCGTGTTTTTTTGTATTCTTCCTCTAGCCATTGGAATGTTCGTTTCTTGCGGACACGCTGTGCTAGACATCTCGTCTTGTTGCTTCTGGCTCAGAGCGCCGCTATCATCTTATTTCACCAGTAAATCGTACGTAGTTTATTATTATTCTTTTTTTTTTTGCATAGTGGTGTCGCACGCCCTGATGATCCTTTCTATAACCGCTTTCATCTTCATCGTTGTATTGCACTAAAAGCCCAAAAAAACCAAACCCAAATAACCAGACTGTCCCCAAAATCCCTAGGCAAAAAACCCTAGCGAAATCCCCTAGCATCCGAAAAAAGTCCTTAGGCAAAAAGTCCCCGGGCAAAAAGTCCCTAGGCAAAAAAACCCTAGGGAAAACCCTAGACTCGAAAAAACTAGGCCCAAAAAAACCAAACCTAAATAACCAGACTGTCCCCACAAAAAACCCTAGGGAAAAACCCTAAGACGCGAAAAAAGTCATTAGGCAAAAAAAACCCTAAATGCAAAAACCCTTGAACCTAAAAAGTCCCTAGGCAAAAATCCCTAGGACCCGAAGAAGTCCCTAGGCAAGAAACTAGGCCAAGAAAACCAAGCCCAAATAACCAGACTGTCCCCAAAAATGCGAAATACATCTTTATCGAATGCGCTGACCCTCCAGCTAATAGAGTGTGTTCTCTTCGGTTCTAGCCTTCTCTACTTTTGGTGGTGCGTCTCCCATACTATAGTTCAATGGTCACTATGAGTGTACATATCAGCCACTTCCCAGCTAGTGTTCCTACTTACTGGGCAACCACTGACGAAGGTTCCCACATGGAAATAAAGTATATTTGGAATATATTGAAAAATGTATATGAAATATATAAAATATATTTTGTCCGAAAAATTGTATATGTCGAATATATTTTGAAATGTAGTTTAATTATGTACAAGATACAAAATAAAATATATTCGAATGTATAATGCTAAATACATTAAAGTATAAGAGGTATATATTGCACATATATTGTTTATATGAGTTTCATATAATCGAAGTATATCTGAAATATATATATACTGTATATTTCGGAATATATTCCGAATATATGGGCAATGTACTTGGAATATATGTTTGATATAGTTTGGAGTAAGGGATTGTTAACCGTTAACTAATTCATAATCTGACAGCATATATAATTAATCAACGACAGTTAATTGATTGTCGAGTCATAGTAGATAAATAATTATTGACTATAGATAAATACATAAAATGACAAATAAGCCTCACGGTATACGAATATAAAAAACGTTTTGCGCTCTGTACATACGTTTTACATTCATAAGCATTATTATTATTGGTATTCAGACCGAAAAAAAATCACTATACATGCAATATTTTTGTTAATTTTTTTTTTTTTTTTTTGGCTACATGACATCGAAACTTTAACATTAACATTAACAATTAAATTAACATTAACGTATATGCGTCCAGCATAGGGCCATCACATGCCTACGACGCTTTAAGTTTCAAATAAAAATGAACATTTTTTAAGATCTGGGTAGCCGAGTGGGTTAAGGCACAACGTTCGTGCGGTTCGGACGTGTGCGTCGTGCTCTGACTAATAATCTTATCTCGTTGATAAAATCAAGGGAAGATCGCAGAAGTTTGTGATCCTTCTAAGGCGCCGGCCTTCTCAGCTTACATAGACCAATCCAAGCCAGTGCATCAGCCGTAAATCTGACAGAAAGCAGCAAAAATATAAACATAACCTCTCAAGCCAGCGCGCTGGCTAAGGGGGGCACCACCACGCACAAGACTCTCTCGGAGGTAACAAAGAATATGGGAGACGGCAAAACCTCCTCTCTCAGCGACTTCATAAAACCCTCAAACAAAAGGAAAATCACAGGCTCTGGAGAAGACACCGCAAATATGAGGATAAAACGTTCAACTCGACAAACACAAATCACCACGAAGAACAGATTCAGCGTTCTCGAGGGGTTAGAAAACGACAACCTTCGCATTTAAGAAGACGACGATAAATCCAGTGTTCCTGAAGAGGATGGCCAAGGGTCCCCTTCGGTCCAGGAGACAAACAAAAATACAGCGAAAAAAATCAAACCTCCACCCCCGCTCGTAATACACGGGGAGATTATGGACCATAAGGAACTAGTGAAATACGTTAAAAATCGAATAATGGGCAAGTTCGTAATCAGCTACGGAACTAACAGAGTGAACATCTTCACGACCTCAGACGAGGACTACGAGATTCTGCGAAATAGTTTCGACGATAAAGTCGAATACCACACCTACACGAGCAAAAACAAGAAAACGAAGGCCTTTGTTATTCGGGGACTCTCCAATAGCACTGACTGCGAAGAAATAAAAAGTGAGCTCTCTGCGCAAGGAATACCGGTGTCGCTCTGCATAAAAATGAAGGGTACAGCAAATGCTTTATTCATGGTAGTCGTCCCAGCAAATATTACACTGAACTTCCTCGTTCAAAATCACAGGTACCTTTCGTACACGAGAATCTACTGGGAAAAATACTTCAACAAGCGGATACTCACACAGTGTCACCGCTGCCAAGAATGGGGGCACGCAACAGCGAACTGCAGGGTCCAACCGCGATGCCTCAAGTGTGCGGAGCAGCATCTTACCAAGGACTGTATAAAACCGAGGGCCACTCCGGCCAAATGTGCAAACTGCGAGGGGGACCATCCGGCTAATGATACGACTTGTCCAGTGTATATCAGTAAGATCAAGAAGGCCAATGATAAGAATAGTAGAAAACCAACTCAGACCATCTCTAATCCAAGATATTCTGCGCAGCTAGCCGATAAGGAAGCGTTCCCAGCTCTGAGAAGCGCCCCACAGCCTAGTACCAATGCCTGGAGCCAGGCTCGACGAACGGAAGCAGAGACGGCACCTGTTGCTAGTCATCGTCCAGCCTCAAAGTCCGAGATGAGCCTCCTTGGGAGAGTCGGCCTCTCGGGGGAAGACAACACACTTACAGACTTCAATATGCTGGTTCATGAGCTGAACATGTTAGACAAAAGCATTAACATCAAGAGGATGCTTGAAAAAGTAAAATCTCTCAATAGCCAACTTCAGAAGTGCGAAACAGGCATAGATAAATTCCAAGTATTTTTTAACTTTTGTCAAGCACTGAACGAAAATGTCTAGCATAAATATATGTAGCTGGAACGCGAACAGTATTAGACATAAAGTAACAGAGACTGCTGAATTCCTAAAAAGAAGGGAAATCGGTATACTTTTATTAAATGAAACCAAACTCAATGAGAAAGTCAAACTAAAGCTCTATGGGTACACAGTTATTCGCAAAGACAGAGTCGATGGTATGGGTGGAGTAGCTATAGCCATTAAAAATAATATCCCGTATGTACAAAAAACTATCAAAAGTAACATCTCATTTGAGCATATAAGCATTGAGCTTGCTAACAAAACAATAATAGTTGCAGCATACAATAAACCCGAAAATCAAATTTCCCAGTTCGACATCGAAAATATCCTGAAGCTAGGTAACAAAGTAATAATTGTAGGTGATTTTGATGCGAAACACGTCGACTGGAACTGCAGCACAAACAATGCTAGCGGAATCGCTCTCAGAAGCCACGTTCAGAAAAATAACGCGACCATATACTACACTGATGAACATACTCACTTCCCCCCCAACGGTAATTCCCCATCGACCATAGATATAATAGTAAACAAAAATGTCAGAAATATTACAAACCTCGTATCGCTGCATGAGCTAAGTTCGGATCATAACCCTGTAGTATTTACAATTCATGAAAAGGTTGTGCCTGCTCCGAGAAAATCCTTCCTAATATATAAAGATGTAGACTGGGAAATATTCAGAGCCCATCTTGATACTAAAATAGTAATTTCAAACAAAATTAGTGAAATTGAACAGCTTGAAACGGAAGCTACAAAATTTGTCACAGCTATTAAAAATACTATCAGAGAAAATATTACGATGGCGGTATCAAAGCCGAGAGAGTTCACCCTCCCCGATGAGGTCTTGCTTTTGATAAAGAATAGAAATAAAGCCCGAAAGAAGTGGCAAAGGTCTGGCATTACAGCAGATAAAATAGCTTTTAATGAGGCCTCCAGAACTGTAAAAAATGAAATTAAAAAGTGCAAAAATGAATCATGGACAAGAAAACTCCAAAGCTTAAATCCCAATGATCGTTCTTTATGGAAAATGACAAAGGCTCTTAAAACAACTTTTGAACCAATTCCAGCCCTAGTTAACGAAGCGGTAACGGCGTGTACGGACAGGGAAAAAGCTGAGCTGCTAGCCTCAGCTTTCGAGGCGGTACACAAAATAGATCTTGATAATAACACCAAAGAACAAAATCAAATAATAAGTACAGTCAGAAACCACTTAAACAGAGACGATTGCGAGAACGATCCGCCCTGGCATAAATTTGCTGCAACACCGACAGAAATTTATAACACCATACAAAAATTGAAAACACGTAAAGCTCCAGGCAAAGATGGTATTCAAAATGTCATTCTAACAAATCTCTCGAAAAAGGCAGTTGTCCAATTCATGTACATAATAAACGCGATATTTAAACTTAGTCATTTCCCTCGAGAATGGAAAGTAGCCAACGTCATTCCAATACTTAAAACGCAAGTAAATAAATCGTCCCCGAATAACTATCGCCATATTAGTCCTCTCTCAACACTGGGGAAGTTAGTAGAAACCATCGCACTAGCCAGGATCAGGCGCCACGAAATTCAAAATAATCTCACAGCAGAAGTCCAATTCGGGTTCAGACAAGGACACAGCACGGTTCAACAGGTGGCCAGAATAGTGGATGACATTACTACGAATTTTAACAAGGACATGGTAACGGCCATGCTGCTTTTGGACATACAAAAGGCCTTTGACAAAGTGTGGATTGATGGCCTTATCTATAAAATGATTCAGCAGCGGTACCCTCCGATACTAATTAAATTCGTCCACTCGTACATGTCTAATCGATCTTTTCAAGTATCCATAAACGGAAGTTATTCATCAAATCGAAAAATAGTCGCGGGTGTCCCGCAGGGATCGGTACTGGGACCGGTTTTATTCAATATATATCTCAACGACTTGCCATCTTTCGCCAAGACCAAATTAGCTCTATTCGCTGATGATACAGCAATATACGCCCACTCATTTAGCGCCATAGTAGCGGCAAAACAAATTCTAATACATATGACACGGTTAGAAGCCTACTATAAACTCTGGAAAATCTCGTTAAATACCAACAAAACTGAGGCTATAGTTTTTTCAAGAAAGACTAAGCATAGCAAAATACTCACTCCTATAACCGTCTATAACGTACCCATAAAAACATCCGATTCTGTAAAATATCTCGGAGTCCACCTTGACAAAAAAATGACGTTTAAAACCCACTTGAACAATATAATGAAAAAAACCTATGGAATTTCTAGAAAAATATATCCGTTAATGGTTAGGAACTCGGGCCTATACTCTCGTAACAAGAAATTGCTATACACAGCCATCATAAGACCTATTATTATGTATGCAGCTCCGGTGTGGAGTTCTGCAGCCAAAATACATATCAAACCACTGCAGATCTACCAAAATAAGTGCCTAAGGCTCATCTTAAACAAACGACGTTGGACCCGACTAACTGAATTACACGAATTCGCCGATATCGAACCAGTAATGGAACATGTAATTAGACTGTCACAGGACTTCTTCACGAAGAAAACTAAAAATATTAGGCTGCTAAGGGACCTAGCAGTGATCAAGAGGCTGAATGCTCCGTTTAGGATTAAGCATAAACTTATCCACCAAAGATTACCGATATTTAACCAATAAGATCTATGCAATATAGGCAAGGAGGACCACAAGGTTCTTGTATATATGTACATATGTAACTAGACTATTTAACCATAAGTTCAAAGACATATGTTAGCAGTATTTAAGCTATCTCTTCACAAATATCAAAAGCAGGTTTTTTCTCCCTATTTCTTTTCCTGTAAATCTCCACAACACCTCTGACACTGCACACAAGATCACCAGCAACGAATCCGGGGCCACTAGCTAGCTATGCATAAACTTAACAGAAGGTTAAGCCTCACTAAGTAGGCAGGGACTTCTTAACTCTCCACGCTTTTGTATTTTATGTACATGTACAGACACTAATAAAGATTATTAAAAAGCAAAAGCAAAAAAGCAAAGCACAACGTTCGTACTATACGACTAGGGTCGACGGTTCGATCCCCAGCGAGTAACAAAATTAATAGCTTTTTTTCCAGGATATTCCTGTCCCAGTCAGTAAGTTCATATATATAATTAAACGTGAAAATGACCTCCGAAAAATACCGTTTAACGTACCTTCTACTTAATTTTCAATTTTTTAGCTGGGCTTCAATACGTAGGATATACATAGGATATATGGCGCACACATCGAACTTACATCTCAAATACATTCGGAACTACACCTGACATACACGTGGAATATACAACATATATATATCTAAATTATATATTGAATGTGTTTCCCGAATATATTTTTGTCCGAAAAAGTACGTATAGCGAATACATTTTTTATATATTTCTCGTTCAAGTCGTGTATAGTTTGAATATATTTTTCATACAAAAAAAATATATTTTTCAATATACTTTATTTCCATGCGGGTTGGGTCGATTGCGGAGTTCGCCTCCTCTGCAAACGGTCGGAGTGGTACCTTTCTTGAAGAGGACCAGATCTGACAGTGGCAAGGTTTCTAGGAGAGTGTTCTTCCGGTTTCGTTCTTGCAACATCCCTCTCTACCGCCCAGGCATTGAAATCGGCTGCGATCGCTATGGGGCCACGTCCCTGGGCACCTGCGACAAGTCGATTGAGGCGATATTGAAACTCGTCGATTGTTAGGGCAGGTAGAGTGTAGCAGCTATAGAAGTGGGTACCGCATATTTTTATTTGGATAAAACTGGGTTCAGGTCTTTCCATTGTTTCCGGAAACGAATACCTGCTGCACCATCAGATTGTGCCCGTGCCCGTTGTGTCTGCTCACCAGGTTTGATTATCTAATTTTTTTTTATTACAGTAGAACCTCGATTATCTGAATCAATTGGGAGCGGACCTCGTTTGGATTAACGAAAATTCGGATAACAGAACAGTGAAGAATAGGGAAAAAAATTACAGTACCCATATATTTTAAATAATAATGGTAAATATTTGAGGAATAGCGTGATACATGTACCTTTATGATATTCAAAGTTACTTCAAACTTTCGTCACGAAATCCATCATTTTCGTTTGGCGCAAAAGAGTTATACACTTTTTCGTAGCTAAATTTTTTTTAATGTCAGAGATCGTTGACTTGCAAACATCATACAATCGCGCTAATAATGTGCTTGTCTCTCCCTTATCGAGTTTCGAAAGAGTTTCTAATTTTTTTCACCGTAAGTACATTATGCTGATGTTGAATCCCTAACGCACTAAACTACGAGACCAGTAGATTAACGAAAATAAATGTTTAATTCATGTGCATGCGTCACTAGCGGCTATGTGCCTGCAGTTTTTGTTGCCTCTCTCATCACACAGTACATAGTGAGCCTCTCGTTGGCATTCGCCAAACTTCTGTCCCGTCTTCGAGCATGTCATGCAATCTTTCAATCTATCGACGCCGCTTGTAGAGTTTCGGGCCAGGCAATTGTATTGCCAGCATTTGAAACTCTTCGTGGGCCTTAGTTGTTCGCGGATACGGCACAGTACTCGGCCAATGCGTATCTCTCCTGGCTCTACTATTTTCTTCGCTAAGTCCGACGATGAACGATCATTCAGTGATCCCTCATTTACGCTTAGTTGTTCCGTGAATGTCGCAAATCTCCTCTTTGGTCGTTATTTCATCGAGATTCCTGATCTCAATGCATATCTCTCGCACTCTGCTCGTGGCCACTGTCTCCTGACCAAGTAGTTTCACTCTCGACGAGCGTATTTTGGCCATCTCCACTGGGCTTCCTCTATCGAGGATGAAGATGATATCCCCTGTAGGTGTTCTTCGAATCTTTTGGGAATTCTTCGCCACTTCTTCGAGATTGGAGTTATTTTTCACATTGCTCAAGATTCCACATACGTCAGGTCCCCTTTTGGCTGAATAATACAGGCGTTCAGAAGGGCAAACTTATGCCGCAGTTTACAGGGTTTTCTGCGTATCTCTTCCCAATGCTGGGTGGAACTCTTATCATCATCTCTCGGCCTTCTACCCGGCTTCAGATCTTTGTTCGGCAACATTTTTTAGGTTACTTCGACTCCTGAAGCTGATTCGATCTACTTGCCATCTTCGGTTCCTTAATCCGCTTGAAGTAAGTCTCCGGTACGTCCTCCGGCTCCTTTTTTATTTTCCTCTTGGTCCCACTTGGTCTCTTGCGACGACGGAGTCAGTTCCTTCTGTTTGTCTCCTTGATCTCCACTGGTGATAGATGTCGTCGATAACTAATGTGATCCGTATGCCTTCTGGGCCGACTGAGAGAGGAAGTGGTGCATCTTTTGCACAGTGGTGACTAGCAAAGCGCCTACCTCCCACTTGTGCAACCTATAGCAAGCAGTCTTCATGGCGACCACCGTTGTCTTTACCTCGTGGTATATGTTCTTTAGTATGATGAAGTCCTAGAGCTTTCGGATTTGCGATCCCAGCCGTTCGAGAGCTTCTATCTTTTTATTAGCGTCTGCGTTGTGCAGCTAGTCGAGTGCCTCTGGTGAATTGTGTAATTGGCCTCCTCCAAAATCCACAAGGCCAGCGCCGACCACCCGGCCTTCCACCCAATCGGAATCGACAGTGAGATTACTCTCGGCCGGGGAGGTACTCATTTGGGGTATTATATTGATATCGCTCCCTCCCATGTTGATTTTTTAGTCAGGGTATCTTATTCCGTTTTTGTTCCGCGGTAGGTATTTCTTTTGATTTCTCTCCTACCCCCTCAATGTACAGGGTTTCCTCTATCCGCCCCCTGGATACGCGCTACGTGAGGTTACACGAACAAACTTCCTCGAGAAGGGAAACAAGAAACAAGTCTCTCTGTTTAGTGGTGTATGTGCGTGCATGCATGCGTGTGACATTCTTGCATCGTTTAAAACGACTATAAGGCGAAAACAGTTTGAAATGGCGAATTGAATTTAGGTACATTCGTAGAGTGGTCGCGCTTCTTCCCTCCATGCAATTTCCATGTCGATTGAGGGTCGATATTACACAATTTTGAAATTTTGGAAAAAGGTCGTGGTAGCTCTAACTTCCATAAATTTTGAACTATCGTCTGAAAATTACACACACGGATATAATACTATGATCAAAGATCTTTGGTACTGAATTTGGCTGAAATCAATCGAAACGGTCAGATTTTATGGAATTTTGGTTTTTTGAAAAATCACAAAATAATGTCTAATTCGACTACACACGGAAGTATCGACGTGAAATTTGACATAGGAGTGGACCAACCCTGTCCAATGTTTCGTATAAAATTTGCCAAAAATGGATCGAATCATTTAGAATATATAAGATTCGAAGTTTTTCAGTTTGTTCCGTCCAGATGGTTTCCGATGTCAAATCGCGCTGTACCAAGTTATCAGTTATTATGACGTTTCCGAGTATATCTTCCAGGTCGTCTCGTTCCTGTTGAATGTGTGGGCCCTGGTCAAACACTTGTTCTGCGTCTTCTGATATTCTCCACCTCGCAGAGTAGCCCATTAATTTTTCGTGTCCTAATTGATAGGAAGTACGCTCGGTAGTAGTCATGTCCTGAGCGTATCTGCGTCTGGTATTCCATTTACATTTTATCAGGCTTTCTGGTGTGCTTCTCTTCATTGGTGCTCCTGATGTTCCGGTGGAGATTTTTCTCGTTCGTATAGCCTCTTCTTTCCTTCGACCAGTATTCTAGTCGTTTCATAGTGCTCTTTCATATGGCCCTCACTAACCATAGTAAGATCTATAAAGGAATTCGCCTGGCCTTTGATCACGGTAAGTAAATGGCCATCGTTGAGCAGGATCAAGTTCAACTCGGGCAACGTTTCTAAGAGTGATTGTCCTCTCAGGCACCTTTCCCTGCTGCCACAGTTCACAGTCCACGCGTTGAAGTCTCCCACTACCACTCATGGGTTTCAGTTCGGAGCATCATTGACTAGTCGATCCAAGGCGTCTTCAAAGTCCTCTTGCGTCATACTTGGTCGAGTATAGCAGCTATGCATGTATAGGCCTTGGATTTTGATCATAACGGATCCAATTTGTTGTTCCTTCATGGTCTTCTGGAAGGGCTACTTGAAGCAAAACAACATAGCAGCCTTGCCCGTAACATCCGTTTTCCATGAGAGGTGATCGAGGTACGGTATGAGGTCGGTATGGTTTCGATATGATTGCTACGTTCATCTTCTCCTCCCGCGCTAACTATGTAAACAGATCTTGTGCTACCTGACAATAGTTGAGGTTTATCTACAGCTCTATCCTGATTTTTGGATGAGCGTCTGATAATGAGTCCTTCTCGGCAGTGCTCCCAGCGACGGGTTTGCTGGTGTCCTCATCTACATTCCCACTGCATAATATGCAATGGAGCTCTGATGTACAGTTATCGGCTTTGCCGTCGTCCCCACTACATCTGATGCAGCAATTTGTGCTGTCGACTCCAGTTTTGCAATTTCTTGACACGTGTCCTGCAATGCGGTAACTGTTGGCTCGTTAATTAATAGACCATTCCAGCTTACTCGCTAACTCACAAGACGATTCCGTAGTAGGGTCTAATTAATAAGAAAGGATTAATTTTTATTTTATTTGGTACAATATTTCATGTATCCCGCGTTTTTAATTATTTAAAATATTTTCCATGTGTCGTGCAAGCGATTACCGGCAATATTGTACTCATTGGCATGCTTCGCCTCGCCCGTTCCCGAGAGAACCCGTACGTCGTCGATCAGCGGATGCGAACTGTGTATGGCGTCAAGGGCATATCAAAATGTGACGGGAAGGAGACGGAGCCGCGCGGGTTGCTATCTTTGGGGGTGTTTATTGTAATATTCCAGACTTTTGGAAATTAAATAATTGCCTTGGGGTAGTGAGCCACTGGGAGGGGGCCAGGGCGTCTCGCCGTTCGTGGGCGGTCGGAACATGTGGGCGGTCGTGCAATCGTGTGTGTGAGCCGTACGATCCCGTTTGGCCATTCCGCGACCGCGATATGTTTGTGAGCAAGGGAGTCCCGAGTATCGGGAGCGTATTAAAAAAATAAATAATATAAATTAATAATAATAATTTAATAATAATAATAATAATAATAATAATAATAATAATAATAATAATAATATTAATTAAATAATATAACTAATATAAATTGCACCAAAGTGTTGTTTAATGGGACGGACGTTTTATTCCGTGTTCTCCGGTTTTTCCCTCCTACGAGTCTGGAATTTATGTTAAATAAAGAATTACTTTATTTGGTTCCCGTAATAGGGAGTTTGTTTATTGTAAACGTAAGTGCCGACGATGGTTCTAACCCGGCCCGTCTCCGGTTTGGGCAGCTCGCGGGTAACTAACCGCAAAATAATGGGGTAGTCAACTTTCCAACTGGGAAGTTGACCATCCCATTATTTTGAATTTTCTCCGACACTTTACGCGCCTGGTGCCCATCCCGAGAGGGGAAATAAAAAGGAGAAAATTATCTTAAAGACCATCCGGTTATTGAAAACGGCGGATGAAACCGTAGGAAAAATCGCGTTGAGATTTTCCGCTACATCCCTATATTGCCAGCACTTGAAGCACGTGATTGGCTTCACGAGCTTTCGAAGTCGGCATACCACACTGCCAATACGTTTGCTCGTTTCAATGACTTTGTTCGCGACCTCCGCGGGTAGTGACACTACAGCAATCTGGGTACCGCCAGCGCCTTACGGATATATTTGATATCATAAATGTCAACTGTGCATTGATCGCTGAAGACAATCCGAAGTGACTTCTGGACTTCCTCTTTCGTGCTAACCTCATCGAGATCATTAATCTCCATCGATGTCTGCTGGGTTCCGCTGTTGACCCCATCCTCCTCGTATAGGACACTCTTGATGGCCGTGTGGCATTGCACCGTCTTCCTCTCGCTGGCTTTGTCGAGAACGATGAATATATATCGAGCGGCGTTCCTACGTATGTTGGTGATACTGTGTCCCACTTATTTCACCCTGCTGTCCTGCTTTACATTGCTTAGTATCTCAGTGTAACTGAGCTGCCCTTTCCTCTGTATTGTCGGAAGTTTCGATAATACGGGCTGGCTGTACATCTTCCGATGTTTCTTCTTCTGCACCACCTCCGACCCCTTCTCTGACAAATGCGTTGGGACTGACTGGAGTTAGGTTGGTAGCTGTACTTCGGGTTCCCGTTTTTTCGGGACTTTTTTGTTGTGCAACCTTCTTCCGAAGGAGAGTTGTTCTCGCTGTTTTTGCTGCCATCTTGTTACTGTAGCCCACTGCGGCTTTAACCCATAACCGTGTATGATTTCTTTGTTGCCAGATTCCAGTTTCTGCGCAGGGCTTGGCGTAGCTACTGTTTCGTCCCCTGTCTTCGGTGACGTCTGCATTATCGACGTATCTGCATCTGAGGCGATGGTTTCGCCTCCGCCTTGCGGGGCTTTTGGCGGGCTCCGCATCGATCACAATACTCTGTTGTACGACGTATTCATCGAGTTAGCTAACCTTCGGAATTCGCCATAGACGTTCCTTTTTTCTTTGACGAATTCCATAAGCTTCGTGAGGTCAGACTACCTAGTCTGAATAGCTCTTATTATGCCTTAGTTTCCCCTTCACGATACTACTTGTACCACAGAGGTCAAGTGATCTGTCTCTGTGGTACAGCCGTCGTTGGACTCATCTTCAACTTGTGCTATTGTAGTTCTCGCTTGCAGTTTGTGCGGCTGACTTCGCAACCTTCCTCGAAAGATCATTTTTCGTCATCACCTGATGACAACAAGAAATCCTATGATCAATATATGATTGGAGATAAATTCCAGATAAGTTTCTACAATCGAGAAGAAAAGTTATATATACAAGCTTATATATACAAAAGTTTGATTCAAACTGTAATTGATGTCATCGAAATTATAGCAATGAAAAAAATTGGTTGTTTCATAGAATTCGTTGGTGAGATCACAATTAAAGTTTCGAGTTTTATGAAATGAATTACCATTGAAAGTAGTACTTTTTCGAAAGTATTATGGCAAATTATGTCGACCGCAAACAAAAAAAAATCGTGCGTCCAATTAAAAGTTTCATGGTTATGTGTATACATTACGTATATTTGTATTATGTGTTCAAGTTGTATCTTCACGGAAGCTCATATTGTGAAAACTCACGAGAGCTCATCGTTTCGCATGTCAGAAGGGCTCCTGTAACCTCGTATCTTGATCGAAGCCAATCATACGCAAACTCATGACAGCTCGGCGTTCCGATGCTCAGAGGTATCCCCGTCAACTTATACCGTCACGTATGAGTTGCCCTTCATTCCAAAACTCATGAGAGCGGTATTCTTTTAGTAGTACTTATGATCCGTGATCTACAACCGTTTCGCTGAATCACTTGACGCATACAACTTTCGTCGTGTCGTATTTTTTTCCGTGTGCACAGTTGGTCGGTGTAAAGTTTTCAATGTACGGCTATTCGGTGTAGAATTGATTTCGTATATACAGTCATTCGGTGCATACTTTTGTGCAAGAACTTCGTTGTGTATAGTTGAGTTGAGTACGGTTTTCAGTGCAGAGTTTTTTGGGGTACAACTGCCGACGTCGACAGTCGTTTGGTGCATACTTTTTGTGTAGGCCTGTCTTCGTATAGACTTGGCAAGTATACAGTGTGTCTCCACCCTCGGTTCATATTTGAGAATTTATTGTATTAAGTTGTATTGTATTGTATAGAATAATACGTTGTAAATTTTTTTTCCGACGAAACTCTTTACCGTAAGGTAGTTCTGTCGCTTTGTATTCATTCCCATAAGTTCGAGAAAAATGAGATAAAATTGCACATACTTCTCGATGGTGTAAAAAACTGGAAAAATGCATGAATATTAAAGGCACTGAAAATATTGATTTCGCATAATAATAAGTCCAAAATCTTATTAATATATTAATGAAAAAATTAATTGTTTAACAAATTACCCGGCAAACTAATTTTTTTTATTACGAAAATGATTCGTTAATTTTTCTAAATACATATGAATTTTTTCAGATTTTTGAATTTGCTTTTAATTTTGTTTTTTTTTCATATAAAAAAAATTCAAAGCAAATTAACAAATCTGGAAAAATTAATACGTACTTAGAAAAATGAACGAATCATTTTCATTAAATAAATGGGTTTCCGGGAAATTTGGTAACCAATTTTTTTTCATCAATTTTTTAATAACATTTTGGAATTATTATTATGCAAAATGAATCTTTTCAGTACCTTTACTATGGATGCATTTTCTCAGATTTCTATACCATCGAGAAGTATTTGCAATTTTATCGCATTTTTCTCGAACTTACGCGAAATGAATACCAAGCGACAGAACTACCTTAATAACAATAATGAGCAAGTTTGGTGTCAATCGGATTATATTTGAGAATGTAACGTTTCAATAATATTTAAGAATAATTTATTCGCGACAATATTGTACCTTTACCTAAACAACAATATTGACCAAGTTTGATGCAAATCGGTATATATTCGGCGATTGTTTGGTGAAATAATGTTTAACAAAATTAGATTCAGTACCCTCAAAAACATTAGGTTGTCGTTTTTATATTGAACGGTTTGCCGTCCGCGACGATAAAGCAATTAGTCGTTGTACGTTTCGCGACAACGTAAGCTGCGATGTAAACGCGCCTGCAGGGGCATACTAGCTATCAATGTGTGCGCGTATACGTGAGTACTGACGACGACGACGAAAAACAATTTCAATTTCAAACAATATTGCCAATAAGAAAAATGGATAGAGCATAGTCTTATTGTGAATATAACACTTTGCAATTATTGATATTCCCGGAAAGTTTTTGATGAAATGAGTACAAAGGAACGTATCTAGCGTATAAAGCGACCCATAAAGTAAAAGAGTCCCGGCAGCCTCGCGCCAATGTACTTGTCTCGAGACTCTGCCAAGTCTCTTGATAAAAAATAGAGATTTGAAAGATTGTGGAAACCGAATTTTATATGATCGGCCCATTTCACCGAAAAATTTACAATAAATAATTATTCATAAATTGAAACGAATGAATCGCAGAATTTACTAGAGATATCTGAGTTACACTTTTCATGATATTTCCAAGTCCTTTAAGTGCAAGTTATTCCACAATTGTTACATCTGTTAAACACATTTCTTCAAGATATTGCTCTATCGCGAATTCTGTACATTGTTTCATGACAATTTTCGTGTGCTATAATGATATCCATAATTTTCCTCTACGAGAAAATGAAACGAAAAGGAAAAAGGAGGAAGAATATTTTTCAACCAATTAACTACCACTTGACTCTTTGGGTGATCCGAGAAGTTTACGCCCATTCACCCATCACGGAGAGTTCCGACACATCTTGGGCGAGTGGCACTGCGATACTATCTTAAAACTAAAATTTAAAATTTACAATTAAACTAGATAAGAAAGTCCTACTCTTGTCACTTCTCCCAACTCTAGTAATTCAGCGAGCTCCGTTTGTGCGTTTGACCCGTTCAGCGAGCTCCGTTTGTGCACTCTTTGCAAAAATCAGAGAAGACAGAAAAAGTCTCGGCAGACGAAACTAATTGGTGCACTGCTTTTAGCCATTCTTTATCTCCGATTACTTCACACAGAGCGATTCTCTGAGCTTCAAAGTATGGACCGTTACCCAGGGTAACCCCCCGACCCAGCACCCCCGCTCCCTTCAGCGTGAGGGGGCTTTTATTTGACCCAATCTTCTACCCTGACTCTATTATTGACCCCCCCCCCCACTCTCCATTATTGATACGGCGGCAACGACAGGGTTACGTCCAGCCCAACTCGATAGAGTGTAACGGTGAGCGTAACACTGTCGGCTTCCCTTTTCGAATTAAGGAAGGGCAAGCCTTAATAAACATCGCCTGTTTACTACTATAAATTAGTAAGCTAGTATTTATGGAGTCATCGATGACCGTCGTTAATGACACTTGGCGATGTCAATGAATGAATTAATCAAAATAAGTTAGTCGCGGTTAAATGTTTATAATTTGTGAATAAAATATTCCAATACTCATATGATTTATTCTCTCATAATATTTCAATGTCGGCATGACAACACAATTGGTTTCATATATAACAGGCGTATAACTTGAATGATTATTCAGAGAGTTCAAGTATGCTTGAGAAAACGCAGTCTTCACTGAAAAGCCGTATGAGCTATAAACTCTGACTACCAGTTAGACTGTCTTCGAAGTATAATGTCGCACCGCTTAACGATGCAAATACAATGGTTAAATGTCAACAGGCACCCTCTGGACGTTTTGCTCGACGTATATACTAAATCGTACTTAAGGGTAACAACGAAGCGACCACCTATATTTATCATCGCACGAAGCACACCTGGCATTTCCACATATTTAACCAAGGGAGCGGTTGGGATTCCTCGAACGCTGTGACGAAGGAAACTCAAGGTGTGCGTCCTGTGTCTTTGGTTTTCTCATAACTAGCCGTGGCCTACAATCGAGTTTCCGATGAAGTGTGATTGAACTGACGGGTCTACTTGCTAGCTGTCACCGGACCTATTTACGATGATGTAACACATAGTTTTTATTGTTATTCTATCCTTGTTTGTTATGTTTAAAAAATCCAAGATATATTAATATAATGAATTCATTATTGTATCATTTTGGAGAAACGAAAGCTACGTGAGGTATTATAGCGGCAACGGCGGCGAGATTTTGATATATTATAGAGAGATATATATAGTATAGTAATTATGTAGTAAAAATAGGAGGGGGAAAAGTGGCGAAAAGGATAGTTGAGGTAGAAAAGAGCGGCAGGAAAATGTGAAAGAAAATCAGAAACGTGAATGCAAAAGGAAACACAGTGGTGAGGAAAGCACAGAGAAGAAGATGAGTAGAGGGAAATAATAGGTAAAGGTTGAGGGAGGTGGAACAGAACTGAAATAGCAAGAAGCGATAGGAAAACAAATCGTGATGAGAGGAAAGACGATAAGAGGAGACGAGTTCAAAAAGAAGAAAGTTTCGAGATGGCGGCGGTCAATAAGGTGATTGCAGCAGAGGCGCCGGGCGACCAGAGTCAATCAGAACCAAGAAGACCACAGCTGGAAAGGTCAACAGCGGCGGCAGTTGAATGGAGACGAGAGTAGCCGAGAGACCCCCAGTCGGCACGAGTAGTGGAACGGGGCGAGGGGCAAGAGGGAGAGGAAGAAATGAAAGGAAACAGGTGATCGGGAATACGCGTGAGTGGAGTAAATAAACAGCAAGGGATGCGAGAAGAAGGAAGAGCGAAAACGAATAGTCAAGAAGTGAAGCAGAGCAGATCGGACGAAGTGGCTGGGAAAGTGACAGGGATAAAAAATAAAAGTGGAATGTGTAAAAATGCAAAATGATGTAAATAAGAGAGGAATAACGAAAGAGGAAAAAAACAGGGCAAGAGGGAAGGGGGAGAAGCTCGGAAGAAGGAGAGAAGAAAGGGAAGAGGGAGGGAAGAGAGAGGGAAGAGAGAGGAAAGAGAGAGGAAAGAAAGAGGAAAGAGAGAGGGAAGAGAGAGGGAAGAGAGAGGGAAGAGAGAGGGAAGAGAGAGGGAAGAGAGAGGAATGAAAGAGGGAAGAGAGAGGGAAGAAAGAGGGAAAAGGAGATGTTTCAGGTAATAACGCGCAAACAAATTTTTCAATCAGTCTCTACTTGTGCATACTTCTCATCCAAAAACATGGTGATGCTGTCAGTTTCAGCATTACAAGTCTTCGGAATCCAAAGATACCATACCTCACGGTCGTTCGGGTGAGCATAAATTTATTCCATGCCTTGCGGATTCTCAATTAAGTGCAGCTTCCAATTTCTGAGGTTTTAAAACATATCATCCAGTATACATGTTGAATGTGAAGTTCATAAAAAGAAATGCAACTGTTTTTTATTAAGATTTTTCATTTATAATCAATAATGAGGCCCGCAAGGAGATGTTAATAGGCGATTTCCTGTAGAAGAGTAATTGCTTAAAAATAAGGGGAGGAATCACGTAAGAAAGAAGCAATGAGTGGACAGAAAAATGAAAGAGACTAAGGAGAAGCAGATGAAAGAGAAGAAGCAAAAGATAACGATGAAAAAAAAGAGAAGAGAACTGACAGAGTTGCGAAGAAAGAAGAGGGGAAGAGTCGATAGAAGAGAAGAGCAAAGAAATGAGGGATGTAGGAAGGGAAATATATAACAGTTGAAAGAGTGCAAGAAATATGTTTTGTTGCTTGTATTGTTGTTCGGCTATTAGAGATAAAGAAAAGGTATTTGAAATGTAATGAGAAGGCAATCCTGTAAAAAAAGCTTGCAACCCTTCGGGGCATTAATAAATCTTTATTGATTCAGAAAATTATTCACTACGTATGTATTGTGAGCTTCTTTTTTTTTAATGTTGCGTTACAAGGTCCGTGTAAACTTCGATTTTATGGTGAGCACGCGAACTTCTCCGTTGACAGGGTCCTAGGCGATCTCTGTAGCTTAATTTTTAATTATTATTATTAATTCCCAGGATTTTCTTTATCTTTTTTTTCCGACGGAACAACGCGGAGGGACTAATACTGTGGCCTTTAAACGTCCACACGCTTTCATGCCAGTTGCTCGATTTCGCACAATGGGTTCCTCAAGTCGCTTAAGGTATCCTCACTGCCGATGATACCTCCACAGCAACCTGAATATACCCCTTGCGATATTTTTTTATTCATTCAACTGTTACTATGCCAATCACTGAATTGAATCATTCAGTGCTAGCTGACACATAATTAATTATTGAACACGTAATTCATTCTCAACGGCTATTTGTTTTCTATGCATTTTTCTGTGACTTCTGTAAATATTATTTTATTACTATATTTTATGAATTTTTAGTCAGTTGCGTCAGTGAAATTGGCCAAAAATTCACAGGACGTAACGCGAGTTTGTCACTTACTTAACAAAATTATTTTTACGAAACTTCGTATTCCGATTTGACTAAATTATTTTTTACTGTGTGCCTGACCTATTCAGGTTCAGCACGTAAAAATACATGGAATTACGCGTTTCTCAATTTTTTTTGGTACTTTCAATTCTTACTCAAGAAATCTAAATGATACCTCCTTATAATATTTAGAAATATGCAAAATCATAGATTTTTCGATTTTGGCTATACAAATTCCTGATCAACTTTTTTCGTTAGTCGTCGCTCGGGGACTATATTTAATGTATTTTTCCGCGCTGATCACGAATCTACCACTTATTTTATTTAGACATTTGTGAAGAGATAAAAAATGGCGTACAAGAAAAACAACCGAACATTTATCGATGAAGTAACCATCGGATTCCCATCGGGATTTGATAGGGGTTCCCCAAAAAGGGCGTCCTTGTAAGAATCCAGACGGATCACGATTTGGAAGTTACAATCGGCCATCAGCGCCGCTAGGGCTGTTATCAACTTATAGTCAGCATTTGCTAGGAAACAAATTTATTTTTAGATATTTTCTATAAGACACCCATTCCACGTTTTAGTGTGCAAGCTGATGCATCGATTTAATAACTCGCCGAAATTAAGCGTTATACGTACGTTTGTATCAACTTTAAAAAATGTATACAAAATTCTCTTATTGTCGATTATCCATTATCAACTAATTGGATAAATATTGTTCGGAAATAAGAATGTTTATCCATAACAAAATTTCAGCGACATATGCCGCTATCTGTGGCCTTTTTACCGTGTTTCGCAGCTATTTCATAGTGGCTCAGTGCAAGATCTCGCGAGCATTCTGCATTTTTGCTAAAAATCAGCTGTCAAGACAATATAATAATCCATGATAATAATCGGACCATGGGATAACACTACGCCAGGTAGCTGCAGTCATAATTATTCAGCAACGGAGCCCGGTGAAGAAAAACATTTCTAAATGACAACCTATGAATAACTTGAACACTTCAGAAATAATTACTAAATCAAATAAAGAAATATTTTATTGAACTAATACGTTAATGTTAACGAAGAACACACCGGAGATCTTGGAGAAAACCTTTGACTCATAAAATCTATTCGACAATTAATCATTCTTTTTCTGACGCACCGGACCCGGTCAGCTCATATACTCGCACACATTCACAATGAAATTCTTACGCTCGAAGCATAAATAAAAAAAAATCCGAGACGAAATTAAAAGATTCTTGGCTCATTTGGCGTCGCAAAAATCCCCAAAATGGTAACCATCATAAAATAAATAGTCTTGTCGCTCATGGCGCACAAACAAATTACGCGGACAAGTAAATAAAAAATTATGATGAAAAGCGGAATACGGGACAACTCTTGCTTTTCCCAGGATTCTCACGCTTTCTTTCAAGGAACCAAATGTTACAAATTTTCAAACATTTTCCGGCATGACTACTCTACTGTTCGCCAACGTTCGAAATTCAAAACCCAAATACACGCTTAAGCACTCTCAAACACATATCCAGTATAAACCGGCCATGACGACGACAATATATCGTATGTTCCTATGAATCCAACTACCGAGGTAATTACAAGGACAATGAGATGTGCCGGCAAATTCGAACGGCCGCTTCACAAAGGACAAATTAATTCTCAGCATGTGATGTAATATGATCGTTTTAACCCAAAAGCGCCATAATATCGGTTTACAATTGATGAGCTCTGGAACGACCGAGACAGAGCATGTCAATACGATAATCTTTTCGAAATATGTTAAACAAACGACCGATATAGATTTCAAAAAACAAGGATAACTTTACTAAAAGTTACTAATAGCAAATAATCCATATCACGGCACAAATCAACTCACCGACGAACGAATATTTTACAGGATAAAATCAGACCCACCGTCTTCCTTTCCTTTAGACGCGGTACTCCGCACGACACGGGACGGTAGCTGATTGCGTTTTTCCAACTTGCGTCTATGTCAGATTGCGTCCCTAGTTGTACTCTGTCCCAGCTTACATAAATATTCAACTTACGTCGATCTCATTTTACCACGACGAACTCAAGACCGATTTTGGAAAATCGTCGGGTTGGACAGAGTTCAGACCCGCTTGCGTCCTGTCCAACTTACGTCGATCTCAATCTGACCGGTCGTTTTGCCGATGACTAAGCTAGGTCGCGGTCGGTTTCGTGCTTTTGTGTCAACTTACGTCGGTCTCATCTCTCACCATTTCTCACGTCGTTCGAGCTAAGCTCAGTTTGCGTCATTTTCCACTGTCGTCGATTCTTACTTACAGCACTTGTAGTTCGAACCGATTTCAGTGTTCCTCATTGCTGCTGGTTTCAAACAACATCGATAACACGCGCTCCAAAAACAAACTGCTCTAAATGGTACAATACTATCACAGATAAATATTTTGTGTTAATATTTTTATACGTTATTAATATTCTTTATTTGTAAAGCATAATTGGTCATTATGATTTAGAAATAAATAATTTTAATAACATATAAAAATATTAACACAAAATATTTACCTACTTACCTTCGTATGGAATCACGATTCACTGTCGATGTAAGAATGCCTGCAGTATTATTAGAGCAGTTTGTTTTTGGAGCGCGTGTTATCGATCTTGTTTGAAACCGGCAGCAATGAGGATCACTGAAATCAGTTTGAATTGCAAGTGCTGTAAGTAAGAATCGACGACAGTTGAAAATGACGCAAACTGGGCCTAGCTCGAACGACGTGAGAAATGGTGAGAGATGAGACCGACGTAAATTGACACAGAGGTAGGAAACCGAGCGCGAACCGGCTTAGCCATCGGCAAAAGGACCGGTCAGTTTGAGATCGACGTAAGTTGGACATGACGCTAGTTGGTCTGAACTCTGTCCAACTCGACGATTTTCCAAAATCGGTCTTGAGCTCATCGTGGTAAGATGAGATCGACGTAAGTTGAACATTTGTGTAAGCTGGGACAGAGTACAACTAGGGACGCAATCTGACACAGACGCACGTTGGAAAAACGTAATCAGCTACCGTCCCGCACGACACTAGTTCCGTGCATAAAGACTATCAAATCGGTACATTTTTTTTTCAATATCGCAACGTTAAAAAGTGATTTGAGGCCTCACCGCATAATTTCATGCACGAAAACGCCTATAAGCATGTCGTGTGAACATCATAGAGTCTCGTTGGATTATTCCCAGTAAACACAGTAATGTAGCAACAATGTAATGGCAACGTGACTGAAAATAACAGGTAATATTACCAGCGTATTACAGGTAAATTACACGCAAATTGCCATTTCCGACACAGCAACATAACATTTATATATTACCCTGTTATACGGTTATTTTATAACAATGTAATATGCAGTTTTTTAAATTTTAATCATGTGTTTATCGCCAATTTCATCCTTAGATCAGCATATTTATTAGTGATCAACTAATTTACTCTATCCGTAGGAACAAATAGATCTCATATTGGATATTGATTTGTGTGCCCTCGCCGGGATATGGATCTAGAACCCGTGGACTTGTAGACAGCGACCATACCTACTCGGCAATTTGTTATTTCAGAAAATAATTTTGGAAATCTGTATATACGGTTCAGGCGTAATACCAACGGATCATAATTGATGTATGAACGTACATTTTTTGTATTCAAAATTGCTTGATAACCCCTTTAATGGTAATAAGGAAACCGATAATTACTTATTTGTTGTAATATTGTTATAAGCATGTTATGAACCTGTTACCAAGTCTGGTTTTGTAGCCGTAACGCTACCACACTTTGTAACATTAACATTGCCTGCAGATTAGTAATGGTCAAAAACATTGTTATAAACATGTTATGTAAACGTTACAGAGGCCAATTACACCATTGTAATGTAACTTTGTTGTACACCATTAACATTATTTGATTATCAGGAAAGTTGCACTCACATTGTTATAAGTATATTATGTAGCGGTTACACAATTTTTATACATAACTGTAACGTTACAGCTACATATAACAGTCCCATTATCTGTATATAACAATTGAAACATTATACATATATTACTTCCCTGTTATATACGCTATATATACCACAAAAATAACATTGTTACATTACATGCGACTTCCATGTTATATTTCCGTAATAAAATGGGTCCACTGGGTAAATATATTATGCTTACGTTTAGAAATGGAAACCCTGGACGTTAAAGCCATAACGCACTAAACTATGAAACTAGTAGATTAACGAAAATACATTTTGCATGCGTACGTATCTATTTGCGAGATCTGAGAAACTAATAAAGACTGTGCATACAGTTAGCGTGCATGAACGGTAAAGCTGTGCGAATCTATACGAGTTCCAGGATGCTTTAATGGGCTTGTTGTTTGTATGCGCGCAATAATGTAATGGCGCTCAAAAATGTAAGACACGAGAATTTCGCGCAATAGTTCGGATAGTAGTCATTTTATCCGAACCGGTGGAGGCCCGGAAAACAAATGGTTCGAATAATGTGTGTTCGGGAAATCGAGGTTTTACTGTAGATCTTCTCATTTATATGTATTTTAACTATTTAACTATTTAAGTATGGGTTGAATCTCGAAAGTGTTACTATAGTGTAACTGTAGTTACGGGTGTTAAAATGATAGAGGAGTCATTTTTAGTACAGATAATTTACTAAATAAAACAAGTAAATTGAGTGACCTAGTATATTCATACAACACTCACTCCAATTCTACAGTTTTTAATCATTTGTTCTGGGCTATTTAGATGACAGCCCATATGTTACAATTTCCTAATTCACACATGGGTATATTTCGAAAACGCACGTTTCCAATCGTATTAACAAAATTTCATTGTATATATGACGGATACCGCCACGTTAAGTACAATTAAAAACTTTACTTAAAGCATTATAGCCAAACTGTTCAGCACAATATATATTGTAAATCATTATCATCATAAGAATATTCTTTGAGAATGATTAATTACTTTTCATGAAGAATGATAGGTTAACAGTAATAAATAATTTCGCATTAGTAAAATGTGAAAGCTACGAATAAATTATAATTACATTCGCAATCTTGGAATTCAATAATCTGCGTCGTCGTAGTCGCCGACATCGTCTTCGTGGTTACATATTATTCCCAAGTCCAAATATGATAGACGCAAGCACGCGGAATTCAATCAACGGGCTCTGACGAATAATAACGAGGTGGTCGGATAGAAATATCGGGGAACAGGATGAGTGAGGCAAAGTGAAAATGTGGAATGGAGGGAAATAGGGAAGAGGAAGTGAGATGAATAAAGAGACGGAAAGGGAACCCCGAGAGTGAGAAAGTGCTGGAAAGGGTAGTTTTCTAATTAAGGGAAGACCACGGACACCGCGCGATCTCAATTCAGAAAACGTCGGAACCTCGACCTTGCCTCGTGGTGCGTTGGATCGCTCTCAAAGTTGCTCTCAAAGTATTCCCATATCGCGTCGACGTTGGTATGCCAATATAGCAGCGTAGCGTCTCACCGGCTTCACGTTGTCGTCGTCGTTGATGGCGTCATTTCTCGTCGGGGATGCCCAATTCCTTTGTCAGCTCGATAGCCCACCCCCTTAAAGCGCCTTATTCTGGTCCGAGCCTTCTCTAGACTTTCCTACGACGCTTCGTACCAATTCCATCCTATGTAGTATGGGTAGCATAGCTATGCGCGCCTTAGCCCGCATACTTCAGATGGTACGCTGCGGCTGTCTCCATGCCCGAAGGATTATAATGATGGCAGTAGGGTTTTGGTCAATGCGTCTAGATAGTTAAAAGGCACTCAGCGATATATTTCATAGATATATGTCAATAAGTAAATGGCAAAAATACTAGTGGACATCGCCGAGGTTTGCGTAAAGTAAATGCGGACAATTATATTTGCAACTTTAAAATCCGCTTATCATATAAATATCGTATAACTTCCCAGTGAGCATTGTAATATAACAGCAATGTTACGGTAATCTAACCAATTATAACAAGTTATGTTATCGGGACGTTAAATGTAAATTGCAGGTAAATTGCCGTTTCCGGCTCATCAGTACATAACATTGTCATATAACAGTATTATATAGCTAAAACGGTGCAGCTGTAACATAACATAACATAATAAAACAATAATAATTACTCAACTGCAACATAACTGATTGTAACATTAATACTTCAATTAGCATCATTATTATTTATAGTTACATTTACTCTAGCAATACTTCAATATGTATAGAAATGCATATTGGAAATAGCGTTATTAATATTTGTCACATCAGTGAGACTTGAGCCTGGACCCTTGGGTTTATAGTGTGACACCATACCTATTCAGCTATGCTGGAGTTGGGAATAAAGTTTCGGTAAATGGTATACACGGTTCAAATTGCTTATTTATAGTCGTGATTGAAAATATAGCATCAGTATAAGTGGTAAATGTGCGTTATCATTACTGAAATATTGCAATACAGCGGAAAACTTCTTCACTCATTACCAATTTCGTTGACATTGAAACCAAAACTGAAGTCATAACAAATTGGTAAAAAAAGGTCGCGATGTCAAAAAGCGATTTGAGACTCCCCATGTAGATTTTGCAGATGGAACGGATACGGCCAATGTTCGGCCAAGTATTGGCTAGCCAATGGTTGGTTTGACAATTTGCGACCAATGCTCGGCCGGGTTTGACGCTCCAATTGTCGGTTAGTCGATTTGAGACCAATGTTTGGCAGAGTATTTGCTCACCATTGGTTGATTTCACACTTGACGGCCAATGTTTGGTCAAGTATTGATTCGCTAATTGTTGGTTTGCGTATTTAACTTCCAGAGTTCTCACAGGAGGAAATATATAAAATACAATCTCTTGCAACATTCGAAGCATAAAAAAAGGGATACTCCAACTTTTATAAAAGTTGGAGTATCCCTTTTTTATGCAATATATATATAATATACAAAAAAAGTATTGCTTTAAAATCACCCTAACCATATATATGTAACCTGTAGAGGGCTGGCATTGACAGCCAATTATCGGCCGATCCTCTTGATTGATCTTGGGGCCAATGTTGCATGTCAATATTGGCAAGTACTTATCATCCAAGGCTCCCTCGATGATTGGGCCAAGCTCGCATTCCAATGTTGGGAACATCGGTACCAAGCTTCGCCCAACCATTGGCCACATCCGAACGTACAGTCCCGTTGGATTATTGTAATATTATTATTTTATACCCCGTTAACATCATTTGACTACAGCCAAAGTTACATTAACATTAATTACATTAACATTACATTAATTGTTGCAAGGATGTTACGTAACAATTACATAACTGTCCCAGGTGCGGATGGCCGACGCTCCGAGTATGGCCGACGATTAGCTTTTAGTCGGCAGCAGGTTGGCGGCCGATGGTCAGATCTCGGCGAATGCCCAGCATCGGCTAAACTGCCGATTGACAACCACTCCAACGTTGGGCTCAATAGTTGGCAAAACACTGCTTACCAGAGTTGAGCCGGCGCTGGGGTAACGTCATAATGATGCGTGTTTGCCGATATCAAGTGGCCGTTCGTTCATGACGTCGAACGACTTTGGCCCAGCCCAGTAAATTTGCGCGACTGCTGAATCCTTTTTTATTATGCCAGATCCCTTCATTATAGTTTTATTTACAGTACTTTAGTGCAGACAGCCTAAGTTTCATCGATGCTATTCATTAAAGTGTGAATACAAAAATGAAATAATAAAACTTAGCCAATTTAAAGCAATTAGTAAGTTAATATTAGATGGAGATGCAGTAGATATGCAGCTTATCCCTTAATAACATCCCAGCTTGTCCCTTATATATAAGATTCGAAAAAAAACTTTCAAGGTGAGCATAGCCGAGCGCGTAAGAACATCGACTAGTAGTCCCGGGGTCATGGGTTCGAGTCCCCATTACCGATGAAAAAATGTATTCTGCTAATTCCAATGTGTGAAGAGAAAAAACTGAAAAAAAGTAATTGCAAGATGATAAAAGAATATTTAAAAATCGGACAGATCGATAAAAAAAAATTGTATTGCTTATTAATATTTTTCATTTAACGTTGGCTGGACATCGGCAGCCAACATTGGGGCAACGTCGTTTGACAACGTAGGGCCGATGTTATCATCCCAAGGTTAAATGGTAGTCGGGCCTACGTTGGCGACCAGAGTCGGGTCGACTTTCTAACTCAGGCGGTCATAGTTGGTCCAACGTCAGCGTCGTCTAAAACCGCACCTGGGATACTATATACGTTGTGACGCAGTGCTGTAACGCGCTCGCGGCAACGTGCCGGTATGCAACGCTTGAGCGGCAACGCTCGAGCGAGATCCGAGAAAAATGAAGGTATGAGCGTGTACAATTATCGTAACTGGAATATTTCGGAATGCCGCGATGCTAGCGAGATACGGGATGGTTGGAGGGGGAGAAACGGCGATGATAATCGATTATCGATGAGGTCAATCGATATTCGGCCGTGATCCCCACCCCAGATCGGTAACTTCCAGTGAAGCGGGTCACGCGACACCCGACAGAAACTAGTGAGATTTTGGAAATGTAATACAACGGACGATTGTGTGAACGCGACGTGAAAAGTACGTGAAAAATTTCGTGGAAAGTGTGCCAAAAACCGCGATCGGTATCCCGCACGGAAAGTCGTAGTCCAGGGACAGGATGTGCCGCATAAAACGCGAGGAAAGGTCCGAAAGACTCGGGGATGTAGAATCGCAGAAAAATTTCAGAAAAATTCTCTCAGTGCACCGAGAGAATTTTGTAGGACCGGCTACCATAAAAATATGGGAAACTTTCCCATACAATATGGCAAATTGAGAATATTTGACCAATCTGGCAATTCTTGCCACACTGTATATAGAAAAAGATTTTTTCGCGTCTGCAATACATTATGGGAACCCGAGTAGAAATTTCATCCGGTAGGGCAACTATCGTCCTATAATTGAGCTCGAATGAATTGAAGACACTAGACTTGTGTATGCATCGCATATTAGAAAGTGCTTAAAAAACAATTACATAGCGACATTTATAAAAACAGAAGGCTTATACATGTATAAACGCCGGTTTGATTTCGCCGATGTTGTCTGGTCTGGTAATCTGATTGCATTTCTACTCGCTACACAGCCCTGGCATGTTTAAAGTAGCAAATAAAAATAGTAAAAAAAAATGTTGTATGAGAATTAGAAATCCTGATCCTTTCCTGACTTGGTCTTGAAATGAAACAATACAAGTTTTAGCGATCCGGCGAATCGAATGAATTTAATATCAGGGCCGGATCCGGCGATATCCAAGATAACATATCCGGTGTGCTTTACTACAGCCGGCCATGGCCCAGTTCAGGTGTAAATCCGGCAAATCTGATAACGCTTGCTTTATTGGTACGAGCCTGATGTGGCCCTGATGAAACATATG
Organism: Amblyjoppa proteus; assembly: GCA_963922035.1. Classification (NCBI taxonomy): domain Eukaryota; kingdom Metazoa; phylum Arthropoda; class Insecta; order Hymenoptera; family Ichneumonidae; genus Amblyjoppa; species Amblyjoppa proteus. The sequence continues at coordinate 24,425,848 of OY998232.1, forward strand.
GCAGCCGGAAAAATGTTCTACTTGGGAAATATCGCCACACTCATAGGAATCAGCTATTAACGCTATAACTGCTGCTAAAACAGAGTGTATCAAATATAACCGATAGTGTGCCTGAAATTGTTACACCAGTTTAATGCACGGCCATAACATCGAGCAACAAACGCCACCGAAATGCGCGGTGCCGATTCGCTTTATTGCGAGCGATATAACATATCAATTCGCGCTTATGATCTACAAGAATGCTGCTAACGAAATGAAACACAGGACCCTCGGCTGATGGTATTTGCAAAACGCTTTCGTCCATTGATTACACGTCCTAAATATTTTACCCAGTTTGCCGAGCACAATATTAAAGTTGTTTCCGCTTCGACACCAAGATTGAGACAGATTGAAACTACTGGCAACGTTAACACCAACCGACGTACGTCGGATATACAATGTCGTACACCGGCAGACGTATGGCGAAAATGCGCATACTGTTTGGAAGAAGAACTAAAAATCATTAGATAGTTACTTCACTCGGAGACTCTTTAGTCCAAACACCGAGTATAGTAAGCTACAGTTTATATTCGAACGGTTCTTTGATATTTAGTGAACGTTTCGAGAGTTCTTGATAATTTCATAACGTCGATAAACTATTTTACTCCTGCAGTCCGTATAGTAAAAATTGCCCGTTGCGAGTAGAAATCGTAGCTACAATTCATGGTGTTCTTGACACACTATCTATTATATTAAACTATAAGTATAACATGATTTATAATACGGTTTTTAAATTGAAAGTTGGTAATAATCTCTATATGTCGTCGGTCACATAAAACGATGAAGTTTAGTAACAGCATAGACACGTATGTGAAAAACGTCACAATGGCATTATATTCCGAGTTTACCATACGAAGTGTGATAAAAATTACCAGATTCTTCTCTCCCTGCGGGGGTTTAAGACCTGTGCTCGAACATCAGCTGCTTCGTAGTCGTTGGGTCTCGTGTCAAACTCGTAATTTTGTATCGAATTGACATTATGCAAAAACAATTGTTGTCGCACGTGCGGAGTGTGCGAATATACGCCGAACCTCGATAATATTTATTTTTGCATTGCCCGCGCCAACAGCTAGCCGATGGAGGACTGGACAGGAACGGACACAAAGGTAACCCCTGCTAATCGAGGATGATAATTGATCACGTGGCGCTCAACTGATCGACGAAGGAAATTAGGGGTAAAAAGGAAAACGCGGCAGCCGTTATATTTGTACAGGGCTCGAGCCGAGTTACCGAAATACTGGCCTATGAGCTTGTCACAACGTGTTGATCCAAAATAGCATATAATGGGTCGATTACCTGCATATCAAAATCTATATAGCACGGGAATATTTTTGAAAGGTTTCAAAATAATTTTTTTGAATTGGTGAAAATATTCGTACCTGGGCAAAGTACTTATAGTACATTGGACTTTAAAGGTTGTCAAGTACTATTTACTTTAAGTACTTATGAATTATAAAAAAATCGTATTTTGTTGTTTATCAAGTAACGTTTATCAGTTTCAGATAATACGATGATAGCATTTATTCGAGGAATAGTAAAATTACCTGATGCACTGTAGAAGAGCTGGGCAGCACTTGAAGTTCATGGTACTTGATTGGTATTTGAATTGCGGGACTTCCAGTACGAATTCACTTAAAGCAGAGCTGGTCAAAATATCAATAAATATTTTAAGTACAAAGTATCACAAGTACCCGAAGTATCAAGTACTTTTAATTAATAGGCTCATAGTGTTAAGCGTTATCTAGGCTTAAAAAATGGTGTAAAGTAATTTGCATCATAATGGCCGTCGCATTTATTAGAATATTCGAGCTATGCGCAAAATTGTAATCAATGACGAAGCCATGTGCAAACAACTTTGCACCTTTTTTCGTAACCTAAAATAATGTCTATATCTCATAAAATTGAAATGGTAAATTTACCGCAAGGTTTATTGCCGAAAATCGTTAACTGAACTTTGCTAGGTGAGATAATCTAGAGAAAACGTCACTTCCGGGTGAAAATTCAAATTTTCATATGGGAAATGACGTTTCCCCTAGATGACGCCACTATTGGCCGAAAAAGAGGGGAAAAATAACATATTTCGCAGATTTTCGACAATCAATTATTTCTATTCCGAAATTTAGCCGAAATTTAAATTCATAATGTAGATATAAGCGTATTTACAGATTTAAACAAGCAAGAAGTCAGCCCTACTCATGATGGTGAGCTGAATAATGGAAAAGAAACTATACGTAGTGAACACGTTTTATTACGGGAATATAAAATGGAAGTTACATGCGATTTAATAATATTATTCTTCTGATATATACAGGGCATGTAACTTGGACGTAATATGTAATGTATCAATTACTATATGCAGTTAATATAACTCCTATGTGGTTGTAACGTTATAGTTGTGTATGAACATTGTGTATCCGTTACATATCATACTTGTCATAATGTTAGTGTAACTTTCGTGATAATCAGCTAATGTTAATAGTGTACAACATAATTATATTACAATAGGACTCTACAGAGTCACACGTCACAATGTGTTATACGCCTGTATATATCTCCCCCTGTATTCATTTTTTATCCCTCACTGTTTTACCGGAAAATAATTCCTTGGTAATTTTCGGTGAATTACCAAAAGTCGTTTCCCGCAGCTCAGAATCTTGCATTCGGCTTTCTGCGTAAAAAATTCCTTAAATTACCAAAAACGGTCATTTAACCCCTTGCACGGTCCCTAGACGAGTCTCTGCCTATAAATTTATAAGTTCTCGCATTCGGTCAAATGACCCAGATCATTTACCCACCTATTATTAATAATTATTTGCCACTAATTAATTATTCATTGTTACCTGCAAACACCTGTAGAACAAACATTAAAGTTTCCGGTCGCTGGGAGAAACGATGTGGGTCCCGCTTAAACCCTCGACTTGTACGGTGAGCTTGAACGAGCGCGAGTACCAACACCGGCCGCGAGATAGCGAAGCGGCGTCCAGCGTTTCTCGCAAGCGGAGCTGCCTCGGAACTCCTATAAGTAGTCGAGCGAAAGCACTGTTGTCACGCGAGATCGACCTGGCTACGGAACCAATAAAGGCTACATGCAAGTGTTAAAGCTGGTTCTGGAGTATCTAACTGAGATCCGGTCCCTTTTTCCTCTCCTGCTCTAGCGGATGCGCTCTCCTTTTGCCCCATCCTTGGCCGCGAAAGGTATGTTGCCCCGCTTTTCTATTCTGACCGCCCCTACTTCTTGGTCGCGATTAGCTTGCTACTGGACTGCCCCCACTTCTTGGTCGCGGTCACCCTTGCTACCCAGACCGCCCCCACTTCTTGGTCGCGGTCAATCCTTGTTTCTCGGACTACCCCCACTTCTTGGTCGCGGTTCTCAACTTGATTCTTTCTTTCCAAGCTGACCAAGGCCGGCCTGTTTGGATGCCTTCCCGAAGTGAAAAACGAATCTAAAAGAAAAAGGCAGCCGCACTCCTGCGAGCATTCGCTCCCACTTACCGACCGGTCCTGGCGGATATCACAAGCCCTGAGCACGCAATCCCGTATGTCCCGACACCGATCCACCGGAATCTTTTACCGATCGACATCCCGTCGAGACCGTTACCTCCTCCCGACGTACTTCCACAAGACCCCGGCGATCGGGACTGAAGCTACCACGGTCGGTAAAGAGGATCGTTGGAAGGGTACCGTTTTCCACCAGCTCCGTCTCCTACGAGATCACGGTCCGGACGATCACGCTCCCACTCCGACCGGGCCTCCTCGCGGAACTAACCCGCTACACGAGATCCCGGTAAAGGAGATCCCTGCTTCTACCGCAAGAACGGAGGCCCGCGTCGTGCTTCCTCAGAGCCGTCCTCGTTCTCCTCCACCACCGACCCGGAAGACCATCCTGCTCGAGGCTCCACCGATCGCGGGGTAAACCCGAAAAACGAAACGGCCCTTTACAGGGCCACCACAAACAAACCAAACACAATCCCTAGGCACTGTCTCCGTCGACCAATCGCCTGGCAACGCGACAACAAATGTTTATAGCGATATTTATAACCATTACTAATCTGCAGGCCTTGTTAATGTTACAAAGTGTGGTAATTATGGTTAGAAAACCAGGCTTCATAACAGGTACATTAGTCATGGTGCCAGCGATCATGAAAATCAGGGACGTCAGCGAAATATCATGAAACTTTACCATTCTGGAAAAATCATGGAATTTTTCGGTCCATCAGGGAAATTTTTACAATTTTTGTTTTCAAGAAACCTTTTGTCCAGCCTTTTGAAACAAAACTGAATTTTTTTTCCTCATTTCATTATTAAGATTTTAAAAACAATTGAATTAGCAATATTGAAATTCACGGTATTTACTTTGAAATATGAAATATCAATGTCCATGTAAAACTGGTTGATCATCGTCATTGACTCTCTTTACCGCTGAGAGTTACGAATACACTAGGACCTCGATTTCATTCCCAGCAGCGGGACCGGCTCCCGCTCACACTCACGATAATAGATAATAAATACGTATTATTTCATGCCAATTTTCAACTATAATTTTGTCTCTTATCTTCATCCTTGAATGGTTTGGAGTAGTCATGAAATAATCATGGAAATATCAAGGACGTTTTTTTACGGACTTTCGCTGGATACTATGTTGCAATACTAGTTCGTAAAAGCGAACTTTTGGCGAAGTTTGGGAAGTGGCTGCACCAGCCGGATCGAGTGCTACCATGGCACAGAGGGAAACCGCCGTCAGGAGTCCGCTTTTACGTACAAGAATCACATATTATTTTATGTAACAGATGCAGGAGAAGCGCTACTCCGTGCCTGCTGATTGTGGCGCTGCGAAAAGCGTGCAATAAATTCCAGAAGGCAACAAAAATTCATACGCAAAGGAGCCAAACTGCACATGCGCAAAAGTAAATCGCACGCATAGGAGCTGAACTGCGCATGCGCCAGGAATTTATACGCTCTTGGTTGCAAAGCTCCACTTATGCCAATCTCGGCAGGCATGGAAAGTAGCGCTTTTCATGCATGATTTACATACAATATGCTTGTAATGATGTCATAACAATCAAATAATTACTGCCTTTCTTATTACCGTTAAATGACTTATCGGTCAATACTTAATATTAAAAAGTAAAGTTTATAAATCAGTCATAATAATATAGCCGAATAGGTATGGTCACTGTCTACAAGTTCGAGGGTCCCAGGTTCGTGTCCCGCCGATGGTACACAAATTAATAACATTTTTTTAAAGTGGATTGGTTCCTATTAGAGTAATTTCGTTTGTCATTAATAAATATAATGATTCAGCGATAGAATTCGCGATAATGTTTCGTTTCTTGTTTTTTTTTTTTTTATTAAATATTGCATAGCATATAGTTATATAATAATGATGTAACACGGTAATATAACTGTGTTATTTTGCTGAGTCAGAAATGGTAACTTACATATAATTTACATGTACCATTCTCGTAATATTACTGTGTTTACTGGGCATGGAGAAAAATGATATTTTTATTCTGTTCAAATGAGTTTCGGTCGTTGAAAATGACTTGTTTCTATAACACAAAGTTTTGCTGCCATATCGTAAGTTTGTAAAATCTCTGACCGACAATTGTTTGCAAAGGTGTTCTTTATAAATCACATAAATCAAATGACCCGATTCAGAATTTGTTGTCGCAGAAACATTTTTTATGTGGAAAAAAATATTGTTGCGGTGGCAAAAAATTTTTTTTTTTTTACAAAAATTCTTAATTTTTCGGACTATCCTGCAAATCACAGGCAAATCCCAAAAAACATTTTGTTTATGCCCGGTGATATAGGGTGCCAAAGTTTAGTACACACGGTAGTTAGGCATAAGCTGATATTGCACATATATTTTGTGCACGAAATTTAGAAGTTTTAACTCTAACTTTCTTACACGCAACTTTTTTTCCACAATGAAACTATGGCGATTTCCTAGTGTTTCCAAATCACGAATCGCAGATCAACCGCATATGAAAACAAATATCTTTGTTTCCACGTAGTTTTAAAACTGTTCAATTTATCAGCCCAACCCAATTTGTAGGTTGCCTGCTTAATTCTTCATCTAAATGCTTTTATGCAAACAATAAATTTAGATTTTGATAAAGTAGTCGCAAGTGTGTATTTAATAACAATACATACGATGCATTGGCGATCGTTTCAGTTTTTAAACATTGTTATATTAATATATATAATTACATCCACATATTGTCAACAGGCCATCGACGGAAAAGTCCTTCAGCCGCAGGCTTTCTTTTATCTGGATTGTAATGGTGTATACTCTTTTATTCTTCTTCGTTTAACATTCTGTTTAGATGTTGATATGTAGTGTGTGTTGAATCTTATTGTCTTCGGATAATGTTTTGTGCAGATTGTAAACATAGCGGTTGGATGTTCGCTAGCTGATTCAATGCAAATCGTTTATTGAGATATGTTTTGTGATGTTGTATTCCCCGTGGGACGGGCGAAATCATCGGTAAATTAATAAACTAAAAATTGGGCCAAAATCGTGCAACGGGCGGGAAAAAGGGGGGGGGGGTCAAACAAGATAAAAATAGTACTCGTGGGGAACAATAATAACAATGGTTTAATGATGCAAAAGAATAACAAAAGTTGAACTTGAAGAGTTGATAAATAATAACAATAATGACCGCTTCGACGCCGGTACTGGTACGTCGAAGTCAAACCAAAAATAACAATAATAATCCTCTCTTCAACGCCGTTACGGGTACGTTGAAGAGCCTAACCGAAAATATGAAGAAATAGAACTGAAAATATAAAAATTAACCAAAAATACTGCTTCGGCGCCGTTACGGGTACGCCGAAGGTCGAATGAAGAATAACAAGAATAATTTCTGCTTCGACGCCGTTACTGGTACGTCGAAGACAGAACCCAAAAATAATAAATCGACAACGAAAGAATAATGAGAAATGGTAATTAATCAGTCAAAAATAAACGCTAGCAAAACGGGAATAATAACCTAAATAATCTCTGAAAAATACTGGACAGTCGCAAATAATAATCCGGGAAAAAAAAAGGGGGGGAAATAGTCGGGGCAATAATACTCAAATTTTAACAATGATATCGGGGAGAAACGAAAATGCAATTGGTTCAAAATGGTCAAAAACTGCTAATAAAGGGGGATGCAAAAGAGGGAAATGTTCGGAATAAATTTGGGGAAGTTATGGGGATTTTAAGGGGGATTTTGTGGGACAGTCAATGGGACTTCGAGGGGGTTCGTAAGGGAAAGCTGATCAGGCAAAAGTTGCCCGAAAATCAAAAACTAACTGAAAAACGGCTCAAATGGGCGCCAGCTACTTTAACGGTGTAGCACCGGAGCAGTCCGTGCAGACGGCACGGATCTCGTCTCAAAAAAACAAACTCAAAAAACTCTATACTTGAAAAATTTCTCTGTCTCGACGGACAGTCCAGCTAGCTCGGGAGAGGGAAGAGGGCTCAGGGGGGAGGGTACACGAATCCGACGGCTTCTTACACTATTACCTCGGTACAGGCTAAATTATACAAAAAAAAATGTCTTAAGGGCTCAAAAGGAGGGAAGGGAAAAACTTTAACTAAATAACTTATCAATTATCACGAATTTTACGCGTTTTACGCCGCTCACCACGCGCGCGATATCTCTCTTTGCTCGTGTAACAAAGGACGTCGACCACGTGTCGACCACGAGGCAAAGTCTTTTCCGAATGATTTCTACTAAAAATAGGGGGCTTCGGGGGAGGAAAAAGGGTCAAACAGGGTCGGGAAAAATGTGGGCAAAAACTTACGGGTCGTCGGGGTTCACTCACTCAATGCACTCAGATCCTGGTTACAATATTTCCTCGAATCAGTGGGTAGCCTCGGTCGTTATAAAGTTCCGTACAATGGTCCAAATCGTATTCCTTGGCTATTACTGAGTCGTCGTAAGGGGCGGGTTTTACTCTCCTACACGGAGTCGGAATTAACAGTGGGCAGCCGAGTCGTCTTACAAATTTGGGGAGGATTTTTACTCGCTTTCGGCTGTGGAACAATACAATTTTCTCTTAAAAATTACGGACACCCGATCTCACACACGTCTGCACACCACGCGGCTCGGCTCGGTGAGTCGGGGAGAGAGAGGGGGCAGGGCGATGTCTTCTTCTTCATCGTCCGGTCTGGCGCTGGAGATGACGGTGGGGAACGAGAGCACCTGTGCGTCGGCTTTGGTCGGTAATCGGAGTCATGGACGGGCGTTTCCTCCGGACGACGGGGGGTGGCGACAGAGGTGTCGCTGGATCGTCAATCGATGTCGTGCGTCGATGATCACAGCGGCAGCGGACAGGCGGGGCGGGCAGTGGCGACTTTTCGGCGGGCTTTTCGAGGCTGGTTCGGACGGTCTTTCACAGGGCTTTTTCCCCTCGTCCACGATCCTCCTACCTTCCTCGGCGTCAGCACGTCGGCTCTCGTTCTTTTGCTGTTCCTGGGGCTTGCTGGGTCGTTGGGCTGTTCCTTGGGGCTGTCGGGGGAAATCTTGACGTTGCCTTCGAGCCGCGCACACTCACACAGGGGGTAACGGGAGGGAAGAAAAAAAAAGGGAATTTAAACACTAACTTACACAAAATAAAAACCAGAGAAAAACGTAAAAAATAGCCATGTCTAACGTTCGGTGAGCGGCGGACTCGAGCCGAGTTTGGCGAGGGACCTGTGACGTACCACGTCACAGTTTATGTTATAGGAGTGATGCTAATTGCTTCATATACTAGTGAGTTACGCGGGTTGTGTAGCGAGTTATTAGGGTGTCTTATCCTTGCTAGACTCCGGATGGCACTGGTTTCGGCAGTTTTGATTTTCTAACCCGTGTTCCAAAATTGGTCTGCATATGGGGGATTCCATCTGACTTCGGTCATCCTCCGGCCAGACCTCTTCCAATTCGAGCGAAACTTTTTTCCTGTTTTTAGATACGTTTAAAATGAAACATAATTTTTTTTTTTTAATTTTTTCGAGCATCCGTGACAAAGCAATCGATAATTGAAAATTAGTAATAATAATTTTTCTTAAAAAATCGATGTAAGATATCTCTGTATTGGTATCGGGAAATATTAGGTGTGCGATGGATTCGACTTGAATGATACTTTAACAAAAAAAGTAGTGCCTAATTTTTCGAAGACATTTGGCATGTTAAACATCGATTTACAGTTAGAAAAAATAATTTTTCGATACGTTGGACATTTTTCATTTTTTTCAAAAAATCTTTGAAAAATACCAGAAATTATGAGACTTCAGCGATTATGGTATCTCTTACGGTTTAAAAGATATTATTTCTTGAACATTTTATAACCTACAATAACTTTACGGCTATGAGTGTTCCTTTCATTCTTGGGATCTGGGTTGGTAACAAACAATAATATTGCAATTAATTGAGATTTTTATTTGCTTCATCAAATAAAAATTCAGGTCGTTAAACTCTTGCTCTCGAGGAATTTTACTTCCTCAAAAAGGAAGCAAAATTCTAATGCTGCTCCCTCATGCAGTAAGCAGCATTCTAATGTAAACGTGTTTAGAATGATCCCATACATCGAAAAATCATATTTAGAAACAATTTCCGGATGTGTGAACGCCTACGTGCGTGCGTCCGTACGTCAGCACGTATTAATCAGACGACAAAAATTCAAACCGCTATAACTCGAGAATGCCTCTACCGATCAAGATGAAATTTCATACACGGCATGTGTATGCCGTGTATGAAAGGCTTCTTCAAAATTTCAATTTTTTTTTTGTACGCCAATTTTAATTTCTTCAAAAATATCTGTGCGCACTCCAACTCATACATTTTATTAGCTATCCCGCTAAAAACGCGTACACAGATAGAGTATGATCGTCCGTTGATCCCATTGAAGTTTCGAGAGAATCAATCGAGCCGTCTAAATTTTATGTCATTTTTTATTTTTTGAATTTCATGAAAAAAAGAATACTTTACTTTAGACGCAATTTTCCGCACTAAATATTAAGTTATGAATCTGACACTTATTTTACTATATCACGGAAGCCAAAATACAGAAAATGCTTTCTCATAGACGAAGCTTCGCAAATAAAGGAACATTATGAGAGAGCCATGTCAACATTTCAATTTTAAACTGGCATGAGGAAGCGTTATGAAAATCTCAAGTTTTTTCTATATTTTAATATTTGGTGGATTTTCAATGGCAAAAAGTTGTACGTACCGTTTTTTACACTTTCATGTGTTTTTTTTTAATTTTTTTTTATAGCCCCCTGTTGGCTCGTCCCCTGGCGGAGACCTGTGCCACTCTCTTCAACACTTTCATGTTTGTACTACTTCCAAAAGGGCGTACCTGTGCGCATAAGCCACGACCTTAGTCATGTGATACTATGTGTACTATATCAGAACAAATCAAACTAATTGAGGAATCTACCTAGAAATATTATATTTCGTGAGAATTTTCATTATAACAGCTAATATTTTTATTTCTCGACAGAAAGGAGAAACATTTTTTGGTACTCCATGTACTTCATAAGTACTGCAAGTACAAGTGCATGCAAAGTACCAAGAATTTCATAACGCATAAAGTACACAGTACTTCAAATACTGAATACTTCAAGTATTGGATATTTTAAGTACTTAGTGTTTGACATATTTAGCTGGCTCCGAATTTCACATTTCACGTACTGTGTCTTAATTTACAGTTTTTGAAGTAATGGAAAAGAACTTTAAGTGTAGTATACTTCAAGTACTTCCGGTACTTTAAGTACAGTATTTAAAGTACACACGTACTGAAAGTAGTTGGAAAAATGGTAATACAGTAGAACCCCAATTAACTGAGATGCTCGGGACCGAACAGTCCCCGGATAATCGAAATCTCAGTTAAAGCGAACTAGACAGCGAAAGTACATATGTAAGTTAATAATGGCTAATGATACAACTTTATTTTGACTAGTAACCATGATATTTAGTACAACTTGCACTTATTTGTTAAATAGTGTGAACTAGAATGTAAAGTTTTGGATTGTTTTTCATTAATAGTACGTAAGCTAGTATTTTTTTTAAGTACTCAGTAGGGGTGAGCGATATTTAAAAAAAGCATCGATACGGAAATAATCGATGGTTTGAAATGGATTTTTTAATAAAAACATCGATAATGATCGATTCTTTTCGTATCGGAATAAAAACGCGTCACTTTTAAAAGAGCTGCAGTTACAAGATGAAAGAAACAGTCTATAAGGTAACAAACCGACGTAACTGTCGATAAATCTTGGAAAACCATACAAAAATAATCAAAACGAATTTAAAACAAGCGTACATATCTTAGGTAATATTGTTTTTTATTCATTGACACGTGACAAATTGATCATGAAATGTTGCCGTTCTTGGTTTTGTATGGAGTGCCGTATGATGATTCACAATTCCAGTTTCGTTCGAATGATACCTGAGTTGTTTCTTTCTGCAAACGTATACCTACGCAAAGAAAACGCCAATTAATTGCACGCCAATATCACGTGTACGTTAGAAAATTATTATCATACCTGAATAGGAAAAAGTGCAATGGGAGCAAGTACAGAAGGGTTTGATACAGGACATCTCCGAAAGCTGAAGAACATCGATAGTACAACATGTTATATTATTAAAATTCTCAAACACATTAACTTTATGTATTGTGAGAACATTAGATGTATGCATTCTTCTTAAAGTAATACATCAACCGATAAATCACGGCAAATACAGGTACACGAGCTATCACATCAAGACGCTTAGTTATGCCCACCGTTCGCAATATACGCCAATATTCTTTGCCGAGTGATCCCAAGAATAATAACCCATTGAGTCTGCCTCCCGTTAGTCGACCGCAATTTCCAGCTTTAATCGGGCCGGCTGTCGGAAGTAGCAATGACGCTTAAAGATTTTCGAGCGCATGCATGTAGATCGAGTCCACAACTCCCAACTTCTTCCAGTACTCGATAGTTTTTTCGGATCGCGGGACAACTGGTTGATTGAGATATTGCCTAAGTTCGAGAGTGAGCTCTTCGTAAGTGGAAGCTGCCGTCCGATTCTCGGAGGCAATGAGCTATTATCGTTCGCTATCTGTGAATTATTTTCGTAGGTAGGACTTTCGTTTTGATTTAAATCTGTTTTAATAATCGCATCGATCCTCCTGACTGCAGTCGCGGCAAGAAGCGGTTTTTGAAAGTGCAATTTGTTAAATCGCGGGTCAAGATTCGTTGACATTGCGAACAGCTCGGAGACTCGTAGTCTTTAAATCGTCGATGTGATTCGACGAGTAGTTTTTCTTGGAACTGTTTGCCTATTTTGGAAGTCACATCGCGCGTGCGGTGTCCGTCATGCACCGGATAATCAGAATGATCTAACTTGATGTGGCGTACGTATCTCCACTACACTTGGTTATCACATTTTCCACAGATTTTAAAAGCAATACTATATCCCGTAATAAATCGAGTTCATTGTGCGTAAACAATTCTACGGCGCCTTTTCACTTGAGCGTGACCGGGTATACATACTCGTAAAATTCCAAGAATCGCCCAATCATATTAAGAGTGGAATTCCACCTTGTCGGAACGTGTCGAATAAACTTGAGAACTGTTACTTTCGTTTTTCCGTCTCCTTTGTGCAGTCGCCGTAATTCGTCCAAAGAAACGACGCTACGTCTCGTTAGCGTAACAATTACTTCAACTTTCGAGATAGTTTCTTGAACTCTAAATGTAGCACATCTTGCATCCGGTACAATGTGCGATACGGTGTAAGCTTTTGCTTACATCCGATGTGCTTGGAAACTCCAACACAATCGTTTACTGCTTTCTTAATATTCGCGCCGTTGTCAGTCACGATTGCTGTCACGTTTTCGCGATTGATCCCAAAGCACTGAATACCCTCCATAAGAATCTCAGAAAGACAAAGTGCACTGTGACTTTGTTTTAAAGAGAATACTACTAAGCACCCACTTTTCATTCCATTGCCACTTAAGTAGTGTACCGTTACCCCCAGATATGCACGATTTGAAATATCTGACCACATATCGCATGTGAGGGTTAGTACAGTAACATGCGCAATCTCTCTTTAAAGATGCCTTGCAGGTGTTCATACTTATCATCCACGAATCGAGTGATAGTTCGTCTTGATCGAACATTGTACCGTGGAACTGCTGCCTTCATGAGAGTGCGGAATCCTTCGTTTTCGATGGTACCGAGAGGACAATTGTCGGTAGCGAGCATGTACAATATGGTGTTGGTAATTTTTGCGGATCACATTCCTCCATCTGCCAACCAAGAACATAAAATATGGGTCAACTCGCTAGAATAATTGTAATCATCCATCACAATAAACTCAACGATGCAAAAATTTTTACCTACGAATGAGTGGGCTTGTTGAAAAACTTTCTCAATTTGTTAATCGTTGTCCTCTGATTGAACCTGTCAAAAGCACCAAAATTGGTTTTTACCCAGTAAACACAGAAATCTAGCAGCAATGTAATAGCAATGCAACTGAAAATAACAGGTAATATTACAAGAATGTTACATGTAAATTACATGTAAGTTGCCATTTCCGACTCAGCAATATAACACTGTTATATAACCGTGTTATATCGTTGTTATATAACAATGTAATATACAATTTTTATGTAAAAAACATATTATGGCTGATTCCATCCTTGGATCAAGGTCTTTATTACTGAAAAATCAAATTATTCTGTCGATAGGAACAAATACATCTCAGATAAAACGTTATTAATTTGTGTGCCATCGGCGGGATACGAACCTAGAACCCTCGAACTTGTAGACGGTGACGATACCTATTCGGCTATCTTGGACTTGAGAACATAACTTTGGAAAATTGTATACACGGTTCAGATGGATTACCTACGGACCATGACTGATTTATAAACTTTAATTTTTAGCATTAAATATTGGTCGGTAAGCCCTTTAACGGTAATAAGGAAGCCAGTAAATATTTACTTGTTATGTGACGTACGGGCGTTGACGTACGGGCGTTCGGTTCGTATCCCACTTCTGACACCAATTATTTGTGACGTACGGGCGTTGACTACGTCAAAATAGCCCCGTCGCGGGAAGCGCGACGAGTTTATATTTTTGTTCGGGATCGTCTCCGGTTCGTCCTATACAGGACGCTCTCCGATATTTCGCACAGGTCGCCAAATAATTAAGACAGTAATTTTGTATGACTTGAGATTTAATATTGATGACAAATGTTATTAGGTTGCAATACAAAGGCTACTAACGAGAATTAGCGGAGATAGTAATATTGTGCCGGCAAGTACTCACGCATACAGACGCTCGCACACACATACACGGTCCCTTCACTCCACTCTCTCTCTCTTTACACTCTTCACTCCTTTTCTCTCTCTTTACACTCTTCACTCCTTTTCTCTCTCTTTACACTCTTCACTCCTTTTCTCTCTCTTTACACTCTTCACTCCTTTTCTCTCTCTTTACACTCTTCACTCCTTTTCTCTCACTCTCTCTCGTACCGTAATCACACACTTAATCTACACGACAATATTGTTCGTGGCGTGGATAACTACACTTATGAACTAGCACGATCAGGCTCACCACCGCGGGGTGCAACACTCTTGAGGCTCCTTACGGTCTTCGCGACTTTCGCTCTAATAGACCGGGGTGTTCCCTCGAGATTTACAATACTATGCGGGTGCTAATCGAGGAGTTCATTCCGTAGACCAAGCTCACGCTTCCTGTGTCTAAACGGGACTGTCCTTCCCGGTCCGTTCATCCGTCGATTTCTCGACCGTCGGATGACAAGCCGCGGAGGATTTCTGCAAAGCAGCGAAATTTTACCTCGCTTGAGAGAAGGCGAGAGGAGGCGTTAGGATGGCCCCTCCAGCCCTCGCTCGCGATTCTCGAGAAAAATATCGCGCGACCCGTGTCGCGTACAATAACGCCCGGAACAGGGTCAAAATAATCCCGCGCGATACTAGAGAACTAACTAAGGGAAATAAAATATTAAAAAGGCAACGGAATACATCTTGTGTATTCCGATACCTTGATGATTAATCCCGCCGCTGACGAGCCCGAACATGCTATATCGCGAGTTCTAGTCACGAATTGCGCGAGAAAATTTGGAATAAAAATTATTCCCGCGCGGAACGTGACAGTTATAACATCGTTATAAGCATGTTATGTACTGTGACGCGGTATTTTTGTCCGTCACAAAAGTTTATCGGACGTATGCGAGAGAGAGACGGCGCGCGCCCTCGCGGCGCGCAGATCCCTTTCTCGGGCAGATTCGTACGGTTTCAGTAGCGTTACCTTGACATAATCTAATTAAAGCGAATAAAAATTACATGTACCATCCGCACCCGGGCGAGTCACAAGGACAACGAAGCGACCGTCGGTCGACCGTACCGGTAGACATGACTTGGCCAGACGCTGAGGAAACAGCGCTTCCACCGATCCCGGACGATGCGCAGAGGATGACCATCGTCCGTGCCTTCTGACAACCAACAGCCTGCCTCCGAGTTCTCGGAGAAGTTCCTTCTGGACCCGACGCCGTACCCGCTCATCGCAAGCATTCTTCGCGTCGTGGCTGTGACTTTGCGCCAGCCGAAATTTGAATATTAGCGCGCGCGAGCGCTGCGCGTATCTACGATTGCGAGGCTGCCCTGTGTGGCGCCGTTTAGCGTGAGCGATAGGCGATGGGAACTAGAGTGGGCGCGGGGAAGCGGGAGGTTGAGAGATCGCGATCGAAGAAAGTGGCGAGAGTTCGGGAGCTGCTGACCGCGACGGTGCGCTGCGACGAATTCTCTCTCTCTCGACCCGACCATTGTCTTGGCAAAGTTACGAAGGAAGGAAGGAGGAAATTTATCGATCGACCAAGATTACGGGAGGCTGTGCCCTGTTATTTGGCCGTTACTTGGACCGGACACTTGTTGTAACCCATTACCGGTAAGCCTCTCGCATTGTATTGTAAAAGTGAATATTCGATTTTTCGACGCACCGGCCTGCCGGTGATTCGTCGTTGGCGGGATACTCTTGGTCGAGGCGTCGACCGTGATTTCGGGCTGTCAATAATAATTTGTGCGTCGTCGCGGGTGACGTTAATATCTTAGATTCGCGGGTGTCGAATAATGCATCGTAAGTGCCACCGTAGAGTTGCGTTGTTGGCGTCGAGAATTGACGCGCGGGACACCGGCACCGAGTTCGCGCGCGAATTTGTCCGGAAATCTTGGGAGAATCCACTTTGTATTGTCGAAAGTATTTGTTCGTGTGAATAACTGTTTCGAGTGCGCGCGATGCGGGTCTCCGTGCCGTTTCTCGCGAGTGGAAAATTCGTAACCCTTGTCGGCGGTAGCAGCCTTCCGACGGGTAAACCCTGCGAAAATAAAGCGAGGACGGCGCGTGTCCGTTTCGCCCCGGCTTCTCCGGGTAACGCATTTTCTTTCCGTGCAACTTGCCTGCGCGTTTCCATTACCGGTACGTCTCGAGGAATTTTTGATCGGCCTCAGCGCACAGAGATCCGCGCTTCGCCAAGCGTCTCGCAACGGGTCCTTCTGACCTTGCGGCGTGACCGCTGCTGCGCGGCCGAGCAGCGTGCTCGGGTATTTACCGGTAACTTCTCCGACTCATATCTTAAGCCGAAATTTAGTAGGGATTTAGGGCAATAATATTCTAAAATTTCCTATTCTTTCTTTATGATATTTGCACGGTTTATTTTATTACTTTTTGGGCATTAGGCCACCCCTCCTGCCGGCGAAGTGAGTAACCGTCAGGAGTGTATCAGGGACCGTTATTATCGGGTAGCACTTAATGTGAGATGGTTGGATGTGAGCAACCGAAAGCGAGCGATTGTTTTATCTTTGAATTTAATTTAGCCTTTATCTTTGAATTTAATTTTGCTTTTATCTTTGAATTTAGTCTTGCTTCTATCTTTGAATTTAATTCTGGTTCCCTTGTCTTGGAATCTTGCTCCAGATTGATTTTAATAAATTGTACAGCTCGACTCTCGTAAAACTGTGCCGAGAACCTCATTTATTTGACAACTCGAGAATCTCCCGAACCGCTCCTCTGCCATACCCCCAAGGCTGCAACTAGCCTAGCGCAACCTAGGCCTTTCCTGTTGAAACATCGATCCCGATCGTGTCGCACGCTGTGTGCGGCTAGCGCCCATACCGAGATTACCATCCAGAAATTACTGATCGAGGGACAGTGTTTTGTGTCGACTACCGGTAGAGTTTTGAAGATTCGTTCTACCCGGGAAATCGCCTCACAGTACCTGTTACGCAGCCTGGTTTTGTAACCGCAACGCTACCACCCTTTGTAAAATTAGTAATGGTCATAAACATTGTTATAAACATGTTATATAAACTTTACGTAGTCCCGTTACATTATTGGAATGTAATTACGTTATACACCATTAACATTGCCTGATTATTACGAAAGTTACACTCACAATGTTACAAGTATGTTGTGTAAAGGTTACACAATTTTTATACATAACTATAACATTACACCGATATATAACAGTTACATTAACTGCATATAACAATTGAAACATTGCATATTACTTCCATGTTATATACCCTCTATATATCGGAAGAATAACATTGTTACATTACATGCAACTTCCACGTTATATTACCGTAAAAAAACGTGTTCACTGGGTTATTAATGTTGTGGCCTATAGCAAAGTTCGTCCGATCGCGTGAGGATATATCGATAGAGTAACTTACAGGAACGTTCCTTCGCATCGGGGTGTCTGCATTTTTCGGAGGCGAATCGTCTTCATTTTCAGACAGTCCTCTCTTCCTTTTACTTACCCCGGTGTTCAATTCAGAACCAGTCTTTTGCTTACTTCCTGTAGCAATGGATGGTCTTATGGCATGCTTTCGAGCAAGATGCTGCATTAAATTCGTCGTATTTCCACCGTGTTTTATCATATTTGTATAAGTTTGGCATCGGGCAGTCGTACCATCTACCATTGTAAAACTATCCCAGACTGTACTTTTCATCTTCGAGGTTCGATTTGCAAATACAACTTTCCTGTAAACAGCCCGTATTGTTAGACATGTACAATTTTTGTGTAATAGCAAGTCAAATATTATAAATACATACTTACGACGTTTAAATGGACGTCGCGTGTTTGACATCAAATGCGAACTTACTGATTGACTCTATAACCAACGGCATCGAAGACGAACAATCTCTCACAGTTTGTACCGAAAAAGCTATTGGATTTGCAGAAACACGGCTTAACAGAAATTAACGTTTATATTTAATTGTATATTGACAATACAAAGTACCGTCTTACGATGTTCATGAAGACCCGGGAAGAAAGATTGGTGCGGTCAATGTGTTCACGGCAGGCGTCTTAGTATTGATGACTATCGACTTCATATCCGATGGCTTTGCCGGGTGATCCGGTGGAGGCGTATTCATTATGCACGACGTTTTATGTATGTTTGGGGCAGTTTCGGGATCGGCTTCTGTACAATATATTGACAGCGTTATTAGTACATTAGTACTAATAACGTTGATAACTTCATTAGTAAATTCTCTTTGTCATCCTTATCATCTTTACAAATCTTGAGAATACAAACCATTGTCATCTATATTCTGAACAGCCTCAAATTCATCTAAGAGTAGTTCAGCATATTGTGAGGTAGCAGTCTTTCTTCCAAATCTACTTCAGATAGATCATTTGGATCACTGGAAGAGAAACACGAGTAAATATTATTCCACGTTGAGAATACTCCGATTCTAAGAAAATAAACACAATAATAATGCGCCTGCAAATTCACATTGTCCTTTGACCGTGAACTGACCTTCATATCTGCGTCCTTATTGACTATCGCGCTCGATTCGATCAAACCCCGAATATAATTTGCCGTACGTTGATCATCGTCTGAAATATTATACCCATATATTACCTCTGAAAACTATTACAATAATTAATTAACAGTATAATCGCAGTTTACTTACCTATTAATGGTATCCACTCAACTAAGGACACACTGGCAACGGAAAAAGAATCTTGATCGTTGATACGAAAATAAACATGTACGGGGTTCGAAACCAAACTTTTTGAAGCCCCTCTAATGTAAAAGGATTCATCTCCACACTAAAAAACTCGATTTCGATGTACTGTATAATCGGGACACTAAATAACGGAAAATCGACGAATCGAGAATTTAAAAAATCCGCGGTCAAGAAATCACCGGCAAACTTGCGGACTATCCGAAGCCGGCATCGGCAAAAAAAGGATTTTTTTATTGTGCGTTTAAATATCATATCGTGACGATGGTCGCAACATTCTCTTGCCGAATCGATTATTCAAAACATTTATTTAAAACATTCGAAAAATTCAAAATGTCATAAAATTTAAATGGTTAGATTGATTCTCGTGAAATTTTAATGGGATCATCGGACGATCATCTTCCATCTGTATACACATTTTTATCCAGATAACTGGAAAATTGTAATAGATAATTGTAAAATTGTAATGTCCGTACGTGCAGACATTTTCGATGAATTTAAGAATGACGCACAAAAAAAAAACACAACTGAACAGTTTTAAATGAAGTTTTGCAGAAACCTTGGCTATTAATCACACATGCTGTGTGTGAGATTTCAACTTGATCGGTAGAGGCATTTTCGAGTTATAGCGGTTCCAATTTTTCGTACCCAATTCACATACACACATACATACATACATTCATACATCCGGACATTTTTTCTAAACATGATTTTTCGATGTTTTGGAACATTCTGAACATGTTTCTATTAACATTTCAAAGTTTTTGTTTCGCCATAATAAACCTCCCTCTATGAAAAAGCAAAACAATGCAGAACAATATAAACCAAGTTTGGTGTCAATCTGTATATGGGAAATTTATTTTTGTAATTAGGCGGAAGTTAGGAGGAAGATTCATAAATAGAATGTGGGTAGAACTGGATACGCACGAAAAACGGTAAATGATGATTGAAGCGATACCAAGGGATAATACAAATAAAAAAAAGATATTGACCAAATTTGGTGTCAATCGGTCCATATTTGGGAATTTATAGTTTGAACAATATTTTTATGGAATACAAATTGAATAAAATAACGTTTATTTTAATGGGGATGTAAAAGGATGATTTACGATTCCAGATTGCGTGCGGTGTATCGAACCACATTCGAGACGACAATCAAAACGTTCTACGCAGTAATGTTCCATTGGAAGGATATCCTTCATTTGGAAGATTTTTCGACCCTCTGGAAGGTGGAAGGAAGGTTTTTGAAAATAGGAAAATTGGAAGCTTTTTTGTTAATGCGATATTTTTCCTCTCAATTCGGAAACATTAAATTTGAACAAATGCAATGGCCCAATCTTGCCGTACGTTTGGTTATAAATCGGTAGGTAAAATAGTCTCATTCATTTATCGTACGGTGGAACATTTTATTTTGGCAATAGGCGCTTTCCAGTCGCTCGTTAAAACTCATTAAGATACTACGATTGGTTCGTTCCGTCGGATATTATCCTAATCTGACAGAATGGACCAATCGTAGGATCGAACAAGTGATTACCAATAATTCTGAATTCCGATTGGCAAACCGTTATTGAGGGGATTGGTGGAAGCGGAACTGGCAGCACAGGCCTATAAGTTTATTGAACGGTTGTTACATCGTCATGGCGCCAACAGTCGCAGGACCCATCGCAACTTAGCGCTATTAGTTTCCACAAACATTACGCAGAAGTTTTCGTGGGCCGAGATTTGGGGAATACCATCATTTCATATACCCGTCGAAAATTATCTCTAGTGTGATCTGAATTGTTTGATGACGCTAATTTTTCTGTTCGTATTATTCCTACCTAACCTATTTCACGATCCAAAAATGTTTACTGTTGCAAAAAAAAAAACTCAATGTTTTCGCACAAAATACTTTTCCATCTGACCAGTACAGATGTGTGATTTCATGGAGTATTTATGGTGGTTGCATATCGTTTACAATCGAATTTTTCATATCTTGATATATTTTATTGATATTTAGTAAAATGGTGGGGTTATATTGCGCTTGGTGATAATATTGTTCACTACTAAGTCAAAAAGTCACTACTTTATAGGTTGCATATAATTTTTTAATTATAAACATTGCTAAATTATGCTAATTCGGGTGAATTCACTTTTTTATCAAATGGTTTATTATTGTGTGAATAGAAACTATTTTTCTACTGAAACTATAATGAGGGATGACGAAAACGTCGATGATCTCGAGATCATCAATACTCCGGCAAAAAAGCGGAAAAAAAATCCATCTCCGACGCCGCGAGTTAGGAAATTCCAGCAGGTGTGGCTTCAGCAACCAAGCTTCAAAGGATGGCTACAGGAAGTAAAAGGCGAAACGGGTTCAGCCCACTGTTCGGCGTGTTCAAGCACCATTCTTTTATCGAGCGGAAAACATGATGTAGAATGTCACGCGAATACACAAAAGCACAAGAAAGCTATAAGTGCATTGAAGCAAACCTCGTCGGTAAGAGCTTTATTCGAAGCTTCATCGGTCCCACTCAACGATCGCAAGAAAAACGCTGTAAAGGAAGCGGAAATTCACATAGCTGCCGTTTTCGCCGCTCATCCGCTTGCGTTTCAATTGATCGACCACATCCTACCTGTGTTTCGACAACACAAAGATGTTTTAGAAGACATCACTTTGGGAAGAAAGAAGTGCACGAATATTGTTAAAAATATCATTGGCACTGTCGAAACGGAAAAACTCGTCACGATTTTGAAGACAACGCCGTTTTCGATTCTCGTAGACGAAAGTACATCGATTCAGAACGGAAAGTATCTGTGCTTGCTGGTTCGTTTTTTTTTGTCCTGAAAGCAACAGAATCTGCGTTAAGCTACTCGAGTTCATTTTACTTGATTCGAAGAATTGTACAGCCGAAGCTTTATTTGACAGAATCGAACGGTCGATTGTTGAAAAAGGGTTATCTATGAAGATGATAATCGGCCTCGGTACTGATAATGCTAGCGTTATGGTGGGATCGCGAAACTCGCTATTCACTAGGCTCGTGAAAGAAAATCCGAAGATTGTTCTTATGCGCTGTATTTGTCATTCCGCGCACATAGCGGCAGGAAACGCGGGCAAATCGCTACCGAAGGAAGTCGAGGCTTTATTACGGAGCTTGGTGAACTACGTTACGAGCAGTCCGAAGAGATCGGCTCTCTTGGAGGAGTTTCAAGAGTTTTGTGGAGAGGCCAAAAGTCGACTATTGAAGCCGGCTAGTACACGATGGCTTTCACTCCAACAGTGCATCGTCAGAGTTTTAGAACACTGGAATTCGCTGAAACTGTACTTCATCGACGCTGTTGCTGAAGACGAGTTAGATACAGCGAAAGATATACTGCGCAAATTGCAATGTCCTATCATCAAGACGTACCTGTACTTCCTAAAGCACGTGTTGAACACGTTTAATACGTTCAACGCATTATTCCAATCGGCAAAAATGCTGATTGCCGTTTTGCAAGACGAAAGTGTACGATTGATTCGAAGTATGTGTCAGAATTTCATTAAGCCGGAATATTTGTCGCGATCGATCTATGAAATCGACGAATTCAATGCGAGCTTTTACTTGCCGTACGGTGAGATATTCGTTGGCAATGAATGCAAAGAACAACTCAAGTTGATTCCACATCGACACCAGATAACGGAAGTTTATCAAAATGTACTGCAGTTTTACATTGCTGCTACATCGGAATTGAAGAAACGACTTCCTCATAGCGATCCACTATTTACGGAACTAAAATTTCTGCAAGCTTCTGTCGCTTTGAAACCTAGTCATCAACGTCAGCTGGTACGCAATATGCCAAAAGTGCTCGAGACGTTTGCACAGTTCGTCAATAGAAGTCTCGTCGAGGAAGAGTGGATGGCTCTATCCGTGTTCTTTGAACCTCAGCGGGTCGACATTCTATCTCAACTTCCTCTCGATGAAATGTGGCAAATTATATCGGAAGTGCGAGATTTCGATGACAAGTACCGTTTTGCCAATATCGGAGCCCTGGCCAAAATCGCTCTGTCACTTCCTCATGCTAATGCCGACGCCGAGCGAATTTTTTCTTGGATGGTCGACTTCGTAACGAAAAAGCGAAATCTTCTAGGAGCCGACACGATAAACAGCATTCTCGTCACGAAGTCAGCTTTCCATCAGGAGAAAAACTGTTGCGTGGATTTCAAAGTTACGAAAAATCACTTGGATCTTCACAACCACAAGAACACACGTGGCTCTTGAAATCTCTCCTTGTCGACTTTGAGGCTGCTGTAACATATAGTAGTATGTTGTACGCGTTTCAAACAGCTGATAATAACGTGATAACGCGAACTTTCCTACCGTGTCTAGTCATAAATAATGGCCACCTTATGTCTATGATAGACGTAACGTCATTGATAGACGTATTCCCAAAGAACTGTTCGTTGCATTGATTTTACTAATGAAACGTTTTCAACATATCATTACACAATGTAACTGTTCTAAGTCACTATTATTACGAACTTTGACAAATAAATATCTATTCTACGTGTGTTGAATAATATTGTACTAATTAAAAATATTGAACTAAACCGCCAATAGTAACATTGTTTCACCAACTGCTTGATAATTTGTCCCCACTTAATTTCCCTAGCCGAGAGAGAGAGAGAGAGAGAGAGAGAGAGAGAGAGAGGGAGAGGGAGAGGGAGAGGGAGAGGGAGAGGGAGAGGGAGAGGGAGAGGGAGAGGGAGAGGGAGAGGGAGAGGGAGAGGGAGAGGGAGAGGGAGAGGGAGAGGGAGAGGGAGAGGGAGAGGGAGAGGGAGAGGGAGAGGGAGAGGGAGAGGGAGAGGGAGAGGGAGAGGGAGAGGGAGAGGGAGAGGGAGAGGGAGAGGGAGAGGGAGAGGGAGAGGGAGAGGGAGAGGGAGAGGGAGAGGGAGAGGGAGAGGGAGAGAGGGAGAGGGAGAGAGAGAGAGAGAGAGAGAGTATTTAGTAACCATTTTTTATCGACAATATTGTTCCTTTATCTAAATAACAATATCGACCAAGTTTGGTGCCAATCGATTTATATTGGGTGATTTCTCTTTAAATAATGAACGCAGGACCGCAGTCGAAAGTGAGCCGGCTGGTACGACGACCGCATGCGCAGTAGACGCGAGGACGCACATTACATTACAGGACACTTTTATAATATTTTCATTTGTAGTCGGGGACATGATGCCCTATCTCAGTATCTACCGAACAGTTATGATCGTAACTGGGCACGTTGGAAGCCTTCTGTCCGAATTATACGTTAAAAGTGTCGTCAGAATACCCAATTTTTAAATTTTAGAGCCTCTTTGGGATACTAACCTGTCGGTTGATAGTATTGTATCGAATACATTTGATCCTTCTAAAATTACTTTCAGTAATTAAGCTTGGTCGGCTACTCTGTTACTGAAATCTCCTATTAATAATTGTTCAACATCGTTTTGCTTCCTCATACAGGAAGCTATGTTTTCGTAAAAAAAAAAAAAAAATTGAAATTTTAATATCAGCGTACTAGAAATGGTTAAAAACGTCGAGAAATGTGATTTTACCTGGTGTCCGAATGTGTGTGACAGATTTGCATCGCTTAGAATGACTATAACTCGGAACCGGCCTGAGATAGTGAGTTGAAATTTTTTACACTACTAGACTGGTCAGTCTCTTCCGTCGGTATAATTTTCATGAAGATTGAGGCCAGTTTCGAAATTTTACGCGAATCCGAAATTTTTGAAAAATGTCTGTGGTAGCTCTAACTTTCGCAAATTTTGAGCTATTGTCCGAAAACTGCATACGAATATAAAATTTTCATGAATGACGTTTGGTATTGAATTTGGCCGAAACCTATCTGAGGGATCAGATTCCATCGAATTTTGATTTTTTTTTTTTTTTTTTTTTAATTACTAAAAATGGTTTAATTTGAGTAAGTATGGATGTATCGAACTTGAATTTGGCACGGGAATGGACTAATGCCGTACAACGTTTCGTATTAAATTTGGCAAAAATTGATTCGAACGTTTAAATTTTAGGAGATATTGGAAATTTTGAAAATTTGTTTCGCCTAACATGAGTGTGAATCAAATATCATACAAAGAGTAAAATGGGTTATAGTTTCGCATTCAGCGCCGAATAATAGATTAAAAATTGTCTTAAAACGACGCAATTCGCTAATTTTGGTTTGCGATGTCCTTCAATCAATTCTGGTGTAAATTTTGACGGTTTTAATTTTGTGAGATGTGGAAATTTATTATGTTACAAAAAAGGCGCAAAGTAATTTACTCAAGGTTTTTCTATACTTAACACAAAAATACAATTAAAAAAGAGTTGAAAATTCAAATTTTAATATCGCTTTCTTATAATTTTTTATTATTGGTATTGGGTATTGTGTGTTACACCAATCCCCTAAGGGTTAGGGGCTCCTTCACTTTCTCCCTCCTCCTTCCTTATCCGTTGTCGCCAGTTCGATTCATGGGCCCGGAGCTTCGTCGCGGCCCGTCAGGTGTCAGTAGTCTCGGACATACGGATATAGTCGTAGTTCGTACGTCCTATCTCCGGAGCTACGTCCTCGTTCTTTTTCCTTTCACCTACGGGACTTCAGTCTCGGGAATCGAACCCGCGACACTTTTCCCAGTCTTTCGGTTTCCCATACCGAGGCGCTGGTCCTTTCCTCTGGACCTACTATTATAGTAGGTTCCGAACCACTTTTTCGCAGATAAAAACACCACAGAAAATTCTTGGTGCTTGCCGGGAATCGAACCCGGGCCTACTGCGTGCGAAGCGCGCGCCGATCCACTCGGCCACGCTCACCCTTCCATAATTTTTTATTATTTATTTTTATTTTGTGTAAATTGTATTTTAATTATATCTTCCTCTACGAGGAAGCCAAAGTTGAACAACGGAATTTATCATAGACGAAGTGGCGTGCAAAATCGTAAAACATGTGGAAGGAATGGAGCAAATCACTTTGCACGCTTTTTTTCTCTTCAATGCCGTTTATTACTATGTAGCGAATTTGAAGCGACCGCATCCTTGTGCGCTGAAAATAAAAACAGACGCAGAAATCACCAAATTGAATCCAATGATAATCAGAAGATAGAAGGCTGACGTATACTGCCTACCAATGATTAATCTCTTAGCATTAGAGATCTCGTTATAAAGTAAAACAACTTTCTTTATATCGTCAATTGTTTTTGCTTGTAAAACCTTAGCTACATTTTATAGAATGATAGGGTTTCCCAAGTAGTGACTTTTAAATGGCTCGTACATTGAACAGTACATAAATATGTGTTTCATTGTTTTCAATTCATTCCTATTACAGATTTTACGTATCTGAATTGAATCTAAATTGTAAACATTTTGTTGAATACTACAGAATTGACGGAAAAGTTTATTAGCCGAATTTGCGCACTTACTCTTTTCAAAGCTAGAGGGCAGCATGCTTTCAGGTAGAAAGCGGCATGTTCGTCTATAGTTCGTGGTGACAAAATTTAAAGTACTGTGTAGTCGCAATAACCTTCGAAATCTTTAGCTTTTAAGCATTGTTTGTACACAGCGAAAAATTGAGCTTCGGAGCGCGACCACTCAACTGCAGTTGTTCCAGTTAGCAGATCTCCAAAGCCAAATTCTGTCAATATATTTTTTAACGGCCAACCCCAGTTATACTTTTGGCTGCCGATGTTATTATTCATCAGATCAGTAAGACTGAGGGCGATTTTCCTGGGTACTCGGTCGTTTTCCATTGAAAGGACTCTTGTAACCAACCCCCAGACTAGACGCATTGCTTAGATGGAGACATGCGCTATTCCTAACTCTAATCTCAAAGCTTTTCGTGCATGTGTTACAAAAAAAAGCATTTAAAAGTCGCGTAGATCGACAAAAAAAATTTTATTGCTTATAATTAATATTTTCCATTCAACGTTGGCTGGACATGGGCAGCCAACATTCGGGGAACGCCGTTTGATAACGTTGGGCCGCTGTTATCATCCCAACGTTAACTGATAATCGGGCCTACGTTGGCGACCAGAGTCGGGTCGACTTTCTAACTCAGCCCGTGTGTATTATTTTTTAGAATCTGTGCTTGCAGCATCTTCATTTTTTCTTGAAATTGCTTCTTTTCTTCTTGTAATAGCTTTCTTTCTTTCAGCTTGTTTCTGTTGCTTTTCTTCCTGTTGTAGTCGCTTTTTTCGCGATGTTGCTTATTTTTTCTTCTCGAATAATTTTTTTTCCCTCTTATATTCGTTTCTTTTCGGCTTGCATTTCTTCTCTCTTCTTCCCTCGTTGTTCTTTTTCAAGTTTAAATTTTTCCTCTTCATCCTTTTGGCTGTCGTAATAGTCTACTCAAGCTTTCGACATTGCTACAGAAGGCACCTTCTTCGTCATATTTGTTTTAATATCCGTATTTTTTTTTTTAATTTGACAATTCGGGAGGCCAAAACAGTGCTTCCTTAAATATCTGGGGTACTTTGACGACGTTGACCTTGCTCTCATCTGCGATGCCGCTCGTCTCGGCTACGCTCTCAACGCGCTTCTCGGTCATCTCGGTTGGGATGTTCATGGTCTCCTCGGCTACGCTCTCGATGCGCTTCTCAGCCATCTCGGTTGGGATGTTCATGTTCTCCTCGGCTACGCTCTCGACAGCCTTCTCGAAAGTCGCGGCTACCATCTCAATGGCCTTGTCGTCATTCTTGGCTACGATCTCGACGAACCTCTTAGTATTCTCTGCTATGATGTCGATACTCTTCTCGGCGACGATGTCGATACTCTTCTCGGCTACCATGTCAATACTCTTCTCGGCGACGATGTCGATACTCTTCTCGGCGACGATGTCGATACTCTTCTCGGCTACCATGTCAATACTCTTCTCGGCGACGATGTCGATACTCTTCTCGGCTATGATGTCGATACTCTTCTCGGCCATGATGGCGATACTCTTCTCGGCGACGATGTCGATACTCTTCTCGGCAACGATGTCGATACTCTTTTCGGTGACGATGTCGATACTCTTCTCGGCTTCGATGTCAATACTCTTCTCGGCTTCGATGTCACTACTTTCCTCGACTACAGTCTCGTTAGGCCTCCTTGTAACACCATCGATGGTTTCGCAAGCCGCATGAACGGTGCCTTCTATGAAGTTATCGACGATGTTGTCGACGGTGAACCGGACATTTTCATTGTCAAGAGTACCTGATTCCGCAAAACAACAATAGGTGAAAAATGCTTGAATAATGAAGGCTGCATACTAATGTATACGTACCTCGATAATCTACAAATTCAACACTATTCAATGGTTGCAAAGGTTGCAACCATTGAACACGATGGAACCTATTCAATGGTTGCAAAGGTTGCAACCATTGAACACGATGGAACCTATTCAGTGGTTGCATCGTGGAAGCTTAAGGCCAACGATTCAACATCGATTTCCATGATGAGATTGAAGTTCTGGGCATCGAGAGCCTCCGTCCCGTCAATCGAACAGCCCGCTCGTCCATCCAAATCCATTAAGAAATCGATGTTTTCCTCAACCACGTCTACAGTTTCTTTGATCCGATTATTTTTCTCCTCCAGCCCTGGATGAATGTCGTTCTGTACACCAGAAGTTGCTTGTTCTATGAACATATTAACCCCTTGAGCGGCAAGAAAAATTTCACTGTTTGTGCCCCAAACGCAGAAAAAAAAAGTACTTCGATTTTGATCCTGGGGTTTTTTAGTCGCTTATTACGAATTCAAAGTTAAAATTGAGAAATTCAAAATGGCGGATCCAATATGGCGGTCCAAAAAACTAAAATTTATTTGATTCGCATAAAAATTGGTAGTAGGGGGTTTTTGAGGTCGCTGATTACAAATCTGCCCTCAAAAATCGGAAATTCAAAATGGCGGATCCAATATGGCGAACCAAAATGCCAAAATTTACTTGATTCGCATGAAAATTGATATTAGAGGGCTTTCGAGGTCGCTTGTTACGGGTCTGCATTAAAAATTAAAAAATTCTAATTGTTGGATAAAATATGGCGGACAAAAATGCAAGATTGATTACATTTGATTGAGCAATATGGGCGATAGGTAACTATAAAACATTCGATTTTCGGAATAGGAACAGCTGAAGAAACAACACGCAAATCTCTTGAAAACATTAGCCAATTTTTGTTGTTAGTGGATAATAATTTGTCATCCTAGATAATAATGAAACGACCCAATCATTTTACGTTTTGCATTTGCGCGCGCCACATTGGATCCACTACTTTCAATTTCTGCATTTTGAGAGCGGGTTCGTAATCAGCGACCTGAAAACCCCCGTAATGGCAATTTTTAGGCGAATCAAGTAAATTTTTGTATTTTGGTCCGCCATATTGGATCCGCCATTTTGAATTTCTGAATTTTGAGGGCAGATTCGTAATCACCGACCTCGAAAACCCCGTAATACCACTTTTTATGCGAATCAAGTAAATTTTTGTATTTTGGCCCGCCATATTGAATCCGCCATTTTGAATTTCTAAATTTTGAGGGTAGATTCGTAATCAGCGACCTCGAAAACCCCTCAATACCACTTTTTATGCGAATCAAGTAAATTTTTGTATTTTGGCCCGC
This sequence comes from Amblyjoppa proteus, assembly GCA_963922035.1. Classification (NCBI taxonomy): domain Eukaryota; kingdom Metazoa; phylum Arthropoda; class Insecta; order Hymenoptera; family Ichneumonidae; genus Amblyjoppa; species Amblyjoppa proteus. Next base: position 24,455,488 of record OY998232.1, read on the forward strand.
TATATTGAATCCGCCATTTTGAATTTCTAAATTTTGAGGGCAGGTTCGTAATCAGCGACCTCGAAAACCCCTTAATACCTGTTTTTATGTGAATCAAATAACTTTTGTATTTTGGCCCGCCATATTGGTTCCCGCATTTTTAATTTCTAAATTTTGAGGGTAGATTCGTAATCAGCGGCCTCGAAAATCCCCTAATACCAATTTTTATGCGAATCAAATACATTTTTGTATTTTGGCGCGCCATATTGGATCCGCCATTTTGAATTTCTAAATTTTGAGGGCAGATTCGTAATTAGCGACCTCGAAAACCTCCGAGTACCAAATTTTGCAAACATCGGTCGAGCCAATCAAAAAATAATCGCATGACACCATATGGCGTCAATGCCGCTTCGGGCACGTAAAAAATTTGACGCCATATGGCGTCAATGCCGCTTCGGGCACGTAAAAAATTTGACATATGGCGTCAATGCCGCTTAAGGGGTTAGGGCTGCCACTTGTAGTCGGGTTACCCAGGTATTCGGCTACCCGAACTATCCGGATCTGACGATGCTTCAAATCCGGATATCCGGATGTCCGGATACTCGAAATATCCAGAGATCCGGATAATCCGGATCTAATCGGATAATAAAAGGTTTAGCTTAAGAGGAGCGTTTCTCTCGCGGTTCACATGTACCGCAAAGACTTCCTCGAGGTCAAGATTAATATTAGGGAATAGCACTTGAATTGAATTGAATATTTGAAAATTCACGAATAATACGAATTATTCAAATATTCATAAATAATTCATGAATAATCAGGATCTTTCGATGGGGCAAAATGGGGAAAAAATCAAGTTTTATCGATGGGGCAAAGTGAGGCGGTGGAGCAAAACGGGGCAAAAAATTGGCATGTATCGATGGGGTAAAATGGGGCAAAAAAATCGGGATACATCGGTGGGACAAAACGGGGCAAAAAAATCGGGATGCATCGGTGGGGCAAAATGGGATTTCCTCAAATCGTGGGAGGCAAAACGGGATAGAGGAGAATGGGGAGTCAGACAGGGAGGTCTGGCTGGCTCCCCATTCTCCTCTATCCCTGATTTCGTTGCTCTATACCAGCGAGTTTTTTAGTTTGTAGCCAAAAATCGAAAAGCCCTTGTTGCTTCGCGGCACCCATCCAACGGCCAGTTCGTTCGGATTCTATAAAAGATTCCAATAAGTCTCTTGATAGCTGCTGTTCGATAAAACGTACACCATCGCTGCTATACGATTTATCCGTCGCTTGAGACACCAATGAGGTACTGACATCGGAGTTTTGAGCTTGCATTAACCCTTTTTGAAGGATATTAAAATCTACAGCATGTGCCGAAAAGAGGCTCAAGCCGCACGTTCTAACTCCATTTTTGATCGCTTCATTGAGATCTATGGATTTGATTGCTTCTTTGAGGACTGGGGCAAACATTTCTTTCCGCAATCGCATGCCATTATTATCCATTCTCCAACGGGTGACTTTTTTTTCCATATTGATTTCATCGGATGGAATATAGCGACATCTAGTCGCTTGATTACGTGCGTGGCATTTAGATATAGTGATATGAATTCAAGTTGAATCGATCGCCAAAATTGACTTAAGGAATAAGTGCACTGTGGCCATCGACATAAAGAACGATTAGGAACTCGATCTCATTTTTCTTCAGCCATGGATAAAAAACGTTAGCTATGTATTCGTAGAACATTTCTGCGGTCATCCACCAAAACATGACGAGTGGAGGAACCATGATGCCTGCGCCGTTAACCATGAAGAGCGTCGTCAAAAATTCCTTTTTGTCTCCATCGACAATTTTGTAGACCGCTATCGACCGTTTGCGCACGAGTACATTGTCTACTTTTGGACACAATAAAAACGCAGTCTCGTCATAGTTGAAAATCCTCGATGGATCAATATTCACAAGCAGTTTGCTCTCCAAGTGCGCAGAGAGTTCGGCGAACAAATTTCGCAATTTTTCTTCTGTGTCAGAAGCTCGAGTATATGTTAAGTTTTGTGGTACTCGCTTACATAGCTCGGAATGTCGGCGAAGAAAGCCTTTGTGCCAGTGACGGCCTGGTCAGTTATCCGTGATCGGTGTAGGCTTTTCCATCTGGTCTACCAGAAGCTTAACGCTGTCAAGAAGCTGATCCTTATTTATAGAAAATCCTGTATTGGCGAGGTTCAGAATCCAATTGACTAAATGCGTTTCCTCCCGTGGAGTACGGATCGTAGGCGGTGCTATGTTGGCATCAACCGGTTGATAATTTTTCATTTTCCCATGCAACGTACTCCTCGGTACACCAGATTTTGTTGCCACATCACGAATTGAGATTCCGGATTGAATTGCATCAAGGGCAGCGTCTATTTTTTTCGCACCGCTTTCGGCATTGTTTATAATTCCTACAATAAAAAAACAATTGGATTCCTAAAACCAGTACACTAATAGTTTAACAGTAAGTAATTATGTTATAATACTTTCAGCATATTTTAAATGAATAAAAAAGGCATCTAATTGGTAACCGACCACATATTGCCGTAAGCCGACCACGTAACCTCAAAGTTTGTTTACGTCGGAATTGCGGACGTTGTCCGAAATAGTTTCTCAAAATTATTACGTAAATGGCACACCTACTTATCCATTCATTGTCTCTTCCTACTTCACCTCAAAATTTATATTGCAGTTTATTTTCATCAAAAGTTATGACGAACGATTAAGAGCGAGTATTGTCGCTACCGAACTACCATAGCGTCTGGCGTCCGATGATTGGGTCTCCCGCGGCACATACTCCCATACCAGTAATCGGACACGAGTTTTGACCGTGGTACAAGCTTCAAATTCATGACCCAATAATGGGTCATGACCCAATAATGGGCAGAATTTATTATATAAAGCTTAATGAAAAACAAATTATGACGACGATATTAAAAAGCCCGTTCGATTCGCATCCGATAGGTGATATGTGTAGTTTAGAAAATCATTAAAAAAGTGCCCGTATTCTATCAATAACAGTCACAACTCCTTAGCATTTTGGTTATGGAAAGGACATTTATGACACGAAGGATGCAACTTAAACAATTTGTCGGTATGTCAATTAGCAATTGAAGAATAGACTACAAGTGTCACGTTACGTTCTTTGGTGATTAAATTGCTAATATAGGAAAATATCCGAACTACTGCCCGAAGACTGGGTCCTATCCGGGCATTGGTACCGTTACCTTAATTAGTTAATTTAATACAAAAAACAAATATGTGGTTCGGGACCCACTATAATAGTAGGTCCAGAGGAAAGGACCAGCGCCTCGGTATGGGAAACCGAAAGACTGGGAAAAGTGTCGCGGGTTCGATTCCCGAGACTGAAGTCCCGTAGGTGAAAGGAAAAACGGACGAGGACGTAGCTCCGGAGATAGGACGTACGAACTACGACTATATCCGTATGTCCGCGACTACTGACACCTAGCGGGCCGCGACGAAGCTCCGGGCCCAAGAATCGAACTGGTGACAGCGGATAAGGAAGGAGGAGGGAGAAAGTGAAGGAGCCCGTAACCCTTAGGGAATCGGTGTAACACACAATACCCAATACCCAATACAAAAAACAAATATAAAAGATTCAGAAGTCCGATGAAATAACGCTAATAAATAAAATATATTTATTATACTTTGCTTAGGGGGCAATCAGGCACTTTGATACGGCCGTGATCACGTAGATTGTTCACGGCCTTATCAACCACTACGTTACATTTCATGTAAGGTTCTTCTCAGGCTGCTGTACTATAACCTGATGAGGCACTACGGCAAAGCTGATAATGCCCGTATTGGGGCCGTGGTTGAATTTCTACCCGGGCTCTCGCTAGGTGAGTCAGTCACGTAATGTTTAAAAATGAAATAACGCTTACCTATGTAAAGTTGATTGCTGCTGCCGGTGACACACCTGTTGCTCGCCGAGAACAACACCACACGGAAACAGAAAAACAACACATAAACATGCACTTACATGCACACACACTATTTTTACGTTATATATTATTACACGAACTACACTTTCGTCACTTTACTTTAAGTTTAAAACGTTTAATGTTAAAATGAAGTATAAAAAAAACACTCACGAAAACACCCACCAAGGTTAGGGCGTATCGTCGGCGTTGTGCAAACGCACACTCAGAACTTAGGATGATTGCGAAAACCGACCGTGCCCGAAGATAGCCGAGCGCCACGACGACGCGCTCGAGCCTCTACGCTACACAATAGTTGTAAAACTCTTCACGAGATGGAGAATTGTAAAATCTGTTTCTCGCAGTGAAAATGCCACTGGACACCTATAACCAGGCGAGACTTTCCGCAATATAATAACTATGGTAGCATCGGTCCGAAGTTTTGCTTGGCTTCCCTATATAACCTCTCTCGATTTCGAGACAGGGTAGCTACTCTACCATTATCCGTGGATAGTGTACAACTTTCTCCGCTTTTTTCAAAGCGAAAAACCTTCTCTGCTGATTAAGCGGCTACCAATAACCTCCGCTGATTAAGCGGCCACCAACAATCTCCGCTGATTAAGCGGCCACCAGTAAATCTCCGCTGATTACGTGGCCACCAGTAAATCTCCGCCAATTAAGTAGCCTTCGGATAACCCCGCGTGTTAAGCAGCCTACTTTACCTGCTGAAAAGCAGGCACAAAACACCAAAGCGAAGTAGCCCGTCCCTGCATCGGACAGAGACGGACGCAGGTCGTGCGGCGCTTACCAGAGCCGCTCGGTCGGTAGAGGGATTCGAAACCACCTTCCGTCGTTAAAATGAATATTCCCGGTCGGCTTTATTTATTTATTTTTATCCTTTTATTTATTTTTTAAACTTTGTCTCTTTACCGGCGTATACCCATCCGCGTATGCCGCATTCCCGAACAAACCTCGGGCTCGCGCGCAATGGTTGGTGGACTTCGATGTTCAGCTTTTTAAATTCGTTAAATTGTTTTTATATTATTTTATATAACTTTTTATCGATGTGACAAATTTCAAAGTCCCTGGGGAATCTTTTGTTCATGTATCGATTCTCTGACTGCAGATATTTTTTTTCTCTAACATGAACGACGAGTCAATTTATTCTAATCGGGAGGTTACTTTTATAATTTGATTCATGAAATGTTGAGTTTTTAATTCATAATCTGAATTATCAGAATATGATCGAATTTTTACACAATGTTTACATACATGGAAGTTTTGTATTTATTATTTTTAATCTGAGGCGAATGGAGGTCAATGTAAAGATTATCGGTAGTAAGCATAATTATTGGAAATAGACCGTTGCTAAAACACAGATTAGTCGTAAATGAATCATTAAGTTTGGAATTTATTTATTTACCTTATTTTTATTTTATTTCTAAGTTTAAGTGGTTTCCGCATTTTGGATTGCACTCGAAGTATCGACTAGTGAACTTTTTCATCAGTCAATTGATTTTTTGTACTTCGCCGAGAAATCTGAAGGGTTCCAAGACGTATCTGAGTGTCGTTATGAGATTCCGACCGGTAAAGTCCATTTGATCTACATAGTATAGTAATTGTATGTACTTGGAAATCGTCGATGGCTATCTTGTCCAATTCTCGTCTATGTGCAACCGGACAGGCACACCCGAATAATAGAGGATTCCGCAAACAATCAACTTGTTGATGCATCGAACCTATCAAAACATTCGTTCTGTTGGCCAATCAAACGGTTGGAAAGCATACAGTTGGTGACTTCTATCAAATAAAGCGAGAGCGTCTTATAAGTTCAAGACCATCACAGTGCGAATGAACATGGAAAGACCAGTGAGGATCGTAAGTAATTATTTGAACTTTTTTTGTTTTTATATACAAAAATAAGAAGACCCTCTTTTACGGGTACTTTAAATTAGTTTCTATTTTTGTATTAAAATAATTTATAACTTGACGTCGAAACCCGATCGCTTCTCTTTATAATTATAAACATGATTTTTTTTAAGAGTAATTTTTTAATTGTTTTTATTTTCTAATTTTCAGAACATGAAGAAAATTGTCCAGTATTACAAGTGAATAATATTGGCATGGTAACCAACGACGAAGTAGTTCAAGACGAACCTGCCGCTGTGTAAGGAATCGCAGCCGAAGCAGCACTAGATACAAATAGTAAGAAAAATTGTTAAAAGATTAATTTAAAAAATGATATACAGATTAAATTTTTTTAATAGCTTGTAGTACTCGTGTCGACTGGCGAATACAAGAAGCTCGGCGCGAAAGATATTTGGTAGAAGTGCTTAGTGATTTGGCGAATACCGAGATTAACCTGCTTAGTTTGCAGGCTCGTTTGCGTAGCCGTGGTCGCAATAGGCGAGGACGAATTCGAGGAGTTCGAGGAGAGGACAATCTAGGTGGTGAACGTGGATAAGGAGGACCTTTCGAGCAATAAGGTAACCAAAATCTATGTATTTTGAATTTTTTTTACTCGACGATTTATTTTTATCGAGTTTTTTTCTTTTTTTGCAGCGTCAAAGGAAAAATATATATTGAAGCGTTTCGATATCCGGAGGACCGGGATTTCATGCCACATGAGCTCGATTCGAGAAGGGACCTGGATTGCTGACCCCTCTATAACGTACTTTCCATAAAGGAAGATCGACTCTGATGAGACGATAGCGTTAGTTACACGCTAGCGCACATGGCGGAAGGGAACTAAGGAAGTCAAAAGAGTTCTTCATTCTCGCAATTCGGAGACTCAAAGTCGGTTTGACGTTCAAGGCCGAATACTATCCTCGGACTGAGCCTACTATGCTCAGAGACACATATGCCGAGACATACGTGCTTATGCAGTCTAGGAAATAGTACGACGAGACTCTATTTGGAGTTACCTTAAAGAGGTTGTGGTCAATTCGTGACGATGGGACAGAACCTGGAAGAAGGGATAGGTTGAGCCTTAATAGCGGTTCGGGGAACACTTCGGAAAGCGAAAAGACCTACTGGAGGGTAGGACGTCCCGTTACAATATATTTTTAAATTGTATATCCCATACCTTTGTAGCGAAATATTCTACAACAGATGCTTCATTTAAGCATCCCTCAACGTCTTGGGACGATAGTTTTAGATTTCTTGCTTCGAAATTCGCTTGGAACATTGTCAACAAGTTGTACGCACCGATGTTGAGGTTATCTCTCAGCTGTATCGTGCTTCTTAGCATTGAATAATGCGACCATAAAGTTGATGCTTTGCAGGTCTGTGCGAGCTCTTGAAAATAAATCAGCATGACCGATTCGAAAATACTTTTATCGGTTCTTCGGTCCTTTGCATTTTGTGGTAGTAGGTCTTGGACGATATTGGCAGCGCTTTCTTCTATATCAGATGGTATTTCTCAATCGTCATCACTCTCCGTATTCATTGTTACTATTTACAACAATCTTAACTGGATCAAAACGCGATTTTTTAAGGCAAGACAACCGATTTCATTTCTTCTAATTTCGTCTGTTTCGGAGACTTCGAGCTCGCTAAATAGAGTGAATGTAGCTGCGTAGCGCGATATCGCCTCGCTGTGTCGCTGTTGTCATTTTCGTCCCGTAAAACAGGGTCGAAAATTCTCCCAAGGACGAAAGCGAAGCGAGCATAAACTGCGCATGCGCGAGTCCAACTTCTCCATCCTAGTATGAAATCAGCTATTTTCAACCCGTAAAACTGCTATGAAAGTCACTACTTTTCATGCACGTATTAAAAAATATCCATCCTCCTTTAATTTTTCCCCTGCGGGATAGATGCCAAGCGCATAAAGCACCGAAGAAAATTTAGAACAGGAATAACAATTTCCCTGTCAGCTGCAGCTATCTATACCGGAGAGGGGCTGAGTTAGGACAAGGGCGGCTATGACCCTCATGAAAATGAACAATGGTCGACAAATGGTTACCATTGAATCTGAATTATGTACTAAATGGCGCATTAGTAGTAACCATTCGCTCTGAATGCTATAAATCGTGAACGATTTACACTTTCAATGGTTACAATTCGTCCTTTAACCATTGGCGAATGTCAGCCATTTGGAGTGTAAGGGTGGTGGATTGTAACCATTCGGAGCGTAATCATTAGTGAATGGTAACCACAGGAAACATCACCATTAATCAATTGTTATTATTTAGAACCCTACAATTGATAAATAGTACCTATTTGGAGCATTACCATTGACTTGTTGTAACTATTCGGGGCACACGGAATGAACAATATTTGCTACTTCGATCTTCACTTTTAACAAATTGAACACTTAACTTGTAATAAACGGAATAATTTCCTTTAGTAATACGTGCACCAAAAGTCTCGCTTTTAGTGTCTGTAAATTGTGGCGAAAGTGGTGCTTTCCAGCAGAGGAAGCGTAAAAAATGCCGCAGATACTATTTTTACACGCTAGTTTCTTTTTCGCACACTTTTTTCACACTCTAGCTACTTTTGTGCACACTTTTTCACACTCTAGTTACCGTTGCGCACACTTTTTTGACACTCTAGCTACTTTCGCGCACACTTAGCTGGCACCGTAGCTATTTTCTCGTACACACTTTACAAGCACGAACAGTGGGAATTTTCGTGCATTCGTCACAAAAAGTAGTATGCGATACTCGTACAAAACAGCGGTCTTCCGACGGCGGTTGGGAAGTCGGCAGCACTCGCCTCCTCTTGAGCTACAAACGTCACTCGACTTCGCCTCGTGCCGTTGCCGCTCTCGATCCGGCTCGTGCAGCCAACTTCACAACCTTCGTCGAAGGGCCGCTTTTCCGTACTAATATCGCAAAGTACTAATCTATATTCCTTGACTGTTAGGTCCCAAGTTGAGGTACGCTTCTCTAGGGGCTCTATGTGGGCTCTATATTTCGCAGAAAAATATATTTGGATCAACGTAAAAAATTAAACTCTGTATAAGTATTTACCTGTTTGTCCCGACCGTTATCGATATCTTTATGTATTTCGAGAGCATTGGTTCAGGATACAGCAAACATTGCATTTCATTAAATCCAAAACGATAAATAGAATCTGACATCTCTTGTGAACATTTCTTATTAAGATCAGAACATCTTTTGTACTGACCAAAGACCACTTAAAAAATTTCGTCGATTTTTTGGTATTTCCTACGATTATAAATACCTGCAAATAAAAAATGACTATGTATTATCGTATGTTACTGACGACTCAGTCATTAAAATACCAAATGAACTTTTATGTCATCCATGTCACAAAAATACAAAATTAATCGGTAGCCCAGTGGTAGAGCTCTTGTGTGGTACGGCGAAGGTCGTCGGTTAGATCCCAACATCAGTCGAAAGCTTTTTCCAACATAATTAGATCGAGGTATGGCTCATAAGCAATGGGTTTTTCTTTCTTCATATGATTTGCTGTAAAATAATAACCAATAGTGACCATTAAAAAATGGTATGCTTACCATTGGGTAATTTAATTGCAACCATTGGGAAAATCAATGGTTACCATTGAGGAATTGAATGATTGTCCGAATGGTCCGCCAATTTACCATTAAACATATTCCAATCGTTATTCCAATAGTTTTTTCTTTATGGTGACCAATGGTTCTTTTTCATGAGGGAAATTTTACCCCAAATCGCATAACGGGAACCAAATAAAAATAATTACTTATCATGGATGGAAACTAGGGGTGTGCGAATAATTCGAAAACTTGAATAATTGGGTGCGAATTGAATACTGATATTCGATTCGAAGTTTCGAATTGAATATTCGAATTTATTTTGAATATTCGAATGTATTTCGAATATTCGACATTTTTTCGAATAATATGAATTTCTGCTTAATAAACAAATGTATATAAAATTCATGAAATTTCTTATGCCAGAAAAGCACAAGGCTGCGCCGTCCTGGGAACTACCAATGATAGAGACTGCAAAGAGTAGAACTTGTAAGAACAATGAATTAACTAAAGGGATACGCACCGTAAATAGTAACGTAACAGTGTTGCATTATGTTACTGTCTTCAATGCCGATAGCAGCGAGTTTGACTCAGATATGGAGGAAGAAATTCCATAGAAGATGTTGGATTCCCTCTCGTTGTGATTTTCTATGTTTTTTAGTTCTAGTTTAATGCTGCCAGGACAAATGTTTCATATATTTGTAAAGTTTATTGTGTGTTTGACTGTAACTACTATTGATAAGGTAGAGCTCTGGATGAGCAGATGGCTTGATGAGACAGAGTGGTTCCCAAAGCTATATATTATTTGAGTGCGTTGGTACTGTTCTATATAAAAAAAAAGAGTTTGACTCGGCATCGGGTGATCACCGACAGTCAAACCATCGCAGTGTGTGTGTATATGTGTGTATGTGTGTAACAGACTTGCATTGTTTAAAACGACTGTAACTCGGGAACGGTTTGAAATAGCCAGTTGAAATTTGATACACTAGTAGAGTGGTCACGTCTCTTCATTCGGTTCAATTTTTACAAAGATTGAGGCTGAATTCGAGATTTTACGCGATTTCGACTTTTTTGAAAAACGTCTGTGGTAACTTTAACTTTCGTAAATTTTGAGCTACCGTTTTAAAACTGCAAACGAATATGAAATTTTTATCACGGTACTTTGGTATTCAATGTGGTGAAAATATATCCAAGGAATCAGATTTGATAATATTTTGATTTTTTTTTTAATTACTAAAAAACGGGCTAATTTCAGTAAAAATAGAGGTATCGAGTTAAAATTTCACATGAGACCGGGCTAACACGGTGAAATATTTGCTACTAAATTTGGCGAAAAATCGTCTAAACATTTAAATTTTATGGAATTTTAAAAATGTTGAATTTTTTGAAAGATTTATTTCTCATGTTCGCCCCAAGTTATGCATGAAATAGTGAGTCATCAGTGGAGAAAAATACATAAGACTTGGCTTCAAAACGACAAATTACGCAAATTTCAGTTAGCGATTTTCTACAATCAATTTTGCGGAAAATTCTTACCAACTTTATGACATGTAAATAGGCATTTCTTCTAACTTACAAAGAAAAGTTACAAAGTTATTTGCTCATAGCTTTCTTATTTATTACAATTTTTTTGATTTTTTTTTTTTTTGCTCAGAACCTGAACCGGCCAGTGGTTTTGCATTAAAGTCAAATACGATGTTAACGTTGTAAAAAGGTGAAAATTGAAAATTTTATACAGCTTTCTCATAGAAAAAGCCTTGCGAATAACGGAACATTGTGAGAAAGCTATGTGAAATTTTTTATTTTCTACTTTTTCAACGTTAAATTGTTACTACATAATTACTATACTAAATGTATATTGGTATTGCGGTTTTCATCCCGATCCCCTAATAGGGGTTGCAGGTCTCTTCACTCTTCCTCTTCGCCGTGCTTCCTTGTCCATTGGTTGGCCACAGACATACGGCTATAGTTATAGATCGTACGTCCTATATCTGGATCTAAGTTCTCGTCCGTTGCCGTCACCTATGCGATTGCGGTTTTGGGAATCGAACCCGCTACAGGCCCGTGTCTTTGGTTTACCACGCCAACCCTAGCAAGTTGATGAACCGCAAACGGAACGAAAAACGGACACATCCGTCGGGGAATAAAACGGACCGTAAAAAACGACAAAATGGACTGTATATTTTTTTTTGGCATTTGGTCTTTTTTCGGTTGCGGAAACCGAAAACGGAACGACCATTTTTTTTCGAAAAATTTGCTTCGGTCCGTTTTCGGTTCCCGCAACCGAAAAAAGACGAAGATCGTATTCTTATTCCGTCCTTTCATTAAAAACAGAATTAAACGCAAAACAAACAAAAATTAAAAAAACAACGTTCGGTCTTTCCTCGGTTTCCACAACGGAAAAGGGACCAATCCAAAAACGTTTTTGCGGTCCGTTTCTTTTCCCAACGGACGTGACTGATTTTCAGTTTTTTTTTTCTTCTAAAAGCAGCCGCCCGTCAACTTGTCAAGGAACGAGCCGACCGTTCACTTTTGGACATACTATTTTTACGGTGAGTTCCGATTTACCGAAATTACAGATAGCTTACAGCAGAATCTAGTGCTTGACCGGGGATCGAATCCCGACCGAGCCCAGGCCCGAACAACTGGGCCACTAGTCTCCCTACTCAATATATATTGTAACGGGACGTCCCCCCGCCCCGGGAGATTTCCGCAACTGGCCGCTAGAGGGCGACTGGACACGAGTTTCTCGCAAGCGAAACAGTGCCTCGTCTCCGATAAAGGCACGACAGATCCCGTCCTCTAGGTTCTCTACCATTCCACTACCAATCTCCTGGTATTGAACCATTTCAAAGTCGCTGTGCGGTTGCAGAGCCAGCGCAATTTTATTTCGACAATGCTTCTGAATTAAATTCAGAAGCATTCCTCTGAGCACTAGCTCTCGCTTTATTACGAAGGGAGAGTTAGAATGCTTCTTCGGTGGAGAGGCGTCTCGTTTGACAAGCTATCGTCTCATTGCGAGTCGATCCTCCTTGATGGAAAGTGCGTTAACTAACGCTATCGTCTCATTGCGAGTCGATCCTCCTTATGGAGAGTGCGTTAGCCAGACGTGGACCTCTCTTCATTCGACCCCTCCGCTCGGAGAAAAGAATGAAGAAGTAAAGCACCCATTTTTGAGACTCCTATCCAGTGAGCAAGGATAGTATTCGGTCTTGAACGTCGGGTCGATCTTACGATCCCCGAATTGCAAGACTGAAGAATTCCATAATCCTTTCCCCCACACACTATTCAGCCGGTCCAGTACACGAACTCTTTCCTTCCGTTTGGAGGGACGGTAGCTGATGGCGTTTTTCCAATTCGCACTTGTGTCAAATCGCGTCCTCAGTTCTACTCTTTCCTAAATCGCGCGATGTCCAATTTGCGTCGATCTCATCTTGCTATGACGAGGTCGAGACTATTTTTGGAAAGTCGGCGAGTTCGACAGAGTCCGATTCAGGTTTCGCGCAGCTCGCGTCATGTTCAATTCGCGTCGATTTCAATCCTACCGGTCCTTATGCCCGATAGTTAAGCCAAGTTACGGTCGGCTACCTGCGTCTGTGTCAATTCGCGTCGGTCTCCTCTCTCATCATTCCTAACTCACGCTAAGGCTTGTAGCGCGATTCGGTAATATTGTTCGAGCTCGGCTCAGATCGCACCCTGTTCAATTCGCGTCGTTTCTAACTCGCAGCACATGCAGCTCGAACCGATTGCAGTGATACTCAATGCTGCTGGTTTCATACAAGATCCATCGCACGCGCTTAAAAAACAAATTGCTGCATGTGATACAATACTATCGCAGACATTATTACATCGATAGTGAATTGCGTTTGCATACGAAGGAAAGTAAGTAAATATTTGTTGTTAATATTTTTATGTTATTAATATTCTTTATTTGTCAAACATGAGGGGCAATTGTACATCATAGTTCACCGGTACCATCCATATATTTGGCGACCATATTTGTCACCGGCGATATTCGACCCAATTAAAAAATAATTAACCATAAATAAATAAATAAATAAATATATATAAGGTATTCCATGTTCGATTTCACATGGAATACCTCATATATATATTTATTTATTTATTTATTTATGATTAATTATTTTTTAATTAGGTTGAATATCGCCCGCGACAAATACGGTCGCTAAATATATGGATGGTACCGGTGAACTATGATGTACAATTGCCCCTTATGTTTGACAAATAAAGAATATTAATAACATACAAATATTAACAACAAATATTTACTTACCTTCCGTCGTATGCAAACGCAATTCACTGTCGATGCAATAATGTCTGCGATACTATTGTATCACATGGAGCAATTTGTTTTTTAAGCGCGTGCGATGGATCTTGTATGAAACCAGCAGCATTGAGTATCACTGCAATCGGTTCGACCTGCATGTGCTGCGAGTTAAAAACGACGCAAATTGAACAGGGTGCGATCTGAGCCGAGCTCGAACAATATTACCGAATCGCGCTACAAGCCTTAGCGTGAGTTACGAATGATGAGAGAAGAGACCGACGCGAATTGACACAGACGCAGGTAGCCGATCGTAACCCGGCTTAACTATCGGGCATAAGGACCGGTAGAATTGAAATCGACGCGAATTGAACATGACGCGAGCTGCGCGAAACCTGAATCGGACTCTGTCGAACTCGCCGACTTTCCAAAAATGGTCTCGAGCTCGTCATAGCGAGATGAGATCGATGTGAATTGGACATCGCGCGATTTGGGAAAGAGTAGAACTGAGGACGCGATTTGACACAAGTGCAAATTGGAAAAACGCCATCAGCTACCGTCCTCGTTTGGAAGAAGACGATCTAAAAAATCGTGAGCTCGATATTTCGGCTGGCCCGGAATATTGAAACGTTTCAATACATATATTAGGGTGTGTGAAAAAATTTCATTTCTTTTTCAAATTTTCCTCCCATCTTCTTAAACTACAGATTTCAATCTCAAATTGAACCTTGCGAAAGGCGGTGCCTAGAAAAAAATCCTAAGAGGTCCCGCATTTGACATTTGTACCCAAAAATGCGGCACCTCTCAAACTTAATTAATTGTCAGTGACTGCCTTTCGCTGGATTTTTTCATCGATGAAAAAATGTAGTTCTACGCGGTGGGAGGTTAACTTTTTGTCTTTTTTTTTTGTTAATAAACACAAAAGATTTCGATTTTTTAATTTGTATACAGAAAACTATAAATGTCCAGTAGGGTGAATTTGTTGAAAAAAATTCTTCCCACCCTCCAAAAGTATATATTTTCATCTAAAAAAACACCTCCCGAAAGGTGATCGTTGACAATTGCGTTTAAAAGGTGCCGCATTTTTTGGGTACAAACCTCGAATGCGGCACCACTTAGGATTTTTTGCTAGGAACCGCTTTTCGCGAGGTTCAATTTTTAATCGAATTCTATACTTTAAAAGGGTGGGGCCAATATTTAAAAAAAAATGTCCTTTTTGAGAAACACCCTAATATATATATATATATATATATATAAATCTGTATATCACTACTTAAAACATGATTTGATTTATTTTCGATGCATTTTCTCGAGATCCTTTCAATTAACATCTTTTTTTTGTAAGCTTCAACCATTGTAAATATTAAAATATTTAAATATAAAATATAAAATATTAAAAACGTCGGATGGGAAAAATGACTATTTTTCCCATCCGACGTCCGTGTCATGGTATAGCTTCGCATCAAATCAACCAACGCAGCTAAAATTTACTACGTACTTTGATTGTATCATTGACAAACATTCTGGAGAATCTGAAACCAATTAAACAAATATAAGTTAATGGTTATTAACATTCTAGCTAAAAACAAGAAAAATTACCTTTTATAAATCTTTTAGTCGGTCGGACGTCCGTGTCATGCTCCAACTTCAGTACGGGTGAACGAATTTCACTGTACCTGGCAGCATTCCTTTCTAAATACTATTGATATGAAGCCCTGCAAATTCAAAACCATTTAAAAAATTAATAACAATGTTATCAACAAATTAAGTATAAATGACTGTAAAATATCTCCTTTTTAGTTTCGAAGTTTGCGCATCGGACGTCGGTGTCATGCTCAAACTTAAAAACTTGTGAACCAATTAACATATCCTTCGCAGTCTTCATTTGTTATAACCTTACCATGTAGCCCACCAAATTTTGACCCATTTAGATATCTGCAAACAATATTTTGCAAAAATTTATTCCAGTTATCTATTTGGGAGGTTATGTACTATAATTTTTTTTTCGACTATAAAATAAGTAAAAAATAATTACAAAATGGTCTGGATGATTATCCAATTATATTACGGGATAATTATCACTTTTTTTAACACTTTTTTAAACGTTTTGACGTAATTATTTTTTTCACGGAAATTATCATACACTACACATATCACATCAAGAGACGCGGTAGCGTCTCGACGCCAAGTACTTAAAAAAAAATTTTTTTTTTAAGCGAGCGAAGGACGCTACCAAGTAGTTATACTCTAAAATGCCGGAAGTATTTCTTTGCTCTACGTTATCTCACAAATAAATCATCGGATCGAAATGATAATAAGATTTTTACTATAGAATGTCTATCCAAGCTTGCCAGTTTGCTTAATTCCGAACACATGTGTTCGGTGGATTCTTGTGTACGATAATCGCGATCAGCAATCGATCCAAAATTGTTCGATTGTGCGTGAATTAACGCGATAATTTTCGGACGGCTCGATCTCGGCAACGAAGCATCGGATCGAATTTTCAAGGACATTTTTATCATACAATTCGGACCCAAGCTTCCCAATGGGGCTAATTACGATCATAATCGTCCAGCGGTTCGCGAGATATGATGAGGCGAACCTGAAATACGGGTGTGAATTGAGGTGATTCGCTCGAAATTTCCGCATGTTTACGTGCTACGGAAATCTTCGGGAATTTTCACGAGACCTGGTGAGTAATTTTATATTATTTTTTACCCTTATTTTTTTATATTCTTTTTATTTTTTTATCCTTATCGATCAAGAGCCGCGTCTCTTGATCCTGGATAGGTAGGGACAACCTAATCTAAATTTTGTTTTTTCATATATTTTTTTGTTATCAATTCTTGTTGTCTCTAACCTCAATTTGTTTTCCATTTGTTTCATTGAAGCAATTTCAAAACTTTAAATCTGTTTGTCCGTAACCTCAATTTTTTTTATCACTTTCAGGAACTAACGAGGTGCTGCGGCATAGGATGAGCAGGACGGCAGGGTGCTACGGCAGAGTGTTCGTGGACTGCGGACGTGGATGTGTGGGAGATGTGGGAGATCAGCAGGACGCAGGGGTGCTACGGCAGCGTGTTTGTGGACTGCGGACATGGACGCGTGGGAGATGAGCAGGACGCACTTGCGTTGGACTCGCATCAAATCCCTGCACGGAGATAGATTTCGGACAAACCGACAACTACGAAGACTGCAAAGATTGTTGCAAGATTGTTGTTGTCTAGCTGTTCGCATGTTGACGCTCTGAAGCCATGGATGTTACGCAGAAGTTGCATTTCGATGGGTATGACATCGAGGACGACGAGTTCAACGTCAGCTGTCGTGCGAATAGCTCGGGATGCAATGTTGAGGATTCAGTGTTGCAATGAAGTGTAGTGACAGTGCGAGCACAGTTAGCGACAACAAAACTCTGTCCGTCACCGTGACAGTTTAGCATTATATTGCTTGTTGCATTTTTACCAAAGCTCGTACCATGAGCAAGGCGCGTTACATCGATCTCTCTTTGTGATTCTTTGTGTGTCACGGTGTATATAAATTTAAAAAATTAGGTCACCGGGTAATTTGTTCAACAATTAATTTTTGGATTGATTTGTTAATAACATGTTGAACTTATTATTATGCAAAATCAGTTTTTTCATTACCTTTAACAGTTGGAAATTGAAATTTTGATATCGCTCGTATTTACAGGATTTCAAAAATAGGTGAAATCAAACACAAAATACTTTTTTTTCAAAAAAGTAAAAATGGTCGCCAAGTACTTAAAACGTTCAGAAAATATGTTTATGTGTATCAAAATGTAAAAAAAAAAAAATCGAAAAAAATCAAATCAAACCAGCCAGAATTACAAAATCTAAAAAAAGTAAAATTACAAAATCTAAAAAAAGTAAAATTACAAAATCTAAAAAAAAAATACAAGATGTAAATACAAGCTTGAACAAATAAAACTTGGCGTGCCAGTTTTTTTTTCAAATTGCTGTCGTACGTAGTTCATTCAAAAATTGTAAAAAAAAAACTGCGACGCCAAGTTTTTTTTGTTCTAGATTGTATTTACATCTTCTATTTTTTTTTTTTAGATTTTGTAATTCTACTTGGCTGGTTTTAAAAAAATTCTATAAAAATTCCACTTAGAGATTTCCGCGATTATTCACAAATAATTTTTTTATCACTCACGAACAATCATTATTATATGCGAAACAAGACACTCACAATTATAGCTGTCAAAATAGAAACTTTTTCTTCGGGGCGGCGTTGGCGTCGGTCTCAGCGCGAGGGACCGGCTAGACCCTCGCGTGTGAGATCGATGCCAGCGCCGCCCCGAAGTGATCAAGGCCCGCGCGTGATCAGTAGAGGTAAGCGAGGCAAAATGGCATAGCGAGGCAAAACGGGATAATGGAACAAAACGCAATTTTCCAAAAACTTACGGATGGCGGCGATAGTGGTCCGTGGGACAAAACCGGTTTGAAAATCCGGATGGATCGCTAGCACAAAATGGGGCATCCTAAAATTATTGGAAAATTGCGTTTTGCCCTCACTGTCCCGTTTTGCCCCAATGTCCCATTTTACGCCGCTCTTCCCTACTTGTTTTTCCTAACTATGCTAAACCATGACCATATTTCTATGCCTACAATGGGGATAAAAATTGGCCGAGACTTAGCAAGCAAGAAGAAATGTAATGTGACGAGAAGAAATCTAATTACGCGGGAGGAAAAGTTCATTCTTCTTTCCACTAAACCACTTTTCCTCCCGTTCGTCAAAAAGCGACCACTTTCCACCCCCGTTACAGATATGAAATAGAATCTTTTTAGCGTAATCGGAAAAACATTTTTTGGTTTGTTACTAAACGTAAAAACAAGTAGCGCGGCGGGCGAAGCACGCCGTGCGAACAAATCTGTGAGTGCCCTAAAAATGTCCCGAAGGGACATTTTTCGGGGGGTTTGGGGGGCGGGCCCCCCCAACCGGGGGTTTTGGGGGCGGGGCCCCCCAACCGGGGGTTTTGGGGGCGGGGCCCCCACACGAGCCGCGAAGTGGCTTGTTACTTTTATTTTTTAAGAAAATGTGATAGTCGTCTGGTATGGTCGAGAGGGAATCAATGTACTATGTCGAAATTCGGGTAAAAGAGATTCATTTGTGAAGTGAAGGAGAGCTGACGTCGTACAGACTCGGGACTCTGCGATGAGCTAAATCAAGGGATTGATGGAGCCCGGGTCCTTGCCTATTGCTGCGCGCGACAAAGTATTCTTACGCGCTGGTAAGGCGGCCGCTGCTCGCACGTGGCGGGCGCAGCAGCTGGACCGTTACCGTGAGAGTGTGAACGTTCGCACAGAAGGTGCTGACGGTGCAAAGATTAATGAGACTTTCGATAAAATATAAAACTTGAGTGTCCTGCGCTAAAAATACTAATTCGAAATATGGGACCATCACAAAATGTATGATTTTGGTCGATTTAACCTTTTTTTGAAATCTAATATGTCATCCATTATCAACCAAGTGAGATATTTGCCACGTTACAATGGGAACGACAGCAATCCTAGATTTATTGCTGCCACTTGATACTTTTAATTCTTACCCATCTAAGCTGCAATAGATTAAATGAAAATCTATCTTATAATTGCAAAAGCGTTCCTCTCAATTATGCAATTTCTGTTTGTCGCTACATCTAAAAGAGGAAAAAGGGTTCAGACGGAATTTATGCTCCGTCAGCAAAAGATTGTTTCCTTGATGGGGGCAAATAAATGAAAACAATATTTTTCTGACATAACTCGGATTTCGTATAAAAAACTTGGCTACTCCCGATGAAAACGATAGCAATAAATCCTATGATAGAGCTACAAATTAAGCTTGAAAGGGCGCAAAATGTACTTTTGTTCGCCCTGCACACCTTCGATTTTTTTTTCAATAAAGTACAATTTACCTTAACACTTTTTTGCAAATTATTATCGCCGATTGTATCGAAAGTGAAAAGAAAAAAAATATGTCTACCCATTCTGGTAAATGTTCAGCTCACATTAAGGATTTTCGTAAACCGCAGCGGACATAGATGTATCTGTTGCAAGAAAAAACAAGTTGTTTATCATAAATCATAAAATCCCAAAAAAAGTCGCTAATAAATTAAATGACAAGAGCCAAGTTATGGTAAACAGATATATACATATCTGTATATATTCAGTATAGTAATCATGTGAAAAAATGAAAAAAATAAATAAAAATGAAACCATTTTTTTCTTTCTATTTTTGACTCAAAAATACGATAAGAAAAAAAAATACTTGCTGGGTCGTTTCTTTTGCTGCAATAAACTCAGTATATTTGTATTCCACGGGTGCACCAAGTATCTTATTTTTTATTGTATTTTTGAGTTAAAGATAGAAATAAGAAAATGGTTTAATTTTTTCAAAACCAAAATCCTGTTCCAAATTCTTATCCAAAATCTAAAACCTTTAACTGCTTTGGATGGTGACGGAAGGCAAGTAGCTGCGTCAAGATCAGTAGATGACTTTGAAGTTCCAGGCCATCGAGAGCATACGTTTTCGGTGTCAGAGATGGCTTTCGCCACTATGCACAACAGATAAGTAGGGGAGACCGGGGCAAAACGCTGACATGGGGGAAAATGGGGACATGAAATGTCATATCGACGTGGGGCAAAACGGGGTACCCAACAACTATCGAATAAATCTATTCATTAGGGCCAATAACCGACAAAAACCGGGGCAAAATGGGGACATAAAATGTCATCGATGCGGGACAAACTGGGGTAATTTGATTTTCTAAACCGAAAATGACGTTACCGCCGGTTGAAAAAATGTGATTCTCTAAACCGGAAGTCACGTATCTCGTAGAAGACATCACTACCGGTGGCAAATCGTAGATTCTCGGAACCGGAAGTTACCTATCTCGTAAATGACATCACTCCCGATTCAAAAATCGTAGAGTCTCGAAACCGGAAGTCATGTATCTCGTAGATGACATCCCTACCGGTCGAAAAAATTTGATTTTCCAAACCGGAAGTCAAGTATTTGGTAGATGACCTCACTGCCGATCAAAAATCGCAGATTCTCGAAACCGGAAGTCGTGTATCTCGTAGATTACGTCCCTATCGGTTGAAAACGGTAGATTCTCCAAACCAGAAGTCACGTTTCTTGTAGATGACGTCACTGCAGGTCGAAATAATTTGATTCTCCAATCCGCAAGTCACTTATCGCGTCGATGACGTTACTGCCGGCCGAAAAATGTGATTCTCTAAACTGGACGTCACCGCCGGCCGAAAAAATGTTTTCGTGAAAACATTTTTTTTCCAGATTTTAATGTCGAAAACGCCGAGAAATTTGATTTTTAGCTGGCATCTGATTTTATGTTTACATATATGTGTATGACAGACTTGCATCATTTAGAACGTCTATAATTCAGAAACAGCTTGAGATAGCGGGTTAAAATTTAGTACACTAGTCGAGTGGTCACGTTTCTTTCTAAGGTAAAATTTTTATGAAGATTGAGGCCTATTTCGACGTAATGCACGACTACCGAGCATTTTGCCTTCTCTACGAATCAGCTGTCAATACTATATGCCGACAGTGATTTTTTTTAGATATTTTTATTAGTACATTATCGGTATTTGGTGCGTGATCAGTATGTACCAATAATTTGTTTTTCTTGTCGAAAAAGTAATATTTTTTCTGGAATGAGAACATATATACTCATTTTTACTGTACGAAATAATTGCCGAAGGCAAAGTCTATGCATATAGTTGTTTAAAAGTATTTAATTGGTATAACTATATTTATATTTACTACTATATTTTATTATTATTGTCCTAAATATAAACATTGAGACGTTTCATCAGAGGATTATTAATAATAAAAATCGTATAATTATAATAGCATAATAGTGTAATTGAGTAATCGAAATTATATGAATTCATTCATAACCTTCGTTACAGTCGGGAGATGACTTCTGAACACAGTTCTTCTATATCCACGTAATTGGTAGCAGAATATTATCATATCATATAAATTGCCGCTATAAATTTCCAAAGCATTCGCAAACCTACGCATAAGCTGGAGAGGATCGCAACGATCTGAGAAGCACCTGCTGTATGCAGATTCGCATAGTAAAGGTACGTAATTGTGGTAACCTTTGCGCCAGCGGCATAATTGTCCAGATACAATCATGACAATCAGTGCCGGTAGAAAAATAAGATTTTCAAACCGGAAGTGACGTATTTCCGAAATGTCGCTTCGGGTAGAAAAATGACATTTTCAAGGAGGCAAGGAGGATTCGCTGAGAGCTCGGTTCAAATTCTGCTGTCAACCTCATATAACGAAAATATTTGTGACTGTGCTTTGTTGTTGTTACAATTTATTTGACATTAACGGTACAGTGATATATTGAAATTATCAGCAGATCGAGAATTCGATTTCCGGTGCACGCGTATTTGTACGTGTGTGCCATAACTATATAGCAAGAGTCCATGTTTATACACTTGGCTAAGTCTCCCATTAATTACCATATAAAAAAATTCCATTGATTACCATTAACTATTCCTTAAAGGTAATTCAATGGGGTTTTGCCAATGGTATCATTCCCGATTATACTACCATTTAATCTACCATTCGTTGTATGGTATTTTTATCTCGCTATCATTCCCATTCGCGGAAAAATATGCTATATATAATTGTCCACTTTTCTACACTGGCTAAATATGTATGAATAAAAAAGTTGTGATACTACCGAAAAATGTCTCCTATTATTCATAAATAAATTCGATCTTTAAGTTCTCAGCTACTATTGTGGACTCATTTATCTGCAATTCCCCTGTCGGTACGTGTGACTGTAAATTAACCGGAAATTTAACCTTTTGCGACGCGCCATTCACCGGCGACCACTAAATTTTCTGCCCGATCAAGCTAGGACCGTGTT
Source organism: Amblyjoppa proteus (assembly GCA_963922035.1). Lineage (NCBI taxonomy): Eukaryota > Metazoa > Arthropoda > Insecta > Hymenoptera > Ichneumonidae > Amblyjoppa > Amblyjoppa proteus. Next base: position 24,478,102 of record OY998232.1, read on the forward strand.
TGAATCGTCTGGTCATTTTCAAGAATTTTAACCAACAAATAACCCTTGCTTAACTCTGAAGGCAGCGGTTGTTTGCGCACGCTTCATCCATAATATGACCTCGAAAAAACCGCAGCGTAAGATGGCCTGCGGTCATTTCTGATATTTTAACCGCATCATTGACGGCAAAATAACCGTAATACGTGAGACGTACGGTTATTTTTCACCGATTTGAGCAGAATAACTGTAGTTGAACAGATGCGAAAAGGATCTAGTAGTTGCTTTTCCTTTCCGGGTGTACGGCGGTTGAATCCATGAAAAACAACCGCTCGATTCTCTACGCATCAAACAAAAAAAAGGTTGGTAATATTGAAAAAAACTCGGTTCGAATTGTCATCCTGAATTATATCAATTTAGTATACGATACTACACTACGCATTTCGGAGAAATAAATAATCCTAATGACTTAAAATTGGGCTTAAACCGGAGACCTTTCGCATGCTAACTTGGAACCTTAGCGCTACTCTACCGCCTATCAATTGAATTGTTTTCAGTAGATTTATTTATTTCTCCGAAATGTGTAATATAGTATTGTATCCTAAATTAATATAATTCACGATGACAATTCGAACTCAGTTTTTTTCAATATTACCAACCTTTTTTTGGTACGTGCTACCTACCGTAAAAAGAAATTTGAGTGATATGTGATTATTTTTTCGGCTATTTTAGAGTAAAATACTGTCGGACCTCTTTCCTGGGATTATTCCTGCGGTTATTTTAGCGCAAAATAACTGTCGAACCTCTCTCCTGCGGTTATTTTGAAAGTTATTTTTATGGTTACCTGTCGTGGATAAGACAAAAAAATAAGTGAAACCAATAATTACGCAACGACCGAGCCGAACTCCTATAAGACAATAGCTTTGAGAAGTGAGGGACAATACAGATCAAATAAAAATGTTATATAACTAATAATCAAAACCATCTCAAGCATACAATAATGAAGTTAACGCCGGGCCAACGGAGCATTATGGAGGAACAACATTATACCAGAGAGGTGCAGCGTGCCATTCGCCAAAAGCAGGCGGAAATGAGCGCATTGATGAATAATCTTGCCTCAGACTTCAGCAATGAACTCGCAGCTATAAAAATAAAATGGTGTTCAGATTTCACTAGACCATTTCTCGACAACGTGTGACTTCTGCTACGTAGTTTTTAACGACCCGATCGTCAGAAATATTGCTACGAATAATCGCGTAAAACTGGCCAATGCTCGCGGTGTCCAGGTATTACTGGTCGATTACACAACATTTCGCGGCCTCGGCTATGTAGCGTTGTACGTTTTGGTAGTCAGAAATATTATTACGAGGAATCATAGCGAACTTGGTCAATGCTAGCGGTGACCAGGTCTCGCTAAATGATTTTTTGTCGATGTGTGACCTTGGTAACATTGCTTTGTGTCGTTTCGAATTTGAAAAAAAATAATAATAATAAATCCTTATTATTGCCTTCGATCCATAGTATTTTTGCATGCCAGCTGTATAAAAAATAAGTTAATAATTTTTTGGGAGTGGCGTACCAATGTCGATATAACATTGCTTTTCCAGACGCATGCAGTTCCTGAAAATTCTAATCGATCCAATCCTTCCTACAACCATTATTCAACAAGTTCACTGTCTAAGATATGTAGAACTGTCGAAGCCACACCACCATCCTGTCCACTAATGAAGACTGAAAAATCCCCATTCACTCAACGAGAATATCAGATTCAAGTGTAACTCATAATTAAAATAAATAAATAAGTGAACGTTCGTAAAAAGATTAACAGTTAACTATCGTGTTCTTGCCTCTCTCGAAGCCATTGTAAACCTGCAATAAATGCTATTGAATCGATTCAAATTTTGTTGCACGAGATCGTGTTTTACCATACAGTTCAATAAAAATAACTTGTATTGCCTTGCGTTATGGATATTGGAATGTAACGTAGATTCTCTTACGATGGATAATGTTGCACTGCTTCAGATGTTCCTATGAAAAGAATGAAGGATCTCGAATATTTTCACATACTGTAATGGGACGACCCTACCCCCAGGTAGATTCTCGCGTTTGGCCGAGAGATGGCGAGCCTGCGGAGCTCTCGCGCAAGCGGAGTGTTCCCCGAGTCGCTATAAAGGCTCTACTTATCCTATCCTCTAGGTCCTTTCCTACCCTTAAAAGAATTGACCACTACCACCTCAAGGTAACTCCAGAATGGCGCCTCGTTGTATTAGTTTATAGACTTTATAAGCACATATTTTTCGGCATACGTGTTTCTGAGCATAGTAGGCTCACAGAGTGAGAGTATTCGGCCTTGAATGTCGAGTCGACTTTTAGTCCCTGAATTGCAAGACCGAAGAACTCCTATTTCCTTGTTCTCTTTTGGCATGTGTGGGAGAGCGGTTTGATAACGTACTGAGTACGTTATCAAGGGGGCCACCAATCCAGCTGCCTCCCTCTGCCCCGAAACATGTGCGAGAATCCCTTTCTTCACACCTTATCCTGCCGGTCCAGTACCGAACTCTTTCCGTCCATTTGGAAGAAGACGATCTAAAAAATGGTGAGTTCGATATTCCGGTCCTCTGGAATATCGACTCCTTTCAATACTTTTAGAGAGGAGATGGATATCGTGTCGTAAATAATGATAAATAATAATTATCTGACTATTTCTCATCGAACGCGATGAACGAGTAATTTGTTATTATTGTCTAAGTAGAGATGAAATGAATTTAGTCGTTCCGATCTTCCAATAGTCGGAAATGGTCTCATGACAGTCGAATAGCCCTTAGTGTATTTCGTCTCGCAGAAATGAATCCAAGGAGAATCTCACAGTTTGGAGTTGCGCGAGCTATGGAATCAGGCGTATGGATCACTCCTCTTAAATCTGTCAACGAAAGGAGATGAAATACACTGCGATCTTCGCGTGACCCGCCTGATGTCTCGTACTCGACACATTCGGGGACGCGGTGGATATCATCCCTTAAATATCGATGAATAATCATTCGCTGGCTATTCTGCATCAGACGCGATAAATGAGGAATCAAAAACCCGAGCCTCTCAAAAAAAATTGTAATTTCACCACAATTGATGATTATTTACAAGGGGTTTTTGTAATTTTTTTCAGAATTTTTGAATCGTATTTTTTTGAGATATCGAAACATTGAACTTTTTTAAAAATCCCCCATATCTTAAAAACTGTTAGTCGTACAAAAAAACGTTAAAACATAAAAGTTGCAGTTTTAAATGAACTTTTGAAAACAACATTGTGTACATTTTTTTGAATGCAATAAACGTCCATTTCTATGAAAAATAGACAAAAATATTTTTGTTCAGCCAATACGTTATGTTTGATTTGTCTTGAAAAAATTACATAATATACTCTCATGTATGTAGATCTTATATTTTTGTTTGAATGGGCGAGAGGTCCGTTTGATAGCCGTGCTCCGTTTAAGATTTCGCCATAAGGTTCTTGCATAAAATATCATTAATTTACTACTATCAAGCCTACTTAGAGCTTCGAACAACTACCTTTGAGTGGACAAAGCATCAAACATTATGTAAAGATTACAAAACTGCACATTATTACCATGTAAACTCAATGATTTATTGATGGAAAGTTTATTTTGTCATCGCAGTCTATCAATTGAACTGAATTATAGCTAAACATAAGGCCAAGATCGAAAACCTTTCCGGTCGAAAGCTGATGCCTTCGGAGATAACCTTACTTTAGGTAAATTATCAGTCTATCAATCATTGTGTCTCAATTATTCGTTAAAAATTGCTCGTATAAGTTTTTGGAAATAATTGGTGATTTTTTTTCGTTTCATAGTGTTGACCAGTTGTACGTGATGACAGTTCTCAAGTCGTTGGGATTCTTAAACTTGACTATATATTATTCTTAATCTCCGATACACGGATCATTTTTGCAATATGTACACCACGAATAGCGTGCATAAATCATTTGACTGGTATTGCATGCGATTCGAGACAGCTGTGAAGCATTTTTTTCAATCACATTTTTACCGTACCGTACAACCACAAAGAAAAAAAAATTAACAGTATTGCTCAACATGTGAGCCGTGTTTTTTAACACAAAGCCGTGCACGGTCGAGAACGCTACGTGTGGCTCGCTGGATCATTTAGTTTGGAATCGCCGCAACGACTCGGCGTATTCTACGAATCAGTTCATCCAGATTGTCGACAGGTTGCCCTTGATAAATTTCCTCTTTCATGCGACCCCGTAGGAAAAAATCCAGTGGAGTAATGTCAGGTGATCGAAGAGGCCAAAGCATAGGACCACGTCTGCCTATCCTTCGATCAGTCCATTCACGGTCCAAATAATATCGTACCAACATGCTGAAGTGGGCTGGTGTTCCGTCATGTAGGTAAATCAAACGATCGAGAACACCGACAGAGAGATGCCCGATTAGCTCAGGAAGATCGTTTTGCAAAAAGTTGAGATACGATGCAGCGTCCAGTCGATCGGAAGAATTACCGGGCCGATCTAAGCAAATTATATAATTCATCCCAATTTTGTTTATGAACACATGCTCGTGCGTAATAACCAAGCAAATGAACCATATACACGCAGGCTTGAATGCACAGTTACACATTATGGAAGAAAGATGGGAAAATCGATCAATAGTTTTGTTATTATTATCTTGCTTCGTCATAGAGAAAGCTTTGTTTTGGTGAAAGAAATAAATTTCGAAATTTTAATGAAAACCAATAGGAAGCGAAGAATACAGAAAATTATTTTTAATTAATGAAACTTTGCGAATAAAGGAACTTTATGAGAAAGCGATATGAAAAATTCTATTTTCAAAAGAAGAAAGAAAGAATTTCAATTCTCAAAAGAGGGAAGGACGGATGGATGGATGGATCATAAATTATATTGACTAAGGATTTTGAATTAATGTTTATTAAACATTTATTTTCAATGTTTATTAAACAATTTAAAATTGAATACTGTAGAAATATTATGAACCGTGAACATACATCAAGCACGCGGGTGCCAGTCTTACACAGGTGTATAGAAATAAGAGGTCGCGGCTTTCTTGGTGGAAGCTTCTCGTGTGGATGTTTTTTTCGGGTCGGATATAAGTCGAATACCTTCATAATTAAAAAAAAAATTGTGCCAGTCCAATTAGTCCTCTCATGGTTATGTGTAAACATCGCGTGCATGTGTTATGTGTACAGATAATATGGAAAGAAGGGGAAAATGAAACTTTATTAACAACATTATTGGTGCCGTGATACTTTATTCGGTGGCTGAACTTTTTGCTAAAGCCGACGAAATTATTAGGATTCCGTAACTAAAATGTAGCCGAGATATCGCTATTTGAAAATCAGGAAAATCGATGTTCTTCCAAAAGTGGCTCAAAAAATTAAAAATCGTTTCTTTTCTTCTTTTCAAGGCTCCTTTTGACGTATTTTTTCCCACTAATCACGAATATAACCATTATTTTACTCTCAACTCGATAATTTCCATTTAAATCCCAAAAATGCTATTTTCGAAACATTGCAAGGCTACCCCTTTCAAGTTCATTTGTTACGTTTTTCACCATCCTAAAAATGCCCGAAAAACATTGTCAAAACTTCAGACAAGAGCCTATCTTGTGTATTTTTTCCCGTAAAAGACGATTTTTCACACTTGACAGCTGATAGTGTGCCCGTCACGACAGCACAACAATGGAGGAAGACCAAGTGTATTTACTCATTGTTTCCACGCGATTATTCGACGATGAAATTCGCCGGTACCGCGTACAGCGCCGGCTACAGCGCGAAATTTAGTTTGTAGCCATACATTTTTCAGCGATTATTATACCACGGCAATCGGTTGTTCATCCCCGATTTTCGTCCCGGATTTCGCCCCCTCGCTTTCGTCCACCGCTTTCGTCCCCCGCTTTCGTCCACCGCTTTCGTCCCCCGCTTTCGTCCCCCGCTTTCGTCCCGCGCTTTCGTCCCGCGCTTTCGTCCCGCGCTTTCGTTCCCCGCTTTCGTCCCCCGCTTTTCTACGATTGCTATACCATGGAATTTTTAGGGAAGGGGGGCATCAGCTTAGATGTTTACACATAAAAAAACTGTGCACTGAGCTGGTTCTTAAGTTGTAAGCTACACACTCAGCAGTCAAAGATTTGAAGGTCCGTATGTACACGATGGACAAGATAGTATTTGGTCCAACGCATTCTACTGCTTCGCTGAAGATTGAGGGTGTTTCTGAAGATAGAATAATTCACGAAATTCAGGAACGAGCTCGAAAGGTACCGAATCTCCGCCTCTTCAATGATCCGGAGTCAGCATCAAACGATCCAGCATATGTAGAGTGCACTCTTAAAAACAAGCGTGTTGTTTTAACACGCTTTACGTGTGCAGTCACTGTTTACATGATTCATGTTGTGCTGATTCTCAACAGAGAATCAACACAACATGAATCACGTAAATAGTGACTACATACGTAAAACGTGTTAAAACAACACGCTTGTTTTTAAGAGTGTACATGTCGCAGTGTATACATTTTACACACTGTACGTACATTGTTTCAACACGTTTGCGTTTGAAAAATTGCGTTTTTTTTATGTTCAAAATAGTTAAGTTGCCGAGTAATTTGTTGAAGTATGATTTTCATTTTCAATTTGTTGATAACAAATTGGAATTATTATTTCACCAAAACCATTTTTGCAGTACCTCCCATATATATAATTTTTTCAGATTTTTATCCCATTGAGAAGTTTTCTAAATTTTCTCTGAAACTCACGTTTGGCGGAACGGTACCGCTCAGACTACCTTAAACGCGATGAAATAATACACGTAACGTGTATTCCAATAAGCTTGTTCTGTAGCAAAACACTGAAAAGTGTGTTGTATAGAGCATACATAAAAGCTACAGTACAAGTGTGTTATTTCAACACCATAGCCGACACGTAAACGGATTTTCACCTGGTGTGATTTCACGCAAATTCCATCCACGGAAAAACATCACTCCGTGGAAATCACACACTTCCCTCCCTTATAGCATAAACCGCAAAGAACATCATAAATAGTGTACAAAAATTTGAGACAAGTATATTTTGGAAGATATTACTATTTTTGCGAAAAGGACTCAAATAAATAGAAAATTCCCAATTATATAGCGCCGCTCGAAGTTTTTTTATTGACAGTTTGTAATATGTATATTACAAGTTTGTAATATGTATATGTATGTGTCGAAAAGAAGTTTTTTTTTATCGCACCCCCCTCAAACTATAGTTCGGGACCTCTAATTAATATCATGAAATTTTGACTACCCGCAAAAAATGTGACGAGGTGCCTCAAGCGACCGTTCGATTTCCCATTTGCTTAACACGTGCACCAACGCAGTTCTCACTAAATGATCGTCACAATATTAGCAATAGAATTATTCAAAGATCGCTTATACTTTTCCGGGTTATTTGGGTAATTCTGAAGAGAAAAGTTCTTACACATTTGTTGCCAGGGTCGATAGTTTCTTCGTCATTATTGTTTTCCCCCATGTGGATTTTTTGCCCTCTATCCGCACGTAACGGGTAAAGGAATCCCAATCCCTAGGGCCCAGACCCGCGTAGTCTCCGCTCTTTCACGCGTCAAAATTTAAAACTTATGTACAATGGTGCCAAAAATGTTGATTCCCATATACATTTTATCGTAAATTTGCAGTTTACGTCAAAAATTGTCAACAAATTGGGTTTTAAGTAAAATTTTGCGAAAAATTTTGACATTGCGTAAAAAATTGAACAATGAAAATTGGTTGTCTAAAATGTTTACTAGAAGACAAATTGTATAAAAAATTTGATATGTAGGGAGGACTGGGGCAAAATGGGCGCATGAAAAATGAGACCTATGCGGGGCGTGCTGTGCAACCCAAAAATATGTATATATATACATTGGCTTAAAAAATGTGTTAACGTTATTTTTAGGAAGTTCTTAATCGGTAACATTATAGGTAAATAATTTCTTTAAACAACATTCGACATCAATTTTTGTACTGTCTATATTGTTCTTTTTCGGAATGACAATATTAACGAAGTTTGTTGACAATTGTTTGATAGGTAAGTTTTCATTCAAACACAATAAACAACAATTTTTTACCGCTAACATTGATTTTTGTCTAAATAACAATAATGACCAAGTTTGGTAGCTATCGCTTTATATTTGGCGACTTTTCGTTACACAATATTACCTACACTATTGACAACATTGTTTACTTGCCTAAATAACAATATTGGCCAAGATTGGGGTCAAACTGTTCATCTTTGGCGATTTTTCGTTTAATGATACTGATGAGCAACCATTTTTTATCGACTATATTGTCCATTTTCCTAAATAACAATATTGACCAAGTTTGGGGTTACATCTTACAATTATTCGTTTAAACAGTATTTTTAACAATTTTTTTCCCCGAAATATCAATATTCATAAAGTTTGGTGCCAATTGTTTGATGTATGGTGAATTTTCGTTTAAACAATAATAAGCGACAATTTTGTACCGGAAACATTGATCCCTTGTCTGAATAACAATAATGACCAACTTTAGTGGCAATCGGTTGATAATCGACAATTTGTCGTTGAAACAATATTTAGCACCCATTTTTTACTAGCAATATTGTTAATTTTCCTAAATAACGATATTGACCAGATTTGGGAGCGTACGATTCATATTTAGCGATTTCTTGGTTAATCGGTAATATTTTTTATTTGTCTAAATAACAACATTGATCAAGTTAGGGGCCAATCAATTCATATTTGACAATTATTCGATTAAACAATATTTGATAAAAAATGTTATCGGCAATATTGTTTTCTTTCCGAAATAACAATATTCATAAAGATTGATGCCAATTGCATCATCTATGGTGATGTTTTGCTTAACTACCTTACTTACTATAATTTACTATAATAAACTACCGGTTTTTACTGGAAACATTGATCCTTTGTCTAAATACAATCATTTCCAAGTTTGGTTGAATCAATATATAGCAACAATTTTTTACTGGAAATATTGTTGTTTTTCCTAAATAAAAGTATTCAATAAGTTTAGTTCATATGGGGTGATGTTTCGTTTAAACAATATTGAATACCCATTTTTCACCTGCGAGATTGTTCCTTTGCCTAATATTGACCAAGTTTAGCATAAATCGGTTGATAGTTGATGATTTTTCGTATAAACAATATTTATTAATTTACCTATAACAATATACAGCAAATTAGGCTGCAGATATAACAGTTGTCAGGTCTGCGCAACGTCAGAGGTCAACAAAAAATAAATCCGATCACTGAATTGTAAAAAAAAAATGGCACGCTTGCAAATAAAAATCCGAATGCCTGTTCCTACAGCTTTCAATATAGACTCAATTGCCAGTAAAAATGTATGTAGTATTGCATTATTGATGGACAGTGCTTATAATTACAATATATATAATAAACCGATACTTATTCTCTCGAAAGACTAAAAAGCGAGTTCGCCCAACTACAAGAGTCGCGCCAACTGTTTTACTGACAGTAAATGTACTTGTCTCGACACGCTACCGCATCCCCAGATATACCATTTTATGCTTCCATAGCATCTTCGATAGGGGCAACTAAAAATCATATTGTACCTACAAGCGTTTGATTCGTAGACCTTAATTAAATAAAAATTGGACACCTAATACTGAAAGTTTTTTTTTTATATGAACAAAAATATTCACAAATAATAAAAAAACTGTAAGACACAATTATTAGCAAATTTCTATCTTGCTCTATTCTCTCTCTATTCGAATACTACAATTTCTGTATTGTTAACCTATGCAGTTCTTCGGGGCTACTTTCATACTTAAATTTAATTATTTACTGGTTTTCGAATTAGCCGGTATTCTCGACCTGTTGTAGATAATGAATCTACTGAATTCGAAAAATAGGTGAAATAAAAAAAGAAATTTAATTTAAAAAACGTTTGCTTCCAAAAAAGTATGGGACTTTGTAATACAAGTGCAGAAAAACGGACTTTCGACGACGGTTGTAAAGTTAGCCGCACGAGCTGAAGGCAAGTGCGATGCGATTAACTGCCCTAAAAATCGCCACTTTCGTCACATTTTACACTCTCGAAAAGTGGGATTATTCGTGCATACAACACAAAAAATGGTATGCCAAATAATTAAAATTTTTCTTAAAAAACAAAAACATGTTAAATCATACAAGTAAAGTAGAGGTATACAGGTTTACACATATATGTATGTACTATAGTCATTTAGAGTAATAATTACTTTAGGGTAATATCAATAATTAGGAAAAACGGGTCAGAATAATTATAGAAGTGTGTAAAAAAAAGAAAACAAAAAAATGTTTAGACAAAATACCATTCAAACTTGCCAAGATATCGTTGTCGACAACAATATTAATATAATGTAATTGATATAATTAATATAATATAATTAATATAATCTAGTAGGTTATTATCTATTATCTAGTTATTATATATTATCTATTTATTATCTATTATCCAGCACGTGAATTTCATTAAACTGTCGAATTTTTTATCACTTTTTACGTATAAACATTAATTTCAATTAAACATTAAATTTAACTTTTTATGGCCTCATTCTCTGTACAGGATCTTTCGTTCGGATTCATTGTTATATCGTAATGTTGATGAAATTCTCGGACCGATGCTAATAATTTCCAGACAAGAATTATCACCAATATGTTTCCCCTTCAAATATCTCACTGTAACGACATTGCACACACATGACGAATTTTATGAGTTTATGACATGGAAGTCAATACGGGAAAAGAATGTACATTTCGATGTTCAATGATTTTTCATCTTCTGATTTTCGTGTTCTGGTTGGCCCCACTGACTCTTATATTTTCCATACGATTTACCGTTAACACATTCCTCGAGTCACACATTCTCTTTGGATTTTTGGCATCCTCGACCACTTCACTCTCGACTCCTAAATCTTGGCTCACCCCTCTCTGAATTTTGTCATACGTCATCCTTAAAGTGCTGCTTATCGCAGTTCCCCGGATTTTTTCGCTCAATGAAACATCAGCGTTCTGAGATATTCAATATAACAACGCTGAAATACAACTGCTGGTCGTTTCGCGAAAGGAGGGCATCGCAAAAACGTTAAACAGGAATACGTAAAGTGTAGTGAAAACGTCAGTGTCGTACGGAGCTATCTTATAGCGTACTCAGAAACGAAAATTCCTCAAAAGTAAAAAATAAAAAGAATACAGGAAACCAAAAGATTAGTTAGAGAAGAAGGGTGTGACAGGTTTGACATCTTTCCAGTCCCAGTCAAACTCCCGAGGCGCAGAGCCTTTGTCTACTATTCTTTTCCACCCCTGCAGTGGAACCGAGCTAAAGCTTACAGAGTCTCGTAGTCGAACTCGCACGCCCGCAATGTCACGAACCCCCACCGAGGGATCTTTGACGAATCAGGAACACGTCCATTGGAAGACTTGGTGGGAAATCGAGCTCGTAGGTGAGCCGCCGACCGAAGAACGGGGGTCGGTGGTGGCGGTGGCGGCATACAGTGGGGGTAGTTTCACTGCCGGCAGTCGAGTCTGACCGATACAGCGCTAGTACTACTGTCGCCACCATCACGACCGCAGGCACAAGACGCCATGGACATACTGGGTATGTCCCTTTAAACCGCATGCATTTAACGTGAACTTATCTTCGCATCTGCTGTCCGCTTTTTCTCCTGGACATATATGGACACAATTAAAAATCCATATCGATTTTAAACAATAATATATAATGTGCCATACGTCGGGTTTAATTTTTAAAAGTTTTTAAATCTCTATGCAAAATTTTATTGATGTAATTAAACTTCGATAACAGCCAGGACTGTCAGAGAATGTTCGTTGCGTTCTTGTGATAAAGCGGATGATTTATTTTTTTTAACGAGTTCGGCGTGCACTGTGATTAAATACCTATTAGAACCATCGAGCTCTCTGTGCAAATACTCAATTAGACATCAATATCGCATATAGAGAGAGGTGGAAAATTATAAAGGGAGAACTCATGTACGCAGTGCGCAAATCCCGAATACATATGTATCGCAATGGTATACACGGATACGAAAGTTTCGCGGGTGGTTGAGGGTGCCGAACGACATACCATAAAAGCGTGAGTGTGTGGACCGCGCGAGGGTGGTTGGGCTAGGTCGTGTAGGACGGTGGCGCGCGCGGTCCTTCTATTCTTCCCCGCACCGCCTTTCACACTCTTAGTCATCTGAACGATTCGTTTTTTTCTTCACTAAATCTGTGTTCCTTCGTGCCTCGCCTGCTCTAACTTTTCAACCTTTTCACCTACTCGTTTCACAGCGAGCTTTAGTCATCGTAAAGGCTGTCCTTTCTTTAACGAGATTTTCTATCCTCAAAAGCCCCAAAGTCTATCCCCAAAAAACTACTGAGTGCTAGGGTAATGTTGAGCTGAATTTGCGATAGAACGGGTGGAATTGAGCGAGCCCCGACCGTCTAAGCAACGAAGAACGAATCTTCGCTGACGCAACACCTAATACCATTGACAAGTGTCTCGTCCTTCTCGAGTTTTACTGCATTGAGTAACCGGACTCTCAAATTATCGGATACTCCCACTTTCCAACCCCCTTACTCGTACTTTCGTCGTAACTCCAACTACCATCTTCTCAAGTCATCGTCTCCGTGACACCTCCCCATATCCTTCAAAGTCTTCGTTACCACTTATCCAATAGTTTCGGATTTGAGGTCAATCAAAACCATTTCCATCCATTAGCATCCTGGAACCAGACGAGTGATAGAATTAATTTTTTTCCACGATTTCCATCCATTAGCAGCCTGGAATCAGACGAGTGATATAATTATTTTTTTTTCTTCGAATAGTTGTGTTACCGGACATTTTTCTGATTTCTTTATATTATGAAGTTCTCGCTATACCGAAGCAGCCACTTGACATTTACGTTTATTTTTGCTCTTAAAAACAGCCCGTGCATTGGTTTTGATTAACAACCACATTTTTTAAATTGCATTTACTGAATAGACTCACGGCTAATTGAGAGTGCATTATAAAAGTGAATTATAAAGCGAAACCAATAATGAAAAATATGGAATGTCGTACCAGAAAGCATGCTCTTACGAAGCACATTAAAACTTACATGTAGAATATCAAGTGTTGGTGAATTAAAACCTTGTGAAATGGTATACAAAAAAGAATAATGGTGCAATAAAAAAATATTTTCATCGAGCAAATTGAATGACGAGAAGGCTCAGCAAATTTTTCTTGTGATGTGCAAAACATTCTTTTGTCAACTGCCATGTAATTTTACATGCTCTTCGTAGACATGTTTTCGAAAGCTTAGGATTATTTGAACACTGTGGGTTACCCACATTCTGAACTACCACCCATCGTTGTGCATTGTCGTCGTCGTCGTGGGCTTGCGCTTTAACTTCTGAAAGACCGGAGTGAGAGGATCTTCCTAAACTACCCTTTGTAGCTTCGTCAGCAACGTCGTCACGTTCACGAAGCTTGCTGAGCTTGAACAACCTCGATCACATTGAACACTTGAATTCTTGTGTTTCCGCTCAATTCTCCATTTCTCCCTTTTACTCAGTCGTAATTGGAACACCCTGCCACCCTACACTCCTTTAGAAACTTCGAAGGACCTCCTTCAGCTGCTTCTCCTCGCTTTCGATTTCTGCGCCCCTAGAATATTCTTGAATATCCAGCCTTTTAAGCTGCAGAAAACGAGAAGGATAATGGGGACTGTTGTTAAAAGTAATGTTAATGATTTGCATTAGAGGAATCGAAATATTATTGCGCTCGATAAAAATAGACGATTTTCTTCGGTTTCACGTTCATAGACAAAACTGATTTTTTTCACTAATCTCGGCAACGGGTTACGTTCAATTTAATTCTACTCTTTACAAAGCGTATTCAACATTTGCTATACGCTGGTGGCAATGGAGGCTACAAAGGAAATAAATATATAAAATGTGGAAAGAAAGAGGAGTAACACGGAAAAAGGAAATATCTGCCCTTTCCGGAATTTAAAAATGAAATGCTATGATGAAGCGGAAGATCGAATGGGAATCCAATTCTCTGGGAAGTAGGCAGGGATCCGAGAAAGAAACCAGGTGATGAGCAACTCAATACGGTCGGTTCGCAACGCACAGAGCAATCTCTCACGAGAATTGTATAGCAGAGACAGGATTCCACGGATGGAAAAGGGCTGAGAGACTGCTTTCGTCCTTGGCAGAAGTTTCTAGCCGCTGCTCCCTCGGTTCTCTTTTATTATCAACCTCTCTCTCCGATAGTCTGCAATCATTCGCAGGCCAAATGGCTTTCGGGTCGGTTCGACGACATCGTGATTCTGTACGTGGCAATCGAAATGAATAATCTAATGCGAGCTGAACGAGATGCGATTAAATATTTCAAAGTGCCACATCGTCCACTTATCCCGCAAAGCAAATACGTGGCACTACCGATATGCTCTAAATGGTGATGTTTCGGGAGTTGAATCAGCGGTTCACGATTTTGGGGTATCTTTTGACAACACTCTATCCTACACGGATCATACACGGTCGGTGGTTTGGGCGGCTCTTAAGATACTGGGTTATATCCGCCGTACACAGTAAAAAAAAGTTTATACTTTTGACAAAAATTTATTGTCCACAAGCGTCGACAATTTTTTATTTGTTAATTTTTCGATTCCATCATCCGTTTCCTAGTTTTACTAACAAAAGTACAAACTAAAATTGTTAATGGCAGGGGAAATAAAAGGACAGGTTTGTAGAATTCAAATCTTAACGAACAAGTTTGTCATTTATTTAGCAAAATAATTTTTACGAAACTTCGTATTCCGATTTTACTAAATTATTTTTTACTGTGTAATGCGGAAAGTTTCGATAATCCGTTAGCCTTGTTGTCCCTTTACACATCTCTTGTTCGCCTACGTCTTGAATACTGCTCGGACACACCGAGAAAAATAATTTATTTGACGGCCACCGTTTATTTAGATCAATGAAAATATTTATTTGATTTAAATAAATATTTATTTCATTTAAGTAACTATTTACTTAATTTAAATAAATATTTATTTAAATCAAATGAATATTTTACTTAATCTAAATAAACGATGGCCGTCAAGTAAATTATTTTTCTGGCTGCATTTGATCATCTCATGTCAAACTACATTCATACCTGATCGAGAAAGTCCAGCATACATTTTTTCGTTCCGCTGCTTTTCGGCTGGGTAGATCGATGGTGTTAGAAGACTACGAGTATGGAACGATACTAGAGCTTCTTAATATACATTCACTAGAGCGTCGGAAAACTGTCGCGGATTTGTTATTCTTATTCAATGTTGTGAACGGTCGTATTGATTCTCTGAAGCTCCGGGGATTAGTAAGGGCATGGGTTGGAACTCTCCAGAAATCTTGAGATTTTTGAGATCCCTTTCTACCGGGCAAACTAAAGTTACTACAGCTGGCTTCCACGGGTCTCGAGATTTGGGAACACATATGCAGAAGTCCTTCATTTGTTGGGCGGGTCAATCGCACTGTTTAGAGGCCAGATATTTCATCTTTTTCCGGCGGTTCTGGCACCAAATCCTGTATAGTTTATAAACAATTAAATCATTTGATATTTTTTCTTCTTAGTTTAAATTTCCAATTATCATTTTGTTGTTCTCTGTTTGCTTTCGATATACTACGCAAAGAATATTATTATTTAATTTGTATATATATTTAATAATCTTAAATGGGCTTGTATTATGAAATAAAAAAAAAGAGTAATGAATACATTTTTGTGTCGCTTTAGCACTATTACTTCGAAGGTAACAGTCAGGAAATGTCTTGATTAAAATGATTATTCCTCGACAAATCCGGGGCTAAAATATCTTGCATTTCCGATATATGTATTGTTGTAGATTATAAAAGTATTCTGATTGGCTGCTATTCCCGAGCCTGAAACTGATGTTTTTCGGCAAGTAACTTCGACAAGCAGTCGTGCTGCATTTTGACAGTTCTTTTGACAGACTTGAAGTATTATATCCGCAATTTGTGTCGTGATAATGGATAAGAGTTCGTTCAGGTCTTATAAACATATTATAAACATTAATCGCTGATGTTTATAGCCTTACTACAATTTATTTGAAAAAAATGGTGATATCGGAAATAACTTATTCATATCAAGATATTGAATCAAGTGGCGGAAAACATATTACAAGAAGTGGACACATTTTTCGTCGATCATTGGATCGATTAAATTGCGAAGATTTAAAGTAAAATGCAGGTTAGTAAGTGATGCACGTGATGGAGTTCGCGTGGCGCACGTGGTCGCTGCTGCTTTGGAAAACTATAGTGAACGTGAATGCTTAAGAATCAACGTAAATTTATAAGAAATTCCATTAATTAAATCCAAGAATTCCATTAATGCTTTCGATTCTTCATCGTAGAGGCCGCGGTAATGTTCAGGCCACAGTAATGGATTCTTTAAGTTTCGTAAGAAACTTTGGCGGACGATTTTTTTATAACTAACTTCTCAGCTGAGATCTGGGACGCGTTCAAAAATGTACACAATTTAAGACCGAGTGAAAGATAGAGCGCACATCTGCGAATGTCTGAAAGAGAAATTAGTTACCCAGATATAATTTTCTAACACGCCTCTTGGTCATCAGTGCAGCTTCGCTCACGTTATACGCAAGTTTAGAGGTTTAATCGGTAAGTCGTCAACTCGTTAACGACTTTGCATGAAAAACTAAGTACTAAACAAAGTATCAAATACCAAAGAAGCTTTAGTTGAGCCTCTATAAGTGGGAGTGAAAATTTCGTGACCTAGTAATTGAAAATGTGCCAGCCCAACCCATCTTGATCCCGTCGGACATCCGTGTCACCACAAATGCATTGATGGAGGTGAAATTTGCTGCGTAGTATCTATTCTTGGATCATTGTCATGAGGCCTGGTAAATCTGAAACCAATTAAACAATTATAAATATCTGTTTTCAGACTTAATAGCTGAAAACATCAACGACAAAAAACACTTTATTCAGTCACTTAGTCCATCGCATGTTCGTGTCACACTGTAGCTTCAATGCATATGTACCGATTCCATTCCACCTGGTGGCGTTAATGCGTCAGTTAATCGAAACTATTGACATGAATCCCTGAAAATTTTAAACCATTTCAATGATTGAAAACAATCTATTACACTATTTAAATATAAATGATCTCCTTAATATCTCCTTCTTAGTTTAGAAGTTTGCGAATCGAACGTCCTTGTCATGCTTAAATTCAGAAACTTGCGAACCACTCAGAATTTTCTTTGCAGACTTAATTTATTATGTACTTAACATATGGCCCTACATATTTGGAAACATTTGGACATATGTAATTTTGTTGTTGTTGCAATTTCCTGCTGTTTAGATGAGGTTTCGGAGGTTATTTGATGACTACTTTGTGAAAATTTGAAAAAACCTGAAAAAAACAAACACAACAAACATGAAAAAAAGGTTTTCACGATATAAATGAAAGAAAAAAGAAAATAAATATTACGCTATTATCCAATCATATTACAGGATTATTACCTCTTTTTTAACACTTTTACGTAAATATTTTAATCACCAAAAATCATCGCACACATTATACATGTCGCATTAAACAATTCATCAAAAAATTTACTCTGCACTTTTAAAGATCTCCACAACAAATCATAAATGCATTTTTCCATCTCGCACAATAATTATTATATACCAAAGAAAACACTTACGCAATTATATCTGTGAAATTGAAAAACTTCTTATTTCTTTGGCGTGGCATTGGCGTCGGTCTCACACGCGAGAGCTATGATGATCCCCTGAAGTCAAGCAGTACCGCGCGCGGTTGATACTTGGATGGGTGACAGCCTATCCGCGCGCGGTCAGCACTTGGATGGGTAACCGGTCACCCACGCGCTGGCTAGCGCTTCGAAGCGTGGAGTGGGAAGTAATTTTCTCGGAGATTGGTGATTAACCTGTAGGAACACCTATTTATTCTGGGTTGCCGATCCAATCCGAGTGGCGAGGTGGAGTGTGTAAAAGGCCAACGATCCCGTACACAATGGAACACAAACGATGGACACAACTTTCCAACGCATCCAATTACGATCACAACTGTTTGGCAGATGCTGCGATATGGGCATCATGCACCGAAAACGGTCCGAAATTTTTATAAAAATATCGTGGAGATTCCCGGTTATCCGGATATCTAATCCGATCGCATAGATGTCGCTACGGCCAGCTCAGTATTCAGCTTCCGTCAGTCATCTTGATAACCTCTAATCTCGCCGTTACAATTCTCAGATGTTTTTACGACGTTTTATTCGTGTACATGACATAACAATAAAAATTATATTACATGTCATATTATATCTACATAATAACTAATTTCATGTCAATTGGACACTCGCAGCGATAGTCCCAGATACTTACACAGCTACGCACATAGATACTTACGTTTTTTCATCACAAATCGCACTGCCCTTTATCACAAAGTAAAGGTAAACAATAAATAGTGAAAATTAACTTCTCCACGAGCTATGAATTCCTGTAGATATTGTAACGAATATGGAGATACAGGTCGTATAGGAATAGACAGGAATAGACGATCGACTTCAGAATGATGAAAACAAAAGGAAGTCTTTATAATCAATCAATCCATCCCAAGAACAAAGTTCAGTCTTACCAGTTAGCTCGCATGTTACAATATTATACACGCGAACGCGGTTATACACATGAGTAAAGGTCAATGACCTGGATTTTTTAATTTGATTTTTCTGTGTTTTTTAAATGACGTATAATAATGAATACAATAATTATTACTTCAATAGGTTATTATAATGATTTCAATGCTCTTATCGAGGAATCGGTAGGAGAGTAGGCGTTTTACAATAACTAACCGCGATTACCACGCTATGTAATCGCGGTGTACGTTGGACTGGACTTTCGAGCGTGTTGTTGCCACGCTCGCACGACACTCGTGCTTTCTTCTTCTTCTTCTTCGTATAGTGTAGTTGGATTTTCGGTACCAGTAGAGGGCACTCCAATCTGGTCACAATAAGAAATCGCGCCGGCCAACGTTCGGTCTAGCAGTATTCGTTTGCGCTTCTTTCCGTTAATACCATACAATAATAATAAGGCAGACTGGGAGCAGCTGAATGCTAAGGTGACCACTGCGACATCTACAAAAGTGGATATCTACAAAGCCGGAAATCTACACGGCACTTACAATAATTCCGGACTTTTTGCAATGCACAATGCTTATATATCGCAGTATCTGCTCTACAGTTATTATCGTAACTGGACGCGTTGGAATATTTAGCGAAAAAAGTATCATCAAAATGTCAAACCGATGTTTCATTTTCAAGTATCTCGGTCGAATGATTTTACTCCTGGCATATTGGAATACAAATACATGGTCGTATCTTTAAAAAAAAAAAAATGTTGTTTTAAGTACTTCGCATCGAGATGCTACCACGTCTCTTGATACTGGTGTTTTTGTTCGCTTTCATGTGAAGGTAACCATTTCTGGATAGTACGCAATGAATAAATTATTAGAATACACATATTTATTTAGACTTTGTTTACTCTACCTTGATAAATGCGCCGAGTGGTTGACAAATAGCATAAAAAAGTGCCAATGAAGTGAAAATCGAGTCACGCTAATGTAACTATTTTTGTTTGTTTTGGTATTTATAGTAAACGGGCACAGCTAATGATTAATTATTCTTAATAATACACCTCATTTTCACTTATTTCGTTAATTTTTCTTCATATGTTTTGAAGTGTTTCTAACGATTTATTGATTCATATCCTGGATTGGAAGAAGTTTACTCACGCTATTGTGAATATTGGATGCAGGACCGTTGACCGTTACCGATATGTATGGACACACCTTGACCGCTAATTCCGCGTTCCGAATCGATTGGACTGCGGTGGCGCTTATCTTTCTATCGTTAGATTAACAAAGTAATTCAAATGTATGGGTTTAAAGTATAATAAGTAACTGTATACCTTTCCTAAAAGGCATCGTTGGTATATTCTGCATATTTTGGTACACGGTCTTGGATATTTCTGTACAATCCTTTGAGCAACGGTTAAAACAAAATGGGCGTGTCTACCTTGTCGAAATCAAATTCAGAATGTCTCAGTCCCTACTTTCCGTCAGGGGTCGAAAATTTGACTAATCAGAAAGTTCCAATCGTGCCATCATTGAGATTTAATTTAATGTATCCTTCAAGAAACGAAAAAAAACCGAAACTAAGAGAGGCGGTAGTGTCTCGACGTCAAGTACATAAAGAAATGATTTTTTAAGAGGCGCGCAACCGTGTCTATTCTAATATGCCAGAAGTGAAATCTTTGCTTGTGTTTATCTCGAAAATGACAAATCGGATCGAAATTTCAACAAAGTTCCTGCCATAGAATTCGGACACAAGTTTTCCAACTCGCCCAGTTACGATCTTGCCCAGTTTAGCAGATGCTGGGATGTGATCATCGCCCCCGCAAAACCTTCGAAATTATCATTGTGCGGTGTAATATAATGTAGGTACTTCGGCTTTCATTCAAGCTGGCTCTGGGGGCAATTCTCGAGTCACTCGTTTGCAAAGCCTATACGTTCTGTCGGTATATGCGTGTAAACATATGGATGAATACAGCGACAGAACGTATGCGTTTTGCAAACGAGTGACTCGAGAATAATCCTCCAGGTAGCCGCATGGCGAGCTTAACCATATGGCACACGGATGAATCTTGTGATGAAAGCACGAACGCCAAAATGTATACTCTGAAATGAAGTAAGTGATACAAGTTATAAAGAAAGATTGCATTCGTTGAGGAAGGCCATTACGTCCGAGATGACTCGAGAAGAAGATTTTACTAACAGATTTCGATCACGAAAAGAGGATAAACTTTCGCAGCGAATAAAGAGTTAATTAGTGATAGTCTGTGGTTTAAAAGCCGGAGTATACTCAGACAATATGGTTTAGATTTTCTGCCTCCTATTCACGTGAAAGCTATTATTTTTTCCTGAAGAGGCTCGCTGCTAGATTGTGGTGATTTGAACGCGGTCTGGTAGGCAAGACTATCAATTTCCGCTTTAAATTGTCAATTTTTGCAAACCAGTTTTTAAGAGAGCAGCTGTCGTAAGGCCGAAAATAACGACTGCCTTCGCGTCTACAGTCGCGCGATAGCGAGTAGTTGGAACCCTCGAGATATATGCACCTAACAGTTGGATGAAATTCAAAAGGCGAAAACTTAGACTGAAATCCATGCCGTTTACTATTGCTCCCTTATCGAGAGGGTCTGCGGCTTCGAGAGTCCGAAACGATGTGTGATTTTCATGTTTGATATTTGATCATGTATATTGTAAGGGTGTTAGCTGAAAAAACTGAAGCATACGCGGAGCTATCATATTGCACAGTTACGTTCTAGAAGGAGCGATAAATGGACAAGCCAACGAAAACCCTTGATCTTTGAGTCATCGGTAAAGAAAAAAAGTGCAGTTATTTTCACATGGCTTCCTCATTTGTGACAATTTTGGGCATAGCTTTTTCTATGAGAAAATTCGTTGATCAATTTTAGCTCGGTCGGAAAGGAAGGTAAATTTTATTTAGCCTACAAAATTTATTGTACAACATTGCAAACAGAAATTTATGGATTTTGTCGTATTGTGAGCATTTTTAATCTATTCTTCACCGCTGATTACAAAACTATAATTCATTTTACACGTAGCGCAATATTTGAATCAGAACCTCATGTCAAGCGTAAAAAATTCATTGCTCAAAAAATTCAAGATTTTCAAAATCTCATAAAAGCTAAACGGTTAGATAAATTTTCGTTAAATTTAATGTGAAACATTGTGCAGTCTAAATCCATTCTCGTATCAAATTTAAGCTCGATACCTTTATGCTTACTCGAATTACACGGTATTCATTAATTTTTCAAAAAATTCAAAATCCGGTAAAATCTCGAATTCGGCCACGATCTTTATAAAAATTGCATTAAATAAAGAGACGTGACCACTTTGCTAGTGTTAGTAGTGAGTCTCGTTGGATGATTGTAATCTTATTATTTTATACCCCTTAATATCACCTGACCATACCGAAGTTAACACTGTTGCGAGTATGTTACGTAACAGTCACATAAGTATTGCTACGTACGTGTTGATTAAAAAAGATATAACGGATTAATTAATTACATACAACACACATAACACGGAAATATTTCTCAGAGGGTTAAATAATACTTTGTTGAAATATTGAAAATATTTTATATATGTCAACAAATATTTGTAAAATGTTTTAAAAGCATTTTGAAAATATTTTTTGTCCGCCCATAAATCTTACATGTAAATATTTCAAAAATAGTTCGCCGAAATGTATAAAAAAATATTTCCGCGAAATATAAAAGATTACATCACCAATCCAAATGGCATAAACGTAAAACATTCGTAAAAATATTTCGGTGAAGGCTAAAATTCAAAATATTTTATCTCTATCTTTCAGGAATATTTCAGATGTGTTGAATGATCAAGTATGTTTCTGAAATATTTTTAAAAAGTTTCATTGATATATTTTCATAAATTATTTCAAAATATTAATTGATGTATTTTAGAAATATTTCGTGAAATTTTAAAGATGGAAGATATTTCTAAAAGTATTTCAAATAGTTCGTGCCATATGGGAACGATGTTAGTTCCATGTTATGTTTCCGCAATAAAAGACGCCAACTGGTAAGTTACATTGACATTGCTATAAGCAGGTTGTATAATAGTTACACGAATTTTGATACATAACGGTAATGACATAGCGATTGTAACAGTGACATTACATGTATATAATAATGGTACATCACATGTAACTTCCATGTTATATTGCCTCAATAAAACGTGTTCACTGGAACTCGTCCGCCCTAATTAGTCAGTTTTATTTGGTGAACATGTTAATTACCTTCATAAACTATTGAGCTTATTTCATGAACTCGAACATCATCGCGGTCGGGGAGGTAATGCTTATAATATGACTCGTGAGATATTTACTTTTATTCATGATGTTTATTGTCACGATAAGAATAAACATTCATTAATTGCAAATAAAAATCTTCATGCATGATCTTCTCCTGAGTAGGTAGTGCTAAGTACACTTGGTACTACCTACTTGGGAGTTTTCCATTTAATTGACAACTTCTTACGAAGATAACTCGCGTAAATGTACTTGTCTCGAGTTTTTGTACACCATTTATGGGCTTTTTAGTGGCATTAATTAAGAGATAACTCATACAACATCTTATGATAGTACTTGAGGTGCAGCCCCGCCAAGCGTGAGTTTCAGAGAAAATTCCGAACACTTCTTGATGGGACAAAAATCTGAAAAAATCAAGTGTATGGAAGGTGCTGCAAAGATTGTTTTTGTGGAACAATAATTCTAATTTGTCATTAAAAAATTGAAGATAAAAATTATTATTCAACAAATTAACCGGCAACCTAACTATTTTCCTGCATCAAAATAATTCGTTTATTTTTCTGAATACGTATGAACTTTTTCAGAATTTTTTATAATCTTTGAAAATCGCGTTTTTCGACAGCTTGAACATAGAAAAAACGCGATTTTTAAAGATTCTAAAAAATTCTGAAAAAATTCATACGTATTCAAAAAAATAAACGAATTATTTTTATAAAGGAAAATAGTTAAGTTGCCGCGTAATTTGTTGAATAATAATTTTTATCTTCAATTTGTTAATGACCAATTGGAATTATTATTTCACAAAAAACAATCATTGTAGCGTCTCCTATACACTTGATTTTTTCAGATTTTTATCCGATCAAGAAGTGGTCGAAATTTTCTCTGAAACTCACGTTTGGCGGGACTGTACCGCAAGTACTACCTTAAAATGCTATTATCCAGATTGCAATTTACTCAATCCTTTAGTAGATATAGTCACTTGCCATGGTGCTTCAAGTAATACGATCTTAGTTGATTGGGTAGAATTACAGTACACCGCGAAACAAAACGATACAATATAAGATAGGTAGTGGAAACGAGTTGTAGAATCTGGAATTGGAGAAATGCAGTATAAACAGATGAGACCCAGTGCTTCGGCAATGCCGTGTCTAGTAGAGTGGTATATAGAGGTCGTTCGTAAGGAGGATTAATCTCCAGTCCGACCATCCGTGAATGCACCCTCGAAAACCAACCGGAGTCTCATTATCTCTGCTCAAGCACTGTAGTATTTCTGCTTTTGTACGTTCTCTTGGCTAGCACTCGCTCAGTCGCTGGTACTATCACTATTACTATTGAAACCATATATTTCCTTAAATTGAATATTGTACTCCGAACGTGCAATACACATATGTACCCTGTAATAGCTACATCGACATGTATCTCTTCGCATTTATTGGAAATCTTAATATCTATAAGATGCTTACCAAGCCAGTCCTGACAGGCATATGTTATCAATAATGGTTTTTTTGTATGCATAATACTTTTGTCCTAACGAACACTTGTTGGGACAATCATGACAACTATCATTATTGTGGTCATATTTTCATGAAAACCGGAGTGCCCTCGCAAATATATTCATTAATTATTGCCGTAATTCGAAAGAAGTATATTTTTTTATGTTTTTGAAGTTACAATGCTGCTAAAGAACGTATTACGATCTTGGAATAATTATTTCGTCTGAAGATAGTGTCAATTATATGAGAAGAGTTTTCTACTGGGAAATTGTTATTGATCCATAGCCGGCAAAACGAATTTTGACGAGTGTAGAGCTTTGTCTTTCCAGCATTTATATAGAATAAAGTTTTTTAGTCGCATTTGATACTAAATGATGGGCTTAGGTTTCCCACTAAATGATGGTTATTAAATGATTTTGACCGCTAGTCTGCCAACGAAGGAAAATAAGGCGTGAACATCGTAATTATCAAAATCTTATAATAGAAACCTTAAGTTTTAGTATTCAAACAATAATATAATTCTGTCTTCATGTAATTTAAATGGGACAAAGAATGTATAAAAATCATAATAATCTTGGATTTGTTCTACTATAATATGCAATTTATAATATTTGTGTTGCATTTATCAAACATATAGTGCTTTTTGGGACTGTCCCGGCAATATCTTATAAATTCGGCTCTCTCGTATTAGTTTTAAAGAGACTACTAGCCGATAATCGACTTTCAAGACTAATTTCGAAGAGCGTTGCACTTTATTTTACCAGTATTTCTAGAATATTGCGGTTTGGTTGTATTTTCCATTAAATTACTGACTCATTGCATTCCTATTGGCAATTATTGGGTCATTTACAAACCCCCGAGATCGATTAGATCCCCCGGGTCTCCCGGGCCGGGATTACACCGGAGATCTAATCCCGAATTTAGTGGCTGCTCATCTGGCGATAATATTATCCGTTGATATAACCACTCCTCCATTTCCAACGTACCGAGAGCAACGCCTCAATAAAAAAAAAATCTGATATTGCAAAAATTAACAGAGACATGCTAACCTTCTTGAATACCAATTGTAATGCTACAGACAATTGCGATACAATTTTGTGCTTTTCGGACCATGTAGCTGCTTCTACAAAAGCCAATACACCTATAGTCTTCATACCGTACTTCCTTCTATTCTAGCCCCGTATATTATTATTCATTGTTTATCATGTATTATATAAGTACATAGCACATATATATTTTTTGCTGATGACCAATTTTCCTGATAATGGCATTAAAATCTATGTTTTTAGTTTATTTTATTTTATCAATTAAGAGATTCGTGTGCTCGACGGGACTTTGTTGATCTCGATTGACTTGAAAAGAATGTGTCAGTCCGAATGGCTCGTAGGCTGTACTAGCCAGTACGGCGTTCAGTTCATCATCGACATTTCTTTCTTTTTTGGTTACGGCCATCCAAAAGCCCCCTCACGTGGCTGATTTCTTTCCTCTATCTTCCTTATTTTTCTTTATGTTTTAAAAATTATGTTTTTAAAATTTATTGTTTATTTATTGTAGTGAAATAGACAAATGGATTTAAGTCCACGTGAGAAGGTTGACACCGTCGCGTGGAGCCGGTTATGCTCAGAGAAATTATTTTACTAATGATTTAATGCTGGTGTTCGCGATCGCTAATTACGACACGAGTTGTTCAGGGCGTTGTACTCATCGCGCGGAGCTGGGATTCTGTTTTTAATCGCGAAATTAATTTGTGTCTAGCACGACACGGCTACCACGTTGTTGTACTGTGTCGCGATGCTGTATCCGTTTTGATGGACAGATTCGGTAGTTGACGGCCGACACAATGCTGGGGCTCAAAGGAGAGGATATGTCAGAGGCACTGAGGGTCAACACGATAATCGAGGCACAGAAAAAACAAATCAGTCACGAAGGTAATCAAGCGGTGCAAATTAAAGAAAAATTAACTCTTGAATCGTGAATTGAATCAAACGAACAAAATAAAATATTTGAGTCGCAAAATAAATTGAGCGAAGGGAGGCAAAGAAAAATTGTGTTCAAGTGATACGTTATTGAAACGCGAAGTAGAGTACTGTGTACTGCCGTTGAAAATTTGTGACTGAGTAAGACCGAGTCGTGGCGTGCCCGCATATTTATACTGTGCTCCCCACTCTCCTTATCAAAAACTTCTCACAACGTCGAGAATGTTCGATGAGTGTCGCCATTTCCGTTTCGCGTAAGTCACGTCCGGGTGTGAGCACTTTGCCGAAATTGGTTTTACGCGGCACGTCTCGAGTATTGCCCGTTCTCGTGTCGCGCGCTACCTTACTGGTATCGATGCTAATCGATTCTAGATCGCGGCAGATGTCGCAAAGGGTGCCCTTTACGGGGAATACGTCGGGGGGTAAAACAGATCCGTTACAATACATATACGTGAATTATACAGTGTGTGAGTCTACTACCAGTACAAAGTGCGACACTTCTAACGTAAGGCCTATCGTCGCCGACGCAATAGTAGAGCCTAATCGCATCACGAGATATACCAAGTACTTGGTTTAACGTGGTGAACTTGTTACCATTCGTATTAATCGAGAGGCCAAGCTTCTGTGCTCGTAGTTGGTGAGATAATCTATATTTATCAAACTTGTTCATGTCGAGCGCAGTGGAATTTATTAAAGCGTCCAGTCATGTTTTCATTACCATATCATGGCATAACCACGACCGAGTGGCCCGACCGATATTTGTTGGGACACCATTGTTATTTATTGTTATTAATGGTTCAGTATTATATTGTTCCACGTAGAAAATTTGTCCGGCTGCCATATGTTTCATCAGGGCCACATCAGGCATAAATCCGGCGGCCTATTCAGGCTTGACGGATTATTACCTGATATGCACCAGTTCTGGTGCCAATAAGACAAGCATCATCAGATTTGCCGGACTTACACCTGAACTGGGCTATTGCCGGCTGCAGTAAAGCACACAGGATATGTTATCTCAGATATCGCCGGATCCGGCCCTGATATGGAATTCATTCGATTTGTCGGATCGCTAAAACTTGTATTCTTTCAGTTCATGGCCAAGTCAGCAAAGGATTAGGCATTTCTAATTGCCATACGACATTTTTTGAACTATTTTTATTTGCTACCTTGCACCCAGAAAAAAGTTTATTCCATTCAAAGAAAATTTATTAAGGACGATGAAAAATGTTTATTTGATTCAGAACCTAATAGACCATTTATTAATGTCTAATATATTTCTTTGTTGATAGTAATATTCTTATTATTTAATAATGTTTATTTGGATCTAATAAACAGATATTTATGTCAAATAATTTATTTATTTATTTCGTGACAGACCTGCTACTTTTGATCGTATCGGAATAATGTGATATACGAATGACGCAGAAATGAATTTTTTGTTAAATAAGCCATTTTTACTATCAACGAAGTATCAACAAGCAATGTTTTATTATAAAAATGAGCATACAGATCTGTTATCGGCGCACGATTTCACTAATCACGTCGCACATTAGATATACTCATGACATAACCAATCTCGATGTTAGTTGTTCGGGGACTCATTTCATAACCACAATTCAATCGAGGTACACAGCTTGAATTAAACAAAGTTTTATGAAAACAAACCGATGAGGTGTCTTTCTATTACAATGTAACGGTTCGCCGTAAGGAATAAATATAGTTTTGTCATTAGCGAAAATGTTTTCAAACGACCGACGCATTAACAACTCTAATGCGCGCTACCGGATAATAGCCGCGTTTATCTTGACGCCAAATATATGATTTCTTTGGTGCGAATAAACATTTATTTTAAAGTACAAATCTTTGAATACATTTTTTTACTTACGCCAAAGTATAACTGTTACTTGAATCTAATCAAGATTTTGTTGAGGCAAGCAAACATTTTTTTTATCTTAATAAACGTCATTTGAAGCTCGAAATTTATTTGATTTTAATAAATCTTTTTCCTGGGTGTGAACAGGCCAGGGCCGTATAGGGAGTGGAAATACAATCAGATTACCAGACCAGGCAACATTAGCGAAATCAAACCGGCGCTTATTCGTATGTAAGGCTCTGTTTTTATAAATGTAGCTATGTAATTGTGTTTAAGCACTTCGTTATGTACGATGCATACACAAGTCTCTAGAGTTTTCAACTTATCCGAGCAGAATTATAGGACGATAGTTACCCTACCGACAATAAAGAATTATAACATCGAAAGGCCCTTACAATATCGTAGCGAAGAAAGGGAAAATGTTCATTCATTGGCCAAAACTTCGCAACATATTTTAATAAAAATTTTCTAACAAAATAATTGACTGTTAAAAATAGCCATGTAATCTATTCAAATAAGTACGATACCTCACAAACATAAAAACAGAAATACAACAGTTGAATGTTACGTTATTGAATCACGATCTATAGTATTTCTAGGATACGTTATATACAAGTTCCGAAATTTTATGCGCAAGTCCTAAATAGCCGAGTGGATTGGTTCCCGACTAGATGACTGGGGTTCAAGCCCCAAACTGGGCAATAAATTACTATTGTTTTTCCGAGATAAGAAGGTGAGAATCACTAAGTTATAATCAATTATAATGAAATGAAGTGTGGAACCTTCGACCGAATTAGAGTAAGTGTAATATTTTTGTAAATTTTGTTGTCAAAAAGAGGAACGGTGCGTGGTCTGGACCACGTCAGGCCCACATCAGGGTCTGAACTTGGACCGGATCCTGATGCCGAATCAGGGCCGGATTTGCATGAGCGTTACACCACGAATCATGGCCATATCGATGTGCCATATCCGGGCCGCAGTTGATGCTCCGGCGCGCCAAGTATGGGACGGATTCTGACCGTAAGAAATTTCAACTCGGGGTATTTGTTGTGTATCAAAGGGAGCAGAGCTCGTCCGAAGGCTGCCGCAATACCTCGTCAAACAATAATGTTGTAGCAACCGCGACAGACCACGAGCCCCAACAATCCTCTCCGAGGACACCGATCCTGTCGATCACCGCGATCAAGAGTCATCGGATTCCCGACTTCGTCGAGGAAGCTGTCCCACAACGAGACACTTGTACCGAGGATAGGGTCATGGGGGGGTACAAGCGGGGAACCCAACAACCGCTAGAGAGAAAGTTTACCGGAATATTGTGGGATCAGTCCATGTAAAAAATATTTTTTGCCATACGTGCATGAATCGCAGCACTTTACATGGCAGTCCTGCGAGCCGAAAGTGGCCCATTGCATGCCAATTGGTGAACCTGTGGTGAAATGATAGAGTCGCGCATACGCAGTTCGCATTTCGTTCACTTTCGTCCCTTGGGAGTTTACTTTCGACGTTTTCGTCCCTGGAGACATAACGTCACTTTTCAGTATTCGTCTCGTGCGACAGCCATTCCAAGTGCCGCAGATTCATGCACTTATAACAAAATGGTGTATTATGCCACAAGGGAGGAAAGTGCGTTTTTCCACCGGCGTGCGAAGTTTGATACCCGAGCGAAGCGAGGACAGAAATTCACACGAGGTGAAAATGCTCTTCCTCCCGAGTGGCATACACTATTTTTTGCCCGACTATGCTAAAATGTGGCCACATTTCTATGCCTGCATTGGATGGAAAGTGACCCGCTCCAGTACTTTTCGGCTCGCGGGCGGAAAAGTCGCTACTTTTCCGCACGCTTCGTTACTTTTCGGCCCACTGCGATACTTTTCGGCCCGCTGTGTTACTTTTCGGACCGCTAGTCAAGAATCGACCACTTTCCGCCCCCGTTGCAAGCATGGAATCTGGACTTTTTTGCGTAGGTGGGCAAAAAATATGATGTGTAACGAGGGTCGAATTGGCGATTGCGACTCGCATGATTGCAGCTCTCGCTTCGCTCGGGCCGTAAACTTCACACTCGTCGCAATCGCCGACTTTCGACTCTTGTTGCACAATATACTGTAGTCGGTCGAACCGGACCATTCCTGGATGCCTGTACTCCTCGTCGAGGTCTTCCCGACGATGTCAGTAGGGAACTTCACATGATCGTCGTTTTAATCTCTCCCCTTGATCACAGCGGCGGGGAGTATGCTGAAAACCCGAACATAAGTGCTCGACTCCAAATAAGGAACGTACAAAAACACTCGCTTCGGCACGTTTCAATCCACGGCGAGATTCTTCTCAACTACTGGTGACGAGATCTTCTCAATCACTCGAAATCACGATTCTCCGATGACAGCTCGGAAAAGTAGCCGTGTCGGCAGGATGTCTTTTTGATTGCGCGGCAGGGCGACTATCAACCGTCAATCGATAGTCGCCCTGGGGGCAGAACCGTGCCCTATTGGCCAGAAATCCGTGGCCAGATGACACCGAATCGCCAGCCAATCTCCGAACTCTCCGCATTCCGAACTAACCAATAGGAGATTCCTTCAAGACGACGACGGGGAAGAAGACGACGAGGCCAAAAACGGCGCCATGTTCTTAGCTTTGGGATGAGCGTGCGTGCGATTAAGACGAAAAAACAAACGTGCCTACCACAAAAAAAGATTATTGTATTGAAAGAGTGCATGAGACCCGGTGAGTGAGTACAATTTGCTTAACCATAATTCTCTGCAACCAGTGACATCAAAATCCACCCCCCCCCCCACAAGAAATGTCAAGTCTTACGAGACATTAAGCGAAAAGTGAGCGTGGCTGTGACGACGTGCGTAATAGCTTTCCGCATCATTTTCCGGCTTCCGCATCATTTCACCCGTGTTATATTATATCGAGCCCTCGTAATGTCGTGGCAGTGTCCTTGCCTAACAACCCCCTTACGTTAAGTGCGAAAGATTAAACAAGGTAGTAACTAAAAACATTCGAGGTCGGATCCTCACGAACCTGAGATCCCAATGTCTTGCAATTGTCCCCCTGCCCTGCTTTTTACTTTTCCATTAACTGAGTGAGTGAATGTGTGAAGGAGAGGTCCGTCCTTTGCGCTAAAGGACCGAACAAATAAAGTATTATTATAATTGGCCCGAAGTCGAGTTTCTTTTCTTTTTTTTACCGTTGTTTTTGAGGCATTCTTTTTCGTTATGAATTTGACACACTGGTCGGGGCGATTCGAATCGTTAGAAACGACTGGCGCCGATAGAAAAGCAAATCGCGTTGTCCGAGATAATAAATTATTCAAAAAATTTATTTCCATTTAAGGTAGAGTTGATAATTTATTTCTCGCATTGACGCCAATGAATTGGCCCTCTTTTCTCTCCATTACATCATAATCGTCATCAATTGTTAAGGATTGCATTTAATTGTTTACTTCGCTTTCTCTGATAGTTTTCTATCTTCAAGATCCGGACGAGCTTTTGTTATCTCATCCTGTTGCGATTCGGTGCGATCCAAACCAACGGGGACTTCCAGGTCTCCGAGCTTCGAGCTGTTATTAGAATGATAATATTTAAAATAAGTCTGTACAGGGAGTATAGAAACACCCAGTACCTGACCTTAAGCCAAGACTTAAGGAGGTTTGGGCCGAAATCGTGGGAGGTAAACAGAATAGGGGATTCGCTAACCTCGTTAGTCAGTGTGCGAGTCAGAAACACAGACAAAGCAAGCAGCTAAACATAGATGTGTAGTCTTGCATTTATTAAATTTATCTCAGAAACAAAACCACGCATTTTTTTGAAATCCGGACACAATTTGTCTGATAGTATGCTGTGGTAGGTTTTTATTCGAAGCCAACAAAAATCGGCGGCAAAAATCGCTACGTTCTATCATTACAAACCGATTTCTAAAACACTCACACGGAACCTTATGGAGCTTTATACACACATTACTGTAAAAATACATGATCAAAAAATTCGACAAAATTGCAGACGTTTCAGTGTGTCTTTGTCTGCGAAGTAGCAAAGTTTCATAGCGATCGAGCAGAAATACGTTTTGGTCCAAACATCCTTAACGATATAAACAAAGCTATACAAAAATTGTAGAACGATACCGGATACAGACATTCCGCGCAGAAAAAATTAGTCCCGGAAGGATTCCCGGATGGACTTCCGCCAAAGGCCCGCTGAAGGCTTGCAGACCATTCGGATCGTAGCTCTGGCGACAAATTAATCAGACCGTATTCAGCACAGTTTTTCGATATTCCTTCATTTTATGAGAACGGAATAACTCTTGAAATTGAGAAATGTAATATTATAAATTTCAAAAACATACTGATAGTCTTTGTTAACTCCTTCGTTGATATTGATATGTGGTATTGACGATTTTTTAATTAGATTTTAAAGTCGACCCGTAAGCAGGAGTTTTTGAGGTCGCCGATTCTGAATTTGAAGTAGAAATTTGAAAATTCCCCCGAGACTTTTTCCGGGACGAATGTTTTCTACGCGGGATGGCTGTAAGCATGTGATAAAATTTGAACCCAAATCGACAAAAACGGCTAGCAAACGATTGAAAGGCTCTCGCGATTTAACACTCTTAAACAAGGGTGAATGAAAGAATGCCCAAACAGTCCAAGACGATATAGAAAAAGCAGAAAATTTACGCAATATTTCACAAAGGCATTCAGCTTGTCATTGGATAACAACTTTTATACCACCAACTTAGAAATAGTGTCTCAATGGCAGAGAATAGTTATGCGGTAACATCAACACATAAGAGCACGCCAGCAGAACTGATGGAAACAATACGAATGGGAAAAAACTCAGCCCCAGAACATGAAAAAAACTGGACCGGGCATCTTCCAATTCTTATTCGAATGCTACAACTTTTGCCCAGATAAAAACTTTTCCCTTCATGGTGTACCAAAGGAATCAATATTACACTACCGAAGTCAGACGCAGATTCGACATTGGTCGCAAACTATAGACTTATCACATTACTGCCGTCTATAGGCAAAATCTTCGAAAAAAAATCATGAAGGGTAAATATCAAAAGGGCATTGATAGAAACAATCCACTATATCAATTTGGATTCTGCAACACAAATTCAACGATCCATCCAATGATCATCATTACCTGAAATATTAAAACCGACAAACTGTGCAATAAGCGTACTGCTGCAATGTTCGTGGTAATCAAGAAAACCTTCGGCAGTCTTTGTCACAAAGGCCTGCTATATAAATTCTTGAAGCTCGAGTGCGCCCAACCTCGAACCTATAATTTATATTAGTTTTAATAATATAAACGTTTAAAAAAAGTTTAATTGCCTATGCAACATTGTAGTTTGTTCACGTTCCTTTTTATCTCATTCTCATCACGTATAAAGGTGCTTCCACTGGTGTTTGCGAATTGCCGGATACGCGCGGTGCTAATTAGTGGGATATGCGTCGCGCACATAGTCAACATCGAACGATCAATGGAGAACCTACTTAATGAGAGGACAGATATGCAGGTGACCATCAGCTATATTCGGTTTTCGAATCGAAATTAATTTGACTCACAATGATGCAGGACGCTACGTATCGATAGCAGAAGCATCTGAGAACGATACATGCATGCAGATGTGATATTGATACGAACGCTTGAAGTGCATGGGGGAACGAGGCTCATGCGTCACATGAGGCTGAGTAATTGCGATATGGATTTGAATGTCGATAGACGTGTTGTATTATGTATAGTATAGGCTGCACTAAACAGATAATGTATGCTTCAGGAATAGCTGCAGTAGAAAACGACACGCAATTAAAACGCAGACGAGCTAGGGATCCAACAAAGCCGACCTTCCCCTAAAATTCGGAGATGAACTATGCGGTGTCCGGATTTTCTGGAATAATTCGAATTGTCGCGACAAGGGACGTAATCGGTGCGGGTGCGTGTGCGTGCCCGTGGGTGTCGCCGCACTCGTACCACAGGGAGTGATTGCCTTAGACTCATACGACTCACTTTATAGCGTGCGTATAAAGTTCGCTTTACCGCACGTGTATCACAAATCGGTATTTTCTTTTGTGGCAATGATAAACAATATTCACTTCAATTATAAAATTTCACATTTAAAATTTTACCTTTCTGACCTTTATCAATGCACATAACTCATGAGAAAGTAAATGTTTAGTTAAAAATAATTAAAAGAACGTTGCTAAGATCTCATACCCGATAACAGATATGTACAGATATTATATACATCCATCTGTGATAGAATCAGGGATCAGATTCATATATGATAGACATATTAATTCGAGTTCGATTTTGTTAATTTCATACGAAACCTGTATTTAAGTGCTGATTTTCTTTCGATCTACATACATGTTTAATCACCGTAGCGGAGTGGGGACTTTGCATATGTTGAGGTTGATCATGATAGAAAATTCGCTTTCGGCCACCTATAAGTTACCCAGTAAGAATTCGAATTGATTTTAGCCATTATCAAAATATACTGAAACTTCCGTAAAGTCCAATGCGAGAAGCGGATGTTTTCCAAAAGGAGGAAAGCGTCGAGATTCGAGAATAGACTGAGTAAATGCCCATTGGCTTAACGAGATCAGAATATTACTTTACGATACAAGTGCAGTAAAGGCAACTTTATACGCACGCTGTGTAGTGAGTCACACGAACGTGTGCGGCGAGTGCGACTCACCTCACAGTCCGCTTATGATGTTCGATTCGGCGAACAAACGTCGCAGGCATTTTATTGTGATTTGACTGTTGTTTTTCCTGCAGCCATTTGACTTTTGTCTGGAAGAACCACCAATATTTTCTCGTGCCTCGACAGTATAGGGAAACATGAAACAGGGATTCTTTACCGATTACACACGCAGACTTGTTCGGAGATTCGGCCAACAATCGGTTTAAATATTATTTTGGGAACTTGCCGTCACGCGAACGAATGCCGATCAGTTTCTGAGCGATTCTTGGTCAACCATCGCTTCGTTAACATTTTGCAATAGCGCGGAGTCTCAGCTTATTGACTGACCCAACAACGTTCCATTATCTTATTGACATTTGAGTCTATCTTGGTAATTGTGATCCATCAGCCAATGCTGGTCCGAGGCTCAAACGATTGTCCAAGAACGATGAAATATCGACATACTTACATTGACAATTGAATGGCGAAACAATTGGAATTAGGAAAAGCGAAAACGAGAGGTAAAACAAGATAAAGCAGAAGAAGTGAGACACAATATAAAACGGCGGCAGATGAGAGTCATCTGTAAAGAGTAAAAGGGTTGAATATGGCACACTCTGATGAGTGAGGGACGAAGATAAGAATTTTCTGGGCCATATCGACCTCGTTCATCCTAGAAACTATGGAATATATATCTTTTGTACCGAAAAAGTATTTAACCGTAGAGCTTACATATAATTGTGTCTACCTTCTAACTCATAACTGAGGTACATATATCCCCCCTCCCCCCGCATTTCTTCCACGTACAAGGGTCCTACGAGCAGTAAATGGGTTTTTGCCACACATGAATCTCGTCATTTTTTCATAAGGAATAGAATGGTATGCGGCAAATTCGGTTTTATTAAAGTTTAGGGGGTGGAGATCACCCTTAAAGCCCAAAACGTAACAAACATTCGCAAAAGTCGCACTTAAAAAAAATTATATTAAAAAAAAAATGGTCCGATTTTCCAATTTCAAACACCATTCTACAGGGGACACATCAGACTATTAGGAAAAAAATGGTCCCATTGTATTCCGTCTAAAAAGTCGATTTATTTTGCCATCGGAAAATGGTGATATGTCGAAAACTTGTAATATGGAATAATGAATGAAAATGGAATTAAAATTGGTTTTGCCTGGGTTTTAACATTTATTTTTCTTGAAAAATCGTGGTCGTTGAAAGATAATAATAATAATCATAACAAATGCATGGAATAGTTTTGGCGAATCCCATTTACTTGACTGCAGCACAATTATTGCAGTGAATGAACTCGGAGTTCGGTGCTCCTCGCAGATATCATAATGGCAAATATCTTCGGTAAAATATTTTCACTTTGTGATCCCGTGCACGTAGAGAAAAGTTTTGGTCACTACAGCATAGCACACGCTGCCGTAGCAAATATCGTATGTCAGCGTAGTGACAGCAAAAGTATTTGATGTGGTAACAAACAAATATTTGTTACCGTCGGATTTGCTGGGACAGCAAATATCATTTGCTGCAGCAGCAAAATAAAGTTGTTACTGCTGAGTGATTTGGTATTGCTTGCGTTCATCCTTTCTTAATCAAACAACTTTTTGATATCAAATGATAAAATAATAATCCATACACTGATAATAGACATAAAAAAAAATTAAAATATTCATAACAGAAAAAAATTCTGAGCGCGAATACTCGAAATACCTATAACAGCGAGAACAACGAGCTGAGATGAGGATCGAACTGCCTACCTAACCGTTGTGCCTACCTATAAACCTAAGACGCTACCGACTACGCTATTCCTAACTTGCACATTTTTTATTCGAATGCCCTATAAGATACATCGAACATTATAGGTGAGACGTTACTTGTGATTCGAGTAACCATTAAGAATACATCACATATACGTTCCTAACCAAACATTTAATTTGCTCTTGAATCTAAACTGAAACTCGCTTCTTTTGTGTTTTTGTTTGATTTGGGCCGCATTCCCGACTACTCGACGAATCGTGACTCTGGCCCCTGCATCCTTTCTCGCGTCGCTTGTTGTACCGCCATTGCACATCGGATTCTTCGCTTCCTACAATACTTCCTAATTATTTGAGCTTGTAGTATATGAATTGTATACTTTTACTTGGCGACCGCTTGTCACAAACTAAACAGATGACACGAGAAAACACTCGAGTACACCAGCAAACCATTTGCTACACCGGCAAACGATTTTTTACAGCAGCAAATAATTTGCTATACCACCAAATCGTTTACAGCAAGAGCAAATCTTCCGTAACATATAAAATTTGTTCCCGTTACAAATTATTTTAGCTGGAAGGACAATACGTTTGCTGTAAATACAATTTTTTTTGCTATTACAACAAAAAGATCTCAGCAAACGCACTTTTGTTGTCATGACTAAAAAATTTTTCTAGGTGTGGTTTGGCGGAAAAGTACATCTGGTGCATTTTTTGTGACGTCATGAGGTACTGCAACTGGCTCTTCTTGTAGGATCGTCAGAATGTACACGCGCAAATTACGTCGAAAAAGCACAATCAACAATCGTTCTCGCAGATGCGGTTCAATCAAAAAGTGCCCGAGGGTCTTTATGAAGATTCCTCGATGAAGTAATCAAAACTGTAAGATTTTTTTGTGTGTATTATTCGACGAAGTAAAAATCACGTACTTTGTGCGTTCGTGCTATTGTAGGTCGCCAAATATTCACAAAAAGAAGAAAACAAAATGTTGACTACATGTGTCCAAATGATATAATAGTAACTTACATTCGACGATAAAAAAAAATCACTTACATAAAACACTAACGTGGACTTACAACTGGGGTATTTTGGTACACCACGTGCGCTGCGTCAGCGTCCTGTGCGACAGCTAGCGAGAAACAGAGGCTACTACCGGTCTCCGCACTTCGTCAGATCATGGAACTAAATTATCGTGATAATTCCCGAGTCGACAATGTCAATTTCTACTTTAGTAGTGCAGTTTGAATGTCATATGGGGTACTTCTCTATCCCATATGTGAGTTCTAGGGTTAAACAAAAGATAGCCAGATATACTGTGAAAATGTTGTGTCGTCATAATGACTATCTTCATCGTCTTCTTCTTCTTAAATCAGTTTAACTTGCCCCTCGCTATCAATAGAGCGCAGTCAAATGTAGCCACAGATAATAGATAAAGAATCGAGCACGAAGCCTTCATCTTATGCTTGACCGAAGTCGATCGCTTATTAAGAGCATACGCAACAAAACCTATGTACACTAGGACCTCGATTTCTCACATTGTGGCGGGACCGGCTCCCGCTTACCCGTGCAAATTTCGAGGTGGCGCAAGCGCCGCCCATACTAACTGTGCGCAGCTCTCAGAGTCGCGGCCGCAGTGCCGTGACACACCATGGGCCCCCGACACTCTGATAATAACTCACATCCGTTGTAATGAGTACAATATTTCGCTATATGCGTTTTTGATGATAAATAGGCAAAAATTATTGGGTTATAGAACGTCCGCCGAGGCTCTTCTTTCGTCCAATTAATCGTTGATGTTTAATGGATCGTAATTCGACAATCGACGTTTTGCCGGTGGCATCGCGGAATTTTGTTTTCTCCTTTGGAGGTTATGTTTTTTCGTCCATGAAGCGCCCGAAAAGGATCACTTTGCTTTACAGCACTGTCTCGGCTGCCCCATGGGTTCCCCCTCCACGGGCCGCGTCGATCGATATTCACTCCGTGGTAGGGACTCTTGCAAATCCTAGTGTATTCTCTTTCATATTCGACAGCTTGTGCCACCAGAGTACATTCTGTTCCTTGGAAAGTGCACCCACCTCCCGACGGACACGCACCAATTAGATCCTCTCACTCATACGATCTCCAATAGCTCGTTTACAACCAAAATAATCAGTCATTCTCGAGAATCATGTTCTATAATACCCCACTGGGACGAGGAGAGCAGTGGCCGAGTGGTTCAGGCCCGGGCTCATAAACCGTGGGTCCGTGTTCAATCCCCGGTCACCAATGGATCACCAATGGATCACCAATGGATTTTTCTATGTGCTTTCTGTAATCCGGTGGTTCCGAACCCACCGTAAAAATAGTAAGCCCAAAAAGAAACGGTCGGCGCCTTGGTGTGGTAAACCAAAAGACTGGAGCCTGTAGCGGGTCAGATTTTCGAGCACCGGACCCGAGACCTAGCACCGGATATAGAACGTAAGGTCTACGACTATAGCCGTAGGTTTGAGGCCAACACCTAGCAAGGGTCACCAGAGGCGACCGTTAATATTGCTATTCTAGAAGGGGACATTAGGGTATCCAATCTTGAACTTTCAAACTCGAAAAGGATGTAGAAATACATATTTATTTTAATGACATTAGAATTTAGATAAGAGCTCTTTAATGTTGAAATATCTGTACTAAGACTACAATCAAAATGAAACAAAGCTAATATTTAACGTTTATGTAATTTATAGAACGCAGCCTGTAAGTCTTAAAATACGACTGCTAGTTTAAAATTCCATTCTCTTTGTCCCTTTGAAAATCACACATGTTCATAAAATTAAGTGGATGTAATATATAAATTAATCTTTTGTCGCTTGTAGGAGCTAAAGAAGATCTAGTTGATGCATATAATAAAAATAGTAGAAACCCGCGAGTCATACATTCGCGCACTTTAAATTTTTATTTTTGCACTTTTTAAGGATTTATTATTTCCAATTGACAAACCACGAATTGTGAATTACATCAACTGTCAATGTCGATCGGCAGATCGATACCACTTGCTACATCACAGCTGCATTATTTGCGTATCCGCCGCGTGGCTCTGCCGCTCCGTCCAGACTAATGTTATATGTGTATGTGGCTCGTCAGAGCAGCACAACATAACACAACGTAGCTGTGACGTCACGGGACAACGGACAAGGTGGACAATATCGGAGGAACTCCTGAAAGTGTAAGTTTTTGAGGCGACATCGTCATATGTCAGCATCGTATGAGCTGATTGGGTTGATGCTGAGCTCGTTTGAAAGTTTCCGTCGATTTATATAATGAAATTTTCGATGTAACTTGGATCCGTTTCCTCATTTGTGAGAAGTATCGACAGAAACTTTCGAAAGCTCAAGATCGACCTAAATTACCTTGGTAACGCACACCCACGATGTGTGCAGACTAACCGCGCATTTTATTATTCTTCAAATTACTTAATGTCAAGACGCTACCTCGCCTCTTCATCCGTGAATTTTGTTCATCAGTGTTCTGTCATCAACGCGGTTTTTTGCGAGACAATGTTGATGCTTCATGATGTTTGCAATATCGAACAATTATTGAGAAGTACATACCGGACGCATGGGGAATGCACAGAATAACTGATAATACTTCCGTAGAAAAAAGTATACGAGGAAATATATTTTTCATGCATATTTACGGAAAATAGTGTATATATATTTTTATTTTGAGATATATGTGACAGATGTCACCGGGCAGATATGAAAGAGTATATATTTTCGTGTATATGATAAATAAATAACGTGCATAAAAAATGTATTTTCCCGCGAAAAGACATTTACAGTCTTATATCTTTACTTGATATAGTGAATACAACTTTTTTTTAAACGATACAAGAATATTTTTGACATTATCGTACTTGCTATTTTGAAGCAGCTGAAACGATTAAGCTGTAAATCTTGAGGGATCAATCTAGGATTTATATGTTTTATGTTCAGAAAATTGTAGCTTTTTAACTTGATCCGTTCAGTTAATACAGTGGAGAAAAAATGTTCAGAATCAGTTTTTGAACATTTATGTAATTCATGCACGAATAGCGCTACTTTCTGTGCCTGTCGAGAGTGGCGTAAGTGGTGATTTGCAGCCATGCGTTTTGTAAATTCGCGGCGCATGCGCAGATCGACTCCTTTACGTGCGATTTCTGGAATTTGTACAAAACCACAATCAGCAAGCACGGAGTAGCACTTCTCCTGCATTCGTTACAGAAAATATTATGCGATACTAGTGCGGTGTAGCGAACATCATATACTGTGACTGCGACTGTGAAGTAAGTCGCACTCCGCGCACTCGTTCCACAGGGAGCACTCGTCGAAGGTTCGTGCGACTCACTTCACAACGTGCGTATAAAGTTCACTTCACCATACTTGTATCGCAAAGTACTATTTTTTGAGACTTTCGGGCCTGCCGCTTTGAATCGATCGAATTGATTGGGCTGCAAAATGTTCAAAACATAAAGTTATACTGATATTAATTAATTTTCGGAGAGTAATACATTTTGCGATGACGAATGCATATGAATTTCAAGTTACATGCTCGTTACTGCCTAAAAAGTGATTACACGCAAATGCGAACAACCACAGTACGAAAGTACAAATCTTGCGTATAGTGACAGTTGTACGTACACCAGTTTCTTTATATTTTGGTTGTTGATTTTATATATTACTATTCATATACCCAGGGCTTCTGAGGTTCATTTCGAAATGCAATCCTTTCGATGTCCTTTATACGCGACAGCTTAGTTATTTTCGTCGTGTGGACACACGACACACTAAGTTTCAGATATTAGTGCACATCAAAATAAAATTTACAGCGAAGGCCTTTAGACAAAAAAAGACACTATGCCTTTCAGCATTTCCACAAATAGTATCGACAACGCTTTCGTATTTTGATTCCTTGAAAAAAATTCTTCGGTGATTATCCACGCAGCAATGCTCGCCTCCACTACCTCCTACCTCACTTCTACCAAATAAAAACCTCCAAAGACGCATGAACAAAATGACACGTCCCATGAAGTACATGACGGGGATTTCCACACTCATTCCATACAACATTTCTTTTGCTATATAACTGCTTACTGCGATAGATAAACAAATGAACCTCGCTTGCTCGAGACTTCCATATGACTCAGCTAGTGCCATGACAGCCATAATGATATTTATTT
Organism: Amblyjoppa proteus; assembly: GCA_963922035.1. Taxonomy (NCBI): domain Eukaryota; kingdom Metazoa; phylum Arthropoda; class Insecta; order Hymenoptera; family Ichneumonidae; genus Amblyjoppa; species Amblyjoppa proteus. The sequence continues at coordinate 24,520,071 of OY998232.1, forward strand.
AAACGCCGGTTTGTGCAATTATCTGAAAAATTGTAAAACCCTAAAAACTCACAGCATGTCCGAAATTTTACGGAACCCTAATCTAATAAAAGATAGTCTAGATCTAATATGAAATTCATCAATTAAAGAAACGGAAAAAATAAAACAAACGAATACAGCTAGTAATAGAATCGAATCGAAAGAAATAGGATCGAAATAGGTCTGGTGTGAACCACAGTCGATACTGCGTTATGGTATTAAGCGATCGATATGTAGATAATATTTAAAATGTCAACAGACAGAAGATTGATAAACGAATGACAGATATAGATTCCATTTAATCAGGGTATGGAAACTATGCCACTGCGTATAAGATATCCGTACCGCACAACTCACTTCTGTCTCTCGTAAAAAGTAAATCAAATAAATCGGATCAAGGTGAAATCAGGGTGGCAGTTTGAAGGTGGATCGATTTGTTGCTGATGGAACATGTTCTAGCGAGAATGCACCAGAGCGTAGTTTTTCAGGGTTCTCACTATTTCACTCACTCCTGTATTTCACGCTTCGTTTACTTCTATATCGGATTACTTACTCGAAATGCAATTTGGTTCGCAGAGTTCAGTTACTTCGCTAGCCTTAGGTATTTCTATACAGAAGCCTTTGCGAAACGACTGTTTCAATGCCTTCTATATAACGATTGCTCTAAAGCAAAATGGCGTATTCCACAGCATTTTACACGTTAAATTGTGTAGGGTACGCCATTCTGTTTCTTAACAGTCCATTCTATCGGACATTGACGCATTCGCATCGGAGAGTGAATTACAAAGAGCCTAGCAGTACGGGCTTCAAAGAAATTATTTTGAATAAAGAGAAGTAAAGAGCTATAAAGAGGTCAGTTTCACTTAACGCATTTTATATTTTATAATTACATTGCCTAGCTATAGCAACTTTCAATGGTAGTTATAATAGTTATAATAGTTTTTAATGCCTACTTTAATAGTTTGACAGCACGCGTTCTCTTGGCACGTTCCGAATTAACGGTATCGAAAATAATGATGCATACATTTCTAGATACAGCTGAAAACATATTGTATCAAAAGACTCGGCAATCTCGAAGACAAGTACATTAGCGCGTGGTTATCGGAGTCAGTTTGGCGCGCCAAACCGACTCTGATTCCAACCTTCTGGAGGTAGCTTTTTGGTTCATGTCTCAAAACCAACCGTAATACCAACCGTTATGTGTTCGATTGAAGGTTGGTTTACAGTTCGACTTTCACAAAATAACCCAATTTCCAACGTTATGTCAACAGCACCGATAGCTCTTGCCTCAGGGTCGGAAGTCGGGTTGTTTAAGGAAAAGTCAACCGTAAACCCACTTCGTATCCAACACATATAACGGTTGGTTTTTTAATATCGCCGAAAAATCAACCTCTTGAAGGTTGATTTGGTGCCAATCGACATGAGAGTTGGTTTGGTGCCAATCGACATGAGAGTTGGTTTGGTGCCAATCGACAGATTGGTTTTCAGGTTAGTTTCAGGTTGGTCAGAACGCGAGGGTCTGCTACTGGTTATGCTTAACGATCAATGTAATAAAAAAAATCACACCAATCAAATACACATTATCAGTTTATTAACACGTTTCATAGAAATCTTTTGTGTACATATGTCTTACATAAATTCTATATTCTCTCGGGAATTGAAACGGAATGTCGTTAATCCAGTTACAAGAAAAAGTGTCGAATGAAATAATTTTTGTTACCTCTAGCTTTATGTTCAAAATATTAAGGAAAAAATTACCTTGAGCTGTTTTGGTAATCAGCCATTTTTCGTCGTAACGTAACGCGTTTGTTGCGTATCGGAAGCGATAAATAATTACATATTCTTCATTAAAGATATTTGTTTCACGTCGGAAAGTGCTTTCTATGCCTTGAAGTAAATACTGGTATTGCTCCTCATTTTTCGCTCTCGAATTGTTAAACTCGAATGCAAGTGCAACTCCTGTTTTAGCGCTATCATTGACCAGATTCAGAACGATGATCCGGTGTTTCGCCGTTTTTTAAGCCTCGAGGTTATCCCATTGCTTCGCATCTTCACTGAAAAATGACGTACTCAGTCCCAAAACTCTGAATATAAAATGCCCAAAACTCTGGATATAAATCCAGAGTCAGTGCTTAAATAAGTTTTTCCCGTATACTTAAAAAAACATGCATTGGAATGTTCACACCAATTTTTAGTTAAGAGACGGATAATTTTGTTCTCGGTTTCACATTCGGTCAACTCAGAAAAAAGAGTAACATTAACCAACTCTTGCTCAAGATACCAAAGATACCGATTAAGAGCATTCAACACAGAAATAGATATGGCTTTCGACATATTCCTATTGCTTATTATATTTGTAATCGGCTGCAAGTCATTATACGACTCATCAATCATATTTGGGCATGTGATCAAGACTCACGGTAAGCTCAAACTAATGTTAAAAAAGGCACATTTTAAATATGTATTTGACCTTTGCCATCCACCGTGATGAAAGGCACCTGAAGCTCACAATTTTATATCGCATAGTGGCTTTCCCCAGAGAAACATGAATGGCAATTCCACGAGCCCTCGTTAATCTCTTCGAGGAAGATTCTCCGGTGCTTCTTTAAATGTACTCAGCATAACCTGAATAGCATGTTTTTCAATCGTAGCAACATATCGTTCAGATGGTCATCAGTACACGCACTATGTGTTTGTTCATCGATGTTTGGCCAAACTTCTTTAAACCGCTCGAATAGACTGACGTTCGGACCATCAGTTGCGCCAAATAACGCATTGAACCCGGGTCGAAATATATTTCCGGTATGTGGTATTGACAGAGTAGCCATATTAATGATTTTTGCATTTTTTGTTCGAAAAGAATGCAGGTACTATTTAAGCCAGTATTCTTTAAGCCAGTACTCGCTGCTGTTATATCAAAACTAGTACTAAGAATTTCATTGTCGAAACCTCAGTCCGATATCGTCGAAAACCTTGCTTCGGCTGTCAATTTTCCGTTTCCACCTTCGATTTCCGACACACCCGGCAATTTTTCTATATTACCGCCCGAGACAACAATCGCAATGCGTTTTTGTTTCGTTGAACTACCGATACGGGAGGGACGAAGCTTCCCATCGAAATGGAGCACTAAGGGTTCATCAGAAGAAACCATTTTTTCCTCAGTTGCAAATATAGAGCGATACGAATTTCGTACTCATCGTACCGTACTTACAGACAACGATTCAAATCTGTTGTACGTGCCGTTGTAGCTATGGCAGACAGCACGCGGACTGCTTTTGCTTTACTGACATTTGCCCTAACGACATCGTGTCATTTATATACCACATTTGTTTCAGCACAGAGTTGTACATCGAGTTAGCTCCAGATTTCGTTGATTTCACGACCAACTGTCTTGAGAGAATCCTTTTGACAGAATCACCAAACTAATGTGCACACTAATATTAAAGCATTCTCGGAGCTGCGAATGTGGGGCGGAAGGAAAATACATTACCGAATCTCGTCGTGTTCAATGAGAGGGCATGGGTCTCTCCAGTAGACGGGGCTAACTTATTTGCAAATCACTTCGAATTCATCTTACCATGGACGCGGCTTCCTCCCCCTGTTTGTTGCCTTTCCCTGTAGTTCCGGTTTCTAGCATAGTGATTAATCTTTCTGAAGTTTTTGACTCTCCGTCGAAGCTTGACATAAACAGCGGTCCAGGTCCTGATGGGATTCCCAACTTCCTCCGAAATTGTAGATTCGCCCTTGCTCGTCCACTGCACCACCCGTTCTCTCTCTCCTCAGAGGTCTTTCCGGCGATCTGGAAGATTAGCTCTGTCACTCCTTTACTGAAGTCGGGCGATAGAGCTCAGATGACGAATTATAAGCCAATCTCGGTTCTGTGCGCGATCTCAAAAATGTTTGAGATCGTGCAAATAAAAATGATTGGACATTGCGTTTTTATTAACTTTTTTTTATCAAATGATCGGTCTCGTCATATTTTCATCATCTTGTTGCGTGATTTGTTTTTCACCAGATTTGATTGACTAAATTTGCACGCACCTTGAGTTTGGGTGTAGTAAAATAAGCATCGACACCCTGTTGAACCACCCATGTACTGAATAACGGTTGTATTGATTCTTTGACCGACTTCAATACATTATCCACTGACAGTGGTGATACATTTTCAAGAATTGTTACATTCCCCGGAAATCGTTGCTCCAACTGTGTGAAAAAGATGAGTAAACATGATTTGCATAATTTTCCGGTGCATTGTTCATCGTCAGCATTGATTTTTCCGTCCTTTGTGAGCTGCTCTTTTTTTCTCGAACGAGTATCCCAATACGGCTTAGAATCAAGATAATCATGACGGAATTCAGCAGAGGGTTTATCCTACACGACAGCAGCGGGAGTTTCTTCGAAATTCCTTGCACAGTGATCGTGGGATCGTCAACAAGTTTCGTGAGATCGTTGTTATCACTTTGAAATCAATGGTGTGTATCTTAGGCAAAATATGCTTGAGAAACAACAAGTAAAGCATATTCTTCTCGTGGCAATTCATGTTGTATAAAATCTCCGAAGTGTAGCATTTCTCCGATAGTCACGTCATATGAAAATGAGTTTTTAGCTCGAGCCATTGGTGCTACGTTCCATCTACAGCCGCCTCTGTAAAAGACCACCTTGTATCCGAAACCTGCAGAATTTACAAAGGACGTTCACCACAGTTGATCGTCTCATAAAGCTGCTTGTATTTGATGTGGCGCATGTCAGATTTTGAAAATCAATTACATGTGTCTCGTGAATTACAAATCGGGGATTTCGTGAAAGAGTGTCTGACATCGCATGTGATACGGCGGGCTGCAACGAGCGGCAGAGACACCTGATCAATATGAACGACAGAATTTCAATATCGACGACGGAACTGCTTTGACCTTTGCATAAACGTCATTCTTAACCCCGACCGTCACCAATGCGTTGTGTGTTCCGATCGGCGTCGAATGTGAATTTTCTTCAAAGTGTTAACGATACGATAACGAGATCGTTTTCCCTTGTCTATCACTGTGATAAATAATACCGATTTCCAATAATTTGTTTACGGACACGTGGTTCAATTTGTCCAATTGTAAACTATACTTCCCGTACCCGATATCGCTCAGCAACTCGTCGTTAAAGTGTGACTGAGTACATTTTGTATTGCACTTCATTCTGTGCATTCTTATACCGTTCGCGGCCTCGCTGTGCTTGAAGTCATGTTTACATAGGCCTCCACCAAATCATTACACGAGACGATCACGCTGTGGACGTAGCGAAACAGTGCTGTCGATTATTCGGCAGGTGATGAGCGCGGCGATTGATCATGAAATCATGAAAACGTTTTGCTATTTTGCTGTGATGTACCAGATCCACGTATTTTGACGTTAATTTGCATTTGCAGAACTTGCAGTGAACCCTCTTGGCTTTGTCTGCTGACTGTTTTTCCATTACAGTGCCTATTTTGAAGTGCAATGCAAACACTGGTTGTGACAATAATATTTTAGAACACTTTTTTAAATCTAATAAACAATAAAATTCTTATATATATGCATGAACCAGTCCTTCAATTGCACGCCCATGACCCATTAATAACTTTTGGGCATAATGTTCGCTTGGATCTTTGCCTATCTCGAAGCGAACATATGACTATCCGCCATTTTTAATTCAATTGATAGTAGAGAAAGCAATAACCGAATCACCGATCTAGTCGAACACACACTTGAAGGACCGACTCGAAGTACAGATGCGGAACGAGTCGGAAGTCGACAGCAGTCGATAGGGAGTAATCAAGGTTCGACTGATCACTGATTTCGCATATAACCCTGCTGTCATTGGGCGACGCTACTACCAGTGCCATAGCATCTTAGCCCACGCGTGAAAGTTTGAGTGCGAGTTTAGTGAGTGTACTATCAATTGAAAAACACAGTTTTACATCGTACGATAATTATATGAGCGACAGAATATTGAATCAAGTCAAAAGTACCTCCGAATATAATTTAGGCAGAAAACGAAAATAGCTATTTTATTGATCGTTTGGAAATTGTCGTCTGGCTTACTGGGAATTGATTTGACTTTTGCTAGATTGCCTTTTGAGTGTATAGAAAGTTCGTTGAATGGCGGTGGAAAAATATTCAAATTTAGTGGGAAATAATGCCTACGAATTTAACGGTTGTTGGTGGTGTGCCACGCGCGATGAAGTTGTCCCGATCCCGTTGTTGGGGAAGCTTAATTAAGTCTCATATTGATAGCCTGAGAGCAGCGTGGATTATTGTGCCCATAGGAACGGCGTCTTTTTGATGCTGCTTGCAATGCGTGCATACAGATAAGTTTCTTTTTCCCTGAGTCGTCGCATCCTCAAACCAATTGATTAAAACAGTGGCTTGTGGAACTCGCGCGTGTTGCGTTTCGGTTTCACTACGTATCTCAATGTTTTGTTAAGATTTATGCACACTAAATTTGTGGACAGAAATCTTCAGTCATAACTATTGATGAATAGCCATGACTGAAAAAAACGGACATCTAAGCCTCGAGGTTTGAGTAGTAACTACACAAAAGTAGGAACTACTGCAATCTCGAGTCGTAATTTGTAATATATAGTAACTGCTTATAAACTGTACTCTTTATAAATTGTAAACTGTGATGCAGGAATTTCCTCAGTAATAACTACTGACTGTTGAGGTGTAACTGCTAGGAAGTGGGAAGCTATATGTGTAGCAACTAACTACTGCAATGCCAGCAGTACCTATTGAACACCTAGTAGTTCTTTTCGGTGAGGGTATTCCACTTTTAGAGTTTAAATAACATAGCCGATGACACTACACGGTTAGCATTATATATACGCATGCACGAAAGATCTAATAAGGGCGCAAGAGCTAGTGTTTCTGTCGAGACTCTAAATATATTGTTCGTATATCTAAAGACCCAGAGTCAATGTAGGGTAATAAGATTGATGGGCTCGAGAAGAAGTACCGCTCTATGGCGTAGTAGAAAGCGAGGGGTGAACTAGACAGCGCTTGCCTTCGACATCCGTTTCCGTTAACATCCGACGACGAGGATTCCATGTATTATGCATGAGAACAAAGAATCTCCGAACGATACCTAAGCCGGACGCTGCTACGTTCTCGTCGTGGCCTGTTTGGCCATTCCGAAACGGATGATGCGGGAAGACTGAGGCATTTCTCTCCGCACCCCATGCTATTTATTCTCCTTGTCCTTAATGTTCACAGTTCCTCTTACCATCAATATCTTCGGTGCTATTCTCTATCAAGAGATGCGGTTGGGTCTCAACGCCAAGTCATAAAAATAAAATATGGGTCGCTTCCATGGCTGCTGGTGAGGCTGTGACGCGTGACTTTCAGCTCATTAGTTTTGATGTAATGTTGTGTCATGATTTTTCTGATGCAAAATTACGCATTTGACTAATTATCAGTATAATCTTTATCGAAACCCGCTTATTTCGGCTCGTAATAGGATGTTCAAAAAAATTACCACTACTTGGCGCATACGATTTCACTTTATAGCATCAAAAAATTTTAAAGCGATTATTTTGTTTATTACATTTTTGCATCCGTGGCTTCAATGTATGAATTTTTTAAAGATACACCTGATATAGATATTTTCACGCTCTTATAACTTGGTGTTCCAGTTTACTTTTCCGGAAAAATCATCCTATACTTAGACAGCTACGAAGTTTTCGATCAATGATTTGTTAGTAATATTTCAAGTAGACCAACAACCCGAGAAAGCCGGAATGATAAATGAGGGGGAATTCTATAATAGGAAGCTCGTCAGGTACTTTCCTCTCTTTTAAAATAAAAAAATGAAAATTGCTGCCCCTAAAGGCAGCTTCGCGTGTCCCATGTTTATGTGTAAGGGAGACCGGGTCAAAATGGCACAGCGGAGCAAAACGGGACAGTTGGGGCAAAACTCAATCTTGCAATAATTGTTGGATGTCCCATTTTGTCCTAACGATACATCCGGATTTTCAAACCCATTTTGCCTAACGTACCACCATCGCCGTCATCCAAAAGTTGTTGGAGAATTGCTTTTTGTCTCGTTATCCCGTTTTGCCCCGGTGTGCCATTTTGCCCCACTCTTCCCTATATCCAGCCGTACTAGACGTATTAGCTCTTCCTCTCGATTCATATGCTGTCAAACCGCAATTTCAACAACGCTGTCTCGAAGCAAAAGTTCTCGAGCTGCTCAACATTTTCACGAAGAGGAGGCGCTTTCTTCTGAAATTACTGCTGGTATCTTGAATTGTCACGCTGCACTCACCCAACCGTTGCATATCCGAGTACAGGACCTATTTGTATATACTCATGTGTATAGCAAGTTCAGTCGCGATGAGCCAGCGCAGCGGTGCTTCACATCTATCCAGCGCTGCATGCACGCAACTTCAATGCACAAAAGCCACCCATACCTGGCGGAATAATATTCCAGCTGCTAGTGCGCGATAAGAGCTGCTTGAGTATAGAACGAGAAAAGCGGGCAAGCGATAATTGGTGTCCCAATCTTTAAAGCAGTTACGTTAAAACTAATTTGTAGGTAAATATTTTGGATCTATAACCATACTTGTACTTAGTGCCCTCGATAGAAATGTTTATATCAAATACATATGTACCTATATGATAAAGTTAAGGCGTAGAAGTTACCAACGTTGCTCCAACAAAATTATTGACAGCTGTCACGTCTCGCTGAAAGTTGGCTTTCTTAGAAAGACGATAATACTATATAATGTGGTATAACAATATAAATATTTATAATAACTATAATTATACATATATAATAATAATATAACATAAGAGAATACATTTTTAAAATCGTTTCGCCAGATAATAAGCTATTTGAGAAAAGTAACAACTGTCAATGATTCCATTGGAGCAGCGTTGATAACTTCCATGTCGTATACAGTTTATATTTTTAAGGCTCTCACTCTTTTAAAGAGAAGTGCCTATTAAAATCGCCTAGAGTACGGAACTTCATATTGATAAAAAGTAAAAAAACTTACTACAAAACGGTTGGATCTCCTTTTGCACTTCACATTTTGGGTGTATGAAATATTGTACATTTTGAACCAATAGAAACTAAAGGCTGCCTTTAATGATATGTCCGAAAAGATTGGACATTATTTATGCTCACCCGGCCGTCCGTATCCTATGGTATCATTTCATTGGGAAGACCGATGATGTTGAAAATTATAGAATGACCATATTTTGGTGCGAGAAATATGTACAAGAAGTAGAGATCGATTTGACAATTTGTATGCATATGATTACCTGAAAAAACTGGTTTTTAAGTAACAAATATCATATATCCATACGGTATTATACTTTTTATTCTGCAAACCAAAAGTTTTCAAATTTCCAACGTAGTCACGAAATTCGTAATCAAATATGCACAATAAGTGAGAAAACCCTTAAATATCCCTACGACGGTGATTACCTACAATGATAATCAACATTTTGTAAATTTTTTATTCTGTCGGTGTACCTCAAGTATCAAATTCAGAAGAGTTTAAATATTTACCCAAGTAACATAGTTTCTTACGTTTAATATCCACCCTGAGCCAAGTGGATATCTTTTTTTTCAGCGGAGTTATACGTTTTTACAATAATACTAAATTGAGGTATAATTTCCTTGAAAAACAATAACAAAAATCTTGCATTACTCGAGTTTTATATACTAAACGCATTGCTCTGACAAATGATGATATCGTAGTGACTCAAGATATCCGTAAGAAGCAAAAAAAACCCTGTTAGGATAGTGTAAATTCACACCCTTTCAGTTTCGATCATTGAAATCCCATGATCAGATATAGATCAGATCTGATTGATCATATCTGATCAGATAAGAGAAATGGCGAGATCTGATCATATATGAACATATTAAACCATACTTGGACATATCTGAGATGAGATTCTGGCAAAAAAATTGTTGAAAATAGATTTTAATGATGGGTTTTCCCGTGAAACAACATTTTTCAGGGGAATACCTATATTTGTAATGTGATTTGTGGAAAAAAGAAAAAAAAAACAAATATCAGTAAACGGGAATCGGACGCAGAGGTATAGCGTGTGGAATCACGTAACGTACCACTTAGCCACGAAGACGTTCGTGTCAAAGTATCAAGATAACAAGTATATAAATAACGCCTGAATGAAAATTGGACTCAGAATATTTTTCTTTTCAGACGATAATAAACGATTTTCACTTCAACCATATAATTATTCGTTATGTTGCACGCGTGATTCTTAGAAAATATAAATTACTTATCTTTACCAATGCACATCATTCATGAGGATACAAAAATAAACTTGTTCAAATGTGACACTAGATAGCTGATATGTTCAGATATGATCAGGTATGATCAGACATGATCAGATATGATCAGGTATGATCAGATATGATCAGATATGATCATATATGATCATATATGATATTAGATATAATTCCACATAAGTACAACGCGATTATATATTATCAGATATGATGCATACCTGAACAGATCTGATCATACGGGATTATATCTTACCATATATGAAACGCGACCTTATCGTGCATGGACTTATATATGTTCATATCTGATCGTACATGATCATATATTATTAGATCAGACTCATATCTATTACAGATATGTACATATACGATCATTTTCCCCGGAACAACGTAGCATCCTAATTATACCTTCCTTGGCGAGGAAGCAGTAATAAAAAAATAATAAAGATGAAGTATAACAGCGCGTACTATACCGCGACTTTACTATCCGTAATCATTCATCAGCTGGTGCTTATTTGTTTTAGAATGAGTTTTTTAAAAAACTTGACAACTTTATTGTTTCAACTTTCAAAGTCAGCCTACACCAAGTTTTACCAATTTATTATCGCCTAACTTATTTACTCGACGTGCACCCTACTACGAAGCGTGCAGCGCGACGTGTTCTCTGCTACATAGCGCGTAGCGCAACGGATAGTTTGATACGGAGCACGTGACGCGACGCGACGCGTGTATGAGTGCCTTCAAAAATATACCGGTCGGACTTTTCCTGCATTTAGGGGGTGAAGACCATCAACACGTCCCTCTCGCCCGAAGGGACGCCAAGGGGCTTGTAAAGTATAACATTTTCTTTTTTTTTTATTGCGAAAAACAATTGTTTTCTAATTATAGCTTCCTTTATGAGGAAACTATAGGCAGCTAAAACGGAACGATTACATTTCTCATAGAGAAAGTTATGCGCAAAGCAGTGAAACATGAGCAAGTCATGTACAAAGTACTTTGCATAATTGTTTCAACTTTAAGGTAAATCACCAGTAAGAATTAATGAATAATTGAAAATCCAATGGCAAATCTACATTTTATCTGTGGAAGGTTCCCAGCAATTTGTTTCATGACCCGATGTTTCTTTGAAAAAGTTATTTCGCTAACAGTAGAAAGAAAATCTGTAATGTCATGATAGAGAAACATGTGTTCTCATGTGTGTGAAACAGAGAGTCCGACTACCTATAAGCCCAGTTTATTTTAACCTTATATACTTCTCATTATTTGATTGTAAATCCTTTCTTACTGCAAATTGGTGATCCATTGATGTTCCATAAGGTTAGTGGTACATAAGTCAGGACAGCGACGGCACGTCCCGCAGGATTCGAGAAGGTAGAACGGTGAGAGTGGAGTGGCTCCTGGTAAGGACAAGAGGTATATAGTGACTAGAACCGACGTCGGACGACGGGGTGAACGTGGAGGGCACTTAGGGAAATTATCGGATCATCCAGTAGACTCTCGACATTCGACACCCTTCGCACCATCATCTGCTTCCTCTACTATCTCTCTACTCTTCAACCGTTCCTCTTGTCTTGCTCTAGTAGCTAGCTTTCACGCCTGTTCTCCCTAGAGGATCCTGTGAGGATCCTTGTCCTCTCACGATCTACAACTCAGGTGCATACCCATTATGCACTTGCATCGGGTAGTCTTGACAAACTAGTGTACCGAATACGAGCCAGGACTTCCAGCCAGGACTCTCTTGAATATATAAGGCACGCCAATAATGCATCAACCGAGACAGGAAAGAAGAGAAGAACAAGAATAAAGTGGATGAGTTTCATAGTTAAATCCCTTCTATCTCATGTACTATGTCATCCTCTTGCGGATCTCGTTCTCCATCTCTCCTCGGTTCTTTTCTCTTTTCATTAATGACCTTACCCTTAAGGTATTTAAATCATACGATCTTTACCGATGACACCTGATGTATCTAAGCTGTCAACGAAGGTTGATGAGCAAGGGCTCGAAAGAGTTGCCAACAACAGTTAATGCGACTGCTGTTTTCGGCTACGCTGATGCAAAGGGTCTTAACCTGAATCTGAATATATCTGAGGTCTTGATATTGATGCTTTTGAACTCCGGACTGCACGTAGGGGTAAAAAGCGTTTCACTGAGGTGCCGAGATTTTGCCGTTTTCGTTGGCCCGGTGTTTGCCAAAGTGGCTTAATAATATATCTTAACAGAATTGGACCCATTGGATCTGAAGATCGTGGTTGAAAGGGTAAACTGTGCTTTCCGGTGGCTGAAAAAGTAAAGGGGGTGCAAGATTATGAAATGAATGATTTTTCGGCATAGTTAGTAAACGAGAGAATTGTACTTAGTGTGATCGAAGGTTGCAAGGTGTCGGTTAACACGCGACGGTATATTTGCAGTAAGCGCTTTTCAGCAGGGGGATTCAGAAAGAACGCTGTATGACATTTATTTTTTAATTAATGAATTGCGCAATTCTACGGTGGTCGGGCCTGGTCATGGACTGGTCAGTGGGGTAGAACCAGTTGGTCACTGGTCAGTGGATATGGTGTTGGCTACTTTTAAACCGTTGAGAGAAATATGGCGACTTTTACATCGTGGAGAGAAAGATGGCCAGTTTTAGACAGTGGAGAGATTTAGCACTAGTCAATGGGAGCGAGTTAGCCATTGGTCAGTGGGAGCGGTTTGGCCACTTTTCAGTGAGAGGTAGAGAGTAGTAATAATACTGTCCTGTGAAGTGATCGAATAGCGAACTAGTAAGCTTGATTTAATTGTTGTTTCTTCGGAAAACGTCCCAAAAATTTTATTGCTATGCTTCCACATAGAGAAAACTTTGTTTTGGCGGAAAACAATCGTCATTGTAATGAAAACGTGTTCAGAAGGTTACAAAACATCGAAAGATTATATTTAGAAAAAATGTCCTGATCAAGCTGAAAATTCACACACTGTATGTGTGGTTGATAATTAATGTTTGTCCACTTCTTTTTTTGTACGCGATTTATAGTTTCTTCAAAAACGTTTGTCAACAATTTTTTACAAAAATACAGATGGAACGTGGTCGCCCAATGATCCCTATTAAATTTAGGGAGAATCGATCAAAACGTTTAAATTTTATGAATAAAATAAATGGTCAATTGTATACACGGTGATACATATGACGAGGTTGAAAAAGTTAGATAAAGAGGTGTCATTTAAATTTGTCGAGAAAAATTGTCTAATTCGCGGAGCTTTTTCTATGAGAAAAATGCTTTCTCATAGAAAATGCTTTGCGAAAAAACGAACATTATGAGAAAGCTATATGACAATTTGAATTTTCAACTTTTATGAGGAAGTAATATTAAAATGTCAATTTTAAATTTTGTTTTTACAATCGATGGTTTGTTTCTTTTCATTTGAGTGATCTCATCAGGAAATGGAAGCACCGCAATACGGCAATATTAATTTTTCGGTGGCTACCTCGTTTCGCTCGGGCATCAAACTTCACACGTCGGTGAAAAAACGCATTTTCCTTCTTTGTGGCATAATATACAATTTAACCCACAATCTGAGTTAATTTTTAAAAATTGGATTATAATACTTTCCCTTCTTGCATACTTCGAATGTAATGAGAAAGTAAAAATACTTCAGGTAACAGAGTCTCCCCGCAACATCACAAAAACCAAAATTATCAACGGTTTTTTTGTTCGCGTGACTTTTTTAGTGTTGTGAATTTTTCGGCCCGAAATACCCCATTGAAAAAATATCACATACACTCTCTAAAAGTACACGAAAAAAAAAATATATATCAAGTATCGGAGTGGTCTCGTGTATTGTGTGAAAAAAGAGGCGGTGGAATTGACTGGTATCGTTAGACTAAAATGGTAAACCCAACTAGTCTCTTGGTTATGTACTGTTATCCAATCCAACGAACCACACTAATGAAACCTCATATCACTGTCCATACAGTACGATAATTGTTAACAATGCTTTAAGCATTAAAATCCTAATTTGTGGCTACATTAGACAGATAAAACTAGATTAATCATAGTTCAACGTAAACATTGATAGACGTTTGTCTATTATTGCACGAACGTTGCTTAGTTCCATATATCCCATTTATACTTATAAGCTGGATTTGAGTTCACTTTACATCATGTAATTTTCTGTCATATCCCGTGTAAGTTCATTATACTGGCTGTCGCACTTTAACATTTCTCCGCTCACAGTTTTGTATTATGACGATTACTGTATAATTCCACACTTGTATAGTTTTAAGTTACTTGCTCGCCTGTCACTTGATATTATGCCCCAAACATCTCCCACCGGCCCACCCCAACCCCACCCATATATTTCTATCTTTCAAACCATTCGAATCAATGCTAGGCCGTCACAATCCTGTCGTATATACAATATTCGAACTCGCAGATGGAACAGTGAACGTGAAGATATTGAATTTCATAGATAAGTTTGACGTATGTTACCAGCTCGTTCAAATAGGAGATAAATAGGGATTCGGAAAGAGGGTTCTTTGCCGAAAATAACCTCTGAACCACTCGTCCCTACGACGTCTGTTAGTCGAAGCAATTACTGACCCAATTGCGGCTGCGGATCAACTTTGACGACTTGGAAACACTCGCGTACGGCTATAGCATAGGGAAACCACAGTAAAAACTACGCCGTGTGTAACTGGCCACAGGGCGATTGGCGGAGCTCAAGTGCTCACATGCACAGTGTGGCCACGCTTGCGGCAACATACATTGTATACTGTTACGCGCTACTGTTCACGAAAATCACACTCATTGAAAGGGGATCAAACCCAAGCCTCTCGAGTCACTGGCAGTATTGAACTAGTACGCTAGACGCTCGACCACCGGTGCGAGTTATGGTGGCTCGCCCGCTTCCGGGGCTTGCAATAATTGCCTGAAATACTTTTGTTTCCATCGCCGAGTCCACCATAACGTGCTAAAATTCCATAAAAATCCGCCGCTTGACAGTTAAATAACATACCAACCCCAGCAAGTTGACAGACGGCTGCTTTTAGAAAAAAAAAAAAAAAAAAACTAAAAAACGGCCACGTCCGTTGGGGAATGAAACGGATCGCAAAAACGGTGATATGGACCGTACATTTTTGGTTTGGTCCTCCTTTCGGTTGTGGAAACCGAGGAAAGACCGAACGTTGTTTATAAAAATGTTTGGCTAAGTTTTTGAATTTTTGTTTGTTTTGCTTCTAATTCTTTTTTTAATGAAAGAACAAAATGAAAATACGATCATGGTCGTTTGTCGGTTGCGGGAATAGAAAACGGAGCAAAGTAAATTTTTCGAAAAAAAATGTTCGGTCCGTGTTCGGTGTCGACAACCAAAAAAATACCAAATGCCAACAAAAAATATACAATCCTTTTTGTTGTTTTTTACGGTCCGTTTCGTTCCCCAACGGACGTGTCTGTTTTTCGGTCCGTTTGCGGTTCGTCATCTTGCTAGGGAAGCCATGTAGAGTGAAGAGATGAGGTCGACGGTCGAACCCACCTCGAAGCCCACAAAACCACCATTGGCATGCGAGCTTGGCCGAATCATCGATCGAACCTTGGATGATAAGCTCGGCTCGATGGCAGCAGCTTATATTCAGCCAAATGTTATTCATGATGCTCGGCCGATAATTGGCTCTCAATGTAGGCCCTCTATCGGTTACGGATATAGGGCGAGAATGGTTTTGTGAATATTGTAAAAGTTGAAATGTTCCTATCGCTTTTTTTAATGATCCGAATGTATGGAAGAAATTATATTTTACATATTTTTTCCTGAGACAACTCTCAAAGCGACCATACTCAGTCAATGTATTGCCTAGACCTTTATTGACTATGTAGCGCGGAACCTAAAAATGTTGGTGAATTCATGCTTGGCTGCACATTGGCCTCCAGTCGACAAACCAATGATGGGCTAACCAATACTTGACCGAACATTGGCTCAATATTGGAGTATTGATATCGTTACGCGTTCGTTATTCTTGTATGGCCCGCTAATTGGCTGTTTTCGTTTGATTGGCAAAACCTCTATGGGAAGGGATTTTCCAATAAACCAATTTTTTTGTTACTAAAAATGATATATAGTTCGTAGTGAGAGCATGAATAGTATACTAGTATAATACGGAATCTTAGAATAATATACTTAGAATATTAAGGGTTTAAGTCTCCTACATTCTCGAATAATTAGGTCAAACAAGCAAACCCGCTGTCTTTTAATATATATATGAGATACGATAGGGTAAGTCGGGGTGATATGGCCATGATTTTTTTAAACAATGAAAATGAGATATTTAACGTTTGAAAAAACCTTCTAATTTTGTTCGTAATCAACTGTAGAAACATCGAACTGAAGTAATTCATTCAGAAATTTCGATATTGGCGATGCGTGATTTAATTGCAGCGCTATAAATGTAAAATGTAATAAAATGTAATTTTCATGTTACTTCCTTACAAATTTTGAAAATTGAAATTTTCATATGGATTTCTCATAATGTTCCTTTGTTCCTTTATTCGCAAAGCGTATTCAATGAGAAAGCATTTTTTACATTTTTGGCTTCCTCATAGGGGAAGCTTCGCGAATAAAGGAACATTATGAGAAATCCATATGAAAATTTCAATTTTGTACGTTTATCAGGGAGCTATATGAAGTTTTAATTTTCAATGTTTTTCTAACGTCAACGTTGTGTTTGAGGTTTATGCCAAATGACTGGCCGATTCAGGGTCAGCGCCAAAAATATACCAACGTCACTCTTCACTTTATCGGATCTATGACCGACGAGAAAACATACATGGAATTATGCACTTTTGAACTTATTTATCGGCACTTTCGATTTTTACTCAAGAAATCCAAATTATACCTCTTTATCGAGCTTTTCGACGCCGTTATTTATATATATCTTGTATATTTGTATATAATCTTATATATTTGTTGTAGAACGTGATAGGCATCTTAGTTTTTCCGTAATGCCATCGAAAAACAAAGAAATCGTTGTTTGAAAATACGCAAAATCGCGAATTTTTGCATTATTATTATAATTTGTTATATTATATTATTATTTTTGCAATATGTTATAAAAATTGTTTTCTTTAATTATCGCTTACGGACTACACACAACCTATTATTCCCCCTGGTCATGAATCTACAACTTATGTTCCTCGTAACTCAATATTCGATACTAAAACTCGCATCAGGAAGAAAATACTAATTGTTCGTGAAATTCAAAAAAATTTGAAATCTCACAAAATTTTAACGTTTTGATCGATCCTCGTCAAATTAAATAGTGATCATCGGTCAATAATAGTCCGTGTGTGTAGAACTTTTTGGCCCGATAGCGCAAAAATTATAAGACCAAGCGAATTTAAATGTTTCGGGTCTGAGACACACATACACACATCCATCCAGGCATTTCTTCTAAATATGATTTTCCGATGTTTTGGCACATACTGAACAAGTTTTCATTAAAATCTCGAACTTTTTTTTGTGAAAACAAAGCTTCCACCATGAGGAAGCAAAAGAAAACGGTTGTACGTGGCCATTACATATATGCATAATGTACTGACCCTTGTACATAACATTTTATAATTTTCGGTGCAATCATATTGTATCAACATATACTAAAAACTACGCAAATGGCAGCGCCATTCGGTTATTACGTAAACAGATATTATGGGTGGCCACATCACCCGTGTTGCCATATCATCCTGACTTACAGTATGCCATATTCGGACAACGTTCGAGCTCGAGCTTGTTGAATAACCTTCAATCACTTTTTCGCTCTGTCTGCATTTGTGTAACATGAAACACAGAAAAGTTTAATAAGAGGCTTTCGTGAAAAGGCTCCATGGTTATTTCCATTTATACGGAACGCTTCTGAAATTCTGACTGTATTGGACATTTGCATATTCCTTTTGTTCTGTTCAATGTAAATTGATATATTATTGCTTAACATCCAGAAATGAATTAACCGTCGCGGATAAAAGTGTAGCAATGGCGAGCGTGCGCCCGCCAACTTATCCTGGCCAAAGTTAACGAGCCGAACGAAGTGTCCCCTTTCGGCAGTCCTTTTCTAATTCCCTTAAGTGACTGAGCATACGCCACCCCTCCAATCTCCTTCCGCAGCACTTCAGATTATTCTAAGTAGCGTTGGGAAATTAATGCCCGAGTTAAAGAAGAAAAGGGGGGGGGGGGGGGAAATGCGAATAATTCCATCCTGTGCCAGCAAAGTATCTTTCACGAGCTGCCATGAACGATTTTCTTCCTCAGGAGCGAAGTATCGCGACGCAGGCGTAGTTATTGAAGGACTTGTACCGTAAAAACTTCACGGAGTTCACCATTGCGGTACCGTAAAAACTTCGCGGAGTTCAGGAAACTCCCCGAATAGAAATTTAGTCAGGCTGCCTGATGTCTTATCAGGGCTAGCTCAGGTATTGTTAAGGCATGACCGATCAAGCTGACCGGATATCAGCTGGATCCGGGGCACGTCAAATATCACTAAGGATCTTCTTATTAGGACAGCTTGACGTAACTAGCATCACGTCCACAATAAATTATCGTAAGGCATGCCATGATAATGTTTTGATCGCATTATCGGGCAGAATATTACCTGATGTGTTGTCAGGGCTACATCAGGTATCAGTCAGGCATGACGGATCAGGCTGGCCAGGTAGCACCCGGATCCGGGCCAGGTCAAGTATCGTTAAGAGTTACCCTATCAGGCCAGGCTGATGTCGCCAGCATCACGGCCACATCAGGTTATAATAGGACATG
Source organism: Amblyjoppa proteus (assembly GCA_963922035.1). Lineage (NCBI taxonomy): Eukaryota > Metazoa > Arthropoda > Insecta > Hymenoptera > Ichneumonidae > Amblyjoppa > Amblyjoppa proteus. Next base: position 24,539,151 of record OY998232.1, read on the forward strand.
CCTCTTCTTGTCTGATCAGGCTGGTCAGACACCACGAGCATCTGGGCCACATCAAGTAATTCTATGGCTTCCCCTATCAGGGCAGCCTGACGTAGTAAATATCGTGGCCACATTATGTAAGAAAAAGGTTTGCCCGATGTATCCGATTTTTTACATTTTGGACTTTTTAAACATTCGTCATGACCGGTCTCACGATACACAATTTCGAGATAATTGACTAACTTTATTACCTGATATTATTACCTCATGTTTTTGACATCTTTAATGGCGTTGATTTATTTAATGGGGTTTTTATTATTTAATGAATTTATTAATCATGTTAATTCATGAGTTAAAAATAAAACAAAAACTATTATTAATTAATAATTATAATCAAAATTAGTTACTGGTTGTTAGTCAATTATCTCGAAATTGTATATCGTGAGACCGTTCATGACAAATGTTCAAAATTTTTAAAAATCGGAAATATCAGGTAATTCTTTTTCTTATATAATGTGGGCGTGATGCTGGTGACATCAGGCTGGCCTGATAAGGCAACTCTTAATAATATTCGACCTGGCCCTGATCTGGATGCTACCTGGCCAACCTGTTCCGCCATGCCTTACTAGGACCTGATGTGGCCCTGACAATACATCACGCACTGATAAAATGTATGCTCCAAGTATCGTTAAGTTTACGCTAGGGATTGTCTGGAAAAAATAACAATTAACTAAATTTTGTAACTAAATGTTATTGCCAATCGTTTACCCATTGACAATAAACAATTGTTAAGATAATCGCAATTGGCGATTAGAAATAACCCACCAATTAATTATTTAAGTGACTGAAAACAGAAGTATTTACTGGGTTATCGTGGTATAAAAATTAAAAAGTCCAAACAATACACGTTCGAAGCATTTCAGTGATTTTTATGAAATGTAAAGCAAGTCATTTAATCATCGTCCGTAGTATGATTTCTGACTTTTATATAGATGAGTTCTTAAGCGTTATTTGTAAGTTCTGAATAGCCAAGCGGGATGGATACACGCTACCACTCGGACGACCCGGGTTTGAGTCTCACTCATTGAAATATTGATATTGTTTTTTCCGAGATAAAATTGTCTCTCTTCACAGAGAATGATCAACTATAACAAAAAACAATGATAATTGAGTATTCGAATTGGGGCAAGGTAATTATTTGATCATTTTTATTGTCCAAATTAGGAATAAGCTGTGATCAGGGCTGCGTCAGGGTCAAAATCTGGGCCGGATCTGGTAGCCTGATCGGGGCCGGATTCGAAATGGCGTTACATACTACATCCGGCCCTGATACATTTGCCGGATATGGCCTAGATCAGGCTGATAGGGCAGGCCTGATATGGGCCAGCTTCCAGCCTGAATAAACTTCTACTCGGGTCGCATCACACGTCTTGATTTGCGACTCGTGAGAATTGAGAATTCTCACGAGTCGCGAGCATGCGCTCCTGCAGTTTCTGGTGCGACAATGCCTTCAAGCATCTCTCGTCTCGTGTACCTTCCCAAGCGCTGTTGAACACCTATCCCAGTAGAAATTTTTGTGCGTTACTTCAGGCCCCAATAAGGTCGTAAGGAGGCTTGACGGGGCCTGATAAGGCCTTATCAGGACCCTATCAGGGCTCGATGTAACGCTCGAAAATTTCTTCTCGGGTAGGCCTTCCAGTGTATTCCATGCTGCACAAGTCAATGCGAGTGGTCCTAGTCGATAAGATATGATTACTAGTAGTGAAAACCACGACAGGATGCTAGCATGCCATTATAGTATCCCACCCGCGTAGAAAAACGTCGTATGGGAAAGGGTATGAAATTGAGTATGGGTTGAATATGGGGAATGGTATGGGAATGAATATGGGTGAAGTATAATCTGACTATGGACTTTGTTCAGTTCCCACATTCATCCTATACACTTTTCCAGACTCTTTGCCAGCCACCGCGTACGACCGCGAAAATGTTCGTGCAATCAATCCCATATACTTTTCCAGACTCTTTCCCAGTCATGGCATACAGCCTCGAAAATTTTCGGTCTATCTATCCCATACTCTTTTCTAGACTCTTTCCCACCAACCGTGTTAATAGGTATTTTTTGAAGGTTGTACACGATGGTTCGGAAAGTGTCTGGAAAAGAGTATGGGACGAGTATGGGATTGACAAGTTTGCATGAGCAAGTTTAATGGTGCTTTCATTTTAGTATCGTCAAATAACACTGGGCCAATATTGACCACATATACTAAGTCAGAAAAAATTATCATATGTGATCATACACGTCCATATATGTATCAGATGTGAATCTGATCGGAACATATATAATCATATACAATAAGATATGAATATATATGAGTCTAAGCATGGTCAGATAGTGTTCTGTATCTGGATACAGGACACTCGATCAAATTTCTACGCGCGTGTATCCGGAGGAAAGAGAAAGAATCGATTAGTATCAGTGGATGCAGGACGGGAGATTTGGAATACGTGAGTCAAATAAGAGAAGAGCGTGTTGGAGGTTTGGGGATTCAATTATGATTCCTGAAATAAGGATTTTATGGGCAATGTGATGGATATTAACGTGGAGAAAAAAAGTGGGCATTTGCTTCTGTGGTTGGCAACCTCGAATAAGATTAGATTTACTTCTACAGTAATTATTAAGAAAGAATATCACGTGAAATGCTACGTATGACGTAACAGCGCCCAATATGTTGTAACGGGCCCGTGCAACGAAAATTTCGGATACCGAAATCGTTCACGAGTCTCGCCCAACTATTTTTGACGCCCCGCAGGAAATACGAATTACCGTCCTTCCGATCGTCCTCGATCGGCCTTGATGTTCGGCGCCAGGCAATCTATTTGTTTTCGCCTCCCGATTGCCAGGGGGCTTGTCCACCGTCCGTTCTCGAAATATCCCTATGGCCAGCTAGCTAAAAAAGGGGTTTGGTTCGGGGCACGCGAAGAAAATAATAAACGAAAATGTTCGTACGATACTCGAGGCTACGCAGTTCATTGCATACAGTCTATTCTTTTATTCACGGGTATCCAATGTAACGATAAGACTCGAGTTCGACAATTACGCGGTACCCGTCCGTTTAATATCTTCTCCCGCAGTTGCGGCCTATATTATTCCCACGCTCACTCGTCTTCTCTCGTCGGTCGTTCACTAACTTCGTATTTCTCTCTCACTGTCTCTTCTGTTCAACACTCGCGGTTCTATCCGGTATTCTCACCGTTGAGGGCTGCTGGACCTTCCTGTTTTACCGGCTGAAATAGGTGATTTCTTAGTTTTCACTATTCGTCGTTACTATGCGACGAGTATGCTTCAAATTTTACAGGACCGTATAGATAACATAAACCATTCGGCGTGTACTCGAATTTCGGTCGAAATCTTTCGAGAAATAAAGAAAATCGAACATCACAAATTGTCGTGAAAACCAATATGGCCGCTGCAATAACAACAGCATCCTTTCTGTAGAATATCGCATGCATCAAAAGAAAGTGTATGTCGATTATTTGAAGTTCTCCGAATATTCCAAACCCGTCGGACAGTTGCTTACATAAAAGATAATCACGCATAATGTGAACTGCGTTCACTTAGTCTATAGTCTTGCAATGGGTGATCAGACCCGATGACAATGGCATGAATGTAGTGTAAGGCACGATGCAGAGCCACCTGTGCGTCAATCGTAACACTACGTTCATGGCCTTTCAGAAACTATAATATTTATAACAGTTTTTTTTTATTCCTTGTAAGTTTTCAATTGAAATTCGACTGCACACCGAAACGTTTATGTCCATATCATAACCCTGTATGATTTGACGCATATGTGTAACATATTAACAATGCGAAGTCGATACTGAAAAATTGTCTAGTTCCGTCGGTAAAACAGGTAAAGCAGGTTGAAAAAGAAAAAAAAACAGCTCCAGCATCCCGTTGTTACGTCCAGACGAGCAAATAATTAGGTCGCTCGATGACGATCATAAAATGAGTAGCCAGGATTTATGAAGGATCGTTGACGGGTGGAGGTAGTCGACTCTGATCGACTCTGAGAAACTGTCAGTAGGCCCGGCAGTGCATGCAAATAATCTTTTAGACAATGTTGTTTGAATTGTAATACTCACAATGTTTTATAAACAATATGATGATTTCAAGTACAATTGTTTGTGTATGTTGAGACAATTTTGTCCAACTGGATAATTTGACAGCGAGCTCCGACGATTGTCGGAGAGCTCCAATTATCGTCACGGCGCTCTGCCACGCAGAACTAGGGTCTTTCGGTGCAGGGCCTCGCTCGCTCTTTGGAGCTTCCGGAGATGTTGATGCTTCGCTGGTCGTAGAATAACTGATTTTAATCCTAATGTGGTCGCCTGTTTATACAGAATTTTAACCTACTTTAGTGTCGGTATTAGTAGTTAAAAATAGATCCTACCGAATAATCAAGTGTAAAAATAGATGTTTTCGGGGAATCGGAAGAAGTGGAAGGGTTTTTAGAAGTGGAAGGGTATTTAAAAGGAAGAGAATTTAAAGAGCAGAACGTATTTAGGGAAATTGCGGGAAAGGGCCATAAATCTCGGCGCAGCACGCGCGAGGAAGCGGGGCCGTACGCATATGCGTGTGTGTAGGAGATGCAAGGGACTCTCGGCGGCGGTGCATCGCTGCGTTGCCAGTGTTATCAGGGTTGACATTTGAATTAAGGAATTGGTTGAGGTAAAGAATAATGAATAAAGAAATAATCGAGGTAAAGAATTCGTGAGAGGAATTACGTAGGACATAACAACCTTAAGAGCATGTGAAACACTATGCAGTGCGAGGGAGATAGTATCAGTGGCGCTCTCGGCGGAGCGAGAGAAACACACTGAGAACGTGTTTCACATGCTCTTAAGGGGAGGCTAAATACCGACAGTTTCACCTAAAACTTTGATCCCATTTTTCTCCGAGATGACTAATTAAAATTGAATACAAATTTGATAGTCGCTGCAGAATATCTGAACGAAGTGCGCCCCGCTTTTTTAAAAAATAAAATCGGAATAAAAATTACAGCGTAGTTACCATGCGGAATCTATTATAATAAAGTTGTAAATAATGATATTTCTGCTTTACAGCCATCAAAAAGACGAGCAGGGCGCACTAGCCAGTAAATGAGTACACATTTTGATACATGTTTGCTAGCATTTCATGAAATGACGTCTGAGAAAAATGGGACGAAAAAATATGCGCTAAATGTCGGTACACTGTTAGAAAATTGCTTGTCAAAATATTCCGAACGTGAGTTCGGCTTGTTACTATTCGGTGAGGGACAAACCGATGGCAGCACCCTCCATCGGAATCTTGTGAACTAACGTTCGGGAGACTTTGACAAGCGATTTTCTAACGGTGTACCGACATTTATCGCATATTTTTTCGTACCATTTTTCTCAAACGTCATTTCATGAAATGCTATCAAACATGTATCAAGTTGTGTTTTTGACGGCTGTGAAGCAGAAATATCATTACTTACAACTTTATTGTTATAGATTCCGCATGGTAACTACTCTGCAATTTTTTTTTCGATTTTATTTTTTTTAAAAGCGGAGCGCACTTCGGTCAAATATTCTGCAGCGACTATGAAATTTGTATTCAATTTTAATTAGTCATCTCGGAGAAAAATGGGATTAAAGTTTTTAGGTGAAACTGTCGGTATTTAGCCTCCTCTTAACCGGGCTAAGCGCTCTCTATAATCTCCGGGGTGGGGAGGTAGCCTCTCCGGGATCGGTTCCGTCGATCTTCACCCAATTTCACCGTTATTCCTTCGCTGACCCTTGCGTCCCTCCCGTGCCTATCGCTCGACGCGTCAAACGATACCGACAATGCCTCAAAGTCTATATCTGTAATTTGTATTTCCGCACGGAATCGGGGAGAAACGATTCAGTGACGTTGCGATAGCTCGAGCTTCGACGGTCGAATGATTTTCGCAAAATACGTTGCTGCGAGCGCGTTATAACGCCTCGTCATAATGTATACGTTGATGAGAAAATTGATAGTTATTTCTGTAAACATCAATTTTTTGGATTAAATCTGCAAATTTTTCATAACTGAGTAGAGCAATATGAATTTAACGGAATTAGATTCGCGACAGTGATTAATCTAAAAGCTAAAGCTGATATTAGCCACGCGATATATTTTGTATTGAATTAGGTGTATCTTAATTTTGATTAGAACAAAATTGCTACATCGCTTTCAACGAATTATATCCGAGAGTAGAACTAAGATGAGAACTAATATTAGTGAACATAATAGTACATTTCGATACGAGTACAGAAAAGCTTTTTCTCACGAGTGTGAGTTTGCAGCCCGAGCCGAAGGCGAATGTTGCAATCATACGAGTTCAGAAAACGTTTTTCGCATGAGTTCGCAATTTTATTTCACGAGGTGTGAAAATCGCGATTTTCGCACGCGAAGCGTGCGCAAAAACCACCATTTTCCCACTGAGTGGCATACAGTATATAACGAATCGATATCATTCTACAAAATCGTTTTGCAGACCTTACACAATAAAGTCCCGGTTGATTTTTGCTCCCCGCGACAAAATCTCACGGAGGTTCGATCGGTCGAGTGCTTGCTGCTAGTACTACTGAATTCAAGCGCGACAGCGTCAGGTCAAATTTTCTCGAGTAGTTCAGCACCTTTATCGCACACAGCATATCGCTAACCTTCGCTCAAGCTGTAAGTACTAACGCAAGCTCTGGCGTACCGCTGTCAGGTTTGCGATAAAGTTGTGGACCAACTCGAAACACCCCGCTCCGTGCTTCGTGGGTGAAGACAAGGACCCACAGCTAATTTTGGGAGCATCGAACAAACAATGTAGAATGACGTCGAGTCTTACGATAGTATCTATACTATTGCTGTATAGTTCTACCAACCATATATTCTGCAATGCTATTACTAATTTCGAAATACTAGCTTTTCGGACTTATTCACGAAAGTTCATTTACATTCGTCGATTCAAACTACGGTGTTTCAGCCTCTAGTGATTTCGGGAATCAAAGTGACAGCCAAAATGACAAATCCCTCTAAACAATATGGAAGGCGCCAAACCTTACAACATCGCCATAAATGACAATACAAACGTTCTGAACTTTTTTTTTGCGAGGTAAAAAATTTGGATTTGTTTCCACGCAAGTAATCCTTCCTGGATCGTGTTTACAGACAATTTGAGCCTCCACTGTCTCCTAACTCGGCTGTTTTGAATTAGAAGCCCCATAGACGGAAAGAAACGTACACCAGGAATTTCATAACAGGAGTTTTCTCACGTGTTCATAACATTTTTATTCATATATTACTTCATAATTATAAAGAACATAATTGCCCCTTCACAAATTATATATAAATTCTTCATGACGATATATAAATTTATACATAATTGGATCATCTGTAATTATTTGTGATTCACTATATTATAACCTTATTAATACTAATTTGCATTGTGATTAATATATTTTAAATAGCAATTTTGGTAACGTATACACTAGACTATCCCAAAAACCTTTTAGTTATTTTTTTGACTTCGTAACCCATGAAACCGTGATTTATACTATTGAAAGTTTTAGAAGGGGATTTCTATGTGATTTTATTAAGATATGGGGCAATAAATGTTTGCGTTCCCTACATGACTGACACACAATGTCTCCAGTTTACACCAGATTGCCAGTTTTCATATAGAATGAACAGGCATAAAAATAGTTACACCGCATAGCTTGTTCATTTTTCTTCAAATCGGTGCGTTGCAGAACATTTTCGGTCGCATAGTCATTCAAATTTAAATATAAAGTAGTCGAGTCTCACATTAAATTAATAACTCGGTACCGTCAATTTGACGGCTGTGATAGTTATGATCAATCTTGAAGAGAATAAGTTTATCTACAGAACTACAAAAAAATCATTCTGGTACGATAAAAATTGAATGACCTATCATTTATTAAAGTTTTACTTCGAAGTCATTTCTTAGCAAAGTGATTATTCTCCGCCATATGATACGTTTCTAGTTGATCTAATCGCAGATATCCGTCGCGTATACATTACATTATATTAAATTAGTCCTATAGTATTGAAACGTGTTAAAAAATGCGTTCGACATTTTATGAAGTCATAGTCTATAACCGACGCAAAGGGTTTCTGTATTCGCCATTCGATCAACACGTAATCAATTTTCGTATTAGTCATTGGTTAATCCGGTATTATTATTCAATGGATAGGGTTTAGGATTGGATATATTTTATCTGTAAAAAGTGAAAAATTCAATATACACTTATATACATGGAGTTGTGTACAACAGCCTGATGTATGGTGTCGAGTTTTCGGTGTCGAACTTTCGTCGTGTCGTATTTTCATTCCCTTGGGTCCAGTTGCTCGGTGTCCAGTTGTTGCAATTGGTTGGTGTAAAGTTTTCAGTGCACGGTTACTTGGTATAGAATTGATTGCGTGCACAGACCCTTCGTCGCGTATAGTTGAGCGGTGTACAGTTTTCAATGCTGGGTTTTCAGTTGGGGTGTACAACTGTCTACGTGTACAGTCTATTGGTGCATACTCTTTGTGTAGACCTGTCTTCGTGTAGACGTGGCAGGTGTACAGTTGGTCTTCACCCGTAACGTTTCACTTTGGCTTCTGATAACATTTTTATGATGTGCGTCTACTGCTAATATACCTCTATTCGGATCAGATAGCCGTTGAAAATCCTCTGATACAAACTTTCGAGCATTAGTTAGGGCCTTATTAGGCCTTTTCCCGTGCCATAGCAGCGCCTGTTGTAACGCACAAAACTTTCTGCCGTGGTGGCTTTTAAAGATTCCGGCTTGTCTTGACTCACCTTAAAATTGTTCGAAACTGTCAATCTTCCAATGACAATGCGTAGTTTTCTTTTATGTGTAACAGTGTTTAATCATCCATCTGAATTTATTACTTACAGGTGCGGTAGGTGGAGAGGGTGGCGACGAAGATGACAAGGAGAAGGAAGAGGAGGCCGAGAGAGAACGTCAGGAGGCCATCAAAGAAGCCGAGGATAGAAGGAAAGAGAAACACCGTAAGATGGAGGAGGAGAGAGAAAAGATGCGGCAGGAGATTCGAGATAAGGTCAGAAATTTCACGAATAGTTCATAAATTGTATTCAACTACACACAAAGATACAATATCTTTGGTGATCGTGAGATACGCAGTCATTTTCAATGAGCAGATTCAAAATAAGAAGATGAAACGATCCATCATCCCGTTATCAATTTCCCTCACCCCAGCACGAGATTTTTCTTTCTAAAAAGTTGGTGTATTACAGTATTTAATCAAAACATCGATTGCAAAACTCGAATAAAAATTCAAGTTTTGCATTGCCCTCGTAGAAACTGTAGAGCATTGTATTATGCCTGATAAGGCTCTGATAAGACCTCGCAGGACCCCTCATCATCTCCCAACATTACGCTCTGAAGTTTCTACTCGGTTTGTTGTAGTTTTTAATCGGCATCCTGATACACAAGATTAATTGTCTAGTGTTCTAAACAATCAACGGATCGCATTTCACCAAACACTTAGTCGCCTATGCGACTAAGTTATATATATAATGATGATATAGCGAGCGGTATCAAGAAACTGAGTGAGGGAACTGAGTCTATTCATTAAGACCATTTTTACACAACTTGTTATATAATCGCGAAATACCATGGTTTATAGTGGTGTCGCTAACACTCATAGTACCGTTCGCACTGATGTGAATAGAACGTAAATTAATAGCGGATGTGTTTCGGGAGTGATCGAGCAATTAATGTAAATACACCCATTCTATCACCTAGAAATAGCGACTATTCTTTAGTACTCTGCCGTACTACATATATATCTGCAAGTATATATAGTCATAGAGTATACAGAGTTAATTAATGGTATATAGCCACGAACAGATTCAATATTAAAACAAGACACCAAACTCCATGGTCATCGTAAAACTGTGAATTATAATAAAAAAGCTTGGAGGAGAATCACTTTCCTACGGGATAATCCTTAAAGTCAAGGTGACATATTTCGATACAGTTCAGCTGCCAGTTTTCAACTTCTAAGGTAGACAGGACAGTTACACAGGTTCTTCAGTAGTTCAAAAACTCGCTTAAAAATCTTTTTTTTTTAAGTATTTGGCGTCGAAACGCTACCGCGTCTCTTCATGAGCCAAAAGAGAATTGTTATTTCCGAGAATTTTCGGGGTAAAGATCACCCAACTAGTAAAAATTCCAGGAACATTGGCGACCGACAGTGGAACTACCATACGCTTCTGCAGTAACATTTCTTGTCAAATCTTCACAAGTACAAAACTACAAAAAGTTTTTTTTCCAAAATCATTGTAAGTCCATTGGCAATTGCATGGTATTTTTTTTCTTATGGCCTCCGTCAATTGTCCTCGGTCTTATCTTATCTGTCGTTGCAATAGCCAATGGAATTAAAGCGTAGAAATTGCCGATCTCGTTGTCGAAATTTGATTTTCGAAAAATATGCCGACAAATGCAGCACCCGTTTCATAAGTTAAGGTGAACATAAATGAGGAGTGTTAAAAACGCGTGCTTCTTGAAAACAAGATTTGGAGTCCCTAAGAAGATTAGTAGGCGAAGCCATTGTATTGAGTGTAGAAAATGTTGACGGCTGCTGTTGCATTACTTGTGACAAAATGCTATCTGGGCAACTGCGTTGTGAATATCTAGGTAGAAGAGTGATCGCTACAGGAGCTGCCCGGCACTTTCATCGCTTTAACGGCAGTATGTTGATGAACAGCATACAGCAGGATGGAAGGCGATAGGAGAAGCGCGCGATAAAAGGATTGCCTCAAAGAGGGGAGGAGAACCTGACAGGTCTAGCACCAGGTTCATGTCGAGCACAAGCACATACACATAGACACGCAACACACAATCCACTAGTCTTGTAATTCGATTGCCTTGTTTTAAGCCCTACTCGTACATTCTCAACGTGTCACGCGCACTGCTCTCTCTTGTTCACCGGCACCGTTTGAACAAAAATGTCAGCGAGTTTCTGCAGAGTATAGTACAGTTGAGTAGAGTAGAGGACAATAAAGCGGAATACAGTGTTGTAGCGTAAAGTAGAGTTGATCTCACTAACACGCGCGTCCGCATATTCGCGTATTCAGCTATTCGCAGTAACTATCCCTTGCATTATTTATGTTTCAATACATTATCCCTTTCTTTTCAGGGTACCTCTTTAATTTTACGTCTGATATTCAACAAAATTTTCGTGCTATATCATTGTAACATTGACTTGGATCTCGGTACCTGTGCGATTAAATTAAAATTCGGTATATGCTCTGACGCGCCAGTGAGAGCGCATGACATAAACGGCGTTATCGTCGATTGCATAATGTACGGTAAGGGCACATACTTCTTGACTGACAAGGTCCCGAACGATCTCGAAATCTCGGATTAAGTTAGCATAAGACAATCGGAAAACATAATTTATTTGACGGCCACCGTTTATTGAGATCAAGTAAAATATTTATTTATATAATAATATAATAATAATATTTATTTGGATGGCTAGACGCAGGAAAGTACATAAACATGGTAAAAATTTTACAATTGAGAATAATTAATTTTGATTGGCTAGCACCAATCTCAGAGTCCATAGGACTTGTTTCTCTATATAATATATTGTAACGACTGTGGGAAAGAAGAATGCAGGTATTAGGTTTTGGGACGGATAGTAGTACTATAATCAGGGTTAAAGACCTCGAGTATGAACTGTCAATCGTCTGTCCTCTCTGAAAGTCCGGTCGACTGTTTTATATGACGATCGACCTTCCATCCATCATCCGTTCGTTCGTCAATTGTCAAACCTAACTAATATCGTGTATCTTAGCGAATAGTCAGCCACACATTCGTTACAATATATCTTCCTTTCAGCACTTTGTGCGTATCGCTATTTTATATTTGATTAAAATAAATATTTATTTAAATTAAGTAAAGCGTTAAGTAATAGTTAATAGTACTTAAATGAAATTAATATTTGTTTAAATCAAATAAATATTTTACTTAATCTAAATAAACTGTGGCCGTCAAATAAATGATTTTTTCTGGGTTCATAATACAAATCATTTCGACGCAATTCAGAGGAATCCAATTTTTTGTCACCGCTACTTCTTTATGGTCTCTACATTTTCCATAGCCATGCTGTGCGAAAAGTTTTATCGTATAAAAGAGTTGGGTAGAAGTGGTGAAAAATCAGCGGATACGGCAGATTGCGTGTCGATATACATGCGGATCAAAAAATCTAAAACCTCATTAGTAAAACCTCAACAGTGAAGTATTGTAAGTGTTAAACCTTGCTTCTGGTGAGATTTAAAAAATATTACGCATTGTTTCATTGATTTTCATAGATCAGCTATAGTTCAGTGATGTGGACCATGATTTTATCTCGTTACAATAGTGAAATTGACTTTATTTTCGTGAAGTTTTGAAGTTTTGAAGAAACTTGAGTTCAATCCTCAGTGTCCAAAGTTTTACCGAAACATTTATATACGGTCTATTATTAGCCGACTCCTATAGTTCATATTATCGAGCATGCAAAGATCGCCGAGCAAGATGAACCACCGCGCAGGGGATATAAAAGAATCCTAAACATTTATCATTACCAGGCCTTTGTAAAGGGTAAATTCGGTACGTAGGTATTCCTTCCTGTGAAGTGGATTTTACCTCCGCAAGTAGAAGATACAGTTCCAATATTTTTTTGTGGCTCATATTCACCATGTTTATTCCTTCAATAAAAAAACTGAGGAACCAAAGCAAAAATTTCCAAATTTAAGTGGCTTTTATTACAGTTTATTGCAGTGTTACTGGTGAAAGTTCACAGTTATAATTAATGAATTACGTTAATAGTATTTCACAGTGAATATATTTCAGAGCATACGTTTTGTCAAGCTCTATTTGCAACAGATTTCAATTTCATTCCTTTTTGTGAATGGCAGTCGAATGGTAATTTTGTAATGCAGATCAGGGGAGTTGTTTCTTTTTTTAATGCACTGCAAAACAAATGTCCGTGACTTGCAAGTATTATGAGTGCATTTGAAAAAAACTTATATTGTTTCGACATCCGGCAAGTGAATTTCTTTTATCAGTATTGGGTTTTTTTATCATGTGCAGCTAGATTTCAACCGAGTCCGTCGGAGCCACCTATTCAAGAGGCCACAAGCGCAGTGTACATCGAATTTTCTACATCATTGCGCTATGTGCCATTGAATACAGCTTGCTTTATTATACACTAGGACCTCGATTTTTGCGACTCGATTTCCTGAACAGTTTCCCCCACGGAGCGCATATTGATCGGCGCGGCCTGTGCAGGGGGAAGCTATGGGCCATGCTCGACAGTTATTATGGGCGAGGCATTCGCAACCTCGATTTTCTTAAGGTGAAGTGAAAGTCACGTGACGTGGCCATGAGTGTGAGAGAGATAGTTGCAATTTTCAAATTAACTATATTCACTGGTGTTAATTTTTTTGCAACAAAAATGAATTCGGGCCGAATGCGAAATTACCGTGTACATCCGGCTCGAATTTGCTTTTCCTTCAAAAAAATTAGCACCCTTGAGAAAAGTTTATTACAGTTTTTATTACCGACCGCGATATTTCACTTCCCCTTAAGTGTGATGTGGAGCCGGTCCTGCCGCTGCGAAAGAAATCGAGATCCTAGTGTACGACGAAGTATTAGTATTTGTCGTAGAGACCTCCCATGTGCGAATCGGGGTATACTGCCAGAGTTACCAACACGATCCAGTACTAAAACGAGGTTGGTTGCCAAACTTTGTTGAGTAGTACCGCTACCGCACCGACTGACCAATGACTTCATTCGGGCCCAGCTCCGGCGGCCAGTACTTGCGGCATAACATACATAGTACTTAGCCGACAATCGTATGAGTATCGGACATAGACTGAGCCGAAACTCGACAAAAAATGTTATCAGTACCAGTCCGACATACGGAAGAGTATTGGCGTTACACTGCAACGACACTAAAGATTAGTATTGGCTGAAGAATATGACTGACGTACGGCCGACAGTCGCCTGAGTAGAGACCATGTCCTGCGTTGACACTTTTGTTATTTTATGGGTGAACAAAGTGGACGTTCACCCACGACAATGAACTACTTTGGGCCAGTACCCGCTAACGATATTCACCCAATGTTCAACACAAAATATTAGTAAAAACGAAAATTTGTTTCAAATTGCACGACTGCTGAATGCTTTTTTATTATTCCAAATTCCGTTATTATTGTTTTTATTTACAGTACTGTAGTACTGAGAGTCTAAGTTTCGACAACATTATATTAATTAAAGTGTGAATAAAACAAATGAAATAGTAATTTGAAACTAAGATAATTTGAACCAATTGGTAATTTAGTATGATATAGACGTGCAGTAGACGTGCGACTTATATATAAGATTCGAAAAAAAAGTTCTCCAAGATGAGCATAGCCGAGCGGTAAGAGCGCCGACTTGTAGTCCCGAGGTTGCGGGTTCGAGTCCCGGTTACCGATTAAAAAATTTATTCGAATGATTTCAATGTTTGAAGACAAAAAGCAATTGTAGAATGATAAAAGAGCATTTAGGAGTCTCGTAGATTGATAAATATATTTTTTTATTGCTTATTAATAATTTTTCTTCAACATCGGCGACATCGGCAGCCAACATTGGGTCAAGGTCATTTGGTAATATTGGGCCGATACTGGCGATTGAACTAAGGACCAATATGATAATTCCAAAGTCGGCCCAGCATTAAGGCAGGGATGTTTCTGGACTTCCTCAGAACTGACCGGCAGTCCCGGCAATGTTGGCAATAGTACTGCGCCAAGACATCGCCAATTTGTAATTCGCTCATGGGCTATTGCTGAATCTGCCTACAGTACACGACCGCGTTTCTCCGATCCTCGGGAGCCAATCCAATTAGGCACGACCGCGTAAGTTCGATACCCCACTACCTGCCCAACTGTCCCTTTCCAATAGCAGCGACGATTTCATTCGCAGGTCGCAAAAGGGAAGGAGTCGTTTGTTTCCCCACCAAGCAGGTAACAGACCTTGAGAAGGGGGCGAATTCCACTTGCGCATTCGTCATTTTCGGAAATACGGGGTCGTTCGGAATTATACGGTTGGGAGAAACGCGGTCGTGTACTGTAGTTAGCAAGTCGCATAATATGGAATATAATCATGAGAGGACACTCAGAATGGTACAGCATTTCATAATGACGACTACTGTTCAATATATCGTGCATGTCGCATATAAACGTGGACGACCATGGCTCACTTACTCGCGATTATACTACGTAGATGGGTGGCAATAGGCCAATGTTGAGCTGGGGAAGCAACTGCAGAAAGAACCATGTATACTGTAAGGGAGACAATAGTGGGTGCGATCGGCTTAAAATGCAAATTCGATTATAAAATGACGGGGCGAGTCGAGGATGGTGCGGGCTGTCACGAGCAACCGGTATCGGAGCTCCTTTCATGCGTAAAATAATGCAACATTCTGCACCGGACAAAGTTGTATACGTGGAACATTGTATGAATAAGAAGAGCAGTAGACTATAAATAAGTAGCGGGGATGACGAGGTATCAATATCTATTTAACAATGAACTAGGGATTACGATGCTCACTTTATAATGATAATAGTTTGTCTCACTGCTATTTAGAATATAGGAATCGGTATTTTAAGACGTGAGACTAACGCACTCATTTACGATTAAATTGTTCTTGCGACATAAAGTTTTTATTGCTGGTATAAAAATCGCACAAGGTCGCAATATGTTGTACACAGTAATATAGGTAGCAACATTTCTTGTCCACAAACGTCCACAATACTTTTCATGTTAATTTTGGAAAAAAGTCTTGTCCATCTTGCAAGAATGTCTCTCAATTTTACAAATATATTTTGTGAAATTGACAGCAACATAATTGTGGACGTTTGTGGACAAAAAAGGTTTGTTAAATTTAGAAATCTTTTTGACCGTGTAAAGTAAACTGACAGGTAAACTGGTTGAGTAAACAAATATGTATCACGATGTATCTAGATGGAAGACATATTGATACTCGGATCATTCATTTTTCATCTCGTCTTCAGGGACGAAAAATTGAATAAAATGTAGGGTAGGCAATGGCTATCATTTATTATAAAACATATTGTCGATTTATGCCACAGTCACCATCCATCCATCTATCGGGATTTTGTAAAAAAAAGTTGAAAATTGACATTTTCATGACGCTTCCTCATAAAAGCTGAAAATTGAAATTTTCACATCAGTTGAAAGTTGAAAATTGAAAGTTGAAAGTTGAAAGTTGAAAGTTGAAAGTTGAAAGTTGAAAGTTGAAAGTTGAAAGTTGAAAGTTGAAAGTTGAAAGTTGAAAGTTGAAAGTTGAAAGTTGAAAGTTGAAAGTTGAAAGTTGAAAGTTGAAAGTTGAAAGTTGAAAGTTGAAAGTTGAAAGTTGAAAGTTGAAAGTTGAAAGTTGAAAGTTGAAAGTTGAAAGTTGAAAGTTGAAAGTTGAAAGTTGAAAGTTGAAAGTTGAAAGTTGAAAGTTGAAAGTTGAAAGTTGAAAGTTGAAAGTTGAAAGTTGAAAGTTGAAAGTTGAAAGTTGAAAGTTGAAAGTTTTATATCACTTTCTCATAATGGTCCTTTATTCGCAAAGCTTCTTCTATGAGAAAGCATTTACTATATTTTTGGCTTCCTCATAGAGGAAACTTTCCGAATAAAGGACCATTATGAGAAAGTGATATAAAAATTTCAACTTTCAACTTTCAACTTTCAACTTTCAACTTTCAACTTTCAACTTTCAACTTTCAACTTTCAACTTTCAACTTTCAACTTTCAACTTTCAACTTTCAACTTTCAACTTTCAACTTTCAACTTTCAACTTTCAACTTTCAACTTTCAACTTTCAACTTTCAACTTTCAACTTTCAACTTTCAACTTTCAACTTTCAACTTTCAACTTTCAACTTTCAACTTTCAACTTTCAACTTTCAACTTTCAACTTTCAACTTTCAACTTTCAACTTTCAACTTTCAACTTTCAACTTTCAACTTTCAACTTTCAACTTTCAACTTTCAACTTTCAACTTTCAACTTTCAACTTTCAACTTTCAACTTTCAACTTTCAACTTTCAACTTTCAACTTTCAACTTTCAACTTTCAACTTTCAACTTTCAACTTTCAACTTTCAACTTTCAACTTTCAACTTTCAACTTTCAACTTTCAACTTTCAACTTTCAACTTTCAACTTTCAACTTTCAACTTTCAACTTTCAACTTTCAACTTTCAACTTTCAACTTTCAACTTTCAACTTTCAACTTTCAACTTTCAACTTTCAACTTTCAACTTTCAACTTTCAACTTTCAACTTTCAACTTTCAACTTTCAACTTTCAACTTTCAACTTTCAACTTTCAACTTTCAACTTTCAACTTTCAACTTTTATGAGGAAGCGATATGAAAATTTCAATTTTCAGTTTTTATGAGGAAGCGTTATGAAAATGTCAATTTTCAACTTTTTGCCAATATCAACGTCGTATATAACTTTTAGGGAAAACTGCTGACTGACTCAGGTTTAGCCCGAAAAAATACACCAACCTTACGCTTCTGTTCAAAACGGATGTAGACTCTGTGCTCAGCGCGAAAAATACATAGAATTATGTGTTCCAAATTTTGTTTCAATCTTTCAATTCTTACTCGAGAAGTTCAAATGACACCGCTGTATCTCATTATTTAAACGCCGTCATACCATCACCTTGTGTATTTCTTGCCATAGAACATGACAGGTACCTAGGTTTGTCCGCGATGCCATCAGGAAGCAAAAAAATCACTGTTTGAAAATAGGCAAAATGACTCATTTTTGCAATGTTGGCAATAAAAATGACAAAACATTTTTTTCGTTAGTCGTCCCTCCGGGACTGTATTCCATGTGTTTTTTCACGCTGATCACGAATCTGACACTTATTTTGGTCATAAATGAATATTTAATGTGGAAAATTGCATTTAAAATAAAGTACTCATTTTTCATAAAATCCAAAAAATTCAAAATAACATAAAATTTAAACGGTTCGATTGATTCTCTTGAAATTTTAATGGGCTCATCGGATGACTATATACCATCTGTGTAGGCGTGTTTAGCCCGATAGCTAAAAAATTGCGAGCGCTAGAGCACGAACCGACATTTTTGAACAGCTTAAAAATGACGTACTTAAAAAACAACTGAACATTTTTGGATGAAATTTTCCAAAAACATTGCCTAGTAACCACACATTCTGTGTGCAAAATTTCAGCCTGATCGGTCAAGGCATTTCCCAGATATAGCGATTTGAATTTTTCGCATCCGATTCACACACACACACACACACACATATATCCGGACATTTTTTCTAAATGTGATTTTTCGATGTTTTGGAACATTCTGAACATGTTTTCATTAAAATCTCGAAATTTTTTTTTTGACCAAAACAAAGCTTCCTCTATGAGGAAGCAAAATTCATGAACCCCGATAATTTACCACGACTTTCAATCTAAAACTCAACATCATATCGACTGCTAAGAAACGGCAGGCCGTAAGCCATATATTTGGCGATGGGGGTAATGTTCGTTTGCCTTTTAACAGTCGATATACGATTGTATCTGCATGGTAAATAACGTCTCATATATGGTCCATGACATATATTTGTGGAACAGGTATCGGGAGCAGGAAGATCGGGAACGAAGGCGGAAACGCCTCCTTCGGCCGTCCATCCTTGCGCATGTGTTCGGCAGCCGGCAGGGCGCCAGTCAATTTTTGGTTTGCCGGAATGAACAAAACGGATTAAACTCAGCGACAAGTGGAACTAAGCTCGACCTCCGCAATCGAAAATGAATAAAGTACAAACACGGTACGACCGTAATGTGAACCACACGAACGAAAGTGAGCGAAAACTAATACCTAAGATTCGCCGAGGGTGCACGGTAAAAGAATACACGGGTCGTCCAGGGTGTAGGGTGTGGTCGAAGGGTCGGAATAAGAGGCTGATAAAATAGCTCAGTCATAGCCGAAATCAAAACGGGAGCGTGAAGGCGTGAGTACAACCAAATTAATTATTTGATGGCAGAAGCCGCGAGAGTGTATGGGAACCGGTGCCAATGCACACACACACACACACAATGAGCCCGTAGCCTGATCGGCGAACCGCGAGACAGATGGGCGAACAAGTGTCGTGCGAGCACGGTGTCGTCACGGGCCGGAATCGAATTTTCCAAATTACTAAGTATTATAAAACTCACAGAAACGATGCGACGGACTTCGCAGCGGTGAGAACTTTATCCGATAATTCACGCGAGCATGCACGCGATCATCACCCTTTAATTGGGCGTCTCTTACTGCGCAAAACCACACGGGTACGAAAAGAACTTGTACGCGAATTCCGTCGTGAATCACTATATGGTATCATGTACAATGCGCGAGAACCAACCGACAGAAGCAAGAGCGAAAGCTATATGGGAGTGAGACACAATGACACTGGGCGAGAGCGAGTCAGCACAAAAACTGTCAACACGGGAACGTGGGAGCGAGCGGATCATCTGTTCGACGTGGCAAACGAGACTGGCTACGAAAAAAAACTTTCGGGAACGCGAGATTATGATCATTCTAATATCCCTAAGCTGGTAGCTACTGCTCTCTCACTGATCGTCTGACTTCACCGGTGCCGATAGCCGACATACGGTCGCGTCCCTTTCCGCGTAGAAATTTGATCAGGTATGCCCTACGACTGAACAGGTCCTGATGAGGAACGGTAAGGCTTGCCATTTTATGGAAAGCCTGACCTGGGCCGGGTCTGGAATACACACGGTCTGCATAACCAAGCTAGCCTGCGGCTGGTAAGATCAGGTCCAGATCAGGCATTGATCGGGTAGCCTTTGTTAATCGATAGTAAAGGAATTGAGTGGATATTCGGCCTCGGCAACAATAGGGGCGTTATCAGGTCTGCCATGCTGCATACTAATTTTGTTAACTCAATATATCTCTACAGCATTCCATTCCTATATTAATTTCAAATGAATTCATACATTTTTTACAGTCGATGTGAATTTTTTATAGAATTTTCTTACGTTAGAAAAAATGTTGACGAATTTTTGCAACGAACTTTAGATGTTTGAATAATTTAATAAGTTAATAAATTACTTAAATAGTTTAAACGATTCAATAAAAATATATTCCCCGATTATTCGTTGTACACTTATTTTTCTGTTTATCATAATTTTTTTTACATTACTGTTACCCAAAATCAATGTTCCTAGCATCTTACACACGGTTAATTTTTCCGATTTTTATCTCATTAGAAATTCTTCGAAATTGTCACTGAATTTCATTATTAGCCGAGAATGCATGTGTACTGGCAGTATAAAAGTATATATAGTCGTGTACATACTTCTTTCGGAGCTTAAAAGCAAATTTGATATTACGTTTCTCAAGTTTAGGATAGCCGAATTGGTTACGGCGCCACCATCGCAGTCCCCATTGGCAAGGTCGCTGGTTCGAGTCCGACCATGAGTGAAATAAAAAATAATTTTTCTGTGATTTAAATTCTACTACTTAGTTAATTTAATACGAGAAACAAATATTAAAGGTTGACAAGTCCAATAAAGTAAGGTTAATAAATAAAATATATTTATTATACTTTGCTTAGGGGGCAATCAGGCAATTTGATAAGGCCGTGATCAGGCAGCCTGATCACGGCCTTATCAACCACTACATTACATTTCCATGTAAGGTCCTTCTCAGGCTGCCGTACTATAACTTGATGAGGCATTACGGCAAGCCTGACAATGCCCGTATTGGGGCCGTCGCTGAATTTCTACCCGGGTTGGTGCAAGCGCGAAAACAAAGTGCATCCTTGAATACTGCACAGCGTAACGCGGTTCCAACCCTTTACCCGAAAAACAAAATCCTCCTCCTGCTCTGCAGCGCATGGCACACTTCCTAAGGGTGCCGGTATTCCAGCCGGACTTCCGTCGATCCTCAAGAAAATCTCTGTCAGAGGCTTGCCTTGAACTGCACACCACTGGATGGAGTCAAGCCTGTAGACCTTGACAAAAAGAAACACCACGGAACCAAAGGTAGCAAGAGTTTCCTAGCTGGCACGGTAGCAGAGACCGCGTGACGTCGGCTATAGCGAGGAAGGCAGATAAAAGAAACGATAACCAAGCGAAGAAAATCGTAAGAACGGTAGCATATCCGTTGTGATTCAAAAAATCACGTCACAGCCCAAATGAGAATCAAAATCAGTCATATCAAAATAATATATGATTGTATATTGTCAGAATATGACCTCGTTGAAACTAATTCATACAGTTAATAAAATTAAGGTAATAATAATAGATTCGGTAATGTATACATTACCGAATCTATTGCGGGATAACCATTGTGGGTGTATATATGAGGTATTCCATACCAAATCGATCTGAGTTCTGACCTTTCATATCTTGGATTTGGCCCGCAATTTTTTATATGATTGAACTAACTCTCAAAAGCACTCAGATATTTTTTTCAAATTTTTTCAGATAGTTTATAATTATTCATAATTGAAAAAGACATTTTTTGATGGGCATCATTTAAAAATCTCAAAAAATTCTGAAAAATCTTGTGTCATATATAAGATTTTTTAAGATTTGAGCCGGAAAGGGCCCATGTCACCTTATATTTTTTGCGATTTATTTTCTAAAAAAAACATTAAAAGAAATTAGAAGAAAAAATCCGTCGATTATGGGCTATCGCTTGATCATTTTTATATGCAACACTGGCTTATTGAAAATTCCTTCCAATTTTTCTGGAGAGCTTTTATTTCTTTTTGCTTCCTCATAGAGGAAGCTTTGTTTTGGTAAAAAAAAAAAATTCGAGAACTTAATGAAAACATGTTCACAATGTTCCAAAACATCGAAAAATCACATTTAGAAAAAAATGTCCGGATGTATGTGTGTGTGTGTGTGTGAATCGGATGCGAAAAATTCAAATAGCTATATCTCGGAAATGTCTTGGCCGATCAGGCTGAAATTTTGCACACGGAATGTGTGGTTAATAGACAATGTTTTTGCAAAATTTCATCCAAAAATGTTCAGTTGTTTTTTATGTACGCCATTTTTTATTTGTTCAAAAACGTCGGTTCGCGCTCTAGCGCTCGCAATTGTTTAGCTATCGGGCTAAAAACGCCTACACAGATGGAATATAGTCACCCGATGATCCCATTAAAATTTCTAGAGAAACGATCGAACCGTTTAAATGTTATGCCATTTTGAATTTTTATGATTTTATGAAAAATGCGTACTTCATTTTAAATGCAATTTTGCACATTAAATATTCACTTATTACCAAAATAAGTGTCAGATTCGTGATCACCGTGAAAAAATACTTGGAGTACAGTCCTGGAGGGACGACTACCGGAAAAAGTGTATCGGACATTTTTATTGCCAATATTGCAAAAATGAGTCATTTTGCGCATTTTCAAACACAGTGATTTTTTTGCTTCTGATGGCATCGTGGACAAACCTAGGTACCTATCATGTTCTACGGCAAGAAATACACAAGATGATAGTATGACGGAATGTAAATAATTAGATAAAACGGTGTCATTTGAACTTCTCGAGTAAAAATTGAAAGATCGAAACAAAATTTGGAACACATAATTCTATGTAATTTTTGCGCCGAGCACAGAGACTACATCCGTTTTGACCAAAAGCGTAAAGTTGGTGTATTTTTTCGGGCTAAACCTGAGTCAGCCAGCAGTATCCCTAAAAGTTAAATACGACGTTGATGTTGGAAAAAAGTTGAAAATTGATATTTTCATAACGCTTCCTCATGAAAGCTGAAAATTGAAATTTTCATATCGTTTCCTCATAATAGTTGCAAGTTGAAAGTTGAAATTTTTATATTACTTTCTCATAATGGTTCTTTATTCGGAAAGCTTCCTCTATGAGGAAGCCAAAAATATAGTAAATGCTTTCTCATAGAAGGAACTTTGCGAATAAAGGACCATTATGAGAAAGTGATATAAAAATTTCAACTTTCATCTTGCAACTTTTATGAGGAAGCTATATGAAAATTTCAATTTTTTTAAGTTTAAAAAAACTGGAAAAATCTGAAAAAAGACTCCCATAAATGCAGTGCTGAATCTAAAAATGGTCAAGCGATATAATGATAATCAATAATCGCCTGATTTTTTTCACCGTTTTTTATCAAAAAAAATTAGAAAAAAATAGAAGTTGGTGCCGGCCCACTCCGGCTCAGCTCTTAGAAATTTGTATACAAATTTCTAAGAGCTGAGCCGGAGTAGGCAGGTACCACCTTCTATTTTTTTCTAATTTGTTAGAAATTTGTATACAAATTTCTGACAGCTGGGCCGGAATGGATCGGTACCACCTTCTATTTTTTTCTAATGTTTTTCGAAACAAAAACAGTGAAAAAAATAATAAAAAAATCAGTCGATTATTGGTTATCATTATATCGCTTGACCATTTTTAGATTCAGCACTGCGTTTTTGGAAGTCTTTTCATATTTTTCCAGAGATTTTCTGAACTTAAAAAAGAAATAAAAACTCTTCAGAAAAATTGCAAACAATTCTCAATAATCCAGTGTTGCGTATAAAAATGATCAGGCGATAGCCCATAATGGACAGATTTTTTTCTTCTAATTTCTTTTAATGTTTTTTTAGAAAAAAAATTCGAAAAAATAGAAGGTGACATCGGCCCATTCCGGCTCAAATCTTAAAAATTCTTGTATATGACACATCAGAATTTTTTCAGATTTTTAAATTGTGGCGATCAATAAATTCCTTTTTTGAATTATAAATAATCATAAACAATCTGGAAAAATTTGAAAAAAATATCTAAGTGCTTTTGAGAGTTAGTTCAATCATATAAAAAATTGCGGGCCAAATTCAAGATATGAAGGGTCAGACTTAGGTAAATTTGGTATGGAATACCTCATATACACCCACAATATATCACAACAAACCATTCAGATTAGTGTAAAAGAAAAAAGACTAAACAAAATATTGCGCGGACAAATTAGTGCAGTACAATTTTAATTTTCTTGGATTTTTCGTGCGTTATCACAGAGAATACTGGCAACAAAAGAGGTCCGATCGTTGGCTCGTAGGTCGTCGTCAGCCACAGTTCAAACCGTTGCAACTTTCAACGAGGAAGGAAGCGTTGGTTGTTTTTTTTTTTTTCATTGTCATCTTATTATTAAATGAAACTATTCGAGGCCCTGCCACTACCATTGTCCAAGATTTGTTAAATATCTGGCACAATTTTCTGATCCGGGCTCGCTTTAAAAAACACGTCAGCAATAAGATTGATTGAGCAGCTGACCGACTTCATCGGCACTCTGATAGCCACTTTCGCATGATGACTAAGGAGAGGTGACTGTTTACCCTAAGGTAAACAGTTCCGCCGTCCAATTACAGGTCTTTGTAGTGTTATCGGTCCATGACAGCATATCCTGAATAAGAAGCCTTAGGTAACGCACTAATTTGACAAGCGATTTGATAACTGTAACGTTACACCGACATATAACCTACAGTTCCAGTACCAGCAGACAACTAATTTCTATATTATATACCCTCGCTGTATATCACAACAACATTATTACATTACATGTAACTTCCATGTTATATTGCCGTAATAAAACGTTTCAGTTGGGTGGGTGGGGGGTCTGGGTGAAGCCTGGATTTCTGGATATCTTGCTGGATGTTTTAACTGAATTGAAGATATTAAGCAAGACGTACAGCTAGAAAGGAATAACAAACAAAACAAAGAAGGCATCAGTGACGGACAATGTACCTCTTAAAACCGTGGCCAGAACAGTAATGGCTATAGCTTTGTGAAGCTCTGGCTATAGCTTTTTGAAGCGCAAAGATACGATGGAGGAAATTGCTTCGTCCATTCCCGACGTTAAACTCGTCGGTTGGACTGTACGTTGCTCGCAAATAGAATGAAATATTCATGCAACGACCTGCTGCAAACGGAATTGTTTATCGTGGAGGCACCCAACAAAGCGCCGCACGGTTTACACGCCCGGAAAGCTCTTTCACGAAACGTTTCGCTCCGGATTTTCAGTCCGTCGAAACTCTGCTCAAAAGCTTTTCTCTCACGTTTCCGCTTTTCTCTTTTATCTCCCTGCTTACTTCTTCAAATTCTCATTCCATCTATATCCCCTCGCTTCCTTTATCCCTAGCCAAGTTGGCGGTCGTTTTTATCGCTGGCAAATTATTTTTTCCGCTCAGAAATTTAGTTTTTGTGAGGTTTCTTTTTCTCTTCGACGATTTCCATCGTTCGTGGACGGGTCTTGCGTATTGCAACCATGTATGTAGCGACCACAAACTTACGCGCTACACGCTTATAACTATAAATGTGCAGACAGAAGTCCTGTGAAAGTGTCCGACACGCAAATATGTAACGCTGATAGAATAGACGTTAACAAAAATACATGCTTATTTTTTAATGTTTTATGTATAATGTCCTGTGAATTTTCTATAAAATTCGCTGACGCAACTGGTCAGAAATCTATAAATATTCTATAGGAAAATAATAAATTTATTAGGGATTTAAAAACTGTAAAATCATGTTAACGAAGTAACCATGGGAAGGTGAATCCACATTAAATATTTAATAATAGCGCTTTTAAATCGCTGGATAATTCTATCCAGTGATTGGCATAACAACAATCACACGGTCGACAATATTATACAAAGAGGCTATTCTACTCGCGCTCGCAGGTCATCGACACCGAGAATACCTCGAGTCCATACTAATAGTCTTAATTAAAACGCAAAAGTAATGCGAATTTTTCTGATGTGGCGGCAATATAAAGAAGGTTACGCTCGTACGCACACAGCGGTGCAGCCAAAAAATCGGTACAACTGTCTGGAAGCGATTGATGAGGAAATTCATCGTTGGCGCTAACGAGTGCAGCACCTCTCGGAGGATAATTATTTAAACCATTATAGGAAAATATAATAATTAATGATTAATAATAGGCTCATCTGAGTTGAATATTATTCAACTCATATTATAACAAATATTAATTCAGTAGAGCCAAGCTTGCTAAAACATATGCGTCAAATCGTCGATATTAATTATTACAAACAAATTATAAATAGCGGGGAATTAGTCAATATCATTCGAGATAAATATTTAGGGTTTTATTGTAGTTTAAGCGAAGTTAAATAATTATTTGTCGAAAATCCGGAATTTATATGGAATATTTAAACAAAGTCAACGAATTAAGGAAATAACTTCTGATAGAAACAAGATAGAAAATCCATTCAAATTTCGAAACCGTTATAATTAAAAATAGAAATTTAGTAAATGATTTGTTAAACCGGGAAATTAATATAAATATCAATATTGTAAAATTATAAAAATAAGCGACGTGCGATGTCAAAACCGATCAATAATTACCGCGGAAGAGGACCAGCCGATCAGCCGATAGCTTACTGGACATAAGTGGATGCAACGGGGAACTTGGTGGCATGGGTGCCCCCCGATCAAAACAATAAAAGAACCTCTCCAAGGGCGGAACGTAGACCAGTTGCCAGTCACCAATCGTGGAAACATTATTGTCAGCGGGTCAGATTCTTGTGGAAGTTAGAATTGTCAAAGCACTGATACTTGACAATCATTTTTAAGTTTTGGACTAAACGAATCAGAAATTAATTTACAACCATTAATAAATAAACAACTTGAACATTTATATCAACAATTGAACCCACTCGGAGTTATAATTTATTATCATCATTCGTCGTTGACATTCATCATCTATTCCACTGATAATATTGAAAGAACGAAGAAAGTAAGGAAGAAAGGAAGGACGAGGAATTTTCAATCCGACATATCATCCATTTTTTAAAATCAATTCCACGTACTTGAACGATTAGTTCATTTTTAAACATCGTAAGTCATTACATCTTTTAATTTTTCAATCATTTAATTTATTTTCATCCATCCTTGGTGAATATTTTATTTTGTTTGTTTTCTGAATTTTAATGAATTAATCCGACTAATCTGCGGATAACTAATAATCAACCCGGATCTTAATAAACTAAAGAGTGATAGGCTGAACTTAGAAATCGAGGTTCTTGAATTTCCTTAGGGAGAACCGAACTGTAGAGCACCGAATCCGACAGTCCGCGATAACATTGGCTTTGACTCAGTGTCACGCAGCGCAGCACGAGCCATCAGGATTTTTATTTCACAGGCCTTGCTACGGTGTGTCAGAGTCGCGCGGAGAATCATAATCGTTCGAATATGATAGACCCGTTGCGCTAATAATCAATCTATATATTCTTTCGGCATGCGTTCTCAGTCCATCCCTGAATAAGTTTCCGAAAGATTAGATTCAAAAGGGGCTTTGTTCTGATAAAGTTTCACATGCGGTAAAAGCGTTATACGGAGAGAAATCTCCTTCACCATAGATGCAGAAAAATGCTGATCAGGACGTAACATATATATACGTATAGTCGATATATCTGGTTGTCGCAGCTAGCACATTTCACTCAACTATAGGATACAATTACCACAATAGGTGACATTGTCTAGTCAGATATATGTCTCATAGTGCATACCCATAGTCCCATAGTCAGAACAGAAGGAACAACACCATCCAAAGACCTGCTTGTGTCTTGACGCCAAGTACGTAAGCAGAAGATTTTTTTAAGCGCGATGATACCGTTTATACTCCAATATGCGGAAGTGAAAGATTTGTGCTCAATTATCTCGTGAGCGACGTAGTGGATCGAAATTTTGACGACATTTCTATTATAAAATTCGGACAAAAGCTTTTCAACGCGCCCAGATACGATCATAACTGTTTGATATGCAGAGATATCCATCGTGTCCCTCACGAGGTCCGAAAATATTATAAAAGTGGCCTGTGACGGAGTGCCATGTGTGTCCTCGCGTCGACCGTAAAAATAACACTACAGTACACTACCGCATTTCTCCGATCCTCGGGAGCCAATCCAATTAGGCACGACCGCGTAAGTTGGATACCCTACTACCTGCCCAAGAACCTGCCCATTGTCCCTTTGTAATGGCGGCGATGATTTCATTCGCAGGTCGCAAAAGGGAAGAAGTCGTTTGTTTCCCCACCAAGCAGGTAACAGACCTTGAGAAGGGGCCAAATTGGACTAACGCGGTCGTCATTTTCGAAAATACGTGATCGTTTGGAATTATGCGGTTGGGAGAAACGCGATCATATACTGTACTCGGATGCGACCCAGTGTGGCCCGAATTAACACTCTATTAGAAATATAATGTATGATGAACAAAAACCCGAGTAGAAATTGACGTCGGACTGACGTCCGATCCCTATCAGGCACTCATAAGGCACCTTATCGGGCCCTAATCAGGAATGTAACGCAGTTGCCTATAAGGTCCTGATCAGGCTGCGTGATCACGATCTAATCAAGGTGCCTGATTGCCTCCCGAGAAAAATATAATAAATACTTTTGATTTATTAGCGTTATTTTATCGGACATCCGAACCTCTTATATTTGTTCTTCGGATTAAATTAACTAATTAACTCAAATGTAAATCATGGAAAAATGAATTTTTATTTCACTCATGGTCGGACTCGAACCAGTGACCTTGCCAATGGGGACTGCGTTGCCGACGCCTTAACCAACTCGACTTTCCTCAACATGGGAAATGTAATGTCGAATGTACATTTAAGCTCCGGTCGAAGAATGCACACGAGTAAATATACCTTTACAAAGTGTCACACGTGCTTTGTCGGCGAAAAATGAAATTCATTGAGAATTTTGAACACTCTAATGAGATAAAAATCGGAAAAAATCAATCATATGTAAGATGCTAGGAACATTAATTTTGTGTAATAGTAACGCGAAACAATTGTAATAAATAAAAAATAAATGTTCAACAAATAATCGATGTATCTTTTTTGATAAATCGTTTGAATTATTTAAATTATTTATTTACTTATTAATTTACTAAAACATTGAAAATTGTTTCCAACATAAGAAAACTCTACAAAAAATGTACGAATTTATTTGAAATTAGAAAAAAAGGTTCACTTATCTATTTCTCAAATACCTTAGAATCATTTTTGGGAATTTTCATTATACAAAATCAATGTTCTATTCTCAAAATCTATGTTATCCAGGCATGCATATTGCATGCCTGGAGAAGGCTTGCCTGATTCACTTGCTAAGGCCCTGATCGGGGTACTATCAGGCTAGCCTCGTCAAAAGCCAAGGACATCCAGTCATGTATCCCTACCTGTACGTTGTCGAGCCCTGATCAGGTTGGCATTAGGCTCGCCTCATCGGAAGTGAACATTATTTAGTCATGCTTCACGACCTGTACCTTATCAGGCCCTCATCAGGCTCGCCTGATCAGGCACGCCCTGGATATACCTTATCAGGGCCTGATAAGGTATCAAACACCCTGATTCCAATTTCTGCTCGGGAAATAACGGTTGCTTTTATTTCTATGATTGTTAATTGATATACTAGCAAAATATCTGCGTATTTCATAAATATATAATAATTCATTTGAAGAACAATATTGATGAGAGCGCACCATTCGTGTCATGGATGCACTTTTCTAAAGCCAAGTGCTTGAAAATTCCAATCACTTATCGTACAATATCGACTTATTTTTTATCGATTTTCAACATCTACCTACGACCGATAGATTCAAAATTAAAAAAGCTATGCGATACTGATGTTGTGTCCTGTGAAGTGTCGGTCAAATTCACTGACGCAACTGGCTAAAAATCCACGAAATTTGGTAACAAAATAATAGTCACACGAAAGTCATAGAAAAATGTGTAGTACACCAATAATCGTTGAAAGAATTATTAAGTAATTATAGGTTAAGTGTTGTAATCAAGCATTGAATTACGCATCGGCAATCACTGAATGACTATTCAGTGATTGGCATAGCAATAGTTGTATAATTAAAAAGCGTGCAAAGTGATTTGCACAATTACTTCCTCATGTTTTACGGTTTTGGGCATAACTTCCTCTATGAAAAATTTCCTTGTCCGGCTTTGGCTCTCTCATAGAGGAAACTATAATTAAAATACAATTTTCAACTCTTTTTACTTGTATTTTTGAGTGAAGTTAAAAAAAAACCATGTGCAAAAACTTTGCACCTTTTTTCATAACATAAAAACATATCTACATCTCATCAAATTAAAACTGTCAAAATTGACACGGAGTTTATTATAGGAGATCTCAAACTGAAATTTGAGGATTTCGTTGTTTTAAGGGCAATTTGTAATGTATTATATTTATCACTGATCGCAAAAATGTAACTCATTTTACTTTTTGCGTGATATATGATTCAAAAACTCGTGTCAGGCGTATAAACAACTTTTTTTTCAAAAAACTAAAAATGTTCAAAATACCGTAAAATTTAAACGGTCTGATCAATTTTTGCCAAACTGAATACGAAATATTGTACAGTGGAATATTGTTTGCGGAATTTTTGTTTTCCACGACAATGTAGCATTCTCTATGAGAAAGCAAAATCAAGTGAAGGGCATATTGGAACTGTTGGAGAGGTTTCATCGATGGCGAGAACACATTAGGCTGCTTGAGGAACCCATTCTTTTTATTGAAATGCAAAACATTATTACTGTCGTATTTAAAGGCAATACGAGACATTTACTATATGCGTTACGAGATACCTCATCCCTCCAACACGCGGAGCGAAGCGACGCACGTATGCACACAGCGGTGCAGCCAGAGAATTGGTGTGATTGGCTCGAGACAACTGATTGGAAACAACACCGTCGGCACCAACGAGAGCAGCCGACGGGCGTAATTATGCACACCATTTATTAAAAATGTAATCAATAACTGTTAATCATAACAACATCAGAATTACACATTCATGAAAAATATCCAGGAAAATAAATGATTAATTATTATTCCAGGAGAATCAACTTTGGTAAATAATTTAGGTCAAGTCGATAAAATGAAATTATTATAAAAATGATGAATTATTACTATGATAATCGGGGAATTAGTTAACGTCATTTCAAATAAATATTGAACATATTTATTGTTGTTTAAACACGTCGAACAAATGTCAGTTAAAAATAAGGAATTTATTGGAGATATTTAAAGAAATTTAATTAATCAGGGCTATACTTTTTCGTTTCTATAAAAACCGTTTCCGTTCCGTTTCTATAAAAATAGAAACAAAGTAGGTACTTCATTCAAATTTCTAAATTTTTATCATTTAAATTGAAAATTATTAAAGTAAATTGTTTATTCCATTATTTTAAAAATCAATATTGTAAAATTATGAAAATAAGCTGCGAACTACGCCAAAACCAATCGATAATGACCACGGAACGGGACATCTGATGCAACGAACAACTTGGCGGCGATGGCACACCCCGATCAAAACGATAAAATATATTTGTTAAAAAAAGTAACTTCAAAAAGGATGAAATGATTCATGTATGTAACAATAATTAATATTGTCAGTAAACAATTATAGTAATATGTGTGTATAGTGTTGTGCTCTTTGAAGGCATATTAAAATAAGGTTTCGCTTTCCTCTTTCACTTCAGGCCTTTATCACTTGATTACGGGCAACTTGTTCTTTACATAAAAGTGCAATTAACTATAAAGATGCCTTCCTTTTTAAATTCTATCAGTTGCATCGGTTATTATACAATTCTTATATTCAACGTATTGGAGGATTTACGGTGGAAAAAGTATCAAAATGCATTCCATCGCAAGAAACCTACAGAAAATCTGCACCCTCGAGTTGGATGTAAACCCTCAAACTGTTTCTGTAGTAAAGTATGTAAGACGAGAAAGTAGAGCGTAACGATGAATAATAAGAGACGAAACTAATGGGGTGTTACGTGCTGTAGGGCATCTCTCATCGATTCTGCCGACAAAAGAAGCGAGCTGTCGGTAAGACAAAACCGGGTCGATAGATACAGTCGATTCTCTCACGAGCGTCTCTCGAGTATTTGGGTTATAATATAATTTTAATGAATGCTTCATCTACAACTGCTAGTGCCTGCAATGCCAAAGCTGAAAAAAGCGAACGAAACATAACGTTCGATATCATAAATAGAATAAAGAGAGATGAAAACAGC
Organism: Amblyjoppa proteus; assembly: GCA_963922035.1. Taxonomy (NCBI): domain Eukaryota; kingdom Metazoa; phylum Arthropoda; class Insecta; order Hymenoptera; family Ichneumonidae; genus Amblyjoppa; species Amblyjoppa proteus. Next base: position 24,571,305 of record OY998232.1, read on the forward strand.
TGTTCGCGTATGGATTTAGCAACATCAACCAGGCAACTGACTCCCTATCAGTATATCCTTAGCCACCATTCTATAACTGCAACTTCCTGTCGGGAAAAACCGACCTTCAGCAGCGGCCTGTATGCTCGACCTCGATTGGAAATCGATCTCGGACATTACTTGCATTATTTAACCTCGGACTTTATTTTTTAAGCGCAAGTAACTCCCAAATGGCCAGAAAAGCCAACGAGCCGTGTCGGTCTAACAAGTAGCCAAGTTATTTTTCGGCTTCCTTGCACAGTTCTTCTATATTCACATAAATAAACCTGGCAGTAGAGTATTATCATATTATATAAATCGGTTGTGAGGGAAAACATCTCCTGACTGTAGCGTAGATTATGAAGGAATTGAGATAATTACGATTAATTAATTTTGCTATTGCTCATTATTATTAATTATTACTATTGATATGTACTGATAATATTAATTATTGTTAGATACATGAATTATTTTATCGTTTTCGAAGATACTTTTTCATTGACCATTTTTTTCATAAACCCTAGCAAGTTGTGCGACCGTCTGTTTTTCGGGAAAATCCTTAAAACGGACCGAAAACGGACCCGTACGTTGGGGAACGAAACGGCATAAAAAGGATAAACGAACCGTATCTTTTTAATTTTTGGGTTCGTCCTCTTTTCTGTTAAATACCGCAAAAGGGCCGAACTAATTTTAACGAAAATTCAACTTTTTTTTTACCCAATTCGATGCGGATCCTTTTTCAGAGTCAAAAAGGCGTCAATTCAAATTGCGACATTATGCTTCCCCGTTGGTTCCTTGTATTAAGGATGTATTACACGCACATTCCCAACCAAATGTTCTTTATGGAGATACAAAAGAACTCAGAAGTTTTTTTTACGAAATTGAATATTTCTCGATTAGAAAAAAGACCATTTGGCTCGTTCCGGTTGCGGTCCTCGCAATCGGAAACGGACTGAATGAAATGTTGGTTATAAACGGTTCGGTCCTCTTACGGCTCTTGCGACCGAAAACCGAGGGAGCGCTAATTCAAAAACGTTATGGCCCGTCTCACGGTTTTTTTACGGTCCGTTTGTTTCCCGAACGTACGTGTCCGTTTGTCGATCCGTTTTACGGTCCGTCAACTTATTAGGGCTTATTATCTTTGTGCGATGGCTCCGGCCTCTTCGCATTAATATTATTCATCGCAGCGATATTGTATTTCACTGCGTTTCAATTCATAGAAGCCCTGCAGAATATCTGCATCCGTTCTCGCGGCTTAGAGACCGTGCGCCGTGAGAAGAGTCTTGTCGCGAACGTCGCGACTTCGTTGTAGGGTCCGAGGCCCTCAGCCTCACGTCCGGAAACCACACTACAGCTCAGACCGCCGAGAGGGTACACTCTTACGTATTTCACTCTACGCTTATCCAAAGAACACATATATATATCTTAAATGTCGACAATCAATTATTGATCTTCAACCCGCATCGACCATCCGTTATATTTGTAAAGCTTTTGTTCACAAGTCTCTTCTGTCGATTATGTTCGTTGTGGCTATAAGCCCACTACTAGGGAGGTAGAAATGGGCCCGCGGATGAAATCGTCTTCCAGGCCAATGCTCGTAATGAACGAAATTAATCAGTGGAAATTAATTAATTAGACGAAGACTCAATGGTTTCTCGGTTTTTTAGTGGGATCGGCATTAACCACAGAAGGAATCAAACCCGGGCGTAGTTGATTTCTTAGTACATGCTCCGATCCATAGTGCGCATAACTGCCTCCAATGAGATCCCAGGTGCGGCTTTAGAGCCGGGCTAACGTTGGATCAACTATGACCGCCTGAGTTAGAAAGTCGACCCGGCTCTCGTCACCAATGTAGGCCCGCTTACCAGTTAACGTTGGAATGATAATATCGGGCCAACGTTATCAAACGGCGTTGCCCCAATACTGGCGGCCGATGTCCCGCCAACGTTGAATGGAAAATATTAATAAGCAATAAAAAATTTCTTTTGGTTCAATCTACGCGACTTTTAAATGCTTTTTTGATCACCCCACAATTGTTTTTTTATCGTTTTTTTTTAATTCTCACATTGGAATCATCAGAATACTGTAACGATGGTCAAGTCCGAGTATTACCTTTTCGCTGCGCGTACCCTTCGTCCCTCTCGCTCTTACAATTTACGACGCCAGGCGCTTTCTGACACCCTCCGCGGCACCTTTCCGAAAGGACGTGCACGTGCATTCTACCCGTTTCCCAGAAGGCCTAACAACGCCTATTTTCCATCCCCCAAATATCTCTCCATAGATAACGCAAACCTATGACCACCCAGTCAACATCGACTGACCTTCCAAGAATCCTAGACAGCTGCTTCCAGCATCTTCCACGACAGCTGCCTTTCCCAGAATACTCCGTCTCCCAAATTCTCTCCCCACTGACCACATTTTCCCACCTCCAAAACCTATGAGAACCACCCTCTCCTAGGCTAGTTCGTTAGTAAGTCACCGAATTTCTGTACGAAAACGTCGCTCTGCCAGTTTATACTTTAATAAACGGTTCAAGCAGTTCGCATAGAATAAACCGACTCTTTCCTTCCTAAAACCGCGTTCTGTAGCCGAGTTGGCTACTCGAATATAATAAATAAACGTTAAATAGTCAATCTCGACGTCACAATACATTTTTTCGTCAGTAATGGGGGCTCGAACCCGTGACCCCGGGAGTACTAGTCGACGCACTTATGCACTCGGCTATGCTCACCTTGAAGATTTTGTACTCGAATCTTATATAAAAGCTGCATGTCTACTGCATCTCTATCTAACATTAACTTACTAATTGCTTTAAATTGTCTAAGTTTTATTATTTCATCTTTGTACTCACTTAAAATAATAATGTTGATGAAATTTAGGCTATCTGCACTACAGTACTGTAGATCAAACTATAATAGAGGAATCTAGACTGATAAACAAGGATTTAGCAGTCGAGCAAATTTAAAAAAAAAAATATTGTTTATAAATATTTAGTGTTGGACGTTGGCGGAATATCGCTAGCGGGTGCTGGGCCAAAGTCGTTTGACATCGTGAGCGAACGTCCATTTGATGTCGCCCAACACGCGACATTAAATGGATATGCTGGCATATCATTACGATGATATGCCAGCGCTGACTGAACTCTGATAAGCAGCGTTTTGCCAACTGTTGAGCCCGACGTTGGAGTGGTTGTCAATTGCCAGTTTTGCTAATGCTGTCCATTCGTCGAGATCCGATCATCGGCTGCCAACCTGCAGCTGACTAAAAGCTAATCTTCGGCCATACTTAAAGCGTCGGCCATCCGCACCTCGGACTGTGTATTTCGATGATGCATAGCGTACAGAATGTTCTGGGATCTACAGTAGAGGCTCTATATTGTCAGATCCGATTTTGTCAGGTCGGCCACTCTCCTATCCCCCACTATGCCGCCGCTACTCTCCTCCGCTCGTGCGACGAACCAGCCAGAGTGGAGCGCCGGCACGTTTCCCCTACCACGCCAGTGGCGTATAATGTAAACAAACGTTGCTGCAATTTTCTATGAGACGACGTCGCGACGTTTCACACTTGCTACGACATTGGCGTTTCCCACCATGTACGCCTCGCTGGACGGGGCTTGCGCCTTCTCGGTTTTGTTATCAGTCCCCCCGAGAGACTGACAAGATCGAGAGTCTACTGTAATGGAAGCTCAAGATGACCAAATTTCTGCAAACCTTCCAGGAGGTCGTTGACAGCGAATTGTGAGTCTTCATATGTGATAATCTAATTAGCAAGAAAGGATTTAAGTGAAAACATTGTGTGACATAAAATTGTATCCTAGTCCTGTACCTGAACATGATGTTTTATATGGTCGACGGATACCTGATAACTTCTTTCCAGCGAGCCATTTGATTGTCGGTGAAAGGCTGTCATTTTGATGTCATTAATTTTCAAAGCTTTTGCCAGGCGTTACATATTTTCAATTTTTTTTTTTGCATCTTACAAAAAAATATGTTGGAACACCGATACATACCTTCCCTGACGTATTTTTTTTTCTTGTAGATCATGATAGGAACCGCAGTTTTTCCACAATTTCATGCGAAACCCAAAATCTATCTAGTTGAAAATACCAAAAATTGCCAATTTGTATCAAATTCTTTCGTTATTCGTTATTTTGGGATTATGTTGGGACCTTTCCACCCCCATTGCAGGCATAGAAATGTGGCCACTTTTTTGCATAGTCGGGCAAAAAATAGCATATGCCACTCGGGAGGAAGTGCATTTTCACCTCGTGTGAATTTCTGCCCTCGCTTCGCTTGGGCATAAAACTTCACCCTCGGTGAAGAAACGCACTTTCCTCCCTTGTGGCATAATATACTATTATGATTCCTCCGTCTAATAAAAAGTTCAATGAATTTTATTCAGATTTTTTTGGGTAATGGTGTATCAATCATGATTTACAAAGTCAATTCCTAAATGTCATATTTCAAACGTCTAAAAAAATGCACAAATATTCTCTGTCAGAAAACACATTTTTTGAGCCGTGGGATAAAGTGGATGGAGCAAATTTAAACACGTCGAGTTTATCACTCGCTCTCGCTATCGACCAAGTATAGAAAACGATAAAAGGCCCGTACAAAGAAAGTCACTCTCGGCTTGCACGCAGTGATAGCCCAAAGATGCCCGAACTCCGTTTGGATCGTTTAAAGTAAAGTAGTATTTCGCGATACCAGCGTAGAAAAACACTGAGTTTTGACGAAGGCTGCGAGTTCATCGGGCGAGGCGGAAGTGAGTACCATGAAACGGGTATAGCTGATAGGGAGCGCCGTTTATCGGAATAAGATGTAAATCGATGGCGAATCGATCTTGCGCTGCACAAAGAGACTGACTCGCAACTATCTAGTGGTATGATACGTTTGCCGACATCTGTGCACCGTAAGAAATCTGTGGTGTAAGCTGCGATGGTGTGAGTGGTAAAAAAAAAAACCGGTGTTAAAAATAACACCATTTTGCAGTAAAAAATACACCGTACATATGGTAAACTGGTAACGCAGTGTACTCTAATAAATCCCAACACCAAATTGTGTGATTAACGACGATCTCACTTCATAGTGTTATTTTCATAGACATCAGCACCATTCTGTGTTAATTAATAAGATGTCTCTCAAAATCTCTTTAACCACAACTTTAAGATTCAAATATGCATTTAACGGTGTCAAATACGCACCGAACGGTGTCAAATACTCACTAAATGGTGTCAAATACGCACTGAACGGTGTCTTCAACCCCTGAACGGAATTTTTAGTCAGGCACCGTTCTCCCATTTTGGATTTTGGATTTAAAAAATTTGAAACTCATTTTCGAAATCGGTGACCTCAAAATTGCCCCTATATTAAATTTAAAGTACATCGCACTTAAGAAAAAATGAATACTTCAAATAGGTGATAAGTATCATTGAATTGATTATCAATAGTTGATTCGACAACAAAAAAATGATGATGATTCTGTTTAATAGTACAACAAAAAAGTACATAATCATTTCGTGTATCACCATCATTATCTAAATGACAGTAATATATCATCATAATAGCCGATGTAACGTAAATAGAATGTGAATAAGAGAAATTCACATGTAAGCGATAGCGTAGTCGATAGCGTGTGAGGTAGTAGGCATAGGTAGGTAGGAATAAGCATTATGTAGATATTTGTGATCGTAGCCATTTTTCATGAATTTTTTTTGTCATTTGTAATTATCACGATGTCCCACGTAATTATTTTGTTGGGCAATTATTAGTTACGATTCATTATATTAAGATTCAAGATCTGCTTCGAGCGCTTAAACCTATTGTACTCAGTTAGGAGTAAGGTTCGGTGTTACTGTACACCGTTACAGTGTTAAAATGGACGTTCCGTAAGACGGATGATTATTGTTCAGCAATAATGTGTGAAATAAGTGGTGATGGTGACATGCATGACGCTACTGATCTCCATAATATCCGCGACAGGTTTTCTCAATAATTCCACACAAGAATGAGCGATAACGTCGATATTACTGACGAGACAGGTAAAATAATTGTCACTTCAGGTGTTAAATTGTAATCATAAAAACACTCCTTCAGCAAAGAAATTACAATTTTATAATTCCATACACGACGCCAGCAGACAGTGCACCAATATCAGCACGGCAGTTAGCATGTGAACTAATTTCTTCTAGGCAATAGTTATTGCAATTGTCGATTAGCATGCGTTTTCCTTCATAAATTATTCTCTCGAATTATTGGGTGAACCACCAATCCCGAGGAAGACATTAAAAAAGTCCGCGTCAGTCACATTCTAAAAAGATCGTTCATGCTCCCGAATCACCCATTTCGAACGAGAAGCGTGATTTACACGTCATTATTGGTAGATTAAAAGGAAAGCTCAATCGTGAAGAGACAAGCTCAATCGTGAATCATCCATTTCGAATGAGAAGCGTGATTTACACGTCATTATTGATAGATTAAAAGGAAAGCTCAATCGTGAAGAGACAAGCCAAGCTGATAAATCCTAATACTGAGAATTTTCATCTGACATAACTGTCTGAGCTTTTCCGATCGGAATATCCTAATCCGGCGAATGGGTTTACAATGTTTGCGGCATTGTATTCCAAGCATTGTGTGCTTACAGAGACAAATGGTACACAACCTGTTTGCGTCCATTGTATCCACCAAAATGTGAAACTAATGATGATAAGTGAGGATTTTAGAATTGACAAATAGCGAACACATTGGATAGAGATTTAATTTTTCAGAACTGAGAACGATATTAAAACGTCAACAAATTCCGTACCGCTCTTCGCAGATCTACTTCCGATCGTTAGCTATCATAAGCACATGAGCTTGAAAGCTTTGCCATGAATGAACTGTATTTTGAAAGGATTATGCCGATGCCTGCAACAAAAAAAAATATGATGCGGTCTAAATTTTTGGTTGCGACTTAAAAACGCGCTCACTAAAGGAGAGTATGGCCCTTTTAATCACTGCACAATTTGTCTATACTGAGAGAAGGATCTAGTAAAAATTACCAATCGTCTAAGAAAAATTACCATAGTACATAGTAGTAGAGCGTTAGGGCACCACCTATGGTTAGAAGTACAGGATTTATAAGAATTTTTCTTAGATATTATGGTAAAAATTCTTGGATATCTCAGACTTTCTACGATAGGTGGCGCGCTGGCCCGTACTACTATAAGCCATGGTAATTTTTCTTAAATCATTGGTAATTTTTACTAGATCCTTCTCTCAGTGTAGTATTATTAACATGTCTGAATTCTTCACCGAAATATCACCTTCATACATGCAGCAATGGCCCAGGAATTAAAACTCTTTATAACTTTCTGGAAAAAGTTCTGAATAAAAATGAAATTGACAGCGTCACGTACAAGCAGTCGATTTCAAAGCATTGTATAAGCCCTACAACAGCTGTCCAAGATACATCTCAATACATCAATGACCCGAGCAGAAATTGGGATCAGGCACTGATAAGGTATAGCCAGGGTGTGCCTGATCAGGCGAGCCTGATGAGGGCCTGATGAGGTACAGGTCGTGAAGCATGAATAAATAATCCTCGCTTCAGATGAGGCGAGCCTGATCAGGGCCCCATAACGTAAAGGTAGGGACACCTGACTGGATAACCTTGGCTTTTGCCGAGGCTAGCCTGATGCGAGCCTGATCAGGGCCCGATAACGTACGGGTACAGGGACACCTGACTGGATAACCTTGGCTTTTGCCGAGGCTAGCCTGATGCGAGCCTGATCAGGGCCCGATAACGTACGGGTACAGGGACACCTGACTGGATATCCTTGGCTTTTGCCGAGGCTAGCCTGATGCGAGCCTGATCAGGGCCCGATAACGTACGGGTACAGGGACACCTGACTGGATATCCTTGGCTTTTACCGAGGCTATCCTGATAGTACCCCGATCAGGGCCTTAGCAGGTGAATCACGCAAGCCTCCTTCAGGCATGCAATACGCATGCCTGGATGATATTGATTTTGCGTAATGAAAATTCCAAAAAATGATTCTAAGACATTTGGGAAATAGATAAGTGAACCATTTTTTCTAATTTCAAATGAATTCGTACATATTTTTTATACAGTTTTCTTACGTTGGAAACCATTTTGAATGTTTTAATAAGTTAATAAGTAAATAAATAATTTAAATAATTCAAACGATTTATTAAAAAAAGATTCCTCGATTATTTGCTGAACATTGATTTTTTATTTACTACAATTGTTTCACATTACTATTACACAAAATCAATGTTCTTAGCATATTACATTGATTTTTTCCGATTTTTATTTCATTAGAAAGTGTTCAAAATTCTCAATGAATTTCATTTTTCGCCGGCAATGCATGTGTGACACTTTGTAAAAGTATATTTAGTCGTGTACATACTTCTACCGGAGCTTAAATGTACATTCGACATTACATTTTCCAAGTTGAGGATAGCCGAGTTGGTTAAGGCGCCGCCAAGCAGTCCCCATTGGCAAGGTCGCTGGTTCGATCCCGACCGTGAGTGAAGAAAAAAAATTAATTTTCCGTGATTTACATTGTAGTAATTAGTTCATGTAATCCGAAGAACAAATATAAAAGGTTCGTATGTCCGATAAAATAACGCTAATAAATAAAAATTATTTATTATATTTTTCTCAGGAGGCGGTCAGGCACCTTTATTAGGCCCTGATCAGGCAGCCTGATCAGGACCTCATAGGGCAATGGCGTTACATTTCTGATCAGGGCCTGATGAAGAGTTAGGCAGTGCCTGATAGAGACCTGATGTCAGCCCGTCGGCGATTTCTGCTCGGGGAGGTCTGTGAAAAGATCAAGATCCTCTTACCGCATTCATTAATCGCAAAGGAAGAGGCAAACTTTACGAAAACGCTGAAGGAATCATTACAAGACGATAAGTTTATCGTTAATTGCAACTTTGCAGAAAACTACCTTTTCGTTCTGCAAAACGCCACTCTCGGGTTTCATTGAAACAACAATCAGGCCACGATTTACCCAGTGGTGATCCACTTCAAACGCGGGGATATAATTCATCACAGAAGCTTGATCATCACATCTGACTGCTTGGCCCATCAGTCAGTCGCCATCTACGTTTACCCTAAAATCATCATTGGTATAATAAAGACAATTAGACCTACAGCGTCCAAAATTTACGATATTTCGGATGGAGCACCTCAACAATTAAATAACTTGTTGAATTCTACCGTATTGTAGCGGATTACGCACAACAGCTTGGCAGTCTGAGATCGCGAGATTCCTCTCTCGATGAAAATGTTACCTACGCCGAAATAGGCTACGACGTGATCAATCCGACCATCCGAGTCAAGATAGTCTTTAAATATTCGGGGGCCGCGGTGTTAAAATCCGGTCCCGTCCTTGCCCCAGTTGTCTGACTCCCGCCGCCGATGGGCCACGCGCTCTTACTTATCTGTATATCTCACGAGATTATATTCTGAGCGAATCAATCGTCGCGTATTACCGCTTCCATTGTCGACGTGGCAATATAATATCCGTAAAGTGATCTCCAATCTCGCGACTACGTGGGCGATGGACTATTGTTCGGGTAAGCTCACCAATTTCCTCCTATAGAACTTGACATCTGCACAACGAGGTCGTCGCGTCACCATGACGTCCACGAATTAATCGGTATTCACTTCCTCTGGCTGGGGGTCAAAATAATTTAGAATTTCAACGGGAAAAGGAAGACGAAAAATCAAGCTTGGTATCTCTCATGGCAAGATACGCCCACGCGTATCGATTGCAATATTGATTTGTCCGACGTCGCCGCACGTCCACAAAGCGAGCTTCCCAGTGTCGTCTATCAGAGGACCGAAACTTGTGCCGCAGTCGAACCACGTTAATAAGTAACTACGTTTATAACTAACCACCGGTGTATCATCGAAGCTGTAGATTAGTTTTTCGGTCGATGGAAGCAATGATGTCAAATTGTATATATGTGAATTCGCTATAATTTTGTTGTAATTATGAAAATCAAATCAAATCAATGAAAATCAAATCTTAATCAAATCAAAGTAAAGGCCTCGCTGAACGTCTTAAGGGAGGATTGAATATTGCGTTTATACCTGTTTTTTTTGTATTCATATACCTACGTATTTACGATATTTCGGCCGTCACTCGGGCTCGTATTTGATGTTCCCTTACGATACTATGCTATTCGATTCCGAGTCGCGGATTCACTCTACTATATTGCTCGAGAATATTTTATTAAACGAAAAGAAGTAGATCTCATTAAGATACAGCCGTAAGATTAAGTTTAGGTGTGTGAGTACGATCATAACTGCTGGTACTTGTGTGCATGTTATGACTCGTCATGAATGTATGATTTTACGGATCGTATAACTATTATAAAATGAAATCCCAAAATCGCAAGGTGGGATAATTTTTGAGACTTTTTCTTCTTGTCGGCGCAACGGACTGTACAGAAAATAAATCTTAAATCTCTCACAATTATGGAATCTTGAAGTCATGCATTGTTCGCTTAGCTTCAGATGAAATTTTCTACAGCACGCATTTATTTTTTTAACATTTAAGAGATACAACCTTCAGAAAGTTGTATCGGAGAGGAACGGTACATAGAAAGTTGTATCGGAGAGGAACGGTACATAGAAAATCTTATTAGAGAAATGTAACATTAGAAAATTGTATCTGAGTGATACAACATTCAGAAAATTATATCGGTGACTGTAAATATGCCGTTACACTACAGCGATCGAGTTAGAAATTTAGAAACATAGTTAGAAATATACCTGTGCCACCCACGTCCGTAATATCAAACAGCAATAGTTTGACAACTCACTGAAAGTGGAGGGGCAAAGGTAAATGACGACACGGAAGGACGGGGCAAGGAAGCAGGCCATCAGAGCTCCGTGGGACAAACGCTCGCGGCAGGAATCGAACACGCGACGTTATGGTCTGGTGGGTAGCGTGCAAGTACGCTGCCCACATAGATATAGATCATTATGCAGAGTATCATTATGCCAAATTTGGTTAAGTAATATCTTGTCTATTCGACAAACACTGGCGCCGTCGAAAAGACGCCAAAGTAGGCCATCGCAGTAAAACGCATAACGCCCGTCTTTTGCCCGGAAGGTAGCAAAGTAAAAAAAGGAAATAAAAAAAACTGTCGTGTCCACAGAATTTGTTGATAATATTTGTGTCCGCGTATAATCTTAGTTGGAAAAAGTATACTTTTTGGTTGATTTAAATTATTTTAAATTCCTGACTGCCCTTCGGGCAAAAGACGTGAGTTATGCGGTGGACTACAATAACCGACTTTGGGGTCTTTTTGAAGTTTTTAAAGACGTTTGTCGAAACGACAAAATACTACTTACCCGCGTAGAAATTTGATGAGGTATGCCCGACGACTGATCAGGTCGTGATGAGGAAACAGTAAGGCCTGCCATTTTATGGAAAGCCTTACCTGGACCGGGTCTAGAATACACACGGTCTGCATGATCAGGCTAGCGTACGGCTAGTAAGATCAGACATTGATTGGGAAGTCCTTGTTAACCGATAGTAAAGGAATTGCGTGGATATTCGACCCCGGCCACGGTAGGGGCGTTATGAGGTTTGCCACACTACTTCATAATAATTTTGTTAACTCCAGATATCTCTACAGCATTCTGAACATCTTGTTATTTCACTGCGGTTGAATAGTATTCCATTCCTATATTAATTTCAAATAAATTCGTCCATTTTTTAGAGTCGATATGAATTTTTTATAGAATTTTCTTACGGTGGAATAAATGTTTACAAAATCTTGCAACGAACTTTGGATGTTTGAATAATTTAATAAATGAATAAATAACTTAAATAATTCAAACGATTTAATTGAAAATATTCCCTGATTATTTGTTGAACACTTATTTTTCTATTTATTATAATTTTTTTTTCGATACAATAAAAAAAATTCTCTTTTTTTTGTCCAACAAAGTACAAACCTCCCTTAATTATATAATTTCTTTATATCGTTCCTATTGCAAGCTCTGTCAGGAAAAGATTTATTCCTATACTTAGATACACGAAGTTCACCTTTTGGTGACGAAGCGTAGATTCTATATATTTTCCTCCTCTCAATGGGAACGACAGCAATAAACCTTGTACACAATTAATAAAAGATTTTAAAAAACTCCTGACTGCAAAAACTTGTACAGAAAGATTCAAATAATTAACGATAAAAATAGGGGTGTGCGAATAGTATTTGAATTGAATTGAATTGAATATTGATATTTTTTGAAAGTTTGAATTGAATATTAAAAAATTTGAATAATTCAAAAAATTCGAATAATCCGAATAATTATGAATAATTACAAAATCGGAATAATTTTAATGAATTAGATATGCGAATAATGCAATTCCGATTATAATGGAACTGAGCGCATAAATTGTATTCATTCAATGAGTAATTATTATTATTATTTTACAAGAGAGGAACAAAGCTGAAGAACTTACGATGGGTTACAAGTTATTTCCTTTTTCAGGGCTTGAACATAGCATGATAACTCAATTGAAGGAAATTCAAAGAACTGCACAATAAATTCTGTTATAAATCAATTCCCATTAAGATACGTATTTAGAAAAATTGCAGTAATACGTGCACGTATCACGTTATTTATAATGGCCATTATGGTTCATTATAAATTCTTATACAATGTTTGTATGTATGTATGTTAGAATTTCAACCAGGACTGGGCAAAATACTCGAAAATATTGAAAATACAAAATATAAAATGCTGTATGTATTGTAACTGTTTTTCCCAACACCTAAAGTTTCCCCAATCGAGACGGCTACAAAACTCGTCTCACTCGGCCTTAAGGGCGCCAGCCGCGAGAGCGAAAGCTCTCGCGACAAAATTTTAATTTTAAGAGCCGAACGAGAGACGAGAGCGACCCGGCGTCGCTCAGCCTTGGGAAATTGGTAGAGGGGGAGTCGGCCGGTCACGTCCGCGAAGAAAGAACAGAGGTCGAGACGAAACTTCGGTAACAGCGGAAAGATATTTTATTTGGTTGTTGATATCGAGAGCGTGGCCGTGAAGCGGCTAGTTGTGCACGCTCGTTCCGTTTCATATTATCTTCACACACAAATCATAATCGGTAACAATCATAAATCGGTAACAAGGAGTCCAAAAAATGAGAAACGATAATAATAATGCGGTAGCGATGGATCGGCGACAAATAGAGTTCGGTATCTCGACGCCAAGCTTCGTACATCCCCAAGCGTGAATCGCAGCCACGGTACCATGCATAACCCAACTTTCACTCCACCCGATCGCAGCGGGGATACACCGAAATAAATTAACCAAAATTACTCCCAACTTAACCCAGAAAGTGACTCTAAATGAACGGAAAGAAGATATGCCGGAAATCTAAATAATGAAATGTCGCAAAAATAGGTAGCTACGTAACTTGTAAATTAACGAACTGATCTCTCAGGTGGACGAGAGCCGCGAGGCGACGGGGACTCGAGAACGACCGTTCGCGAAGGTGACCTTGTCACCCGCCTTTGAAATCGCCTTCGCGAGAGCTAACCTATGGACTCAGACGTGGCGTCAAAAGACTATGAATTGAATCGAAATTAATGAAACGAGAACCTTCCAGGCAATTAATACAAACGGAAACTAAGAATTTACAAAAGTGAATTTACTAATTTACCCCGAGAATAAAATCAACGGTACGCGCGCGAAAGCATGCCGTTCCCACGATAACGCGTCGAGCTTGCCCTATTCTAACTCTAGTCTCAAACCGAACACGTACGACGGTCTCACCGGATTTGTGTGCTGTTGTGGGAGCCTCTCGAGAAATGCTCGGCCAGAAGTCCCACGTCGCGATTGGCGAGATGTCGGTATTCTCGTAGAACGTTGTGCACGGATCGGCAACGGTCACCACGTCCTTCCTTCTCGGGAGCCTACGCTTGAGTCGCCGAGAGAAGTGTCGCTCTCGCGATCGCGGGTCCCTTTTCCCCCCACCCTACGCCTATCCGAAATTCGCCCCCTATTTTATTTGTTTCGGGCTTCCGAATTACGCAGGCTGCGCGGTGTTTGAATATTGCGCGTTCGCGGTATCGCGAACGCGAGATGCCGAGGTGTCTCGTGGTGGGAGGTAGCCCACGAGAGCCGCAAATTGAGCGCAGCCACGGGAGCTTTCCCGGACGGATGCGGCGTTGGTCCAGCGACGAGTTGGACGCTGCGAGATCGGTGCAGCTGGGTCTCGTCGCGCCAGGGTGGGGCTTGCCGATGCAGAGTCCGACGTCGGTAACGTAGGGCGCTACCTCGATAGCGGCGGAGTCAACGACGGATGGCTTAGCGAGGCTCCAGCTTGCTGTATAGACGGACTTGGCGAGAGCGGTGTGCGTAGTGTTGCGTGGTCGAGCGCTGGTGACGTCATCGGCGGCGAGATCGGTGTTGGCTCGAACTATTCGGTGGCGGTTACGACGGCCGTATGCTCGAGAGAATAATTGGAAAATAAAAGAATAGGCAAGATTAGCAATGGGAACGATTTGCTCGCTTATGACCCTGTCTGACGGCCTGGAAGGGACTCTTCTCAGGAGCAAGGTTGTCTCGTCGTGGGTCCCGTGCCGATTCGTGCGAGAGCCTGGAATATGGCTGTCTTTGGAACGGGGCGAAAAAACCCCGTTACAGTATTTAAAATACAAAATACTTTTTGTACTTAAAATACAGTACTATGTACTTCATTGACGTACTTTTTAAAATATCTCGTAAAAGTGTACGGAAGCAAACCGGCCCGGCAAAATAAAACTGGCTCAATGGCATTTTTGGGTTGAAAAAAAAAAAATTGTGAAATAAAAAAAATCATTTGACAAGAACAAAGTGTTCTACTTTTAAAAAATCATATTTCAACGACACTATTGCAAGCCACTACTTCACCGGCATTAAACTGATTTTGCGAAACTTGGGCTTCGCGATATCCCTCACGATTCAGTAACCATGTGAACGTCCCGGAATCGAATCCCTCTAAAAAAAAGAAGTAAAAGAAATATCGCCGAGTGTGCTGCATTAATTGCCAAAGGGATTGACCAGCGAGAAAGGATACCTAAGAGGTATCATCAATTAGAGTTCCGCGCTACGACTGAACGTAAATTAAAAATCTAGATGAACTCTACCAGGAAAATTACGATTTTTTGTGTTCGTTTTTTTAATTCTATTCACCACCCTTGTTCTTTTTTGCGCGTCGACATCGTTATTTGCCCTGTCGCCAATAACCTTTGAAACGTTAACACGATATGTGACGATTCAGAGCACTCTCAAGTAAGCATGCGAACGTCCCGGAATCGAGTCTCTCCATAAAAAAGAAGAAAAAAATACATCGTCAAGTGTGCTGTATTCATTGCCAAAGAGATTTGACAAGCCAGACAGGATATCCGAGACGTATCATCGATAAATGGTCCGCGCTACATGTAAACGAAAATTTAACATCTATACGATCCAATTGTTCGATTTTTAAAATTCTATTTTTTGGTTATTTATTATATTCAATGAAGATTCGTGATAAAGAAAAGAGATGCTTTCTTTGTGGAACAAATCTTAACCAACCGCACAAGATGAGACTTCAACTGTAACTAATCAACGGTAACGGTAACGGTAACGGCATCGAATCAACCACGCATGTAGTTGATTCGATCGAGGTAGCCACGGGTCGTCGTTGTGGGGCACGCACGCACGTACGAATATTCTTAATTTTTCGAATATATTGAAGTACACGAATTATTCAAATTATTCGAATATTGTACTTCCCTTATAACAGGTTTATATAATATGATTAGGGTAAATCAGGGTGAGATGGCCCGGCGGGTGAGATGACCACCCGTAATATCTTTTAACGTAACAAACGAATAGTGCCACCGCTTGCACAGTTTTTAGTATATGTGGATAGAATGTGATTGCACAAAAAATGTTAAGATTGTACGTGCAAGGGTCAGTACGAGCGGTGAATCCCTATTTCGAGGTAGCCAAAAATTTCTCGAGCTATATTTCTAGCGCTCTGGAAATATACTAAATTATAATTTTGCTAGTAAATCAATATTGCATACTGTAGTTGGATCTTTCAATAAAAGATTGGTGCGAAGTAAACCTATTTAAAAACATTTCTTCCCTGAATTTAAGCAGTAGATATTTTTCCCGAAAAATGGGTGATATGACCACCCATGTTCCGGGGGATATGGCCACGTCAATGGTCGTGGGCCACCGCCCGCAATAGCGGGGGGTGGCCATCTCATCCGGATATTGCGGGCGAGATGGCCACATCAATGGTGGTGGGCCATCATCTGCAACAGTGGGCGATGGCATTATCCCTTGGATATTGCGGGTGAGCTATCCACGTGCACGGTGGTGGGCCACCGCCTGCAACATCGGGCGGTGGACATATCACCCGGATATTGCGGATGATATGGCCAGTAAAACTGTTTTCTTTTTAGTTTAGCATCTGAAACATTTAGCAGAAGTGTTTATTGTCTTTCTGTAGGTTATATAAAAAATGTTTTGTGCAATTTCGTTCCTTCTCTAGGCTTAATTGACTACCAGTATTACAGTGGCCATGTCACCCGTAGTGTCCGGGTGAGACGGCCGATCGCAAATATTTATTTACAGAGCTGCAATTAAGTAACGCATCGAAAATATCAAAAGTTCTGAGTTAATTACTTTAGTTTAATGTTTCTAGAGTTGGTTACAATAAAAATGTAAAAGTTTTTTAAACGTTAAACCTCTAATTTTCGTTGTTTAAAAAACCATGGCCATATCACCCCGATTTACCCTATATTCTACCAAGTTCCGGTATTATAAGTTTATTTGTGTGGTTATAGAAGAAGTGTATTCGGTATCAATACCGGACTACACAGATACGAGTATTACAGAAGCTGTAATCAGTCAATCTGAATCGACGAGCAGCCATTTATTTGCATTGAATAGTAATTGCATGCTCGTCAGAAACTCGTCTTAACGGGAAAAGGGCCAAAGTGCAAAACGAGCAACGGCTTATACACAGCCAAGGTAATGACAAGGCTTGTTCATTAACGGTACAATATTTGCCTCCCTTTCATTCAGCCAAGCTCCACAAAGAATACCGATTTTTCTCTATTCAAACGGATATTGATTGGTCGAGGTTATTCGTTGAGTACTCGGCCACTGGCTGATACGTACACAAGCATTCTTATGCCCAGAACAATGTCTATACACCTAAAATAACAAAGGTACACCCATAAGCAGGGCTACCCTCACGAGTCAGCTGCGATTTTGCCATCGGTTACTCATGGGAAAGTAATCACTCAGCCACTAACGCTTTTGCACGCGAGTGTGCGACTTTTACTGGGCTAGAAAACGTGCTCATGTAATCTATAGATATTGAAAGCTGCACCGGAAAAAATATACATGTATGCACTGTTTCGTCTATACTGTACTGTAATACTGTTGCCACTGTATTGTACAGTACTGGAATCACGTATACCGACGCGATCGGTATCGCCTCGGTAGGGGCTTTCGCAGGGGTTTTCAAACGAGGCTCTGTAATTTCCCTCTACAATTGCGTCGACGTGCCTATACACACTCGCGTCCGGTCGGTACACGGAGCCAGGCACACAGTGTACTGGAAAAATGCATCGAAATAACGTTTTATTCTCATAACTTAGGATGCGTTAGTATTAATTAATGAAGCTATAACTGCAGCATGCAATTGTGATATATGGCGATAAATATCGAGATTTTTCACATAGCTACCTTATGTCATGTTGCAGTTTTGTGTAAGACTAACGTCACGGTGGTCACCGTTCTCGGTCGAGAACGTTCCAGTGGCCGGACAAAGCTTGCGTACAAAAGAGACAGAAATAGTATATTTCGATACTAGAGGCCAAACGAGCAGTGCGCAAGAAGCAAGTTCCCTCGTGCATCGAAACGTATTTTTCTTTACGAATGCAATGCAAAATCTAAGTTGTGCACCAGTCACAGGCATGCGCAATGGCGTTAGCCTCGGTGTTACCATAGCAGCCGCTTGGTAACATAGTAACCGTTTGCGACGCTAGATGGCACCAGTAGTAAAACCAGTATGCAAAATGTCTTCACCGGTGTGCAAAGTACTTTGCACACTGGTGAAGGCATTTTGCCCACCGGTGAAAGGATTTTGCGCATCGTGCGGGAATCAGTCATTTTGCATGCCTGTGAATGCTGCGCAAACGGATTTGGCATGCATGATTAAAGAAAAATGATTTTATGTCACTCGGTAGGAAAATGGCGGTTTTTGTGCACGCTTAGCGTGCCAAAACACACAATGTGCACAAAGACCAGACTCTCGAGCAATTTTTACCAAATTCAATAGCGAAAATTGTTTGGTGATTATCTACTTCTATGGAAAGTTTCAGCCAGGTAACAAAAAAATTGCGAAAGCTACAGCGCGAATGCGACGTACGGGCGTGTCGGGGTTATGTCAAAATAACAATTTTGGTTCGGAAATATTTCTGGTTCATCCTCTACAGGAACCGTCTCGAAATTTCATTGGCTTGAAAAATAATAGTGCGGTAATTTTGATCAATCGAATTAAACGGTCAAGAAAAATAGCATGGAGTAATGTTTAAATATAAATTGCTTTACAATTAAATCACAATACTTGTTGCGTCCTTCCTTTTGATGCAATAAATTAACGTTATTTGTATTCCAAGAGCACAGTAAGTATTGTTTTTCTTTTGCTTTCTCATTTTATTTTTGAATAATATATAAGGCGAGACAGATGATCTAAGTTGTTTCATACAATTTTTTTTTACTACATATCTATTACATTACATATACAGTTGACTTTCCGTAATATCGCGCTCTGTAATATCGCGTTTCCCCTCAATTCTCTCTCTAAGATATCCCGCGGTGAGGGAATGCTTCCCCCACCATACGACCTCGCTTTGCTAGGTAGACACCATGGGCGGCTTTGCGCCTGCGCCGCTTACGTCCGTCTCTTTCTAAAGATCGGACGATTAGTATAGAGTGGGGGCATTCCATAATTTCGCACGTTCGCTAATATCGCGCATCCAGAGCCCCGAGTGCGCGATATTACAGAGAGTCGACTGTATGCATGTATGTATGTATCTTCAAACTGGTACTTGGCTTATATCATTTAACTAGTTTTCGATTTTTTTTTTAAGAGCTCTTTTTGTTAAAAATCTTTTTTTTTAGAGAAAACACGTTTTAAGTACTTAGTGTACTAGACTTACTTTTTTGGAAAAAATTGGAGCAGAGTCAAGGCAGAGACACGGTGGCGTGTCGCTTAAAAAAATAGTTTTTTTTTTAAGTACTTGGTATCGATACGCTACCGCTTCTCGATACAGAAAACGAAAGATACAAGGTTGAAATAGGCTTTCCAGCTTTGGAAATTCATGAGCCGTTCGCCTGTACGTTGTAATATTGGGGATGTTGCTCTTCATAAAGCGAGAGCTTTTGCGAGCACAGGAAAAGGGACTGACTGGTGTCAATAAAATCATACGCTGAGGGTCGTGTAGTGCCACGTCACCACTCGGAGACATCTATGTATATATATCCTAGGGGATTGGGTCAACAGAAATGCGGAAAAACGAGACGCGACCGACATCGCCGAACACCGTGGCAATGCGGGGTCGAATAAAGCGCGTTTATTGAAAGGCGGAGGGGGTGTGGAAGGGAGGGATGGTTTTAATCGCGTGGGAGCATTGACCGAGTGTCTATGATGGCTTGCCAGTATTGTAGACAAAACGGAATATACCTGTAGTACTAGTGAAAGAGCGAAAGAGACGTGAAAGGTTGAGCGGAGGACACGAGTGGAGCTGTCCCAATGCAACCCACCTCGATCGGTTTGACGAAATACCTCTAACACGTGGATTACGAGTGGGCGTAAAGGATACTTCAGAACATCAACTACCGATCAATACTTGACTCGCATGATTTGACGAAATTGGCGAAACAACAAACAGTCCCCATCAGTTCTTTCGACTAATTTTCTGAGTGCATTATGTTATAATTAATCAGTAATATTAATTAAATATATGTTTCAATTGTAACCATCATACGTTATTAAATAAGTGTCTGATTTCTAATGTGGGGCATACAGAGCAAAAACAAGCACTGCGTCGAAAGGGCACTCCGGCACAAATTAGATTGTCTCAGTATGATTGATCCTTGACGACGGCTCTCGTAGCCCAGGTGGTTCACAAAGCCGTCCCCGAGATCTAACTTTATTGTACAGTGTTTCTTGTCGTTTTCATAGACCACAAACCCATCTACGCGGCATTGTATCTATCGTAGTGCATGTAATAAACTAGGTTGCTTCAGAGGCATTACTTCAACTCAAACGGTTTTACGTTGTTCGCGTGACGATAGAATTGACGGGAAACGAGAAAGGCGAAAATGATTAGATCGGTCTCGTGGATTATCTGGACTTCAGCAAACACCGTGTCATCGAGCTAACCCTTAGGAAGGGCCTCGAAGATAGACAAGGTGAACTACCAGAAGCTAAGTGTATTCAAGCTAGACATCATACATGTCTTCGTAGACTACTTGAACTTCGAGAAAAACTCCGTTCAAGCTAGATTTTGGCGACGGTCTGGTCGGTCTTTGGAACTACGGAGAACATGTTGTATCCAAGGTGGGCCTCGGGAATGGCATCGTGGGCCACTTGATCTGCAAAATAGATTTGTGTGCAAAAGAGACCTTCGTGGTGTCTTTCCACTTGCACTACGATAAAAACTGTAGCATTAATACACTGAGAGAAGGATCTAGTAAAATTTACTATATCACTTGGGAGATATTACCACATCACATAGTAGTAGAGCGTTAGGGCGCCACCTATGGTAGGAAGTACCGGATTTATAAGAATTTTTCTTAGATATTATGGTAAAAATTCTTGGATAATCTCAGACTTTTTACCGTAGGTGGCGCGCTGGCGCCGTACTACTGTGCGCTAAAGTAATTTTTCTTAGATGATTGGTAATTTTTACTAGAGCCTTGTCTCAGTGTATAAACGTCTGCACTTCCCAATTTACCCGAACTACGTGGAGGACTGTATACAAGAATCAATGTCCAATATCTGTCCAGTTGATACCATCCAATTTGTAGCCAGGGTGTCTGTTTTGCTCTCGTCTCTCCTACATCGCATAAACCGTGTCGAAGATTAGGATTGTATTAATCAGAAACACCAATCGTAAGAGTTCTCTAGTGGAATAACTATACATTAAAGAATATTTCATTCATGAGGAAATAAATAATTTAGATTTCGATAAGGAATTGGTATTTTATATTTTAAAATTATATAATTTTGCCCCGATATTTGCAAGAACGGGGTATGAACAGTTCAATTCGGGGTCGAATAAGTAGCCACTTTGAATAAGAAGTATTTGAAAGTAGGATGGAAATGGATCGTTGTGAGCGCCGGAACTTGCAGCTATTCGAGGAACCGATGAAAGGAGCAGAAGATAAAAGAAGAAAATAATACTTCCCAGATGGACAACCCTCATACTGAAGCAGAGGAAAGAGAAGACTGAACTTAACTGGGGTCAAATTGACTCTAGTAGGGAGTCCCTGCATTCAATATGGCGACTTCCTAATAGAGTCAGGCTGACTCCTTTTAAGACGTTCACCGTGATCTCCGGAACGGGCATACAATTTATTTAAGAAAAAAAGTTGTCCTGTGTCATTGTACAGTCGGTACGGACACATAGTTAACAGTTACAAAGGACTCAGATATCGCAAGCAATCACAAAAGTAATAATCACAGTATACGCAAGAGAATGCAATTCATCGTATTAACTCCGTAAATAGGGAAGGGCACTGATATGCCCACAGCTCTGAAACGAACTAACACAATAAGTTACTTAAGAATAAAAATTCCTGGAGCCAAACAAAAAAAGAAAGTAACATTTTTCGTACAACTACCGCCTGCATACAAATTTTTAAAGTCTGAGTGACTTTTGATTGAAAATGCAATAATTTAACAAAAAAATCATATAAAAATGATATATGAATGATAAATGATAATGAACAACCAACGCCTAAATATTATTTGCCACGATAGCTCCTTCCATTCCTGTCCATCAATATTAACCACGTCCTCAATAAGAAATTAATAATCCTCTCCTTTAGTGTCACAAACATATTTATCATCAACTTGACTGCAAAGGGACATCTGCGGACTGTAATGAGTGACGGAATAATTATAATTAATTTGTATAATTAATAAAGCTTAACATTACATATTAATTTATCACTTTGGAAGTCGCTAATATGAATGGACAGGAATGAGGAGTTTCCCTAAATAACAGTAAATTGTTGTTTATTTCATCGTTTTTATATGATTTTTTTTTCAAATCATTGTATTGTGAATTGATTTGTTTTTTAAATGTCTATGCAGGTGGAGTTCAAATGTTTTAAATTTTGTTGATATTGCTTTCTCATAAAGGAAACTTAGTTATCATGAGAAAAAATCAAAATTTTAATGAAAACGTGTTCAGAATGTTCCAAAACATCGGAAAATCATATTTTTAAATACTTTTTACAGGTCACTGTTAATTAATATTAAAAGATTTCATTCGTTAACATGCGACACAACTATAACGTCATCTGGTTGAATGACGTTTTCCTATGGCAGGCACATGTGGTATTAGGGCAATGTACTTTACAATCGCAGTCGGTGATTGAACGCGCGATGAGTAAAAGTTTGTCTGCTTGACTTGAGAATTCTTATCGCTACTATAATTGATAACAATAGAGCACCTTTGATAAAAAAAAACCTGCGAAATATTCGTCGCTGAATCTGCAAAATAGTAATGTGGAATACAATAGCGGTAAAGTGAACTTTATATGCATGCTGGAAAGTGAGTCGCACGAACTGCATGAGTACCACAGTAGCACTAGCCAAAGGCGAGTGCCCATTGCGGTACGAGTGCGGCGAGCAATCATGATAAAAATTGCATCGAAGATCGCGCACACACATACGCACACGCACGCGCACACGTAACGCGACACATATATGTACATATATGTAGGTATTTAGTACAGAGCTCGGCAAATACACTAAGTACTTGAAGTACGTATTGAAATATCACGTACTGAGTCGGATGCGGGAAAATAAACCCGGCAATGTACAGGGGCTCTTTTTCCAGAATTTTCTTTCCGCCTGCGACTGAGTTAGTATCTAGCACTCAGAACATCAATAGTTTTGTTCTACCAGTACTCAATACGTCAGCACTGAAGTACTATCCAGTACTCGGTAACTTCAAGTATTTAATACTTCAATATGTATATGTACGTACTTGGGGTGTTTGTGCATCTCTGATTTAGTACAGTCATCCCCCGTAGAAATTCGATCAGGTATGCCCTACGACTGATCAGGTTGTAATGAGGAAACGGTAAAGGTTGCATTTTGTGGAAAACCTGACATGGGCCGGATTTGGAATACACACGGTCTGCATGACCAGGCTACCCTACGACTAGTAAGATCAGGTCCAGATCAGGCATTGATCGGGTAGTCCTTGTTAATAGTGTTACGTCGTCCAAAAATTTTCCAAAATATTTCAAGGACATTTAGGTCAAATGACCGATTAATTAACAAACAAATTTGAAATTTATTAAAACACTGAAAATAATCATTGGCAAGATATAATCATCAAACCCAAAAGGAATAATGAATAAATTAAGTACCAAATGGATAATTATCCACCGGTAATAATAATTAGCCGTCAGGTGAAAAAGGTTGATGTACACAGGAGACTGCCAAGACTGTACAAGTCAACCGCGCGAGGCTCGGCAACCTGACCCGCAAAAACGCAGATAAAGATATCGGCAGAACGCTTCTCACGGTTCTCGAACATAAGGCTTGCATGTACGACGCGTGTCACGATGGGCATGATGTTTAGAGTGGCCGTTGAGTGTAACGAGTGCAGCACCTCCTGGACAGTGAATATTGATGAGGAATAGAACATTGATATAGTCCAGGAGGATCATAGATGACATTATTAATGAAGGAATGAATAGAAAACGCAATGATGAATAATAAATATAAAAGATGGTGAGGTATTTTGGGGAATTATTAAGAATAAATTCAGACACATAGAGTAAAGTCAAGCATGTGGAATAATTATCGAGTCAAATCGTCACGATAAAGATAGAAATAATGAAAATACAGAAAATTATGGAAAGTAGGAAAGAGGTGTAAAACCATTAATACGAAAATTCGGGGAAAATAATCAGATAAATATTAAAATAAAAATTTGTGTCAACCATCGTTAACTTCGCAACGAATGCTCGGACAGCTTTCGTTCAAATTTGTATGTTCATAAAATTCGCGATAAAATTTAAGTATTAACAAATAGAAAGGTCAAAATTATTGTAAAACTACGAAATTAGGAATATGTAATTAATCAATCAAAGAAAGGAATCAGGTGGTAAGAGTGGGGAGACGAGGCGCACGTGAGACAGCGGTGATGCTAGTCGGGCAAAAAATAGGGTATGCCACTCGGGAGGAACTCTATTTTCACCTCGTGTGAATCAAACTTCACACTTTGGTGAAAAGCGAACTTTCCTCCCTTGTGGAATAATATACCATAGTATGTTGGCGCATCCGTGAAGAAATGTGGTAGGGAGTCCCGATTTACGATTGGATTCCGATCGGGATTTCTTAGGGATTCCCCAAAAAGGGCGACTTTGTAAGAATCCATACGGATCCTGATTAAACTTAAATTGATAAGGCCCGATGCAACTTAAAATTGGTCATCAGCGCCGCTAGGGCTATTGCTGAAACATCCTATGCAGGGCGTCCTTATAAGAATCCAAATGGATCCCGATTTGGAAGTTACAATCGGTCATCAGCGCCGCTAGGCCAATTGCAGGAACACCCTAAGCAGGGAATCCTTATAAGAATCGAAATGGATCCCGATTTGGAAGTTACAATCGGTTATCAGTGCAGTTAGGAACGTTGCAGGATGTAAGGACACCCTGAACAGGGTGTCCTTATAAGAATCCAGCTGGATCCCGATTGGACCCTTACTCCTCCCCCAATTTATAGTCAGCATTTGTTAGGAAACATTTATTTTTAGATCTGTTTGATAAGACCCATTCAACATTTAGTGTTCAAGCTGATGCACCTATTTAACAACTCGACGAGATTAAGAGTTATACGAAAATTTGTATCCATTTTAAAAAATGTTAAGAAAATTCACTTCTTGTCGATTATCCATTATCAATTCATTAGTGATAACAAAGAAAAACCGTGAATTAATTCTAGCTAAACCAATTGTTAATCAATTAATTGTTACTGAAACTGTTAAATAATAATGCGTAACAGATTGTTAACTGTTAAGTAATTCATAATCTGACAGTATATGTAATCATTTAATGACAGTCGTTGGCTTATGATTGTCTACTCATCGTAGATAAATAATTATTGACTATAGCAGACTGACAAATGTACCTCACGAATATAAAAAACGCTTTAGGCTCTGTGCATACGTTTTACGTTCATAAGAATTATTATTATCAGTATTCAGATAGTTAAAAAAAGATTGTCGATACAATTTTTTTTTTTTTTGGCTACATGACATCAAAATTTCAACTTGAACATTAAAAATGACATTATCATTAACGTATATGCGTCCAGCCTAAGGCCATCACATGCCTACGACGCTTTAAGTTTCAAAGAAAAATAACATGTTTCTAAGATCTGGATGGCCATGTGGGTTAAGGCACAACGTTCGTACTGTACGATTCAGGGTCGACGATTCGATTCCCAGCGAGTAACAAAATTACCAGCGTTTTTTCCGGAATATTCTTGTGTTCTTCGGCAGAGTAAGTTTATGTGTATAATTAAACGTGAAAATTACTCCCGAAAAATAGAGTTCAAGGTACCGTTTACTTAATTTTCAAATCTTGTAGCTCAGATTCAAACTGGATTCTGATCGGTATTCCAGACCAGGATCCTCGTCTGGAATCCCGATCAGAATCCAATCTGCGCCCATTACATCTCATTCCGGAAATCTGACTAGTTATCCGACTAGGTCCCGAGTCGCAAGTAGGAACTCTAGTAAAAATCCACCTGGATCCCTACCCAAATTTTTGCATGGGCAATCGTCATCCCATTCCGGAAGATTGAAGGAGCGAATATTCATAGATTTTCTGTTCCTTCGCTGTACTGCATCAACGATACGACCCGCGATCATCCCATCAAGAGTATGATTGTCATTACCGATGGATGATCCAAGATCCACTAGTGATTCGATTAGTGTAACCACTTGCTCTTTTTAAGTTGTTAACGTTCGTAACCGTAGCGTCGGTTTGAACAACCAGTTCAGCACAGAGTCGATTTGTTGACACTAGCTTGTTTGAAAAATCGACTGTGAGTTTCTTGATCGACGCCTGAAACGCCTGCTTCTTGTGCCAGAGCACATGTTGGTCTCCTCTAATTGGATGCTCTTCAACCTTAATATCCTGCTGCCCCGTTAACAACTTAATCATAGACTTCTTCCGTTCGATCTGGGCATGAATTTCTAGAAATATCCTGCAAAGATGGAATCAAGGGCACGCTGTCAAGCAGGACCTATGACAGCGTAATGTGCTGTTGTTAACCTCAACATTTGCACTTTTTAGCGGAGCTGTTATGATAAATGGCTTCGCATATCGGATAGAACGTCGGTTTATCAACTATTGGGTCTTCATTCGGACAGCATTGACAAAAAAATGCCTCCTTAGATGTTCAACATTCTTCCAGTTGCGCCTTGAGACATTTTGCCCTCCTTACATGCACGACCGTAGCACTGAAGCAGAAGAAGCGATAGAGTATGAAATAAGCAGTCACATCGCCTTCGGCAAGTCCCGCCCCGAGTAGCTGGCAGATGGTACAATAGAGCAGTTTGTTTTTATCTAATGAAGCTTATTTAGATGGTTTGTTTTTATCTCTTGCGAGTGATGGCATAAGATAATGGAGACACCGCTATACGATAATAACCAATGTTTGATGTCAATCTGGATAGAAGTCTGCTGCAAATCAAACAAACTTTTATGAGCACTTTTTGAATTTTTTAGCACGTTTCGACAAATGTTTGCCGTTTTCATCATTTGTTCTTTTTCACATTTCAGGTAAGCTATTAGAAAGTATGGGTGAATTCATTCGAAATTCCATATTAATACTACATTTTTTATGTAGAAGACGCAGCAAAATTAGCTGTTATCCGAAGTCTTTTCGAAAAGTTATTATGGTTTCGGACTTCAGACCTACAGATTGCCGGGAAAAATTTCAATGCGCGCAAAAGTAGCTGGAGTGTGAAAAAAATGTGCGAAAAAGAAACTAGCGTGTAAAAATAGTATCTTTAGCATTTTTCGCGCATCCTCTGCTAGAAAGCGCCACTTTTGTCACACTTTACAGGCACGAAAAGCAGGAGTTTTTGTGCACGTGTTACAAAAATTCAATTATGAGAATATCAATCTTTTTTACAGTGATAAATAGTTTTAACTTTATCTTAAAAATTATATGCTTTGTTGCTTATATGACAATTGAACAATTGAACAGCTACTATCATGGACTCAGTTATTTGCAATTCATTATTGCGTATAATATTTGAGTGAAAGTTGCTACTCACACACGTGACTCCCTACTGTTTGTCGACTCGATTCTTATTCCTCGTCGATTAAAATAGTTCGACGTGCCATTAAAAATTCCCTAGCTTTTTACTGTTCGATTCAGTTCCCATTTGTTCCCAATGGTAAGAAATACTATCTCAGCTGTTCCAGTTATGCTCCAATGAACTATCATCAATAACAAAGGGAAAAAATACCATTTGTCATGTCCCATTGACTTGTCAGTGAACTCCCATTAATAACCAATGGGAGAAAGTACCAGTCGAACTTTCCCAGGGAATTGCCATTTCTCTCCTCTCGCTAAGAATGGGAAAACGTACCATTTAAAAATTCCCACTGATTTGCCAGTGGAGTCCCATTAAGAATAAATGGTAGAAAGTGCCGTTTCAATGTTCCCCATGAATTTCCATTAGGATCCCATTGATTACCTTTGGATACCATTAATTATCATTAAACGCTCAATGGAAAACTTTGTCAAGGGAAAGACCGAAATTACTTATGACCAATAGGAGACATTTTTCGGGAGCATTACAGCTTTTTTATTTGTTACATATTTAGACACTGTAGAAAAGTGGACAATTATATATAGCATATTTTTCCGCGAGAATACCTGCGGGATAAAAATACCATACAACGAATGGGAACCTGAATGGCATATTGAATGGTATATTACCTGTAAAGGTAATTAAATTACCTTTAACGAATAGTTAATGGTAATCAATGGGATTTTTCAATGGTAACTAATGGGATATTTAGCCAAGGGACTGTCAACCATAAACATTCTTCTTCCAAAAAAGTAAAAACGATACGCCAAGTACGTAAAATTAGTTTCGCTTACAAAATAAAAGACATTAATATAAACAATCTCTATACAAGAAATTGGAAATAAGTTAAATCGTATGTGGCGGGTAGTTGAATACAAATTTATAGATATATATATATACTAGGGTGTCCCAAAAAAAAAGAAATCTCGGCTGTTGATGGAAATGTTGAAATATATGCAGAAATACATTTTGGTGGAAGGGAGGCTCTGTAGTTAATTTTTTACAGGTCGCTCATGCGAAATTTGTATTTTTAAAAATGTACTAAAATTACTGAACGTTATTAATTTTTTTTTAATTATATTAATATTTACCATCGGTCATAGTTGGCCGTTAACCACGATCCAACCAAGTATTAACCATGTTTAACGTTGAGCATCACGCCAACTAGGCGGGACATTGCTGTTCTCGTACGGCAAAGTGAAAGAACAATAGGGGAAATATAGAAGAGGTATAACGGACATAAACGAAATATGTTTTTCCTAACTCAAGCACGTAAAATCCCGTTGTCCGTTCCTGTGAAGTGTGCGCAGAAAGGCACTTTTTCGCATTGCGTGCGGGAAAAATACTACGCATGCGTACAAACCCAACATGGTATTTTCCTTCAAAGAATTAATTAAAACATATTTCGATTATGTCGGTTATACCTCTTTTATTTTTCCCCTTTTGTTCTGTCACTTTGCCGTACAAGAGCAGCAATGTTCCGCCTAGTTGGCGTGATGCTCAACGTTAAATACGGTTAATGTTTGATTGGATGGTGGTTAACAGCTAACTATGATCGACGGTAATTATTAATATATTTTCCAAAAATTAATAACATTCAGTAAATTTAGTACATTTTTAAAATACAAATCTCGCATGAGCGACCTCTAAAAAATTAGCTACAGAGCCCGCCTTCCACCAAAATGTATTTCTGCATATATTTCGACTTTTTCATCAACGACCGAGAGATTTTTTTTTTTTTTTTGGGACACCCTAATATATACATTTTATAGAATAATTATGTAGTAACCATTTATTTCTAAATAAAAAAACTTAAACATTTTTTTTCCTTTATATATATATTACTCAAAGATAATATAACAACAAAAAAATACTTGGTACGCACTCGGAATACAAATAAATTAAGCTCATTGCATGAATAAATAAGACGTACCAAGTGATTTTTCCTTTTACTTCGTCCTTATTGACAATCCCATTGAAGCATGATTGTAGTCCTTATAGTGACTTCATCAAAGTGAGTTAATTAGTCGTTTACTCAAGTATTGAGAATCTTTCGAGCATCGTGACATGAAAATTTCGCAGAAAATCATTTTAATGACTCCAAGTACCCTAAATAAGAAAGTAACAAATCAAGTATAAATGATGTTAATTATGCTTGCATATGTATGTTTTTCGTCATAGCAAATTTACTAATATTGTGCGATGCCGGGGTCTTGCTATATTTGTCGTCGCGGCGCAGAATTGACACCATATTGGCTGCCAAGACTTGTCGGGAGGTACTGCCTCAGGAATCCGGTGGGTGGTACAACCCACCGGATCAATATTGTGCTAATTCTGGCGACCGGTACGTCCATGCCAGCATATTCTACTCTGAGCCGGGATCCGTCACAGCACTGGACTTGCTCTACTACCAACTATTGGTTTATTATGGGCCTGCGATTTTTTCAGGACTCCAGTTTTTTATCTTGGCGATGCATCGCCAAATTTCCCCCAGTACAAAAATGTTGCTTGGCAAGTGTCTGACAGCTCGTGGTAAGCCGTTCCGGGCATTAGCATGCATATGGCAAGGTGTGGCTTAACTCTGACGAGTGAAACAAGTTTTGAGAGCCAGACCCTCGTCTGGATGGTATCGCGGATGGTATCTGACAACTTTTTGGACAGTCCAAGTGGCACGGCTTGGTTTACCCATCGGCGGAAAGCTGCTAGGCCGGCCACACCATGGCTATACCTTGGCTCGGCCAGGCCCTACGTTATCACTTCACTGTAGAAATAAATGAGTTGTCTATGACATACATGAGGGCATGAAATCATGTAGGCATGCCAACATATCAATCCGAGAGGAGTATCCCCGGCGATAATTACGATATTGTATTAAAGAAGATTAAAATTGCAGTTTTTTTTGTACTTTTACAGCAGCCGTTGATAAAATCACACTATAGAAATTTACGGGGAGAAAAATTATCATTGTCCATTTCTAAGATTTTTAAGGCCTGTATTTTTCATTTTACAACTTTTTTAAACATTTATTTCCCGGTTTACTTGATAATTCTATTCATAATGCTAAAATGATATCGACGGCAATGAAACAGACGGACATAATCAAAATATTTTTGCAAGTTGGATGGTGTGGGATACGCCCTTTGTTTCTTACCCATATATATTTATGTTAGACTCCCTTTTGAGCTACAATGTCATCCTTGTATTAATTTTATATAACAGCCTAAATTCATTCAACAAGCAGTACAACAAAATCGATTTTTCACCCGATGCACATTTCTGACGACCGATGTTTTGTTTTTTTTTTTCTCATTCGAGTGACTTCATAAGATACTTGAGGTACTGCTGTTTAGTAAGACCCATTTTTTCCGACTACCTGGATGTAAGTCTATCTGCGGACCAACCAAACTTTTATCGGAATTTTTTTAAATTTTTTTTGCATGTTTTGATAATTCTTTGCAATTTTTTCATAATTTTTTCCCATTGATGGCATTAAACCGTCGATGTATAATATCTCGTTAAGAGTTCAGCGGTTAATAAACAAGTCCCCCTTATGCCAATTTGTCAACATATAGGATCACGTTTTATACAATAAAAATATTAATTTATCCAAAGCAGGCCAAAGCCTAGTTGGTAGCATCATTAGGTAGGAATAACATGTTGTTTATTCTGGATAATCTTTCGTTTCGTATAATTTCTTACCATTTTTGTGTGTTCTTTTGAAATAACGATATATTACAAGCGCGTACTGTTTTAGACAGTCATTCTTGTATTCGCCCCCAATTTCTGTAGGCTTTTGTTTTGCGTGTATTGTAGCCTATATTATATGACGTATATTTTACAAACAATAAACAACTTTTTCAAAAAAAAAAATTAAGTAGGAATAGCAATGTAGGTAAGATTGATGGTTAAAGACCACCAAAAAGCCATAAGATTTTAGCCGGCTATATTCGTCAACAAGTTGATCATAGAGATGAGAAAAAAGGCGGAAAACATGAAAATAATTGTTTTTATGCCGTTTTTTATTCATGTTATTGATTAATTATGAACCCGCAAAACTACCCGAACAGAAGTTTTGTCAGGGCAGAATCCGGCCCATCCCGTGTAAAACATGTTTCTGGCTGCCATATGTTTCATCAGCGCCACATCAGGCATGCATCCGGTGGCCTATTCAGGCTTGCCGGATTATTGCTCGATATGCACCAGTTCTGGTACCAATAAGGCAAGCGTCGTCAGATTTGCCGAATTTATACCTGAAGTGGGTCATTGCCGGCTCTAGCAAAGCACACTGGACGTGTTATCTTGGATATCGCCGGACCGGCCCTGATATAAAATTCATTCGTTTTGCCGGATCGCTAAAACGGGCGCTTATTCGTATATAAGGCTTCTAAAGCGCAGATTTGATTTCGCCAACGTTGCCTAGTCTGGTAGTCTGATTGCATTTATACTCGCTATACGGTTCTGGCCCGTTCAAGGTAGCAAATAAAAATAGTTCAAAAAATGTTACATGACAATTAGAAATGCCTGAGCCTTTCCTGACTTGGCCCTGAACTGAAACAATACAAGTTTTAGCAATCCGGCAAATTGAATGAATTTTATATCACGGATCTGTCGATATCCAAGATAACACATCCGGTGTGCTTTACTGCAGCCAGCAATGGCCCAGTTCAGGTGTAAATCCGGCAAATCTGATGACGCTTGGCTTATTGTACCAGAACTGGTGCATATATGATATGGCCCTGATGAAACATATGGCAGACGGAAAAATATTCTAGTCGGGCATTTTGACATTATAGAAACGAAACTTCGGTATTTCAGGTTCAGAAATTAGTTTAAAAAATTGAAAACTAAGCGAAAGAAGGTGGGACGCAAAGGGTTAAACGACAATACAATACGAATAGGAATCACATTATAGGTTAAGATAAAATCCTAAGAACTAGACTAACCGTAGCGACAACTACAGCTCCGAATATATGCTATCAAATATGTGCAACGAAAGTCTACACGGCACTTTTATCATATGTCGGTATTTTTGGGGCACACGATTACCATACCGCAACATCTGGCGAACAGTTATGATCTTAACTGGGCGCGTTGGGAAGCTTGTGTCCGCATTACATCAGGAAAGCGTTTTCAAAATTCCAAACCAATACTGCTTAGTTAAAAGACATCAATTCAAAGTTTTGGGTGTCAACATTCCAGAGCATAATTACTTGGTAGTGTATTATTATTATTTTTTAAGTACTTGGCGTTGAGCTACTACCACGTCTTTTGATATGGCAATAGTTGATCAGTTATCGCTCTATATAGTTTATTAGTTATCTGTTTATGAGAGCCCTCTTTCACAAACAAATAAGGATTAAACGACCACTCGCGTAACCGTACGATCAAAGTTAGGAGGAGAGTTGTAACTGTTACGTCCTGATCAGTATTTTTCTGCATCTACGGTAAAGGAGATTTCTATCCCTATTACACGTTTATCGCATGCGACACTTTATCAGAACAATGCTCCTTTTGAATCTAACTTTTCGGAAACTCATTCAGGGATGGGCTAAGAATGCATGCCGAAAGAATATATAGTTCGATTATTAGCGCGCGATGTCTACCACATACGAACGATTATGATTCTCGGCGCGACCCTGACACACCGTAGCGAGGCCTCTGAAATAAGACTGCCGATGGCTCGCGCTGCGCTGCGCGACACTGGTTCAAGGCTAACGTTATCACTGACCGTCGGATTCGTCGCTCTACAGTTCGGTTCCTCCTAAGAAATTCAAGGACCTCGATTTCTAAATTTTAATCTACCACTCTTTAGTTTATTAAGACCCGGATTGATTATTAGTTACCCGCAGATTATTTGGATTAAATAATTAAAGTTCAGAAAAACAAACAAAATAAAATATTCACCAAGGATGGATGAAAATAAATGAAATGATTCGAAAAATTAAAGAATGTAATGGCTTACGATGTTTCAAAAATGAACTGATCGTTCAAATATGTTGAATTGATCACAAATGGATAAAAATCTCGGATTCAAAATGGTTCGTCCTTCCTTCCTTCCTTCTTTCAGGTAAATCGGTTGAATAAATTATCAATGTCAATAGTGGATGTTGATGATAAATTATAACTCCGAATGGTTTCAATTGTTGATATAATTGTTTATCGATGGTTAATCGTTAACTTCCGATTGCTTTATCGTATATTCCAGTGTTAAAATATTTAACAAACGGTGGATACAATCTCTTTTAAATTCTCAGATAATAATGACTTCTTCTCAATTAGAGGTTCCGCGAAGAGGCCTCTGGGCTCCTGGGCTCTGGGCACTGAGCTACGTTCCTCCCTTGGAGATCTTCTTTTATCGTTTCGATCGGGGAGCACCCGTGCCACCAAGCTCCCCTTTGCATCCACTGGTGCAGTGCTGTATTACCGCCTAGGCCAACCTAGGCCATGGCCTGGGACGGCACAATTTGCGAAGTAATCAGGGACGGCAGTTTTTCCCAATGTTTTGCGAAAACATGGCCAAGTTTTGACAAATTTCCGAATTACAAAAAGACTTTATTGTTATTACTAAATAGTCTACAAGACATCAGGAATCGAGGACTAAATCCATAAAAAAAGAAGTATTTCAAGGACAGACGGACAAAAAACTTGCAACCCATATATCCGAACGTCAACATCGCTCTTCGTGTGTTACTAAGTATGCCAGCCATCAATTGTTCGGCTGAAAGATCGTTTTCTGTTTTATGACACGTAAAAAATGATCTTCGATCGACGATATCCCAACATCGTTTAAATGCTTTGGCTATTTTGTGCATTGAAGCAAATTTGACAAGTATGAAATTTGATAGCCTCATTAGAGATTTCGCGAGAGCAAAAACTTGTTGGTCACAATAAAAAGTTTGAGATATATTCCATACTTTAGTGTGATTCTATTTAGCTTATCGCAATGTTCTTGTTATTAAAACCCCTTGGGGAGGGGGGGGGGCGGCGATTTTGCATTCGCCTTAAGGCGCCGCGAAGTCTAATTCGGCCCTGTTCTGATGTCCAGTAGGCTTGCAGCTGATCGGCTTGGTTCCCTACCGCGGTGATTATCGATCAATTTTGGCATCTTACACGCTTATTTTAATAACTTTACAATATTGACTTTTACAATAATTTCCTGCTTTAACAAATTATTCCCTTAATTTTCGTTGTAAATTATAAAAATGTAAAAATTTGAACGGATTTTCTATCTTATTTCTATCAAAAGTTATTCCGTCGATTAATGAAATTTGTTTAAATA
Source organism: Amblyjoppa proteus (assembly GCA_963922035.1). Taxonomy (NCBI): domain Eukaryota; kingdom Metazoa; phylum Arthropoda; class Insecta; order Hymenoptera; family Ichneumonidae; genus Amblyjoppa; species Amblyjoppa proteus. The sequence continues at coordinate 24,606,273 of OY998232.1, forward strand.
TTCCTAATAAAATGCGGATTTGCAACAAATAATTATTTAACTTCGCTTAAATTGAGAGAAAACCCTAGATATTTATCTCGGATGATAGTGACTAATTCCCCGCTATTATTATTCGTTCGTAATAATTAATATCGACGATTTGACCCAAATGGTTTACCAAGCTTGACTCTACTGAATTAATATTTAATTATTTGTTTACTGGTCATTCCTCCACAAGCATTTAAGTCAAATAAGCCTTTTATTAACATGTTATTTTCATATGTTCCTATAATGGTTTAAATAATTATCGTCCGAGAGGTGCTGCACTCGTTAGTGCCTACGGTAAATTTCCCAATCAATCGCCTCGAGACGGTTGCACCGATTCTTTGGCGGCACCGCTGTGTGCGTACGTGTGTCGCTCCGCTCCGCGTGTTACAGCGATAAGGTGTCATCTCCTTTATGTCGCCGCCACGTGAGAAAGATTCGCATTACTTTTGCGTTTTCATTAAGACAATGGGTATGAACTGGAAGTATTCTCGGTATCGATTACACTCGAGAGCGAGTCGAATAATCTCTTTGTATAACATTGTCGATCATGTGATTGTTGCCATGCCGATCACTGGATAGAATCATCCAGCGATTTAAGTGCTCTATTACTAATTATTTAACGTGCAATCACCTTCCGGTGGTTACTTCGTTAACATGATTTGACAATTTTTAAATCCCTATTAAATTTTTTATTTTCCTATCGAATATTTCTAGATTTCTGACCAGTTGCGTCAGTGAATTTTAATTCACAGGACGTAACATAACAAATGATTTTTCACTTATCACGATTTGCCAAAATAATAGATAGCCAATAGTTTAAATTAGTAGTCGTTTAGAGTAATCGGGTATATCTTCAAAAGTACGAGTTCCTATCAGATCGGCGAGCAGAGATGCAAACGATCTGAATCATGTGTATTCTTTCATACACTTGTCGGCGTGTACGCATACCGGTACGGTCATTAATTGTATAGGCACATTTCAACTCGAATTCTTGAGGGAACAATATTCGTAGGAGGATAAACAATGTATTACGTGCATGATTGTATATCTATGTATATGGCATATTCCATTCCTATCCCCAATGGAGATTGCCGACATGTATTATGTGTACGTACGCATATGCATTTATCCGTACTATAGGCTCGCTGCATGGTATGCAAGACAACACTACTTCTGCTGACTGAATTCCGCAATGCGGTGACCGCAGGTAGTTGAATTTGTACTCTCCAGGGTAGTCTACAAGGAATGACACTCGAGACACAGTATATCTTGGTAAATCGAGTTACGTCAATTAGATTAGGCTTTAATCCAATATGCCGAATATCATACTCTACATATGCGCAAGTGACTACTATAGCAATAGAAGTAGACATGCGCGAACGCTAAATAGTCAAATAAAATATAAAGATAGAAATGAAAGTTACCTCTTGATGAATACACACCGAAAAAAAGGTTTGGTAAGATCAAACAAGATTTGTTTGAATCAACCTAATCCGGCGGTTGCGGGTGGCGGAGGAAATATATAGTTAAGTTGACTACAAAGTTACATCAGCACCAAAAAAATCATTTCATTGTCCCAACTAAGAATATTTTTGATCGAACAGAATAGGCAATCATATCGAAAAAAAAAACTTTTGTTCGAAACAAATATCTAGTCACACAAAGGAAAAAAATATTTGGCCCAACTCAATTTGGAGTTGGGTCCCAATACGGTTATTTACGTTATTTGTGACTAATTAATCTCATACATGGTTACATCGTGTTTTATATGTTCAATTGATATCAGTATATCGCTACTTATCAATATAACTCAATTTTTACAAATTAAAATTTTATCTATCCCAGCGGGGCTTGAATCCCGAACCTAACGCATCCTAACCTAATACCTTAGAACTATGCTACAATCGTTTGTTGATATGTATCATTTTGAATCGGATATATAAGTTATTCTCCGTCATTAACTTAAATTCAACTTCGATGATTTGATATTGAAATATCGAAATAACTTGAAAGTTGTTTATTGTGGGTATAATATTTGTGAATGACTAAATTGACGTCTCGCCGAATCGAATAAAATTATTTCCAAGATGCCTAATGTTCATATATATACGAACACATCGAATCACATTTTTTTCAAATTGACCAAATATACGTTCAAGTCAAAATAATTTACCTTCTGTATGTTGACAGTATATACGATTGAATCGAAAACAATGTTGTTGATCTAATGCAGTATTGGTTTACTTCGAACCAACGCTGTAGTCATTTTAACTGCTACACGTAGTTGCCACAACCACACCAGTTTTATTGTTTCAACAACGGTGTAGTCTATTCAAACGCGCCTGGTTTGATTCAAACCAATTTTCCGTGACCTCAGCTGTGAGGTTGATATTACCAAACCTTTTTTTCGGTGCACCTAATAATTAGGGATGTGCGAATAGCACTTGAATTGAATTGAGTATTGATATTCAATACAAAATTCCAATTGAATATTCGAAAATTTGAATAATACGAATATTCATGAATAATTCCAGAGCTAGCCAAAATACTCGAAAATGCTAAAAATACAAAATACTATGTGTATTTAAAATACATTTGCAAGTACTTCGCTTACGTACTTTTTTAAATACTTCGTAAAAATCAAAACTGGATGGATAGATCCGTCCCGTCCATTCATCCGTATTGATTTTTGCGAGGTATTTTAAAAAGGTTTTAAACTGAGTACATATAAATGTATTTTAACTACAAATAGTATTTTGTCTTTTGTATTGCGTGATTACACCGATCCCCTAAGGGTTACGGGCTCCTTCACTTCTCTCTTTCCTCCTTCCTTTTCCGGTGTCACCGGTTCGTTTCTTGGGTCCGGAGCTTTGTCGCGCCTCGTTAGGTGTCAGTAGTCACGGTATTTTGTATTTTAAGTATTTTCGAGTATTTAGGCAGCTGTGATGTTCGTAACATTCATAAGTAATCAAATTATTCATTAATATTCGTAAAAATTTGAATTATTCGAAATATTTGAATATTCAATTCATTATGAATTATTCAAGATTTTGATTATTCACACTTGCCTACTAATAATACCGATACCGGTGGATGTGCGGCTGGTGTGCAGCTTCGATAAGTCAAGCAATACCACTCGCGGGCAGTACTTATGTAATGATTATTATTTAATTTACAGAAAATTATTTTTCTCAATTTTAAAGGCATTTAACGTGACAAATTCATGACACATCTAATCTCAAAAAAAAAAAATCCAGTGTATTACGAAAACAATTACAAATATAAAAATTATGATACCGATGACAGGAATATTAAAATTGATAAAATAGGGCATTTTACTTGATGTTCAAACAAGTTGAAATAGGCACATATGGCCGACAATACTTGTTGTTTTTATTATGTCAAAAAACAGAGCCACCACGATAGTTTATAAAATATAAAAATACATATATAAGTTAGAAAAAATACCGGGTATATATGACCGCAAACAAAGTCAATAATTAACAAAAACAGTAATATCATAATGAGTCTCACGCATCATACTTTATAAATAAATGAATACAGACACAGAAATAGATCTTTACATAAAACTTCTCTCCTGATATAAAACAGGCTTGTCGATTAGCTCAAGGAACAAGAATGCATTATAATGTCACGTCATAAATGATGATATAATATTCAACGCATCTTTTATTCTTGGAGTCGTAAAATTTCGTCGTTGACAAAATGTTGATCGAAGATACTGGCCAGGATTTTGGACGATGCTCCAGATTATAAGTTTCGTCAGTTTTCACAATAACTATACAAGATAATAGACATTATATTGAACTATTCACGATGGCAGCCAAATGAGAAGTGTGCCTCTCTCCGGATAGCCGAATTATATTAATAAGGTGGAAGTGTACGTAAGCCTCCCACCTATGTGTCTAGCATTCGGATTTATCGGTACGATTCTGCGTCTCCTCGTAACCGTGAGGATTGGGACGCGGTACCTTTAAATTCGCTACACTTGGGTGGATGATCGCCAAGCCGCACACGAGTTGGCACACCAGACTGTTGAGTGGGACGATGATTATTGAAAACTAATATTTCTACTGTCAACCCATCCAGTAGGAACAATAGGACTGTATGCGAATGGCCGGCTAGATCGATCCGGCATTTCTGCAGTTTCACTGTGTCCTCGTGCAAATGCGATACAGTGAGGTAATGATGATTGGGCCAGAAGGCGTTTTAGTTCGATCGCTATAAAACTTTGCTACTTTGCAGGCAAACACACACTTAATTGATCGAAATTTTTTCAGATTTTTTTACCATATAGGTTTTCAGTACTTGCATTTACAAAGCTACATAAACGTGTCAACGTGTCGGAAATTGGACGGTAACGACAGAACAGAGTGATTTTCTCCGCCGATTTCTGTTAGATTTTAATTAAAAAAAAAACTTGCCACAGTGAAGAGCATACTATCAGCCAGATCGTGTCCAAATGTCAAGAAGGTTCACGGTTTTGTTTCTGAGATAAATTCGATAAACGAAAGACTCTATCTCTTTCTAGCCGCTTGTTTTGCTCTGCGGTTTTCACTCGCACACTGACTAACGCGATCAGTGGAGCCCGTCACCCGTTCCCCTCTCGCGATTTCGGCCCAAACATCTTTAAATCGGCTGCAAGAGCCACTGGCCGGAGGGAAAATCAAGTGAGGATATACGCCTAAGACAATATTTTTGTTTGTAATAACATTTTTATAAAAAATGTACTTTATATATGTAGCTTTTACGTAGAAAAATATGAGAACGATATTCAAAATGTTAGACTCTGTCGTCGACGTGGTCAACCCGATCTTACATATTTTTTTGTGCACGATGGGATAGGACACAACACTATTGAACACAACACCTTGGGCACAAAAATTAAGGTGCACGCAGTTTTGTGCATAACCCAGACGATTTAAAGCACATACATTTTTGTGCACGAAAACTATAAATTGGCTGCTGTTTAGAGCACCAACTTTTCGTGCACATGCTTTATTGTGCACATTATTATAGTGGACATGACGATATATAAAAAAATGAGTACACAACTGTATAGGGCCCAATATTTTAGTGCACAGATCGTTAGTACGCAACCTTTGCAATGGCACTTTCGCAATCGCTTTGCAAAGGTACTAAGTAAATCTTGCAAAAAATACAGTTGCAAGTTTTCAACACTTTCTAAAATTGCACTGCTGACTACATATATGAGGAACGGTTGTTTCGAGAAAAGAATACTGGTGCCGAATATGATTGAGACGGAAAAATAAAGAATAACAATTGAGAAGACCGATGCTTGGAAAAATGCTAAAATAAATACATAAGATATACGTAGCAGCGCTGTTTCTTTTTTGCCGTGCGAGTTTGCTGCATTAAAATACTCAATAGTACTGCAATATAAACCGCCTACACCAGTGCGTCGGTATATTGGTTCCCATGCTCGCCTCCAAACCAGAGCATGCAGGTCGAGAGTTCGATTTCCGGTGCTGTCATTTCGTCGAGAAATAAAAATATGGGCGGGACATAGCTTCAGACATATTTTTGAGGCACACGTGTACTTGTACGTGTGTGCCACAAGTATATAGCTGTAGTCCATGTTTACATTCTCGGCGAAACTCGACGTAGCTCTATTCTCTGTGCCTTTAGTCGTAAGACTATGGCGAATGAGATACAGGGGGGAAGTCGGCTGCAGCCGCAAAAATGGGGGAACTGGCTCGGTGCGTAAGGATAAAAAACAGAAGTGGCCATAAAATAAATGAAGGACTAGTAATTGCGCATCAAACCGGGTCGACCCGCTATAAGACTAGTAGCTTGGAGAAGCGGGGACAATACAATATAATAAAAAAGTAAAATAAACCTCTGCTAGTAGAATTGATTGGTGGAATTCTCTGCTTCTGCTAGTAGAATTGACGGGCAAGCTGCATGTGCCAAAAGGAGGCAAACGTATACGTATATAGACGTTTGGGACCAAATGCATGGAATTATGCGCTTCTGAATTTTCTTTTGGCATTTCGATTTTTACTCAAGAAATCCAAATTATACCTTTTTTCTAGCTTTTGAAATCACGCCATGTCGATCGTCTTGTGTATTCCTTGCCGCGAAACACGATAGACACCTCGGGTTTTCCGCGATTTTATTGGAAAGTAAGGAAATCGCTATTTAAAAGTACACAAATCCACTCATTTTTGCTATTGTGCCTATAGAAAAAAAACTTTTTCATTGGTCACCGCTTCGGGACTGTATTCCATGTATTTTTTCATGCTGATTACTAATGTGACACTTACTTTATTCATAAATGAATATGTAATGAAGTAAATTGCATCCAAAGTAAAGTGCTAATTTTTCATGAAATTCAGAAAATTCTAAATGAAATTACATTTAAACGGCACGATCGATTCTCTCGAAATTTTATAGGGGTCAAGTTGGGATGAAGATATTCCATCTGCATACGCGTTTTTAGTCAGGTAGCTAAGAAATTGTGAGAGCTAGAGCGTGAACTGAGAATTTTGCAATCAAGAATTGATGAAGATTTAAGTCGATGCGGAATCGAGAGACGACTGACGATTCCATACACTCCGGAACAAAAGGATGTCATGGAGAGAAAACATAAAACAATCGTCGAAATGGCATGATGTATGCTAATCGACTCTGATCTCCCCTCTACCTTTTGAACTGAAGCTGTAATCTCGGCCAACCATATTCGGAATCGATGACCCTCCAGTTGTCTAGATGGTAAAACACCGTACGAACTGTGGTTCGTCGATAGCCCAACAATCTCGTACTTCCAAGTATTCGGATTGAAAGTTTATGCACTCGACAGAGCTCTAAATAAGAGGAAGTTTAAACCACGATCGTGAGAAGGAATGTTCATTGAATACGCTAGCCAATCAAAGGCACACAGAGTTTGGGTTCCAAGCGAACGAAGAATTATGGCAACGCGAGACGAAACATTTCTGAATGCATTTCAACCAAAAGAGAAATTCGACGAATTCTTAGAAGAGCATTCGCTTCTCAAAGAGTCCGAAGAGGCGAATAAACAACGACCGGCAGGAGAACATCGCATCGTCGAAATCGACTTACGAATTCGTCACGTCTTTGAAAATTATATACACGATACAGTAAATGCAGACGATGCTCCGTTTGAAACTAAATCATCAGATGAAGGTGAACAAGATGGAGCTAATATACCCAATGAGGACGGAGACGTCCCTGCAACTCCATTGGAGCAAAGAGGTCCAGGAGAGCCATGCATTATTCGCGATGGATGAAGAGGACGACCGAAACAACAGTATCACATTGACGCATTAGAACATTTACATGACGAATACCCGCGTAGAAATTTGATCAGGTATGCCCTACGACTGATCAAGTCGTGATGAGGAAACGATAAGGCTTGCCGTTATATGGAAAGCCTTATCTGGGCCGGGTCTGGAATACACACGGTCTGCATGACCAGGCTAGCCTACGGCCAGTAAGATCAGGTCCAGATCAGGCATTGATCGGGCAGTCCTTGTTAAACGACAGTAAAGGAATTGAATGGATATTCGGTCCCGGCCACAGTAGGGACGTTATCAGGTGTGCCATACTGCTTCATAATAATTTTGTTAACTCAAGATATCTCTACAGCATTCTGAACAACTTGTTATTTCACCGTGGTTGAATAGTATTCCATTCCTAATTATCTGCTGAGGATGAATAACCCATTTTTAAGAACTAGTTGATGAGGTGAACATCACAATGTACAACTTTCAAATCTTTGAATATTTCAAACTTCATGGGCTGACGAAGCGTATTTAGACGCAAAGTATACATTTACCTTTGCATAGTGTGTACATCACAATTCAAGAACGCTTTGTGGATACAACTTCAATCGAAAATTAAATTTCATACAAATTTCAGTACTATATAACACGCTAGAACGAACAGTATTAAAGGTGCCAAGAACATTGATTTTGCATGATGGAATTTCCAAAAAATCATTACTAAAGTATTTTAAACATAAATTGTTAGAAAAAAATCAGTGAACCTTCTTTTTTAATTTGAAATAAATTCGTACATTTTTTTACAGTCGATGTGATTTTTTTATAGAGTTTTCTTACGTTGGAAAATTTTTTGACGAAATCTTGCAACGAAGTTTGGATGTTTGAATAATTTAATAAGTTAATAAATAACTTAAATAATTCAAACGATTTAATAAAAAATATTTCCGGATTATTTGTTGAACACTTATTTTTTTATTTATTATATATTTTTTTTACATTAGTGTTATCCAAAATCAATGTTCCTAGCATCTTACGCATGATTGATTTTCAACTCCCGACTACCCGCTAGGGCAAAAAGACGGGAGTTATGCGTTTCACCGAGGCCCCCCGATTTTGCTGTTTTCGTTGTCTCCAGTGTTTGTCCGATCGGCTCAATGTCTCTTGACAGCATTTGGCACAGTAGTTCTGTGTATGTGGGAGTGTGTTCGTAGCAAAGGAATAAGAAAATAAATGTGAAATGGCAAAGATAATTAACTTTGAAAAAACGGGCCAAAACCCTATGTAGATATATCGACAGGCGCCCGCCATTATCTAGTATTGCCTTTGCGATTATTTGTCGTCTGCTATAAAAGCTAGCTGTGTAGCTGTGTGCTATTCTATAGTGGATTGAATTCACTCAACGTGTAGTATAACCTCGAATACGCGTCGAGCTTTGTCTATGATAATTCGTTATATATATATAAGTTGTTTATGCGTGTTTTTAAAAATTATGATTAGTTTTTATTTATTTATTTATTTATATTTATTTATTTAATCTTGGTGTTATCGCGTTTTGGTTATATTATTATTATATTTTAAAAATCATGAAACAAAATGTTACAATAATTAAAAAACTCCCAATTGCAAAAAGAGTTTGATAAATTAATTCAATTGTACAGTTTTCAGTTCTAACTCGATCACCGTAGTGTAATGTGATATTTGCAAAGTGATATGTGTCAGTGGTATAATTTTATAAACATTGTATCTCCCAGCTACAATTTTCTAATGTTGTGTTTCTCCGATAAGATTTTGTATGTGTCGTGCTACATCGATACAATTTTCTAATGTTGTGTTTCTCCGGTAAGATTTTGTATATGTCGTGCTTCTTCGATACAATTTTCTATGTATCGATCTTCTTCGATGCGATACAATTTTTCTATGTATTGTTGCTCTTCGTTCCACTTTTAAAATGTTGCATCGGAGAGGACTGACAAATTAATTAAAAATGGTATTGTAACGATAGAACATTTCGAAACTTATATCAGAGAGGAAAAACACATTGAAAACTGTATCGGATAGGAACAACACATAAAAAATGGTATCTGAGAAGAACGATTCATCATAAATTTCATCGAAGAACAGAAACACATAGATAATAGTATTGGAGACATACATGATTCAGAAAATTATATCGGAGCAGAAGGACACTTAGAAAATTGTATTAAGAAATTGTTATAGATGGTAGAATTCAAAAAGCATAAAATTTAAAAAAATTAGAAATTTAAAAAAACTCCCGACTAAAAATTAGTCGTTATTCTTTAAAAAATATTTGTAAGAATAGTAAAAAAAAATGTTTACCAAAAAGTATCTTCAAAAAGGACGAAATAATTCTTGTATGTACAATAATTAATATTGTTCCTAAACAGTAATAGTAATAATAAAGAATAATAATAATAAAATAATAAAGAGTAATTGTAAAATTAATGAATCGTAATTATATTAATTCATTCATAATCTTCGCTACAGTCGGGAGACGGCTTCCGAACACAGTTCTATATCCACACAAATAAACTTGGTAACAGAATGTTATATATTATATAAATCTATGGTTCGGACGCCGTCTCCCGACTGTAGCGAAGATTATGAACGAATTGATATAATTACGATTAATTAATTTTACAATGATTTTTTATTATTAATTATTACTGTTATTGTTTAGGGACCATATTAATTATTGTACATACATTAATTATTTCATCCTTTTTGAAGAATAAAGACTAATTTTCGGACGGGAGTTTTTTTAATTTTTAATTTTTTTTCTAATTTCAAATGAATTCGTACATTTTTTTTGCATAGAGTTTTCTTACGTTGGAAACAATTTTGAAAGTTTTAATAAGTTAATAAGTAAATAAATAATTTAAATAATTCAAACGATTTATTAACAAAAGATTCCTCGATTATTTGCTGAACATTTATTTTTTATTTATTACAATTGTTTTACATTACTATTACACAAAATCAATGTTCCCAGCATCTTACATTGATTTTTTCTGATTTTTATTTTATTAGAAAGGGTTCAAAATTCTCAATAAATTTCATTTTTCGCCGGCAATGCATGTGTGACACTTTGTAAAAGTATATTTAGACGTGTACATACTTCTACCGGACCTTAAATGTACATTCGACATTATATTTCCCAAGATGAGGATAGCCGAGTTGGTTAAGTCGCCGCCAACGCAGTCCCCATTGGCAAGGTCGCTGGTTCGAGTCCGAGCATGAGTGAAAAATAAAATTAGTTTTTCCGTGATTTACATTGTAGTGAATAGTTCATTTGATCCGAAGAACAAATATAAAAGGTTCATATGTCCGATAAAATAACGCTAATAAATAAAAATTATTTATTATATTTTTCTCAGGAGGCGATCAGGCACCTTTATTAGGCCGTGATCAGGCAGCCTGATCAGGACCTTATAGGGCAATGTAGTTACGTTCCTGATCAGGGCCTGATAAGGGTGACTTATCAGGACCTGATGATGCGTTAGGCAGTGCCTGATAGGGACCTGACGTCAGCCCGACGACCATTTCTGCTCGCGACGTACACATATAGTAAGTGTAACTTGCATAGCAGAAAATACTGAGTTACTGACTAATAAACACGCACACCCGCGTTACACGATTTAACAGAGAGTTTAGGCTCAACGCTGGTTCTCGTGTTGCTGTCTCGTGCTCGTATTCAAACTCGCTCTTCGTCTCGCTCGAAGTCGACTCACACTCTGCCTCGAACATACACGTTTTTACCTTAGCTTCTTTCCGGAGCAACAACGATGCGTACGAATTTAGTCTCACACCTCGGTAGCGCAGCTTTTAATGACGAACGGTCCTATTCCCTGACAGAATGTACATGTTGTTAGTCAAATGCGTGATTTTAACGAAGTCATTTCACGGCACAACTTCACACCAAAACAAAACGTATAAGAAAGTCACGTGTGCAATCTCACTATCAACAATCATTGGGCGCTTTTTTTTTTTTTTTTGTACTGGCACATCAAAAAGTCGGTACATTCGCGTAAGTTGCGGTAGCAAACATTTTATAAGTTGGGAACAATTTCGGAAATTTACATTTTTTCATCAGCCCGACACTCAAATCTTCGATGAGATATAAAAAAAAGCAATATAATTTGATCGAGACAAGAGATCACTGCTTTTGAGGGTGATAATTGACTTTATGCTTCCAACGAATTACCTTGACCAGCCGTTCCCCATTTCGCCACCTTGGACCCTATTAAATTCGCCAATTTTCCATGCGTCCAGCATGGAAGCTCTGGAATTTCGTTATGGACCGCATGGGCCGCGTTTCGAAGGGCTATTGATCAGAGATAATGGCTTGGGCTTGCCGCTACACAGAAAACGTATAGAGGTTTTACTGACGCGTAATACAACTATATTTAGATCATATGTGGATCTTCCCTTTGATCGATTGCGACAGCTTTGGGGAATTCACAACTTTTATGACAATTGCGTTTTTTAATCACGGCCTACCGCTGCTGATTCTACGAACAGAGCGAGTATGACCCGAAAAAACGTTTTCTGTTATAACGTTATATCATCTAGCCTTGGACTTAAAGTCGCAATATGCTGGAGGAAGGAGGCAGCTTTTTAAAAAAAAGTATACCTTATAATTAATTCGCTTCATTATTAGCCCTAGTATCAAATTATTTTGCGCCATTAATTTTTAATTAGTTTTTATATGATCTGTTTTACTAATTATTTAAGGTAGTTCGGGGGTCAAGGGCCGAAGTCAAAATAATTACTTCAATTTTTTTCGACTTAATCACATCATGATAAAAAAATAGAATAAGGCTTCACAAAGCTTTAGGACGACGTAAAAAAACCATTAGTGATTGCTTTTTTTCGACGTATCACATTATTTTGCATTTTATACATAAAATAGATTAAAATACGGTCCGTGACATTGCGTTCACTGACTAGTTTTCACTTGCGCCCAATTCCTGAACGCTCAACTTCAGAGATTGTTTTAATTTAGTTATTGCGTTATATGATAAGATACTCGAGTTCATTAATTTCCACCCTGGGGGAAATATTTCGCTGAAGGCTCTGAAAATATTGTGACGTCGCGGGTTTTTATTTAACGTTGATTTACTATATTCGAGTAGCCAACTCGGCTACAGAACGCGGTTTTAGGAAGGAAAGACTCGGTTTACACTATGCGAACTGCTTGAACCGTTTCTTAAAGTACAAACTGGCAGGGTGACGTTGTCGTACAGAAATTCGGTGACTTGCTAATTAACTAGCCTAGAGGAGGGTGGTTCTTATAGGTTTGTCCGTGGGAAAGCTGGGACAGTGGGGTAAGAATTTGGGCGTCGGAGAGTTCTGAAAAAGGCAGGTGTTGTAAAAGATGCTAGATGCAGCTGCGTAAGATTCATGGAAGGTCAGTCGGTATTGAGGAAAGCGGAGTAGCCTGTCTGGCCATAGGTTTACGTAATGTACGGAGAGATATTTGGGGGATGGAAAATAGGCGTTGTTAGGCCTTCTGGGAAACGGGTGGGATGCACGTGCACGTCCTTTCGGAAAGGTGCCGCGGCGGGTGTCGGAAAGCGGATGGCGTCGTAAACTGTAAGAGCGAGAGGGAAGAAGGGTACGCGCAGCGAAAAGGTGATACTCGGGCTTGACCATCGTTACAATATATTTAAAAGTCTTGAAAAATTTATCTGAAAAGTCATCTGACTTTCTCTTACTTTTCGCACTTTTCAGACAAAATCAAAGATTTTTCGGAATCGAAATATCTTTCATTGTTCTAAAAATCTCTGATTTTGCCGGCCGACTTCTCTGAAAAACGATGAACCCTGTTGATATTCTAAGACTGTTTCTCTTCTATATTCAAAAACTATTTTCTGAAAAAGTCAAATTTTTGCTGAATTTCTCACACAAAGTATACATAAGCTATTGTTTACTGTTTACTGTTCGTACGAATACCAGAAAAAGCAGATCTTAGAGTGACCTCGTAAGTTGTCTGAAATTCTCAATTACATATCATCCGTGAAAATCGAAGTTTTTCGGAAAATAAATTGCATTTTCTCTGAATAAGTCTGCCATTCGTCCTAGTAACAGAAAGAGTAAATCTTGGAGATAATTTGTATTTTCTTTCAACATACTTTATCGAACAAAATCAGAGGTATCCAACACTTTCCGGAAAATACTCTGAATTTCTCTGATATATTATGCTGAAGATTGTGTGGAGAAAATGGCAGAGATATTTCGAAAATCAAAAAACAATCTCGGGAAATCGATGAAAATCCCCAGCCGGACAAACGGTACAAAAACGACGCAGTTGGCACAATACTTGCGACATGTGCCGTGGATGTCGCGAATTGTCGCAAATATTGCGCCAACTGCGTCGTTTTTGTGCCGCTTGTTCGGCTGGGTCACTGACACGGTCCGTTTAGAGTTTTTCAGACAAATTGTCAGAGAAATATTTTCACCAGGGCAACATTAACATTTTTGGTGGAAAAGTCAAAATGAAATATCCAATTTCAGTCCAGTTTTTTATTAAGGGCGGGGTAAGGTCAAATCATACGAAAAAAGCCATGTTTTCGTGATTTTTTTCTGACGACGCAGTTAAAATTTCTTTACTCAATCAATGGTACATTGAAGTATGACATTTGAAGAATGTTTCATCAAATTTGTACAAAGAAATATTAAAAAATACGGCAATGGCAGCAATTGTTCGGACGTGTCTCGAAAAAAAGTTGAATTGCGGTGCCCCTCATAACTTGGTGCTGGATCATCTGAAATCAAAAAATTAAAGTTCATTCGTTAGATAATAGTTTTTCCCAGGTAACGCTGTCGAGTTTTTTTTTAATTCCAATTTTTTCATTTTTTCGAACACTTTGAAGTGAAAATACAATTTTTTGGGAAAATATCGGCTAATTTGTTATTGCGAAATCAAAATTATGAACAAAAAAAAAAAAACTCGACAGCGTTACCTCGTAAATGATGTACAGAAATAGTGTTTAAAATTTCAAAAGGATCGGTGCAGTAGTTTTCAAGTTATTAGGGGCACCGACTTTAAAAACGTGAGTTGTGGGAAAAACGCTTAAAGTTTTAAACACAAAAAAATCCAGTTAAAACGTTTGTAAGCGAATTTTATCAACATACCTCACACTGAATCATCAATGCCAAGTCCATAGAGGATGTTGCTATCATCGATGATGTCTAATGCATCTTTTTGCTCCTGCCTACGACGAATCCTGCCTTCTTTGGTTTGTCGTTCACCTTCCTGCTCTGCTCGGCTTATGCGTGTGGAGTCAGTGGATCGCGCCCAGTCATGAGCGCTTGATCCACTACTGATTTCCAAGTCTTGCATGAAGGTGAGTAAAGCAAACGAACCTTCATTGAAGACACTGGCTGCCACATAAGCTGCAATTTCAACGACGACAGAGGTTCCACTCAAGTGCTTCGGTGAGATTTTCCAAATAAGTTGGTTCAAACTCTCATTGTTGTTCTGCGTGAAGCCTCCGACACATCGCTCCTGGAGGGCATCTTTGCTCAGATCTTCGTAGATAGGCTTAATTGCATCCAAAACATCCTTGGGAAGAGCACAATACGTGTGTTTGAACGAATCCAATGCATTAGCAGCTGCAGCTTTTTACCATTCGCACCAGGAGTGCGCGCCGCTCGGGCATTTTTCGTGCTGTGGATTCTCGTCCGTCGAACAGTAGTGAAAGAACGTTGCCCAGATAGCGTTCTTCATATTTTTTACGGAATCAGAGTGACGTCTGATAGCCAACCCGTAGTATACCGTCAATTCATCGATAATTTTGGCCGTAAGCTTCCCTTTACCAGACAGACTCTTTCTTTTGATTTTCTTTCCAGCCTTAGTTTCGGTATCTACAACGGTCTTTTTATACGTTTGTCCTTGCCTTGAAATTTCGATAGATGGAGAGCAAAACATCTGCCGGGTAAGAATAGCGCGTTCGGGTCGGGGCGCTCGAGTCGGGTCGGGTATAGGTACAAAAATCCGGCAGGTATAAAAATACTCGTAACTTTGTCAATTTTGCTCCAATTGACTTAAAATTTTGACACAATATTCTTCAGATATTACGGATTCAATTTAAAAAATAAAAAAAATGCAAAAAAAAATTAAATACCTTACCCCCCCCCCCCTTAACATTTTTTTATGCGCGAAATCAGGGCAGCGACTTGACATGGCCGCACAGTTCGGGTAGTTGGCTCTAGCCATATAACCTAACCTTCAAGTATCTGAAGCGCGGAAGATACATATTTTTAATTGCACTAAATCAAACTCTGAGTCACATTTGTTAAATTGCAAGACGTTGAACTTTGTAGACGATTGTTTGAAAATCTTGAAAAAAAAAAAAAAAAAAACGACAGAAGGGAAGGTGTGCAAGAAAATGAGAGAACATTTTTGCTTTGCTCTTAAGTACGCTGGACTTTAAAGCTCACTTTTTGCGTGCTACAAGCTACACTGACTTTTAGAAAAAAAAACTTTAGCTACGTTCCAAGCTATGTTGGTTTTTAGAAGAAAATAATTGCTTACCTTTAGAATTTTTTTTTGCTTACACTGACTTTTAGAAAAAAAATTTGCTGCGCTATAAGATACCCTGACTTTTAGAAAAAATGTTGCTGCGCTGTAAGCTACGCTGACTTTTAGAGAAAAAATATTTGATTTGCTACAAGATAATGGCCTTTAGGAAAAAAATTTGTTTACGGTGAACTTAAAAAAAATGTTATTACCATAAGCTAGACCAGGCAGTAAAATCTTTTGGCTAACTACAAGTTACACCGACTTTTAGAAAATATTTTTTGCTCCGCTATAAGTTATGCTGACTTTGGAGAATATTTTTATTTCCTCATAAGTTACGCTGGTTTTTAGACAATCAGTTATCTCAGTTTAATTTCGTATATACTGCAGGTGATTTTTGTCCTATCACTTTTATTTATTTTTCTGTCGTCATATTAGCACTTTCTGCTAATAACCTAATTCGGACACTACCGTTTCAATACCCGATTAATTTTTGCTTGAATAAACTTATCGCGATACTTTAAAGTACGTAACAATCTTCGTACAAACATATTTCCCATTGAATTGGGCACGCAGACGCAGCACCGATCCTAGCGTGCGATGTTGCCGCGTCACCACGTGCGAGTCATAAAAACAATCGCTCGAACACCGAAAGACGAATTTTAATAATTAATTTCTAAAAAACTATACGGTAGTTCGTGTTCGGCTTCAAGGATAAGCTTCGTTATAGTGTTCTCTTTTTACGAAAATATTTTGTTCAGACATTTTTCGGACAGGATTTTTCGCAAACCAGAGTTATTCATAAGAAAACATCTCGTTTCCTATAAGATCCGTGTTAAAACCACCCAACTTCGAAATTAAATATCTTTGGAACGGTACGGTCAATTATCTTTTTTCTGGGCTCAATCGATTCGGAAGAGTTCGATCTTCCGAAAAAAAATAAAATAAAATACGTTTTGCAAAAGGATTTCGCACGGAACTACCTTAATCATCAAACGGTAATATGGACTATCTGAGTCGAGTAATAATATAGACGAACATTTAAATAAGGTGCGTGGACTTACGCATCTTATGAGTATCTGCACCCAATTTTCATGTAACAATGGATGCTTACGTAGAAAGAATTGAACTGGGTGACACTAGCGAGGAAGAAAGAACTACGACATACAGCGTGGTCAGGAAATAGTATATTTCGATACTAGAGGCCAAACGAGCGTTTTGCGCACTGCGAGTGTGAAGCAGCACGAAGCCGACGCGAAGCCGAGGTGAAGCCGAGGCGTAACCGAGGCAAAGTGCTGTCTTCACACGAGCAGTGCGCAAGAAGCGAGTTGCCTCGTGTATCGAACCATATTTTTCTTTGCAAATGTAATGCAAAATCCGAGTTGTGCACCATTCACAGGCATGCGCAATGGCGAAGCCTCGGTGTCACCCTATGGTTGCTATCAACCGCTTGGTAACATAGTAACCGTTCGCAACGCTAGATAGCACTAGTAGTAAAACCAGTATGCAAAATGCCTTCACCAGTGTGCAAAGTACTTTGCACACTGGTGAAGGTATTTTGCACACCGGTAAAAGTATTTTGCGCATCACTTTTGCGCATCGTGCGGGAATCAGCCATTTTGCATGCCTGTGAATGGTGCGCAAACGAGGATTTTGCATGCATGCGTAAAGAAAAAATATTTTATATAATCATCAAATTATTCATTTTATTTATTTATTTATATAATGTCCTTCACAGGACGGAGTTTTTGGGGTTAGGTTGAGCTGCCATGTGGTTGCCTGTAAAATCACGTTTCTTTTTATTCTTCGGGTTTACAGTTTGTTTTCTTTACCTATTCTAAATTATCCTAAGCTTTTCACTAATGGTCTAAATTATAATATAATGTGCCATTACCTGTAAAATCAGGAAACGACATTTACAGCTGTCTGCCCCCTCTTCGTCCACTGGATCTCTACTCGATCTCTACTCGATTGCGTGACATGCGCTCGCATTCCCATTCGCAGAGAGGCGAATGCCTCTCTTGGCGGCAAAATTAAACCCACAAAGATGTACGGGGCGAATATATTCGACGTCGTATTTCTCTACATTTACTTCCGGAACGAACCCTTTTACAATTTCCATTTGTACAGTTTAGAATATCAATAACCAAATATAGTTTAATTTAGTTTAAATATTAACCAAAAATAGATTGTGTGTAACCATAATAACGTCATATTATAATCATCTCTTTATATATTAATATATTCATCGCTTTATTTATTCATTTATTTCCATTTATTTCTTCTTTTGTTTTGTTTGCTGGACGGACAAAAAATTATTTTTTTTATCTGTTATTCATACTTCAGGATCTTCGCTCCAACGTTAGCATTATAGACCGTTTCTATGACAGATAGTAGATGAGAAAGCTTTAGCCTGTTTAGCCTGTTTGCTACACTGGGTAGACGATAGTGCGCCGATCTTTCTGTTAGCGTGCTTCGGATTGGTGGTGTTCGGAACATAGTTTGCGTCCTTCTTGGATGTTCTGGTACAACCTCCCGAAGTTTAGTTAACATTGTCGGACGGTCTACTTTTCCCGATAACACTTTGTATAAAAGCCTTTGATCATGATATATTCTTGATGTTTTTAAGCTTGGGATTTTCAATAAATTTGCAATCGGCCCGTAGTCGTGGTCTTCCATCCGTAATGGCCTTCCCATTTTGAAAGCAGCCATGCGTAGGAACTTGTGCTGGACTCTTTCCATTTTCTTGGCTTGGACGAGATACACGGGATTCCAAATTTCTGACGCATACAAAAGAATCGGACGTACCAATGCCAGGTAAAGAGATCTATAGGTCTCCACCCTACGGAATTCTCTAGAAAATCTTCCTATAAAGCCCAGCAATCGAAGTGCCTTTCTTGATGTTACCTCTATATGTTCTGCGTAACTCAGCTTTGAGTCAAACATCACCACGAGGTCTCGGATCTTTCGTACTTTCTCCAGAGGATTGCCCCCGATCGAGTAGAACGTGGGTGCAAGAGAGCGACCCCTTGTAAAAAACACACAATTACATTTATCGATGTTTAATTTCATCCTGTTCTTTCTGCGCCACGTCCACAGGTTGTCTAGGTCCCTTGGTGGTCTAGATCTCTTGGATTCTCCGTTGGTCATCCTCTGATTTAATTGACAAATATAACTTCAGGTCGTCAGCAAATAGATCGAAACGTGTATATACCAGTGCCGGGGCAATGTCATTTATAAAGATTAGAAAGAGTAGAGGTCCAAGATGTGATCCCCGGGGATCTCCCGACGTAACTCTGATTTGTCTAGACGTGAAGTTTTTGTAGCGAACTCTCTGGGTTCTATTCCCAATGTAATCCGACAGCCAGCTTAGTAGAGCTGGCTCCGCTAATCCCCATGACCGATATTTTCTTGATGAGCGTCGCGTAACATACTGAATCGAATGCTTTCGCGAAGTCGGTGTAGATAGAGTCCACCTGGCGGCCTATCTTCATTTCTGTTGCGAGATTATTGTATTTCAGTAGATTAGTAATTGTAAACCGTCTTGCTATAAATCCATGCTGATTTTCGATCAATGAATCTCTAATTTTCGATGCCAAATACCCCGTTACTAAATCATCCAGTAGTGACGGTATTGCACTTATTATGGACACGATTTTATACGATTATCAAATTATTCATTTTATACAATTATATAAACACCATGCTACCACAACGGTAAGCCCCGGACGAAAAGCTCATCAATTCGAGAGACGTTATCCCCGCGACGACAGGTTATGCAATTCGCTCGTCCACTGGACACGGTGTCTTAGAACTCTCGGGAAAATTCTCCTGCTGACCTCGTCAGCGACTCAGACAGCTTCTTCTATGAGAAAGCCTTTTCTATATTTTTGGCTTCTTCATGGAGGAAGCTTCGCGAATAAAGGAACATTATGAGAAAGCAATATGAAAATTTCAATCTTCAACTTTTATGATAAAGCGATATGAAAATTTCAATTTTTAACGTTTATGACAAAGGGAAATGAAAATGCGTGCGTGCACGTAGACGCAGATGCAGACGCGCAGACGCAGATGCGCAGACGCCGACACGGGTGAGGTTGGGGGGCTAGTTATTCGATATAATATTTTAATTATTCCGATGTAAATAATGAAATATCTCCTACAATCTTTTATATTCACACCTGAGGATTTTTTTCATGTAACAAGAGCACCGTTATGAACAAACAATCCCAAGGGATTAGTGACATGACGTTTTCTTTTTTACACCTTTATCTACGTTGTACCTTTCATTCTATTTGATACAACCCAAAATCTTCCGAAAGTGAATACCATTTATTGATAACTTTTCCATTGCCAGATTATGGTAATACAGTGACGCTTTTGCGTATTAAAAAAAAAACATTTTTCTGAAATACATTTAAAAAAAGCATCAAATATATATTTTTTTTAACTCATTTTGTAGACATTTTTTTTGCCTTATCAAACCATATGAAAAATCAACTTTTCAAAAAAATATAATAATGAAAATAAATAAACAATAATCGTATAAGCCAATAGTGTACTATTAAAATCGAAACCGGTCTCGTATACGGTTTATTAGGAGAATTGAGAGACTACAACTGACAGCCTTTTAAATTGCATTTCACTAGAACGCCACGGTTTTATATTGGACTTTTGGTACACTTTTATTTGGATATCAGTAGTACACTATTGCTTGGCACATATGATTAGTTTACTTTGAGACATTTTTTTTTTTTTTTTAGAAGTAACAGATTTTTAAAGAAATTGTTCGACAAAATAACATTCCTTCAATAAAAAAGTGTTGAAAACAAAAATTGAAAACTATTCAGCGCTCTTTTTTACATTTTTGCAAAAAAAAAAAATTTTTTATACGAAAAAGTATCATGTGTTATTCCAAGTGGCAATGGAAAAGTTATAACTAAAAGTTATTCGGAAGACTTTCGGAAGAATGAACACAACAGTTGTATTAAATAGAATGACAGATACAACGTAGCAAACGGTGGAGGCGGCTTCAAATTTACAGAACTCAATCGTACATGAACAAGCTAGCACATTCACAAACCTTTCACTATAATTTGTTCACAACTATATGCACGACGGTTCGACCCTTCACTGTTAGAAATGTACGGCAACGTTTTGAACAGACTTTCCTTAGTACGTCATCATTTATGTACGCCTAATTTCTCCTACATGAACAGAAGCATCATTTTTTAGCCTTACACAAAAACTGTGGTATCCTGCGCAAACGTACACCACCATTTAAAGTCATTCGCTGTATTCCATAATATAAGCTATCGAATGTTTGATTTACAATAGTAAACCGGCTCGCCAACACACACAAACGTTACACAACAGTTTGTCCACATTTGTCCATACGTCTATGTTCGATTCAGCTCATTCGCAAATATACCACAAATATTTCCACCATACTTTAATGTGTACGTTGGCTTCTCCCTGTACCTCATTCCTGATACATAATGCGGATATACGTTCTTTTAAGTTTACACAGAAATGGTATCACTCTGAGCAAACGTATACCGACTTTTTAGTCAAATGCTAAATCGTATGTGCGTGGACGTCTTCACGCGACTTCCATAACATTTTCGCGTAACTAACACCGAGGCAGTATGGGTCCATTCCAGAGCTGGGCAAAGTACTTGATTACCATGTACTTCAAGTACAAATATGTAAATCGTACTTGAGGTACATGTATTTCAAGTACCTACTACTTACAGTACATGTACTTCAAGTACTTTATGTAAGTACAAGTACTTGAAGTACATTTCCGCATGTTTAAACGTAGTAATTCACATATATTTTCAAACAACATTACTTTTCATTCTTATCGCTGTACACAGTTCTTACATTTATCCCGTATTCAACTTGTGTCCGGTTTTACTGAAACTTTTCAAGAGAACCAGCTGCTTAAAATGTTTGTCAGATAGTGTGTTACGTTTCGGAGTGTTTATTATACCCGCAAATTAAAATAATCTTTAACCTTTAACCAACCGGTGCTGAGGATGTGAGTGGGGTATTATACATGAAAAAAATGTTTTTTACAAGTGGATAATCATTCAGCGTCGAGAACTGCGTTCTTTTATCGTTTAAATATGATATGTAGTAGTGATACGCTCACGTTCGTCGTAGTGGTAGAATCTGCGTTTGAACTACATGGGGAGTCCGAATCCAGTCTCTATGATACGCGAATTTGGAGAAACGATGATATCAAGGCGGCATCTTCTTGACTTGATTCAGGCTGTGATACGTGAAAAGGTTCCGCGGCTTGCAAGAACATGTTTCGCATTCTGCTCGAATCAAAATGGAGTTTGTAAGTCTGATTGGCCTTCTCGAACCATCTGTATTTAAATGTCGGGTGCGTAATTGTTGCTATTAGCTTACGAGACTCTTCGTCGCTGAGCGTGAAAATGTTATCGAAGCGTCTAGTAAGTCCATCCAAACAAGCGTTTGCGAGTTTTGTTCAGTATCTTAAATTTCCCTGAGATGTACACTCGAGACTATTTTTAAGGATAGTTAAAGTCGGAAGGAGTATTCCATAACAGACGTTGTTATCTCCCTGAAGTATGTCCAAAGCTCGCGCTAATGGTGCCATTACTTGACAATATTCCTCTACATATGAAACATCGCTGGCAGTGAAGGAATCTTTGAGGTCCAACAATTCAAATAACCTTGGCAGATGGTCTTTACTGCTCCTAATCTGCGATAGAGCGTCGAACAATGAATTTCAGCGGGTCACTATAGGGTAACTGAAAGTGTGACCAACCGCAACAATGATTATTTCGGCGGATTTCGGCAATGCCGCTTTATTCCAGAGCTTTGTACACTTTGCGATGGTTTGTACATGGCGACTGTGTAGAAGATGATCGTCCTTTATGACATTAAGCAAATCGGTAGTTGCAACCAAGTTGTGTATGAGAGCTACATCGCAGGTGTCCTGGGAGTGAAACGGGTGCCTCGAACGATTCGATGTCCGACGAATCGAAACCGTCGAATTCAGATTCGGATTCCTCGGCGTCACTTGGAGTCTCTATCGAAATATCGTTTCTGTCTCTCGAATCGCGCAACATCGCCGCTTTTTTGTTAACCCCAAACTCTTCAAAGGCTTTAACAAAATGTTTGGCATTGTCCGTGACAGTTGCCACAATCTTGCGACGGTTCAATCCGTACGCTGCGTGAATATTAGATAAGATATCAGCAATCTTATTATACGAATGGTTACCTTTGAAACGCTTGCACGCTAAAGGGAAGGATTGACGTTTGAAATCTTCGTCGATGAAGTGACCCGTTACTACGATAAAACTCCTTCTTTTTGCAGACCATATGTCAGCAGTGGTGCAAACGAATTTAGCTTTTGATAGCCACTCGTTAGCCACTGTCACTCTTTGGTCGTTCATCAAAACGAAACACTCCGGTTCATACGAGAGATCGTCAGTTCATCAGAATTTGGAAATCGAGTCAGCACGACAGATTCACGTTCATGTGCACTTTGTAAATCTTTGGATGCAGCTCTTGATCGTTGGGTTTTCCTCTCATTGGTATCTGCAGCGTGCAAGATATCGTCAGGAGGGGTGGTCTAGTGCCCAAAAAGTAATTAATTAAACAGGGCAAATATCATCCAGAACGACTAAAGACTTTCAAGAATATTCTTGCCCTAGATCCCTACTAAATTTCGGCTTAGATTACGAGTCGGAGAAACTACCCGTAAATACACGAGCAACGCTGCTTGGCCGTGCGGCAGCGGTCACGCGGCAAGGTCAGAAAGACCCGTCGCGAAATGCTGGACGAAGCGCGGATCTCTGGGCGCTGAGGCCGATCAAAAATACCTCGTCGTCTACCGGTAATGAAAATGCGCAGGCAAATCGCACGGAAAAAGAATGCGTTACCCGGAGAGGCCGGGGCGAAACGGACACGTGCCGTCCTCGCTTTATTTTCGCAGGGTTTGCCCGTCGGAAGGCTGCCGCCGCCGACTAAGGCTACGAAGTTTTCACTCGCGAGGAAACGGCACAGAGACCCGCACTGCGCGCACTTGAAACAACTACTTTACTCAAACAAATAATTTTAAACAATAAACAAAGCGGATTCTCCCAAGATTCCCGGACAGATTCGCGCGCGATCTCAGTGCCCGTGTCCCGTGCGCCAATTTACGACGCCAAAAACGCAACGCTACGGTGGCACTTACGATGCACCATTCGACACCCGCGAATCCGAGATATTAATATTAACCGCGACGACGCACAAATTATTCCTGACAACCCAAAATCACGGTCGACGCCCCGACCGAAAGTACCCCGCGAACGACGAATCACCGGCGCGGCGGTGCGTCGACAAACGAATATTCCCTTCTACAATGAACTGCGAGAGACTTACCGGTAATGTGATACAAAATATCCGGTCCAAATAATTGCCAAATATCAGGGCACAGCCTTCTGTATAATCGATCAAGATCTTTGCCTCCTTCCTTTCTTCGCGATTATTTCGGATATTGGTCGCGTCGAGAGAGAGATGTCACAGCGCACCGTCGCGGTCAGCAGGTCCGAAAGAATCCCCGAACTCTCGTTCGACTCTTCGATCACGATCTCTCGACCCCCCGCTTCCCCCTGCCTACTCTAGTTCCCACGCCCTATCACTCACGATAACGGCGCCACGTAGGGCAGCCTCGTAATCGTAGATTCGCGCAGCGCTCGGGCGTGCTAATATTCAAATCGCGACTGGCGTAAAGTCACAGCCACGAGCGCGAAGAATTCTCGCGATGAGCGGATCCGGCGACGGGTCTTGAAGGAACTTCTCCGAGAACTCGGAGGCAGGCTGTTGGTTGTCGGAAGGCGCGGACGATGGCAATCCTCTACGCATCGTCCGGGATCGGTGGAAGTGTCATTTTCCTCGGTGTTTTGGAGGATCTCATCGACCAGTATTGTCGTCCCATGGTCGCTTCGTCCTCGTGACTCGCCCGGGTGCGGATAGTACATCCAATTTTTATTTGCCTTAATTAGTATTTTATCAAGTTACCGCTACTGAGCCCGTACGAATCTGTCCGAGAAAGGGATCTGCGCGCTGCGAGGCGCGCGCTGACTCTCTCTCGCTTTCGTCCTATAAACTCTTGTGACGGGAAAAAATACCGCGTTACAGTACTTAAAGTACTGCCCAGCTCTGGTCGATTCCATACTTCCTCGGCGTCGGTCACGCGAAAATATTACAGATATCGCGTGAAGACGTCCACGCGCGTACGATTTAGCATTTGACTAAAAAGATGGTATCTGTTTGCGCATGACGATATCATTTTTGTGTAAACCTAAAAAACTGGACATCCTCATTATGTATCAGGAATGCGGTGCAGGGAAAAGCCAACGTACACATTAAAGTATGGTGGAAACATTTGTGGTATATTTGCGAATGAGCTGAATCGAACATAGACGTATACAAATGTGGACAAACTGTTGTGTAACGTTTGTGTGTGTTGGCGAGCCGGTTTACTATTGTAAATCAAACATTCGATACCCAGGTGCGGATGGCCGACGCTCCGAGCATGGCCGACGATTAGCTTTTAGTCGGCAGCAGGTTGGCGGCCGATGGTCAGATCTCGGCGAATGCCCAGCATCGGCTAAACTGTCGATTGACAACCACTCCAACGTTGGGCTCAATAGTTGGCAAAACGCTGCTTACCAGAGTTGAGCCGGCGCTGGCGTAACCTCATAATGATGCGTGTTTGCCGATATCAAGTGGCCGTTCGCTCATGACGTCGAACGATTTTGGCCCAGTACCTGCTAACGACGTTCAGCCAACGTCCAACACCAAATATTTATAAACAATGATTTTTTTTTTTTTATTTGCGCGACTGCTGAATCCTTTTTTATTATGCCAGATCCCTTTATTATAGTTTTATTTACAGTACTGTAGTGCAGACAGCCTAAGTTTCATCGATGCTATTAATTAAAGTGTGAATACAAAAATGAAATAATAAAACTTAGACAATTTAAAGCAATTGGTAAGTTAATATTAGATGGAGATGCAGTAGATATGCAGCTTATCCCTTAATAACATCCCAGCTTACCTCTTATATATAAGATTCGAAAAAAAACTTTCAAGGTGAGCATAGCCGAGCGCGTAAGAACATCGACTAGTAGTCCCGGGGTCATGGGTTCGAGCCCCCATTATCGACGAAAAAATGTATTCTGCTAATTCGAATGTGTGAAGAGAAAAAACTGAAAAAAAGTAATTGCAGGATGATAAAAGAACATTTAAAAATCGGACAGATCGATAAAAAAAAATTTTTATTGCTTATTAATATTTTTCATTTAATGTTGGCTGGACATCGGCAGCCAACATTGGGGCAACGTCGTTTGACAACGTAGGGCCGATGTTATCATCCCAAGGTTAAATGGTAGTCGGGCCTAAGTTGGCGACCAGAGTCGGGTCGACTTTCCAACTCAGACGGTCATAGTTAGTCCAACGTCAGCCCGGCTCTAAAACCGCACCTGGGTAGCTTATATTATGGAATACAGCGAATAACTTTGAATGCTGGTGTACGTTTACGCAGGGTACCACAGTTCTTGTGTAAGGCTAAAAAATGATGCTTCTGTCCGTGTAGGAGAAATTAGGCGTACATATATGATGACGTATTAATGAAAGTCTGTTCAAAACGTTGCCGTACATTTCTAACAGTGAAGGGTCGAACCGTCGTGCATATAGTTGTGAACAAATTGTAGTGAAAGGTTTGTGAATGTGCTAGCTTGTTCATGTACGATCGAGTTCCGTAAATTTGAAGCCGCCTCACGCGGTGTATAAGAGATTTGTACAGGGTTGTAAAAAAGTAAACGTCGCATCACTAATCTCATAAGATTGTTTGTTCATAACGGTGTTCTTGTCACGTGAAAAAATCTTCAGGCTTGAATATAAAAAATTGTTGAAGTTTCATTTTTTAATCTAAACAATAAAGAAATTATATCTAATAACACCCCCCCCCCCCCTCCCGCCCTTGTTAATGACTAAATATGGTGGGGAAAGATACTTTTTTTTTTATTAACATATAATGTTGTGGTATATGTATTTAATCTTCTACTAATCTATACATTTTCGTATTAAAAAAGATTTAATTAAGTACAACTTCGCGAAAAAAAACATGCCATTCCGTACCTAGTCTCAAAAGTTGCGCAATTTCATAGAGAATTTTTATATTTTTTTCTTTTTAATATTCATTATGACTAAGTTGATGAAAATCGATATTTTCCACTTTATGGTGAAGTGAAACACGCTGTCTGTCGCTCTCTCTCGCTCCACCGTACGACCAATCGCGATATCTCTCTCACACTCCTGACTCCGTCACGTGATTTTCACTTCACCTTAACGTCGTATAACACAACTTTAGACTAAACAAAACATTTCTTTAAAATATGCATAATTTTGTTCACTTAAACTGAAGAAAATTTCATGTGAGAAAATGTTCGATACGATTGAAAACTTCCAAGATATTCATGATTTAAAAAGAAGCCTTACCGAAAAAATCTAATTTTTATAAAAATCATACGGTGGAAAATTTCGATCGGAGGCCCAAATAAAAGAATACGTGACTTTATTTTATCAAAAGTTTGCGAAAAAAAAAATTGTCCTAATTATTGAAGGTGGTCAGGATCAAAGCACGAAAATTTCTGGTGTAATGCCCCGTATATAGTCGGACCTTTATCCGGGACTACCTCTTGCAACGCTGTACCTTTAAAACATGAGAGCTAACCTGACCATAAAAATATACAGTATAAGGTCAAAGTGGGGAATATGGACCGGTCCATATTTAATTGATTTACGTGTTAATCGGGGTGGTCCATATTCACCACGTTTACCTTACGACCACATAACCATATATGAGTTACCGTCAAGGGAGCCAATGCAATTGACTTTAACCTTCGGTAACCCTACCGGCTGCTCAAGTACTTGCCTTCTCTCGTTTCTCCTGCATAAATGTACCTCTCCGGATGGCGTTATGCATTTGGTAATGAGGGAACGGTCACTCTCGCATTATGATATAGTGTGTTACACCAATTCCGTAGGGGCTACGGGCTCCTTCACTCGACTATTTAACCCCCGATTGCCCTCCGGTCAAAGGACGGTACTCATGCGTTTCACTGCAATGTTCGACTTTAGCGTCATTTCGATTACGCCACAGTATTTGTTGAAATGACAGTATTACGTAACCTCATTTGGCATATTGATTCTCTGTATAACGATCAATGTTTATGACAAAAAATATAAGCTAAGATGTAAAAACGCGTAATTAAACCATATTCAGATAAACAAGTTAGTAGTTCACGGTGTCATATCGATAAGCCCGTGAGATCGGAATATCAAGACAACTATTACCGATGCAATTTTTTAAATGTATCTCTCTAATACAATTGTCGATATGTTCCTCTCCGACACAACTTTTTGAATATTGTGTTTCTTAAATCCTAAAATAATAAATATATACTATAGAATTCAAAAAGCATAAACTAAACAAAACATTTAAAATGCCCAACTGCAAAAAGAATGACATTACAATATTACATATGTCGCTATGGAAAGAATAAAATAATAACCGTTCGTTTATAATTTGAATAATAGTCGGGATGCCTTCTCTTCGCCTGCTTAATAGTATCTATATACACTAACTAATAAGGGGTGTCCCGCTCACCCCTAATATAGGGGTGAGTGTGGCCCAGTGGATCGAAGCGCGACTCACGCAGTAGCCCGGGTTGGATTCCCGACAAGTACCAAGAATTTTCTGCGGTGCTTTTTCTGCGAAAAAATGGCTCGGAACCCACTGTCATAGTAGGACTAGAGGAAAGGTCGAACGTCTCGGTATGAGAAACCGAAATACCGGAAAGTGTCGCGGATTCGATTCCCGAGCCTTCAAGTCCCGTACGTGAAAGAAAAATGAACGAGGACGTAGCTCCGGTGATAGGATGTATGAACTACGACTATAACCGCATGTCCGAGACTGTCAAAATTGACACCTGACGGGACGCGACGAAGCTCCGGACCCAAGAATCGAACTGGCGACAACGGATAAAGAAGGAGGGGAGAGAAAAAGTTAAGGAGCCCGTAGGCCTTCGCGGATCCGTGTAACAACACAATACAATACTAGATAATTGTTTTGATATGATTTTTTCTGCTTTTTAGAAGTACAGGATAAATCGCTAAATCTTGGATGTACTCAACATATATAACTGCCTGCGATATCGAAAATGCATAGAGGTATTCATTAAAGGGAAGCCTAAAGCCCCTTTCACTCGTTCTCACATGAACCCTACGGCGCTCTCTCACTCGCTCTCGGCCGCTCGATGCACGGGTTTAGCCTCGCCTTAAGGGAAGACCAAACACGTATGAGTACGAAAGAGATAGCGCTAAAATTTTAAATCCTTTTTTTCCGAAACGATTCTATAAAATGACAAAAAATTGCGGGGCGCACTGCGTTAATTTAACACGCAGTGCGGCCCGCAATTTTATTTTTATTTTGTAGAACTGTTTCGGAGATGTGGTTTCAAAATATTTTGAGGTTACGTTGCTCTTTAACCCCACCTTAAGGGGAGTCTAAACCCCCTTTCCCTCGCTCTCACACCAGTCTTATGGCGCTGAGTTTCTCCCACTCGGTCGCTCACCACACAGATTTAAATTCGCCTTAAGGTAGTCCTTGCGAATAGTGTTCACTTCACACTAGTATAAAAATCTGAAAAACATCACACTAGTTTTACTTCACACTAGTATAAAAATCTGAAAAAAACAAGCGTACTAAAGATGCCGCAAGGATTAATTTTGCATAACAATAATTCCAAAATATTATTAACAAATTGATGAAAAATAAAATTGTTCAACAAATCTTCCGGAAACATTACTTTTTTCCAAATAAAATTATTTGTTTATTTTTCTGAAAACGTATGAATTTTTTCAAATTTTTAAATTCACTTTGAATTTTTTGACTTTCCACACGTTTTTCTCATATTAAAAAACGAAATCAAAGTGAATATAAAGGTCTGAAAAAATTCATACGTATTCAAAAAAATTAACGAATAATTTTATGCAAATTATTCGTTATTCAACTATTCAAATATTATGCAAAATTAATCCTTTTGGCATCTTTAATACGCTTGATTTTTTTTTCAGATTTTTATACCATCGCGAGACGTGTCTACAAATTCGCTCTCATTTCTCTGAAACTTATGTGAAGTGAACACCATTCGCATGGACTACCTTAAGAAGTGATGATTACAATATGAAACTGAAATCGATAAAAATATATTTGCCGATGAGCTTTATTAACCACATTCTTGCGTGCATGAATAATTAACCGATACATTTTATTATCGGATATCGATCCTCACGCTACTGTCAGAATAATAATAAACGATATGCATCATAGAATTTGCAATTAATAAAAATTGACTACTATATGGACCGTCTAACTCCAGAAGGATCTTACTCCAAAAGCCGATATGCCCTTATGGAATGAGGTCATCGATAGTGATTATAAGACAAATTACTGAACGGTCATTTTTAATAAAAATCGTTTCTTGTTAACTGTTGCAGTACAATATTAAGAAACGGGAGGAGGTCCAAGAGATGATGCCACAGGAAGAACCAAACCCTCTCATGCGTAAGAAGAAGACACCTGAAGAGCTTGCAGCTGAGGCCGAAGCTGAGGATGAGGATGAGTTCACCAGTAAGTAAATGTTCTATCGCATTCAACATCCCCGATAATACATTGCAAAAAAATCACTCCGCATTCCTAATTAAGACAATGTACCATCGGAGACTATGATTGAACTAATTAGGCAGGTGGTATTTAGATCTGTCCATAGTAGCAAAATCAAACCAAGTACAGGGTACGACCGCGTTTCTTCTAACCGCATAATTCCGAACGACCGCGTATTTCTGAAAATGACGACCGCGTAAGTCCAATTCAGTCTCTTCTCCTACATTTTCGTGCATTTTCTCGTATTCGAGCATCGGACATATTCCGTCATTTTACCATAAAGGAGAAGCTATCCCATCCGGCAGCCTCAATATGCGCCAATTGTTATTATTGATCAAATTTTACCTCTTATAAAAAGCTTATTTTTCTTAGGAAAACAAGTGAATGCGTAATCAATGTGCAAATTTAGCAATGTATGGAATTATTTTATTCATTAAAAATTTTCGTCTATGGGGAATCAAAGGCTTGTTAACGTTAGCAAAGCAACAAATAGAATAAATATAAAATGCGTAATTTATAAAATGGGATTTTTCTGGGTCTCCCTTAAATTACAAAATGAATTTCATATTCAAATTAAGAAGTCAGTTTCGAACTATGACTTGTGCTGCGAAATACATAGAGTATATTTCTGCGCGCTTATATTACGGTCAATTCTGTGCATAGAATTTTGTGTACCGAAAGGGACGGTGGGCAGGTAGCGGGTTATCCAACTTACGCGGTCGTGCCTAATTGGATTGGCTCCCGAGGACCGAAGAAACGCGGCCGTGTACTGTAGGCAGAAATTCAACCATCCCCCTCCAAGTTGATATATATAGATATACATGTACGTATACTATTCGAAGTCTCGCCCGGCGCTGCAACCTTCATAACTCGGCACCGAAAGTTATTGGGGATTTAGTCAAACTCTCGGATTATCTGAACTACCCAGATAGCCAACCGTAGCATAGAAAAAGAAGGGCAATTGCTTGCCATCAAGCTTTGCTGTTTCCTTACCAGCAATATTGCAACAATAGTTTCTAGCACGAGATTGCAGCATATTGGTAGCAAAAATCCAGCAACGGTTGCTATAAGCTCATTTATTATTATTAGCGGCCGTGAAAGAGATCAAAATTCCTCCTCATCAGAAGCCAACCTTTGCTTACACATTTTATGCTTGTTTTTCTTAATGCGATGAATGAGTTCGTTAACGGGTTGATAATGAATTACGTTACGTGATAATGAGTTATTTAAGAGTTTCTAAAATTTCACGCAAAATAACCGTGAGTCAAGCAAATTAACCTTCGTAGTGAGTCGCGAAGCACCAGCAAAAGCCTTGTTGACAATATGCTTCTAAGAATTTTTCGGCATTGAATGCTGGCAAAAACATATGTAAATGCGGACGCACATGCCGCAATTTTGCCGTCATCACGTGCGGTTATATGCTGTCCGGGTAAAAGCTATCTGGGTATATGCGAAAACACTGCAATATTCCTAGGTACCCTGTTATGGTACGCCAATGCATTCCTGCTAAGCATATTGATCTTTCCGCCCTCTCGGACTATTACCGTACCAGTGTTGTGGAGAACTACGGCACGATTTGTGAAGAATGATGAAAACTCAATTTTGAATATACTGTAACGAATATGAAAAGTATAACGAATAGGACTGACTAATACTGTTCGCGGCTTGACAATAGACATACGCTAACACAATGGTCGAGAGCACAAGAGTGTTTTGGTCGGAATGTGGAATACAGTAGAACCTCGATTATCCGAACGAATTGGGACCGAGACCAGTTCGGATTAACGATTATTCGGATTATCGAATTATGAATAAAAATATTATAATAATAACATACGTAATGAATATGAGTTTTTAAAAATATAAATTCGCATACAAACATTATATATTTGTGGTATTCTATGTGAAATTGAACGGTCAAAAACCCCACCCTCCCCAAAAAAGTTAAAATTTCACCACAATTCATGATTATTTACAAGGGATTTTTGTAATTTTTTCAGAATTTTTATATCGTATTTTTTTGTGATATCGAAAAATTGAACTTTTTTAAAAACCCTCCATATTTTAAAAACTATTAATCATACCAAAAAACGTTTAAAACATAAAAGTTGCAGTTTTCAATGAACCTTTGAAAACAAAATTTTGTAGATTTTTTTGAATACAATAAACGTCCATTTCTATGAAAAATAGACAAAAATATTATTTTTCAGCCAATACGTCATGTTCGATTTTTCTTAAAAAATTTCAGAATATACTCTCATGTACGTTGAGTCATCTCATATTTTTGTTTGGATGGGCGAGACGTCCGTTTGATAGCTGTGCTCCGTTTAAGATCGATTTTTCATAAAAGAAAAGAGAGATAGCTATTACTTCCCATTGAATTATATAAAAATGGTGACACTATCGACAATAATGGAAGTTACAAGATCAAATAAAAAAGGATCGACGATTTTTCATAAAAAAAGGGAATGAAGAATCGATCTGAAACGGAACGCAGCTATCAAACGAACGTCTTGCCCATTCAAACAAAAATATGAGATCACTCTACATACATGAGAGTATATTCTGGAAATTTTTAAGAAAAATCAAACATGACGTATTAGCTGAAAAAAAATATTTTAGTCCATTTTTCATAGAAATGTACGTTTATTGCATTCAAAAAAATGTACAAAATGTTGTTTTCAAAAGTTCATTAAAAACTCCAACTTTTATGTTTTAAACGTTTTTTTGCACGACTAATTGTTTTTAAGATACGGAGGATTAAAAAAAAAAGTTCAATTTTTCGATATCTCAAAAAAATACGATTCAAAAATTCTGAAAAAAATGACAAAAACCCCTTGTAAATAATCATGAATTGTGGTGAAATTACAACTTTTTTGGAGAGAGTCGGATTTTTGACCGTTCGATTTCACATGGAATACCTCATATACTTTGTCAAACGTATTGTCAAACGTTTACTGTAAGTATTCTTTTTGATAAAGTCGTCCATATGGTTATATAAGCGCATAATACAAACTTGCACACGCCTGCAACAAAGTAATGCTCGGCGATATGTAACAACGAAATTTTGCGGCATGGTTCGAATAATAAATGTTCGGATAAAATAAATTCCTGTTCGGATAACAGCAGATCGGATAAAATAAATTCCTGTTCGGATAACAGAAGATCGGATAAAATAAATTCCTGTTCGGATAACAGAAGATCGGATAAAATAAATTGCAGTTCTGATAATCGAAGGTTTCCGATAATCGAGGTTCAGATAATCCAGGATCTACTGTAATATCCGCCCCAAATGCGAACACGCGCTTTCTTATTCAGCTCGGATTTATATCACTGGAATCACGTTGTTACAATACACATGAGATATCTTTCTCCGAATGTGCGTCACACACGTTGTGGCTCCGTTGAGTCAAAGTCGACGAGCGGTAAAACTAAAGAACAATCCTGGCCTGCCGCGATAAGAACATGTATCGACGATTCAAGGCCTTAAATCTAATCGAATCTGAATATATTTTGCGCTCTTCGATTTTGTGTTCCGGCACTGCGCGTGCATCCACAACGTGCCCAGAGTTTGTGGGAAAAGCATCTGCTTTCTCACGTCTATGGCGTGGCAACGAAACGTGGGTAATTTCTGCACGTTCGATAGCTCGTGTGCCGCGGTTCGACGAACCGTTATACGGATTCATACGGGCGAACCGGGCCGGGGGATGAAAAGCGGGATAGACCGAGCTTGATGGAGGAGGCAACGACGAATAGCCGTCACGGAACGGTGACGGGGACACCCGATCAATAATTGGGTAACAAGCCGTGATAGAAATCAAACGGAACAGGTCCAGCTCTTGAGCAAATCGAGCGGGTGTCGATAAATTTTTGCGGTATTTATGGTTATTAAGGCTGGCGAGCTCGCTAGTAAGATTAAAGTCATTAGTCATGTCTCCCTGCTAGACTAATGTTCAATTATAAAGAGGATACAGATACATATTTATCAGATACACATTTTCTTAGTAGGAAAACTGGTGAATATGGCTCAAACTGTAAATCAATAACACATGGATCATATTCACCATATTTACCCTATATCAAATCTTTAATAAATAAGTCCCTGTGCTATATTTGATGATTGTAAACTCCAGTTTTACGCATGCGAAAATTGAATTTTTTTTTTACGAAATCACACCGTGATGCCTTTAGTTGAAAGCCGATTGTCTATTCATAGCCAAACGTGCGTAGGGATAAAAACAGGAATGCGAAACACGGATTCTTATTTGAAAACTGGGACTAGTAATCATAGCTAACTAAATTGCGGCTGCGGAAGGACTTCGTGTGGAAAATATGAAGAGACGAAACGGCTGCTAAACGACCTACGATATGGGAACTATCTAAAGTCAGGAGCTCCCTTAACACAGATTAGAATAGTTGCACAATGAAGATATGCGAACATCGTACAATTTCAGTTCTTTAATCAAAAGGATCATCTATAAATTTAATTGCGAGAAACGGTGCCTACATTGTGATTCATTAACGACAAAATCGATCAGTCATTTCCTGGTGGAGTGTCCATTATTCCAGCCTCACAGCTTTTTATAGAACTTTGTATTCTCTCATACCCTTGAATCCCTCCCAACAGAGAATATCCAAAATCTGGTCTTCTCCGTCGTGTCTCTTAGTTGCAAAAATCATTTATCCGCACTTTCGGATTAATTTGCGTTAAACCTTGTCATACTTTGAGTTTCTACTTTACTAACTTCCACTCAACACATCGCGTATTATGAAACGAGCATTGTGACAAATTAAGTCGTACCAAAAATGCGTTTTAACTACTGTTAGGTCTTGCGATCAAAACGTCACAAAAGTGACATTGATGAAGTGTCGCATGTGACAAACGTGTATTTAGAATAGTGGTTTTCTTACTACACGTTTGTCGCATGTGACACTTTATCAAGACAATGCCCAGGTTCGAACCTGACCTTTCGGAAATTTATTCGCGTCTGGGCTGAGAATGCATTATGAAACTGACTCGCTGTTTGCAACTAAACACTCTTCACTACGGCGAACTGAACGAACACTCTACATGTCCGTGGCATACCGTAGTAGCGTAGTGAAATAAGAAACCTAACAGTTTATGTTGCACTGGCCTACAGTCAACCGAGCTATTAGTAGCGCGGATGCACTGTCCTGTCTCTCCCTACTCTGATGTTCATTGAAAAATATTGAATCCTCATATATGAATCTTTCACTATATCACTCCTTATTTTTTAATCAAATCTGACGTCATTATTTATCATTTTTTTAATTATTTGAATCGATCATTTATTATAAACAATTATGAATCGGGATAATCAAAGTCACTAATAATAAAAACTTTAAAGTATTTTGCATATGTTTCTATATTTATTACAATTTTTCGAATTGATTTTTCTGTGAGAAAGTTCGCTGATCGATTTTTGGCTTCCTCATAGAGGAGTTACGGGCAAACTTGTAAGAAATTAGGAGGCCATGTGCAAATTACTTTGCAGTTTTTTCGTAACATAAAAAAATGTCTACATCTCGTAAAATTTAAATCGTCAAAGTTTACCACAATCGGGTAAACCGGCCAATGAATGGACAGTTAAGCAGGCGAAAAGCCAATGAATATACATTTTTTATGGACGTGCTCTTATGGAAAGTGTCCATTCATTGGCTGGTTTACCCTATTTATTGTAGAAAGTCGCTACCTGAAATTTGCATACTTCATCGTTTTGAGATCATGTCTTATGGATTTTTCTGTACAGATGACGAATCTCCAAATTATTTAAATCCTACAGCGATATTTGATGCGGAAACGCACAATCGGACGCAAAATAAAAATTTTATGCAAAATTAAAAAATTTCGGAATCTCATCAAATTTGAACGGTTGGAATCATTTTTGCCAAATCTAATAATACCAAACATTGTACAGTGTGAGCTCATTCAATCGCTGCATTTCAGCTCTATACCTTCATGTTTACTAGATTTTGACCGCTTTTAATTATTCAAAAACAAAATCCAAATTCTATAAAATTTTATCGGTTGGATAGATTTACATAGATAGTTCCTCTATGAGGAAGTAAAATTGGTAAAATAAAATGATATCCAGTTAGTGACTCACGATTGTTTTTATTGGAAATTACATTTATGAATTAGATGGATGACTAGTTGAAGATTAAATATCCAAGAATCGGAATATTTACGAGTTCTTCTTGCTTTCTATCTCCTGTATTGTTCGATTGAATGGGCGATAATCGATTATCATAAATGTTGAATTGCAAGTAATAAAATATTTCAACGATACAATATAAGATTTGGTTTTTTTCTGCTGTTAATAGCAATATCCAAAATATTTATTTAAAGTTGTTTCTAATATAAATATCCAAACTAAGTGTGTCCCGCAATATATATGAGTTGAATTCAATGACGCTCTAAGGTTTTGAATTCAAAGATCTTGTGTGGGATTTAGACAGGCCCTCCAAGGGATAAGTATTGTTCCGGCCGTGCAGCTGCTTCTTTTATCGATCCGATCGGAGGCCTCCCACGCCCCTAGCTCGTTCGTTGCATCAGCTGCCCCCTTCCATTGGTCATTATCGATCGGTTTCATTGTATTGCCTTGCTTATTTTAATAATTCTACAATCGTGATATGTATAATAATATTCTCATCAAATAAATTGGTTTCATAAATTTCGTTTAATTACAACAGTTTTGAAATTCAAATGAAATTCCTGCATTGCTTCTATAAAAAGTTATTATCTTATTCAATTGAATTTGTGGTTGCCTCATAGACGAAGCTATGTTTTTGTAAAAAAAAAAAAAAAAAAAAACACTGAGTTTTTAATATCAGAGTACTTAAAACAGTCCAAAACGTCGAGAAATGCGATTTTTAGCTGGGGGAAGGTGCGTGTGCGTGCGCGTGCGCGTAGACACTAGTGGAGTGATCACATCTCTTCCATCGGTGCAATTTTCATGAAGATCGAGGCCTGGTCGAGATTTTACGCGGTATTGATATTTTTCTAAAAATGGGTGTGGTAGCTTCAACTTACGTAAATTTGAGTTATCGTTCCAAAACTGCATACAAAGATCAAGAACCTTCGGTATTGGATTTGGCTGAAATCTATCCAAGCGATCACATGTTATGGAGATTGTTTTTTTTATTTATTTCAAAACCGGTCTCATTCAAGTAAAGGTAAAGGTAACGAGCTGAAATTTGACACGGGTGTGGACTAAAATTATGCAATGTTTTGTAATAAATTTGGCGAAAATGGATCTAACCGTTCAGATTGAATAACATTTTTATGGTTCTTATAAATTCCTGATTATTAATAACATATTTTAAACCTTGTTTAGACATGCGAAAATCCTTTTAATAATAATTTTATATTAATGATTTGACACAATTTTATTTATCAAGCCTTATTTTACTAACTTAATAATGAACAATTTATTTACTGGACGTTTACCCTCACCGAAAAGAATTAATAGGGATCTAGTAGTGACTACTGGAGGTTCAGTAGTCACTACACATGTTGTTACTACTTCATAGTAGTTACTCTTCAACAGTCAGTAATTATTACTGGGGACGTGGTAGTTCCTGCATCAGTAATTACTACTCATAAGTAGTTCTATTCCAGGATTCAGTAGTTAATGCATAAGCAGTTGTTGCAGATAAGTATTTACTACTCGGCACAACAGTAGTTTCTGCATAAGTAGTTGTTACTTCTGTGTAGTTACTATTTGAATCTCGAGATTCAAAATAGTAACTACACAGAGGTAGTAACTATTTATACAGGAACTATTGCTGTCTCAAGTAGTAAATTATTATCTGCAATAACTGCTTATCCAGTTAATTATTAACTATTGAATCCTGGAATAGAACTACATGTAAGTAATAATTACTGACTGTTGAGGAGTAACTACTAGGAAGTAGTAACACCATGTGTAGTGACTACTGCAATGACAGCAGGGACTACTGAACCTCTAGTGGTCACTACTGGACCCCTAGTAGTTCTTGTCGGTGAGGTGCCCAGCAGTGAACTACTGTAGTAGTACTAGTATTTATTGCGTGTACACCCTTTCGGGTCTTTACATTTGCTTTATACACATCTTGTTCATACATTTTCATCTTAACATACCGTATAATCATGTCAATTGTGTTTCATTTATACCATTTTCCTTCTCTTTTCGCTGTAGTCTCTCAAATTCTTTAATATAATCACATATAATTGCTATAGGTTTGCTTTTTAGACTATTTTCTATTTTGCACTTTATTTTCCAATCCTCGTTGCACGCTAACCATTCATCCATTCTCGCGACTAGTTCAACATTCATTCTCTCTCTTGCTATTTTACATTTAAAAATATGTACCATGTTTTCTTCGTCTTTTTTACAGAAACTACAAATAATATCACGGAAGCCTTTATTTGTACTCTTGCCAATATTCCCACACCGCAGTCTTGCCCATGTTTCCTTGTGATCCGCCCTTAGCAGAGAACTACTGGAAAGTACGAGAATTCCCAGTAGTAAACTACTGAAAACTACGGGAATTCCCAGTAGTTAACTACTGGATATTCATAGTAGTTTGGAGTAGTTAACTACATGGGAATATACGAGTTAACTACTCAAAATACCCAGTAATGTTCAGTAGTTAACTGCTCGAGACTTCGAGTAGTTTTCAGTAGTCCGCCGATGTTGCACTGGACAGTAGTTCAGTAATTTATTAGTAGTTAACTACTGGATACTGCCAGTAGTATATCACAGTAGTTTTCAGTAGTTCTTTTCGGTGAGCGATAATCCATCAATATTAGACCCTGGTTATATTGTCATGATTAACTATCGATTGCATTTTGAATGTTGCTTTATACAATTTGGCCCTGAGCGGCGTTGCACTTATTAGCGCCAACGGTGATGTTTCACATCGGTCGGCTTATGGTAGTACTTGCGGTACTGTCCCGCCAAACGTGAGTTTCAGAGAAAATTTCGAACACTTCTTGATGGGATAAAATTCTGAAAAAAATCAACTGCATGGTAAGTGCTGCAAAGATTGTTTTTGTGAAATAATAATTCCAATTTGTCATTAGCACATTGAAGATAAATATTATTATTCACGAAATTACCCGGCATCTTAACTATTTTCCTTCATAAAAATAATTCGTTTATTTTTCTGAATACGTATGAATTTTTTTCAGAATTTTTTATAATCTTTGAAACTTGCGTTTTTCACAGCTTAAACGCAGTAAAACGCGATTTTCAAAGATTAGAAAAAATTCTAAAAAAATTCATACGTATTCAGAAAAATAAACGAATTATTTTTATGAACGAAAGGAAAGAAGTTGCCGGATAATTTGTTGAATGATAATCGCTATCTTCAATTTGTTAATGACAAATTGCAATTATTATTTCACAAAAACAATCTTTGCACCACCTCCCATGCACTTGATTTTTCTTCAGATTTTTATCTCATCGAGAAGTGTTCAAAATTTTCTTTGAAACTCACGATTGACTGGACTGTATCGCAAGTACTACCTTAAGACAGTTACACCGATTTTCTGGTTATATCGCTGTGTGCGTATGTACGATGGTTTGCTCAGTGTATAGAGCGATAAGGTTTCGTCTCCTTGGTATAGGGAAAAAGTGGTGTATATGACCCGGTTTACACATCATTGTGTTACGTGTTAATCGGTTTTAATATTTCCCGCTTTGCCCCTGTAGAAAGGATACTTATCGCGTTTGCGTTTTAATTGAAACGATCAGTACATGAACCTCACGTAGCCTAAAAGTATTCTCACTACCGATGAAACCTCTCCACCGATTCGAATATCCCCTACTTCATTGTTTTTAGCTATACAATTGTGGCTATGCGAATCGCTGAATAGAATCATTAAATTATTCATTCCGCATTATTAATTACGAAATGTGCAGTTTAACGGTTTATAATCAATGATTATTATGATATATCTTTTTCTGTGACCCGATTATTATTTTCATATATGAGGTATTCTTTATCAACTGGGCCACTTTTTTCGGTCGACCTGTCAGATGTTTTTTAAAATTTGCCTGTTTGTAGTACTACGTGAGAGATGCTTCTGAGATTTTTTTTAAAGATTTTCAAAATGCACCCTTCGGTATTTACGTTTTTTTTTAAACATTCAGTATATCTCGAAAAATATTGGTCACTCAAAAATTTTCGAATGATGTTAGTCATAATTTTCCCGATAAGGGAAAGTCCACGTTTCGTGAAAAAAAAAATTAAATAATTTTTTTCTACTAAAAACACACCTTCGATTCTGCTCCCAATTTTACAGAATATTTGGCATTACATGAAGATTCTGAGAAAAAAAAAACCCAAAGTGGTACCTGCGGTTCTTCCGTACTAAAAAAATAAACAAATTAAAAATAAAAACCTCTATTTAAAAAGAAAAAGATTCCCAACGATGTGAATCAAATTTACCGACTACGGGCAAACCCCTTTCAGTTATCTAAATAATAGTCGAGTTTATACGAATCTATGTGAATTAAATTTTTTATTTTTTTATTCCTTTAGTACGTAAGAATCGCAGGTACCACTTTGAGATTTTTTTTTTTTTAGAATCTTCATATAATGCTTCATATAATGTTAAAATTGGAACTAGAATCGAAGAGGTATTTTTAGTAGAAAAAAATAATTATAACGTTTTTTAAAGAAAAAATGGACTTTCCCTTATCGGGAAAATTATGACAATTCGAAAGTTGATACAAAATAAAAATGTTAATGTCCCTACGAATATTTTGCATTTCAAAAATCAAAAAAAGATCACAGAAGCACCTCTCAAGTAGTACTACAAACTGGCAAATTTTAAAAACATCTGAGAGATCGACCGAAAAAAGTGGCCCGGTTGGTAAAGAGTGCCTCATATTCTGGTTGGTAGAGAGTGCCTCATATTCCGTGACTATTATTTTTATTATCAAATATTTATGGATTTTTAGCAAGTTTAGTTAGTGAATTTCGTTCAAGATTCACATGACGCAACAATAACTTGTAATGATTTTCAAGCTTACAAACTATATAAATACATGTCAAGTAAGAGGCTAAATACCCATTTCCTAAATAACCTAAAATTTCATAAAAGGTTTTTACCTACCTATATCAAAATGCGATGCAATTCAATTAGCTATGGATGCTTTCTCGGTTACTTCGAGTATTTAATATTTAATATCGCTGAGCTAACACTGGAGTGTATTATCACCGAAAAACATCTTAAACACATGTAAACAATTAATTGTATCGAGGAAATACGCGAAAACGTTTTCACAATATCACAGTCGATTAACTGGATTCCTTTGGCATTTGTTACAGAGCTGAAGAACTCATTGGAAACGCAAGTAAGTGAGCTCAAGACGCAGATCGAAAATAGATGCAGCCTGCAATGAGTCGGTCAATCCGAGTGGTCGAGGTCGATGGCATCAATGGGTGTCATCGGGGTCGGCCGAGCATCCCGATCCCCACAACCATCAGAGCGAGAGCGCAAGTGCGAAGAAATGATAACGAACGAAATAAAGAAGAGTACAGTAATTCGAAAGATCAGCCGAAAGAATGGAACGAAAAGGAATAAGGATCAAGCGATTCGAAGGCAACGGCGGCGACGACGACGACAACGACAACAACAACAACAAAAACGACAAAAACAAACAAGTCGGTTAATATCAAAATCAAAACAAAGTTCGCTTACGAAAATATTTGTCGACAGCAAGAGGAAAATCCAGGTTGGCGATGTTGACTTCGTGGTAAACAAAAGCACAATAATCACCGTCAAATCTTCGAGTCGACGGAAGATCCTACGTCATAAGCAGGGAGCACAAGCTGGGTAGAAGGAGCCACCAAAAGAATGAATTAAGGAAATGAAAATATGATACACTTAACATATATACATACATATATTATATATATATCTATATATATATATAACTAACACACAATACATACACACGCGCACGTACACACAGCCACAGTGGTATGCATTCAAATCGGATAATATTCAAACGCGGAATCGATTCAATTTTTCAATACGGTTGTACGAGATGCACTCGTGCGAGAGAAGCAGCTGTACGACGTCGTGAAAATTCTACAATCTTACACGACAGACGGGACAATTTCCTCGTCGAAGAATTCAACGGAAGAGACACAAAGTACACGGTGAAGCGGATGAATCGTGGATAGGGATGCATTGCGAGACAAGCTTTATCTTCGATTTATTCATCTAACCGATCACAGGCGATCGATGCTCAACAAATTGGCGATGGAAAGTAGTCACCAATAAATTGGAGATGTTGACGATAACAATGGAAAAGAGACTTTTCTTGGTAAATTGAAGTAGCTTACGGACCCGAAGGAATTGCAGAAGCATCTTGGGACTCACGATAAGTTGACGACAAGCGGACATAACGGTGGAACAATAGAAACTGGAATGAAAAGTGTACGCCACCCAATGAAATTCCGAACGTTACTGGGCCAATCACTCTGCCGCGTACAGAAGGAGAGAGTACGAGAAAGAAATGAAGATAGAGAGATGAAGGGGCGGAAAGTGAGGAAGGCGAACATCATGCCATTGACGAAAAGGGACCATTGTTCCATCTCTTGATGAATACTCCTGGCTGGCTGGCTTGATTGCACTCTGTTTCTCCATCGCGCCATGTACCTCTCATTTCCTCCGAATCTTTCGTCGACATCGGAACGAACACAGCTTCGGAGATCTTTCGTTCGCTGCCAGCGCAAACTTCTCTCGGACGAGGGTCGGTCAACAGTCGGACAGCGAAGATGTACCAATGGTAAAGGAATGTCTCTTGGCCGAATGCTGATTAATTTCTAAACGCGGGTTTTAACGGATCGGCGATAATCAACGCCTACAGTGAAACGAACGAAACAACCAATCGCTGCAGGGAGACGAGACGTTCGACAGCCTGCACGACGAATCTCCCTGCCGTAAAATAATTTTTGGCAACGTGACAATATTTCGCAATGAACTTCGACTCGGCGCAAAGATCGATTAAGAGGTCTTCTTGGGACATTTCGTATCGTCGAATATTGATAACTCAAGAGGCATAAGCGGCGAAAATAATCGGGCAGTCAAAGAAT
The DNA here is from genome assembly GCA_963922035.1 of Amblyjoppa proteus. Lineage (NCBI taxonomy): Eukaryota > Metazoa > Arthropoda > Insecta > Hymenoptera > Ichneumonidae > Amblyjoppa > Amblyjoppa proteus. Next base: position 24,650,005 of record OY998232.1, read on the forward strand.
TAATATCGGAATGAGAAGAGTGACGAGTAAAGCTGAATGATTTTATTAAGCAAAAGTTCACTTTGATATGCCATTGACAAATAATCGCCGTGGCGTGCATACCTTCGAGCTGAAGTGTAAAAAAAAAACATTCGGAACACGAAACTCGAGGGTTGAAATATTAAATGACGAAACGATAAATATTCGAGATCAAAGATATCGAACACTTTGGGTGATAAGATTACAACGTGTGCGACAAAAAAGTTTAACCATTGAAGAAACACTCCCCCCGGCGGCCAAATGGACGAAGACTGTTATATTTCCCAAGGCAATCGAGAAAGAAATCAATGGATCACACAGAGGGCAGCGAAGACCAAATGACATTGAGAAGTATGCGAAAGAAACAATGACATCGTATCGTTGACAAGAATAAATTCCGATCGGAGGTACAAGTACGGACAAAAGAAGGCGAACAAGGAGACTCGAGAAGAAGACGAAAGTCCCGCAATCCAATCGGAAGAATGAAGAGAGGCGGAAGAAGAGGATGACGATGACGATGACGATGACGATGACGATGACGATGACGATGACGACGACGACGACGACGATGACGATGACGATGACGATGACGATGACGATGACGATGACGATGACGATGACGATGACGATGACGATGACGATGACGATGACGATGACGATGACGATGACGATGACGATGACGATGACGATGACGATGACGATGACGATGACGATGACGATGACGATGACGATGACGATGACGATGACGATGACGATGACGATGACGATGACGATGACGATGACGATGACGATGACGATGACGATGACGATGACGATGACGATGACGATGACGATGACGATGACGATGACGATGACGATGACGATGACGACGATGATGATGATGATGATGATGATGATGATGATGAAGCAGAAGAAGTATCTAGCTCTTAAGTTTCTAGTGAATTACAAATAGCGAAAGAAAAAAAAACCCCTAACCGATAATAGCGGAGTTATGTAGTTGTTGAACCGTACGACGGCTGTTTGAATAATAACGATTATAGCGAAAGCTAGTTAATATTTGTAGTTAGGTTATGTGGCGCAAGACATACGAATGAAGAGGGACATTGCGCGCGTGTACATGGATGCGTTTGCCTGTTGCCTCAAGATTCAAAGTGATTACGTGTGAGTGGACTCGCCGATGCACACGCGTGCCTCTGTGAGTCGTAGTGCGTATACACGTATGCCTGAATAAGTTAATTGAATACATGAGTAAGTAGAAAAATGTGAGTGAGGATGCAGCAAAGAAAAAAAAAACGTGACGGATCAAAGTATCCACATGATAGGGAGCCGGTGGTCTTTGCTTCGTTTCATCACTTCGCTCGACCGAACAGCTCGCAAAAAAAAAAACTCATGACGCTAAACAAAATTTCAGTAGCGTCAAACATTTGAAAATTTTTTTGTTTCCTTTTGCGACGATTTTCATATTAATAGTTGGCTCGTAACACGAGCACGTAACGATATTTATCAGAGCTATAAAATATATCGATAGTGACCAATAATCTTACATTGTTATTAACAATTTTAATAATTGTCAGCTAAACAACACGTTTGTAGTCGCTAGAGAGCATCGAAATTTATTTTCATCGTGTACTCGCTGTCAATAGAAATCTCTAAGTTTCAATTCCGAACTCTTCAAGTTCTTCAATCGATCCCGATCGATGAATATAATCTAATGACAAATTAATTCGAGCTGCATGTTGAGCACGATAAAAATTCGGTGTAGCGGTTTGAGGTATTTTTTTTTTTTTCAAAATTGAGCGAGCGTATTTAGATAACGTTAAAGAGCATGCCCGTTCGTCGAGGCGCGTCGAAGCATTTGTTGAAGTTATTATAGTTTGATGTTGAGTCCAAGACGCGCCGAGGCGGATCGATCTTCGAACTAGACGACGCTCACGAGCGATAGAGATGATCGGAGCACCAACTTCCCGCTGGTAATGCATGCCTTATATATCTAAAAAAAATATACGTGATAAGTATATCTATATACACACGAAATATGATCATGAAGCGACAGGAGAAGATCATAGGGTCGACGAAACTGGAGAATAGAAATAAAAACCTATGAAAGATCGATGACGCTATTTACACATGTGAAAATCGGGTATTAACTGAATAATAGGTGAGAACAGGTTGAGAAAAAAATTGCATAACAACCCTAGCAGGTCAAACGACCAGTGAAAACGACCGCGAAACGATTTAAAAAACGACCGGTCGTTTCGTGCCGTTTTGGCGACCACCGTTCGAACAAAACAACGACCAGTTTTTAGTTGCGGCTTGGTCGTATTTTCTTCAACGACCCAAAAAACGACGAAAACACGAACGATGCACATTGCAGCAGACGTTACCTCGGTCGTTTTTGGGTCGACCCAAAAGGAAAGGAAAGGAAAGGAAAGGAAAGGAAAGGGAGGAAAGGAAAAGACGACCAAATCTAAGCCGAAAAAATGGTCGTTTTATTGGTTGTTTTACGGTCGTAAAAACGGCACAAGACGACGGAAACACGAACGATGCACATTGCAGCATAAGTTACCTCGGTCGTTTTTGGGTCGTCCCAAAAGCAAAGGAAAGGAAAGGGAGGAAAGGAAAAGACGACCAAATCTAAACCGACAAATTGGTTGTTTTACGGTCGTCAAAACGGCGCAAAACGACCGGTTGTTTTTTTTTGGTCGTATGGTCGTCGCTTGACTTGCTAGGGAAGGCACGAAAAAGAGCGTTCTACAGCGTCGCGCGATGAGCGGAGTCGGAGAAGAGCGACGGAAAAAAAATTGATATTTAAAAAGAGTGCGGTACAGTGAGAGAAAGGTATACTGAATGAAAGCTAAAAGGAAATGATTATGACGCGATGCTAATTATAATAATTATTACGAAAAAAGAGACGAAAAAAAAAGAAACATTTTCAAAACGTGTAAAGCCATTTTTATATGGACTATGGAGAAACAAAGTGTATTTTTTTATTTTCAATCTCCTTCGAAGTTGTCGAAGAGCTTTTACAGTGATACTCTAAATGCTGTACTACCCCTCTACTCCCCTCCCCCCCCCCTCCCACTTCTATCCCCTTCTGTCCCGTCACCTCCCATCCCGTTTCTTGTGGTCGGCGAAAACCACAACACAAAAAGTATTTCCAATCGAAAACGCGACGTCTCGGAAAAAAAATGTATTCTTTGTCTCTCAATGGAGCGATCTCGAATCGGCGCGTCGGAACAAATGTTTTTAAAACTCGTTCGCGAAATTAACGAAGCAATTTACCTGTTTTATTTCACTGTCGATGTTTTCGCTGTTGGTGTCCTTAAATGATGTCTCGCTTGATTTTCGTTGGCTCGAAGTGCCAAAGCTCATTTGCCCTTCCGAATGACGCGCAAGTGCGACAAACTTTAAGTAAAAAAAAAAAAAGAAGGGAAAAAACAATCATGCCGAGAAAGCTCATTATCGTTCTTCGGTGTTGTAATCTGTGTGAGGTTTTTTTCACGGTTGAATCGCCCTATCGGCTCTCCTTCCGCCCGTAAAAGAAGGCCCATTGCTTTTTCGTTGTGAAACGGGAGCCAATAAATACTTTCCACTGAGTCGTACGATCGATCTCTCTGCGAAGTAAAGCCAATCTTGTTTAACGAGTCGGTGTATGCCAAGCCAGCTTTTCCGGCTAAAGTAGAAGTCGCACGCTCAATGTCGGAAAACTTCTGGCGACCTCTTCGCGGGGCGAAAAAAGAGAAAATCAGTGGCACGCCGGGAGTCAGTTTGCTCGAGAGTGCACAGCTCGGATAGAGCCGCGGGTCGTATCTACTTCCAAGTGTCGGGGACGAAACCGCGATAGCTTCTCCGCGAAAAGAAAAACTGAACAGTCCAGAAACTTTGAACGAGGCACCCTCGAGGCCCGTCTGCACGTTCACTCGTTTGCTGAATCGGAACTTTTAAAGCCGGAGAGCCAGGCGCCTGCTGGACCGTTTCTGGAGGGAACATCGGAACTTAAAAAAAAAATCTAAGTAACTTTGCAAAAGGAAAAACTCGAATTAAACAAGCGGATATCGATCTCGCAGACTCGGACTCTCCACTGAATATATTTGTCGCACGCTTTTATTTAAGCGAACTTTATAGTTTTTTTTTGTTTTTTTTTTTTTTTCAAGTATAATTTGTACCAACGCGTCGAGCCGAGACTTTTCTGTCTTATATTCTTATCTCACTTGTCACTGTTTCATGGTGCACCTCGATATTGCATGCAATATTATATCGATAATTTATTACATAGTTTACGCTTCTCGCTCTGCGATAAATGGCTCGTCTCATGTACTTCTTCTCTTCTGTGTTGTTGACATCTCAATGGATCGCTGGCTTCTGTCGTAGCGGGTCCAGCTCGTCGAAAATGTATTAACAATCAAACGGAATAAGAACAGCTTATATGACATGATTTACACTCACCCTACAATAAAGACACATACACAAAAATTAATTAACTACAAAAATGATTCAGCCATACGTGCCGTACGATCGCAATACTTAGAGTTAGATTCACCCTTCTCACCTTCGCATCTGTTGAATCTATGTAGGCGTATATTTTTCTCACGTAACGTGGGGTCGATGTACACACACAATTGAGGAGAACAAAAGAGGGTTGACGACAATTGTACAGACGACGAAGACGTCGGGCGGGCTGGACGATGCTTTATACGGTAGACTTTAAATATCAATGGTTAAAATCTTCTTGTCGCAATGTTCGATATCCGATACTAACTGTCTGTCTCTATAAATATTTCAACGATCTTGAGGAGCGTGCGAGTCGACTCTCGTCAATAAGAATCTCGCCGAGAGAATTCAACACATGTCCCGATCGAACGGAATCCTCTTCAATGTCTCCATGATAATAGCTTCGTCGCCGTTTGTGTGCATCCCGCTCTGTGACACTCGAAATCCCCGAATACTCTGGCCACCGACCCTCTCACCTCGAATCTCGCCGTCTCCAATTCCTCAATTAATCTGAAACAATATACTTGAAGTCAATTAACTCAATTAACCCGAGAATGTATATTTAATTAGACGAACGTTCGCCTTTACTTTTCCTCGAAATACGTTAAAATAACACCTATACTAATATAATTATCATTACTATATCTCGCTATTACCGAACCATTTTACTGATATATAATTCAGAGTGTTATAAACTCGCGAGGGAAAATCAACAATAACATGGAAAGAACAAAAAAAAAAAGAAAAAATAAGAGAAACAAAAACAAAAGAGGGATTCTATAATTATAATCCAAAACTCTGTATATCTTATTATAATATGTAATGGCCTCGTAAATATTCGTTTCATTCATCGGGCACTGACATAATGTCACGCGTTTCAAAGGCCCGGCCATTGTGATCGATCGGTGACAATGACTGTTTGTCGAACGTCCCCAAAACGATACAGATATCTTCTCGTATACAATAGGTCTTCTACAATTCACACTTCGTGCTCTCCGTACTATTTGCCTATCTCCGATCCTTAGACAAATTATATGCTTTCATCACCCCTCCCCCCCCCCACCCCCCTCTTTCAACACGCACCTTCGATGTTTCTACGTGCATGTGTGTTGCAAATATATATGTATATATACTTACATATATATATATATATATATGTATATATTATTCATCTAAACATATAGTTTATTGTGCTGCCACGCCGAAAGCGAGCGAGACTGACGTTAACAAAAAAGGTCGGTGAGCATAATGTTCCAAAAAACGCGGAGGTTTTTTTTTTGTTTTTTTTTTGTGGTGCAGTTTCTTCACTTCGTATATGCTCGATACATTGAGTCTCGCTCGTTGACGTTAACACACTAGAGCTGAAGCACTATACGGCTCTCTCGCAAGCGCATCGTACAATGTAAATGTATGATGTGTTACGTTCTCTCTGTAGTTAAATTTTTTTTTAAATAAGGAGTGGATCGCGGAGCGATAGAAACGAAAAAAAAAAAGCAGAATAAAATTCCTCACTGTGTCTATACTTATCGTCTTGCGTAGTAAAAGAAACGCGATGTTGCTGCTACTTGTTACACTGCTGATTAATGTCGTGTGTCGTTGTTGTTTCTCGATATTCAGACTGTTCTCATGAAAAAGACGTGTTGCATATTGACGAAACGTCGATTGAGCAGGAGCGAACGTGATCGGAACGAGCTAAGAAACTCGTTATTCCGTGTGAAATTAAAAACATAACTATATCCGTATGTATCTATTCGCCAAACTCTTAAAAATCTGTGAAAAAAAATAAATAAATAAAATAAATATCGCGAACGAGGTAAGGCGAAACGTTGCGTCGCTGACCTTCCGAGGCGAATCTGCAATGAGAATAACTCTTTTGTGGGCTAAATAACATGACGTAAATTTGTTTTTTTTGTAGATACTTTGGTGTCAGTAATACTCCAGGATTTTTGTCGCATTATCGTTGTTAACTGTCGCTGTATCATGCCTTCATTTCTACAGTTACGACCAAAAGCTCCAATTTGCGAGATTGGAATGCCCCTTCGTACAACTTCCGTACGGCCCGCGCGTTCTGACCAACCTGAAACCAACCTGAGAACCGATCGGTCGATTGGTGCACCAAAAGAACCTTTATTCCGACCCTTTAGAGGTTGATTTTTTGGCGATATTAAATAATCCACCGTAATATCAACGGTTGTATCTGTTGAATACGAAGTTGGCTCACGGTTGAATTTTCCTAAAATCATGGTCGCCTCGGTCAAGGAAAACTGGGAAAACCGGGAAAAGTCAGGGAAAAAAGATCTTGGTCAGGGAATCAGGGAAAAGTCAGGGAATTTCAAAATTGGTCAGGGAAAAAGTGAATTGTCGCCGAACCTTCTATAAATAAATAAAGAGTAAATAAAAAGGAGCCTTCAAAAAAAAAATTGAGGACATTTAGAAAAAAAAAAACAAAAAATCGAATTAAACAGTAATTCAATAAGTAGGCATTTTCATTTGCATCATTAATTTTTTTTTTTCATACAAGTCGTTAGAAATTTCGTCAGGGAAAATTTTTAATTGGTCAGTGAAAAGTCAGGGAATTTTTTTTCGGGGGAGAAACAGCCACCATGTAAAACGACCGGATTTCCAACCCTGAGTCAAGGGCTATCGGTGCTCTCGATATAATCTCGATCGGAAATTGGGTTGTTTTTGGGAAAGTCCAACTGTGAAACCAACTTTAAATATGACACATAATGGTTGATATTACGTTTGGTTTTGAGATATCAACCAAAAAGCTACCTCCAGAAGGTTGGAATCAGAGTCGGTTTGGCGCACCAATCGATTGGTTGAGTTGCAGTAGATTGTTAGAAAACAACCCAAATCCGCAACCGAAAGTTTTACGGTTGGTCGGTCCGCGAGGCGGTAAACAAAAAAGAAAGGGATGAAGCAGTGGTACGCCTCGAATCTGATAAGTCATGGCGTTTGTTTGAGAAAAATGATAATGAATGTGCTGAAAAATATACTTCCTTTGCCGTCCTTCTACCGCCCATGAAAGGGTTAACCATCGTGGCTTAAAATTTGCATAATTTTCACAAAAGATATTGACCACAAACTCAAGAAAGCTGTTTTTTTTTGTAATATTTTGACTTTTCATTTCGGTCTTAGCCTCGCCGCGACTGCAGGCCCAAGACTTTTGTTATCGGAGTTTCGGGTTTCTCGGGTACATCTGAAAAATCCTCAATTTCGTCGCTTTTACTTCGTCGAATCTCTGTCGGATTTGTGCATGAAAAGCTTTTCGATTAATCGGCTGGTAAGGAGATCGAGAATCCGCTCGGCAAGCAATCTTGTATAAAAACTTTTGAAAAAGTTCTTTCTCCCGTCCCCCTAACCCTCGTCCTTGCCCCTTTTACTTAAGCCACCCTAAGCCATAACGCGGCAATGTGGCACGTGATATAAAAAAAAAATCCACACACACTTACGCGTTACTCGATTCGTGTTTCGTAGGTTACAGTCGCGGACATACGACGCTCATTATTTATGATTAAGAAGAGTGAGAGTGATAACGAGAGATAGACGAAAAAAAAAATTACAAAAATAAAAATTGGGATACAAATTATTCCTACTCCGTGCTCATGAATCGGTAGCTTTCTAGCTTCAAACTTGAGACATGTATGTCGGGTGTACGAGTAAGGAGCGTTCTTAATAACTTTACGATATAAAAGACACCCAATCGACCTTAATAACGACATTAGATAATTATAATCGGTTTAAATGAAGAAAATACAGAAAAAAAAAAAAAAAAATGAAGACACAAAACCCATACACCCCAAACGCGAACATAATAAACCCACGTGAGAAATAATGAAGTACACATGTGAGAGATATAATTTTTAAAAAAATATGTGCTTAAGTTTTCTCGAAAAATGCGCCGAAGAATTGACGTTGTTCTGACCGACTGTTGTGTTGGTTTTTTAATGTAAATAGTCTTTATTAACAAAAGTAAAAGAAAAGAGACTCTGAGCACAACATTTCGTGATGAAAAAAAAAAAAAAAAATTGTGCCCTTGTTGGATTAATCGTTTGAGCGATATCGATCCCCCTTTGATGAACTTCGTGGAGTATACTATAAACCAAAAACGTAAATAACCATAAAACGATAAATATTGGAGATTAAAAAGTAAATGCCGGAAGCAAAAAAAAAAAAAAAAAACAACAAAAAAAGAGATACGGAAGTGAATTAAGTACGCACCACATACATGACTATTCAGAGACAACGACACAACGCATTATAAAGTAATAATAATAAATTACCATTACTGTAATTATTGATTACACAATTATTATTATTATTATTGCGATGATGATGAGAGTGATGATTATTATACGTATATTATACATAAATCTCTCTATATATATATGTGTATATATGACACGTGCGTGCATATATATGCGTATATATAAACGTGCATATGTATATTATACAATGGCTTGGTAAGACGAGCTTGCGGTTAAGGAAGATATATTATTGAAAAAAGTGAAAAAATCACGACAAAAAAAAAATAGAATTAGGCTTTAGCTTTGTACGTGAGAGACATAGTATGCTGAGTAACCTCAAAGAAAGCGAACGAGACCGATGATAAATAAGATAAGTAAGAGACGAAGGAAGGACACGATAATACGGATGAATGAACCAAAACGTATATAATATTGTCTAGAAACAGATATGAGAAAGTTGAATAAATTGTTTTTCGACTGCCATTTGGTATCAAACTCGAGTGTAACCATCACCCTCGGAGCGGACTTGTGCGATTTTTAGGATTGTCGAATGCGCGCTGGGGAATGCTCGCGAGGATTTTATTACCAATTGATGTTACGCTAGAATACTTGATTGACGTAATGTTGCTAAGCCGTGCGAGTGAATCCCCACCAGCATTCGTCTCACTTCTATCGACAGATCGGATATCCGATAACCAAGAAGCAATACTGTTGATGCCTATACTATTATACGAGCCTTTTAGCCAAATGAATAAAAAAGAAAGAAAAAAAAAAGTGAAAAAAAAAACCAAGTATAACGCCACACTGTTACTACCGCTGCTACCATCCGAAGCTCGCGGCAGCTCAACGACCATCGTCGATGCGTCCTGTTTCCCGCTGACTCGAACATCGGTGAGGTGTCGTTTCCTTGACGCGATCAGCCTGCAACGTCGAGGAATTCCCGAGCATCATCCAGAAGTAATTACGACTATAGTCAGTAAAAAAAAAAAAAAAAATTAAAAAAAATTAAAAGAAAAATGGAATTGAGGTACACATGATACTATGATAGGACTGAAACACAAAGTCACACGCGTGTCCAAAAATCGCACGAATTTTGCTCGTGAGTTCGGCAAAAAAATAAAAAATAAATAAATATAAAAAAAAATGATTTTTATAAAATTCTTGAAAACACGAAGGTAGTGCGAGTATATTTGGAAATATACTGTAACAGTATGCATCGCGGAGAGATACACGAATGTAGAGGAGAAGAGGCAATGATAAAATATAGAAACACTCAACAATATACAAAACACAGAAAGAACGACGAATCCAAATTGAATATAAAACGGAGGAACTCTTGTATAAATAGCGTGCGTAGTGGCGAAACAGAAAAGAAAAAAAAAAACAAAACGGTCACACCGGTGCAGAAAACACGAGCGAGTTTGTTGTTGAATATTATTGTAAACATTGAAGAACAAAAAAGAGGGAACGATTATGATAATATTACATTGTTGTTAGATATATATATATTATACAAATATATATACATATATATTGATATAAAAATGAAATAATCTAAATTATAAGTGATTACACGAAATACACATGGAAAATAATAATATTAATAAATGAAAAGAAAAAAAAGAAGAAAATACACAATCTCGGCGAATATACACGGGAACATAATAAAACACACATACACACGCACGTACGCATACATACACATCCTCGCATGACACAATTTACGTAGAGAAATGAAGTGGCCCATATAGAAGGGCGCTTTTGACCCTCACCAATGCAAACACGAGGGTTCCAGGATCGGGCGCCAATCAATGTTATGCTCTTGTCTTTACGATCCACTTGGATGTCGTTCCGAGGAGGAAACGTATCGGATAGATAGATTAAGGAGGTCGTCTCGTTGCGTATTACCAAAGAGTGTGATTCATGCGCAATTCAAAGAGAATTTCGTCAACTTTCTGATCGAATAAAAATCTGAAAAAATTCAACCATACAGAAGATGCTAAGAAGACTACTTTTCCATAATAACAGTTCCAAAAAGTTATTAATAAATTAGTTAAAAAAAAATCATTGTTTAAAGAATTAGTGGGTGAACTAATCTTTTCTTTAGTCCAAATTTATTCGATAATTTTTTTGAATGCTCATAAATTTTTTAAGAATTTTCTCTAATATTCAAAAATTCGTGATTTTTATCTGGAAAAAACTGAAAAAATGTATTTTTTTTTTATTAGAAAAAAATCTCAAAAAATTCATAAGTATTCAAAAAAATTATTGAGTCAATTTGGGCTAAAGAAAAAGTTAGTTTACCGGATAATTCGTTGAACAATGATTTTTTTTTACTAATTTGTTAATAACTTTTAGCAATTATTACTATGGGAAATTAATCTTCTTAGCACCTTCTAAATGGTTGATTTTTTTCACATTTTTATTCCGTTAGAAAGGCGTCGAAATTCGTTGTAAATTGCATGTGAATCGCAACGAGACGACCTCCTTAAATAAGTTAAACGATTGACGAGATTCGTAGAGCGTATTTTAATATTTGAACGTTGAAACGGCCACGAGATTGCTAGAACTGTCGCGAAGAATTTCGTCAGTGTTTGCTCGAAAGCGTAAGAAGTGAAATAGCGTGTAGCGTGTACCGATTTAGTTTATGCTCGAGATCTCGGGGCTTTTTCGGGTAAAGCAGAGACGGGGTATTTTTTATGATTTTGTCGTGGACTGGACGGAGTGTGCATATATGACGCCCGCCAACCACCCGATAAGCTCAACCGTATTTGCAGTAGATGATGTGCATAGTATACAAAGGAGGATGTCGTATGTACATGGAAATGAATACGCTGGGGCTCTCGGTTATTTCGGAAGGTCGTATGTGTAATTATGTCAAACGATGAGATTGGAATATATCGGATAACGTTTTCGACACGGAACTTCTCGATCATCCACGCGCGTTCTTATATAAAAGTACGATATATTTTTCTGTCGAGCCTTTTCTCGTCGAAGCACGTTCAAGATTATTTATCTGCCATCGGATTCGAGCCAATCCGAGTGGCTCCAAGGCATCCGATCTGGGAATGAGAGCGCTCGATCATTCTGTGGAACCTCGCGACCACCTCGTTATAGCCCTTACCACTATAGTACTATTACGCGTAATAAATAAACCAAAGTGAAGTAAGAACAACATGAAAATATGCGTTTATGTTATTTAGTTCTAAACCACTGGAAAAGAAAAGTAATAAAAACATTAATCATGTTACCAAACTCTGCCCTGTGTGTGCTTACGCCTGTGATTTATCCTTTACTTCGTCGTATGCCTTAGATTAAGGATAAGTGGTACAGTATTTTTTTTTTTTCACCGATCATATTTTATGTCTTGCATTAAAAGCATTCAATAACAACGACAAAAAGTTGTTCCTAATGCAAATACGGGATAGTCATCTGCGTGATCGATCGGTCAAGCGCTGCGGTCAGTCGGTCACAGAGCAATGTTTTTACCCAGGCTGTTGAAGCTCTATTTCGAACACTGGATGGTAAATTATGTTCAGTTCTTTTTATCTTAAGAAGACGCGAAATATCGTATGGACGAAATAATTTTTTTACCGAGCACTGACATCCCTTGGCTAATTCTTCCATTAATTACTATTAAAAAATCCCATTGATTACCATTAACTATTCACTAAAGGTAACTCAATGGGGTTTTGCCAATGGCATCATTCCCGTTTGTACTACCATTTAATATACCATTCAATATGCCATTCACTTTCCCATTCGGTGTATGGTATTTTTGTCCCTCATGGCATCCCCATTCGCGGAAAAATATGCTATATTTAATTGTCCACTTTTCTACAGTGTTTAAATATGTAACAGATAAAAAAAACTGCAATGCTCCCGAAAAATGTCTCCCATTGTTCATAAACAATTTCGGTCCTTAAGTTCACAGCTACTATTGTGGACCCATTTATCTGCAATTCATTATCGCTTATACCATTTAAGTGAAAGTTGCTACTCATACACGTGACTCCCTAGTGTTTGTCGACTATATTCTTATTTCTCGTCTATAAATAGTTAGATGTGTCATTAAAGATTCCTTAGCTTTTTACCGTTCGATTCAGTTCCCATTTATTCCCAATGGTAAGAAATACCATATTGGCTGTTCCATTTATGCTCCAGTGGACTACCATTAATAAAGAAGGGAAAAAGTACCATTTGTCACGTCCCATTGACTTGTCAGTGAACTCCCATTAATAACGAATGAGAAAACGTACCAATCGAAGTTTTCCAGGGAATTGCCATTGGTTTCCTATTGGTAATGAATGGAAAAACCTACCATTTAAAATTTCTCACTAATTTGCTAGTGGAGTCCCATTGAGAATGAATTGTAGAAAGTACCGTTTCAGTGTTCCCCATGAACTTCCATTAGGATCCCATTGATTACCTTTGGATACCATTAATTGCCATTAAACGCCCAATGGAAAACTTTGTCAAGGGATGATATCCGTTTTCGATGAGGCTTTTATTTTGACCGTAAATGCACTTCAGCCTAACCCGTGAAAAACCCGTCAGCCCGTGGAGAAAATTATTACAGTTTTTTTATAGAGACTGGTCCTGGGTTAGGTGGAGGGAAGGTGTTTCATATAATCATAAAATAATGTTTTAACTGAAGTGTGAGCTGCTTGTTAATTCTTATAAGTGGCATTTTCTATAAAGAACTCATAAAAAAAAATATATATATTGACGCATATTCCAAGTGGGTAATAATATTAACAGTTTACATCCCTGATGAAAATATTTCTCTGAATATCTCTGAAAATATATCCGAAAGTCTCGGAAAATTTCTCTGAAAAGTCTCAATTTCTGTAATTTTTCGCACTATTCAGAGAAAGTCAGAGATTTTTCTGAATCTAAATATTTTTAATTGTTCTGAAGATCTCTGATTTTCCTTGTCAGCTTCACTGAAAAACTATGAACTTTGTTGATATTCTAAGCCTAACTTTCTCTACTTTATTCAGAAACTATTTTCTGAAAAAAGTCAAATTTTCGCTGAATTTCTCATACAAAGTATACATAAATTATTGTTTTTCGTTCGCACGAATACGAACACGAAAGTTTACTGTTCGTACGAATACCAGAAAGAGCAGATCTTAGAGTGAATTTGTAAGTTCTCTGAAATTCTCTAAACCCACCTTATCTGAAGAAAAACAGATGTTTTGCAGAAAATACATTGTATTTTCTCCGAAAAAGTTTATTATACGTCCGAGTAATGCAATGAGTAGATCTTAGAGACTCGTAACTCGTAAGTTCTGTGAAAGTTCTGTGAAATTCTCGAAGCATACATTACCCGAGAAGATCGGTGTTTTTCGGAAAATAAATTGCATTTTCTGGGAATAAGTCTGCTGTTCGTTCGACTAACAGAAAGAGTAAATCTTAGAGACAACTCGTGTTTCTTTTAACGTACTTTATCAGAAAAAAATCAGAGGTATCCAGAATTTTTCGGAAAATACTCTGAATTTCTCTGATATATTGTGACTGCTGGAGGTTGTGCGGCTAAAATGGCAGATATATTTAACATGTAGCAGAGAAAATCAGAGAAAAATCTCGGAAAATCGATGAAAATCACCGAAACAATCCGTTTAGAGTTTTTCAGACAAATTGTCACAGAAATATTTTCCCCAGCTGCTGTTCGTTCGACTAACAGAAAGAGTAAATCTTAGAGACAATTCATGTTCCTTTTAACGTACTTTATCAGAAAAAAATCAGAGGTATCCAGAATTTTTCGGAAAATACTCTGAATTTCTCTGATATATTGTGACTGCTGGAGGTTGTGCGGCTAAAATGGCAGATATATTTAACATGTAGCAGAGAAAATCAGAGAAAAATCTCGGAAAATCGATGAAAATCACCGAAACAATCCGTTTAGAGTTTTTCAGACAAATTGTCACAGAAATATTTTCCCCAGCTGCTGTTCGTTCGACTAACAGAAAGAGTAAATCTTAGAGACAACTCGTGTTTCTTTTAACGTACTTTATCAGATAACAATCAGAGGTATCCAGAATTTTTCGGAAAATACTCTGAATTTCTCTGATATATTGTGATTGCTGGAGGTTGCGCGGCTAAAATGGCAGAGATATTTAACATGTAGCAGAGAAAATCAGAGAAAAATCTCGGAGAATCAATGAAAATCACTGATACGGTCCGTTTAGAGTTTTTCACCCAAATTGTCAGACAAATATTTTCTCCAGAGATATTGGTTCAAGGACTGTTGACTGTACGAAGTTTCAATGATTTGACAAGAAAACAGATGTCCTACGAAAACGATTTAATGAAAAATTATGCTACAGAGTATTAAAGTTTCAAAAGCAATACCGTTTATCTCACGTCAAAATTCTTTATGGGAATTATACTCTGTAAATTCAACAGCTCAAAGTTTATTGCACTTCAGCACAGGGTTGTCGTTTCGGGCCGTCGACGGAGTCGTAGCAATACGCGACGTCTGCATCTCTCCCTCGAAGATGTGGCAAGTTGCATTGTGCAGCGTCGTTACAATTACTCGAGTGTTCCACTTACGCAACTCCGAGCCGGAGGGTCGAGACCCGACGATACGTCAATTTCCAAATCGAACATTTGCGAATTACACGCGTGGCGCGTTTTTTTTAGTCTTCCATTTTCACGAGTCATGCAAGTACAGCGGTTTTTTTTTTTTTTTTTTTTCGTAACGTTCAGAGAAAAGTCGATGTACGCAGAGGCGAAAATGAACAGTTTGAATACCTTTGCCAAAAGGCCCAGTCGTTTCTAATTCGTCGCGTACGCGGCTCTATAATTTTTCTCGAACGCGACCACGCACAGCTTACACAATAATTCATACGGGGTCTTCATATAGGAGAAGCGTGTTTTAAGCGACACGAAGAATAAACACAAGAATATTCGTTAAGGTTATCGTATAATTAGAAAAAAAAAGAAAACGGGCAAAATGGCCGGTCTCACCGGCTCGTCAGCCGACAAGGTTCTCCGTTTTTCGCCTCTTGTCTTCGTTGCCGCTTTGATAATTTCTGCTCACGATTTGCGGGCCGAGGACGTTCTTCTCACAGTGAACATCAAAAAACCCCTGGCCCTGACGAGCGACAAGTTCCTCAGTTACACACTCGATCCTACGGTGGTGCTGACCAGCGATGCTCTCATGTGAGTACTGTACATCTTCATAATTAAAACGATGCTGCACACTATTTTAAGGTAGCTCCAGTGAGTGGTGTTCATTTCACCTAAATTCGAGAAATTCGGGCAAGAATTGCCAACACTTGCCCGATGTTACAAAAATCTGAAAAAATTTATACTTATTATAGGCACTGAAAAGACTAATTTTGCATAATAATAATCTCAAAATGTTATTAACAAATTGTTGAAAAAAAATTGTTCCTCGAAATATGCGGTAACGCAACTTTTTTTTTTATAAAAATGATTCGTTCATTTTTCGGAATACGTATGAATTTTTTCAGATTTTTATCTTTATTTTGATTTTTGCACATTCTTCCATGTAAAAAACAAGAAAAATCAAAATAAAGATAAAAATCTGAAAAAATTCATACGTATTCCGAAAAATGAATGAATCATTTTCATTAAAAAAAAGTTCCGTTACCGCATATTTCGATGAACAATTTTTTTTCAACAATTTGTTAATAACATTTTGAAATTATTATTATGCAAACTTAGTCTTTTCAGTGCCTATAATAAGTATGATTTTTTCAGATTTTTATAACATCGAGAAGTGTTTGCAATTCTTGCCCGAACTTCTCGAATTTTGGCGAAATGAACACCACTCGCTGGAGCTACCTTAAAAAAGACACATACGTAAACTGTGTGTATACATATAGTTTGTACAACTGTGTGTATAACTATAGTAACTGTGTGTATAACACTAGAGCCAATAGGACTCTGAGGTAAACGGCCCAGTTTGTGACACTTTTAGAGCAGCTGTGTGGGTTCTCTATTAATTACGAACGCGTAACATTGTCAAACTGAAAATGAACAGTCTCAACACGTGCATTATAACCTTCTGAATGAAATTCACCTATTATACGAGTTAAATAATCAAGAATTTTTATAGTAATATTGATTTAATAATACTTGTCTGCTGCCGGAGTTTCTGACACTGTGGAACCATTCGTGTCCCAGTTTGTGACCCTCGTTTGTGCCCGGTTTCTGACACTCATGCAGCAGTTACTTACCCAGTTTCTGAAACTTCGCGATGTCAATTGAAACGGATTTAAGTCCATTTCTTATGTAACAACAATGAAAAAGATTTGATTGGTTTAAAGGTATTTTTATTTTATTAGATGTGTAGAAAAATCGAGGGTCAAAGACCGCGGCATAACCTTAATTATGTGACGGACTTATTGAACCCGCGAATTTAACGAAACAACTGAACAAAACTAGGATTTTTTTTCTTCGCATCAGTAAAGTGGTTTCGCTGAACATTGTGATATAAGTTTCATGTGGTTGAATAGTTACTTGAAAATGAAAACGCACTATTGTGAAACTACCGAAGCTAGTCAGCTCCGTCTAGCAATGATCTTCCGAGCCGACTGATGTGCAAGTCGCACCATTCGCGGATAAATTTAAGTACTAAACATTTAATTTAAAACCTGTGTGTGTTGCCAAAATAAACAAAATTTAAAGTTTTTCAATTTGCCGGTAATATAGTTGGTTTTTCACGAAAACTGACTTTACAGCAGACAGAAATGTGTCGTCGGGGTCACGAACTGGGACAGGGTCATAAACTGGGCTGTTATACCTTATATGTGCATAATTAAGTCAACGTTAACCTAAAAAATTAAGACTTCGAAAAGTTTTTCATTTTATTTTGATGTACACAGTAAAAAAAATTTCGTAAAATCGGAATGCGAAATTTCGTAAATATCATTTTGTTAAATAAGCGACAAACTCGTTTGTCACTTATTTCAATATACGAACCTGTCCTTTCATTTGCCGTGTCATTGACAATTTTATTTTGTACTTTTGTTTGTGAAACCGAAAAATTAACAAATAAAAAATTGTGGAAGCTTGCGGACATAAGTTGTTGTAAAAAGTGCACATTTTTTTTTTTTACTGTGGATGATAGAGTTTCCGCGACGAAAATGTATGTTACGATAGAGTTGTAAGCAGCATAGCAAAACAGAGCCAATATAATCTATAGCTATTATTTGATGAAAAGACGGTTGGTTATGTAGATAGAACGGGGCAATGGAATTGTTCGATTCGATCTATTAAATTACGAATTAGCAAACAATTGGCGAAAGAGTCGAAAGGGGAAGCTGAAACTGCTACAACCTCACTCAACGTGCCACAGGGGCAGTCACCGCGAAATGCAATAACGGAACAGGTCCGAGTTAGCCGCTTGGTGCATCGATGTACCGGTCCAAAGGGAGCGGAACAGCGGTCGTATTGCACTGGTTTTCCAGTCCTATTGAAATCGAGTCTCTGGCCTTGATTGCGATTTAAATTACATTTTCAACGTCGAGTTTCCAACGGCAAACCTTTTCAAACAAACCCGAGAGACTTCAGTTTTTTCTGTCGTTCATCTGGACCGTTGAAATCGCGCTTAGCTACAAATCCGAACAGAGAGTTCTATTGAAAAATTTGGGCTGAAGAGTTGATTAAAAATGGGTAATAGATTTATATGGAATAAAACTGTAATCTGAAGAGGGTCTGAAATTATACCAAAACGTAATAATAGAAATTGAATAACTAAATTTTCAACGTCATTCAAATCGCCAATTGGCTGTTCATAGCTGGAGAGAAATATATTCTTTGTTGAGAGAAGTAGAAAAATTACAATGACGCCATTAAAAATGTGTACCATCGAGAATTTATATTAATATTAATATTTGGTATTAATCGAAGCCACAATATTCAATCATATATGATTGAAAATTGCGGCTTCGATTGCCGCCGAGCCTGATGTATGTCAATTGATATGCTGCATTCATACGGCGTATCTAGTTTGAACTCTTGCGACTTTTAACTGTTATTTTATTTTGTATTTAATGCACAATCTCTTTATGAAACAATTTAGTAATTGTATCTATTACAAGACGCAGAGAAATTATTTTTCGCAATGCATGCACTTAGTTAACCCGAGAAAGAATAAGCGTATTAAAGCGGCCTAAACCGCACTTGAATTGCTCTTCTCCCTTTTGAATCACAATAAAACGTCATTAATACAGGACATGGACGCGTGTATAAGTAACAATCAAAAAGAAACGACTTTTTATATAAACTTGACAATTTTATAACGAACGCGATTTTAACACAAGAAATGATTCACGAGAGACCGATTGAAGTCATTGTAGGAAATCGAGATATATGCTCGAGCAATATGCTCGGCCGCTTACTATGCTGATAAGAATAAGAATAATAACAATAATTGTTATTATTATTATTGGAAAAATCGATGTATGATATTGTTTCAGGAAAAATTCTGAAAGAAGCATGAACATGGCAAAAGTCTTAGCTCCGGCATACGTGAGGATTGGTGGTCCCCGAAGTAACTCGTATACTTTTAAGAGAACATACCGTTCGCAAGACGAGGAAGATCCTGGTTTTACGTTTACCGGTGAGTTTATTGTTACGAGGTACGTTTAGCTAGCAAAGTATCGTCTATATTAAAACAAATCATAGCTAACCCTTGCACGGTGTAAGCCCGAGAATTTTGCAATAAATATTTTGTATTATCGAGCGATTTGTGCAGCACCCTCTAGGGTAAGAAATACTATGGCCGCACACGTATAGACAACTGTAGAACAATATAAAACAGCAGTACTATGTTCCTTGAGTGCACACCTAAGGTATATTAATGTAGGGAGAACCGGGGCGAGATGGGCCCCCTAAGCAAATAATGCGGCTACAACACTGCCGAAAGCATAATTTATTGTTTGCCATCCAATAATGATATTTTTAGTTTTATAGTGTGTCTGAAAAAAAAAATTGTCTGGGGCGAGACGGCCTACGCTTAAATTGTTCACTTTTTGCTTCCTGACAGAGGAACCTTTGCTTTCGTGAAAAAAAAAAATTGTTTTCGAAATTTTAGTGTCGAAAAAAGAAAGTATTAATAGAGTATTAAATTGAAAGTATTAGGAGTGTGTCGTATTGGTCTGAATAATACTAAAATTATACTTCGCGAATGAGTTTAAAGTACGAAACTAGTATATGAAAGGATATTAGGTATCAAGTATTAACCCTTTGAAGCATAGGGCATGCTGGTATGTATGTCACCTACTTACACCCTGTTTTTCTTCAATAAAAATGTTTTTTTTACAGAAAAACAGGGTGGGAGTAGGTGACATACCAGTATGTTACTATGCTTCAAAGGGTTAAGTTAATATACCACGAAATATTCGAGTGTTAAGTCTGGACCATGGAGGACAGACCGATGGACCTATGGACCCACGGGCCCACGGGCCCATGGGCCCACGGGCCCACGGGCCCACGGAACCACGGAACCACAGAACCACGGAACCACGGAACCACGGAACCACGGAACCACGGAACCACGGGACCACGGAACCACGGAACCACGGAACCACGGAACCACGGAACCACGGAACCACGGAACCACGGAACCACGGAACCACGGAACCGCGGAACCGCGGAACCACGGAACCGCGGAACCGCGGAACCATGAAGCACAACACGACGTTGGTGTTGAAAAAAGTTGAAAATTGAAATTTTCATATTTTCATATTTGGCTTCCTCATAAAAGTTGAAAATTGAAATTTGCATATGGCTTTCTCACATGTTCCTTTATTTGCGAAGCTTCAAATTTTTATATTTTTTAACCTCTGCCTGTACTATCCAGATATCTTGAGTTTCTCCACTTCTACTTATCAGTAGTGCTCTCGCGCCAATAATCCGCCGTTGCAGCCGTCTAGTTGTCTTGTTTATGGTAGTCCATTACGCTCGCGTCGGCCTGATTTTTCTTTAGCCCATCTCGCCCCGGACTGCCCTATAGGAACGCATATACATAGTATAGTATAGCCAATATTGCGGTATGTACGAGATCATTAAAGTCATGGGGCCATGTTCACGAATCGTCAATGCAAGATACTGCACTATCAGAATTCCCTGCAGACTATCACACTGTTGGAAGTTGTGGGTATGATATCGCGAGGTAACGCCGCAACTATTATGTCGCTACCTTAATTTGACTTATATTAATTCGAAAACTGCTTAAAGCGATCGATTGTTGCCAAATTCAATACCGACCGATATTCAATATAAGCCTATTTGTGTAGAATGGTTAGATAGTTAAGAGACCTTAGATAAGCTACCAAAAAGTTAACAGACCCACCAGATAGATCTTAACAGACCAAATGTTGGCTTACCATCGACTTGGATACGCAATTTCAGTTTCATAAATCAAGGCATTCCTATGATGATGAGGTTGCAATTGTTTAGACCTTTTATTAATTACAGGAAGACAAACATCTTCCTGTTCAATCTGGGGTTTGACAACTCATCAAATCCAGGCTCCAGACTGGCGGCGCACAATCTAACCCTCTTATGAATATCCACTCCAAAAATATTCCGCGAGAAATGACTGTCCATAACAGGACAAGATTTGAATAATAGAATAAGACGTAAACGATGTCCACTTTAATTTTTAAAATCCACAGATATTCTAATAACAATAATTTATAGACGATACCAACGGAATGATCAATACAAAATATAAAAATAATATAAAATTGGTTGGTGCTTAAACAATCCAGCAGTCGATTTCTTTATCATTGAAGAACTTTGGAATCATATTGACGATAAATAAATGGCTGCTAGCAGTTACAAAAATCTATAGTTCTAATAATAATAATTATAAATAAAGATGATATCAATTAAATGAACAATAAAAAATATATCTATAATATTCAATTGATGGCGCGTAAACAATCGAAACAATAAATAAATGAATGCCAGCAAGTTTACTTTCCTAAGCTACACCCAGAAAAATAATTTATTTGTCGGCCACCGTTTATTAAGATGAAGCAAAATATTTATTTGATTTAAATAAATATTTATTCTAATTAAGTAAATAGTTACTTAAATGAAATAAATATTTATTTAAACCAAATGAATATTTTACTTGATCTAAGTAAACGGTGGCCGTCAAATAAATTATTTTTCTGAGTGTAATACTGTAAAACTAATATTTCTAGTATTAGTGGGGGGCACCGCCCACCGGGGCTTTGCCCCACACCCCGCTATGGTGAAATTATTTTTTTGCCATGATATTTTTCATCATAATAATTTTCGAGAACATTTTTATCTAGGATATTTGGGCGGAAGATATTTTGGCGTGGTAGTTTCAACCCCGCTAGTTCTGTTGCTACATTCCACCGCAAACCATCATATGTGTATATGTATATGTATATAGATATATATATATTTAGCCGGTAATTATGGTATATTCTGTGACACACGTATAGAGGCAAACTGGATGAACGTCCACCGCTGGGCTGAGAATGCAGGTCTAGACGTCCTGGCATGCATCGCACCGCAACATTCCGAGAGCGGCGGTCGAGACACCGGTTGGGATTCAAGGAACGCCTTAGACCTCATTTCATTCAGCGATCACGTAGGATTAAATACCAGCTGGCAGCTTGGTTACGGTAATTAATAAGTTTTCATTATTATTCTGATTATTATTCACATTAGATTATCGCTCAAATCTGAATTGAAGAAGTACGTGATCCTGACTTTTCAAAATCGAATTTAAAACAGTTTTGTTTCCGTATAGCCCAAAACCTCAAGAAAATTTCAAACACACTGAGAAAAAAAAATTGGTGGATTAACCAAATTCGCGGTCACGCACGTTCAAAACTGTTATTTGGTTGGTAAACTAAATCATTTTTTTTTTTAACGATTATTCGCTTCAGTCGACTCAAAATATTTCGATTCAAACAAATTTTGTTATTATACCAACTAAATAACGCTTTTAAAAGCGGGAGAACGCACCTTGGTTAATCCAACAATTTTTTTTCTCAGTGCACGATCTGAGGACTAAATCTATGATAGTATTGAACAAATTAATTTTTTTATACGCCACGGTTTGCGCGTTTTGGGCCGTTAAACGCGTTTTTCTTGAAACGCTGCTGTTTTCAGAATTGCCGGCGATCACACAGTACGTGTGCAGCACAAGAACACAATAACATGGCGTGTGCAACCCAAAAACACAATAACATGACGTATGCAACACGAGAACACAATAACATAGCGTGTGCAACACAAGAACACAATAACATGGCGTGTGCAACACAAGAACGAAATAACCTGGCGTGTGCAGCACAAGAACACAATAATATGGCGTGTGCAACACAAGAACACAATAACATGGCGTGCGCGAAGACGTGTATCTCCGCCAATTATGAATATAAATAATATATATATGGGACATGCCTTGCCATTTCGACCGGGGTCTAACTCTTCACATCGCGGATTGAACTCGCGATTTATTATATGAATAAACTAAGTCTCAAAAGCATTTAGATTTTTTATTAGATGTTAAAAAATTGTTTATAATTAATTTTTATAAAAAACGAACTTATTCGCCATATTTTAAAAACCGAAAAAAATCTGAACAATTTTGCGACATATATAAAAAAGTGTTAGATTTAAGCCGGAGTCACTTTCTACTTTTTCGAAAAAACAGTGAAAAAACAATTAGAAAAAAAAAGTCGATTATGGATTCTCGCTTGACCATTTTTATATGCTGCACTGGATTTTTAGGAATACATTCAGATTTTTCTGAAGAAAAAAAAATGTTTTTTTCGAACAAATTTAGAAAAAAATAGAAGGCGACGCCGGCGCACTCCGGCTGAAATTTTTAATTTTGTTATACATGACACATCAGAAATTCCAATAAAATGGTTGCATGATTCAATCAAATAACGATGTCAGTATTTTGAGGTTTAGTACATCAAAACCATTTATTAAAGGATAAAAACGGACTGAGTACTTCACATTAAAAAATCAAAATATGCATACGTTTTGATTGACCGATCGTTGATCAAGAATGGTTGAACTGGATTGGCGTTTCAACATTGATCATATTGCTGATTTAAATACGCCTTATTTCATTTAAATAAAGATTGGTCAACCTGACTAAATCTCTAGTCAACTAAATGCATTTATTTGAATTAACTGCATTTTTTGGCAGCCCTTCTTTTCCGCACAATTCTTTTCACCACAGCGCCAATCCAACACATTCATTTCTCCACAAACTGTATGTTACACGTGGCTGATATTACAATTTTTAATGTTCACGCGCGTTTTCCACGTCATGTCGATTGTACACATTTCGATTGTACACATGGCTTGACGCACAAACCGTTTGAACGCACGATTTTTACCACGCTTTTTATTTCAATGCAAATCAATTGCACACATTTTTCTCTACACCTACCTGTTACTAAACCCGCTCGTTACTACACTACCCGATAGTGCACAACGGTTTTACAACACAATTCGATCCATCTCGTTCAATCAAACACAAAGTTTCTCAACACATTTCGATTGTACACATTACCGCCGCCGGTATCGACTGATGAGAATATCTCACAGAGATAAAGTACACTCAGAAAAAGGTTTAGTACAACCAAAGAAGATTGATATGAATCAACTAAATCCTGCAGTTACGGGTGGCCAACGAAATGTACACTTCAATTGACTACAATATTTAGTCAAATTTTGAAAAAATATCTGTTTCCGTGAAATGTACTTTTCTTCCTTTCGAAAAAAGCCCAGACACAATGGAACTAAGTTTTCGATTTTTCCCAACCAAACTATGCTTCATAGTATTGAACATTTGAGTCACTAGACTGAGTCTACATAGATATTTACGAAATATCTGTTTCAATCGAAGTCATATCTCATTCGCAACGGTAAACAGTCCTGCTTCTGTTCATTCAGTAGTTCTTTATCACACATAACCGGAAAACCGTGGTGAATGTGTCCTGTAACTAAACGAAAAAAAACCTTTGTTCGAAACAAATATATACGCACATAAAGAAATTAAAAAGAAGTTTGGCCCAAAGTCACTCTGTAGCTGGGGTCGCGGTACTATTATTTGCGTTATTTGTCAGTAATTAATTTTACACATCGTGTCTTATAAATTTAATTGATATCAGTACTATCGCTACTTATCATTATAACACAATTTTTACAAATAAAAAATTTTAATATCCCAGCGGGGCTTGAATGCAAAACCTAACGCATTCTGACCGAGTACCTTACCGCTACGCTACAATCGCTTATTGATATGTGCAATCTTTAATCGCATCTATAAGTTATTTCTGTCATTAACTTAGAATCAACTCTCATGAATTGACATAGAAATGTGCAAACAACTTGACAGTTTTTTACTGTGGGCATATTATTTGTAACTGACTAAATTGACGTCTTGCCGGATTGAATAAAATAATTGTCAACATGACAAATTTTCGTATAACAATGAAACGTGGTATATACGACCAACGTTTCGAATTTACGTTATGATTCCACAGAGTGACATTGAATAGCATTTAAAAAACACGGAAGGTTATAAATCTTTATGTTGCCTCATATTTTTTTCAATGGGAATCGAGGATGAAGTAAATATGAGTTCAATGCCACTGAATATTAGGTTGTGTGAAACAACATACTTTTTAATAGTATGTTCATTTCTTCTGATTCATGATCGTCTAGAATCTTAAAGCAAAAATGCCAAAGTAATACTGCTTCGCTTCAGCACAGCAATATTTTGGTACATACATTTATGTATCCAGAATAGTGTCCTGGGCTTGTTAAAAAATAAGCAATTTGAATCCAACAGCAAGTATGATTTGACTGAATTATCTGTTCAAGTAAATCAAACGAATGTTCTGTCAAATTAAGATCAAATTAAGATCATAAGTCAAAGTATGTAACTACGAACATACTCATTATTCTGTTATGTTGTATATTTATAACATAAATCATCTGCAAATTGACTAAACATTTCGTTCAACGAATACGTAGTGACTTGGACGAATTGATTTATTCGCCTCAATCGAATAGCGACGTAATTTAAACTAGTTTTATTCCGATTGACTAAATGGATTGTTGATATATACATTGTGTGTTTTGAGTTCAGTGAAAAAATAATTGTATAATATTATTCTTCGTCCCAAATTATGAAAAAAATTATAATTGAAAATTAAACACCAATTAGTTTAATAAACTGGAATTTGGTTGATCTAACATAATTTGCGCTTAGATCAGAGTTACTACGTTAACGTAATTTTTTAGTTGTTACAAATAAACCCCATTGAGCTATTCCTTCAAATACCAAAATGTATTTGAAGGAACTAAAAGACGTTTGAACGAAATCAAATTAACTTAACTAAATAAATGTAGTTGGTTCCACTAATCCTTTTTCTGCATGTACACCGAAAAAAAGGTTTGGCTATATCAACCTCACAGCTGCGGTCACGGAAAATTGGTTTGAATCAATCCAGGCGCATTTAAACAGACCGCATCGTTGTTGAAAAAATACAACTGGTGTGGTTGTTCCAATTACGTATAGCAGTTACTGCGATTACAACGTTGGTTCAAAATGAACCAAAAATGCATTAAATCAACAACTTTTTTTTCGATTCAATCGTATATACTGCTACCGTACAGAAGTTATATTGTTTTGACTTGAACGTATATTTGGTCAATTTGAAAAATATGTGTTTCGATATGTTGGTATGTATACGAACATTTGGCATCTCGAAAATAATTTTATTCGATTTGGCAAGACGTCAATTTAGTCATTCACTAGTACAATGATACATGTTGATACATGTATCAATAGTACATTTCGATACGAGTGCAGAAAAACTTTGTCTGACGAGTGTGAGTTTGCAGTACGAGCCGAAGGCGAGTGTTGCAATCACACGAGTTCAGAAAACGTTTTTCACACGAGTATCGAACAAAATTTTATGTCACAAGGTGTGAAAATTGCGGTTTTCGCACGCGAAGCTTACGCAAAAATCGCTACTTTCCCACCCAGTGACATAAATATTATACCCACAATAAACAACTTTCAAGCTATTTCGATATTTTTATATCAAATCATCGAAGTTGAATCTAAGTTAATGACGGAGAATAAGTTATATATCCGATTAAAAATTTTACGTATCAATAAGCGATTGTAGCGTAGTGATAAGGTACTAGCTCAGGATGCGTTGGGTTCGGGGTTCGGGGTTCGAGCCCCGCTAGGATATATAAAATTTTAATTTGTAAAAATTGTGTTCTATTGATAAGTAGCGATATACTGATAACAATTGAACATATAAAACGCGATGTAACCATGCATGACATTGATTAGTAACAAATAACGTAAATAACAGTACTGGGACCCAGCTCCAAATTGAGTTGGGCTGCAAATTTTTTTCATGTGTGACTAGATATTTGTTTCGAACAAAAGTTTTTTTCATTATGATTGCCTATTCTGTTCGATCAAACATATTCTTAGTTGGGACAATGAAATTATTTTTTTGATGCTGATGTAACTTTGTAGTCAACTTAACTAAATATTTCCTTCGCCGCCCGCAACCGCCGGATTAGGTTGATTCAAACAAATCTTGTATGATCTTACCAAACCTTTTTTTCGGTGTACAGCTGAGAGCTGTTCGGCTTGCAGGCAGAGGTTCTCACATGAGTCTGTCAATATGGGGTACCTCAATACTGATAGACTCGCGTATGAGCTACTCCGGTACTGATAAACTCACGTGAAAACCTCTGCCTGCAAGCCGAACCGTTTCCAATAAATTATTTAAACAAATTGACTGTTATTTTGTTGACCATGTAACCACATCAGTCGACAGATCTGCCGGGCACATTTCGGGTCAACTCAGCCCTACTGGCATCATTTTTATCGAAATGTCGGACTTCTTTCGGGTCACTATGATCATATCTCAGCATCCGCCGAACAGTTATGATCGTAACTAGGCGCGTTGGGTAACTTGTGTCTCAATTATATCGTAAAAGTGTCATTGAAATTTTGATCCGTTTCCAAGACAATCGAAAAGAAAGATTTGACTTCCGGCATATTGAAGTATATAAGTACTATACGGAAGTGTCTCGCTTAAAAAACTTTTTTTTTTTTAATACTTAGTGTTGAGACACTACCGCGTCTCTATACAAAGATTTTGCTCTAGACGTCTAGACGCCAAGTTGCGCCAAGACCCGGAGAACCATTATATTTTGTAGCAGTACGTTCCATTTGCCTCGCTCTCGCCAGCTTTAACGATCGATGCGGAGGTCGTAGCGAACAGTATAATGCGTAGATCAATCCCGAGATAGTACGAGAGCTGCAGAGACGCCCGATTGCAGCATTCCACTCCGCTGAGTGCAGTGGTGATTTAGAAGGATTTATAAGGTCGTGCACTCCACTCTCCAGCCCCTTTAACTTTCAATGGCCGAACGGTGAGCCAGACAGAAAGAGAGAGAGAGAGAGAGAGAGAGAGAGAGAGAGAGAGAGAGAGAGAGAGAGAGAGAGAGAGGACAGAGAGGGAGAGAGAGAGAATCCGACGCAGAGTTTCATATTTTATCTCCGTTATCGCATTGGACAGAAGAGCTTTACCTATTGAGCTTCGTTGTGGGAATCGCTCGGGTGCCCCAGCTTATCCATAATGGTTAATAATGGACCTCGAGCGATTTACTTTGAACCAAAAACTTTCGAGCTGCAATTATCGTTTCATGCAATCAATGGCCATTGTAGTTCTCTTATTTCTATAATCACATCTTCTTCGCGATTATTGAGGACCAGTTCATCCTTTATACACAGCGTTCAACTTACTGATTTATCTTGCCAAAATAATATATAATGTTATAATAAAATAATAAAATGTTTTCGAAAAATTCAAACAACCACAAAAATTGTACGCTAAAACCATAAAATCTCAACAAACTCAATTCTAAAAGTACGATTATGAGCAGTGCGGACCCCTGCAAAACATACTGACGGCCTATAATAGGCTATGCTTATAAACAGCCGATATGCCTTTATGGAATTAGGCCATCGATATGTATAAAAATGTGGTCCAACATTTGATGAAGTAAGGCCCTTATTAGCGACTTGATGTAAAATGTTCCAATTCGAAATCTCGTAAAAATGAAACTTACCAAATAATTTATATATGAGGTATTCCATGTGAAATCGAACGGTCAAGAACCCGACCCTCTCCAAAAAAATTGTAATTTCACCACAATTCATGATTATTTACAAGGGATTTTTGAATTTTTTCCGGAATTTTTTAATCGTATTTTTTTGAGGTATCAAAAAATTGAACTTTTTTAAAAATTCCCCATATCCTAAAAACTATTAGTCGTACAAAAAAACGTTTAAAACATAAAAATTGCAGTTTTAAATGATCTTTTGAAAACAAGATTTGGTACATTTTTTTAAATGCAATAAACGTCCATTTCTATGAAAAATAGACTAAAATATTTTGTTCAGACAATACGTCATGTTTGATTTTTCTTAAAAAATTCCAGAATGTACTCTCATGTACGTAAAGTGATCTAATATTTTTGTTTGAATGGGCGAGACGTCCGTTTGATAGCTGTGCTCCGTTTAAGATCAATTTTTCATTCTAAAAATCCCTTCTTTGATAAAAAATTCTCAATCCCTTTTTTATTTCATCTTTTAACTTCCATTATTGTCGATAGTGTCAACATTTTTATAAAATTCAATGGGAAGTAATAGATATCTCTCGTTTTTTAATGAAAAATCGATCGTAAACGGAGCACAGCTATCAAACGGACGACTCGCCCATCCAAACAAAAATATAAGTTCACTCTACGTACATGAGAGTATATTCTGGAATTTTTTAAAGAAAACTCAAACATGACGTATTGGCTGAAAAAAATATTTTAGTTTATTTTTCATAGAAATGGACATTTATTGCATTCAAAAAAATGTACAACTTTTGTTTTCAAAAGATCATTTAAAACTGCAAATTTTATGTTCTAAACGTTTTTTTGTACGACTAATAGTTTTTAAGAAATGGGGGATTTTTTTAAAAGTTCCATTTTTTGATATCTCAAAAAAATACGATTCAAAAATTCTGAAAAAAAATACAAAAATCCCTTGTAAATAATCATGAATTGTGGTGAAATTACAACTTTTTTTTGGAGAGGGTCGGGTTTTTGATCGTTTGATTTCACATGGAATACCTCATATATTTGTAAATATTAGGTTATTTGTATAGAACATTGTAGTCAGATAGCTCGCGCTAGCGTTTTACTAGACATTTTTAAGAAACCTCCCATCCTCATAATGAGGGCCAATGAGTTATACAGACTACAATTTTACAAATCAAACACACACGCGCACAAGCGACATCCATCAGCACATTTTTAAAAATGTGTTTTATCTTATTCCTTTGAGCATTTTTAATACTTGACACGAAAATCTTAAGAATGTATATTCCAAAAGTCTTTCCCAACGAAGCAAAAAATGTCACGTGTTTTTGGCTTCGCTGCACAATTATACACATGACTCGACAGCATTTTGATTAACCCGATACTCAACTGACCTTACGTACATACTTCGATATTTATTCTTTGAAGCTTTTAACATTCCAACCAATCGTTTCACTTCCAGAGTGTCAAACGCGTTGCGACATAGCCGGCAGTGATATTGGAAAGGACGTGATACGACTACGCAGCATGTTAGATGCATTTCCTAGATACTCGCAAAGCATCATCGCAGGACCAGATGTTGTCACGTACAGAACGAAACAGCAACAACAGTATCTACAGGATTTTTTTAACGTGGCGGGAACGGCACTTTCGGCCATAACTTGGCACCCGTACGCTCATTTCACACTTGTACCATTTTACACCTTCAATGTAATAAATGTTCAATGAATAGTTGACTCAGTCATCTGTGCTCAATGAATAGTTGACTCTGAAATCCGTTGCCTTCCGCCTCCGTTTCATGTTTTGGTTTTTTCCCCCATTTATTCTTATTTTTTTTTATGACTAATATCTATCAATATTTCAGAGACTTTGCAAGCATAACTCTGGACACCGAGGGTGTATCTATGCATCACGATAACCTCGCACTAGACAGAGATAGTATGTACAGGGTGGTTGGACGATTGATATCGAAGAAGCCTTTGTGGCTCGGTAAGGACTTCATACGACAAATATTCTATTGCTTACTTCGTATACTTTGTAAAGTTAGCTGTAAAACGACGAAGACATCTTGTGAATTACTCGAGTAGTTAACAATACATCTTTCACTGTAATTCACAATTAAAGCCGAGTCAAAACCTGAGGTGTGCAAAAGACAGTTCTTGGGTGCTCTCGTATGGACCAGACGTCTCGGCAACGCTGCAAAACTCGGCGTTCAAGTACTTATGCGACAGCCAGATGGCTCAAATTTGTTTCAGCCCACACCTGTAAGTCTCACTAACCTAAAAATTTACTAAAAGTTTACTGTAATTCAGTAAAATTAGAATAAAAATAAATTATGTCCATGTCCATATCTTCAAAAAAATGGCAACATTTAAGCTGCATTTATGGACAAAAATTTTTTTTTTTTTAAGTTTATCTACCTGTATAGAAACGGATTCGTTACTGATAGGCAATAACATTTAAGCGAAATCATTTTATGTCACATAATTTTTATTCTGGGCATTGAATATTTACAGGATTACTGGGTATCGGTTCTTCATAAGACTCTGGTTGGACGTGAAGTTCTCGACACTAAGATCGTAACTGGAAATCGAACACATGTTCACTTCTACTGCCAGTGCACCAAGCCTTCGTCTAAATACGAAAAAGGTTCCCTGACCATTTTTGGAATAAATCTGACCCCGGTTAAAGTCGCCGCGAATTTGAAAGGGGTCAAGGTCAAGGCTCTTCATAAATACATACTTTTACCTGGATTCGATGCTGAAAACAGAATGTTCTCCGAGTAAGTAAAATAGAACTCGAAGCGTCTTCGATATTACTTAATCATACTCAGCATGCTAGTTTTCTGTACATACGTATGTAGGACTGACAGTTAAGATTTGTCGATGTTAAATTCTATCGATTCTTCCGAGAAAAGCTTTTCGTTAATTTTTCGAAATTCTATAAAAATCACGTTATATATATATTCTTCATAGGAACGATTTAAGGATGCTTCACACGTACATTCCCAGTCAAAAGTGAGATTCAGTGAGAATTCCAACACTTCCAAATGGTATAAAAATTTGAAAAAAAAATCAACTGTATTTAAGGTGCCGACAATATTCATTTTGCATAACAATAATGTCAAAAAGTTATGAACAAATTGCTAAACTGTTCAACAAATAATCAGTAAACTTTCTTTTTCTCTTTTCAAATGAATTCATTGATTTTCTAAAAGGCACATACGTCACAATTGTCTATAATTTTTGAATTCTCCGTTTTTGAAATTTTGTTAAGGCCGTAACTACGGAACGGTTGGCGCAATGGCCTCGAAACTTTTTGTGTGTACTGTAGAATCGTGATACTGGAAGATATCCGAAATTTGTACCTCTGCATCGATTCTTTATATTTTCGAAAAAAAGAATTTTGAAATGATAGAAAATTCTGAAAAAATTCATATGAATTCTAAAAAATCAACGAATTCATTAAAATTAGAAAATAAAAAGCTGTGTTATTTTTTTTAAACAATAAATTTTTCCGATAATTTGTTAATAACTTTTTGGCATTATTGTTATGCAAATTCAAAGGTCTTGACCCACATAATGCGGCTGATTTTTTTCGGATTTTTGGCATGTCACAAGGTATTCAAATTTTGATCGCATTAAACTTTTGCTTGGGAAGGTATGTGTGATGCATCCTTAACAGAGCCATTTTCGACAGAAATTCATTTGGATTACTTTCTTTTATAGTTCTCCTCAGTTTATCCTCTCGCGAACGAAGTCATTAACTTCAATTTGCCCTTTCAGGACTGTTTTATTAAACAATGAGCCGTTGGATCTACTGAACGGGAGCGTATTGCCGGAGATAAAGCCAGCAATTTCGAACAACAGTAAAGGGGTTACTCTCAAACTACCCTCGGGAGGAATAGGCTTCTGGGTCATACCAGGCCTCAAGGTAACTTACAAGGATTACTAAGGATTCTCGAATCCTTCACCAACTGTCAATATTGAATAAAATCAGCTGATCTATATTTTCTCAATTGTCAGATAAAGTCCTGTGGAGGTCTTGATGAAGATAATTCCGACAAGATGTTATTGAAGAAATTGACTAAGCGTTTGGACGTTGCGGAATCCGACGAAGAATCGGTCAACGAGGAAAATGGAGAAGAGGACGAAAACGAGGAACACATTTCCAGCGAAGAGCGTCGTCATTCAACGAAATCCAGTAAGGACAAACGTAGGCGAAAACACAGATTCAGTGAAGAGGACGACGCCGAAAGACGATCCAGAAAGTTCGAGGCGAAAATGGATCTCGAGAAGCTCGAGAAACTTTTGCGGCGCCGCGACAACCACGACGAAAGGAAGTCACCCAGAGTCCGTACAGCCTACTTCGGTTTCGAGGAGAAAAGTCAAGAAAAAATTATTGACGAGGACAACGATGAAACTGGAGCAGAGATTAG
Organism: Amblyjoppa proteus; assembly: GCA_963922035.1. NCBI lineage: Eukaryota > Metazoa > Arthropoda > Insecta > Hymenoptera > Ichneumonidae > Amblyjoppa > Amblyjoppa proteus. Next base: position 24,683,392 of record OY998232.1, read on the forward strand.
GTCAAAGCTCGAGGAATACAAGAATAGATTGAAAGATTACGAGAACCGAAAGAAAAGCGAAGCAAAGTCACGAGATCGTAGTAAAATTACTGATTCATTGGACAGCGAAAGAATCGACAGTGAAAAAGTCACAGAAGCACTAGCTTCGATATTGAAGATGGAAAACTCAATGGAGAGATTTGAAAGAATCAACGACCAGTCGCCAGTTGACACGTTGAATCCAAGTGTCTCTTACAATGTGACATCGGATCTGGCCAAATCTGGTAAAAATAGAAATCCCGAAGACATGTTTCTGGACGAGTTACTTAAGTCCGCGAAGATCAAGAGGACGAGTGTGCCGTCGAAGATCGAAGTTCAGCTGCGTACCATTTACCAAATGCTCGCTGAGGAAAGGGTGAGACGTCAGAGAAACGCAACGGAAGCGCCGGTAGTTGAGGTAGTGAGACATATCGACGAGCCACTTCAGAAAATCGATGAAAGTCTATCGAGAAATCGGCGTGACACTGAGAAGAAGTTCGACGATGATCCACTAGGACTCAGAAAAGAGGGACTCTTCAGAAGGCGGACGAAGAACGAAGAGGTAAGAGACCGTAGGATTGAGAGAAAAAATAGAAGAAAGGACAAGGATGATCGAAAAGACGGACAAGCAGTGATATTCGATCCGAAAACAGCTGTCGACAGTAATGAGAATAACTTTTATGGTTTTCATCGACGCGAGCCGCTAAAGGGTTTTCCCGAAGGTGACTTGTTTCTCACCACGGGTACGTCATCAGAAGAAGGTGGTAAAGACTACGATTACGTGAGAGATGACGATGATGCGCAAGATCGGGAGAGGCCGAAAAAGATACCGAAAACTAATGAAAAAGTCACAAATCAATCCGATCCAGATGATATTACTTGGATAGAGGACGAAAATACTCAACTGAATCATGTACCGCACGAATTCTTCGAAGATATAAAAATGGCTGTACCGCGCGTGCAGGAGAATCTCAAGGAATATGGCGAATTGTGGGAAGCTGAAGCATTGGGCGAGTCACAAGATGACCATCAGGATCACTTTAATGATGGAGATGAGAAAGCTACGGTTGAAAAAATTGTTCAAGAACATCGGTTTGATGCCCATGAAGATAAACGAGCAAAAGAAACTACAGTTAGGAAGCTGATCGGATATTACGAAAATCCGAGGTCTCATCACGAAGAAGTGACTGACTATTTTGGTCCAGAAAAAAATGACAAATCCAAGGCTGGCATAAGAAACTCGCCAAGGAACACCCCTAGTGAAACACAGAATAAAAAACCCAGCCTGGAATCCATGGCTACCAAAAAACGTGTCAAGGACTCAGCTTTGAATGAGTATGGAGGTTTCACAAATTTTGATTCTATGCATTTCGGCAGAACACCGATATCTTCTCCGGAGGATGAACCTCTGTATGACCTGGAATATCCTATCGTGCGTCCTGCTATAAGGACCAAGAGATCGACCGACGATTTGGAAATGATTCTCGATCAAGAAATGATTTTTCAGGATGATAACAACTTAAAGGATTGCGAATGCAGGGTGATCAGAGGTACAAGAGCTAGCAGGCGGAGAAGTGATCGCGAACATGGCGAACGTCCGCATCGACCTGGCAGATCAGAACGATGGCGAGATGAAGACAGGGTAGCGCGAGCGGAACGTCGGAAACAAAGAAATCGCGATGGACTTTCGAAGCCGGGAGTCGGGAGTCGATTCGGTGAGGACTACATGCACACAACAAGATCGAGGAGACAGGCTAGGTCATCTGGTGAAGATGGAAAAGCGTTGATAGTTGGTGAACCGCATATCAGTATCGAGTATCCTAGTGATGAATCTAACTCAACGGTCAAAGACAGTGAGTCTGGGGAAATATCTGGGGAAGGGAATGTGCATATCGAAAATTCCAACGATGATGTAAGCCAAGAAACTCCGAATATCTTGAACGGTGCAGATGAAGTTCAAGGCAACGTGGTAGAGAAAGTTTTTGATGGTGTTGAAAAAACCAAAGATTTGACTGTCGAAGAAGAGAACGCAAATTTGACCGTTGAGAATTCAGCGGAGAATTCCGATAGAGGCAGCATACTGAAAAGACACAACGAAACAAAGGCGATCGTTACGAAAGAAACAGAGAGCGCAGACACTGAAAGACGAAAGAAATCGATATCTCCAGAGTCAGAAGATGTTAAAGCGTCGTCAGTCGAAGGTCCCTCAGAGCCCGAAGAACCCACTGACAAATCGCCGAAAGATTTCAAAGCCGACCAGTCCTTTCTTGACACCGAATCGAAAAGTAATGAAAAGAGTTCATCGACAGTTGACGAGGCGACCGCGTTTGAGGTTAATGAATCTCTTCAAAGTGTTCAAATCCCATCTTCCGAAAATAATCAAAGTATTGTTGTACCGCTTTCGCACGACTCGGAAACGAACATTGAGGATTTTTTACCGGTAACTATTTCCAAACCAGGCAAAGTTGTTGAAGCAGAAATTGAGCCAACTGAGCAAGCGGCTAGTGAGATTTCAATGACTTGGGCAACGGACAACATACTCGACGATCAGAAAACGTCGATCTTCATGACTGAGGATAACGAGAAAGGTACTGTTAGCGATGATCGAATAAAACTGGATGATGGAGCGTATAGTACGGATATTCCAACGACTGAAAGCGGTATAACGTCGTCAATTAAAAAAGGGATTTCCAAGAGCTTAAAATTTGCAAAGGACAGCCCACGGATGCCGAGAAAAGCTCAGAAAACAAAACAAACTGTAAAATTGGCGGATCCATCCAAAGCAAGGGAAGCACGAATGGCTGCAAGATCGGATGCCCTTACGGCCCTACGGAAAGAGAACGATGCTAGAAAATCAAAAAAGTATCTGGAAGCGGCGTCAAAACTTCTATTGAGCGAGCAGAACAAGCTCCAATCAATGCAAAAGAAGCGTGCTGAGCAATTGGAAAAGTTACGCGAGAAGTTGCGCAGGAAGCGAGCAAAGATGGTTCAGGAATATCGCAACGAGATGTTGGATGAATTAGACGAGGCGAGCAGCGGAGAAGAACGAAACCTGAGGAGACGAGAGATTATAGACATGATAAACCACGACGACGAACTTCGAGACATCGTGGATCACGAGAAACTGGAATATCTCATGCTGAACAACCCTATAAACTATGAATCCGTAAAGAATGAACATCAGGTCAACAAACCAGCACAACGGAAGAAATACGTGCCAGAAATGGTTGGGATCGTGAAACCACTTTCGGAGGTACGTGAGAGGAAAGTGAAACCACCAAATCAACCCATCAGATACTCGAACGATCCAAAAATTCTGGCACATGCCTCGTCGGACGAATTAACAAATTCCGAAGCTGTTAGAAAAGCTCTTCAAGGTAGAATCGATTTGACTGATCACAAAGTGAAGCGTCGGTCTGGCAAAATTTACTACAGCGTTGTGGAGAGTTTGGAAAATCCACGAATTTATCAGTATCCGCGTTTGACGGAACACGAATCCGGGGAGGAAGAATCCAATGAACGTGCTGAATCGGTCGAGTTGGAAGAAGCACCGTCACGCTCCTCCACTTCACGAAAAAATTACAATGTGGAAGAAAATGTACAGAAGTGTAATGAAGGAGTCTCATATGCAAAGGATAATCGTAATTACAATGATTATAAAAGACTACGTAAGGTCTCAGGGTCACAAGAAGAAAGAAATAAGAGTCTGATGAATTCTAACTATCCTCCAAGACTTACAAGAAATACGTCGAATCGTAAAAATAAGTACATGGGTCTGAACAAAGACTTGGATACTAATTCCAACGTAAATCAGGATGAAGCTTTCGATCGCACCAACGCCAAGAATCTTTACATTACAATGTCGGTGCGGGATGATAAATCCAACAATGATGAATTTATCGCCAAGAAGAAGTATATGAAGGATTCGAGTCACAAGCTAAATTCAAAATACGAAAGTCCAAAGTATGCGAGGCTCGCACCTGAGAAGGTGGAAGTTCAACGTGATACGTTAATAAATTCTCGAAAATACTTGGAAGATCATCAGCTTACATCGGACGATAATGAAGAATTGCTACAAGAAATCCGATCCATAAATTTAAGAAAAAGTAAGGAGAGCAAAGATAAAGTCGAATTGTGCCGAAACAATCCGAAGAAAGATGACGAACAGCAAGAATCCGACATGGAAATCATTGACGATTTGGATTTGGATGAAGCTCTGAATTTGAGTAATTACGAACTTTTAATGTTGATTCCGGTGAAGAACTACAAAAAAAGCAGATCTAGAAGACACATCGCGAATGAAATATTCCGCGATGAGGAGGATTCTGCTTCAAACGAGATATCTGTCGAGATGCCTTTAAAAAAGAACGCGATTGACGCACTACAGAAAGAACTACTAATTGAACAAAAATCGGATAGTAGAACGGGAAATAGTGAAGATTTGGGCCGGAGTATGAAGCCAATAGACTCAAATCACATAAACGAAACTAATAATTCGATTTCAGAGTCTTCGACACTTCGGATAGTTAAAAACTCCAACAATGCCGAGACAATTATTGCGGGGAAAGGGCCCATCCTCGACAGATATTCGGTTGAAGAAATCGTACCATCTGTTCCTGGAATCGTAAATGACAAAGAATCGCAAGATAATAATGTTCTACCAGAACTCCTTGAAAAACATATCCCGCTATTAAAGGCGACTGTGCAAAGTGGTCTTAGTAAAGTTCGCCACATCTCGGAATCTTTTGAGAAATTCGCCGACGGATTTAAGGACCGATTAAATGAGAAAGAACTGGAGTTTGAAAAAGAAAATCAAGTATCGACCAAACCAGCGACAATAATAGAAAACGTTCCAATGAACTGCAATATTTTTACAACTGCGACAACGAACCTTAACAAATTCTTCGATTTTCTATCAAGCATAATACATATATTTAAATTCATTTAGTTTTAAGTGTTCACAAATTCATACGGTATTGTCGTGTTCTTAGTATATATTTATTTTTATGTTTGATATTCTTCGACCATCATTTAATAATTTCGACATGCCGACGTTAAACGATATCGGTCACATGGTCAGGTAATAAAAATTTGCCAAAGATTGTGGAAATTCGACGTTTCTTTCATCAGGGTTCGACGTTTGTTCTGAAAAAATATTTTTTCACTAATTACAAAATTATAGAAATATTGAATAATGTCACAAAAAATTAGTTCATGATGTAAAAATATTTTCTGTGTTATCCATATCACAGCAGCCATACTTGCGATAAGTATATTTATATTTATATTCATATTTTTATTTTCCATAAAATCTCTTAAAGATTGTGGAATTATATACTAATCAAATGTACATCCCCGAAAAGTATATGGGATGTAACAAATAAAGAAGATAATCTAATACGATCTTTTTATGAAAATTCCTTTCCAATTGAACCAGTCATTCTATTATGTGCAATTGTTCAAAGAATCATAATTCGAAGAAACATGCTTATGCGATTATAGACGGTATTGAACTGAATTAAAAAGGTCGGCAATCTTAATCAGCGATGGTTATGCAAGGATATACTTCATTTGTTTGACTTCATCTTCCGGTGAAAGTTTAGTAAATAAAATTGATGACACAGAATCAGGAGTATATACAACAATGCACGGCTTTCTTGCTCAATTATAATCGGAAGTTTGTATTTAACCAAACTTGACGGCAGGTCGAATAAAGCAAATTTCCGCCTTGAGGTACATTAGCGTTAATCTATCGGAGATTTGACGCGCATCAGTTCCGAATTCTGTGGTGTGGACATTTCGACATCAGCTTCGACTGCTCGAAATTTCACAACAATGCACTGGTGAGGGTTTTCTACCTGGTCAGTCGTTCCGGTAAAATTTGCGCAGTATCGTTAAAGACGTTGAACCGTTCGGATCGATCTGTTCTACTTGAAGCATCGAGTATCTGCGTAATAATAGCAACACGAATAATAATATTATATATATTATCTGTATTAATAAATTATCTAATCATTCTTTTAACAAACCAACTGAGTATAACAGTTTGAGAATGAAGTTTCTTCGAGTGATAAATCGTATGCAGTGAATCGACATAATAAGGAACCTAACAAAAACGACGGAAGGGTAGCTTGAAAATGGCCAAGTCTTTTATCATACTCAGCTGTATCCTAGCGATATCGCAGCTCGCAAACATTTCCCATGCATTCGACAACGTGCCGGCCAGTACCAGAAATTACGAGTAAGATTTTTTCCATTCCCATTAAATTACCTTAATATGTTCACGGATATATTCTGACGACTGGCTAAGTGACATATTGCTTGACATGTTTTTATACAGGTTTAACTACTTTATGAAGCAGACGTGAACGACAATGTTGTAAATGTAGCAATTATACTCATGAATTTCGTAATTTTTTCATATTAAATTTTGCAAATTATACGAGAGAATTAATTTCACGTAAAATTAAATTAATAGTACGACTTCACCTGCTTCAACCTACGCGGAGGTCTTTAAATTATTAAAATGTATTTCCGCGTTGAACGAAAATTCCTGAGCGTTACTCATAACCATAAGTATGTTAATCGACGGTGACACACAACGAGTGTCACAATCATCAATGTCAGCAGCGCTCGAGGTTTTTGCACCATTCGCTTCTTTTCTGAACTAATTGATTGAGTGTGGAACATCATTTAAAGTCCGCACCCGGATAATTGCAACCTCGGGTCCGACCCCTTCTCATTCGAGCTAAATTTTTTCCTGTTTTCATATACGTGTAAACCGAAACATACATTTTTTAAAGATTTTTTTGAGGTTCCGTCGCCGAGGATCGGTCGCGATCGATACTTGAAAATTAGCAATAATAAAAAAAAATTGTATGCGAGATATCTCTGCATTGGATACGGGTATTGCAAAATATTAAGTGTGCAATGGATTTGCCTCGAATCATACTATAACAAAAAAAATTGACATTTTCATAACGCTTCCTCATAAAAGTTGCAAGTTGAAAGTTGAAAGTTTAAATGTTTACATCACTTTCTCATAATGGTCCTTTATTCGTAAAGCTTCTTCTATGAGAAAGCACTTACTATATTTTTGGCTTCCTCACAGAGGAAGCTTTCCGAATAAAGGGCCATTATGAGAAAGTGATATAAAAATATCAACTTTCAACTTTCAACTTACAACTTTTATGAGGAAGCGATATGAAACTTTCAAATTTCAGCTTTTATCAGGAAGCGTTATAAAAATGTCAATTTTCAACTTTTTTCCAACATCAACGTCGTATTTAACTTTTAGGCAAAACTGCTGGTTGACTCAGGTTTAGCCCGAAAAAATACACCAACCTTACGCTTTTAATCAAAACGAATGTAGGATCTGTGCTCGCCGCGAAAAATATATAGAATTATGTGTTCCAAATTTTTATCCGATCTTTCAATTTTTACTCGAGAATGTCAAATGACACCGCTTTATCTAATTATTTTAACTCCGTCATATCCATCATCTTGTGTATTTCTTGCCGTAGAACATGATAGGTACCTAGGTTTGTCCACGATACTATTAGGACGAAAAAAAATCACTATTTTGAAAATAGGCAAAATGACATTTTTGCAATATTGGCAATAAAAATTACAGATAAACTTTTTTCGTTAGTCGTCCCTTCGGGACTGTATTCCATGTATTTTTTCACGCTGATCACGAATCTGACTTATTTTAGTCGTAAATGAATATTCAATGTGGAAAATTGCATTTAAAATAAAGTACTCATTTTTCATAAAATCCAAAAAATTTCAAATGACATCAAATTTAAACGGTTCGATCGATTCTCTTGAAATTTTAATGGGATCTTCGGGTGATCATATTCTATCTGTGTACGCGTTTTTAGCTAGATAACTAAAAAATGGTGAGTGCTAGAGCGCGAACCGACATTTTTTAAGAAATATAAAATGGCGTACAAAAAAAAAACAATTAAACATGTTTGGATGAAATTTTGCAGGAACATTGACTATTAACCACACATGCTGTGTGCAAAAATTTTAGCTTGATCAGTCAAGTCCTTTTCGAGTTATAGTGGTTTGAATGCGCGTCCGATCTACACTCACGCATACACACACATACATCCGGACATTCTTTCTAAATGTGATTTTTCAATGTTTTGGAACATTCTGAACAAGTTTTCATTGAAATCTCGAAAAACAATTTTTTACCATCACAAAGCTTCCTCTATGGGGAAGCAAAAGATATATATCGCGATTAAATTTCCCTCTTTTTTTCCCGGCGGGGTTCGCGTATTGGACAAAATCGAGTTCCAAATAAAGGCCTGAAACGTGCCGGCACTCGCTATTAACTACAGAGAGGCGGCGTCTTATCATAGGCTAGATAAATTGTTATAACTCTAGAAGACAATCGTAAGGGTTTACTACAACGGCTTCCAGAGGTTACGGCCTTTCGAAGGCCCTTTCACAGACTGACTTCGCGGGTCCGTATTCCGACTCGCCAAATGCGTAGTTCGGGACATTTTAACGATGAAAGAAAAAATTGCTAAAAAAAAATTGTAGCATTCCTTGGTTGGATTTTTAAGAAACAAGAATCGCTTGTGAAAAAAAAACTACTAAATATTCACTTAAGGGAACTCGGTGTCATTACCCGAATCCGGTATACATACACTATATTACTATATAGTAATATAGTAATATAGTATATAGTAATATAGTACTATACAGTACTATACAGTACTATATAGTAATATAGTATTATTATATGTCCTATATCTCTGATGCAGAGCTATAGACTCATTCGTTCAATACTTCTTCATTCATGTGATGTATATTCATATTCATCCAATACGCACACAAATCGCAGGCAAAAGCAAAAAAGGGGTCGCTTATCTCGTCGTGAGTCTTGATCAGGTGAGTAAAACACGTTAGATGTGTTTATTTTTCACAATGGACACAGCCAACCCTCGTATTTCGTTGTCTCGTCTCAATACACCCGCATTGCAAACATCGATCAGACACATCGAGAGACTGGCCAACACAATCACTCTGTAATCGTATACGTAGCTGATCTGGATCGACCGGTCTAATTGTCAACTTTCCATGAAATAGTATTTCACTAATGTAGTGGATGACGAAAATACCACAAGTGTTTCCATCAGCCTGATACGGATAACTACAACTTTTAATTTTTCCGTTAAAAGTTTCGTTGAAAATTAGTTTCCAAAGTCGCGAAAAATGTTGGTGCCATATAATATGATTGTGTTCAATCATTTTTCCCCTTTGCGAACCCGAATCAAGTATGTATGTGCTTCTCTTTTGGGTATCGACATGCATTAAAATGAAATGATTTCCGTTGACTCGAAGAGGAAGTATAATCCTGTCTACTCCACTCCATTCTTTCGCACATCTTATGAAGGTCGCATTTAATCTTTCGTGTGTTATAAGCACCTACTGTGAGGCGACCTCTTTTTCGAGATATGCAAAACGGTCACGGTGTAAGCAATTCATACACTGAGAGAAGGATCTATTAAAAATTACTAATCATCTAAGAAAAATTACCATAGCGCATAGTAGTACGGCGCCAGCGCGCCACCTATGGTAGAAAGTCTCAGATTATCCAAGAATTTTTACCATAATATCTAAGAAAAATTCTTATAAATCCGGTACTTCCTACCATAGGTGGCGCCCTAACGCTCAACTACTATGTGATATGGTAATATCTCCCAAGTGGTATAGCAATTTTTACTAGATCCTTCTCTCAGTGTAACATTCAAACTAAAACAATAGTCGATTAGGGTATTAGTTATCCACTCCTTATCGAAAAGAGTATTATAATCATCGAATCGAAGATACTTACAATTGTGAGGATCAGTAGGGTTTTTTGGAACGATACCCACGAAATAGTTTCGTGGGGCTCCGGCAATGTGATAGTAGCCTACGTTGCTAACGCTATCATTCACATTGAATCGTAGTTCACGACTCGTTTCGAAAGCATCTCTTTGTATAACATCGAAGCTCGAACTTCCCTGATATTCTACGTTTTCATTTGTCGGCGCACTTTCTAGAATTTTTTTCATCGTCGATCGTGTATCGTATTTTTTAGTACCTACCGTAGTACGTTTTCGTCTTCAAGTTTCCTTCGTCTTCATATTGTCTGGTTCATTTTTGGTTCGTACTTTTTTTTTGGCAATGAACGTCCACTTTCAGCGATGTCGTATCCGCATCGCAAACATTAAGGACTTGCAGCGGAGTTTTTGTTACAACAGTATGGGGCGAATAAGGCACATCAATCGGTAACGAGATGTCTTTAAATGAAGTATTAATGACCTCAGAGTTATGTCTGCGTTTACGCTTTAGATGCTGCATCGGTTGTTTCAGGTGTAGGTCTTTAAGTGTCGCAGTAGTTCGATAAAAGATTTCGTCAATTACTCGACCACCTTTTACATGGATACGACTTTCACAAACTGATTCTTTTACTTGTTTGAAATAATTTTCCGCAGTCGCATTCGTATAATGCTCATGTGATGGCTCCCGAATTAATAGTCTGGTCCAAAACGGTGCGAAGGGTATCATTTTCTTCAGAAGGTATTCGCTGAATACTTCGGCACTGTAGACAGACTTTTGCATTCTGAAACAGTATCTCAAAGTCTTTGAAGAAAGCACTCGATCGATATATGGGCTTTGGGGTTGATTTTTCCCCAGAAAACTCAAACAGGTTTTCACCTTCGTCCTCATCGCAGTCCTTCTTTTCCGCACATTTCTTTCCACCACAGCACCGATCCAACACATTCGTTTTTCCACAAACTCTATAGCACACACGGCTTTTCCTTCACAATTTTAATGTTCACATGTATTTTTCACGACATGTAGATTGTACACACTTCGATTATACGCATTGCTTTCTACAAAAACTGTTTGAACATGCTCAGTATACCGCGCGAACCGATACGCCACAGTCTCGAACCAACACATTTGTTTCTCCACAAGTCGAGATGCTCATGCTAGCTTTCCTTTACATTTTTAATGTGCACATGCGTTTTCCACGACATTTCGATAGTCCACATTTTGATTATACACATTGCTTGCCGTACAGACCGTTTAAACACACGAATTTTACCGCGCAACTCGATACGCGACGGTCTCGAGGCAACACATTTATTTCTCCACAAACCTGATCGTACACACTACAATTCCTCCACATTTTTAATAGTCACATGCGTTATCCAAGACATTTCGATTGTACACATTTCCATTATACACATGGCTTGGTGCACAAACCGTTTGAACGTTCGAATTTTACCGCGCTTTTTATTTCAACGCAAATCAATGGCACACATTCTCCTCTACACCTATCCATTACTACACACATTCTTTATAACACAACTCAATAATGCACAACGGCGTTAAAGCACTTTTCGATCCATCACATTCGATCCACCACAAAGTTTCCCAACACATTTCGTTACTACACATTACGCGTAGGTAAGGTAGAGCTCGGAGCGGTTCGGCTTGGAGGCAGAGGTTCTCACGAGTCTATCAGTATGGGCTGCTCGGTTTCAATTTCGCTCTATACTGATAGACTCGCGTGAGAACTTCCGCCCCCAAGCCGAACCGCTCCGAGCTCTACCTTACCTACGCGTAATGTGTAGTAACGAAATGTGTTGGAAAACTTTGTGGTGGATCGAATGTGATGGATCGAAAAGTGCTTTAACGCCGTTGTGCATTATTGAGTTGTGTTATAAAGAATGTGTGTAGTAATGGATAGGTGTAGAGGAGAATGTGTGCCATTGATTTGCGTTGAAATAAAAAGCGCGGTAAAATTCGAGCGTTCAAACGGTTTGTGCATCAAGCCATGTGTATAATGGAAATGTGTACAATCGAAATGTCTTGGATAACGCATGTAAATATCAAAAATGTGGAGGGATTGCAGTGTGTACGATCAGATTTGTGGAGAAATAAATGTGTTGCCTTGAGACCGTCGCGTATCGAGTTGCGTGGTAAAATTCGTGTGTTCAAACGGTTTGTGCGGCAAGCAATGTGTATAATCGAAATGTGTACGATCGAAACGTCGTGGAAAACGCATGTACACATTAAAAATGTGAAGGGAAGCCAGCGTGAGCATCTCGACTTGTGGAGAAACAAATGTGTTGGTTCGAGACTGTGGCGTATCGGTTCGTGCGGCATACTGAGCTTGTTCAAACGGTTTGTGTAGAGAGCAATGTGTATAATCGAAGTGTGTACAATCTACATGTCTTGAAAAACACATGTGAACATTAAAATTGTGAAGGAAAAGCCGTGTGTGCTATAGAGTTTGTGGAGAAACGAACGTGTTGGATCGGTGCTGTGGTGAAAAGAATTGTGCGGAAAAGAAGGGCTGCCTCCTCATCACTGTTTCTCATCTATCGTTGAATACTCCTAATCTCATCTAACGTTGAATACTCCTTACTTAAACGACTCATAGATAATTGCACTTGCCCACATCTTTTCTTTGTGAGTAATATTGTTGCAACATCCATTACTGTCTCTCGTAATTCGTCAAAATATTTGCAGTGGGCCAGAAGAGCTATGCTTTCCATAATTACCGATTTTTTGCATCCAGCAATGCTCATTTTTTTCGAGGTGGCGCGATACTATTTTCACGATGTGACCATAGCAAAAATATATCGGCAAAAAGTGCGGTCGTGGGTTGAATCCCGATCGTGAACTCAGCGGTCTTCCATAATTATCGATATGGTCATTATTGAGTCATTGTTCGGTCTCGACAATGAGTCCTTGACGAATTTTCGCAGGATACTCATTGCGAGGATACATTTTTTGAGATTGGTGAAACTCAACTGATTTATTTCAATAACTTGGTTCGGTTATAATAACTATTCCTTAAATTTTATAACGGATAGAGCGCTTACTGATAGCAGCGGCTATTGTAGAGCTTAGGGCAGCCCTGAGTATAACGCTTAAAGCGATTAACAAAGTAAAGAAAGAAACGATAAAAATAGTAGGATAGAAGAAAAAACAAGGAAAATGCAAACGCGATTTACTTGTAGAGGCCTCTCTTATTTAAGGGAATCTGTAAAGAAGAAAAGAATAGCCGCAATGAACACATCGTAGATGCTTTTAAAAGCTGAAACGTAAACCACTGTGGGTTACACGCCGTGAGCATCGGGATAGCCCGCGCAAAAAAGAAAGTATTAAAAGTGTATTAAATTGAAACTATTAGGAGTATGTCGCATTGGACTGAATAATACTGAAATTATACTCCGCCAATGAGTACAAAGTATGAAACTAAAATATGAAAGGATATTAGGTATTAAGCGAATATACCACGAAATATTCGAGTATTAAGTATGGACCATGCACAACGGCTGACGGACGATGGATCATGGATCATAGACGACGGACCACGAACCCACGGGATCCATCGACGGGTCGACGGGTCGACGGGTCGACGGGTCGACGGGTCGACGGGTCGACGGGTCGACGGGTCGACGGGTCGACGGGTCGACGGGTCGACGGGTCGACGGGTCGACGGGTCGACGGGTCGACGGGTCGACGGGTCGACGGGTCGACGGGTCGACGGGTCGACGGGTCGACGGGTCGACGGGTCGACGGGTCGACGGGTCGACGGGTCGACGGGTCGACGGGTCGACGGGTCGACGGGTCGACGGGTCGACGGGTCGACGGGTCGACGGGTCGACGGGTCGACGGGTCGACGGGTCGACGGGTCGACGGGTCGACGGGTCGACGGGTCGACGGGTCGACGGGTCGACGGGTCGACGGGTCGACGGGTCGACGGGTCGACGGGTCGACGGGTCGACGGGTCGACGGGTCGACGGGTCGACGGGTCGACGGGTCGACGGGTCGACGGGTCGACGGGTCGACGGGTCGACGGGTCGACGGGTCGACGGGTCGACGGGTCGACGGGTCGACGGGTCGACGGGTCGACGGGTCGACGGGTCGACGGGTCGACGGGTCGACGGGTCGACGGGTCGACGGGTCGACGGGTCGACGGGTCGACGGGTCGACGGGTCGACGGGTCGACGGGTCGACGGGTCGACGGGTCGACGGGTCGACGGGTCGACGGGTCGACGGGTCGACGGGTCGACGGGTCGACGGGTCGACGGGTCGACGGGTCGACGGGTCGACGGGTCGACGGGTCGACGGGTCGACGGGTCGACGGGTCGACGGGTCGACGGGTCGACGGGTCGACGGGTCGACGGGTCGACGGGTCGACGGGTCGACGGGTCGACGGGTCGACGGGTCGACGGGTCGACGGGTCGACGGGTCGACGGGTCGACGGGTCGACGGGTCGACGGGTCGACGGGTCGACGGGTCGACGGGTCGACGGGTCGACGGGTCGACGGGTCGACGGGTCGACGGGTCGACGGGTCGACGGGTCGACGGGTCGACGGGTCGACGGGTCGACGGGTCGACGGGTCGACGGGTCGACGGGTCGACGGGTCGACGGGTCGACGGGTCGACGGGTCGACGGGTCGACGGGTCGACGGGTCGACGGGTCGACGGGTCGACGGGTCGACGGGTCGACGGGTCGACGGGTCGACGGGTCGACGGGTCGACGGGTCGACGGGTCGACGGGTCGACGGGTCGACGGGTCGACGGGTCGACGGGTCGACGGGTCGACGGGTCGACGGGTCGACGGGTCGACGGGTCGACGGGTCGACGGGTCGACGGGTCGACGGGTCGACGGGTCGACGGGTCGACGGGTCGACGGGTCGACGGGTCGACGGGTCGACGGGTCGACGGGTCGACGGGTCGACGGGTCGACGGGTCGACGGGTCGACGGGTCGACGGGTCGACGGGTCGACGGGTCGACGGGTCGACGGGTCGACGGGTCGACGGGTCGACGGGTCGACGGGTCGACGGGTCGACGGGTCGACGGGTCGACGGGTCGACGGGTCGACGGGTCGACGGGTCGACGGGTCGACGGGTCGACGGGTCGACGGGTCGACGGGTCGACGGGTCGACGGGTCGACGGGTCGACGGGTCGACGGGTCGACGGGTCGACGGGTCGACGGGTCGACGGGTCGACGGGTCGACGGGTCGACGGGTCGACGGGTCGACGGGTCGACGGGTCGACGGGTCGACGGGTCGACGGGTCGACGGGTCGACGGGTCGACGGGTCGACGGGTCGACGGGTCGACGGGTCGACGGGTCGACGGGTCGACGGGTCGACGGGTCGACGGGTCGACGGGTCGACGGGTCGACGGGTCGACGGGTCGACGGGTCGACGGGTCGACGGGTCGACGGGTCGACGGGTCGACGGGTCGACGGGTCGACGGGTCGACGGGTCGACGGGTCGACGGGTCGACGGGTCGACGGGTCGACGGGTCGACGGGTCGACGGGTCGACGGGTCGACGGGTCGACGGGTCGACGGGTCGACGGGTCGACGGGTCGACGGGTCGACGGGTCGACGGGTCGACGGGTCGACGGGTCGACGGGTCGACGGGTCGACGGGTCGACGGGTCGACGGGTCGACGGGTCGACGGGTCGACGGGTCGACGGGTCGACGGGTCGACGGGTCGACGGGTCGACGGGTCGACGGGTCGACGGGTCGACGGGTCGACGGGTCGACGGGTCGACGGGTCGACGGGTCGACGGGTCGACGGGTCGACGGGTCGACGGGTCGACGGGTCGACGGGTCGACGGGTCGACGGGTCGACGGGTCGACGGGTCGACGGGTCGACGGGTCGACGGGTCGACGGGTCGACGGGTCGACGGGTCGACGGGTCGACGGGTCGACGGGTCGACGGGTCGACGGGTCGACGGGTCGACGGGTCGACGGGTCGACGGGTCGACGGGTCGACGGGTCGACGGGTCGACGGGTCGACGGGTCGACGGGTCGACGGGTCGACGGGTCGACGGGTCGACGGGTCGACGGGTCGACGGGTCGACGGGTCGACGGGTCGACGGGTCGACGGGTCGACGGGTCGACGGGTCGACGGGTCGACGGGTCGACGGGTCGACGGGTCGACGGGTCGACGGGTCGACGGGTCGACGGGTCGACGGGTCGACGGGTCGACGGGTCGACGGGTCGACGGGTCGACGGGTCGACGGGTCGACGGGTCGACGGGTCGACGGGTCGACGGGTCGACGGGTCGACGGGTCGACGGGTCGACGGGTCGACGGGTCGACGGGTCGACGGGTCGACGGGTCGACGGGTCGACGGGTCGACGGGTCGACGGGTCGACGGGTCGACGGGTCGACGGGTCGACGGGTCGACGGGTCGACGGGTCGACGGGTCGACGGGTCGACGGGTCGACGGGTCGACGGGTCGACGGGTCGACGGGTCGACGGTCCACACTTAATACTCGAATATTTCGTGGTATATTAATTTAATACATGACACATAATATCCTTCTATATACTAGTTTCATACTTTGTACTTATTCGCGGAGTATAATTTTAGTATTATTCAGTCCAATACGCCATACTCCTAATACTTTCAATTTAATACCCATTTAATACTTTCTTTTTTGCGCGGGAACCATTTGTAGCACAAACGCTTCAGAATGGTCAATACCTCGCCCGAGCGCAGGAAAAAATAAATACGCAACAAGTATTGAGCAGTGCACTCTCCTACGTATGTGCTCCCACCAAGGTTATATTCCCACAGTAAACACAGTTGAATGATTCCAGCCAAGAAGAACCCCAGTTATTACAGTGGAACCTTTCTTTTTAATTCGATGAAACCCGGCACTTTCGCTACTTCTAATGTTCTCTACACAGTCCCACACTTTATCAGCGGCTGAGAATGTTGCCTGTCCAGTCAGGACGCTCATAATACTTAGAATGCTGCAGGAAATGAGGCGAATAAACGAAAATAAAAATGATTTAATGTGAAATATTTACAATAGTATCGAGGTAAGTAAATTGGGTTAAGCCGTAACATTTACATTTCTTGAGTAAAAATCAAAAGGGCCAAAAAAGATTTGGAAGCGTATAATTCCATGTATGTTTTTACGCCGATCACAGATCCGACAATGAACCGCGACGTTGGTGTATTTTTTGCGCTGAGCCTGAATCGGCCAGTCGCTTTAGATAAAAGTCAATAAAAACGTTGTCGTTTAAAAATATTGACAATGACATTTTCATATCGCTTCCTCATAAAAGTTGAAAATTGAAATTTTCACATGGCTTTCTCATAATGTTCCTTTATTTGCAAAGCTTCCTATATGAGGAAGCCAAACATACAGACAAAGCTTTCTTATACAAGCAGCTTTGCAAATAAAGGGACATTATGAGAAGGCCGTATGAAAATGTAAATTTTCAACTTTTGTCACGAAGCGATATGCGAATTTAAATTTTTGACTTTTTCCAAAATGGTCAATGGAGGTGCATTTCATTGTCCATTATATCTTTAAAAAAATGGATTATGTACCAAGTTCCATTAGCCATTTCAAAAAAGGAAAATGAAAGGCAGCTCTATCAGCTATTTTTCAAACAATAAATACGCTATGAGTGAAACAAAAATCTATCTTTTCAGATTTCTCAATTAAACAATTTCTTTATAATGCTACCATCGAGCGTTTACAAATATTTTTAACATTATCTAAGTTTTGTCATTAAAAGATTTTTTCATTCCTCTGTATCGATGAAAATTTTTAAATTTATTTATGGGGCTTAACCGATGCAATAAATTCTATAATTAAGAGGTGCGAATCAAGGTCTTGAACACTCACAATCTTACCATCCACTAGAGGGTGTGAGAGAAAACGTTAGAAATTAATCATTGCCGAGCTATTGTGTTAACTTTTTTATCAGTTTATATCATATACGACTGATGGCACGATGGTCGGGTGAAAAAGTTATTCGACCTAGTGATTAAAATAAATAAAGATTTGCAAAATCATTTGACGGAGGGCAACGTTTTAGTTTTAAAACCCGATATGACCTCATGTTAAGAATACGTGAAATACCCCGGTCGGTAATAAAATCTGTAATTACTATTTTGTGACTACGTATTTTTATTTGGAAGCTTTTAGCACACCATTAATGACATTTCATTACAGTTTTTGTTATCGACGAAGCTCGGATAGTGCGGGAAGGATCAGATTTCACATTTTCTTAAGGACATGTGAAACAACTCAGTCGTAACCAAAATCTGCAATGAATGCGATTCAGAAACCGTAAACTTTTCGCGAAAAAGCAATGCGTTTAGTGGATGTACAATTTAATACCGCGTCCCATGATGCTTCCGATTTATCCAAAATGTCACCCGGTTTTAAATGGCATTGTTTCGAAAAAGCATCTCTCTCGAACTCGTATGTCACGTGGTACATCTTTCACCTGGCCTTAAAGCGAAGTTAATACTCTTGCTCGCTGCCGGACTCAGACCCAGCGAATACAAAAATAGTAATTGATGTCACTCAGTGCGAAAATGGCAGATTTACGTACGTTCTGCGTGCGAAGACCTCCATATTTACACCTTGTCAAATAAAATTTTGTACGATACTTGTGCAAAAAAGTTTTCTGAACTCGTGAGATACCATACTCACACTCGTCAGCAAATATTTTTTCGCACTCGTATCAAAATGTACAATTATGATATTAGTGGGATAAAACTTTTTCTGACAAATTTGAGTTTGCAGGACGCGCCGAAAGGGAGTGTTGCAATCACACGAGTGTCGTACTAAATTTTACTTTACAAGGTGTGGAAATGGAGGTTTTATGGACACGAAGCATGCGTAAAATTGGTATTTTCGCCCCGAATGACACAATAAGTACATTTCGATACGAGTGCAGAAAAACTTTTTCTAACGAGTGTGAGTTTGCATCACGAGCCGATGGCGAATGTTGCAATCACACGAGTTCAGAAAACGTTTTTCGCATGAGTATCGAACAAAATTTTATTTCACGAGGTGTGAACAATGCGGTTTTTGCACGCGATGCATGCGTAAAAACCGCAATTTTTCCACCGAGTCGCATAATAGTACTTTACGATACTAGTACGGAAAAGTGTCGGGAGACCGCTTTACGTACGAGTATCGCATACTACTTTTTGTGACAAGTGCAAGAAAATTCCCGCCTTTCATGCCTGTAAAGTGCGTGCGAACAAATAGCTTCAGTGCTGCCAGCTAAGTGTGCGCGAAAGTAGCTAGGATGTGAAACGTGTGTAAAAAAGTAGCTGGGGCGTTAAAAAAGTGTGTGCAAAAGTAGGTAGTATGAAAAAGTAGCTAGGATGTGAAAAAAAGTTTTCGCGCATCCTTCGCTAGAAAGCGCCACTTTCGCCACACTTTACAGGCACGAAAAGCGGGACTTTTCGTGCACGTGTTACAAAAATTGTGTTTGTGGCTCTCGGTGTGAAAATAGATGTTTTATGCACGCTCTGCGGGCACAAAACTTCCATTTTTACACCTCATGGAGTAAAATTTCGTACGATGCACGTCCTTATCGGTACTCGCGACCGCTGTTTCGACGGTTGTTCGACCGCAAATACGACCGGTCGGTGTGTGCCTAAATTTGACCACGAAACGATTGAAAGTTAGACCGATAGCAGCGCCACCGCTGCGCGCTGCAATACGAGCGGTTGCCCTGTATTCTTGGCGGAACTATTGTAGTTTTCTGTTTCGACCGCAAGGCGACCGCAAATTCGACTTGCTGCAGAAGCGGTCGTTTTCGAACGAATCACATTTGCACAAAACGGCAGCAGAAGCGATCGATTTCCTTGCAGATGCGGTCGGTTTTTCGCGAATCGACCACATAACAACCGCAATTACGATCGGATAAGGGCCCTAGCAACTTGAATAACCGTTGTTTTAAAAGAAAGATAACCGTAAAAATAACGCCCCAAAAATAATATCAATAATAATATTGAATTCATTTTATTTATAATTTGGTAATATTGAAATTAATAATTTAGTAATATTGAAAACAACTGGGTTCAAATTGTCGTCGTGAATTATATCAATTTAGGATACAATACTATAATTACTGCATCTCCAAGGCCGTCGATCGCTTCCGCGGCCGTTTTGTTGTCGATGTGTTCAAAAACGACCGCTTCTACAACAAGTAGAATTTGCCGTCGCTTTGCGTTCGAAACAGAAAACTACGATAGCTCCGCCAAGAATACGGGGCAGCCGCTCGTAGTGCAGCGCGCAGCGGTAGCCCTGCAATCGTTCGAACTTTCAATCGTTTCGTGGTCGAATTTGGGCACAAACCGAGCGGTGGTATTTGCGGTTGATACGTAGTCGGGGTACCAACTCGCCTTCGGTTCGTGCTGCAAAGTAACACTCGTCAGAAGAAGTTTAATCGCACTTGTATTGTAAACTACTATTTGTTGATTGCAATACAGTCGCCTTCTCCGTGAATGCATTCAGTTTTTGAGGAAAATTTCGCCATTTTTATTAATAGTTATACAACGAGGTCACGAGTGATCGTTACGTGATCGCGAGTTATCACGACTTAGATTCAAACAACAAATACAACTATTTATAGTTATTAGATAAAATATTTATTTTTTTATATACACGTATATATTCTTTTTAGCAAATATAGTGTTTCTCCTCAAGCTGCAACGTAAAAAAAGATCCTTTAGGATAAATTTAATAAATTGACAGGTGAGCGTTTCTCATTGCAGAGGTACAAATAATGATTATTCTACCTGAGTGTTGGCTGTGTCCACCTTGTCCGTTTTAAGTATTTCATCTGCCACGTTAGCCGCGTTCTCTCAGCCCTTGATCACGGCCACGACGATGAGCTCGACCCCGGGCCAGATTATTGTGTCACCGAATCTCATGCGTTGCCACATGTCGCATGAGTCCGGCAATATAGGTGAATCTCCGCTACTCCTGTACTTGCCATCCAGCGCGGGTCCCACGCACTGAAATTCGAACATAAATATTAGTTTTTATTCCTCTAGACAAATACATCATTGTATAATCAAGAATTTCAAATAAAGCTCTGGTAATAAAAAACTAAATTTCATTCTTAATTTTACGAGTATTGATGGATGAAAAAAACCATTCACATAAAACGGCTTAATCGTTATTCTTATTCGTATCATTTTTTTTTTTTTTGTCAACAAGAAATTCATTCCCATTTTCATGGGATGGTAATTTCTCTGTTCTTCTTAAAAAACAGAAAAACAAATTATCAGAGCAAAATAAATAGTAGCGAACAGACAGCTTCAAGTCAACCTTCCGTCTCAACAATTTTAATCCTTCACGTATCGGTGTTTCGCTCAGCAAGACACCACCAACATTTGCCAAGACACAACCTTCGGTCGATTTAAATAACAAGTCAACGTAGCATTTATTACACACATCCGTATCGTTTTGTGCTTAAAAGAAGGCATGGTCTTTTGCGACTAGCAAAAAGTCCCTGGTACCTGAAGGGTTAATCACTTGTATTAACGGCAGCAAAAAATTATTAAAATTGTTTAGACGGAAGGTTGACTTGAATTTGTCTATTCGTTTCTATTTATTTTGATCTGATAATTTTTTTTTGTTTTTCAAAAATAGGAAAGAATGTCCCGTCGATAAAAGAAAAATATGCTATGAATAAAAGTAACGATTAAGCAATTGTATGCGAAAGCAAGCTTCTGTAGGATATACCTATTTCGATTGAAGTTTTTTTTTTTATTGATGGAGTTTAATTATACATATATTTTTTTCCTACGTGTTAATTTTATAAATTATTGCTTACACGGAGAAAAAGAAATACTAATAATTCATCCAATTTCCACTACAATGTACTGGAATTCCATTACATTGTACTGGAATTCCCATTAATGGTGCGCCCCGTGAAGAAAACACAGGAATTTTTGGAAAAATTACTCAGGAAAAATTAATTAATTATCACAGGAAAAATTACTGGAATGTCACCTGGAATTTTTAAGGGCGAATACATGGAATATACATGTGCGATTAAATTTACTTTATAGGATCATTCCAGGAATATTCACTATTCTACTACCACGTACTAAAGTTACGTATTAACGGTGGGGAAGAAAGGGAAGGGTATCTGAAAAAATTAAACGAGCGAATATAACTATTTAATGTATTGATAATGTACGAATATGACTTTTAATATCGAGTAATCGCATTGCCACTGATTGCCCATTGCCATTGCAATGGTTCGCAATGGTTGCACTACCGACGTAACTGCATTAACTTCATCTATAAGCATTATTTTGTACTCTCTCTGTATTTTGCTTCCTCAGAGAGATAGCATTGTTTTGGTAAAAAAAAGATTCCCATATTTTAATGAAAACATGTTCAAAATGTTCCAAAACGTCGAAAAATCACATTTAGAAAAAATGTTCAGATGTATGTGTATGCGGGTGGGTGTGTAAATCAGACGCAAAAAATTGAAACCGCTATAACTCGAGAATACCTCGATCGATCAAGCTGAATTTTCGCATACAGTATGTATGGGTAGTATACAGTATGTATGGGTAGTATACCTAGTATACAGTATGTATGGGTAGTATACCTGGCTGAAACCGCGTATACAGATGGAATATGATCACCCCATGATCCCATTAAAATTTCAAGAGAATCGATCGAACCGTTTAAATTTTATGTAATTTTAAATTTTTCGAATTTCTTGAAAAATTAGTACATTACTTTAAACTTTACTTTAAACAATTTTCCTCATTAAATATTAATTTCTGAATAAAATAAGTGTCAGATTCGTCATCAGCATCAAAAAATATATGAAATGTAATCCCGGAGTGACGACTAACGAAATTTAGAGCATTTATGTAACTAAAACTGGAAAAAAGGGTATTTTTTCGTATTTTTAAACAGCGATTTCTTTGTTTCTCGCTGGTATCGCAGAAAAACTTAGGTGCCTATCGTGTTCTATAGCAAAAAATACACAAGATGATGGATATGACGGAGTTAAAAAAATTAGATAAAATGGTGGCATTTGGATTTCTCGAGTAAAAATTCGAAAGAAAAATTTGGAATACATCTATGTGACCTTCCATCCGGTTTCGAACGGTCAAAAAGTTGTCCACTCCCAAAAAATTGAAATTTTGTCAAATGATGTAGTTTTATAAAAACGATTGAATGTAAATTTGTTGAGAATGTTTGGATCCCATTTTTTTTAGTTTTTCGAAATTTCGAAATTTTCTAAGAATCGTTATATCTTGAAAGCATACAATTTCAGAGAAAAATTGTCAATTTTTTGTATAATTTCCCGAGTTGAAAAAATGAGCATTTTTATCAAAAATATACGAAGATAATTTAAGCTATGCTTCGTTTTATGATCGTTTTTTTCAAGAAAAATCAATTGTTATGGAAAAAAACCATCCACAATAATAACAATGTTTTGGAGCTTATTTTTGGCCCGAACATTTTTCTGTATAATCATATGCTTTACAGAATGTATAATAAAACGCAAAAAAATGCGATCCAAAAATTCTGAAAAATGTACATCAATCCTTCCTCAATCCTTCAATCCTCAATCTTCAATCCTTTTTATATAACTACATAATTTGACAAAATTTAAATTTTTTTGGGAGTGGACAACTTTTTAACCGTTCGAAATGGGATGGAATGCCTCATGTATTTTTTCGCCTCGAAGGACAGATTCGACATCTGTTTTGACCGAAAGCGCAAGGTTGATGTATTTTTTCGCGCTAAACTTGAGGCGGCAACCAGTTTTGCCTAAAAGTTAAATACGACGTTGATATTGACAAAAAGTTGAAAGCTAACATTTTTATAACACTTTCTCATAATTTTCATTATTCGCAAAGTTTCCTCCATGAGGAAGACAAAAATATAGTAAATGCTTTCTCATAGAAGAAGCTTTACTAATAAAGGACATAATGAGAAAGTGTTATAAAAATTTCAACTTTCAACTTCTTATATATAATAATAATAATAAAATAAATAATAAAGATTTCGCGTCAATGTTCCGATTCTCTGCTCTACTTGAATACCGTGAGGTTCTCAAAGATGCAAGGAATAGAAAACGAGAGGGGGAAGATGCAACTCGGGCCGCGGACGGCCAGTTTCAGCGGAATAATAAGTATATATATGCCCACTACTTTGTCATGATGTAAACACTAAATTTTACTGGTATACCAGTAATTTTTACTGGTATACTCAGTAAGTTTTACCCATTTGTAATTATTGCTAGTCACGACAATAAATATTCCGGGTTACACCGGAATATTTCACTGCATATCGCACTGATTTTACGAATAATGCTCACGTTACTGGAATAAATAAAATGATTACCCAAATATCAATAACTTTTCTTGTGTGGTCCTGAATTATTACTAATCTTTTTTCTCCGTGTACCATGTCGACGTTGTTGCTCTGGCACAGGTGGCTGCTCCTAAACACCCGCCGCTGGCTGAGCAGCCCCAAGGGGCTCGTCTACATCTTGGCGGGCTACGTCTTCCGCGTCTCTTGTTTTTCTTCCTGTCCCTGCATTTCCTGATCCTCCATTTCTTGAAAGAAAATATTAATGTCTTATCATTTTAATACAATTAAATAAATATTATGATCGTCATTATTATGGCGGGAAATGTCGGAGCCCGACGCAGGTTTGATAAAAATAGGTTGTATTGTAACAAAATGTCCGTATATGATAAAAATAGTATTTTTTTTCGATAAATTACACTAAAACCAATTTTCGACA
This sequence comes from Amblyjoppa proteus, assembly GCA_963922035.1. NCBI lineage: Eukaryota > Metazoa > Arthropoda > Insecta > Hymenoptera > Ichneumonidae > Amblyjoppa > Amblyjoppa proteus. Next base: position 24,708,020 of record OY998232.1, read on the forward strand.
TCTCTGGTCAAAGCTTTCGCATTTCTCCTACATGCGAATGAAAAATGAAAGGTGCAGATACTTACGTCTTCACACGGCGTCTATTGGGATAGATTTGCCGCAAATTCTTCTTTCTTCTCTTCTTCATTACCGATTATCGCCATCTATGGACGACATACGGCACTAATATGCCACAATTTCAAATTGTGCTAATGCAGTAATTTTTTGGCACTTTATATGACGCGGTCTCATTAGTTACCATAAATTTCCATAAATACTTATATAGAAGTTCAGGTGATCGGGAAGCAATTGGCGGTGACACAGTCGATTAACTGGATAAAACACTCTTTGTTAATACAAAAGATTACGTTAGGTTCTCAATACTGTTATTTAGTCCGTTACGACCAACAAAGCGACGCCACAGCTCTGGCGGGAAACTTGAGGCGCGGGGTCAGTCTTTGTTTTCTCCGTTGGCTCCTCTGCATCGCCAGCTCCTTGAGGCGATCGTCCTGCCGCACTATGGCCGGCGTCGGAAGTTCGGGCGAAGCCGCCACACTACCCACGTAGAGCCGCTACCACTTTCTTCTCGCGTAGCTGCGATCTCGCGGAGTCAAACGCTCACGGAGATACCCGAGCGGCGCGAAACACTTTCTCAAGCACATAGCTCAAGCCGTAGTTCGTTTCCCGCCAACAGGTGGCGATTTCTGATCGTCGCTCTGGCAAGCGGAGCGAACACTGTATCCCTATAAGTACCCGAGATTTTGCGAAATAAAACAAGACTCTTCGCTGCTAAGCGAACGGGAAAGATTATCTAATAATCGCCTCCACCCTTTTGAAAACCCGAAATGGTGCCCCTCGCTGCTAAGCGAGATATACAGTGCCGCTAGGTACACCCAAATTTGGTCGCCGCTAAGCGACGTGTCGTGCCGCTAGGTACGCACACCTCAAACACCACGCTGCTAAGCGTATCTGTCATCGCTGCTAAGCGAAGCCCATCCTCTCTGATAGGCGACCGACGACTCTCTACTGCCACAGCTAACTAAGTCCTGTGATAGTAGAAGACTCCCATTCTAACTTTCACGCAGACGCGTTTTTATTGTAAATCCCTAGCGGACCGATTTGACCCATTTTTACGGGTAACTTACGGTCTATCGACTGCAATCGGTCAAGTATAAGTCAACTTTGGCAATGCCCCGTTCCTACAGATTCCAACTGAACACAGACCCAACTCGACACAGGCAACTGTATACGAAAAAATTCTACACATCACCAACTTGCCACGGCGAAACTCAACACATTGCCAATTCGACACAGTAGAATTTGCTTCATCGCAAATTCGACACAGCAGAACTCGACACATTGCCGAATGAACTCGTCAAAACTCGACTCGTTATCAACTCGACACGGTAAAACCATGCGCGTCACCATCTCGACACCGTAAAATTCAACACATTATTAACTGAACACGACAAGACTTGGCACATCACCAACTCGACACGACCAAACTTGATACATCACTAACTCGACACAACAAAACTTGACACATTACCAACTGGACACGGTAAACTTAATACATCACCAACTCGACATACCACCGACTCGACACAGCAAAACTCTACACACCACTGACTCGACACATCAAAACTCTGCACAGACCCAACGCGATACAGCAAAGCTCTACACAGACCCAACTCGACACGGCAAAACTCTACACAGACCCAACTCGACACGGCAAAACTCTACACTGACCCAACTCGACACAGACCCGTCTAGTCGGGTCTGTGTCGAGTTGGTAAACGAGCTTTGGCCCAACTGAACACGGACCCAACTGGCCTCGCACCATATTGGATGGATAGGATAAAGAAGAATAGATACCGACCGTTCCAAAGTATACTTTGGTAATAACTTTTTTACATTATTATTGTACAGAGTCAAAAGTCTTTAAATATTTAATACGGTTGATTTTTCATATTTTCGACGTATCATGAATTATTGAATTAAAAATAATAATAATAATAAACTGGTGGTTGGGAATGTATGTGTGATACAACCTCAAATATTCAATTAACATAAGCCCCAGACCCGTACACGGGCTTCGTCCGGCATTTCATTTCAACTTTACGGGAAAAAATTGTCCACTAACGTGGAGCGGTCGGTATCTATTCTTCTTTATCCTATCGATCAAATATGGTGCGAGGCCAGTTGGGTCTGTGTTCAGTTGCGCCAAAGTTCCTTTACCAACTCGACACAGACCCGACTAGTCGGGTCTGTGTCGAGTTGGGTTTGTGTAGAGTTTTGCCGTGTCGAGATGGGTCTGTGCAGAGTTTTGCCGCATCGAGTTTGGTTGTGTAGAGTTTTGTTGTGTCGGGTTGGGTCTGTGTAGAGTTTTGCTGTGTCGAATCGGTGGTGTGACGAGTTCCGCCGTGTCGCGTTGACGATATATCAACTTTTGTTGTGTCCAGTTGGTAATGTGTCAAGATTTGTTGTGTTGAGTTATTGATATGTCGAGTTTAGTAGTTTCCAGTTGGTGATGTGTCGAGTTTTGTTGTGTCAAGTTATTGATGTGACGAGTTTGACCGTGTAAAGTTGGTGATGTATCAAGTCTTGTCGTGTTCAGTTGATAATGTGTTGAATTTGACTGTGTCGAGATGGTGATGCGTTGGATTTTGCGGTGTGGAGTTGATAACGAGTCAAGTTCTGACGTATTCAGTCGGAAATGTGCCGCGCTTCAACGTGTCTAGTCCGCAATGTGCCGAATTTTGCTGTGTCGAATTCGCGATGACGCAAATTCTACTGTGTTGAATTGGTAATGTGTCGAGTTTTGCCGTGGCGAGTTGGTGATGTGTAGAATTTTTTCGTGTACAATTGCCTGTGTCGAGCTGGGTCTGTGTTCAGCTGAAATCTGTAGGAACGAAGCATCGCCGTCAACTTTGAGTCAATTTTACATAAAAATCATCAATCGGCTCGTTTTTGGTCAACATTTATTGACCTGACCGATTAATGACCAATTCCCGAAGACGCTGTTTGTTTATGGTCGACTTATGATTTGTCGACTAATATTGGACTCAAAATAATGAAAGGTCAATTAATGGTTGACTTTTGTCAATTTAACCATATATCAACTCAAATTGGTAAACTCCGTTCGGTCAATTTAAGGTCGACTTTTGGTTTATCAACGAAGATTAAACTAGAAGTAAAGATGAGTCAATTAATGGTCGACTTGTATCAACTCAACGATATATCGACTGAATTGGACGGACTTGTTCCGTTGTTTTAAGGTCGACTTTTGGTTTATGAACCAAGAGTAATCTTAAAGTAATGATAGGTCAATTCATAGTCGACTTTTATCATTTGACGACTTATCGACATAATTGGATAAATTTTGGTCGGTCAATTTAAGATCGACTTTTGGTTTATCAACTAACATTTAACTGTAAGGAATGATGGGACAATTAATGGTCGACTTTTATCAACTCAACGACTTATCGACTCAATTAGATGAACACTGTTTGGTTAATGGAAGATCAACTTTTGATTTATCAACCAAGAGTAAACGTAAAGTAATACTTCATATTGCATATATTCAATTGGGCTCAATCTGTTCGGTCAATTTACGATTCTAGACTTCTAGTTCGTCAACTGAGATTAAATTTAGACTATGGTGAAGTGAGCTGACGGTCGACTTAATTCGACTTGACTGATATCGACTCAATCGGGCACACATATTATGGTCGCTTTCATGTCAACTTCTCGTTAAATCTCCACGATTAAACTTAGAGCATCGTTAGATCTCATTACGGTCGATTTTTATCGATTTGACCAATTGTTGACCCAATTGGAATGGTTAATAGTGAATGGTTAAGCCACTAGATGACTTGGAAGATAAAGATGGCCCGGTTGTTTCTCGCAAGTGGTCCTGTACCTAGCAAGTTACTATATAAGGAACAAACTACGATCATACAGCATGTAAGTTCACACATAATAGAACACTGTACAGGAAGCCGTCGTATATAATTTGTTCTCAACAAACGATGACAACAGTACGTAAAAAAAAGTTTAATCAATTAGAGGTATAAATGTATCATATACGGCTACGAAGTAAACAGTATGTCTAATGTTAGTCGACTGATTGGAAGTCGACTATAAACGGACTCACACCACTCTGCTTAAACAAGTCAAATTTAGGTCAACTCGCTGAAAGTCGACCCATAAAACTTCTGCAGAATTGAGTCAAATTTCAGTGAACTCACAAAAAATCGAGCATAAATCGACTCAATTGCTAAACAAGATTCAGTTGATTTTTGGTCAATTCACTAAATGTTGTCCATTTTTCGACTCACGTTGGTTAAATATCGGTCCATTCAGTAATATTGACTAAACATCGCCCCATGAATGTCCATGATTGCCCATGAATGAATGAGGGCCCAATGGTTGACTGGCAGTAGGTCGTGATCCAGTCGACCACCTCGAAGTTGACCATATATCGACCAAGAATATACCCATTGAAATGGGTCAACAGCAGTCGAATCGTGGTTAAATTTTTGCACAAATCAGGTCCGCTGATCGGATCGGATAGGTCTGAAAATGTAATGTCTCTCGTATACCGACAAACTAAAGCGTAAAATAATAGCTAAAAACCGGGAACCGCTTAAATTAATTTTTTTTCGTTCTTTCGTCCCCCTCCGGGAAGGCCTTTAGCCCAGTGCACAACCTCCTACCTTGCCGACTCCGACATCCAATAGGTTGAGTTTTGACACATTCCGTTTCAGCTAAATAACACTGTTATATAACATGTTATATTGTTGGGCCAGAAATTGCAAGTTACCCGTGAGTTGCCAGTGACACTCTAGTAGTATTACTTGTTATACTCGATTTTGTTGCCGTTACATTACAGATATATTATTACTGTGCTCACTAAGTTCATTCCATTTTTAAATCTCTTGCATTCTTAAATGCTGCGTTGCGATAAATTAATGTATCTTTTTCGAATTAAAAACGTATCGTTCTTTACCAGAGGACTTGTCGAATAAAAAAATATGTGGATATAAACTGATCGTCTACAGGTCTCGGAGACTGCTTCTATATCGATTAATTCCTTTACGATTTTTCGCTCCTCGGGGAGAAACTAAGATTTTTTGGAATCTTATCTTGTCTCAACTCTGCGGCAAATTATACCCTTCTATAAATTGTAGAATCGTTGGACCGCAGTTAGGCTTACCCAGACTGACGTGAAAAACTTTAGCCTGTCAGTGAATTTACTACGCTTATCGGTGGTATCCCGAGCAGAAATTGGGATCAGGCCCTGATAAGGTATAGCCACGGTGTGCCTGATCGGGCAAGACTGATGAGGGTCTGATAAGGTGCAGGTCGTGAAGCATGACTAAAAAATCCTCACTTCAGATGAGGCGAGCCTGATGCCAGCCTGATCAGGGCCCCATAACGTACAGGTAGGGACACCTGACTGGATATCCTTGGCTTTTGACGAGGCTAGTTTGATAGTACCCCGATTAGGGCCTTAGAAGATGAATCATGCAAGCCTTCTCCAGGCATGCAATATGCATGCCTGGGTAACATTGATTTTGCATAATGAAATTTCCAAAAAATGATTCTAAGATATTTGAGAAATATATAAGTGAACACTTTTTTCTAATTTCAAATAAATTCGTATATTTTTTACAGAGTTTTCTTACCTTAGAAACAATTTTGAATGTTTTAAAAAGTTAATAAGTAAATAAATATTTTAAATAATTCAAACGATTTATAAAAAAAAAGATTCCTTGATTATATGTTGAACATTTCTTTTTTATTTATTACAATTGTTTTACATTACTATACACAAATTCAATGTTCGTAGCATATGATTGATTTTTTCCGATTTTTATCTCATTAGAAAGTCTTCAAAATTCTCAATGAATTTCATTTTACGCCGGTAATGTACGTGTGACACTTTATAAAAGTATATTTCGTCGTGTCCGTACTTCTATCGGAGCGTAAATGTACATTCGACATTACGTTTCTCAAGTCGAAGATAACCGATTTGGTTAAGACGCCGCCAAGGCAGACCTCATTGGCAAGGTCGCTGGTTCGAGTCCGACCATGAGTGAAATAAAAATTCATTTTTCCGTAATTTACTTTGTAGTAATTAGTTAATTTAATGCGACGAACAAATATAAGAGGTTCAGAAGTCCGATAAAATAACGCTAATAAATAAAAAGTATTCATTATATTTTTCTCAGCAGGCAATCAGGCACCTTGATTAGGCCGTGATCAGGCAGCCTGATCAGGACTTTATAGGCAAACTGCGTTACATTCCTGATCAGGATCTGATGAAGTGGTAGGTAGTGCCTGATAGGGACCTGACGTCAGCCCGAGGGGAATTTCTACTCGGGTAGCAGATTTGAGTTTCAGTGTCCCAGTGTCCTATTTTTTCCCGTTAATAACCGCGATACGCTAAGGTTTGTTTTATGCAACTCTCCTTAACACAAAAATGCGCGGGAGCCTTTTTTTTGTGGCCCGTTTTGCAGCGGGGCAAAACGGGGAACGAGGGAACCATTCCCAACCGGGAATGGGGAACGAGGGTACCGTTCCCAACGGGGAACGGGGAACGTGGGTTCTCCTATTAAATATGTAAAAAATACGACATGCGTAAGCATGTCGTATGGTAATGTTGGTAATGTTGATAGAAACCAAAATGGTAATGTTGATAGAAACCATTACTCAGTTGAAGTAATTCAACTGAGTAATGGTTTCTATCAACATTACCATTTTTGGTTTCAAACCGTATTATATTAAGTGAACACACTATATTTTTCTTTCCAACGCGCGTTTTGTTGTTTCAAAGAAATACTTATTTCAGAAGTGAGGTCTCATTTACTCAAAAAGAGATGTAATTGAAGCAATGAGAAGTTTGCCTACCCAACTACATATATAAATTGGATAGAATGCGTATTTGATTGCACGAAACAAAATTCGTCTGAAGTCACGTAGTGTCATATTGGTCGTAGTGTTTCTCATTTTGGCAAGACAATTAATTATTTTGTTCGTAATACGTACACATTTATTTATACACATTGACCCGAGCCGTTTCATTGGTTGAAAAGAAATTTGTTTCAGTCAAACACTTTTTTTATCAGTGTATAAATAATTAATAGTTATACAAACACTTACCGAAGCCTGAATCGGGACGTCTCTCCGGGCAATTTCCCGGAGATGGTACGGAGTTGCTCCAGCGATGCCGCTGTTACGTCCGGACGAGCTCTTGACGAGTCCGCGCTGAATGAACGTAACGGCGGTCTCTCTTTCGAGTCAAGGCGTTGGCCCTTTACGTCGGGGACGGAGACCTCGCCTTCCACTGCCTAAGATTTACGATGCGCTGACAGGGTGCCTGAGACTGTGAGTCTTGTAGCACGTGGTGAAGAGCATGCAGAGATATACGAAGAGTTGTAGAACTGTTTTAAATACTCACAAAATATATCTTTATTAAACGTCGATGCGTCGATACAGTAATTGCGGTACTTTTGACTAGATCGTACTCCGCAAGAGCGTTGAACTCAGCCGCGCAGGGCTGCTCCGAGAGAGCGTCGAGACTTAGCCGCGCAGGGCTATCGGAAACTTCCGTCGAACAGGGCTTTGCGCGCTCCGTACAGTACAAACGAAGTGTTGCAGCTTACGAGGCTGGTAGAATAACTGACTCTAGCCGAAAAAGGCTTAGCTTTTATACTAGTTCGCTTCCTATACTTCCTATGGTTAGTCGTGTAGCATGGTGGGGTTAATGCAGCTTCCAAATATAGTATAAATGCGTCTAGGTGGTGCGTTTGTTCTGAAAGAATTAGTAGGAGATTTTGGTAGCGCGGCTTCTTTGATCTCGGCGGGCCTAGAGGTTTTGGTCTAGTACAGAGGCGACAAGTGTCACATATAGTCTACTAGTTATGGCCACCAAAATATTATTTCAGAGAAAAACTAAGAAAGTATGCATAGATGCACTCGGGCGGCACGCTTTGGTCAAAAGAATTAGGGTGCCGTTGACCTTTTAACAGCTGCGCAGTGGCGAGATAAAAGCGTTCCGGCTTATGCAGCGGCGGCAAGTGTCGCGTGCAGCCTATTAGTTACGGAGGCCGCTAAGTGGTAGGCGCGTGGCTAGAAGAAAATGTGTCTCCGAGTTTGGGGCTAGCGTACGCTGCGTTGCATGAATGGTTGCTGCCCGGGATGGCCTATGAGCTTCACTCCGACGCGTAGTATTCGGGCGCGTAGAGGCGCATACTAGATTCATTCAAGACACACGATTTCGGTGAGTGGGGGTACTGCTCGGGAGAGCCTATAGCGTTCATAAAAACATACTACGTGGTTACGTAGGATGTAACACCGCCGATACCTGTGCCTGAAAAGTAAAACCAAATATTTTACCTGGTACCTGGAGCTCCGCAGCATGGACTTCTTCGCCAAGCTCCTCCGCCTTCGCTCCGTCGACTCTCCGGAGGGTTCGGTGGCAGTCGCCTCGACTGCTCGCGAATCTGAAACATGTAGAAAAACATATAAAATTAATACAAATAATTATTTCTACTCTCGCCGATTTTTCACTCATGGTCGGACTCAAACCAACGACCTTGCCAATGGGGACAGCGATGGCGGCGCCTTAACCAACCCAGTTATCCTGAACTTGAGAAATGTTATATTAAATTTGCGTTTAAGCTCAGGAAGAAGTATGTACACGACTACATATACTTTTACAGTGCCAGTACACTGCATTCCCGGCCATAAATGAAATTCAGTGACAATTTCGAACAATTTCTAATGAGATAAAAATCGGAAAAATCAAGCATGTGTAAGATGCTAGGAAAATTGATTTTGGATCACAATATTGTAAAAAAATGATAATAAATAGCAAAATAAGTGTTCAACAGATAATCAGGGAATATTTTTTATTAAATCGTTTGAATTAGTTAAGTTATTTATTAACTTATTATCTTATTCAAACATCCAAGGTTCGTTGCAAGATTTCGTAAACATTTTTTTCCAACGTAAGAAAATTCTATAAAAAATCTACATCTACTGTATAAACTGTACGAATTTATTTGAAATTAGAAAAAAGTACACTGATTTATTTATTTATATATTTATGTACTTATTTATATATATACAGAACAAGCCCTTTTTACAGTATGTTCACAATTTGTGTGAATTTCATAAATGTTTCATAAATGTGATGTATCGTATCGTACATACATTGCAATGTTTACATACACTCCGATATTTAGAGTCGCGGACGCAAAAACGGTGCCGACCTGAACTCGTGCCTCCTGGGACAAAATAAGTGCGCAATGTTCCTAAACTCATTGCCTAATCTTATGAGTCGCGAAATTAAGTTATTGTGCTCAAAGTTCGTAAGATAAGTTCTGGCCATGAAGATTTCGCTGTGCTTCGTTGGTCTGGCTGGAATCCTGCGCACAAATTCCCCCAATAGCTCGGGACAGTCGGTAATGCCATTTAGAATATTGTACATGAGATCAGCAAATCGTGGAAGTAGCGATAACTCCTGAATATCTAGACGATTTAATATCGGTCCATATTCATGATCGAGATCGTTTATTGGATTGTTTAGCCTATAAGCTGCAAAACGCAAGAATTTATGCTGCCCTCGCTCTAATCTTTCGCTAATAGTTTGTGTAAACGGACACCATATCGGAGATGCGTATTCGAGGCTCGGTCTGACAAGAAAGGTATGGAGGATTTTTAGTGCCAATGGGTGATCGAATTTGGCGGCCATACGTTTTATGTACCCCAGCATTCTAGTTGCTGCATCAATGACGTGTAAATAATGCTCAGTGTACGACAGGGTTCTGTCAACAATAACTCCAAGATCTCTAGTTGATGTGACGGATTTGAGGACCACGTTGTTTATCACATAGGCATTTGTCAAAAACTCTCTGCGCCTCGAGAAGGCTATGACGTGACAATTAGACTCATTCAATCTCATATCGTTTAGATGGCACCATTGAGCCAGAGCATCTAAGTCTTGTTGAAGTCTTTGAGAATCACCCGGACCCTCAATTATCGTAAAAATGTTCATGTCGTCCGCGAACATCAGCGATCGACATTGAGTAATAATATCTCTAGCATCGTTGATATAGATATTGAATAGTAGTGGCCCTAGATGGAAGCCCTGCGGTACCCCTGAACAAATTTTTCTACAATTTTTTTTTTAAATACGTTAGTAATGATTTTTTGGAATTTTTTTTTTGGAAATGCTTGGCACCTTTAATACTGTTTCGGCGTATTATGAAGTACTGAAATTTGTATGAAATTTATTTTCGGTTGAAGATGTATCCACAAAGCATTCTTCAATGGTGATGTACACTCTATGCAATGATAAATTTATACTGTTCCTCTAAATACGCTTCGTCTACTCATGAAATTTTAAATATTCAAAGATTTGTATGTTGTACATTATGATGTTCACCTCACCAACTAGTGCTCAAAAATTGGTTATCAATCCATAGCTGATTATTAGGAATGGAATACAATTCAACCACAGTGAAATAAAAATATGTTCAGAATGCTGTAGAGACATGCTGAGTTAACAAAATTATTACGAAGCAGTATGGCTGACCTAATAACGCCCCTACTGTGGCCGGGGCCGAATATTCACTCAATTCCTTTACTATCGATCAACAAGGATTGTCCGATCAATGTCTGATTTAGACCTAATCTTACTAGCCGTAGGCTAGCCTGGTCATGCAGACCGTGTGTATTACAGACGCGGCCCAGGTAAGGCTTTCCATAAAACGGCAAGCCTTGCCGTTTCCTCCTCACATCCTGATTAGTCGTAGGGCATATCTGATCAAATTTCTACGCGGGAACATTGGAAAGGGTGTGGTACAAATATTTGGCAATAATTCGTGGAACCACCCATATGAAATTCTAAACGTATGCGATCTACCAAATGAACCCATTCGTAAAAGAAAACTGACGCTTCGGCCGAAGAGTTAGAAATTATATGAGATCATCTGTTTTAATGAATTTTCTTTTTTACAGGCTGTCAAATTCCCATGAAGAACCGATGGTCAGTAGCGACGTGGACGACAGCAATCGAAAAAGGGGAACTACAGTGTTTTTAATACTGTTAAAAAATGCCAAAGAAAACGAGACCTCTCTGGAAGAGGAAACTGAAGAAGCGGAGGAACAAATTCATCACGGTCAGAAAACTAAACGTTGCATGGCTTTGAATCTTCTCCGAAAAACTAGATTGATCTATGTGCCAAAAGATGCCCAAAAAAGTGGATCAGGGTTTGCTAAAAGCTGTATAAACGACAGTGTACAAAATCTGAATGACGGAAGATCATACTTTCGCTTGGCTTCTAGAAAGGAAACCAACAATATTCTGAAAAGTCTCCTAAAATCAAGATCATTAAAACGCGAGGACAATGATCCAATTGTCTCAAAATCTCAGGATGAAGATCCGATCATTCTCGTTAGTCAAGATTTAAAGAAATCGGGTAACCAAAGTCCGAAAAAATACGTCTGCTATTGCATTGAAGATAACTGCGTGACGAAAAAATCGAAGCAGCCTTCTCGTCCAAATGCAATGAGAACAACGATTGGACGAAATATCCTTGCGAAGAACAGCTACTCCACAAATGAAGAAAATCAACGAATCTCAGACCTTATAGCACCCGAGCAGCAAGACCTCAGTGCTCCCCACAAACTGTATTGTCCTCCTGGAGCTGTGTTAGTAGAAGAGGCTGATTACTCAGAATGTTCGGACCGGAAACATCATCGTCATAAACACCGTCCGGTGAAGAAGTGTCCTCCTATAATTATGCCATGCGAATCAGAGGCCGAATCGATCGGACAACCGACGAGGATCAATATCCCATTGTCTGAAAATAGAAAATTAAATAGACGCATTTACAAAGTTGATAGAACATTGCCCTTCGTTCAGAAATTGCAATCTCTCATTAAACAGTACGACCCTCCCGGTGAAGTACCATGTCTTGAAAAAGACTCACCTCTCAATAGTGCTTTGGGTGTTCCAGATTATTATTATAGCAATAATAAAGACTTCGACCGCTACGCGCAACTGCCAATGGCTGGAAACCTCGGTCACCCTAGTCCTTATGTCCTTTACCCCCAATACTCTCAATATCCTCAGTTCAGTGATAGCTTAGTGGGTGGTTCGCAAATTCCCTTACAGCCTGTAGATCAACCATACAACGGATACCAAGAACCATCATATGAGGAAACGGCACTGGGAAGACATTTTGTAGATAGTGAAGAAAACATCAAGGTGTTTGGCTCTAGTGTCAGTACCGTTTTACCAACTCCGATTTCTTCTGGAAACAGCCCAAAAACATCAGGAAATTACGAAGAGGAACATGAAAAATCGACTATTGGCTCTCAGTGGGAAAAAGAAATATACACTACCACGGAATTACCATCGAGAAAAATAAATAAATGGAATTACCCTGCAAACGCGCACGATACTGATAAAATTGATAGAACTTATGTGCAAGAAATGGAAGCGGGTAAAGCAGACAAAGAAGATGATGAAGAAAAACTATCGCACTCTGGTCGATATCCACAAAGTCGTGTTCCGATGAAGTCTGGAGAATATCGTGACACTCCTCGTCAATATTTTTCTGGTGAACCGAAAAATATAAAAGTCCAATCCAGTTATAATCTCCCCCGAATTACTACTTCGAATAATAAAATAGTTAGCTCAACGGATAAGAATCCGCCCTATTTCGACGGACACGAGAATTTTCTGAACTCCCTAATACCTTACAGTCATCCGAATAACATCGAGTACCTGATACCTGCAGCTAATTCGGGTGAATCGCGAACTGAAAACTATTATGACGTAACTGAAGCGGCGACGGAAGATGAAGTACGAAAGATATCGTCGGCAGATTCGAAATTTCCTCAATTAGCAAGTACCACCATTTCATCGCCTCAATATCTAGAGTATACAATAAAACCAACTGGAAAAGATATCCATCCATCTTTGAGTGAGGATATCTCAAAAGTAATCGCTGGGTACGTTTCTACTCCTCACGGTTCATCGTCAAGGCATGGAACATCAGAGGATCAGGACTCAGAAAATAATTTCCATCAGGAATATGACCGAAATGTAGATGAAGTAACTAAATATGATACGAGGCCCAGCGAACGTGTAGGAATCGCAAAGCAACATTCTATACATGGATCGCTAAGTTATGATGAGAAAAGTCTCCAATCATCGGTAAAATCGCCGAACACAGTTTTCATGAAAATGGAAGAACCATGGACTGACTATGAACCGACGATTTCGACGGAAAACTTTAAAGGAAATAGATTCCAAGGTTCGCAAAGGATCACAACTCTGTATCCAGTCATTGATGATGAAAATTATACACTTTCAGCATCGTCGACGACACAGAGTTCCAATAATCGCATCAACGAAAATGCAGTGTTTTCTTCCTCGAATCTCTATTATTCTATACAGCCAGAACAAACCGTAACAAATGTCCCAACAATAATCGCAACGAAAATGACATCACCTCAAACGGCTGTTGGAATGACTGAATTGACACCCGTAAATATTTTTTCAAAAGCTGGTTTCGTATCGAGCTCTACATCTCGTAATGATAATCAGTATCCAACTTCCCAGGTAGCAATGAAAAATGTTGTATATGATACACCGTTATTGGGTATAAATAAGCTAGGACAGCGTAAATTTACTGCGACATCTTACCCAGCGCAAAATAATGTTGACGTAAAACCGATTCCATCATGGCCTGATGAAATCAAAGAGAAAAATATTGGAGATAATCAAGGAGAAAAGCCATCCACTCCGCACTATCCAGCGCGATTAGAAACAGCAGACATCGATCACTATTCTAGTACGCAAAAGAATTCTAATCTTCAATATATTGGAATTCACCAATTAACAAACGATGAGCGGCCTACCGAAAACTTTTACACGCCATTTTTTGGAACAAATGAACCAATAATTGAAAATGTTATTTCAACAAAAAAACATACCGATTACCTAAGAAAGCCTGTTGGACATCCAGGAAATCAATATACGACATCTCATAGCCAAAACTTGGTACCCAAGAATATTGAAAGTGCAAACGAACATCCTTTACATAAGGATCTGTCAAAAAAAGTTACAAATCATTACAGCTACGTGCCTTCACGAAATTGGGACTACACAACTCAATCTGGAAAAAAAATTACGAGTTTTATTGATCAAGAAGCATCTACTACAGACCATGGTGCTCAAAGACAATACGAAGGATCGTATCAGTCATTTGCTGACGGGATTATTACAACTTCAAGATCAGATGAATTGAATAAGCCGATGTCACATTTAGAAATGATTCGTTCACCAACAGCTACTGAAGAATTCCAGAAAAATACCCAACAACCCGCAAAAATGTCATCAGAATATAATTTATACTCGTCACAGTCTGGAAGACCATTATTCATAATGAATCATCGCAAGAGCACGCAACCAGAGGATTTAGAATTGGGACTTCCGACTGCAGATAATAATTATTCCCCTGAGTATATACCGAATACTTACACTACGGCAGAATCAATTTTAGGAGAATTAACGACTGCGAAACCTGAGACGCATAAACTCGAAAGAAATCGTAATGGCAAATCTCGTCATCCCAGTAAAGAATCACATCTATTAATCACCACTCCAAGTAAATATGACGATAACAAAGAAGTAAAAAGACCACTACAAAAAGAAACTACTTTCAATTTTGAAAATAATTCTGACATGAAGGAAGAATTTAACGGATATTCTGCATCCAACACTTTTGATGACAAGATTGATGAAGTCACAGGTTCGTATTATGAGGCAATGAACCCAGTAAATTATAACAATCTTAATTCAATGCGTTCCGATGATTCGACAGTCACTGACAATAATGAGACTAAAGATATAAATTCTTCAACGGTCGTTGATGAAGAGGTCGGAGTAGCGAATCGAGCAAAGGCTACCAATCCCTCAAGCGTTAATAATTCTAAGCACTATATGAGGTATCACAACGGTGTTGTCGAAGAATCGTCTGAGAAGAATAGTACATCAAATGAGAGAGTCATTATAGAAACACCGAGTTATAAGGAAGATGAAGATGGTTTTTCTCTAATGACACAAACAATTAATGGAGATTTGCCACATTTATACCCGGGTAAAAACTACGAAGATGAGCATTTGACAAAAAATTACTACGAAATGGTCAGCGCACAATCAAAAGACGACATCACAAGAATTTCTAAAGACAAAATTGAAAACCCTTCGGATTCACCGTATTCGACCACTCCAATGTCAGTAACTCACTATTTTCAAAATCCTGTAACATTTTCGGACATTTTTAAAAGCGAAAATGTGGTTCATGATGAATCTCCGACGGAAGGTGGCAGCAATGATTATTCGACCCATCAATATTCACAGAAAACGACAGAAACTCGTTTACAAAATGCCGTAAAAGAGGATGATAAATCAAGTGCAGTCATTGAACAGAAGAAACTCACACCACAACGATATATCGTAAGCAGTACTTTACCAACAATGAGTACATTGGAAAAACATTCATCAGCAGTCAGCAAAAAAAAAGAAAAATTGATAACCATCAGCAATAAATTATTCGACAAAACACACGAAACGCAAAGAATGATACCTTACCATCTAGTTGGTGATGCTCCAAGCAAAGAAAATTTAAGTACAAAAATAGAAAATGATGTGTCTCCAACGCAACCCAAGTACACTGAATCGTCAACAAAGGCGGAACCGACGTTCAATGAAAAAAATACTCTACCAGATGTGAATCTATTGAATAATCATAAAATCACAGAACCTAGTTATTTGATAACTGAATTTTCCAAATTCGAAGAATTGACACCTTCTTCCGATTTGATAAGAGATGCGCTGATGCCAATGGTGACAACGGATGACAAGGCAGAAGCAACCACAATATTGACTACGGAAACGATTAATCAACCGAAAGATGTTTCGAAAACGGATTCCAGCTTGAAACAATTTACAACGTTTTACGATCGGATCGGCAATGTTCAGAAAGCTAAAATGAAATTCTCTGGTACACCGATAACGATGACACCGGAAACCAACGATGACAATGCTATCAAACCGATCGGCACCACAAATGAATTACCCGCCGACGAATACGTGTATACAAACGATTGTTCATCTCTTGAACAGTCACGAGCAACTGAATACTCACCATATCCATGTGAGCCGACGTCATCTTCTCCAACAGTTGAAAATACACCCAGCAGTCAATCGTTGGCAGTCTCAGGCGACCTTACATTACCTACCTTACAACAAGTACTGAGTTCAACTTCGAAGAATAAAGAGTCTGTAGAAAAACCACTTGGTTCAGATTCAACAGCTCCTATAGACAAAACAGACTTATTGAGATTGTTCTCTGAAACCGAATCTGCAATTAACAGTTATGAGAAATACGGTGCGTTTAATTCCATGGATCAAATTGGATTGCAACCACATTATACAGAATACCAAACAACTCCAGCAAATGAATGTACCGAAGACAATTTAAACGATAATGGTTCTTCCAACGACGATCGGAGTTACTTGACATCTGCAGTTCAAAAAGTCGTTCAAAATCTCATTTCACCAGAGTCAAATAATGCGTATAAAAATGCACCCAACACACCAGACACCGCTCTAACTTTCAACCAAGGATTGTCATTCGGTTCGCCAGTTCTTAAAAATGTCTTCTCTTTGCCAGAAGTTAAAGACATGGTGATCAATACTGTCAAGGGTTTGATGTCTGAGGCCAGTGGAGTGCCTGAAGACATTTTATTGGGTCGGTTAAAAGATGAAGAGATCGAATCCGTATTGAATGGTGTCGTAAATAATTTATTACCGGGAAAAAGCACAACGCTGTCGACCTCAATGACTGTGGATAAACAACAATACAGAAATGGTAATTGGATAGTGGTGCCAGCTTCTTTGGCATCGACTGAAGGTAACATCTTACAGAAACCTGCTGATGAGATGTTTAATAGCATTCAAAATATGATCAAACGTCCTGAAATAGGACTTGAAGGCGCCAGGCTACCGGTAGTTCAGAATATCATCGTGCGTGCAGTGGAAAACGTTCTGACAAAAGCGAAAAAAGTCGTGGATCATTCCTTGATCTGGGAAACTTTGAACAATATCATCGCTCGTGCTGAAAATGCTGGAAACTCTATACTCCAACCTCTGTCAACTTTAGCACCGCTACCAAAAATTCCGGATAAAAAAACACCGAGTGGTTCGCTGAAGAATATGCCTATTATTCCTGTCATTGAACGCGTCTTCAAGAATGGTCAATGGTCCGAGAAAGAAACTGTTTTGGGAATTAGAAAGAAACCTTTCGATTCTGAATTATCGGCAAGCACCACGGTGATGTCAAACGATGACAGTAAACTTCGTACGTCATCGTCCAACCATAAAACTTCGATGATAAATGCAAATAGTCTTAAAGTCACCACCGACGCAGCAGATTATGCACTTCTAGGAGAATCTGAAGAAAAGGAGGATGAATCTACTCAAGACATACCCAAGACGACACAAGACGTCGTTGAAGTAAATGACAATGTTCCTGTTGAAAAGACTATTGAGAGTGTTGACGCTACAGCGAGTAAGCAGAACATCGAACATAAAGCAGATTCCGAAAACGGTCCAATAAAATATTATTCGCCAAACGACAGAATATTAACGTACATAAAAAATCATCAAACTCTTGAAGGAAAAACGGACACCACTTTACATTCTTCGGACACCGATAAAGGGACCAAGTATTACTGTCTCTCGCCTGATATCCAAACAAACAAATTTTCTGCGATCGAAAGTTTAGCCGAATTTAAACACCCAACGGCATCCGACAGTAATGAAGTTCCTGTCGCACTCGTGGAAACTACACAAAGTGGAGAAAGCGGCGAGCGAATAGCAAGTGTGGATCAAAGCACGACTCAGACACTTAGTTACAAATTTACAAAATTACCGAAGTATTACGATTCGTCTCAGGAAGCAACGACATTGACTCAAGGCTTATTCGGCGCAGCGAAAAGTCATGGTAAAAGTCAACACCTTCACGAAAATATAAAGAGCTCATCAAATTTTGTGAACCCCAAGGCAGACCCGACATACTTCGGTAAGTTAAGCTTGAACGGTGGAAATCCAAGTGAAGACAGGATCTCTGACCTTACAAATACAGACTTGTTCTACATCGGTGATGGCGTAAAGATTCCCTTAACAATTCGGAGAATGCCAGACGGTTCATACGCACTCTCGATATCCGAAAAAATATGTGAACACTACGTAAATCGAAAGTGTCCCTGTTGTGTGCCAAACGAAGGCGATATCGTTGAAGAAAACAGGCAGCCGAACGACGTTGACGGAGTCGAATTTGAGATTTCATCAAAAAGGAACTCCGACGAATTAGCTTCCTTCAAGTCAACCGAAAGTTCGAAATATGAGAGCGAATCGAAGAGACGTTACGCGCGATCAACTTCTGGCAGTGACATTATCATGTCGAAGATTTCGCCGGTTAAAAGCTTCGTCAAGAAATACAACATGACTCTAAACATGGTAAACGATCATATTCCTCAGCAACCCTTGACAATCAATGAAAAGGAAAGTCAAGAAAACAGAAATACTAGACGAAATAAACGGTTAGGTTCTTTTAGAGCTACAAAAATCATGAATCTCTTTGACAATAATAATCAGATTCAGAGGGACGATAGCGAAGAACGAACGCGGGTTATTGACGATAATTCAGAAGTCATTTCGAAAGAATCGAATTTTATCAGGAGATCTGAGTTTAATTACGATAAGGACATGAGCTCCTTTATTCATAATCTCTTGCATATCAGAGATGTACCTGAATATAAGAGAACAGAAGTGGTAGTCAACGCTCTCGACAGTTTGATAAATTCGGCTTCAGCGAAGAATCTCATTCCGATAGGCCACCAAAGTATGATTGAATTTATTGACGAAGATTCGACAGAGGATCAAAGTCAACGGGAAGACAACTCAGATAACGACCTACAAGACGTAGAGAACAAAATTGCAGGTTATGGGTATCAGAAGGACAATCCGATCCTCGAGCGAATAAGATTCATCAAAGAAAATCAACATGGACATGGTCAGTACAAGTATCAACAAAATATTGATCATCATGCTAGAGGGAAAATGAACATATTGAAGACTGTACTGCACTGGCTAAGAAAAGTTTTCCTCGAGGCGAAAGACGACAATAAAAATTAATTTTTCATGATGTAAGAAATTCTATAATTGTGTAAATAAATCTTGGTTAGATTTTGTAATATAAGTAACCCGACATCTCGAAAAAAATATAATGTAAAATAAGTAACCCGATTATCGCACGCTTAAAAGATAGTTTTTCATGCTAGGGGCATTTCTTCATGGCGTTTATACGAAATTATACATAATTGTCTTTGGGTATCAAATATTGAAATACCACCTATTTTCTCATTCAGATATAACCTTAAAAAAAAAACTTTTTATATCTAGTGCATTAGGATAATCACTAAGCTATTAGAGACATCATCATGATAGCATTACATGTACTTAATAATGTTTTATATTGTGTAATTTAATATTTCAAGAATAAATTATTTCTACGAAATAAATAAGCATTCGCAGATAATTAAATTAATGGGTTTCAATCTTTATCATCAACATCAAATATATAAGACACTATTGAAAAATGTTGTCAGTCTGATAACTTACGAATCGGATTTCCGCATGCTCTTCACTGGGTTTTACTAATCAGGATAAGCAGCGAGCGTACAACTAACACTAGCAGCAACGTGCGCGCAACAACGGACAATCTCGATTAGCTACGAAAAGCTGACATCGCGATTTCGATTATTTCGATATATTTATCTTGATTTTTCGAGAGTTATATCTTTTTCCAAGAAGGAAGTAACTGTTCAAGTCTTGTTTATTTGTTTCACTTCATAAAAATACTCCAAGAACATTCAGATTCGTTGCGCTTTCTCACCTCTTCATCTGGCTTTGATCGAAGCAGCGATTATTTATTAATAATGGTTGAAATGGTTGAAAATTAAGAAATCTAAACGTGATTATTTTATTTTATTGTTAAAGCTTCCTTTATGAGAAAGCCAATGACCCATTTAATCACAGGAAAAGACTTTTTCATAGAAGTATTTTACAGAAAAGTGCATTACACGAAGAAACTATGTGTAAATCAGAGGGTGAAGTCGGATGCAGCCGCAAGAAGGATCTGGCTACTGACCGACGTCGATCCTGTATAGGCGTAGAATGATTTCTGAGAACAGGGGAAAATGCAAATAAATAAATACATCTGATATATCAGATTTGAACAAGTATATTTTTGTTATGCTTATTTAAACATTTAGATTCTCACAAATTATGTGCCTTGGTAAAGGTAAGAAATTTATCCTTTCTAAGCGTTGCATATACAACAGAACGTATAATTTCATGGTTGAAGTGAAAATCATCCGACCATCATCACAAAAGTTAAAAGTTCTACACCGTATTTTCAATCAGGCATCGCGTATGTACTTATTATTTTGTTACTCGGACTGAGCACTTGATGCGTATTCTATTCTATCCATTATGCGGCTTCATTTCGGCTTTTTCTTGTGGCGAGAGCTGAATGCTTATCACCGGGGGCTTGTCGTTGATTTTCGTAGGCGGTTTGAACAGCAAGTCCAATTTTGCTGCCTTTCGTCGGGGGTCTCGGCGAAGTCGGGACTGGCAGTAGGCCCGAAGGTCGGTGTTACTTGATGAAGCCCAGTGGAGTTTCCAGGTGAAGAATTCTTCACAGACTCGTGGTCGGGTGAGCCACGACTCAGGGACTGGCGGTTTTGGAGCTGGTGGAGGTTTGATGGCGGAGATACTGGAGACGGCTAGTGTTGCCTCAAGACAAGACGAGACGAGAATGAGCTTTCTCTCGTCTTGTATCGACGAGTACGAATAAAAATATCGTTTCGACTTGTGTCGAGCGACGAGAGGAATTTCCTCTCTCGTCTCGAAATATTCTCGAATATCGACAAAATATATTGTGATGTCGCGGATGGCAATTTTATATTATTTTAACTTTCGAGCAGCCAACTCGGCTACAGAACGCGGTAGTAGGACGGAAGGACTCGGTATACACGGTGACAAACTGCTTAAGACGTTTATTATGAAAAATAAGAGCTGCAGAGGTACAGAGTGTACGCGTAGAAATTCGGTGACTTACTGACTGACTAAACTGGGTGGAGGTTCGTTCTTATAGATCTATCTCGTGGCAAAGTCCAGATACTGGGGAAAGGAATTCGGGCGTCGGAAAAATACTGGAAAGGCAGATGTTTCGGATTCCTGGAAGGCGGTTAGTCATGAGAAAAGGAATGCAATGATCGAAGTCTAGGATTGTGTATTTGGGGGGTGATAAGGAATAGGCGTTCGGAGTCCTCGAGGAGATGACGGATGCTCGGTGATGCGATAAGCAGCGGCGGCGGGTGAGAAGAGATAGGCGGCAATCGTGTGGTGGTCGTGTGAAAGCGAAAAAAGGAAGATGTAGGGAGGATCGTTATTACAATATTTTTCTTGTCTCGAATAATTCTCGAACATAAACAAAAAAATAATTCGGACATATTAAATTATAATAATTATTTTTTATTGTGTTTCACAGTTTCGACGTATACCCTCCCGGATTTTTACGTCCACCCCTTACCATTCCCCCCATAGCACTCCCTACCCTCACCTCGCCAAGCTAACCGAATTCGCACGTATTAAATTTTCTTTAAAGACAAAAATATATTCAGTAACCATATTACATTGAGCAAACGGAGAAAAATAACGGCGCATGATCCGTTTGAGCGAGCGAGCTGCCGTAGCGTTGAGTTTTCTCCGGCGTTTGCGGCAGCACTGCGAGACGCAGTGTCGTCACCACCTCGCGGAGAGGGTTTTGATCACAGCACACTCGTATCCCTCTGTTGTCGCTCAGCGGGACTGCAAATGCGAAGGTCAACTTCTGCGCTCGCATCCAACTCCACGGACCTACAACATTTAGTCATTACCGAGAACGAGTAGGATGTACTCGCCATGCTGCAGAAGTATTTAAAGTATTTCAAACAATTCTCGACATTACTGTGTGGAGATCAGTATGTTACACTTCCGTCAGTCATAGTCGGTATTAACATTTTGACGGACCCCATCAAAAATGTATGCCACACATTTGATTAAAAAAAACTCGATCAAAACGCGAGTGCAAAGTGATAAATATAACGCAATCATACACGAACGGATGGAGAGCGATAGAAACTGATCAAAATGTTTACGTCGAAACATTCGGATGGTGACGTATAATGAAGTCATGCATGAAGGGATAAATAAATTTATTTCTATTTAACAAAATCTATTCTCCAAAGTGTCAAAACTGATAGAGAAAAGTGGTAAGAGAATGCATATATCATCGATAGCGTAGGGGATAGCGTGCATGACATTAGGTCTTAAGTAGATAGGTAGTTCGGTAGTTCGATAGTTCGGTAAATCGTAGGTTCGAGCCCCGCTGAAGGCAGTTACCGGAAGCAAATAGAAGAATTCGCTGTTTCGGGATTAGGGTTTTTTTCACTTGATATTATTTTTTTAATGTCTACTTGACAATTTAGGCATATTCCGATACTGTAACTGCTAATAAAATAATATAAACTAATTTAAATTTTCAAGGAGGGCTATACGAAACGATACAATCGCATACACACCTTATCGTTCTAATTTTATTCAAACTTATACCCATTCTATAGTAAATTTATTATAAAAACGTATTGAATTTTAACCGCATTAGCAGTTTAAAAAAGCACTGCGTAAATTCACGAACCAAAGTCCATATTTAAAACGATAGCTTCGATAAGAAACCATATGGTCATATAATAATTCTATCATTATTTTCCGATAAAATTTTATTCGAATACGTTTTTAGCCATTATAGTTGAGTGAGTAATCTTTATACAAAATCATACGATCAGATAGGTACTGTATCGTTCGGACTGGATGGAAATTGATACACATCTTATAATACATTCATTATAAAACATATAAAATATTGATCGTAAATTTCCGATAATACTACATAAATTCACGAACCAAAGTCCGTATTTAAAACGATAGGATTTTTTTTTATCGTTTTCTATAAAAAAGTTTTACCAGGGAAGAGGGGGAACGCCGAGTCTTTTACCGTCCAAAATACGACATTGCACGCCCGTGCAATGTTAAGGTAGCTCCAGCGAGTGGTGTTCATTTCACCTAAATTCGAAAAATTCGGGCAAGAATTGCAAACACTTCCCGATGTTATAAAAATCTGAAAAAAATTCATACTTATTATAGGCACTGAAAAACTAATTCTGCATAATAATAATTTCAAAATGTTATTAATAAATTGTTGAAAAAAAATTGTTCATCGAAGTATGCGGTAACTCAACTTTTTTTTATTAAAATGATTCGTTCATTTTTCGGATTACGTATGAATTTTTTCAGATTTTCATCTTTATTTTGGTTTTTGCACATTTTTCCCTGTAAAAAACAAGAAAAATCAAAATAAAGATAAAAATCTGAAAAAATTCATACGAATTCCGAAAAATTAACGAATCATTTTTATTAAAAAAAAAAAGTTGAGTTACCGCATATTTTGATGAACAATTTTTTTTCAACAATTTGTCAATAACATTTTTAAATTATTACTATGCAAAATTAGTCTTTTCAGTGCCTATAATAAGTATGAATTTTTTCAGATTTTTATAACATCGGGAAGTGTTTGCAATTCTTGCCCGAATTTCTCGAATTTAGGTGAAGTGAACACCATTCGCCGCAGCTACCTTAATTGAAACGCAAAAGGCTAGCCGAATCTTTAGCTATATGCGTCGGGAGACGGTGCCTTATCTCTCTAACGCAGCGCAAAGCGACGCACATACGCACACAGTGGTGCAGCCACAGAATCAATGTGACTGTCTTTGGGGCGACTGATTGGAAAAATCACCGTCGGCGCTCACGAGTGCAGCACCTCTCAGGGCGTAATTAGACATAACAGTCATTTAAAAAGTATGCAATTGTTGTTAATAAAAACAATATTAGAATGGAACGTGGAAATTTGGTCCGAAGATAATAAATTCATTTATTATCCAGTAGAATCACGAATGAAAAATATTTTGGGTCAAATAGTTCATAAAAAGTTATTATAAAAATGTATGAATTATTATCATCTATCATTATAATCATTGGGGAAATTAATGAACATCATAAAATCAAGTTTCACTATCAGTAGAGTAGTCAAATAAAATAGTCAATAACAGGGAATTAGTTATTATTGTCCGAGAAAAATATTTAGGGGCATTATTATTAGTTTAAATAAAGTTAGAAAACTATCCGTTGAAAATCCGGGATTTATAAGCAATATCTAAAACAATTTATTAAAACAGGACTGTAACTTTTGATAGGAGCGTCGTAGGAACTTCGTTCAAATTTGTAAATTATTATTATTTAAATAAAAAATTAACGGAGTAATTTGTTTTTCCGGGGAAATTATTGTAAAAACCAAAATTCTGAAGTTATTAAAGTAAGTTACGGAAGACGCCGAAACCGATCGATAATTACCGCGGAGGGTGCAACTGATGCAACCGAGAGCAAAACAATAAAAGAGACTCCTGAAAGGGCGCACCATGTCGCCTCTTCGAGACACCTCTCTGCGGCTCTTCTTCGCGGACATTACAACTGTCAAGAAGTCATTCACCTGTCGCGAGAATATCATACGCAGTCGAAAATTATTTCAATCATTAAATTTTGGAGATTGAATTTTGAAGTCAATTATTAAATAAAATCTTGAATATTACAACGGATAAATAAACCGGAGTTTCAACAAATTATTATTTCATCAGATCACCCACATTATTCTTCATTGCCGACATTCTTTCTTTTCAACATCCATCGTTGATTCAACCGACTTTATGGAAAAAACGAAGGACGGAAAGAAGGACGAGGAGATTCGCATTCGATATTTTCCATCACTGTCGATCATCTCGACTGACTCGAACATTTCATTAATTGTCAATCATCGTAAGTCATCGAAACATTTAATTCCGAATCATTTATTTCACCAATCGCCTTTGAAAATTGTATTCTTTTGTTGATTGTATCGACCGATAATTAAATATTTTCGAACATTAGGGAATAATTAATAATCAAATCGGGATCTGATAAAATGAAATAACATGGGTTTGACATTTAGAAGTTGAGGTCCCGATCTTTCCTTAGGGAGAACTGAAGTGTAGTGCAACGAACTCGACCTCCAGTGATAAAGTTAGCCTTGACTCAGAGCAGCGCGACGCGAGGTATTTCACTTGGGCCTTGCTACGGTGTGTCAGGGTCACGCGGAGATTCATAATCGTTCAAATGTGGTAGAGACTGCGCGCTAATAAACGAGCTATACATATTCTTTCGGCATGCATTCTTAGCCCATCCCTGAATAAATTTCCGAAAGGTTAGATTCAAAAGGGGCATTGTTCTGATAAAGCGTCACATGCGATAAACGCGTAACAGGGAGAGAAATCTCTTTTACCGTATCGATGCAGGAAAATGCTGATCAGGACGTAACATAAGCACCTGAATGTGGGGAATATTTTACGGATGGAGGCATATCATAATAAACGGAATGGTAATTATTTGGCACAAAATGCGTTTTTATTGTTGCAAATACAAAAATGATGAAATATTAATAATAATTAGTGGTAGGTATTTACAGTGCGCAATCGTGGCAAACGTGCGTTCGATGATCATCGCAAAGCGGCGTTTCGCAAGATGCGCAAGAATTCATTGTTGTTTTGCTTTCCTTCCAACTGCAAACAGAACACCGTTTTAGCTTTTCTAGTTTACCTATTGTGACAAGGGCCGCGTTCGTTCACCCCAAAAATTTCGCCAATCAGGGTTCTGATGCTTTTGCGTAAAAAATAAAAATAACGGATTCATATACCAGACATACAACAACGCAAAATTGTTTTTGAGTTTAAAGTCCGTAAACATTAGCCGAATCAACATCAAACTTCATAAAACATTTATTTTAGCCATGAAAAAAATGAAAAACTACGAAAAAGCAACAAAAAAAAAACTACAATCACTTAACTTCGAAAATACCGACGCCGTGTGTACACCGACACTTTTAGGGAACGAACATGACTTGCACTGGCTGACGTTGTCAGGTAAACTGTCAGACCTGGGCATCCCTTGGTCCTTTAGTCCCCACTTCTACCTGGATTTTTTAGGGGAGCTAGCCACAGCCCGCCCTTTTTTCATGAGAGAGAAATTTGAGTTTGAAATTTCGGCTCTTCCTTCAAAGACCCAGTGTACAGACGCAGGGTTGATTGCGATAAGGTAGGATATCAAAAGTGCTCACTGTCAGTTTCTCTCTGTCTTCGCCAAGCTTTATCTTATTAATCGTAGTTAATTGCGTACAGTATTTTGGGCCCTTTCTCGGGATATATTAGTATGTACTCTCAAACGCTGTTGCTTTATCATATTCTGTTTTTCTTCTACGGCTTTTATCTTAAGAATATCCTTACCAAAAGTCGTTTCTGTTCGATCTTGATCAAACTTATGTGGACTACAGAAAAAAAAAAAAACCCACTTAATATGTCAGTATTTTTAAGGATTTCTTGACGGTTCAGTTTTATTGCAACGTGATTTCAAAGTTACGTAGTTTAACGTAGGAGGTATCCGATCTACCATTAAAAAAGATACAATGTAGCTTTCTTCTCAGCCAATTTCTGTTCAATTAAAATAAAAAAACTAACCGACTGTATAGCATACATTATTACAGTGTCCAAGTTTGAAAAAGATTTACGGTCCCTTTTTCTTTTCTTTTTAGCACACTTGCTTTGCATCATCTTTTTCTCTCGCACAGTGACTACCGTCTTCAGCGGAGCCCCTCTCCCGTGCATCCCTCACATTTCTGGTAAGGATATCGTTAAAGTCCATAGAGCGATCACGCACGCATTTCTGCGGTCTCAACTCTACCTTACCATTTGTCAGATATTCAGGACCTGCCTTGCCGACGGCTATGGTTCCTACTTTATCATCCACTACGCATCTATACAACGACTACGGTGCGTGCATGAATTAGGGACATCATGTGTCAAGCTGCAGCTGGTAGAAGGTTGCAGTCCAAGGAAGAAACGATTGCCAATGTTGTCCAAACAAGAGCCCTATGGTCGATAAACCTACGTTATGCCCAGTTTGCAAGGCCACTTACCATATCAGCTGTGGGAAGAAGTGTTCAATCGCACCCAACGGAGGGTTTAGCAAATGCTGTGGCTCGAGCCCTCCTTCACTGTTGCTCCAATAGCAAGTTGCGCTGTCAAAAGACGAATTGGTCTCGATCTTTGTAGGCCACTTCAAAAAATTCCAAACCGAATTGGAGGAAATCATGAATAGTTTGCTAAGACCATATCAAACATCTCCGTTTCCGTCGATCCTGGGCTCAGTCGGTATCAAAAACTGTAATCAACTTTTCTCACAGGTTCCCGTATGTACACTCAAAAGAAAAGTCTCATCGGAAACAAATATCATCTAGAGATGTGAGCGGTAAATGTGACCGGTAATTTTAACATATTTTAAAATCACCTTTAAATAGATAGATTTTACATGCTTCGACGGTAAATTTACCAAAAACTTTATGACCGGTAATTTCACATCTAGATAGATGATTTTTACCACTTTTTACGGTAAATTGTGAGAAACTTTTGTGACCATATTTTTACAACACAATATGTTGAGAAAAAAAATTACGTCATAATAAGGTAAAAATACGGTAATTTTATGGTGATTTTACGAAATATTAAAATACCGGTATTTTCACATGTCTAATATCATCTCGATTTTCGATGAGACTTTTCTTTCGACCGTACTTTCCAGAAGTGAGAAAAGTTTATTATACACCGAAAAAAAGATTTGGTAAAATGAAACACAATTTGTTTGAATCAACCAAATCCGGCGGGTGCGGGTGGCGAATGAAATATTTAGTTAAGTTGACTGAAAAGTTACATGAGCATTAGGAAAATCATTTCATTGTCCCAACTAAGAATATGTTTGATCGAACAGAATAGGCAATTATATCGAAAAAAAACCTGTGTTCGAAACAAATATCTAGTCAGACAAAGGAAAAAAAAGTTTGGCTCAACTCAATCTGGAGTTGGGTCCCGGTACTGTTATTTACGTTACTTGTTAGTAATTAATTTCATACATGGTTACATCGTGTTTTATATGTTCAATTGTTATCAGTATATCGCTGCTTATCAATATAACACAATTTCAACAAATAAAAATACTATATATCCTAACGGGGCTCGAACCCTAAAAGTAACGCGTCCTGACCTTACCACTACGCTACAATCGCTCATTGATATGTGTAATCTTGAATCGGATATATAAGTTATTCTCCGTCATTAACTTAGACTCAACTTCGATGATTTGACATTTGAAATATCGAAACAACTTGAAAGTTGTTTATTGCGGGTATAATATTTGAGAATAACTAAATTGACGTCTTGTTGAATTGAATAAAATGATTTTCAAGATGACAAATGTTCGTATATATACGAACACAACGAATCAATTTTTTTCAAATTGACCAAATACACATTCCAGTCACCATAATATACCTTCTGTATAGTGACTGTATATACGATTGAATCGAAAAAAAAGTTGTTGATGTAATGCAGTTTTGGTTCACCGTGAACCAACGGTGTAATCGCGATAACTGCTATACGCAATTGCCACAACCACACCAGTTTTATTGTTTCAACAACGGTGCAGCCTATTTAAATTTTCCGTGACCGCAGCTGTGAGGTTGATATTATCAAACCTTTTTTTCGGTGTAGTCTTTATTACCAACCGGGGTATTGCATATACTCTTAAAAGGAAGTGATGCATAAAGAACGAGCGACATGCTATTCGAGAGGAGCAGCGTGTGATTAGATATGAGCAGCAAGCTTTGCAAGAGTTGGTCAAGAATCTTGCTTTAGTCTTCACAATCAAGGTGGCGTCAGCCAATAGATTGTATGCTGTTCTGGTTGTAAAAACCGATACTAAGGGTATTAACGCAAGCAACTAAAAGACCCAGGTGGTTCTGCAAAATAAATCGATCGCCGACATAAGATCGTCCGCTGGGGACAGCAATATTGTTCCTGACCCAATGCTCGAGGCTCGTATTGTCTATGCGACTCAGGAATCGTAAATTTATGAACATTCGTCTCTTCAATATTCCGGAATCCGAGGACGATCGAGCAAATGTCGTATAGGTCTTGCAGCCACTTAACATTTGAGATGATGAGCTTCGCGATTCGGCAGCGACCAATGCGAACGACTGGCCCAGGGCTGTTTTGGTTACACTCGATTATGAGCCTTAAGGGGAGGCTAAACCGCCTCTCTCTCGCTCTCACGGAAACCCTATGGCGCTGTCTCTCTCGCACTCGGCCGCTCGCCGCACGGGTTTAGCCTCGCCTTAAGGGGGGGGGGGCTAAATGCCGACAGTTTCACCTAAAAACTTTGATCCCATTTTTCTCCGAGATGACTAATTAAAATTGAATACAAATTTGATAGTCGCTGCAGAATATCTGAACGAAGTGCGCCCCGCTTTTTTAAAAATAAAATCGGAAAAAAAAATTGCAGAGTAGTTACCATGCGGAATCTATAATAATAAAGTTGTAAATAATGATATTTCTGCTTCACAGCCGTCAAAAGACGAGCGGGGCGCACTAGCCAGTAAATGAGTACACAACTTGACACATGTTTGATAGCATTTCATGAAATGACGTCTGAGAAAAATGGTACGAAAAAATATGCGACAAATGTCGGTACACCGTTAGAAAATCGCTTGACAAAGTCTCCCGAACGTTAGTTCACAAGATTCCGATGGAGGGCGCTGCCATCGATTTGTCCCTCACCGAATACTAACAAGGCGAACTAACGTTCGGAATACTTTGGACAAGCAATTTTCTAACGGTGTACCGACATTTATCGCAATATTTTTTCGTCCCATTTTTCTCAGACGTCATTTCATGAAATGCTATCAAACATGTATCAAAATGTGTACTCATTTATTGGCTAGTGCGCCCCGCTCGTCTATTTGACGGCTGTGAAGCAGAAATATCATTATTTACAACTTTATTATTATAGATTTCGCATGGTAACTACTCTGTAATTTTTTTTCCGATTTTATTTTTTTTAAAAGCGGGGCGCACTTCGTTCACATATTCTGCAGCGACTATCAAATTCGTATTCAATTTTAATTAGTCATCTCGGAGAAAAATGGGATCAAAGTTTTTAAGTTAAACTGTCGGTATTTAGCTTCCCCTTAATTCGAAGCTCGAAAATCGTAAGCAGGCCGGGGGAAGTAACCTGACGATAAAATACCAAAAAAGGCGTTACGTGAGTGATCTCGGCAGCCCAGGGTATTTCCAAAAAAAAAACTGATCACGCAACTCATCTACTACCAACACGTGCATGGTCTAAGAATAAAGTTGAAAAGAACAGAACTCTAGCAATCGATTACGGTGCTAGCCGGTAATTATGTTGCGTCAGTGCTAACGGAAACCTAGTTGGATTGGAAAATAAACACTGCGGAACTCGGTTTGGTCAATTATAACGTATTTAGGGTTTCCCGCAGAGTATTTCGTACATTAACTGCATTGTACACAGTAAAAAATAATGTCATAAAATCGGAATACGGAGTTTCGTAATAATAATTTTGTTAAATAATCCCAGTGAACACGTTTTATTATGGCAACATAACATGGAAGTTACATGTAATGTAGCAATGTTATTCTTCCGATATATAGAGGGTATATAACATGGGAGTAATATGTAATGTTACAATTGTTATATGCAATTAATGTAACTTTTATATATCAGTGTAACGTTATAGTTATGTATGAAAATTGTGTAACCGTTACATAACATACTTGTAACAATGTGAGTGTAACTTTCGTGATACTCAGGTAATGTTAATAGCGTATACGTAATTACATTACAATAATGTAACTGGACTCTGTAACGTTTATATAGCAAGTTTATAACAATGTTTATGACCATTACTAATCTACGGGCAATATTAATGTTACGAAGTGTGGTAGCGTTACGGTTACAAAACCAGGCTTCATAACAGGTACATAACATACATATAACGATGTTATAATAAGCAAATAATTACTGGTTTCCTTATTACCGTCAAAGGGCTGACCGACTAATACTTAATGCTAGAAATCGAAGTTTATACATCAGTCATGATCCGTAGGTAATCCGTCGAAATCGTGTATATAATTTGTCAAAATTATGTTCTCAAGTCCAACATAGTCGAATAGGTAAGGTCACCGTCTACAAGTCTGAGGGTCCCAGGTTCGTATCCCGCCGATAGCACATAAATTAATAACATTTTTTCTGAAATGTATTTGTTCCTATCGATAGAATAATATAGTTTGTCACTAATAAAGATGCTGATCCAAGGATGGGATTAGCCATAATATGTCTTTTAAATAAAAATTGTATGTTACATCGTTATATAACAGCGATATAACACGGCAATATAACAGTGTTACATTGCTGAGTCGGAAATGGCAACTTACATGTAATTTACATGCAACATTCTCGTAATATTACATGTTATTTTCGGATAAATTGCTGTTACATTGCTGTTAGATTACTGTGTTTACTGGGAAGTGACAAACTCGTTCGTTAAGGTTTGATTCAAACCTTGATTCAAACGAGAAATAAAAGGACAGGTTTGTATATACAAACCTGTCCTTTTATTTGCCATGTCATTAACAATTTTAGTTTATGCTTTTTTTTTTTGTAAAACTAGAAACCGGATGGTGTGATCGGAAAATTAACAAATAAAAAGTTGTGGACCTTTGTGGATAATAAATTGTGAAGTACAAATATTTTTTTACTTTGTATATAATAATAACTTTGTCTTACTCCGCTTTATATTTATATACTATATTTACATTATCTTTACTTTACATTGTCTTCTCGTATTGTATCAATTCTATTGCTGGATGGGCACATTATTCGGGCCGACGCACATTTGTAAAAAATAATTTAGTAATAAAAAAGGGCTCGACCCGTGTAATGAATAGATATTAGTACCGTTTCCCGACCATAGCGAAGATTATGAATGAAGTCATATAATTAAGAATCATATATTACGAATTCATATAATTACCATTATTTAATTATGCTATTATTTTTTATTAACCATTTTTTTATTGACAATTATTTTTATCTTTTTTTACGATTCTTTGCAGCCGGGAGTGCAAACCGGCTTAATCTTAACGGATGAAGTCGCAGATACCCTCCGTAATATAATAAATACAGCAATCTCTCCGTAATATAATAAATACAGCATAGGCTACTTTACGAAATATAGCACAAAGCATCACACCAGGTGTTGACCGACTGGATTTTACGATAGTATTTGCTGTAGTTTGTCCCCGTGCACACGACTCTCAGAGGGATCACTGAAGAGGCGTTTTCCCTTCGACCGCAGTGGCAGCGGTTTCTAAGGTGAGTTTCCTTGCCTTTTCTCCGCAACTCAACTCCTTCTCCCGTGGGCTCAGTAGGAATGTACAACAGGTTTGTCTCCTACATCAGCCGTTGGTTTTTGTGAGAAGCCAAGTCAAGGTAGGTAGAAGCTCAGGGGTCCATGCAAAATGATGAAAGATTCAAATAGACAAACGACAGCAGAAGTTAAGCCTAAACGCTTTTGTCGGATAAAACCTTTTGGTTGTACACTGAGAGAGGGATCCAATAAAAATTACCAATCATCTAAGAAAAATTACCATAGCGCATAGTAGTACGACGCCAGCGCGCCACCTATGGTAGAAAGTCTCAGATTATCCAAGATTTTTTACCATAATATCTGAGAAAAATTCTTATAAATCCGGTAGTTCCTACCATAGGTGGCGCCCTAACTCTCTACTAGTATATGTGATATGGTGATATCTCCCAAGTGATATAGTAATTTTTACTAGGTCCTTCTCTCAGTGTATAGTCTGACGATTAGACAAAGGTTCAAAGAATTTACTTGAAATATTAATTTAGTTGGATATCTATAGGTTAGCTAAAATATGCAGTCCGAGTCGCGGGCCCAAGTAGACGAGACCTGAAAGAGGCTCTTTTAAAGAGCGACCGAAAGTGGGCCAGAAATTCCGTCGACAATCGACTCAGCTCGTGAGAGAGATGCAGAGGATGAGATTGGACGAAGAACCGCGGCTGTTCCGTACGATGATGCTGATTTGCTCGCTAAAATTTCTGCATTAACTCTGCAGCTTCAACCTCGTTAAACCGGTCAGCATCACCGAAAACTCACCGTGTATACTACCGGTATACACAAGACCGGTGCTGTTGTTGTTTGTGCCTCTGTAGGTAGTCATAAAATTAAATCGAATAGAGGAGTGAACACTTTAAATTCAAGGGCAGCCAGAGAACGAAGAAAGGTCGGTGCACACGTTAAAGGTCGAGATAAAACGACGAAGGGTCTCGTAAATACGTATATTTCCCCTCCGGGAGAAGACAGATGTGGGAGGCAAGGGAGACCGAACGAGAGTGAGGCAGATCGGAGATATGAAGAAACGAGACAGGCCAAAAGAAGAATGGTAAGCTTGTGTAGAATGATTTCTGTCCTGGTCGTCGGGCAGCGTCTCCCGAAGCTAAACCCGACAATCAAGGTGATCGTCTTCGCCTCGTCTACGGAAAGACGCGAGCCTCTTGCCAGTCGCTCTGTCTCTCGTTGCATTGCTGTTATCACGATTCACTGTTATTCGTCAACACGCCACGATGTCGTTGCAACGGTGATCGATCCTCAAAATTATATCTTCTCAACATCGTAAACAAACTTCTCGATTAAACATAATTTATTTTTATTCAATTTCTCATATAATCAATTTTCTTTTATTAGTTATAAAATACACACATATGTATAATGTGACATAATGCAAATGTTTATTATGTTACGCGTTACATCCGGTATATTTACAAATAAACGGCAAATACAAACATTCTTTTGGTTATTATTTTATTCATGACCTTCTGGGAGGCTTTCGCAACCTCAGAAAGTCCAATGGATATACAATCGTGACGGAAACTTCGCAGGTGAACGAAGAACACATCAAGTTTAGAAGCAAGACCTCATTCCAATAAGAGCAGCGTTAACATACCAGACTCCACACAATCACCGTATACCAGAGCTGGGGAAAAGCTGGATACACTTGCTACGCGTACTGAAGTAGAGGGGAGCAGAGAGCGAGTGGTTTACTTCATGCGCTAGGGCTGAAAAGCCCAAAATATACCTCCCATATCCAGCACACCACATACTTGAGTACTTAAATGAGCATAGCAGACAGCCGGAGCTTTTACCCGGCCCGGCTGTAGCGATGGCAAGTGAAAGTGGTCAAAATACAAATGGTGTCAATTTATTGGGATGTTGACAGTATACCAGTTGTTTGACAGTTGAGAATTGCTTCCCTTAAAAACAAGTCCTTTCTATTTATGCGTCAATCTGATTGAATAAACCTTCCCCTAGCAGACCCGACCATCGACCGAACCACCTTCGAAATCACCCTGGTGATTTTGTGCAAAAAGTTTACGAACTATTTTATCCAAACGACTACGCAAACCACCACTCCATGATACGCGTATTAAAATGTGGTTTCGACGGTGGAAACGACGGATACATCACCAGACAGACAATTTTTTTTACGGCTCGTAGCGCGTACCGAAAAAAGGTTCGGTAATATTGGAAAAAAAATTGGCTAGAATTATTGTCATGAATTAATATAAATTTAGGATACATTCGGATACTATATTACGCATTTCGGAGAAAGAATTGCGCATATTAGCCTAGAACCCTAACGCTGTGCTATCGCTTATCATTTGAGTTTTTCTCATTCGTAGCAAGATTTGAACGCAGCAAAAGTTTTCTTATCCGAAGTGAACGGACCATGAATATTTTATATATTTATTATTTATTTATTTACTGAAATAATTACTGAAAAGAAAAGGTATTATATGAGTCCTATGCAAAGTTTTTTTTTATTATCATCCATTTGTACATGCAATTTACATAAATAAATGCTAATAAAAAAAACTTTACATACGACTCATATAAAGTACCTTTTCTTTTCAGCAATACCTTCAGTACATAAATAAATATATAAAATATTCATCATCCGTTCACTTTAGACAAGAAAACTTTTTCTGCGTTCATATCTTCCTAGGAATGAGAAAAACTTAAATGATAAGCGATAGCACAGCGTTAGGGTTCTAGGCTAATATGCGTAATGTCCCGGGTTCGAGCCCAACTTTAGGTCGTTAGGTTTTTCTTTCTCCGAAATGCGTAATGTAGTATCCGAATGTATTCTAAATTGATACAATTCATGATGTTAATTCAAGTCAATTTTTTATGACCCTGAAGATATCTGCATCAGACAAAATTTAATCTTTAGCACGCCATATCTCCCTTATTTTTCATCGTACAGGTTTTTCTCTGGGCTCATTTTCTTCGTTATGAAATTCTCTGAATGTGCATTTTTTATTTTTATTTTTTTTCGAGGCATTTATTCATTTTTCATCGTATAGATTTTTCTCTAGGCTCATTTTCTTTGTTATGAAATTCTCTAAATGTGCATTTTTTAATTTTATTTTTATTTTTCGAGGCACGCCATTGAAAACAAATTTTTAGCACGCTATATCTTTCTTATTTTTCATCGCACAGACTTTTCTCTCAAAAATAAAAATAAAATAAAAAAATGCACATTTAGAGAATTTCATAACGAAGAAAATGAGCCCAGAAAAAAGTCTGTACGATGAAAAATAAGGGAGATATGGCGTGCTAAAGATTAAATTTTGTCTGATGCAGATATCTTCAAGGTCATAATTTTTTTCAATATTACCAAACTCTTTTTTCCGTACATACGAACTATCGTAAAAAGAAATTTGAGTGACTAGTGGGTTATTCCGTCATCACCACCGTCGAAACCACCATTAAGAAACGAATATCGCGGAACGGTGGTTTGTGTAGTGGTTTCGACAAAAAAACAGCAACTTTTTTCCACAAAACCACTGTGGTGAAAACTACCGTGAAAACATGGTGATTTTCGCAGTGGTCGGGTTTGCTAGTGTCGGATTATAATTGGGGGCCATGTTAAGTTTCGCGAATTCTCTGTTTCACGATTCTTATTGTAATATGTATAAAGCCGTTTTCGATAAGGTGTAAATATATACAAGCATACTAAAAGCTGTGGCAGGGTCTCGAGACAAACAAATACATTTCGACCGTCGGTAAAACAATTCGGCGAGACCCGACAAAACTACTCCATTCGAAGAAACGAGATTTTCAGACTATCGCCAGAATCAATTTTCGTATGAAATTTTTCGTCAAACATCGTTTCAGCAATGCAAACGTATGTGTTCTGTGGATTGCGATCAAGATCAAAGCTATAGCTAAAGGCATGTACATATTATCGATATTTTTCGTTTCAAAGATGCTCGATTAATATTAGGCAGTGATCTGATTCATTTTTTCGCTCATCCTATGTCATTGCACACTCTGACCTCACCGCAAACCTGCCAATTGTTATACTTTCGTGTAATCCGCATACTGAATCATAGCGATACTGATTAACATATACCTAAAGCGACCGATTGGCATCGAACTTGCTGAATATTGTCATTTAGACAAATTAATAATAGTGCCGGCAAATAATTGTTGCTAAACACTGTTTGTACCAAAAATCATCAACTAGTATTAACCAATTGTCACCAAACTTAGGAAATATTGTTATTTAAGCAAAGGACCAATATCGCTGGTACAAAAATGATTGATTAATATTGTTTAAACAAAAAATCGTCAAATATGAACCGATTACCACCAAACTTAGTAATTATTGTTATTTAAACAAAGGATCAATGTTACAGGTACAATACCGTTGCTTATTATTGTTTCAAAGAAAAATCACCATACATGGAGCAATAAGCAACAAACTTCGTTAATATTGTTATTCAGAGAAAGGAACAACATAGACGGTTAAATAATGGTTGTCAATTATTGTTTAACGAAATTATCTTTCTTGTAATATTAGCGAATAAAAACTTCCTAAAAATAACGTTGAGACATATCTCAAGCTCCTATAAAAATGCTCGAAATAGTGTGAAAAAACTTGATCAAAGTACATTTAAATTTTAACAGATATTTCAATCATTCTTTGCAAAAAGATATGATTACCACAAAAAACATCATTAACAGTGCATAAAAACTTAAGATAACTGCATATCTATCTTTACAAAACGTTGTCGAATAAATAGAAAACTTCCAAGCATGTAGTACCAAGTCCATGAAGTTTGCGTTTAATAGCATTCTGTAAAAATTCGATCATATTGTGATAATACAAATCATGAATTGAAGCCTCAATAATTCATAAGTCAGATTATAAAAGAATCTTGTCCGGCCGTGATTCACGCCACGTTCTCAAAATACTGTCAATGGTTTATTGAACTAATATACATATCAACATGTTAACTTGCCGTGTACAACTCGTCCAGCCCAGCTGGCTAAGTACCACGACCGGACTAGTGACTTTTATAATCTGACTCATGAAATATTGAGTCTTCAATTCATGATCTATATTATCGCAATATGATCGAATTTTTAAGAATGTCAATAAAAATACTTCCTTGACACTACATACTTGAAGGTTTTCTATTTATTTGACAACTTTTTATAAAGATACAGTAGTACCTCGATCCTCGGGTGCGGATCAACCGAGCGGCTGTTTAACCGTGCCAAGTTTTCTTTATTTTTTTTATTAAACTTTTTTATTCTTAATATACTTTTATAAATTAGTTGTTAAGTTTGTAATAGTCTTATCCTATACATACCACTGGGCGGACTACACTATTATTGTTTACATTGCTCATCTACATTAAAATCAAAAGCCGACGAAAGTGACACAGTATTTTTTTCAAAAAACAAGACTAAAAAGAGCGTGATAACTACAACTAAATACCAAACTATTATTAACCGTCAATGTAAGATCTCGTATGACTACGTTTTTCATAACACCGTACAAAATAAAAACGCTTTATGACGAATGCGGATTATCCGTGTACTCTCCGCCCCCCTCCCCCGGATAATCGAGGTTCCACTGTAGTGATATCGCACGAAATCAATTGTCGCAAGTTTTTGTACACAATTTATGGTGTATTCTGTGATTATTAGCATTCCATAGTATTAATGTATTTCTCGTAACGACGATATAGAAGTATAAAAAGATATTAGTAAAAAAAAAAACTCATTATTAAAAATACATTATCGTATAGCAGAGCCTGCGAAACGTGATTTCCTTACATCCTCTGAAGACCCACGAAACGTCGAGCTTACAATTCAGTCTTGCCGTTCGATTATAATTATTATCACATAATCCTCCGTTTCGCGTTAATGCAATTTAACGGGTGGTTATGACTCCATGGTTTATTATACACACAGAAAACCGCAAGGATCCAAAAACCTTAGGAATTTCTTCTCATCGGGAATAATCAGGGAATTTTATAAATTTTCAGCATTTTTTCAGAACTTATTTCACTGCACATGATTCTTTACTTTAATGAAACACATATCGGATAAATTGTAAAAATAAAATCTATATAATGCAATAAAGCCTCAAACTATTGGATTGAATTTTAATGCACTAGTAGAAGGGCAAATTTCTTTTACTTGTTGCAGCTTTTGTCCAATCTGTTGAAGTGACTGAGGTTGTACATTTTGAACCTTGTTAGAAATTTTCATTAAAGATGCATCTCACGTACATTGCCAGCCAAAAGTACGATTCAGTGTCAATTTGAACACTTTCTAATGGTATTAAAATCTGAAAAAAAATCAATTGTCTTAAAGATACCAAGATAATTAATTTTGTATAATAAAATATCAAAAAGTTATTACCAAATTACTAAAAATAAATATTATTCAACAAATAATTAGCAAAGCTTTTTTGTCTTTTCAACTGCATTCGTTGATTTTATAGAAACCACATGAATTTTTTCAGAATTTTCCCTAGCAAGTTGACAGACGGCTGCTTTAAAAAAAAAAAAAAAACACTAATAAACGGGCCGAAAAAAAGACACGTTCGTTGAGGAACGAATCGGACCGCAAAAACGTTAAAACGGACCGTACGTTTTTGGATTGGTCCTTTTTCGGTTGTGGAAACCAAGGAAGGACCGAAGGTTTTTTTATTAAAATTGTTGGCTAAGTTTTTTAATTTTAGTTTGTTTTGCTTTTAATTCTGTTTTTAACGAAAGGACAAAATAAAAAATGCGATCTTGGTCGTTTTTCGGTTGCGAGAACCGAAAACGGACCACAGCAAATTTTTCGAAAAAAAAATGTTCGGTCCGTTTTCAGTTTTCGCAACCGAAAGGAGACCAAATGCCAACAAAAAATAGACAGTCCGTTTCGTTCGCCAACGAGCGTGTCCGTTTTTCGGTTTGTTTACGGTCCGTCAACTTGCTAGGGTTTTCTTACATCTTTGAATTTCCCGTTTTCGAATTTGTTTTTAACGTCCTAACTACGGAACCGTTGGCGCAATGGCTTCGAAAATTTGTGTGTACTGCGTTCGAATATGTGTGCGTACATATTCGAAATTCATGCCCCTACATCGATACTTTAAGTTTCGAATAAAAAATATTTGGAATATAAGAAAATTCCGGAAAAATGTATAAGAATTCTAAAAAAATCAAAGAATTCATGAAAAATGACAAGACAAAAGGTTTGTTATTTTGTTTAGCAATTAATTTTCAAAATAATTTGTTAATAACTTTTTGTCATTATTATTGTGCAAAATCAAAGGTTTTGACATCATTAATACAGCTGACTTTTTTTTCAGATTCTTTACATATCGCGAAGTACTGAAATTTTCATTCAATTGAACTTTTGGTTAGAAATGTATGTGCGTAGAAATGTATATATCTTTACGGTGGCTACGGCGGTTATAAACTCAAAGCAGTGCAGAATACTGAAAAATATCTTTGTGAAACTTTTTTAAGTGGATGAGACATTATAGTGGAGCAAAGACTGCATTAATGAACCTCTACTCAAGCCGGTTCCGGTCATGGCGCCCGACCACAGTAAGACCAATATAATCGCTCCGCGCCTGATTGTACAGCTTCAGGCATTTTGACTGTCAAAGTAATATATTAATCGGTTAATACAGAAAAAAAAATGTAATATTCTTCATTTTACAAATAGATGAGCTAGTTCATGCCAATATTCAACAATGTATATTGTGCCCAGTTTTTATTAAGGTAATGAATATGGATATGTGCTTAAGAAGTTAAAGTGTATTTGTTTGGTGAAAGATGCTGTTTGAACCGATACGTGAGAACTATTGAACATCTTAATTGTAAATCAAGGCCAGTTATTTACAAAGAAAAGATCGTAAAACCCTGAGTAAAAATGTTTAGACATAGGAGTAATTAGATATTGATCTTTTAAATTTATTCCTGAAAAGCATGGCTTTTGGAACAATGCTCTACATACTTTGTGTAGATCAATTTGAAAGTGTCAATTGGTATGTCGGAGTATAGTTCAGTATAACTTGACTGCAAGATGAATAAAAAAATCGGATGCTAGCTATGAAAGAGGAAGCAGACTATAAGCAGTTTCATATTTTGTTGAACTTTCCAGTGTGACAATATGAATTTATTTTTATGAACGTGAAAACTTCAGCAGAGTATCAAATTGGTTAGGTTTTTTTCCGATTCCACACATCGTAGTATTTCCATACTAGACGCCAGACGAGCGTTTTGCGCACTGCGAGTGTGAAGACAGCACGAAGCCGAGGCGTAACCGAGGCGAAGTGCTGTCTTCACACGAGCACTGCGCAAGAAGCGAGTTGCCTCGTATATCGAACCATATTTTTCTTTACGAATACAATACAAAATCCGAGTTATGTACCATTCACAGGCATACGCAATGGCGAATCCTCGGTGTTACTATAGCAACCGCTTGGTAACATAGTAACCGTTAGCGACGCTAGATGGCACTAGTAGTAAAACCAGTATGCAAAATGCTTTCACCAGTGTGCAATAGTACATTACGATACTAGTGCGATAAAACTTTTTTTGACGAGTGTGAGTTTGCAGCACGAGTCGAAGGCGAGTGATGCAATCACACGAGTCAGAAAAAGGTTTATCGCATGAGTATCGTACGAAATTTTATATCACAAGGTGTGAAAATGCAGATTTCCGCACGCAAAGCGTGCGTAAAGCCGCATTTTACACACTGAGTGAAATAAAGTACTTTATGTGACTGGGTGGGAAAATGGCGGTTTCTGCGAACGCTTCGCGTACGAAAACCGCAATGTTCACACCTCGGGACATAAAATTTTGTTCGATACTCGTGCGAAAAACGTTTTCTGAACTCGTGTGATTGCAACACTCGCCTTCGGCTCGTGCTGCAAACTCACACTCGTCAGAAAAAGTTTTTCTGCACTCGTATCGAAATGTACTATTTGCACACCGGTGAAAGTATTTTGTGCATAATTTTTGCGCATCGTGCGGGAATCAGCCATTTTGAATGCACGAGTAAAGAAACAGTCTTTTTTCATCTAGCGAGAAAGGCATGTGCGACTACACCACGATATACTTACTGATACTTTCAAATTGATCTGCGAAAATAAGCGATTGTTTCAAAAGTTATATGTTAACGAAACGAATTAAAAGGCTCAATATCGAATTCTTTGTCTGCCTTAGCGTTTTTACTAGGGTACAATGAAAAAACGTGACGCACTTATTTTAAGAATTATCTTGCGACAAAGAAAAGTTGATACTCATATAAATCAGATAAAATTAAAAAGACTGTACTTCAGAATAGAAAAACTGTAAGGAATTATATCTCGTAGAATTTTGGAATAAACTGGGCTATCTATTTGCAAATTGACGATGATAACTTTTTTTACATATGTTAATGGAGATTTTTCGTAATTGCTACTACTTTCACTTCCTAAAATTGAATAAGCTTTTTTTATTATTATAATAAGCGTTTGTATTGAGAGCTCGGAGAAACGTCTCGACACTATCAATCACGCAATTTTCCGCATTTGGTCGAAAACTTTCTACACAAATCGAATGACATAAAACGATATGGAATTTGATAAGAATTTATTGAAAGTTTGTAAAATGATAGGAGTAAAAAATTGCACGAACGTTGCACTATTCAAGGCCAATGCCAATAACAACAATGTCTGAGAATGCTTCTGTAGCATTATATAGATTCAATAAAAGAATGCAGATTTTATTTTATGTACGCGAAGCTTGCATTATTAGGAAGCCAAAACTTATTAAGATACATTCCAAAAAAGGAATGAGCGGGAGAGAAGACTTTACAAGCAAAGGAAGACGACGAGGAAGCAAAGTGCAAATTTAATATCCAGTTCTGACACTTGTTTTTATAGTGTTTTGTGCACAAAAATAAATATTTTTGCAATAACTTAGAATATCCTATGTTCGAATTATTAACTTGTTTCTACCTGGACATTCGTTAATGTTTGTTCGGAAAATTTTTAAACATCTGAAAATTTC
Organism: Amblyjoppa proteus; assembly: GCA_963922035.1. Taxonomy (NCBI): domain Eukaryota; kingdom Metazoa; phylum Arthropoda; class Insecta; order Hymenoptera; family Ichneumonidae; genus Amblyjoppa; species Amblyjoppa proteus. The sequence continues at coordinate 24,750,681 of OY998232.1, forward strand.
AGACTCAAAAATGCGCAATAAACATAATGTAAAATTCAAAAGTCCGTAATTTTCGTATAGATCCAAACCAGTGTTTGGCAAGTACTTTTTTTAATCTAATAAAGTGTTAACTGGCACCTTAATATCTACTAAATATATCTTGGAAACACAAAGTTTAGTCATCGATGGATTCAAATGTTCAACTTGTTCCATGAGTTATAAAAGTTTTTTTTTATAACAGACCGCATGGAACAATAATAATAGTATCAATTAATTTTTATTCTCATAAATTATATTTCGAATCAATAATTTGAATCCGGATGGTGGTTTTGAAAATGAGAAAAACGATCGATAGGACTTCTTCGATAAATTCTGTAATGCCTAGAATATTTTGAACCCGTATATTTGAGTCTATTGACGAGTTGATATGATATTTTCGGAAAACAATTTGTTCCGCATTGGGTCCGGTTAGTATACACATTGTTAGGCCTAGCAATAAGTAATTAAACATCGATGGGAATCTTCACAGTAAAGCTGGTTTTTTTTTTAGTTTCATAATAAAATCTCCTTAAAGAATTTTCAATAAAGCTAAATGAAAATATCATCGTAATAAATCGGCCATGATGTAAAAAAAAACAAATTAAAGTACGACGGGATAAAAATCTAAACCAAGATGAATTATGGCGACGTGAGTTTTCTTGGTTGTAACTTGAGATTAAATGAGTCTGGCGGTACGGCGACGCAACCGGAACGCAAGTGATTCTTCAGGTCGTCCGAAACTGCTTGAACTTCAAAGCGTGAAATCAGAGCCGTAACGATAACGAAGGCGAAGCCTTGAACGAGTTTTTGACCTATGCAAGTACGTTTGCCAGTGGAAAATGGTACAAAGTACTCGGGCTTGCTGACACGATATTTAGTCGTCCCGGTCTCATTTTCGACGAGTTGCAGAAATCGTTCCGGCCGGAATTCCCGTGAATTCGGACCCCAGTAAGCCTCGGCGAGATTGAGCTCAAAATTATTGACAAAGACGAGGGTATCCTTGGCTACCGGATAACCGCCAATATCCGTGTCTTCCGTGGCTACGTGCGGAACGATCGGCGAACTTGCCACTCGAAGAGTTTCCAAAATAACAGCCTCCGTGTATGTCATGTCCGAACGATCGTCCAACGATATCAGACTCTTCGGGCGATCTAATTTCGACAATACAAAGTCGCATTCATCAGCAATTTTCATCTGTACTTCCGGATGAACAGCAGCATTAGCTAGAATGAGCATAACGAGATTTCCAATGGCCGAGTGTCCTCCAATGAAATCCTCAAGCTCGAATATTATGTGCTGCCAAGAGAGGCCAGATTTGGGACTGTCGAGATGAAGAAGGAGCGCGTCTGTGAAGTCGCGAGGTATTCCATTAATAGTGTCCAAACTTGAACGACGACGTTCTATTATTCTACGAAGGATGAAGCTTCTTATGTCTGTTGTCCAATCGTTAAGGCGATTCATATGTTTTGTGTAGAACGGACTCAACCATGGCAGAAAATCAACCGCGTAACCTTGATTTATGTCCCAAAATATTTCATCGAAAGATCTAACGATTCTACAAAATTCCTCGTCCGCGTAACTGAATCTTGTGGAGCACATATAACGGGTAAACATGTTGGCGAGAGCGGCTAATAATAGAGGTTTCAGTGATTTTTTTCCTAGAAGGATCGGTGCGGAACCGACGTGATCGAGAGTCGCCAAAAGTTGACTAGCCTCGAGAGTAGCGATTCTCGACAATTCTTCCTGTTGAGGACTTCCGCCACGAGGTGTGCAGAATCTTCGGGCTATTGATCTTCGTTGACGTTGGAGATCCGACCAATCACACAGTGCCAATGCTGGAACGAAAAAAAAAACGGTAATTAATTACTTAACCCTGAGTAGCACTTTGAATTTTTTGTTCAGGACTTATTATTTTTAAAAAAACTTGCAATCCTTTGTATAAAAAATAGTGCAGAAAGAGAAAACCGAAACAATCTTAGCAAGTGATTTCACGGTTGGCAGCTTGTAAAGTCCCGTTAAAGGATATAAGGAATAAATCATAAATTGTATGTGAAAATCATTAAAGGAAATCAATGCAATAAAAATCAGTGATAATGTTGGTTCTACCAACTCTTGTATTGGATTTTTGCAAATTCCCCGTAACTAATCAACGAGGCTGAGACAACGCTACTTGTAACCTGTCGTTGTTTATGGCGCAATTTTATACAGCGAGTGCCTGCAAGCATTACCACGATAGGCTTTCTGTTGAAGGTAAAGTTCGTTGTCCCTTCACCTCTCGTATCCCAAGTGTGGTACCAGCAAACTCTGTCGAACTATCTTCATTATAGAAATTCTCTGAGAGTCCAGACAAAGTCCAGACAAAGAATGACTCCTAAACTTCATGTTCGTTATATACAAACGAAAAAGCTCCGATCGTCATAGATCGGCACCGGCATAATCGCTTTCTGCCTACCTTCAAGCCGTGCAGCCAACTTCACAATCTCCGTCGAAAGTCCGCATTTTCGCACTGGTAACACAATAGCATGTTGCGATACCAGTGCCAAAAAGCAGACTTTCAAAGGTTGTGAAATTGGCCGCACGAACCGAAAACACAGCAAAACGAGACAAAGGTGATTGCTGGCTGCAGTACGAGCTGAAAGCGAGTGTTCCCTATACCCTAGCGGGGCTCGAACCCCGAAACTAACACATTCTGACCTAGTACCTCACCGCTACGCTACAATCGCTTATTGATATGTAAGATCTTGAATCGGATATATAAGTTATTCTCCGTCATTAACTTAGACTCAACTTCCATGATTGGAGATTGAAATATCGAAACAACTTGAGAGTTGTTTATTATGGACATAATATTAGTGAATGACTATATTGACGTCTTGCCGAATTCATAAAATCATTTTCAAGATGACAAATGTTCATATATATATAGACGAACACATCGAATCATATTTTTTTTCAAATTGACCAAATATACGTTCAAGTCGAAATAATATATCTTCTGTATGGTGACATTATATACGATTGAATCGAAAAAAAATATGTTGATGTAATGCAGTTTTGGTTCACTTTGAACCAATGTTGTAATCGCAGAAACTGCTGTACGCAATTGACACAACCACACCAGTTAATTCTATAAACTTTTATATAAATTTTAATAGTGGCACAGCAGTTTCCAAAAAAGTTCTTTAAATTAAAAAAAAAGTTCTTTAAACATAGTTTTAAGGAACAAGTTCTGTAATTTTACTGAAAACATAATTAATTTTAATGTACGGGACATGAATTTTACTGAACATTTGCAAATTTGCAGTATAGGATACATTAATTTTCATTTAATGTACCGAGTTTGTGAGTTTTTAAATTCTTTGGTACATTAAATTTAAATTCTTTTTTTACAGTGTATATATAAAATTTTAATTTATAAAAATTGTGTTATATTGATAAGTGGCGATGTACTGATAACGATTGAACAAATAGAACACGATATAAACCACGTATGAAATTAACTAGTAACCAATAACGTAAATAACTATACCGGAACCTAACTCCAGATTGAGTTGGGCCAAACCTTTTTTTCAGTACACAAAAACGTCCAGACCTTACTTGATATTTCATGAACCGCATTCACACAAACATGGCAATAGTTTCTTAAATTTCAAGAACGAAGGTATCCTAATATTTCCGACACTGGCTTCCTTTTTCATAAACCTTCACTTGAAAATTGCGACGTACAGGTGCTTGAAAGTTACAAAACGGTTTGTGCATAAAAACTTCCAGTACCGGTTCATTAATTTTCAAGCACATTTTTTTTACAGTGTAAAAATAATTCACAAAAACTCCCACTTTTATGCCTGTAACGTGGGGAAAGCGTTCGAAAAGATAACTAGTTTGACTTCAGCATGCGCTGTTTTCTTGCAAGCCTTACGAAAAAGTACTACTTCGACCATGCGTTACTGGTACGAAATGGAACACTTTTTGTGCATGTGTTGCAAAAAACACGATACGGATACGAAAAGTGGATATAAAATTAGTATATTATGCTACGAGGGAGGAACGTGCGTCTTTTCACCGAGTTTGAAGTTTGACGCCCGAGCGAAGCGCGGGCAGAAATTCATACGAGGTGGAGATGCACTTCCTCCCGAGTGGTATACCACACATACCAATTAAAAAACAAAACAATGGCAAACTTCTTAGATATGCTCTGAAGTCATTTCTATATGAACTCAGAAAGTCCTCTAAAAGATATCGAGTGCGTCGATTTCGGACCACTGGTAGTTCTCTCAAACATCTGAACTTAAGTAAGTCTTTTTGTGGACTCCCTGTATACGTATTGCCCCATACAATATTAGTCTAGAATATTATTGTACGGCCCAATACGTATATAAAGAGTTCACGAAAAGACTTACTTAATTTTACATGTTTGAGGTGACTACCAACAGTCCGAAATCGACGCATTCGATATCTTTGAGAAGACATTCAGGGTTCAAAATATCAAAATAAATTCAGAGCACATTTAAGAAGTCCGCCTTTTTTTACGATCTTTTTACGACGTATATATGTCGTCTAATTGTTATGTGGGATACGTTATTTTTCCTGACTGTGCTACAAAGTGGCCATATTTCTATGCCTACCATGGGGATGGAAATTGGCCGAGTCTTGACGAGCGCAAGGAAAAGTTTACTTTTCCTCCCGCTAAATTACTTTTCCTCCCGCTTGTCAAGAATCGGCCACTTTCCACCCCCGTTGTAGGCATGAAATAGGGCCTTTTTAGCGTAGTCGAGAAAAATATCTCTCTATAATATAAAAAGATTACGCCGCCCCCGCTGCCGTGTCAAGAATCGAGAGGAGGGGAGGGGCGGGGAGGTTGCCATAGCAACCTGAGGGGTGGTTGTCATAGCAAACCGAGGGATGGTTGGCATAGCAACCGGAGGGGTGATCTAATATATATTTTGGAAAACTGTGGATTTATTTGTTTGTTTGTTTGTCCCACCCCCTATTATCAGCCAACCTGCCGCTCCTATTATCAGCCAACTTGACGTCGCTATTAGCAGCCAACTTCGCGCCCCTATCAGCAGTCAACTTCACTTCCTTATTAGCAGTCAACTTCACGTCCCTATTTCGGAGTGGTTAAAGTCCCGGAGTGACTAAAGTCTAGGGATAATTTTTTTTTTCTTTTTACAAAAAAAAGGAATATACAATTTTATGAAAAATTAACAGCAAAAGGGGAAATGGTGGGAAAATTTATTTGATTCATTTATTTAATTTATTTGATGGTTATTAAAAAAAACTATAAACATAAAATTTGACGCACTTGAACAGCCAGCGCGCAACGCGCGCGAACCACAGCGACCTGCTAGTGTATGAGGTATTCCATGTAAAATCGAACGGTCAAAAACCGGACCCGCTGCAAAACAGTTGCAATTTCACCATAATTCGTGATTTTACAAGGGGTTTTTGTAATTTTTTGCAGAATTTTTGGATCGTATTTTTTTGGGATATCAAAAAATTGAACTTTTTTAAAATTCCTCTATATCTTAAAAATTATTAATCATACAAAAAAAAACGTTGAAAACATAAAAGTTGTAGTTTTCAATGAACCTTTAAAAATAAAATTTTGTAGACTTTTTTGAATGCAATAAACGTCCATTTCTATGAAAAATAGACTAAAATATTGTTTTCCAGCTAATACGTCATGTTTGATTTTTCTTTAAAAATCCCAGAATATACTCTCATGTACGTAGAGTGATCTCATATTTTTGTTTGGATGGGCGAGACGTCCGTTTGATAGCTGTGCTCCGTTCAAGACCGATGTTTCATTTTAAGAAAGAGAGATATCTATTACTTCCCATTGAATTATATAAAAATGGTGACACTATCGACAATAATGAAAATTAAAAGATCAAATAAAAAAGGGATTGGGGCTTTTTCATAAAAAAAAAGGGATTTTTAAAATGAAAAATCGATCTTAAACAGAGCACAGCTATCAAACGGACGTCTCGCCCATTCAAACAAAAATATGAGATCACTCTACATACATGAGAGTATATTCTGGAATTTTTAAAGAAAAATCAAACATGACGTATTAGCTGAAAAAAATATTTGTCTATTTTTCACGGAAATGGACGTTTATTACATTAAAGAAAAATGTACGAAATGTTGTTTTCAAAAGTTCATTAAAAACTGCAACTTTTATGTTTTAAACGTTTTTTTGGACGAGTTTTTTTGTAACAGTTTTTAAAATATGGAGGTATTTAAAAAAGTTTAATTTTTCAATACCTCAAAAAAATAGGATTCAAAAGTTTTGAAAAAAATTACAAAAACCCCTTGTAAATAATCATGAATTGTGGTAAAATTACAACTTTTTTGGAGAGGGTCGGGTTTTTGACCGTTCGATTTCACATGGAATACCTCATACATATACTATATATCTAAGTGTGAGTGTTGTTAGTATATATACTAGGGGGTCGCTCGCTCGCACCCCTTTATGGACTTTATGGACCAAGCTCTTATTATTCTATGTCCTCAAAAAGACGTATACCCTTACAATTCTAAGCCCCACTATTACGGTTCCATTTTTAATCAACTTCACGTCCCTATTATTGACCCCCCTGACCCCATTACTGACCCCCCCCCCACGATTCTTAAACACGGCGGCGGCGGTGGCGCCGACGGTGAAATCTTTTTATATTATAGAGAGATATGGATATGAAAAACATATACAGAACATATCTCAACCTTGCAAATATTTACTTGCTGTAATATAAAAGCACACATCGCACATATGCGCAAAGACGCACGCATATGTGGACCTTTTTTAATGGGGTTGTGAGCCTTTGGCACTCAACTGTCAACTAGGCCTATAGCCCATTGTGTACCCATGCCCTGATTGTCCGGGTTGTGTTCTGTGCTCCTGCTCATACTAGACACAATCAACATGCATTATTGTTGATATTCCCCCCTTTTCGTGTCTTTTTCTACTTCGCACCAACTTCTGCGACTTGACACCTTTCTCAGAATTATTGGTTGCTCAGGGTGTCTTGGTGATTCTCGTCCTCTAGCATCCCTATTGCAGGCATGCTAGGGATCGTAGTTAGCCTCCTCGCAGCCTCGTTACGGAGGTAACGTTAAATATTCTAGGATGTCGCCTGGTTTCCTAGAAGCACACTTCACGACACACCATACGCCGGTGCCATGTAGCCCTCAACTCTATTGCGGAGCGTCAAGTTTGGTACACAAACTCAGCGCCCTGGACGATGTATACACGTCTTCTACGCCGGAAATTATTCCCCCCTTACGGTCGCATCCGACTTCCCCCTTTGCATCGTATTTGCTATGATATTTCTGACATGGGCATAGGTAAACTACGGAAACCTATGCTGATAGAGCCGCTCTCAGATTCGATTACTGGCGTCGGAGCTTCGTCGCGTTTCACCGAGAATGTAAACATGGACTACCACTATATACATCCAACACTCATACGTAGAGTTACGACTCGCGCGTAACCGATGTATATATCTGGAGCTTCGTCCCGCCCATATTTGCATTCTCGGCGAAACTATGAATACATCGTTGCTTATGTATGCATACATCCTAAATTGATATAATTCACGATGACAATTAGAACCCAGTTTTGTTCAATATTACCAAATTCTTAATTATTCCGGGGGGGTTATTTTTGTGGTTATTTCAACGGTATGAAAAGTGACCTGAAATAACGGTTGTTTTTTCAGTTTTTTTTTTTTTTCTTTTAAAACAACGGTTACTCAAGTTGCTAGGGCCCTTATCGATCATAATTGCGGTTGTTATGTGGTCGATTCGCGAAAAACCGACCGCATCTGTAAGACCGTCGATCGCTTCTGCGGCCGTTTTATGGTCGATTTGTTCAAAAACGAGCGCTTCTAAAGCAAGTCGAATTTGCGGTCGCTTTGCGGTCGCAACAGAAAACTACGATAGTTCCGCCATGAATACGGGGCAACCGCTCGTAGTGCAACGCGTAGCGGTGGCGCTGCAATCGGTCGAACTTTCAATCGTTTCGTGGTCGAATTTGGGCACAAGTCAACCGGTCGTATTGGCGGTCGATACGTAGTCGGCGGTACCGATAGGGTAGAGTCCCTAAAGTGTACTATGCACTGAAATTGAAGTGCTCAAAGTGTATTACGGTTTAAAAGTGAAGTCCTTAAAGTATACTATAATCTGAAATTAAAGTCCTCAAAGTGTACGGTCTATTGGTATATGTTTTTCTTTATTACACATTTCCAACGAATAGAAGGCCCAGTGAAATCGGGGACGTTACAAACATCAAATCAGTGAATAACAAGCATCTAACATACACATTTCTTTTCATGCCACGCCACATGCGATTCAGCAAATCCGTTACTTCCCGGACCTGCCATGATTTGGATGTTGACAATTGAAGCAGCAGTAGTACACTTGCACCGATGCGAACATAAATATTTGAACGCACTTCTGGACGAGTCCATAAATTGCTACACATAACTCATTGAATAAATCTGAATAATTGATGTTAATAAGGTTTTTGACGCCCTCTCAATTTTCGAATTATTTACTAAATTTGCTTCGGACTAATTTCAACTTTTCGAATAATTGCAAAAATTCATGAAATGGGAAGGTTTGTATTAACGATATTTCATTTAGAATATTTGTCGCTGGATAACTATTAAGAAATGCATAAAGCAATAGCTTTAAAAAATCATTTTTTAAAGTATCTTGCCTCATGACGTTACCGCATCTTTTAATCCTCAGCCAATGGAATAATTAGCATAGAAAAATTGGACCGTATAAAATGCCTAAGAAACCATTCATGGCCTTGAATAATACAAACAATTAGGAATTTGAAGACCGTCCTTAAACGATACGAATAACACATTTGTAACTTTGAGGCCAGGCCTCAAAGTATCACCCAGTTTTGATCAGTCCTCAAAGTATACCTTCCCCACGATGGGTTCTTTGAGCTAAAATTATAAGGCCGGTCCTCAAAACAACCGAATTTCCTCGAAATGGCCAATTCTTAGTGAAAAATGTCCTCAAAGTATACGCTATACGAACGTATACGAACATATGCGATCATTTTTTCTCGGGCGTGCGAGAGCGAATTGAGTGTGACGCGTCGACGAAGACGAAGAAGAGGAACACCATCGGTCGCAGGACCAGAAACGATAGCAGATACCCGTCGGCTTGTCCATCCAAGCGTTCCGAGAAGCGGTTAATTCGAATGTCAAGTTACCTCGACGAGACCGAGGGGCTTCCTGCTCCCAGTATTACGAGGTAAATTCCAAGCCAACAACCAGTTAGCATCCACATCCTGCAACGAACGCCCGTTCAATATTTCTTTTTTAGTTCTGCTCATCGCTCATATCCGACGTTTCAAAAAAATGAAATTAAAAAAAGGAGTACTTATATCGTTATGTATAGCCTGGCACTATGTACTTCAGCGTGCCACGTATCTCGGGAGAGTTCTGAAGATAACACGTACACGAACACGTAATTGGAAGCAACGGGTTTACGGCGATGATGCTGAAGGTGCTGCAAGTCGAGGACGAGAGTACCGGCAATGCTAATAAGTATACACAACCGTGATACCTCTATACCTTCGCTGTCGCTCAAATATCTAATTTTTGTTCACGATCCTAAGCCTCCGCTAGCTATCGAAAGTTTCACACACTTTACATCGAATTCGATACATACCGATGACTTAAAGTGAAAAGTGCTGCACACATAGTTCTATGCGGTTTTTGCTTCCTTGCAGAAGAAACCGTTTTCGTAAAGAAAAAGTCATCGAGTTTTTGATGTCACAAAACTTGAAATAGGCGAAAACGTCGAAAAATTCGATAGTGCGATGTGCATATTTGATTTCTTAGGTGACTGGGTACGAATTTTAAATCAAAGTCGATCGAACATTCAGAAAATCCCACATCGCATAGGATTTTTATTGAGTTTCGTCTCGATGGGTTCGTCGAATCTCTGAATACGAATTTAAATGTGGAATAAAGAAATTCCAAATGGATCAAATATAGTGGAGCATGAATTCTTGAAATTCATTGTATTCACTAATAAAAAAAAATTCTGAAATACCAAGTTCCAAAAACATCTGAATCGGCTACTATACTAAATCCGCCATTTTTTATTTCCTAATTTTTACGTTAAGTTCATAATCTGCGACCCAAAAAATCTTAATAAACCTTTTAATGAACGTGCAGAGAAGTTCTATTTAGAGCGAATGTAATATACGCGAATCAATATTAGAAGAAAAAACAATGCTTAGCTGGTGAAAAAAGCCACAGCTACTTGTTACGAATACCTATATCCCTCGCTCATGTGTTATTTTGTATTAATTCTGCCGTATTCACAAACTCGAACTTGGGTCAATGGCAGAAAATTTCACGCTAGACGCACCATTTTGACAGCATGATAACAATGACACTAGTCGTGATAATACTTTTAACTAATATGCGAGATGATAATATGCGCTGGTAATAAGGCGGATGCTTTGCTTGGGTTTTCTAGACTATGTGTTGAATCGCGCAAGAATTGTGTACAGTTGGAAATGTGTGCTGTTGCGCCCTTAGGCAGACAGGTAAAGCTTCACCCGTCCGCGCTATATCATTTTGGCGCGCAGTCGTGGAAAGTTTCGCTGTGAACAGAGTCGCGCTGTGTGCACTTGGGTCTGTATCGAGTTTGGTCGCAGCGAGTAAAGGCATGTTTAGTTTTGCTGTGTCAAGTTTAATCGTGTTTAGTTTTCCTCCCTCGCATTTACGATGTATAACCCGATGCATACCGTTTCGCCGTGTTCAATTGAGCTCGTGTTCAATTTTACCATGTTTAATTGAAACACTCTTGGAGAACCTCGTGAACGGTTGGGTTTGTATTGACACAAATCCGATCCACTACCCGACCAAAAAACATGCGGTTTGACGGGAAGCGAAAGTGTCACGTCACACCATAAATATTCGAACTTCATTTGACGTTCATATTTCACCATGTTCTAAATAATTTCAATCATCCTGTCAAGTGGTGACATCAAACAAAGTATGGTTGATAATTTTTTCAAATTTTTTAACTTTGCCCACTGTGTTCATTTTGATTTGACATTAACTACTTTTTTAGTTATCGAAATAAGATTCGGGAAAATCTGAATTTTTTTCACCGAGCCTGTGTTATATGTGAGGCATTCCATCCCGTTTCGAACGGTCAAAAAGTTGTCCACTTCCAAAAAAATTGAAATTTTATCAAATGATGTAGTTACACAAAAAGAATTGATGTACATTTTTTCAGAATTTTTGAATCACATTTTCTTGACTTTTTCGAAATTTCAAAATTTTCTAAGAATCCTTATATCTTGAAAGCATACGATTGTACAGAAAAATGTTTGGTACAAAAAAGTTGCAGTTTTAGATGACCTTTGAAAAAAAATTTTTTTTTTTTTTTGAATTTTCCGAGTTGAAAAAATGACTATTTTTATCAAAAATATACAAAAATAATTTTTTTCGGTCGGTATGTCACTTTCAATTTTTCTTAAAAAATTCCAGAGAATACTCTGAAATGTGTACAGTAGACACATTTTTTTTTTAGATGGCTCGATTCCTTGTTATGAAGCTATGCTTCGTTTCATTTTTAACTATTTTTTTTTTTTAATTTTTTTTTTAAGAAAAATCGGTTATTATGGAAAATTATACTTCCCCAATTTTTTCTCACATTTTTAGGTAAGAGACATCGATAACAGTAATTATGTTTTCGAGTTTAATCATAAAATATCAATAAAATAGAAGAATGGGCAGCTCAATCCGGGAATGTTCCGGCTATCACGGTTCGCTATTCGTGTACTGATGATTATAACGCTCAAAAAGAAATGTTGGAATTGAGATTTAAGCAAGTGAAAGCTATACCAAAGGCCCAAAAACAGCATTGCGTTAAATCAGGACCGGATGGGATACTAAAATGCAAAAGATATTTGCTCGCGCGGACTTCATACCTCACCGAGTCTTAAAAAATAAATAACTTGAAACGATCTGATTATGCTTCACTTTTTCTTACATTATGATTAATGTTTACAATAAGAAAAAAAAATACAATGTTAGGACGGAGAATTATTAATTTAATCATTCTATTTTTTGAACGAGTGATTATCCCTCACCGAAAAGAACTACTGAAAACTACTACTGACAGTATCCAGTAGTTAACTACTAATAAACTACTGAACTACTGCCGAGTGCTAAATTGGCGTACTACTGAAAATTACTAGACTCCAAAGCATTATTATTATTGTAGATGGGTTTTCATTCAAAAATTTAAAAGAAATAATTTGAGACAGTAATTTTCCATAACAATTGATTTTTCTTGAAAAAAAGATATCATAAAACGAAGCATAGCTCCGGAACAAGTAATCGAGCCATCTAAAAAAAAAATATGTGTCTACTGTACACATTTGAGAGTATTTTCTGAAATTTTGCTTCCTCTAGAGGAAGCTTTGTCTTGGTAAAAAAAAAAAATTCGTGATTTTAATGAAAACACGTTCAGAATGTTCCAAAACATCGAAAAATCACATTTAGAAAAAATGTCCGGATGTACGTGCGTGTGTGCATGTGTGCGCGTGGGCGCGCGGGCGCGTGGGCGCGCGGGCGCGTGGGCTCGCGTGCGCGCGTGCGTGCGGGCGCGCGTGCGTGCGGGCGCGCGTGCGTGCGGGCGCGCGTGCGTGCGGGCGCGCGTGCGTGCGTGCGTGCGTGTGTGTGTGTGTGTGTGAATAGGATGCGAAAAATTAAAATCGCTATATCTCGGAAATGCCTTGGCCGATCGGGCTGAAATTTTGAACACAGAATGTGTGGTTGATAGACAATGTTTTTGTAAAATTTCATCAAAAAATGTTCAGTTGTTTTTTATGTACGCCATTTTTTATTTGTTCAAAAATGTCGGTTCGCGCCCTAGCACTCTCAATTTTTTAGCTATAAAAACGCCTACACAGATGGAATATAGTCACCCGATGATCCCATTAAAATTTCAAGAGAATCGATCGAACCGTTTAAATTTTATGTTATTTTGAATTTGTTGGGTTTTATGAAAAATTAGTACTTTATTTTAAATGCAATTTTCCACATTAAATATTCATTTATGACTAAAATAAGTGTCAGATTCGTCATCAGCGTGAAAAAATACATGGAATACAGTCCCCGAGGGACGACTAACGAAAAAAGTTTCTGTCATTTTTATTACCAATATTGCAAAAATGAATCATTTTGCGTATTTTCAAACAGTGATTTTTTTGCTTCCTGATGGAATCGTGGACAAACCTAGGTACCTATCATGTTCTACGGCAAGAAATACACAAGATGATGGTATGACGGAGTTTAAATAATTAGATAAAGCGGTGTCATTTGAACTTCTCGAGTAAAAATTGAAAGATCGAAACAAAATTTAGAACACATAATTCTATGTATTTTTCACGCTGAGCACAGAGTCTACATCCGTTTTGAACAAAAGCGTAAGGTTAGTGTATTTTTTCGGGCTAAACCTGAGTCAGCCAGCTGTTTTCCCTAAAAGTTAAATACGACGTTGATATTGGAAAAAAGTTGAAAATTGAAATTTTCATAACGCTTCCTCATAAAAACTGAAAATTGAAATTTTCATATCGCTTCCTCATAAAAGTTGCAAGTTGGAAGTTGAAAGTTGCAATTTTTATATCACTTTCTCATAATGGTCCTTTATTCGGAAAGTTTCCTCTATGAGAAAGCCAAAAATATAGTAAATGCTTTCTCATAGAAGGAGCTGTGCGAATAAAGGACCATTATGAGAAAGTGATATAAAAATTTGAACTTTCAACTTTCAACTTTCAACTTGCAACTTTTATGAGGAAGCGATATGAAAACTTCAATTAAAAAAAAAATCGAGATATCGAATTAAAACCTCCGCCATTGTGTTCAAGTGGCGTATTTCCCAACCGATTTCATTAGCGAAAAAAAATCCCGAAACATTTTTTTGAAAAAAAAAAAAACCATTTTCGTGAAAAAATGGTAAGGGTACCCTTTTCACCCCTTTTGAGTCTTTTTTTCACGTTTTTCAACGTGCTGAACCTACCCGATAAAACGTTTCTAGAACTTCGGACAAGACCCTATCTTGTGTATTTTTTCCCGTAGAACACGACGGGCACCTCGGATGTTTCGTAGCTCTATTGGGAGCTGAGATATCGACCTTTGAAAATCACGAAAATCTACGTTTTTTAAAAGTGGCTCAAAAATTGGAAAATCGTTGTTCACGCGATTTTTTTTGTTTCACGGCTATATTCGACGTATTTTTTTCCGCTGAACACGAATCCGCTGGCCTTTTTGGACTAAAGTACAGTGGGACATTGAAAGTCTCGATTTTATGCATGAAAAATCTTATTTTTGGGATTGAAGTAGAAAATATTGGGCTGACAGTAAAATGATAAGTATATTCGTGTTCGCGAAATTTGAATCGGAAGTGAGATTCGGTTCATTAAGAATATATTATCCAGCGATCGCGTTTCAATAGACGAAGCATTTGTTGTCTATTGTCAACAATAGACAACATAAATAAACGAACCTAGCGTCGGGCGCGAAGCGCCCGATCGCTAGTTATTATAATATTTTTTATTCATAACTCGATTGTCCGAATAATCGTTGATCCGAACTGGTCTCAGCCCCAATTGGCTCGAATAATCGAGATACTACTGTACTATGAAACCTAGTACTGCTGCTATCTAAATTAATTTGTTTATATATTCTGCATTATCCGAGAGTATGTTTACATATTTTTGATGAGGGTTGTCCAATTGGAAAATTTTTAGTGGGTGAAAAACTGCTTTAACAAAACAAGTTTTCGAATATCGATTTTTTTTCTGATCCTATCGAGGATCGCTACTAGCTGAATTAATTTGATTATACTTTTTTGCATTAACAGAGTATGTGTGCGAATTTTAACTTCAACTTAATAAAAGAATGCACACTTATTCTCTGATAATGCGGAAAATATACAAAAATTGATTCAGGTAGTAGCAGTGATAGGTTTAATAATAATTGTATACCAAGTAAATCTTGCAAGATTTCTTGCGAGTTACAACATTCACATTCAATTTCCACGTACTAAATACACTGCAAGTGTCTTAAAATATAATATGTTGATTTTTGTTTTCATGAATTTACGCAAAGCTTATTAATTCGCGAGAATGTGATGCCCGATAAGTTAGATGTTACGTTAGTTGACCGAATTGGGATATAGGGACTGTAACGCGGCTACAACACTGCCGAAAGTATAATCTATTATTTGTCACCTAACAATGATATTTTCATAGGTTTTATAATACGTCCGAAAAAAAAATGGCGAGACGCGCCACCCATAAATTTTTCAAATTTTTTTTCTATTTGTTTTTTTTTATTACTCCATTTTGCCCCACTTCCCTATTTTGCGAATTCTCTGCTTCTGTCATTGTCCACGAAAAGTTTTTATTCTTCACTTCCAGGTTTTTATATGTTTTTAAATAATTGTGGTGTGGCCCATTACGCCCCGGGTCAGCCTGATTTTTCACTAGACCATCTCGCCCCGGGAGCTCATCTTGCCCCGGTTTCCCCTACTGACATAGGATCCATGTTCGTTGTACCAACAACGTTGCTAACTTCTGTGCCATTAAATTTTGATCTATCGTCCGAAAACTGCACCCAATTTTATATCAAAAACCTTTGTTATTGAGTTTGATTAAATACTACCCAAGCGACCAGATTTTATGGGATTTGGATTTTTTTTTTTTTTTTTTACAAAAACGGTCTCATTTGATCGTTTAAATTTGATAAAATTTTTAATTTCTTGGACTTTTCGAAAAATGTACTGTTTACGTTTGACCCGGGTTTCTGAATCAAATAGAACGCTAAGAGTAAAATGAGTTACAGTTTTGTAAACGGCGCTGACGAATAGATATTCGCAAATTTCAGCTAGCGATTTTCTACAATAAATATTGAGGTACATTTTCACGGATTAGAATTTATGAGATGTAAACATTTTTTTTTATACTACGAATGAAGGTGTAAAGTAATGTGAACATGTCTTCCTAATTTATTACAATTTTGCGCATAGCTTCAGCTACGAAGAAGCCAAAATCAATCAATAAACTTTCTCCTAGAGAAAGCTGTGCGCATAATTGTAATAAATAACGAACCCATGTATAATTTATTTAGCACCTTTTTTATATCAGAAATGAAATCATTCGACTGAGTAAATAAGCAAGAAAACGAACACTACTCTAGAGAGAAAACGCTGAAAAATATATGAAAGTGGGAAGGTAGATGGACACCCCGGTGAGTCATGAATCATCATGACAACGAAGATTCTCCGGTAATATAATAACTATACTTGGCATATCGGGTGCGGCACATGAAGCTAACTGGTCATCTCCAGTTGTTGGCACAGACGATTTCCAAGGAAATCCGCATACGTCCGCTAACCCGCCAACCTCTTTCCCCGAAGATAAAGGGGGGCCTTCCCTCACCGAAAAGAACTACTGAAAACTACTGCAAAATACTACTGGCAGTATCCAGTAGTTAAGTACTAATAAACTACTGAACTACTGCCCAGTGCTAAATTGGCGGACTACCGAAAACTACTCGAAGTTTTGAGCAGTTAACTACTGAACACTACTGGGTATTTTGAGTAGATAACTACTACTGAGTAGTTAACTACTCCAAAGTACTATGAATGTCCAGTAGTTAACTACTAGGAATTCCCGTAGTTTTCTGTAATATATGCATAAGCAGTATGCAATAACTGCTTATGCATTAACTACTGAATCCTTGAATAGAACTACTTATAAGTAGTAATTACTTATGCAGGAACTACTACGTCCTCAGTAATAATTACTGACTGTTGAGGAGTAACTACTAGGAAGTAGTAACTACATGTGTAGTAACTACTGCAACGCCAACAGTGACCACTGAACCTCCAGTAGTCACTACTGGACCCCTAGTAGTTCTTTTCGGTGAGGGTTATCTGTAAGATTGAAATTATCGATTACCTAATGACTGGAGGGCCTTTCTTTGCGATAGGCTGTTTTTCTACGTACCTAGCATTGGGTTTAGTGCCATGAGAATACAGATAGACGCATGATACCACATAATAGTCATATAAGACGATACTCTATCGCCAGTAGCAATAGATTTATGTACGATTTGTAGAAAGAGTTTGTATTCATAGTTTATCATAGAATAAGCAATTTTTCATAACGTGCATTGCCCCCTGGCCTCTCGTAGAAAGTGGGGTCAACAGTACAAAAATCTGTCGCCACCTAGTCATATATACACTGAGAGAAGGATCTCGTAAAAATTACCAATCATCTAAGAAAAATTACCATAGCGCATAGTAGTACGGCGCCAGCGCGCCACCTTGATAGAAAGTCTGAGATTATTCAAGAATTTTTACCATAATATGTAAGAAAAATTCTTATAAATCCGGTACTTCCTACCATAGGTGGCGCCCTAACGCTCTACTACTATGTGATATGGTAATATCTCCCAAGTGATATAGTAATTTTTACTAGATCCTTCTCTCAGTGTAGTTGATCTTGATCATCACTACACATGCTGCTTCGTATGATTGCGTGCACATACATGTACACACAAACCATGAGCCTGGGCAATATCTCCCATCAAGTTTCTATCAATTGTTGTGGAAATTACAGGATAACTTTGTACCTACTATGAACCAATTCTTCAGAGCGATTTTACAACTAAAGTCATATTAACGTTGCAACACCGCTATTTTTAATTACACACGAAAAATTATTCAATTTGCGTATAAGTGGTGAACATGGCCCCGTTCATATATATTGATTTGCGTGCTTATAAAAGGGTGTGCCATGTGCGCCACCTTTATCATAATCGGAAATAAGAACCGTAGTAAAAAATAACACGGGCCACGGTCAGAGAAATGTACACCAAAATGATTGTCACATTCGTGAGGAATCCTTTCCCACAGATTCTTAAGCGCCATTCAGTTATATAGAGGGCATTCCAGGTAAAATCGACAGGGTATTGACCCTCATCTTTTCTTATTTTCTTTTTCTCGAAGTATGTTGAAAGACGGTACACAAAAATGCTTCACACAAGTTTTCAGATTTTTTTGAAAATTCGTGTGGGCAAAATCAACAAAAATGTAAACGCGAACGCGAGCGCGAACGCGAACGCGAACGCGAACGCGAACGTAAATGTAAATTGCTGAAAAACTACGTCATCAATGCTTTCGAAATGTTTACAGTAAATTCTATGTTGAAAAACAAAATTTTTTAGACCTGTCGATTTGGCCTGGAATGCCCCATAGATGACCCCCTATCGAAGTATGGAAAGGTATCGCAGATTCGTACTGGTCCCGCAATTAGTATACAGATAGGGAGACTATTCCTATATTTTCTTCTCAGTGCACGTCATAAAAAAAAAGTTCTTCCAGTGGACAATCCAATTGCGTTCCAGGCATGTAATTAAGGTAGCTCTAGTGTGGTGTTCATTTCTCCTAAATTCGAAAAATTCGGGCCAGAATTACAAACAATTCCCGATGTTGTAAAAATCTGAAAAAATGCATACTTATAGACACTGAAAAGACTAATTTTGCATAATAATAATTTCAAAACGTTATTAACAAATTGGTGAAAAAAAATGGTTCATCGAAATATGCGGTAACTCAACTTTTTTTTTTATGAAAATGATTCGTTCATTTTTCGTAATACGTATGAATTTTTTCAGATGTTTATCTTTATTTTGATTTTTCTTGTTTTTTACATGGAAAAATGTGCAAAAATCAAAATGAAGATAAAAATCTGAAAAAATGCCATGGTCCTTCGAAGCGAGGACCTTCGCTTATAAAAAATCCGCTATCACTTCAGATAATTGTCTACGTTGCCAAGAGAAATGAGATGCATCCACAGAAATGACAGCTATCGACTAAAAAAAGTTAAAAATTGACATTTTCATGTCGCTTTCTCATAAAAGTTGGAAATTGAAAATTTCATATCGCTTTCTCATAATGTTCCTTTATTCCCGAAGCCTCTTTTATGAGGAAGCATTATCTGTATTTTTAGCCTCCTCATAGAGGAAGCTTCGCGATTAAAGAAACATTATGAGAAAGCGATATGAAAATTTCAATTTTCAATTTTTATGAGGCAACGACATGAAAATTTCAATTTTCAACTTTTTTCAACGACAACGTCTTGTTAGACTTTTATGAAAAACGGCTGGCCGATTTAGGTTCAGCGCGTAAAAAAAATACTCCATCATCACGCTTCACTTTGTTGGATCCGTGCTTGGCGCGATAAAATACATGGAATTTTGCACTTTCGATTTTTACTCAAGAAATTGAAGCGATACATCCTTATCTAGCTTTTTCAACCCCGTCATATACATCGTCTTGTATATTTCTTGCTGTAGATCACGATAGGCACCTGGGTTTTTCCGCGATGCCATCGGAAAGCAAAGAAATCGCTGTTTTACATACCCAAAATCACTCATTTTTGCAATGTTGGCTATAAAAATGCCCGATAAACTTTTTCGTTAGTGTCGCTCCGGAATTGCAATTCCATATATTTTTTCACGCTGATCACGAATCGGACATTTAATTTATTCGTAGTTGAATATTTGATACGGAAAAAATGCGTC
The DNA here is from genome assembly GCA_963922035.1 of Amblyjoppa proteus. Lineage (NCBI taxonomy): Eukaryota > Metazoa > Arthropoda > Insecta > Hymenoptera > Ichneumonidae > Amblyjoppa > Amblyjoppa proteus. Next base: position 24,770,351 of record OY998232.1, read on the forward strand.
TCGAAAAAAAAAACACGAAATTCAAAAAATCCATGGCATAAAATTAAAACGGTTCAACCGATTTTCTTGAAATTTCAATGGGTTCATCGGGTGATCATATTCCATGTGTGTGCGAGTTTTTAGGCCGATAGCTAAAAAATTGCAAGCGCTAGAGTGCGTACAGACATTTTCGAAGAAATTAAAAATAGCGTACAAAAAAAACAACTGAACATTTTTGAATTAAATTTTTCAGAAACATTGAGTATAACCACACATATTGTGTGTGACATTACAGCTTGATCGGTAGAGGCGTTCTCAAGTTATAGCGGTTTGAATTTTTTGCGTGCGATTCACACACACACACGCATACATAAATCCGGAAATTGTTTCTAAATGTGATTTTTCGATGTTTTGGAACATTCTGAAAACGTCTTCTTTAAAATCTCGAAAAAAAAAAAATTTTCACCATAACAAAGTTTCCTCTACGAGTAAGCAAAATTAATTTCACAACAGCTAACTTGCCTAACAATTATAGTACTGCGTTTAACTATCTGAAATCTGCTATAATCTGAACTCACACTTGGCTAAATCTCCCATTAATTACCATTAACTATTCGTTAAAGATAATTCAATGAGGTTTTGCCAATGGTATTATTCCCATACGTACTACCATTTAATATGCCATTCAGTTTCCCATTCGTTGTATAGTATTTTTGTTCCGGTGGCATTCCAATTCGCGTAAAAATATGCTATATATAATTGTCCACTTTTCTACAGTGTCTAAGTATGTAACAAATAAAAAAGTTGTACTGCTCCCGAAAAATGTCTCCTATCGTTCATAAATAATTTCGATCCTTAAGTTCACAGCTACTATTGTGGACTCATTTATCTGCAATTCATTATCGCTTATGCCATTTAAGTGACAGTTGCTACTCACACGCGTGATTCCCTAGTGTTTATCGACTCGATTCTTATTCCTCGTCAATTATAAATAGTTAGACGTGTCATTAAAGATTCCCTAGCTTTTTACCGTTCGATTCAGTTCCCATTTATTCCCAATGGTAAGAAATGCCATTTCAACTGTTCCAGTTATTCTCCAATGGACTACCATCAATAACGTAGGGAAAAAGTAGCATTTGTCACGTCCCATTGGCTTGTCAGTGAACTCCCATTAATAACGAATGGTAGAAAGTACCACTTGAATTTTTCCAGTCCTTCGGAATTGAACTCCCATTAATAACGAATGGAAAAAAGTACCAATCGCACTTTCCCAGGAAATTGCTATTGGTCTCCTATTGGCAACGAATGGGAGACTGATTTGCCAGTGGAGTCCCATTAAGAATGAATGGTAGAAAGTACCGTTTCAATGTTCCCCATGAATTTCCATTAGGATTGCATTGATTACCTTTGCATACCATTCATTACCATTAAACGCCCAATGGAAAACCTTGTCACGGGCATATCTGGCCGATTTTGAATTTGAATGGGCACATGTCTGCACTTGCCTGTATCTACAGATATACACTCGAGTAGGTATCCTCGTGACAACGTGAGCGATCTCGCGTTGTCTCACCGTCGTAATCACCAGACGATGATATAGAAGACGGACTTGTAAAATCCGCGTGTGTGCTCGGTCTCGACTGGAAGAGGTGGATGCCAGAGTTCGTCGGGGAAACATGTTGTCCGTGGCTAATCGCACTGGAACATCAGCTTCCGCAATGCGAAACTCACATCGTATCGTATAGTCTCGACGGGGCAAATATTACGTCAGCTGTAATCGACGCCAGCACCAAGATCCAGACGATAGCGCTCTCTTCCGGCTTTATAATCCACTCACAAGCCCAGCATGATTGCATGTCACTCGTCGATTTTATTATAGTAACTGCGGTACTTAAGGGGATCGAATTGGCCAATAAGTGATTGATGCAAATTTTGGGGTGCCATTTGACACGTTGGTTACAGAACAAATTGTTTGATAAGTTAAATAAGCGGTATTATAAAAATCGCGATTATTTACATAACGCATTTTTGTAATTGTACATAATCGGGCCTGCCCTTTCGGCTATCAAAACTTCATTTCGAATATAATATATTTTAGCAATAAAGAGTCTGGTTTCTTGATTTTTTTTTTTGTTTTTTTTTTGGTTCTTCATAGAGGAGCTTTGTTCCGGAGAAAAAAAAATCGAGATTTTAATTAAAAAAAAAGTATTCCGAATTTTCTGAAACATCCAAAAATCACATTTCTAGAAAATGCCTGGATATATGCGTGTGCGTGTGCGTGTGAAGCAGACGCGAAAAATTCAAACCGTTATAACTCGAGAATGCCTCGACCGATGAAGCTGAAATTTCACGCATTTTTCGCATGTGTAGTTATTAGTTAATATTTCTTCAAAACTTTATTTAATAATGTTTAATTAATTTTTTTGCACGCCATTTTTATTTCTTTAAAAAGGTCTGTACGCACTTTACTCTTACCATTTTTTTTAAGGATGCTTCACACGTACATTCCTAGTCAAAAGTGAGATTTAGTGAGAATTCGAACGCTGCCAAATGGTATAAAAATCTGAAAAAACAACTGTATTAAAGGTGCAGACAACATTAATTTTGCATAATAATAGTGTCAAAAAGTTATTAACAAATTGCTAAACAAAAAAATTGTTCAACAAATAATCAGTAAAACTATTTTTTCCTCTTTCCAAATGAATTCATCGATATTCTAAAAGTCACATAGATTTTTTCAGAATTTTCTATCATTTTTGAATCTTCCGTTTTTGGAATTTTTTAAGGCCGTAACTCCGGAACAGTTGGGGCAATTGCTTCACAACATTTTGTGTGTACTGCAGAATCGCGATAATGAAATATATTTAAAATTCATGCCTCTACATCAATTTTTTAAATATTCGAAAAATAATTTGTTTTAAATGATAGAATGATCTGAAAAAATTCATATGAATTCTAAAAAATCAAGGAATTTATTTAAAATGAGAAAATAAAAAATCTGATTTTTTTAACGATTAATTTTTCGAATCATTTGTTAATAACTTTTTCGCATTATTATTATGGAAAATCAAAGGTCTTGACATACATAATGCGGCTGATTTTTTTTCGGATTTTTGGCATGTCGCGAAGTACGGAAATTTTGATGGCATTAAACATTTTTTTGGGAATGTATGTGTGATGCATCTTTAACTATCTGGCTAAGAACGCTTACACATATTGTATCTAATCACCCGATGATCCCTATTAAATATGGGAAGAATCGATCAAACCGTTTAAATTTTATATCATTTTGAATTTTTTGAAAATCATGAAAAATTTTGACTTTCTTTTAGACACAATTTTCCGTATTAATTATTCATCTATGATTGAAATAAGTGGTCGATTCGAGATCAGCGTGGAAAATATCTTAAATATAGTCCTAAAGTGACGACTAACGAAATAAGTTTACCGGGAAATTTTATATAGCTAAAATTGCAAATTCAAACAGCGATGTCTTTGCTTCCCGATAGCATCGCGGAAATACCCAGGTACTTAAGGTAGCTATGTCGCTTCGCGCTCATTTCGCATAAGTTCGAGAAAAATTAGAGAAAATTGCAAGTACTTCTGGACGGCATAAAAATCTGAAAAAATTCATGCATATTAAAGGTACTGAAAAGATTAATTTCGCATAATAATAATTTCAAAATGTTATTAAGAAATTAATTAAAAAATTAATTGTTTAACAAATTAATGGGCAAACTAACTTTTTTCTTTAATGAAAATGATTCGTTCATTTTTCTGCATGCGTATGAATTTTTTCAGATTTTTCAGTCAACTTTGATTTTTTTGTTTTTTCACACATTTTTTCCATATAAAAAAAAAAATCAAAGTTGACTGAAAAATCTGAAAAAATGCATACGTATTCAGAAAAATGAACGAATCATTTTCATAAAAAAGTTATGTTGCCAGATAATTGGTTAAACAATTAATTTTTTGATTGATTTGTTAATAACATTTTGGAATTATTATTATGCACAATTAATCTTTTCAGTACCTTTAGTGTGCATGAATTTTTTCAGAATTTTATACCATCGAGAAGTACATGCAATTTTCTCTTATTTTTCTCGAACTCATGCGAAATGATCGCGAAGCGACATAGCTACCTTAACATGTTCTACGGCAAGAAATACACAAGATGATGGATATGACCGGGGATGAAAAAACTTGATAAAGAGATATCATTTGGATTTCTTGAGTAAAAATCGAAAGTGCAAAAGAAATTCATAAGCGCATAATTCTATGTATTTTTCCGTGCGTGACATTGGTGCATCTTTATGCACTGAACCTAAATCGGCCGGCCGTTTTGGATAACCGCCTAACACGACGTTGACGATGAAAAAAAAATTGAGCATAGAAATTTTCATAGCGCTTCCTTATAAATGTTGAAAATTGAAATTTTCATATCTCTTTCTCATAAAAGTTGAAAATTGACATTTTCACATCGCTTTCTCACAATGGGAGGCCAAAAGTACAGAAGGAGTACAGGAGGCCAAAAGTACACGAAATTCTTCCTTGTAGAAGAAGCTTTACAAATGACGAAACATTATGAGAAAGCGATATGAAAATTAGAATTTTCAACATTTATGAGAAAGACATATGAAAATATCAGCTTTCAACTTTTATGAGGAAACGATATGAAAATTCCAATTTTCAACTTTTTTTTTTGTGGCCAAGGTGGTTTGAAATCATAAAAATATTCTTGAATTCGTATCACAGAATTTGTCAATATTTCCGAATGATCCGCGAGTGCAAGAAATTGTCATTTGTTTAGGGCTCGTTCTCTACTGTGCAGGTATTTCGAACAAGTGCAAAGATGTTAAAAATTTAATTTTCAAACTGTTCCTCAGCCGCGCGTATGTTTGATGGAATGTGCAACGTCCCAACGCCATGTAATAATTAAGGAAATACTTGCAGTACAGTCCCGCCAAACGTGAGTTTCAGAGAAAATTTCAAACACTTCGTGATGGGATAAAAATTTGAAAAAAGTCAAGTGTATAGGAGGTGCTGCAAAGATTATTTTTGTGAAATAATAAATCCAATTTGTTATTAACAAATTGAAGATAAAAATTACTATTCAACAAATTACCCGGCAACTTTACTATTTTCCTTCGTAAAAATAATTCTGATTTTTTTTTCTGAATACCCATGAATTTTTTCAGAATTTTTTCTAATCTTTGAAAATCGCGTTTTTTCTATGTTCGAGCTCTGAAAAAACGCGAATTTCAAAGATTATAAAAAGTTCTGAAAAAAATTCATACGTATTCAGAAAAATAAATAAATTATTTTAATGAAGGAAAATAGTTAAGTTGCCGGGTAATTTGTTGAATAATAATTTTTATCTTCAATTTGTTAGTAACAAATTGGCATTATTATTTCACAAAAACAATCTTTGCAGCATCTCCAATTCACTTTTTTCGAATTTTTTAAATTTGATTTGATTGATTTTTTTCAAATTTTCATCCCATCAAGAAGTATTCGAAATTTTCTCTGAAACTCACGTTTGGCGGGACTGCACAGCAAGTACTGCCTTAAGGTAGCTATGTCGCTTCGCGCTCATTTCGCATAAGTTCGAGAAGAATAAGAGAAAATTGCATGTACTTCTCGATGGTATAAAATTTTGAAAAAATTCATACATACTAAAGGTACTGAAAAGATTAATTGTGCATAATAATAATTCCAAAATGTTATTAACAAATGAATCAAAAAATTAATTGTTTAACAAATTATCCGGCAACATAACTTTTTTTTTAATGAAAATGATTCGTTCATTTTTCTGAATGCTTATGATTTTTTTCAGATTTTTCAGTCATCTTTGATTTTTTTTCTTTTATATGGAAAAAATGTGTGAAAAAACATAAAAATCAAAGTTGACTGAAAAATCTGAAAAAATTCATACGTATTCAGAATAATGAACGAATCATTTTGATTAAAGAAAAAAGTTGGTTTGCCCGATAATTTGTTAAACAATTCGTTTTTTGATTAATTTGTTAATAACATTTTGAAATTATTATTGTGCGAAATTAATCTTTTCAGTACCTTTAATATGCATGAATTTTTTCAGATTTTTATACCGTCGAGAAGTACTTGCAATTTTCTCTAATTTTTCTCGAACTTATGCGAAATGAGAGCGAAGCGACATAGCTACCTTAAGTTGTCATAAAATTCATTTTGGAATCACGGAAAATTATTTTCCTTAAGAAATTGCAGCCGCTTCGGGAAAGCACTTTCCAATTCCAGAAAGGTCAAGGTCGAGATGGCATATATATTTGAAAGATTCAAAGAGAAATTACAAAAAAAAAAAAAATAGAATAAACAATCTTTTTATTTTTCAGGATTTCGTATAAGCATACAAAGTACAAACTAATACTCACAATTATTACGATCACCACCGAAGAGCTTATGGAATCGAAGAAAATCCGGCCTCCCACCAAAGTGATTGCCCTTGGTGATAAGTACCTCCTTCAGAAGTGTGTAACTGCTCACGACGACGCACTTAGCAACGCCCAACTGAATCTCATAGATATCACCGTATTGATGAGCGAGCTTGGTGAAGGCGTCGAATGGTCCTGCAGGACCTCGAAGAAGATGAAGACTACCGATGATAGGAAATCGCCGAGGACTGGGAAGAACCTTTTTCTCCTCGTTGCCCGCCACTTTTGAATTCAAATAAGAGATCCCATCGTCGTTGAACGTGCTCTGTTTGTTTCCAGTTTTCCGGAGACTTCTCATAGGAGTTCTTTCATCGATCGTTGCCGGGTAATCCTCATTGGATTCTTTCTTCCGAGTCACGCGTGACAGTATCTTCGTCAGGATCAGCAAAAACGCGACGAAAGATAGTAAAGTCCAAAAAGCGACAGTTGCCATTATTTCGAGTTGCCGAATAAGTGCACCTTGAATTGTACTCAGTCAATTTTTACGATGTCACGTTACAGCTGTTATCAGTATTATCGTGAGATACGGCAAGATTCTTCGGCCTCTTCGATTCTTTTCGAAAGGGGAGTCGTTAAAAATGAGTGGATAACGCGAATGATGTCAAAACCGGTAAAGCTCATGTAAGAACGATATAAAAATCACACCATGTGCTCGATTAGCCTGCCACATGTCACTCTTTATCTCATGTTGCACGACTTTGATACACGCATGCGCTCACACGCAATTTATCGCGGATCCGAAAGTACTTCACTCGCCGAAGCACGCACGAGTACCGTTAGACACAGTGTCTATACCTCATGTATCTCCTCTAACAGGTATCCTCTAACCATATAATACAACGATATATATATGTAACATACACGTATGTGAGTGCGTATCTGAAGACACTTGAAAAACGGCTATTCCTTGCGCACGTCACGTTATTGTAGTCACGTTATAATCCCGAAGCGAATGTCTTTTGAACTCTTCGGCGAATCAGCGTTTTTGCCAAAGCAATGACTGTACCGCCGGTTTTTATGTATTCACCACAGACTTTTCAATTTTTTTGTTTGTATTGTTTTATATATGATATGAATTATCTTTCTGTCGATTTGTCGAAACTTGCACTTTCAACAATTATTATTTTACTTTTATTGATGTTAATCTCAATGTAAATCACGTAAACACGTTCCGATCGCGTACGCCTGTGCGCGATCTCGCCGCACTCTGTCTGAATGAAAAGCACGTTTACTACTACACGCCGAAGATGAGGTGGACGGGACCTCAGGTACTGGAAACTAATGGGAGGACGAGACTGAGCGGGAGTTGAGACGAAGCGTTGTGGTAGCGCGAGAAGTCGCGAGTAAGAAAAGAGTGAACGAAGGAATGAGAGCTGTTCGGAGACGACGGTTAACTCAGTCAGACGGAAGCGTCGGATGCGCGATGCACATACATCGACCGGTGAAGTAGAGGGAGCGAGTCGCGACGAGAGTGCAGTGATATAGAGGTGGAATCGAGAAAGAGATCTAGGGTGGAGTCACAGAGTAGGGGAATCTAGGTAAGAGATACAGGAGAAACGGACGGAAATCCAAGCATATATATATATATATATATTTCATGCGTATATATAGATGTATATATGTGTGGAAAGTAATAGAAAAGTGAATAAAATTAACACGCATGGGAACCTGCAAAATTATGAAGGTGAATGCCGATTATTGATCGATAGATCGTGGCCTACCGTTCGTACGCACGGCTTCGCTATACGCCAAGCAGTTACTTTGTATCGGTAATATAACTATATTGCGTCGGTTTACGTGTAAGAATATTTTGCCAAAAATCAATCGTCCGAAACCGTGGACTCCCTTACAAAACCTTTGTACTCCCAATCATCAAGTAATCGTTACTATGAGAACGGCTATTTTTTTCTGTGCGTTTGCAGAATTCCGTCGGGAAGCTGTCTATGCAATCAATTTTTTTAATTGACGATATCGTCGTTTCGAATTAGCATATTTCGTAAGCGATGCAACGAGTAACATACTTATCAGTCGAAACAAGTTTAAGATTTGCCACTATTTTGTAAAAAAAAAAAAACTTGAGAGAAATTTTTTAGAAATCACGTAGTTTTTTTCCCATTCTTCTCAAAAATGTACTTGATATCCTTTTTGCCCACTATTTCATCATAGATTTTGTGCAAAATGTGACATAATGTTTTCTCACTGGTGCAGATATGACAAAAAAAAATCATCATTGTGGACCCCCATGAGATGCTTACTATTTCGTGTCATTGTTTTCATAACGAAATAATATTTCAGTCTTCTGCTTAGAGAATTCATTGAATCTGATAAAAAAAAATCGACATGAACATGCAGCCTCGTGCAGCACTCATGTAGATGGGATAAAAATCTGAAAAAATCAATTGTATGGGAGGTAGGTAATACAAAGATTGTTTTTGTGAAATAATAATTCCAATTTGTCATTAACAAATTGAAGATAAAAATTATTATTCAACAAATTACCCGGCAACTTGACTATTTTCCTTCATAAAAAAAAACTTCGTTTATTTTTTTGAATACGTATGAATTTTTTGTAATCTTTGAAAAACGCGGTTTTTTTTTCCTATCTTCAAGCTATGAAAAACGCGATTTTCAAAGATTAAAAAAATTCTGAAAAAATTCATACGCATTCAAAAAAATTAACGAATTGTTTTTATGGAGGAAAATAGTTAAGTTGCCGGGTAATTTGTTGAATAATAATTTTTATCTTCCATTTGTTAATGATAAATTGGAATTATTATTTCATAAAAACAATCTTTGCAGCACCTCCCATACACTTGATTTTTTTCAGATTTTTATCGGATCAAGAAGTGTTCGAAATTGTCTCTGAAACTCACGTTTGGCGGGGCTGTACCGCAAGTGCTACCTTAAGAAAAATGTTTCAATCGGTTCTCATCGACAAGTCCGGTCAATCGATGACAACTTCAATCGGTTATCGATCAGGCTGCGTTCGATTAATCATTGTAGGACTAAATTGGTAGGATCCTCATATCAAGTTAACAGGATCGAAATGGATTTTGAGTATTTTACTGTAGTCCAGATCAATGAATATCTTTATTTGGAGTATAAAGATCGATAGTAACGATTGATTAACGTTTGATTCAGAGAAAACTTATCAGGGATCACCCATCCATTGATCCGATTATCACCGTCTGTTAATCGGAGTCTATAAGTAATGAATAGATAACCACTGAATGGGAATCCATACGACTATTAATACAAGAATAGTGGGGGATAGCGAGTAATGCCGAACGGCTTTACTGCAAACACTATAAATGAAATATATCATCAAAAAGAGTGCTTTAACCTTTACAAATCCAAAATGAAGGTATATTTAAGTTCTGCCATCATTGCACCTGCTGTAACACTTATTTTTTTATGAAAATATCGATTTAGACATGGCATAGAAGTTAGCAACGTTCGTGCAATGATTTACTTGACAGCTGTCAATGGCTACGTTCAACTGCGTTTAACCTGTAACTGAATTTCTAACATAGTCGCGCAAACTAGGATTTTAACACTTGAAGCCTTTTAAATAATTACCGAATTGCATTAAAATTAGTATAAGATTTCATTAATGTGATTATTTCATTCGGTAGCTTTACACGGCCGAGAAACTAGCTGCGTTGATCATTTTCTCCGGGTCGGAAAACTCACGCGATTGAAAAGCCATTGATGATACTTTTCTCTGCATGCACCAGGAGGCGCTGCCCCTCGGAATAATTTTTTTATTTTTCTTCGACCTTCGAAGAGTGCATGTGATTTTTTTCAGAGGGGTTTTCCGAGTCGGAAAACTCACGCGATCGAAAAGCCAGTGACTCGGAAAACTCCTCTGGAAAAAATCATGTGCACTCTTTGAAAGACGAAGAAAAATAAAAATTATTCCGAGGGGCAGCGCCTTCTGGTGCATGCAGAGAAAAGTATCATCCATGGCTTTTCAATCGCGTGAGTTTTCCGACCCGAAAAATCCCTCTGAAAAAATTCACATGCACTCTTCGAAAGTCGAAGAAAAATGAAAAATTATTTCAAGGGCCAGCGCCTCCTGGTGCATGCTGAGAAAAAATATCAATGGTTTTTCAATCGCGTCAGTTTCCCGAGCCGGAAAACCCCTCTGACAAAAATCACATGCACTCTTCGAGCGTCAAAGAAAAAAAAAAAAATGATTTCAAAGGACACCGCCTGCTGGTGCATGCAGAGAAAAACTATCGTCACTGGCTTTTCGATCGTGTGAGTTTTCCGACCTGAAAAAAAATGGTCAACGAAACTAGCTTCTCGGCCGTGTAAAGCTACCCAATGAAATAATCACATTAATGAAATCTTATATTAATTTTAATGCAATCCGGTAATTATTTACAATGTTTCAAGTGTTAAAATCCTAGTCTGCGCGTCTACTTTAAAAATTCAGTAATAGGTTAAACGTAGTAGAACGTAGCCATTGACAGCTGTCAAGTAAATCATTGAACGAACGTTGCTAACTTCTATGCCATCATTTAGACTACTTTACTTCTGAAAAACTATAATATATTACCTATGAATACGGCAGTGGGTCGTTTCTACAGGTCCCAACTCTACACATCTCCGACTCTACACCACCAACTCAACACCCACAGCAATTGTACACATGATTAGACTCTACACAACCGCGACTGTACACAAGCCTAAACTCTAAACATCTGCAACTCAACACACGTTCGAACTCTACACACCATACCATATAAGAGTTAAATGAATAAAAGCAAAACTCCACACAAGTCAAACTCTACACAGCAAAACTCTACATGACAAAACTCTACACAAATCAAATTCTACACGGCAAAACTCTACACAGATAAAACTCTACACGGCACGAATATTCAATTAAACATATTGAATATTCTCCTCAGTAATATTCCGGGTTGACATACGTCGGTAAAGTAGGAACGACGTATGTCAACCCGGTGTGAGTTGGTGACTGTGTTGAATCGAACTTGTGTCGAGTTGGAACTATGGTGAATCGGGCTATGTGTAGAGTCGGTGACAAAAGTGTCTAGGGTGTATAGAGTTTTGTCGTGGAGCGTCGAGCATGTGTAGAGTTTCGTCGTGTCGAATTGAGCGTGTGCAGAATATTACTGAGGAGAATATTCAATGTGTTTAATTTTGCCGTGTAGAGTTTTATCTGTGTAGAGTTTTGCCGTGTAGAATTTGACTTGTGTAGAGTTTTGCTGTGTAGAGTTTGACTTGTGTAGAGTTTTGCTTTTATTAATTTAACTCTTATATGGTATGGTGTGTAGAGTTCGAATGTGTGTTGAGTTGGTGATGTAGAGTCGGACATGTGTAGAGTTGGGATCTGTAGAAACGACCCACTGCCATGAATACTATTATTATTATTTTTTATATATCTGTTCCACTTGTACAAGATCCTTGCCCTTTTACACACCCTAACCCCCCGCCCCCCCCGGATTGCGTCAGCAACAGACTTACCCCCTTACTGTATCACATTCGGACAAGGACACAGGGAAACTGCGGAAAACCTGGCCATACACAGACGGCCCTTTCCGCAGAGATTGGTATACCTATAGGGTAATCACCTACCTCCGAGAAAATTACCTCCCGCTCCACGATTCGATGCGCCAACCAGCGCGCAACTAGGCGGTCACCTATCCAAGTACTGACTGCGAGCGGTATTGCTCGACTTTGGGGACCGCCAGAGCCACATACCAACCGCGCACCTATCGTTATGGGTACCTATGAATACTATTGTTTCCCATAACTCGAGGAATAAACAATTCCAACACACTGTCCTTTTTGCACGCTGGATGAGTTCAGAATATTAATACGTCTAACAAGTGTAATTTCTACGACTTCACAAAAAATAATTTACATTGGCGTTCAAAATCTGGCCGAATATCAAGTTTTGAACAACTAAATAACCAATTCTAGAAAAATATCGATGAATAATGTTAATAATTCAAATGGATAATAATATTAATAACGATCGAAGAACTTATTGTGCGCGATATATATACTAGTTAAAGTCCCGGAGTGGCTGAAGGCACGGAGAAACTAAAGTCTCGGCATATCTATAGCCCGAAGCAACTCGATTAGCGGGATTCGTTCGTTCTTCCGTTCCGTTTATCCGTACAGAACACGGTTTAGTGAAAGCCACTACATATATTTAGTTAAGTTAATTTGGTTTCGTTCAAACTTTTGTCAGTTCCGGCAAATGGATGTTGATACAACCGATCAATGCAGTTTATTTGAAACAACAAAGTAATTACGTTAACATAGTATAATGGCAAGTGATGTTAAATTCAACAAAATTTGCGTTTATTCAACTAATTCGTGTTTAATTTTTAATTATAATTTTTCTCATAACTCTGGATGAAGAACAATATTTACAATATTTACAATATTTACATTTGTATATTATTATACAATTTTTTTTTTTTTTTCAATAAACCGAAAACATATTCGACGACACACATCAACGATCCAGTCAGTCAATCGGAATAAAATTATTCAGTTCAAATTCCTTCGCTATTCGATTGAGGGGAATAAATCAATTGATCCAAGCTACTACGTATTCGTTGATATGAACAAAATGTTTAGTCAATTCGCGGACGGTTTATGTTAAACATATAAAAAAATAATGGAATAATGAGTATGTTCGTAATTACATACGTTTTAATTTGACACAACATTCGTTTGATTTACTTGAATGGATAATTCAATCAATTCATACTTGCTGTTGGATTCACATTGCTTATTTTTAACAAGCGCAAGACACTGTTGATGAAAATATAAATACATGTACCAAAATATTGCTGTGCCGAAACGAAGCAATACTACTTTGGTATTTTTTACTTCTAGATTCTAGACGTACGTGAATCAAAAGAAATGAACAGTATTATTAAAAAGTATGTTCGGGTGCGCGTGGCCGAGTGGATCGGAGCGCGTTTCACACGCAGTAGACCCGGGTTCGATACTCGACAAGCACCAAGAATTTTTTGCAGTGTTTTTTTTTTTTTTTGCAAAAAAGTCGTTTGGAAGCGACTATAATAGTGGGTCCAGGGGAATGGACCAGCACCTCGGTATGGGCAACCGAAAGACTGGGAAAAGTGTCACGGGTTCGATCCCCGAAACTGAAGTCCCGTAGGCGAAAAGGAAAAGGGACGAGGACGTAGGTTCGCAGATAGGACGTACGAACATACGACTATATCCATATGTCTGCGACTACTGACACCTGACGCCTCGTCCGCGCCGAAGGTCCGGACCCAAGAATCGAACCAGTGACAAACGGATAAGGAAGGAGGAAAAGGGAGAAGTGAAGGAACCCCTAACCCTCAGGGGATCGGTGTGACCACACAATACCCAATGTTAAAAAGTACAGTAGAACCCCGATTAAACGGGAAGCTCGGGACCGACAAGTCCCCGGATAATCGAAATCCCGGTTAGTCCAAACTAGACAGTGAAAGGAATACACCGAAATAATGGTTTGGTAAGATCAAACAAAATTCGTTTGAATCAACCAAATCCGGCGGTTGCGGGTGGCGAAGGAAATATTGAGTTAACTTGACTAAAAAGTTACATCAGCATTAAAAAAATAATTTCATTGTCCCAACTAAGAATATGTTTGATGGAACAGAATAATCAATTATATCGAAATAAAACCTTTGTTCAAAACAAATATCTAGTCACACAAAGAAAAAAAAAGTTCGGCCCAACGCAATCCCAGTACTGTTATTTACGTTATTTGTTACTATTAATTCCATACATAGTTACATCCCTGTTATATGTTCAATTGTTATCAGTACATCACTGCTTATGAATATAACACAATTTTTACAAATAAAAGAATCTGTAGAAATAAATCGCCAAAAATGTGCATAAAAATCCATGAAGCCGCTTGCGAGATATCAGGGTCATTGATTTTGAAAATCACGTGTTCGAGAAAAACGCGTTCACAGTTCGGCCGCGCCGCTGCTCGAGCACTCCGTCACCCATGGACCCCCCATGGACCCATGGACCCCCATGGACCCCCATGGACCCCTATGGACCCCTATGGACACCCATGAACCCCCATGGACCCCCATGGACCCCCATGGACCCCCATGGACCCATGGACCCATGGACCCCCATGGACCCATGGACCCATGGACCCCCATGGACCCATGGACCCCCATGGACCCATGGACCCCCATGGACCCATGGACCCCCATGGACCCATGGACCCCCATGGACCCATGGACCCCCATGGACCCATGGACCCCCATGGACCCATGGACCCCCATGGACCCATGGACCCCCATGGACCCATGGACCCCCATGGACCCATGGACCCCCATGGACCAATGGACCCCCATGGACCCATGGACCCCCATGGACCCATGGACCCCCATGGACCCATGGACCCCCATGGACCCATGGACCCCCATGGACCCATGGACCCCCATGGACCCATGGACCCCCATGGACCCATGGACCCCCATGGACCCATGGACCCCCATGGACCCCCATGGACCCATGGACCCCCATGGACCCATGGACCCCCATGGACCCATGGACCCCCATGGACCCATGGACCCCCATGGACCCATGGACCCCCATGGACCCATGGACCCCCATGGACCCATGGACCCCCATGGACCCATGGACCCCCATGGACCCATGGACCCCCATGGACCCATGGACCCCCATGGACCCCCATGGACCCATGGACCCCCATGGACCCATGGACCCCCATGGACCCATGGACCCCCATGGACCCCCGCGGACCCATGGACCCCCGCGGACCCATGGACCCCCGCGGACCCATGGACCCCCGCGGACCCATGGACCCCCGCGGACCCATGGACCCCCGTGGATCCATGGTCCAGACTTAATACTCGAATATTTCGTGGTATATTAACTTAATACTTGATACCTAATATCCTTTCATATACTAGTTTCATACTGTGTACTCATTCGCGAAGTATAATTTTAGTATTATTCAGTCCAATATGACATACTCCTTATACTTTCAATTTAATACTCTTTTAATACTTTCTTATTTGCGCGGGTTTCGGCCAAACGGGAACTTTCGAGACGAAATGGAATTCATCTGACGGCGAAGAACTATTTAACGATCTTGTCTCCGAATCTCCACCAGTCATTGCATCTATGCGGTTTTGCAAATCTATTTAGTTCGAAAGCCTTATAACCGAAATGTAGAAATTAGAATATTATGTCACAAGGGAGGAAAGTGCGTATTTTCACCGAGTGTGAAGTTTGATGCCCGAGCAAAGCGAGGGCAGAAATTCACACGAGGCGAAAATGCACTTCCTCCCTTGTCGCATACGATATTTTTTTCCCGACTCCGTTAAAAAAACCACATATCTTGCATCGCAAAATCGTGATATTCGCCCATGACCATTACGCCCCCGGGAGTAATAGAGCTTCCAGAGGGAGTAATGAACCCTATTACTCCCTAGGGAGTAATGAAATGGTACCGCGCATGCGCACTACAACAACGATCCTCGGTCAATAATAGGCAATATTTTCCACCTGAATTGCACGCTCGAGCGATTACGAACTCAGTGCGCGATATGTAGTGGATACTTCCCAGTATAAGGAGGTGTCAACAGGGATTATAAACAACTTTTGCTATTTTCGGTAGGTAATTCCCTTGCATTCGGACCAACCTGAAACCAATGTGAAAACCAACCGGTCGAGTGGTGCACCAAACCAACTCTCATTCCAACCTTCAAGAGGTTGAATTTCCGGCGGTATTAAAAAACAAACCGTAATACCAACCGTTATATGTGTTGGATATGAAGTTGGTTTACAGTTGACTATTCCTAAAACAACCCGATTTCCAACCCTGAGGCAAGATCTATCGGTGCTCTCGACATAAAGTTGGAAATTGGGTTGTTTTGGGAAAGTCCGATTGTAAATCAACTTTCACTCAGACACATAATGGTTGTTATTACGGTTGGTTTTGAGGTATCAACCAAAAAGCTACCTCTAAAACGTTGGAATCAGAGTCGGTTTCGCGCCCAATCGACTGGTTTAGTTGCAGTAGTTTGTCAGAAAACAACCCAAAGTTTTAAGGTTGGTTAGTCTGCGAGGGAAGGCTTACATACGCAAAAAGTGATCGGCTCGAAAAGCTTCACAGACAGCTAAATTAAATAATCGTTCGCCGACGCACGCATTTGTCTCTTTCTTTTTGTCGCACAGCCGTTATCTTTCGACTAAAAGTTTATTTCGCGCTAATATTTTAGTATTATGTCCATTCAATTTCAATGCTATATTCATCATGCGAAATGACTTCAACCACAAAGAGCGTTGTAGGGAATCGTCTTTCGGCCACCTTATAGCCATCCAGTAATATTTAGCCGTTTTGGCAAACCCTAGCGCCTTTGGAAGCACGCCAAGTTGCGTACTCGCAGTGATACGGATCATTTCCGTCTATTGCGCAGACAGAAGTCGGGAGCTGAAGGCCCACGAGTGCTAACCGAAAGGTAAGGGGGAAAGTAAAAAAGCGAGGAAACTTTGCTCCCTACTTGTTTCGTATGTAAGGTTCTTAGTTGGCTAGGAAGCGAGGGAAGATGAAGACCATTGGATACACCGAAGTGCCATGAAGAAATATTCAAAGATGCGAGGCAAAGTGACAACTCTAGACTATAATCAATTTCGTCGATTGAGCCGCGATCAAGTCACTTGTTCCAGGAAAGAATGTACACCGAAAAAAAGGTTTGGTAAGATCAAACAATATTTGTTTGAATCAACCTAATCCGGCGCTTGCGGTTGGCGAAGGAAATATTTAGTTAAGTTGACTACAAAGTTACATCAGCATAAAAAAATAATTTCATTGTCCCAACTAAGAATATGTTTGATCGAACGGAATAGGCAATCATATCGAAAAAAAAACAAATATTTAGTCACACAAAGGAAAAAAATATTTGGCCCAACTCAATTTGGAGTTGGGTCCCAGTATGGTTATTTACGTTATTTGTTACTAATTAATTTCATACATGGTTACATCGTGTTTTATATGTTCAATTGTTATCTGTATATCGCTACTTATCAATATAACACAATTTTTACAAATAAAAATGTTATATATCCTAGCGGGGCTCGAACCCCAAACCTAACGCATCCTGACCTAGGACCTTACCACTACGCTACAAGCGCTTATTGATATGTATAATTTTGAATCGGATATATAAGTTATTCTCCGTCATTAACTTAGATTCAACTTCGATGATTTTATATTGAAATATCAAAATAACTTGAAAGTTGTTTATTGTGGGTATAATATTTGCGAATTACTAAATTGACGTCTGGCCGAATCGAATAAAATTATTTTCAAGATGCCAAATGTTCGTATATATACGAACACATCGAATCACATTTTTTTTTTTTTCAAATTGACCAAATATACGTTCAAGTCAAAATAATTTACCTTCTGTATGTTGACAGTATATACGATTGAATCGAAAAAAATGTTGTTGATTTAATGCAGTTTTGGTTCACTTCGAACCAATGTGGTAGTCACTTTAACTGCTACACGCAGTTGACACAACCACACCAGCTTTATTGTCTCAACAACGGTGTAGTCTATTCAAATGCGCCTGGTTTGATTCAAACCAATTTTCCGTGACCGCAGCTGTGAGGTTGACATTACCAAACCTTTTTTTCGGAGTATTATTGATTTCTCACAAGCGATATTGTTTTTACATAATCCCAGATGCGGATGGCCGACGTTTCGCGAATGGATGACGATTAGCTTTTAGTCGGCAGCAGGTTGGCAGCCAATGATCGGATCTCGACGAATGGCCAACATTGGCTAAACTGTCCATTGACAACAACTCCAACGTTGGGCTCAATAACTGGCAAAACGCTGCTTACCAGAGTTCAGCCGGTGCTAGCGTATCGTCGTAATGATGCGTGTTCGACGATATTAAGTGAACATTCGCTCACGGAGTCGAACGACTTTGGCCCAACAGTACCTCCTAGCGACGTTCAGCCAACGTCCAACACCAAATATTTATAAACAATGACATTTTTTTTTAAATCTGTTCGGCTGCTGAATCTTTTTTTATTATTCTAGATTATTTTATTATAATTTTATCTACAGTACTGTAGTGAAGAAAGCCTCACTTTCATCAATATTATTAATGAAAGCGTGAATACAAAAATGAAACAATAAAACTTAGACAATTTAAAGCAATTAGTAAGTTAATGTTGGATACCCGTGCACAAATTTAGTCAGTGTTGTCTGGGCCCTTCTAGCCTTCCCTGACTGTTTACGGGGCCCAGAATGGGAAACTAACCAATGCCCGATGCCCGACTAGGCTTGTCACACTTCGAAGTATGGGGCCTTTATAAATTTCCTTGTTAGGCCCTGTAAAATAAATATTATCACAACGAAAAGGTACTCGTAATTACAACACCAAAAACAAAAAATATCGGAGGCGAAATATATATATATATTTTTATGTCAATTTTTGAAATATAACCACGATATAAAGACACATAAATAAATATAAAAAATTATACCGGTTAGAACATGATTTATTATTCACCTACGATTCCGTCTTGCTGAACATAGGGCCTCTGTTGAAATCCTCACTGTAGATTGTTCGATTAAAGCTTGGTTTTCCTTTATAGAACCCAGCAAGGCAAAATATGGGTGCCCTTCTATGGTTTCATTGACTATCCCTTATCATTCTTTTGTGGACTCCTATATTGGGCCCTGTAGGGTCCTAGTTTGGATTCCCTATTATGGATTCCACGGATATGCCTGTAATGGCCCTATAGTTTAACTCGGCAGTCCAACTAAATTTCTGCACGAGTAGAGACGAGTAACAGAGTTGATTAATGGTCCCGTGGTCACGGGTTCGAGTCCCCATTACTGACTAAAAAAGTTATTCTGATTCCAATGTGTGAAGATAAAAAACTAGAAAAAATCAATTGTACGGTGATAAAAAAAAAGCATTTAAAAATCGCGTAGTTCGACAAAAAAAATGGTTTCATTGCTTATTTATATTTTCCATTCAACGTTGACTGGACATCGGCAGTCAATACTGGGGCAATGCCGTTTGATAACGTTCGGCCGATGTTATCATCCTAACGTTAACTGGTAATCGGGCCTACATTGACGACTAGAGACGGGTCGACTTTCTAACTCAAGCGGTCATAGGTGGTCCAACGTCAGCCCGGCTGTAAAACCGCACCTGGGTGGTTTATAAAGTAAAAATTAATATTGTTAATTAATAATGATAACAATTCATCAATTATTTCCAGTACAAGCGAGAGTCGTCTTCCGACCGCTCATCGAGAAAAAGAACTTGAAAATGTCTGAAAAATAATAGTTCACAATTTTGCAGACCATACTCGTAACGACCCGGATAAATTGTGTTTGCTGTAGCGTATGTAGAAAAAAAAATGGCAGAGATAATCAGTAAATAACGGGGAAACTCAGAGAACAATACCGGAAACATCGTGCAAATATTTGAAATGGTCCGGTTAGACTTTTCGGACAAATTGCCAGAAAAACATTTTAACCACTATATAAATTTGTACAAATCGTAATTATTCTCTGTACTATACTGTATTTGAGAATTTTGTTAGAGCACTTTCCCCACATTGTGCCCGCCAGGGAAAACGACGCGAGTTATCCGTTTCGCTATGATCGCCATGCCCCGCGACTTTACGAAGGCGCCAGTGTTTGTTGAAGCGAAAAAAAAAGTTGGAAATTGAAATTATCATATCGCTGTCTCATAAAAGTTGAAAATTTAAATTGTCATATCACTTTCTCATAATGTTCCGTTATTCACAAAGCTTCTTCTATGAGGAAGCATTGTCTGTATTTTTGGCTTCATTATAGAGGAAGTTTCGCGAATAAAGAAACATTACGAGAAAGCGATATGAAAATTTGAATTTTCAACTTTTATGAGGAAGCGATATGAAAATTTCAATTTTTGAACTTTTTTTCAACGTCAACGCCGTGTTAAACTTTTATGCAAAATGACTGGCCTATTCGGGTTCAGCGCATAAAAATATATCAACGTCGCGTTTCACTTTGTCGGATCTGTGTTCGGCGTGATTGAAATAGGGTAAACGTGATCAATATGGACCACCCCGATTAACACGTAAATCAATGAAATATGGACCTCAATGAAATCAATGAAACGTAAATCAATGAAATATGCGCTTCTAATTTTTTTTTTTTTTGAGACTTTGGGTTCTCTCTCACGAAATCCAAATGATAACTCCTTATCTAGCTTCTTCAACCCCGTCATATCCATCATCTTGTGTATTTCTTGCTATAGAACACGATAGGCATCTGGATATTTCCGCGATGTCATCGGGAGGCAAAAAAATCGTTGTTTAAAAATGCGCAAAATCATTCATTTTGGCAATATCGGTTATAAAAATTCTCGAAAAAATGTTTTCTTTAATCATCGCTCAGATACTATATTTTGGTACATAACTATTGGAATTTGGCACGACTAGTGCAAAGAAATGTTTTTTGACGACTGCGAGTTTACAGCACGAGCCGGAGGCGAGTGTTGCAACAATACGCACACGCACACCCGAACGCCAGCTAGAAATCGTATTTCTCGACGTTTTAGACTGATGTCAGTACTCCGACATTAAAATCCCGATTTTTTAAACGAAAACACCTTTCTCTATGAGAAAGCAATAAAGTTAATAATAGAAGGACAAGACAGAGTAATTAAACAAATGAATAAATGAATGGGATAACTTGTTACATAAATAAATGGGTTGTCGTAACCGGCCTTTCTTCTTACCGACTACACGTACTGCAAAACATTATTCTTGTCTAGCATCACAAAAAGATTGAATGACAGCTCCATAAGCCCAAGTGCTGCATTGCTATTCCCAGTGTTGGTGAAGCGCTATTTTAATCGAATCCGATGCGCTATTCGCTAGGTGGAACACCACGTCAAATAATGTCGCTTGCGTAATACGCAATACTTGATTTGAGTCACCTAGATTTAAGTACTAATAAGAGGACCGAAACAATTAAGATATTTTAAATGATTAAGAGAAAACATCCCAGTGAACACGTCTTATTATGGCAACATAACGTGGAAATTACATGTAATGTAGCAATGTTATTCTTCCGATATATAGAGGGTATATAACATGGGAGTAATATGTAATGTTACAATTGTTATATGCAATTAATGTAACTGTTATATGTCAGTGTAACGTTATAGTTATGTATAAAAATTGTGTAACCGTTACATAACATACTTGTAACAATGTGAGTGTAACTTTCGTGATACTCAGGTAATGTTAATAGTGTATAACGTATTAACATTACAATAATGTAACTGGACTGTGTAACGATTATATAGCATGTTTATAACAATGTTTATGACCATTACTAATCTACGGGCAATGTTAATGTTACAAAGTGTGGTAGCGTTACGGTTACAAAAGCAGGCTTCATAACAAGTAACAAGCAAATAATTACTGGTTTCCTTATTACCGTCAAAGGGCTGAGCGACTAATATTTAATGCTAGAAATTGACGTTTATACATCAGTCATGATCCGTAGGTAATCCGTCTAAACCGTGTATATAATTTTCCAAAATTATGTTCTCAATTCCAACATAGTCGAATAGGTAAGGTCACCGTCTACAAGTCCGAGGGTCCCAGGTTCGTATCCCGCCGATAGCACATAAATTAATAACGTTTTTTCTGAGATGTATTTGTTCCTATCGATAGAATAATATAGAAAAACGGGCCAAAACCCTATTCAGATATATCAACAGGCGCCCGTCATTATCTACTATTGCCTTTGCGATAATTTGTCGTCTGCTATAAAAATGCTGTAGCTGTGTGCTATTCTATAATTGATTGAATTCACTCAACGTGTAGTATAACCTCGAATACGCGTCGAGCTTTGTCTATGATAATTCGTTATATATATATATATACACACATATATACATATATATATAATATATACATATATATATATATAAGTTGTTTATGAGTGTTTTTAAAAATTATGATTTGTTTTTATTTATTTATTTAATCTTCGTGTTATCGCGTTTTGGTTATGTTATTATTATATGTTAAAAAATTTAAAAACTCCCAATTGCAAAAAGAGTTTGATAAATGAATTGAATTGTACGGTTTTACGGTTCTAACTCGATCATCGTAGTGTAATGTGATATTTGCAAAGTGATATATGTCAGTGATATTATTTTATAAATATTGTATCTCTCAGATACAATTTTCCAATGTTGTGTTTCTCCCATAAGATTTTGTATGTGTCGTCCTTCTTCGATACAATTTTCTATGTATTGTTGCTCTTCGCTCCACTTTTAAATTGTTGCATCGGAGAGGACGAACACATTGAAACCTGTATCGGATAGGAACGACACATAACAAATGATATCTGAGAAGAACGACTCATCAAAAATTTCATCGAAGAAGAAAAACACATAGATAATAGTATTGGAGACATACATGATTCAGAAAATTATATCGGAGAAGAAGGACACTTAGAAAATTGTATTAGGAAATTGTTATAGACGTTGGAATTCAAAAAGCAGAAAATAAAAAAAAATGCAAAATTTTGAAAAAATTCCCGACTGAAAATTAGTCGTTATTCTTTAAAAAATATTCGTAAGAATAGTATAAAAAAAATGGTTATCAAAAAGTATTTTCAAAAAGGATGAAATAATTCATGTATGTACAATAATTAATAATAAAGAATAATTGTAAAATTAATTAATCGTAATTATATCAATTCATTCATAATCTTCGCTACAGTCGGGAGACGGCTTCCGAACACAGTTCTATATCCACACAAATGAACTTGGTAACAGAATGTTATATATTATATAAATCTATGGTTCAGAAGCCGTCTCCCGACTGTAGCGAAGATTATGAATGAATTGATATAATTACGATTAATTAATTTTACAATTATTCTTTATTATGAATTATTACTATTATTGTTTAGGGACAATATTAATTATTGAACAAGCATGAATTATTTCATCCTTTTTGAAGATACTTTTTGCTAACCATTTTTTTGGTACTATTCTTACGAATATTTTTTAAAGAATAACGACTAATTTTTAGTTGGGAGTTTTTTTACATTTTTAATTTTTCCGGTTCTTGTTTTAAGCGATTATTTTGATGAACATTTTTTGGGAAAAGCAATATTTTTACATTTTCAAGATTTTTTTTTAACAACTTTTTTGCTACAGACGACAAGCTTCAAGTACTAAACGTACCATTTTTACTTTTTTGGAAAAAAAGTTTTTTAGTTTTGATTTCACCGGTTTCAGAAATTCATTGTTCGTGTACCTAAATGACAATATTGATAAAGTTTGGTGTCAACCGGTTCATAATTGTAAATTTATTATTTAAACAAAATTTTTCTACCGACAATATTGTCGTTACCTAAATAACGATATGTACAAAATTTGGTGACAATCCGTTGATACTCGAGAATTTACTGTTTAATCAATGCTAACTAATAGTTTTTATAGAGAATATAGTTCCCTTATCGATGTAACAATATTGACCAATTTTCACGTCAATCGGTTCATATTTGCCAATTTATGGATGAAAAATAACAATTTCTTTCCGACAATATAGTTCCGTTACTTAAAAAAACCATGTTGACCAAGTTTGCTATCGTTCGATTTATATTTGAGAATTTATTTTTTAAATAATAGACGCGAAGTCTCACCTCACATCACAGCGAACCTCGTGCCACGATAGTCATATCTCAACATCCGCCGAATATTTTTGATCGTAACTCGACGCGTTGGAAAGCTTGGGTCCGAGTTATATTGTAAAAGTGTCGTTGACATTTCAATCCGTTGCTTCGCTTCCGAGATAATCGAGTGCAAAAATCGTGAACAAGCGTGAACTTAACTCACATATTTTTATCGCAACTGGGACCTTTCACAGGTCACGATTATCATATCTCAGGATCCACCTTACAGTTTTAATCGTAAGTCGGCGTGTTGGAAAGCTTGGGTAGGAATTTGATAGTAAGAAAGTTATCAGAACTTCGATCCGATGCTTCGTTTCCGAGATAATATAGTGCAAAGATTTATTTCCGGCATATCGGAGTATAAGTACTTGGTATTTATAAAACTTGCTTACAAAACATCGTTTTTTTAAACGATTTTTTAATACGTCTCGGATGGAGTTCAAAGTATTCTCTTCATAGACGTCCCATTCGTCATTCCTACCAAATTGTATCGTTCAACAATATGTGGGTCGGGTGCGGAAATCTTCAACGTTCCAGCGACAACACAAACAAACAATAAGCCCTTGCTCATGAATTTCATTAAACCACAATACGTAACGTAACAGCAAAACATTAATGGGTAAAGAAAAAAAAAACAAAATAAGAGGAAGATAAATGAAAGGAAGCAAAGAAAGTGCAAAGATTTATGTCCGGCATATTGGAGCATAACTACTTGGTATTTATAAAACTTGCTTACAAAACATCGTTATTTTAAACGATTTTTAATGCGTCTCTTTAAAATATTCTAAGGCGGATCGATGGAGTTCAAAGTTTTCTCTTCATAGACGTCCCATTCGTCATTCCTACCAAATTGTATCGTTCAACAATATGTGGGTCGGGTGCGGAAATCTTCAACGTTCCAGCGACAACACAAACAAACAATAAGCCCTTGCTCATGAATTTCATTAAACCACAATACGTAACGTAACAGCAAAACATTAACGGGTAAAGAAAAAATACAAAATAAGAGGAAGATAAATGAAAGGAAGCGCAGGGCAGCGAGCGAAGCGAAAGAGCGAGATGAACAGATTCGAGGCCTTTTTATAATGAACCGGTGATGCTAGATGGGAAGATACACCTCTCGGAACGAGAGATGCGCCAGCCTCGACGGCGGTGGAGAAACTGGTACGAAGGTGATCAGCGTTGGGATGTGCACAACATCCCTACTGCGTACCGTATACTTTGATTGAGAGGACCCAAATAACCTAGGCGATGGTGTGGTGCGGTAGGACTAGCAAACGAGGTCATGGTTCCTTGTCTCTCAACCTCTCTGTCCCTCGTCTGCAGACGATATTCCTGTCAACCCTTCGACGCTGTCGAGAATTCAGCCGAGGCTTTCTGCCTCCAAAAGTGCCGCGACAGCGGATGAGACGGGACGGTGAAAAGGGCATCTCATGCTTACGAAATCAACGATGGGCGATTTATTTTTAGGTGGCAAACCCGACTCTTTCGGGGAAACGATTAAAGACAAGAGACGAGGTGGTTGCCGCGCTCGTAATATTAAAGTGATTTCGCGGCCACATCTCGGCCCCGAAGTAGACGGGCTGGCGGCTCGATAAACTCCATCTCATGTATATTGAGATACGAGATCCCGGGCGCTCACAAACTCCAATCCAAACCCTCTTTCGCTTTCGTTTTTTTTTTTTTTTTTTTTTTTTTCTTCTTCGTTTTTCATCCTGCTTCTTCTTTGCTCGTATAAATTACATCGTTGAGGTAGGCGCTAAGGAGTCGCGATTATTTTCGATCCAATAAAACTGAGCATTTGTCTTGGCACATGGCACCGATAGGTACAACAATAAGCCCCAAGATGTTTTACTACTAACGTAAAAAATTATATGAATTAGGTTGTGAAAAAAGAAAGAAAAAAAACTCATGTATCATATTTCGCGAGCACGAATGTGGATGTTCGTCTTTAATATTCTAACACGGACCTACCTATAAGTGTTTTACGAAAGCCAGTTGACGCGACGATGGAAGTAAAAGAAAAAGAAGACGAGGAGGACGAAGGCGGCGTGACCCGAGAAAGTAGGGAGACGGAGCGAAAGAAGAGGCGACGAAGAGAGACGCGAACAAAAAAAGAAACAGGGTGGAGAAGGAGGAAGCGAAGGAGGAGAAGCAGCAGCGACCGAACATAATATTTCGCAGTAATTTCATGTCAGCAGAAGCAAAGGAGCTACCACTACCTCAGACACGCCTGTCTTCGACTAACATTATGACTTCTGTGTGTGGTGTTGCTACTTTCTGGTAGTTCAAATGGTAAGTAGCATACTTCTTTCTCACATTTATAAAAAAAAAAATATATATATATATATACATATATGAGTGGTATATATAAAATATATACCACTCATCTAAATACATATCTACTTGTTCGACGGTAGCGGAGAATCTATTGTAGTTTTACAAACATTTCGGTAATCTCTTAATTTCTTATCGCGTCGCTTTGATTATAATATAAAAGGTTTCGCTTTATCGCTGACAAATTACAAGGTGTTATATCGTGCCCAGTTATCATATCGTAAACGGGCAACACGCGATTCGGGACACCTCCTTGTTTCTCGCGAATCCACGTGTATCCTTTCGATTGAAATTCGTTCACGACGCTCAACGATGGCCCTGCGTTTTGGCATAAATTTTAGTCACTTGGACGAGATACACTATATGTATGTCGTATAATGCGTAATTGGATTCTTTCTCGCGCGTCAGTAAAATACAGAGCGCATATCAATAGCACTGATCTCTCTTCGTTGCATTCCCATAGTACTGAAATAGATATTACAAATTCTCACCGAACCTCGATAAAGTTATTATATCTCATTTTTATAATGGTAACAAGGACAGTGATCTATCGTTGCCATCCGTGATAGGCGCGCACGAAAAGAGCACGTACCGTAGATACGTTCCCTAGAACTCGATGACTTTATTTACAAAACGTATCTGGTTCCGCGTTCGTTAATAGGATAACTTACAGAACGATTGGCACGCACAATCGAAACGCCCGGTATAAAACACGTGTGACATTGAGCATCCACTGACCCTCCGCGCCGAACATACTTTAAGGTAGCTCTGTCGGTACGCCGGAGTCATAGACATCAGCGTCTATATGTCATAAAGAAATAATGATATGTGGTACTTTGTCCGCATCAATAATATTATTGACAATAATAGAGTGTCTATGAAAATGTTCGTAATTAGATTGAACCGATTATTTGTAAGGGGATTATCTTTTTTAGTGTGGATTTAACTTCATTTTCACGACGATTAGGTTAGGAAACGTCATTTGTCCCCAAAAACCGTGCACTTTGATCGCAGTTCTATTGAACATTAGTCCGGTGACTTCACTTTTATTTGTTACGCATGAATTCCCGATTGATTCGCGACTCCGCGGTAATTTATATTTTTTCTCTATCTTTGATCTAAGTATGTTAATTCTCGATTCGAAGATCAATTTCACCAGCTCTTCCGTTAGTGCCGTGTAAAAAGACCGATTTTCAAGATCTAATTATTCATCGAAATGGTCGGTAAAAGCCTTCGAGATTTTCAACAAGTTAAATTTCATAGTTAAATGACAACGTGTCAAAAGTTTATGCACATGACTTTGGATTGCCCTCGCGACAGAACTACCTTAACGCTTCGTCTTTGACGTTGAAAAAGATTCTGGGGTATGTTCGGAATTGAGAAAATTGTTGGCCCGTGCGACTCTTCGTCCTCGTCTTATCGATGAGATAGAGTGAGTGAGACAAAATCGCAGAGATTAAGGTGAAGCGGAACTGCTCGGTCCGTAACAAAAACTGTTTTCCAAATTTCTCTAAGACGGTTAATTTTTTAGGGAAAAATACGAGAACGACCAACTGGACGCAGTAATTGTGTAGTTGTCTGTTCTCATAATTTTCTCAAGAAACAAACGGCTTGGGAGATTTTTGGGAAGCGAAATTGCAACTATCTCTCTCGCACTCATGGCGGTTAGAATTCACCTTAACATTTTTTTTTTTTTTTTGAAATTCCGAAGGTACTGTAGATCCAGTCTACAGTAAGATCGAACCGAATGTCAATGACCGTTTGCAGAATAATTGTTTTCGGTTGATTTTATACATGCTGATCTCGTAATCGTGAATTGTTCGGCATCAAGTAACACACCTTCGGTCCCACTTGAATACACCCACGCACGCATGTCGTCCATACGTGTACCGGGTGTATATAATTTCGCATTCTATGAACCGGGAAAAACGTTTTTTACGCGATGACGCGACAGTTCAGATCATGCGACGCTCGGGCAGCGTTACCAACATTTTAAGATTTGAATTTTATAGCCATTTACTAAAACGGAGGCATTCCATACCGTTTCCAACGGTCAAAAAGTTGTCCTCTCCCAAAAAATGTTAAATTTTGTCAAATTATGTAGTTACATAAAATGGGTTGATGTACATTTTTTAAGAATTTTTGAATCGCATTTTTTTGAGTTTTTCGAAATTTCATAATTTTCTAAGAATCGTTATATCTTGAAAGCATATGATTATACAGAAAAATGTTTGGGGCAAAAAAGTTGCAGTTTTAAATGAACTTGAACATTTTTTTTTTTAATATTTTCACAGTTGAAAAAATGACAATTTTTATTAAAAAAATATGCGAAAATAATTTTTTTCGGTCGGTATGTCACTTTCAATTTTTCTCAAAAAATTCCCGAAAATACTCTGAAATGTGTACAGTAGACACATATATTTATTTTGGAAAATTACTGTCCCAAATTATTTCTCTCAAATTTTTCGATAAAAAACCATCTACAATAATAATTTTCCATTACAATTGATTTTTCTTGAAAAAAAAAAGATCATAAAACGAAGCATAGCTTCGGAACAAGTAATCGAGCGATCTAAAAAATATATGTATCAACTGTACACATTTAAAAATGCAAAAATTTACACCTGTAAAATTTTTTCTGCAAAAATTTACATCAATCCTTTTTATATAACTACATCATTTGAGAAAATTTCAATTTTTTTGGAAGTGGACAACTTTTCGACCGTTCGAAACCGCATGGAATGCCCCACATATTCATGCATGAATATATATATGGTGTGAGCGAGACAAAGTTAAAATCTTGAATCTATTTTTCGCCGAATTGCGGGGCACCCTGCCATCAATCAATCATCAGTGCAGACCGCAATTCGTTTTTCATTTAATGTAATTGTTTCGGAGAAAAGTCGATTCAACATTTTCACTCTGCCGTTCTTCCACTCATACGTGTTTAGCCTCCCCTTAAGGTAGTTCTGTCGGTTGGTACTCATTTCGCATAAGTTCGAGAAAAATGAGATAAAATTGAAAATACTTCTCGATGGTATAAAACTCTGAAAAAAATTCGTGCACAGTAAAGGTACTCAAAAGATTAATTTTGCATAATAATAATTCCAAAATGTTATTAACAAATTAATGAAAAAAAACATCGTTTAACAAATTTCCCGAAAACCCATTTTTTTTTTTTTTTTAATGAAAATGATTCGTTCATTTTTCTAAGAACGTATGAATTTTTTCAGATTTTTAAATGTGCTTTGAATTTTTTTTTTTACACGGAAACAACACAAAATTCAAAGCAAATTTAAAAATCTGAAAAAATTCATATATTCTTAGAAAAATGAACGAATCATTTTCGTAATAAAAAAAAAATTAACTTGCCGGGTAATTTGTTAAACAATTAATTTTTTCTTTAATTTGTTAATAACATTTTGGACTTATTATTATGCGAAATCAATCTTTTCAGTACCTTTAATATGCATGCATTTTTTTAGATTTTTATACAACCGAGGAGTATTTGTAATTTTATCTCACTTTTCCCGAAATTTTTGGGAAATGAATACCAAGCGACAGAACTACCTTAAGAGCATGTGAAACACCTTTCCGAGTGTGCCTCCCGCTCTGCCGTGAGCGCCACTGATGCTATCTCTCTCGCACTCCATAGTGCTTCACATGCTCTTAAGGGCATGTATCATATACGTAACAATGCTCCGATGGTAACAAATCGCTTTCCCTGTTTTCTCCGTGATGGTTGATGCTTCGACCAAAATCAAATTAGGTTTTTGTAGTCAATAGATATAAGTATGAAAACCTAATTTGCTTTTGCTCGTCGTATCAATCGTTTTTGAGAAAATAGGGAAGGCGATTTGTTACCGACTGAGTCTGTGCCACATGCCCTTAAGGAGGAAGTATCGTTGGGCAGGGAGGGGATAGGCGGCGACTCGCATACGCGGTGTGTAGCATATGGAGCACCCGCGCAAAAAAGAAAGTATTAAAAGAGTATTAATAGTGTATCAATAAGAAAGTATTAGGGGTATGTCGTATTGGACTGAATAATACTAAACTTATACTTTGCGAATGAGTACAAAGTATGAAACTAGTATACGAAAGGATATTAGGTATCAAGTATTAAGTTAATATACCACGAAATATTCGAGTATTAAGTCTGGTCCGTGGGTCCGTGGGTCCGTGGGTCCGCGGGTCCGCGGGTCTGCGGGTCCGCGGGTCCGCGGGTCCGCGGGTCCGCGAGTCCGTGAGTCCGTGAGTCCGTGGTCCGGGCTTAATACACCAATATTTCGTGGTATATTAATTTAATACTTGATACCTAATATCCTTTCATATACTAGTTTCATACAATGTACTCATTCGCGAAGTATAATTTTAGTATTATTCAGTCCAATACAACATACTTTTAATACTTTCTTTTTTGCGCGGGCAGCCACGACTTTGCAAGAGGCAGAGGCAACTCAATACCTCAGCTCAGATAATCGAAGATTTCTTTTCGAACTACTCATAGACGATACTTTTATGTGATATGTACAGAATCGTTAAAACCCAGATAAAATGTTAGTGCTTTTTGCTTGCGCGCAGAGGAGGCTACACAGTAAATAATTTCGTAAAATGGGAATGCGAATTTCCGTAAAAATATTTTTGTTAAATAAGTGACAAACTCGTTTGTCACTTATTTGAATATACGAAACTGTCCTTTGATTTCCTGTTTCATTGACAATTTTAATTTGTACTTTTGTTTGTGAAACTAGAAAATTAGCAAATAAAAAATTGTGGATGTTTGTGGGCAATAATTTGTTGTAAAAAGTACAATTTTTTTTTCTGTGTATGTTTGCGTAAAAACAAATTGAGACTTTAATGTCGGCCTACTGAAAATAGTCTAAAACGTCGAGAAATGTGATTTTTTGGTGGTATCCGGATTTTTGTGTGTGTGTGTGTGTGTGTGTGTGTGTGTGTGTGTGTGTGTGTGTGTGTGTGTGTGTGTGTGTGTGTGTGTGTGTGTGTGTGTGTGTGTGTGTGTGTGTGTGTGTGTGTGTGTGTGTGTGTGTGTGTGTGTGTGTGTGTGTGTGTGTGTGTGTGTGTGTGTGTGTGTG
Source organism: Amblyjoppa proteus (assembly GCA_963922035.1). Lineage (NCBI taxonomy): Eukaryota > Metazoa > Arthropoda > Insecta > Hymenoptera > Ichneumonidae > Amblyjoppa > Amblyjoppa proteus. Next base: position 24,802,006 of record OY998232.1, read on the forward strand.
TGTGTGTGTGTGTGTGTGTGTGTGTGTGTGTGTGTGTGTGTGTGTGTGTGTGTGTGTGTGTGTGTGTGTGTGTGTGTGTGTGTGACAGATTTGCATAATTTAAAACTGTTATAACTCGGAAACTGCTTGAAACAACGAGTTGAAATTTGACACACTAGTAGAGTGGTCACGTCACTTCGTTGAATGCAATTTTCGTGACGATTGAGGCCCGCTTTGAGAATTTACGGGATTTTGAATTTTTTTTCAAATGTCTCTGTGCCAGCTCTAACGTAGGTAAATTTTGATCTATCGTCCTAAAAGTGCACACAAATATAATATTTTTATCAAAGACCTTTGGTATGAATTGCGTCAGAATTTGTGGGATTTTGAAATTTTAAGTTTTTTTAAACTCACTAAAAACTGTCCCATTTGAGTAAATATGGAGGTATGGACCTTAAATTTAATACGGGAATAGAGTAACACTGTCCAATGTTTGGTATTAAATTTTGAGAAAATGGTTCAAACCGTAAAAATTGTATGACATTTGGACATTTTTGAGTTTTTCGAAAAATTATATATAAACATGAGTTCATGTTTAAATGTCGCTCTAGGAGTGAGTAATTTGGAGCTTCGTCATCAGTGGAGAAACATAAGACATAGGGTGAATGCACCAGTGAATGGACGAAATCCCTTATATGCTTAATTTAAAAAAAAAATGCTCGATCAAAAATAAATTATACAGTGATCAAAATTTAGAAAAAAATTATAATTACCGCTGAAATTATCAGTGCACGTATATGGAAATTACCGACTGTAGGAGATTTTTTTTGTTTCTTTTATCGTTTGGAAGTTATTCGAGGGTACTAAGCGGCGATTGATGCGACCGCAAACGTTTTGTGTCAAAAAAAAAGTGTTAGACTTAATTTTTTAGGGTAAGTAGTATGGTGCATAAATAAAGATATCATTCATTATTGATTCTATAAAAAAAAATTTCGATAAATTGTTGTTTATATGCCGAAATTATGAACGTCCATTGACTGGCGCGATTTCCGAACCTCTTTCCAGTGAATGGACACGGGGAGAAGTTAGGAACATGGACATGGCACATTCTTTTTTTTTTTCTTATTTTTTGTGAATTAGAAAATTGTAAATTAATAGACAATGTATTAATAAATTATTTAAGGCTGTGCCAAAGAAATATTTAGAAGTTTATAGTTAATTTGAGACTGAGACTGGGGAAGCCAATGAGCTTGTTCTTCTGCTTTGTCAGTATTATTATTAACATTATTAATATTATTTAAGTAAAAAACCCTATGATGGTTATAATACAATATTTAACTCAAATGATTCAAAGAAATATTAAGTTATCGAGTTACTTTCCTAATATCTATGAACGATAGCTTGGATGACAAATACGTGTCCATTCACTGGTGTATCCGTCTTTTTGTGATTTTATCTTTGATTTCAGCGGTGTTAGACTTTAAAACAGTCTGCAATATATTTTGTCATAATCAAGATGATCTACTTTATCAAATGAACCGAGCCCGAAAGGTGTGCGTACAATATTTTTATTTTATGACTCTTTTAAAAACGCCCAGTCGCTTAATCGTCCATTCACTGGTGCATTCGCCCTAGACTCAAAACGGCGAATAACGGAAATTTGATTTAGTAATTTTTTTAGGGTGAATTGTGTCGTATAAATTTCATATGATTTAAAAATATCTAATTGTTACAAAAAATAATATTCAATGGTATTGGGAATATACAGATGGCTGTGGCCGTGATGATTGTCAATTGTTTTAATAAATCCGTTTTCATGGCGCATATGTGAAGAAAACAGATGAGTTATATGTTAGAATCGAATAATCATTACGAGAGAAAGTTTTAGCAGTTATGTTAATGATCTACTGGTTGCGATTGCAATACTTGGAAAAGCTGAGGCTCCGAAATATCAGATATACAACATAATACCCGTTCGTATTTCGATTGTACTACGTTTCATTTGGACAACAAAAAAAATGAAGATTCCGTTGGTCCCATTAATCTTCTCCGAGTAATGAAGAATCGGTAAGCACGTTGAAGTCTTAAGGGGAGGCTAAATACCGACAGTTTCACCTAAAAACTTTGATCCCATTTTTCTCCGAGATGACTAACTAAAATTGAATACAAATTTGATAGTCGCTGTAGAATATCTGAACGAAGGGCGCCCCGCTTTTTTTAAAAATAAAATCGGAAAAAAAATTGCAGAGTAGTTACCATGCGGAATCTATAATAATAAAGTTGTAAGTAATGATATTTCTGCTTCACAGCCGTCAAAAAGACGAGCGGGGCGCACTAGCCAGTAAATGAATACACAACTTGATACATGTTTGATAGCATTTCATGAAATGACGTCGGAGAAAAATAGTACGAAAAAATATGCGATAAATGTCGGTACACCATTAGAAAATCGCTTCACAAAGTCTCCCGAACGTTAGTTCACAAGATTCCGATGGAGGGCCCTGCCATCGATTTGTCCCTCACCGAATACTAACAAAGCGAACTAACGTTCGGAATACTTTGAGAAGCAATTCTTTAACCGTGTACCGACATTTATCGCATATTTTTTCGTCCCATTTTTCTCAGACGTCATTTCATGAAATGCTATCAAGCATGTATCAAAATGTGTACTCATTTACTGGCTAGTGCGCCCCGCTCGTCTATTTGACGGCTGTGAAGCAGAAATATCATTATTTACAACTTTATTATTATAGATTCCGCATGGTAACTACTCTGCAATTTTTTTTCCGATTTTATTTTTAATATAAGCGGGGCGCACTTCGTTCAGATATTCTGCAGCGACTATGAAATTTGTATTCAATTTTAATGAGTCATCTCGGAGAAAAATGGGATCAAAGTTTTTAGGTGAAACTGTCGGTATTTAACCTCCACTTAAAATAAATGTCTCGGGACAATATTTCTGCTTGCTATGATCGTTAATACTTCGCGTATACTTTTTATTTAAATTTGAGTATTAATCCGGTATTGCTCAGTCCACTACGAAACACTTGGAATACTTCAATTTTAATACTCTTCTGATACTTCGAAAATATCATTTTAATACTTTAATTTTTGCGCGGGGAAAGCGTGATTTTCGTGAATTTTTTAGAAAAAATTATGTGAATGGCATGGACGTAGAAAAGGGAGTTCTGACTCGTATCAAAGCCGCACTCGCCCGCTGCTCGTGCTCGAGCATTTACACATTCGTCAAGAGCTCCGTTTCTACGCCCTTGCCTTACAAATAACTATTACATATGGCTGTCTTATTTTTTACAGTTTTACGCATAGCTTTCTCTATATCAAAATTGATTCAACGATGTTGGCTTCCTCATAGAGAAAGGTATACGCATTTTGTGTTTTTAAAGGGGGGACAAATTTCGCGAAGTCCAATTTTTGTTATTCGTTGATTTGTGTCTATGTCTAACGTGTTTTCTCCCGTTAACTACGAATATCCAACTTATTTTACTCGGCGTTTCCGAGTAATAGTCGTTTTAAGGTAATCCTTGCGAATAGCGTTCACTTCGCATAAGTTTCAGAGAAATGAGAGACGAATTGTAAACACTTCTTGGCGGTATAGAAATCTGAAAAAAATCGAGCATATCAAAGGGACTGAAAATATTAATTTTTCATAATAATAATTTCAAAATGTTATTAACAAATTGATTAAAAACAAAATTTGTTCAACAAATCTCCCGGAAACATAACTTTTTAAAAAAGAAAATTATTCGTTCATTTTTCTGAATACGCATGAATTTTTTCAGATTTTTAAGTTCACTTTGAATTTTTTGACTTTCTACACGTTTTTCCCATATAACAAAACAAAAAAAATCAATGTGAATTTAAATATCTGAAAAAATTCATACGTATTCAGAAAAATGAACGAATCATTTTCATTACAAAAAAAAAGTTCGTTTTCCGGGAGATTTATTGAACAACTTTATTTGTCATCAGTCTGTTAATAACATTTGGAAATTAATATTATGCAAAATTAATCTTTTCAGCCCCTTTAATATGTTTGATTTCTTCAGATTTTAATGCCATACAGAAGTGTTTGCCATACAGAAGTGAATTGCCTCTCATTTCTCGGAGACTTACGCGAAGTGAACGCTATTCGCAAGGACAATCTTAAACGTTGCAAGTCTGTCACCCAAACCTGTCACCGTACAACTGTACGCCGATTAAAAATTGCATTTTTTCGACGCTTTAGACAATTCATATTACGCTGTTACTAAAATCTCGAAAACATTTTTTTTTTTTTTTTTTTTTTTTTTTAACGAAAAGACTACTTGTATGAGGAAACAAAATTGTCAATATGCAAATGCAAAAGCTCGTTATCGCGTGCGAGCGTTGAGAAGGTTTTGCAACCAATACACACGCATGCGTGCGTTTCCGCCGGCGCGAACGTAATACACAGTGGAAGTAAAGCGTTGGACCTATAAGGAAGAGTCAGTCAAGTTCAGGGACTTCCAGTTTCTCACAATCGGCCGCGGCTCAATAGCCGTTCGATCAGTCCGCGTCGCGCCGCGCAAACTGTGATTCTCCTCGTCGCCTGTCCCGAGAGAGAACGGGGGATGATGAAGCACACCGAGGTCCTGAAATAAACACGCGAGTGCCGGAGGCTCACTTCGAAACACATTGCTGCACGATCAGCTGACTCGTTTCATTTTGTAATCGTTACTCATTCATTTCTATCTGGAGGCCATACGTTTGTTCAGTAAAATCGACAAACCATTTCAATCGTACATTTCGCGCATGCGTTAATTGCTCACACTCGTGGCTCAAACTATTGCAGGGCATTGGTCTAAGGAATAATGTTTGCCGTCCAATCTGCCGGCCGTATACGAATTATTTATTGGCCACATTTTGGTGGAAAAAATGCCTCGCAACATAAATAAGAGCACCTGCAAGTGGGCAGCTCTTTGTTTCGTTCCGAGAAATTGTGTCAATTTATGTTTAATTAAATTAAATATCCTCGGTGTGCGCGACCCGGTCAACGAGTTTCTTCGCATAAGTTGAATATTGACTCTGTCAATATTCCAATCATGCCATGTAAACATAATATTTCGCGATAAGTTGCTAAATAAAAACAAGCCCAATTAATTGTATCCATTCATTGTGCATTGTCACGATGTTTTAACTGGAAAGTACTGTGTCGAATGAACATTTCGAGAATAAGCGTTAAATTTCGTCCTGACAAACTTCGATGTAAAAAACTTAACCCTCCAATAGGCAAATTACTTTTTTTTTTTTCTATGGAAATCGTATTCGGTACCGTATCGAGTAAATTAAAGATGAAAACTACACTGTAAACAAAAAAAAAAATTTGTTTGAAAATTATTGAACAGTATTGGAAGCTTTTATACATAAATCGCTTCTGAAATTTCAAATACATATGCGTTGCAATTCTACAGTAAAAGTATATTAATGTTCAATTAATGTAAATGATGTAAGGAAATTTCAATTCCGTGGAAATTAAATTTACAATTTTTTTTTTTTTTTTTTACACTGTTATTATCTCAAGTCAAACGTATGATATGCACAAGGAGTCCAACTTAATATCTAGTTCGAATCAACAAGAAATTAAGATAAAAAATCCTTATAAGGAATATCACTGTAGTGCTTTTAATTCGCTGGCGCGGTGTCCGCGCGATCTCTGGATTGTCCGGACTTGGTCTCGGAGTTCTCAAGGTCTGGCCCCCCCAAGTTCTCTGGACTTGGTAGCCGGGTTCTTGGGAGCTGATCCCCGGGGGATCTCGGTGTCTGTCTCTCTTTATGGGAGCGGGCCGATATACGCGAGATAGAAGGAAAACGACTGCTGACAAGTAGTTCTCGTCAAGCTGGAAGGGATGCTGCACGATGTGATCGCTATCGATTATCTCCTGCCGAGGCGACAGGGAAAGAGTGGAGTGAAGGAAAAATAAAATGCGCTGATGAGTCGCTCCCGCGGTGAGGACAGAGTGAAAGAGAATAAATTAAGGTGATGCTGGTCTGGCGCAGCTGCTCCACCAAAAACTCATTGGCCCTGCGTCACCGGTGATGTGGTACCTTGGCCTTGCCCTTGCACGGATGAGGCAAAATATACCCTCGTCAACTTACCTGCGGGCGTCCTCCCTTCCCGCGCCCTCTTCGTCGTTGTCGCCGCTCCGTTTCGTGGCTATTTCTGCTTTTTTTTCCTTCGCGGCTTTATACCTCTCACGCACGGATAGCCGCGACGGGATCGCGCCGTTTACCGCGCACTTACGTATTCGACTTACGTATTACGCGTACATGCACCGAGAGCAAGAGTCGGTACGTGAAGAGAGTGAAGTGACCAAGACGGGGCACATAAAAATACGTGCGTACGTAGAGAGCAGCCGTATGTACGCACCGCGGATGCCGCTTACGCTTCGTTACCTCCACCATTCCCATTTGCTCCTTTAATATATATCGGACGTATCGTAACTCTTTCACGTTCGCCACATCCAAAGCACTCGACTCCTTCGTTATTCTTGCTTTATTATTTTAACGACCCTTTCCATCTCGTTACAAACTTTTTCGGTCTCACCGTATTCTCCGGAGCCCGAACGCGAAGTACCAATCGAACGTCCGTGACGATAATAGCACCTGTCGATCCAACCATAATATCTCGAGGTAAAAGAATTCCCCGGTCCTCCATCACCCTGTCCACCGTACCTTTGCTGTTTTATACGCGGAAACCGGAATACGAAACAGGCACTCGAATTTTTTTTTTTTTTTTTTTTTTTTTTTTCGTAAGAGCTCGTTGCCCCGAAAAACAATCGACTTTTCGTCTTCCTGCCGTCAAGATAAGGAATTTTGTTGACCCCGTAGTACATCCGAAAGAAAAGGTTTGGCAATGTCAAACTAAGCTGCGGTTGCGGGTGGCGAAGAAAATACTTGGTCGATCGAAAGAAATGTTTAGTTAATTGAACGCATATTTAATAGTTTGACCTAATATTTTGTTGGCTCAACCAATAGTTACTTGAATTGAACAAAAATCTTTTTCAATCGACCAAATATTTCATACATTACTCGCAAACGCAGCTCAGTTGATATTAAGGTAGTCCTTCCGAATAGTGTTCACTTCGCATAAATTTCAGAGATATGCGAGGGAATTGCAGACACTTGTCAATGGTACAAAAATCTGAACAAAAATCAAGCATGTTAAAGGTGCTGAAAAGATTAATTTTACATAATAATAATTCCAAAGTGTTATTAAAAAATTGATGAAAAATAAAATTGTTCAACAAATCTTCCGTAAACGTAACTGTTTTTTTTTTTTTATGAAAATGATTCGTCCATTTTTGTGAATACGTATGAATTTTTTCAGATTTTTAAATTCACATTGAATTTTCATTTTTTTATATGGGAAAAATGTGTAGAAGGTCACGAAAATTCAAAGTGAATTTAAAAATCTGATAAAAATTCGTACGGCTTCAGAAAAATGAACAAAGCATTTTCATCTCAAAAAATAGTTAGCCTTCCGGAAAGTTTGTTGAACAAATCAATTTTTCATCAATTTCTCAATAACATTTTGGAATTATTATTGTGTAAAATTAATCTATTCAGCGTCTTAATATACTTGATTTTTTTCAGATTTTTATACCATTGAGAAGTGTCTGCAATTCCCTCTCATTTCTCTGAAACTTATGCGAAGTGAACAATTACCGCCATTAATCGCAATTTATACTAATAATAAATACGCTGTTAAAATATTTTGTTTGAAAATTAATGAACGGTATTGGAAGCTTTTTTTACATAAACTTTTTCTGAAATTTCAAATAAATATGCGTCGCAATTTTACAGTAAATTTTGTATTTATAATGGAAATTTTTATAAATTTCAGGCAAAGGATTTGTGATTTTAATATCTCGTATTTTAATTTTACAATAAAAGTACATTAATCCTCAATTAATGTAAGTAGCGTAAGCGAAGTTTCCATTCCCAGTACATTAAATTTATAATTTATTTTTACAGTGCAGAGTATACGTTAAATGCAAACGAGAAATTGACGGCATATTGTAGAGCGGTTTACTCTTGATTGATGCCGCAATGCGTATATTTTTTTTTATAAAGGGTTCCTTTTAACAATTGAAGATGACGGAAACTGGGCCGCTTACCTTGCCAAATCTTTTTTTCGGTGTAGAAAAAAAAAGAGACGATGAAGATCAGTCGTGTCGTCCGACCCGTCGAGTTTCCGGGAGTCAAACTATACTTACGACGTAAAAAAAAAAAAAAAAAAAAAAAAAAAAAAAAAAAAATAAATAAAAAAATGAAGTGCAGTAAAATGTTAATGGAGGGAACGAGATATATGGATAACGGTCAAGCGTAAACCGAAACCCGCCCGGAATCGATCTTCCGTGCGTCGTCGTTGAAAAACGATGGGATCTACGAGATCGATAAGCAATGAACTGAGCCCGAAGAATTGTAGTTGATGCATGTATTCGTGAATTGCCCGGTTTAAGCATGCATAATCGACCGACAAGTACGGTCAACGAAAAAGATCCGTATAGAAGGTTTGCCGTGCATTTTACTAGTCGAAGTATCGGAGAGGCGGATAGCAATCGCTTACCAATCTACGCGTATATAAGCTGGTCAGAGCAGCTAACCGTTTCAGTTGACCAAAAACACGCTCTTACGCCACGCACCGAACTTCCTCTTTGACCAATCTCCGTATCGTTGTCTCATCTTGCGGTTCGTTTGGGCTCGCCGATGACACAACAACGACAAGATTAGACTTTTTATTTCTCGCGTCTGTGTTGTCCAACAGTAATTCGTCGGCGCCGAAAAAGTTCGATCAGCGAATGAACGTTTACCTGTTTGCGTTTCGTCCTCGTGTCTTAGGATTTTCATTGCCAAAAAACGTTTCTTCGACAGTCGGCGGGAACTTTGAGACGCTTTGCAATTGTAATAATGGAATGAAACTGCAGATCGAGTGTCCAATCGGGAATCAAGGAGGGAACGATTCAACGAGAAGAGAGGACTAACCCGGCTCCGCTCGGTAACGAAGAGGAAACAGCTATAAAATGAACGGATGGTGGACAGCAGCAGCGGCCATCATACTGACATTGCTCGGTTACGTGGCCTTCTTCTGGAAGATCAACTGGGTCAGGGTGAGCATCGTCGAGGTCACTTTCGATCTGACTTCCCCTATATCGAGCCCCTTGCGATTGGGATTTTATGAGAAAATGGGACTTTGATTAAAGCATTTCGGGGGACGATGATATCGGCGACCTAGCACGATCACTGCCACGGATTGTGAAGCGGGCGCGGAAATCCGGTCGCTTTGCAGACAAATCCCTCTGGGCTCTCGCAATAAATTAACGTTTTCGCGTGTTGGCAAATTATTGCCAAAGTAGTTCGAGAAAAAAATGTCGTAAACTTTGAGAAAGCCGTCAAATAAATAACCGAATCGGACCTGAATAATTACACCCAGAAAAATAATTTATTTGACGGCCACCGTTTATTTGGTTTAAGTAATTTTTTTTTTTTTTTAATTAAGTAAATAATTACTGTAATGAAATAACTATTTATTTAAATCAAATAGATATTTCACCTAATCTAAATAAACGGTGGCCGTCAAATAAATTATTTTTTCGGGTGTATATGAGGCATTCTTTATCAACCGCGCCACTTTTTTTGGTCAATCTCTCAGATGCTTTTTAAACTTTGCCAGTTTGTCGTACTACTTGAGAGGATTTTTTTTAGATCTTTAAGAAGCACCTTTCAGGATTTCCGTTTTTTTTTTTTAATATCAGTATATCTCAGAAAATATTGGCCCCTCAAAAATTCGTGGGAACATTAACCTTTTTATTTTTCATTAACTTTTTAATGATGAGTCATAATTTTCCTGATACGGGAAAGTCCATTTTTTGTAAAAAAAAAATGAGTTAAAATAATTTTTTTCTTCTAAAAAACACACCTTCGATTCTGTTTTTGCAATTTTACACGATATTGAGCATTGTACGAAGATACTTGAAAAAAAAATCCCAAAGTGGTACCTGCGGTTCTACCGTTCTAAAAAAATAAACAAATAAAAAATTTAACTCATACAGATTCGCATAAGCTCGACGATTATTTGGATAACTGAAAGGGGTTTGCCCATAGTCGGTAAATTTGATTCACATCGTTGGGAAACTTGTTTTGAAATAGATAGAAACAGAGTAGGTTCTTTTTAAGAGGATTTCTTTTTTAATTTTTTATTTGTCTATTTTTTTAGTACGTACGAATGGGAGGCACCACTTTGAGATTTTTTTCTCGGAATCTTTATACAATGCTAAATAACCCGTAAAATGATGACCAGAATTGAAGTTGTGTTTTTAGTAGAAAAAAATTCTTTTAATTTTTTTTTTTTTTCACGAACCATGAACTTTCCCGTATCGGGAAAATTATTACTCTAATATCATTCAAAAGATGATGAAAAATAAAAAAGTTAATGTTCCTATGAATTTTTCGAATACCCAATATTTTCCGAGATATACTGATATATAAAAAAAAACGTTAATCCTGAAGGGTGCACTTTAAAAATCTAAAAAAAATAACAGAAGGGCCTCCCAAGTAGTACTACAAAGTGGCAAATTAAAAAAAAAAAAAAAAAACATCTGAGAGATCGACCGAAAAAAGTGGCCCACTTGATAAAGAATGCCTCATATATCGGGTTTGGGTAAAAACATATTATTCATGGAGTAAATTCTTCCTCGATCTTTAAGACTAACGTAAACACATATGGGAAAAATGACAATAGACGTTGCTACTTTTTATTACGGAAATGTATAAATCTGTTTATTAACTGGCTTATTCCAAAGCATCGCTAAGCGGCAGAGCCTTTTTAGATCGTAAAGTAGTTCAAAGATCTTTGGGACGCTTATTATCAGACGGCTGTAAACTTAACTTAGTTCACATTCATTCTATGTACTTCGTTCAACACAAAATTTGACTAAACAGAGACTAACTGGCGAACATGAACGGGCCCACTTTCATCGTATATACTTAAGGAGGTTGGAGCGAGCGGTGTTCATTTCGCGCTAAATTCGATAAATTCGGACAAGAATTGCAAACACTTCCCGATGTTATAAAAATCTGAAAAAATTCATACTTATTATAGACTCTGAAAAGACTAGTTTTGTGTAATAATAATTTCAAAATGTTATTAACAAATTGTTGAAAAAAAATTGTTTATCAAAATATGCGGTAACTCAACTTTTTTTTTTTATCAAAATGATTTGTTCATTTTTTTGAAAACATGAATGTTTTCAGATTTTTATCTTTATTTTGATTTTTCTTGTTTTTTTACATGGAAAAATGTTCTAAAAACAAAATAAAGATAAAAATCTGAAAAAAATCATACGTATTCCGAAAAATGAACGAATCATTTTCATAAAAAAAAAAGTTGAGTTGCCGCATATTTTGATGAACAATTTTTTTTTCAACAATTTGTTAATAACATTTTGAAATTATTATTATGCAAAATTAGTCTTTTCAGTGCCTATAATAAGTATGATTTTTTTCAGATTTTTATAACAATCGGGAAGCGTTTGCGATTCTTGTCCGAATTTATCGAATTTACACCGAAAAAAAGGTTTGGTAAGATCAAACAACATTTGTTTGAATCAACCTAATCCGGCGGTTGCGGGTAGCGAAGAAAATATTTAGTTAAGTTGACTACAAAGTTACATCGGCATCAAAAAAATCATTTCATTGTCCCAACTAAGAATATGTTTGATCGAACAGAATAGGCAATCATGTCGAAAAAAAAAAAAACAAATATCTAGTCACACAAAGGAAAAAAATATTTGGCCCAACTCAATTGGGAGTTGGGTCCCAGTATGGTTATTTACGTTATTTGTTACTAATTAATTTCACACATGGTTACATCGTGTTTTATATCGTGTTCAATTGTTATCAGTATATCGCTACTTATCAATACAACACAATTTTTACAAATAAAAATTTTATATATCCTAGCGGGGCTCGAACCCCGAACTTAACGCATCCTGACCTAAGACCTTACCACTACGCTACAATCGCTCATTGATATGTATAATTTTGAATCGGATATATAAGTTATTCTCCGTCATTAACTTAGATTCAACTTCGATGATTTTATACTGAAATATCGAAATAACTTGAAAGTTGTTTATTGTGGGTATAATATTTGTGAATTACTAAATTGACGTCTTGCCGAATCGAATAAAATTATTTTCAAGCTGCCAAATGTTCGTATATATACGGACACATCGAATCACATTTTTTTTCAAATTGACCAAATATACGTTCAACTCAAAATAATTTACCTTCTGTATGTTGACAGTATATACGATTGAATCGAAAAAAATGTTGTTGATTTAATGCAGTTTTGGTTCACTTCGAACCAATGTGGTAGTCACTTTAACTGCTACACGCAGTTGATTGACAACCACACCAGCTTTATTGTCTCAACAACGGTGTAGTCTATTCAAATTCGCCTGATTTGATTCAAACCAATTTTCCGTGACCGCAGCTGTGAGGTTGATATTACCAAACCTTTTTTTCGGTGTAGGCGAAATGAACACCACTCGCTCCAACCTGCTCCAACCTCTCGTCTCCACCGTGAGTGCGAATAACGTTATCTCTCTCGCTAATGTGTGGCGCAGTCACATGACTTTCGCCTCATCTTAAAGGGAGGCTAAATACGTATGAGTGTGAGAAAGATAGCTAAAATTTTGAATCCATTTTTCTCCGAAACAATTCTATGAAATGATAAACGTATTGAAAATGTTCACTCTGGATCTCCCGCACACATACATATTTAGCCGTCCCTTAAGGATGCTTCCACACGCACATTCCCAGTCAAAGGTGAGATTCAGTGAGAATTCGAACACTGCGCAATGGTATAAAAATCCGAAAAAAATCAACTGTATTAAAGGTGTCAACAACATTGATTTTGCATAATAATAATGTCGAAAATTGATTAACAAATTGCTAAACAAAAAAATTGTTCCACAAATAATCAGCAAATCTGTTTTTCTCTTATCAAATGAATGCATTGATTATCTAGAAGCCACATACGTTTTTTCATAATTTTATATCATTTTTTTAATTTTTCGTTTTTGAAATTTTTTTAAGGCCGCAACTACGGAACGTTTGGTGCAATGGCCTCGAAACTTTTTGTGTTCACTATATAAATCGTGATGCTAAAAGATATTCGGAATGCATTCATCTACATTGATTTTTAAAATTTTCAAAAACAAATTGTTTGAAATAATAGAAAAATCTGAAAAAATCTATATGAACTTTAAAGAATCAAGGAATTCATTTAAAATGAGACAATAAAAAGTCGTCAGATTTTTTTTTTATTAATTTTTCGAATGATCTGTTAATAACTTTTTGGCATTATTATTATGCAAAATCAAAAGTCTTGACGTACATAATACGGCTGATTTTTCTATTTATTTTTGACATGTCGTCTTCGTCGCCTCGAACTTTTGGGAATGTTCGTGTGATGCATGCTTAAGACTTTTTTCATGGTTAGTGGTCGAACGAAGAGTCTCATCGAAAACTGGCATGATCGCATGATCATTCCGACCGCGATATTTCCATACTCTTAACGCGTTCATCGAAATGAATCATGTTCCACCACTTTGTTGAATACAGCACTTGCAATGTTTATTATCACTTGTGCAATAACACTGCCGAAGTTACAAGTTACGAAGGTTCAAACCCCATTTTTTTTTAAATGTCCCTGCGTAACATTGTTGAATAACGTGGGTTGTTTTGATACTTGAGAATAAAGAAAAGAAAAGTTCCTTCAAGAAATACCATACGCAGGGCAATGTTCCCTGCACTGTTAAAAATATCATGAAATTTACAACACGTTTAATATACAAAGTTATATGAAATATACAACATCGGTATACGAAATTAGAATTCATATACATTGTATTTGAATTTTGATATTTTAATCTTAAATGCAATACCTGTATATTAAAAGTACCGATGATGGCATTGAAAATTACTACATCCGCATATGAAAATTATGTTATCATTACAAATATTATTCAATATTATTTTAAATATACCGATGACACAATATTCTTACATACGTGTCAATGAAATTTCATATACTGTATATGGGGCATTCCATACCGATCCGACCTACGTCGGACCCTCGACCTCTTCAATTCGGTTGATAATTTTTTATAATATTGTTCTAACTCGAAAAATCACTCAAAATTTGTTTTAATTTTCTTTTTTAATTTGCATTAATCACAATTTTTCAAAGGGAACATATTTTTAGCTATAATTAAAAATTCTGAAAAAATTCTGAAAAATCCTGTATTTGATATGAACATTTTTAAGCCTAAAGCGAAAGTCGCATCGCATTAGCTTCTATTTTTTTTTCTTTTTTTTTTAAATTATTTAAAATAATTTAAAGTTATATAAAAAAATAAAATAAATAGAAGCTAATGCGATACCACTTTCGCTCTAGGATTGAAAATATTCATATCTGATACAGAATTTTGAGGATTTTTTCAGATTTTTCATTTGTGCTAACAATATGCTCACTTAAAAAAAGAAAGCAAAGTTCGAAAAACATCTAGAAGCAAATGTTTCACCATTCTGGGTTTAGGCTTAAAAATTTTCATATCTAATACAGGATTTTTGGGAATTTTTTCAGATTTTTTAATTTGGGCTAACAATATGTTCACTTAAAAGAATTGTAATTAATGCAAATTAAAAAAAAAAATAAATAAAATGTTGAGTGATTTTTAGAGTTAGAACAATATTATAAAAAATTACCAACCGAATTGAAGCGGTCGAGGGTCCGACGTAGGTCGAATCGGTATGGAATGCCCCGTATGCATAAAACTTCATATACATTTTATGAATTTTCGAACAGACTCAATTTTCGCTTGTGCCAATATTATCTCAACGATCTTTCACTGTGAGGACAGGCGCGCGCAGACGACTGCGGCGTAACAATTTAATGTCGCTCGGTCGGAAAAATCATCACATAATTTTGTACACGACAAAAACAATACTACGACGAGAATTTTCTTTGCACTGCAAGAATATCAGGCAGAATGTTTTTTCTAGCATTGTGTAACATGCATAACGTGATCCGAAAAGCGACGCTGCTTTCAATCGATTAATATAAAATAAAATAACAGGTGTACGAATGAATTTTTTTTTTTAATTCATCGTCCGATATTTCGCTAAGAAAAGAGGACATCGAGTACTTCGTGAGTATTAAAATTGATTTGCGCGCGGTCATATTTCCTATTATAAAATTCTCGTTGTCAAGTGCCGTGGTGAAAATATTTCTCTGAATATCTCTGAATATATATCGAAAAATCTCGGAAAATTTCTCTGAAAAGTCCTCTGAAATTCTCTCACTTTTCGCATTTTTCAGATAAAGTCAAAGATTTTTTTGAATCTAAATATTTCTAATTGCTCTGATAATCGCTGATTTTTCCTGCTAACTTTTCCGAAAAACTATGAACTTTCTTGGTATTCTGAGCTTGTTTCTCTTCTATATGAGGCATTCCATCCAGTTTCGAACGGTCAAAATTTGTCCACTCCCAAAAATATTGAAATTTTGTTAAATGATGTAGTTATATACAAAGAATTAATGTAAATTTTTTCAGAATTTTTGGATCGCATTTTTTTGAGTTTTTCGAAATTTCAACATTTTCTAAGATTCGTTATATCTTGAAAGCATACGATTATACAGAAAAATGTTCGGAATAAAAAAGTTGCAGTTTTAGGTGACCTTTGATAAAAAAAAAATATTAATTTTTCCGAGTTAAAAAAATGACCATTTTTATCAAAAATATACAAAAATAATTTTTTTCGATCAGTATGTCATTTTCAATTTTTCCCTAAAAATTCCAGAAAATACTCTCAAATGTGTACAGTAGATACATATTTTTTTTTAGATGGCTCGATTACTTGTTCCGAAGCTATGCTTCGTTTTATGATCTTTTTTTTTTCAAGAAAAATCAATTGTTATGGAAAATTACTGTCTCAAATTATTTCTTTCAAATTTTTTAATAAAACCCCATCTACAATAATAATAATAATGCTTTGGAGCTTAATAGTTTTCAGTAGTCGGCCAATTTAGCACTGGGCAGTAGTTCAGTAGTTTATTAGTAGTTAACTACTGGATACTGCCAGTAGTAGTTTTCAGTAGTTCTTTTCGGTGAAGGATAATCACTCGTTCAAAAAAATAGAACGATTAAATTAATAATTCTCTGTCCTAACATTATATTTTTTTTTCTTATTGTAAACATTAATCATAATGTAAGAAAAAGTGAAACATAATCAGATCGTTTCAAGTTATTTATTTTTCCAGACTCGGTGAGGTACGAAGTCCGCGGGGGCGAATGTTTTTTGCATTTTAGAATCCCATCCGGTCCTGATATAACGCAATCCTGTTTTGGATCTTTAGTACAGCTTTCGCTTGCTTAAATCTCAATTCCAACATTTCTTTTTGAGCGTTGTAATCATCAGTACACGAATAGCGACCCGTGATAGCCGGTACATTCGCGGATTGAGGTGCCCATTCTTCTATTTTATCGATATTTTATGATTAAACTCCAAAACATAATTACTGCTATCGATATTTCTTACCTAAAAATGTGAGAAAAATTTGGAGAAGTATAATTTTCCATAACAACCGATCTTTAAAAAAAAAAAAAAAATCGTTAAAAATAAAACGAAGCATAACTACGGAACAAGTGATCGAGCCATTTAAAAAAATGTGTCTACTGTGCACATTTAAGAGTATTTTCTGGAATTTTTTGAGAAAAATTGAAAGTGACATACCGACCGAAAAAAAAAAAATTTTGTATATTTTTGAGAAAAATTGTCATTATTTCAACTCGGAAAATTCAAAAAATTTTTTTCTTTCAAAGGTCATCTAAAACTGCAACTTTTTTGTTCCGAACATTTTTCTGTATAATCGTATGCTTTCAAGATATAACGATTCTTAGAAAATGTTGAAATTTCGATAAACTCAAGAAAATGTGATCCAAAAATTCTGAAAAAATTTACATCAATTCTTTTTATGTAACTACATCGTTTGACAAAATTCCAATTTTTTTGGAAGTGGAAAACTTTTTGACCGTTCGAAACGGGATGGAATGCCTCATATTCAAAAGCTATTTTCCGAAAAAGTCAAATTTTCGCTGAATTTCTCATACAAAGTATACATAAATTATTGTTTACTGTTTAATGTTTGTACGAACACGAACACGAAAGTTTACTGTTCGTACGAATACCAGAAAGAGTAGATCCTTAGAGTGAACTCGTAAGTTCTCTGAAATTCCCTAAACCCACCTTATCTGAAAAAGAGTTTTTCGGAAAATATCGTGTAATCGTATTTCCTCTAAAAAAAAGTCTCTTGTACATACGAGTAACGGAATGGGTAGATTTTACAGACAACTCGTAAGTTTTCTGCAATTTTCTAAACATACATTACCCGAGAAAATGGCAGTTTTTCAGAAAATAATTTGCATTTTCTCTGAAAAAGTCTATTGTTCATTCGGGTAATAGAATGAGTAGATCTTAGAGAAAACTGGTAGTAAGTTATCTGAAATTCTCAAACTCAAATTATCCAAGAAAATCGGAGTTTGTCGAAAAATAAATTGCATTTTCTCTTAATAAGTCTGCCGTTCGCCTGAGTAACGGAAAGGATAAATTTTAGAGACAACTCGTATTTTCTTTTAACGTACTTTATCAGAAAAAATCAGAGGTATCCAGAATTTTTTTTTTTTTTGTTGAAAATATTCCGAATTTGTCTGATACATCGTGACTGCTGGAGGTTGTATGGAGAAAATGGCACAGATATTTAACATATAGCAGAGATAATTAAAGAAAAATCTCGGAAAATCGATGAAAATCACTGAAACTGTCCGTTTAAAGTTTTTCAGACAAATTGTCACAAAAATATTATCATCAGGGCATGAGTCATATACTCCCATAAATAGTCATTCACCGGTGCCTCGATTTTACTACGTTATCGAATAATGATGTAAGTATCGTTTTGTCTCAGGGACAAAGGCAAGACTCGAACTCTCAGAAAACTGCGGCTGGTTACGTGGGCACGAACTATCGTAAAATCGGAAAAATACCACCCGTTTATCCAAATGGTTGGTTCGCACTTCTAGAGAGTTGGCAATTAAAAAGGGAAGAAGTCAAGCACGTGGCTGCCCTTGGCGAAAACTTTGCAGTGTTCAGGTATGAGCCAAACAGATTACAATAACTTTCGACACCAGGTACCCGCACAAAAATCATATATGTGCAAAAATAATATATCCGATTTATAAAATATGTCGATGAAAAAACCTTTTGTGTATCACAGATATAGGGCATTCTGTATCAACCGGGCCAATTTTTTCGGTCGACCTCTCAGATGTTTTTTTAAATTTGCCACTTTGTAGTACTACTTGAGAGGAGCTTTTATGATTTTTTTTTTAGATTTCTAACGTGCACTCTTCAGGATTAACGTTTTCTTTTAAATATCAGTATATATCGGAAAATATTGGTCATTAAAAAAATTCTTAGGAACATTAACTTTATTATTTTTCATGAACTTTCGAATGATGTTAGAGTATAATTTTCCCGATACGGGAAAGTTCATGTTTCGTGAAAGAAAATTAAAAGAATTTTTTTCTACTAAAAACACACCTTCGATTCTAATCCCCATTTCACAGGATATTTGGCATTGTGTCAAGATACTGAAAAAGAAATCTCAAAGTGGTACCTGCCATTCGTATGTACTAAAAAAATAAACAAACAAAAAATTCAATAAGAAAACCTCTAAAAAAGAACCTACTCTATTCTATCTATTTCAAAACAAGTTTCCCAACGATGCGAATCAACTTTACCGACTACGGGCAAATCCCTTTCAGTTATCTAAATAATAGTCGACTTTATGCGAATCCGTATGAGTGAAATTTTTGTTTTGTTTATTTTTTTAGTACGGAAGAACCGCAGGTACCACTTTGGGATTTTTTTTTTAGAATCTCCGTAGAATGCTTAATATCGTGTGGAATTGCAAACAGAATCGAAGGTGTGTTTTTACACCGAAAAAAAGGTTTGGTATCATCAAACTAGGTTTGTTTGAATCAACCTAATTCGGCGGTTGCGGATGGCGAAGGAAATATTTAGTTAAGTTGACTACAAAGTTACATCAGCATCAAAAAAATCATTTCATTGTCCCAACTAAGAATATGTTTGATCGAACAGAACAGGTAATCATATCGAAAAAAAAAACTTTTTCTCGAAACAAATATCTAGTCACACAAAGGAAACAAATATTTGGCCCGACGCAATTTGGAGTTGGGTCCTAGTACGGTTATTTACGTTATTTGTTACCAATTAATTTCATACGTGGTTACATCGTGTTTTATATGTTCAATTGTTATCAGTATATCGCTACTTATCAATGTAACACAATTTTTACAATTAAAAATTTTATACACCTAGCGGGGCACGAACCCCGAACCTAACACATCCTGACTTAGTATCTTACCACTACGCTACAATCGCTCATTGACATGTCTAATTTTGAATCGGATATATAAGTTATTCTCCGCCATTAACTTAGATTCAACTTCGATGATTTGGTATTGAAATATCGAAATAACTTGAAAATTGTTTATTGTGGGTATAATATTTGTGAATTACTAAGTTGACGTCTTACCGAATCGAATAAAATTATTTTCAAGATGACAAATGTTCGCATATATACGAACATATCGAATGACATTTTTTTCAAATTGACCAAACATACGTTCAAGTCAAAATAATATACCTTCTGTACGGTAACAGTATATACCATTGAATCGAAAGAAAGTTGTTAATTTAATGCATTTTTGGTTCACTTTGAACCAACGTTGTAATCGCAGTAACTGCTATATGCAATTGACACAACCACACCAGTTGTATTGTTTCAACAACGTGGCAGTCTGTTTAAATGCGCCTGTATTGATTCAAACCAATTTTCCGTGACCGCAGCTGTGAGGTTGATATTACCAAACCTTTTTTTCGGTGTCGTAGAAAGAAATTATTTTAACTTCTTTTTTTTTACAAGAAATGGACTTTTCCGTTTCAGGAAAATTATGACTCTAAAATCATTCAAAAGTTGATGAAAAATAAAAAAGTTAATGTTCCTACGAATTTTTTGTGACTAATATTTTCTGAGAAATACTGATATTAAAAAAAAAACGGAAAACCTGAAGTGCTCTTTAAAAATCTTTAAAAAATCACAAAAAGACCTCTCAAGTCGTACTACAAACAGGTAAATTTTAAAAAACATCTGTGAGGTCGACCAAAAAAGTGGCCCAGTTGATAAAGAATTCCACATATATTGTTCGATAAATGTCACGTATACTTTTTCCGTTTAAGAATTGACTGCCATTTTGTATTCAAATGATTGATATGAATTTGTATTTGACAGAACCAAGACCGGCGAAGTTAGTATCCTAGATGCATACTGTCCGCATCTTGGGGCGAATATGGCAGAAGGGGGTACTGTAAAAGGCGATTGTCTCGAGTGCCCCTTTCACAGTTGGCTCTTTCGGGGCAAAGACGGTCAGTGTCAAAGCATTCCATACACAGAAAAAGGTAATTAACGCACCTACTATCACCTATTCCTTTCTTCGTCCCAGCGTCCCGAGCTTAAATTGTAAAAATAATTTATTTCTTGAAGTTATCACGAAGATACAGTAGAACCTCGATTAACCGGGTGCGGACCAACCGGGCGGTGGTTTAAGGTAGTATTTGCGCCCGCCAATCTTGAGTTTCAGAGAAAAATTTCGAACACTTCTCGATGGGATAAAAATCTGAAAAAATCAAGTGAATGGGAGGTGCTGCAGAAATTGCTTTTGTGAAATAATAATTGCACTTTGTTATTAACAAATTCAAGATAAAAATCATTATTTAACAAAGTACCCGGCAACTGAACTGTTTTATTCTATAAAAATGATTCGTTTGTTTTTCCGAACATGTATGAATTTTTTCAGAATTTTTTGTAATCTTTGAAAATTGCGGTTTTTCCCAACTTGAACATAGAATGCAAATAACAAAATGCAATTATTATTTCATAAAAACAATCTTTGCAGCACCTCCCATAAAATTGATTTTTTTTTTTCAGATTTTTATTCCATCGAGATTAACCTTGCCGAGCTTTGGTTATTTTTTTCTCTTCAATAAACTTTTTTATTCTTAATATACTTTTATAAATTAGTTGTTAAGTTTGTAAATAGCCTTACGCTACACCTATCCCTGGGCGGACTATACTAGTTTTATTTACATAAGTTGTTTGTCCACATTAAAATGAAAAGTCGACGAAAGTGACACCATTTTTTCAAATACGAGACTAAAAAAGCGCGATAACTACAACTACATACCAAAGTATTGTTAACCGTAAATGTAAAATCTCGTATGACTACGTTTTTCATAACACCGTACAACATAAAAACGCCTTATGACGAATGCGGATTATCCGTGTATTTCAATTATCCGTGTATTCGTCGGTCTCACCCGCCCGGATAATCGAGGGTCTACTGTAATCCCTTAACTTGGTTCTTTTTTGGTTGAATCATTTTTTTTGCTTTTTTCTCATACCTTGGCTTGTGAACGTTTTAGGCTTGTACCGTCAAGGACGTTGGATATGAATGTTTGACAAGAATCGATAAGGTGGTTCAAATCTTATATTATTTTCTAGTATCGCGAAAATTTCTACAAGTTGATAGGACATTGATAAATTAACTTTTCATGATACGTGAAATGAACTTTGGCAAAACAGTTAACAAAAAGGTCGCGATGTTACTTTCTGATATTTATATTTTTAATGTTTATGATATTCAATGACATCAATTCCACAAAATATTTAAGCCGTTATTAGTCTTAAGACGGTAAAATATTTATAAAAGTTACTTTCTCATTAAGGATCATTGTGAATAAAAGAAAATCCTGAAGAAGCAATGACCAAATTTGTAATGTCCAGTGGCTTTTTTGTTATCAATCCTCCTCGCAATAACATCGTCAAAAAGATGCAAATTGAATTTGGAGGTCGTTTCTTTATTTATTGTCATTCGCTGAGCTCTACGAGAAAGTCCCATTATGAATTTTGGCTTCTTCATAGAAAAAACTTCGTTCTAATAAAAAAATAAAAAAAAAAATAACAAATATCGCAATTTTTTTCGAAGTCAGAATAATTCTATAATGATAAAAAATTATTGTCCTTTTGGAATATTGACAAACTCAACGTCAAATATCCTTAGTAGTAACTTCACTTGTGTACGAAGTTTCAACTCGACCGCCCAACAACTGCGACAGTTATCCTCTCAATGGTCTTTTTTGTCTATTTTGTGTTGATTAAAAAAAAAAAAACTCAAAATCTATTTCACACCAAATTCAATAGCAAACAGTGCTCAGTATCTATTCGCGTGCCAATTTTCACCTCGACAGATTAACATTTGCTCAAATGAAATCTCCGACGGTAATTTGAAAATATGTTAAATTGAATAAAATTTGAACCACATTTACAAAGTCTTATTAAATCCAGCTCCAAACATCCTCGGTAGTAGAACGACTCGTATAAAACATTTTAAGCAGACAGCTCGTAAATCGCGCGGTCGAAACCGAGCAGAAATGGTTTAAAAAAAATCCCTTTGCCGTTTAGAGCCAAATACAATACTCAGGAATGAAAAAAGTGAATCTACATTCTAGTTGTGCCAACCGTAGCGAAGACGAAAGCATGGGAGTGTTGCGAAGTTAATGATATAATCTTCGTGTGGTATCACGCGGAATCGGCGGTTCCGTACTGGCGACCTCAGCCCCTGGAGCATATTTCCAATGGAACTTGGTGGAATCAGGGTCGAAATGAATTTCTTGTCAACAGTCACATACAGGTGTGTATAATTATTTCCCGATAATTCGCCGGCTCGCGCCAATCCCAATAATCCAATAATAATTCATGAAGCCACATCATTTCGCCGAAACTACAGTGGGCCAAATCGTCGTATGGCTGAATGTCATGGGTCCGAATGCGCTTCATTCGAATAGTCAAACATCCGAAATTCCATTTTTCCGAATCGTCGAATTGCCAAATCGTTACTTTTTCCGAATTGGCAGATTT
The DNA here is from genome assembly GCA_963922035.1 of Amblyjoppa proteus. NCBI lineage: Eukaryota > Metazoa > Arthropoda > Insecta > Hymenoptera > Ichneumonidae > Amblyjoppa > Amblyjoppa proteus. Next base: position 24,825,149 of record OY998232.1, read on the forward strand.
CCGAAAGTTCATTACTCCGAATCTTCATTTTCGTGAACGTTACTCGGGGCGGGATTAAACACCCGAATGTTGAAACTTCGAAGATGCAAAAGCCCGAATCGAAATATCTCACTCGATACATTTTACGACAGGTCAATCCACCGAAAGTCTAAATAATCAATAGAAATAATCGTATGATGATCATGGCTACGGTGGAAAAATAATATGAAATTAAATTCCCAGAAGAGACCAAGTTTCCAAAGGTATGAGGCAACTCCACGCTTATTTCCCAACAAACTATAATTTCGATATTCGAAAACGAGACGGTTCAATACTCAGAAAAATGTACAAATTTGCTATTGAATTTGAGGCACACCCAGAAAAAAAGTTTATTAATCGTCAATAAAACCGGATATTAGAATATTTCTATTTGAATTAATTAAATTTTTATTTGACTCAAGGATATTTTTACTTGATTCAAGTATATGCGATATTTAACTCTAATAAAATTTATTAGATTTCAATAAAACTCTATTCAGCCCATATTTAAATAAGCAATTTTATTTGGTTTCAATAAATTTTTTTTCTGGGTGCATAAGTCACATTTCTGAAGCCTGAATTCCCGAAATTTAGTTCAAAGAACGATCACATACACGAAATTCGGATTTCGAAAAGATTCAATTTAGTAATTCAAAGACTCCGTAAGTCAATTCATCGAACTACAAAATTTCCAAAAGTACACCCTCCGAGTGGTTAAATTTTCGAATGCAGATTTCTCGGATAGGGCAAATCCCCGAATTTGTACACTATAATTGAAAAAGCTTTTCCTACCGCTGTTAAGAAACGTATACGGGGCGAAACCGTGTTCGGATTTTTTACCTTTCGAATTTTTACTATCCGGATTTTGAACCTTTCCGAGTATTTCTTTTGTAGTTCTAAATGTTCGGGTTTTCACGTTCAGCAGATTTAAGTTTTCGATTTTCTGACATCTTGTACTTCCAGTTTGTTGATTAAAAGATCTCTCGTATTTTTACACTGTCTGATAATTTATTTCGAGTTCTATGTACTTACACTTACTCTTCACCCAGAAAAATAATTTATTTGACGACCACCGTTTATTTAGATCAAATAAAATATTTATTTGATTTAAATAAATATTTGTTTCATTAAAGTAACTATTTACTTAATTTAAATAAATATTTATTTAAATCAAATAAATATTTTACTTAATTTAAATAAACAGTGACCGTGAAATAAATTATTTTTCTGGGTGTTTGTTCGTAGTATTCAATTTTCGAACAATTGGCTATTCGTGTTTGGAGTTTTAAGCTTTCTGATAATTAAAATTCGATTTTTGTTGCCGTAGCTATTATTTATTGTCGGTTAACTTTACAATCGGTTTGTCGGGATGCCTGGAATTTATTCTTTCATGTTTTTTAAATGCGAAACATTGACTTTTCTGTTTTAAAAATATCGGTAATCAGGATTTCCCGATTATTTCAAGTAGTATGAAAAAAAAAAAAAAATCGCGAATGAGGACCGTCTGAATATTCAGCATTTGGGACTTCTACCCCGCCCCGAATATTCTATGGTCAGAATACTCTGACCATCTGCTATTATATCTGTTTACTGCAGGGGATAAAATCGCAGAAATTCAATACGAGTCGATTTGGATAAAAGACTTGTCGGATAAATTACTTTTCGGATAAATACTATTCGTAAGAATAATGATTCGGTGACTTGACGTTTCGAAATTTAACGATTAAGGGAAATGAAATTCCGTGAAATTAGTATTCGGAAAAATGACGATTCGAAGGAACAACGTTCGGCCAATGGCTATTTCCGAAGAGTAACGTTCGCGCAAATGAAGATTCGGAATAATAAAGTTTCGGTAATTCGACGATTCGGACAAATAAAGATTCTGCATAATAACGTTTCGGAGGTTCGACTATTCGGATGAAGTGCATTCAGCCCCATGATTTTCAGCTATACGGCGATTAAACCGGTTGTAGTTGGCAAAATGATGTAGCTCCTATTTCACTTGTCGATTGATCGATTCCGTTTTTAGGAGATACCGGAGAACGGGGCGGACTGGGCTCATCTTAGCGCCGTTCACGGACCGGCGATGTTTTTCAATGACTTTTTGCCGGGTTTCATGAGGCACTGTTGGACCGAAGCAACTTGGGTTCCGCGAACTTCGCCCAAGGCTGAATCGGACCCCGACGATGGTACATCAAAATTCAACAAGCCAACGACAAATTCGGAAATCAACGAGGGAAACGATTACCACCAAAGCGAAACGCACAGAGCCACGATGACGTTGCATCACGCTATCGTGCTACTGGAGCAATTCTCCTTTTTACAATTGGACGTAACTGCCGAGCAGATAGGACCCGGATACGTCGAGCTAATGATACACACTTCCTTCGGTCCCATGTGTATCCTGCAAACGGTAACACCCATCGAACCGTTGCTTCAGCGCGTAACTCACGTAATGTTTTCACCGCCGTTCCTTGGACCTTACGCCAAAATTATTCTACTCGGGGAATCCATAATGTTCGAGCGTGACCTCGCTGTATGGAATCATAAGAAATTTCAAAAGAATCCCATACTTGTCACCGAAGATTCGACGATTCGCATATATCGTAAATGGTACAAGCAATTTTACTCCGAAAACAGTCCGAAGTATCAGAATTCATCGATGCTCGAATTCTGAAATTATCGAGTCATTGATGATTGTAAAATGTACAATAATTTCTATCGACTGTGTGCGAGAATCAATCATGCGGGCATCGAAATATGAGGACAATTTTATATAGAGAACCGTCGGTTATCCGAGTTAACGTGGAGAAAGCGTACTTTCAATAAGTGGAATATCGGATGATGCAAAAACTGTAGACCATTATGAAGTGCATAGCACGTAGACATAAATGTTTCATACGTCCCGTAGCAGGTCAAACGACCATTGAAAACGACCGCGAGACGACATAAAAAATGACCGGTCGTTTTGTGCCGTTTTGGCGAACACTGTGCGACCAAAACAACGATAGGTTTTTAGGTATCGTCTTGGTCGTATTTTTTTAATGACCTAAAAAACGAACGGAACATGAGTGACACACGTTGCAATAGACGTTACCTCGGTCGTTTTTGGGTCGTTAACGGAAAAGACGACCAAATCTAAAACAGAAAAATGGTCGTTTTATTGGCTGTTTACAACCAATTGTGCCGTTTTGTGCCGTCAAAACGGCACAAAACGACCCGTCGTTTTTTTGGTCGTATAGTGGTCGCTTGACTTGCTAGGGTCGTATCCAAGTTTTCTCGTCTTACACGAGAAAACTTGGATAAGACGTATGAAACATCTATGTCTACGTGCTGTGCACTTCAACCCAACCCTACATCTCAATTAATGCGGAACGCACGAGTTTTCTGCATTTGATAACACGGAGACTCGGTTAATCGACGGCCGGATAAACGAGGTCACACACTAAAGTGCAAATGCTATTTGCACATTGCTTCCTCATTTTGTACAGTCCTTCACAAGGCTCCCCGTACAAAAAACTTCATCGACCAATTTTGACTTCCTCATAGAGAAAGCTTTGTTGAAAACTGTAAAATATTAGACAGCAATGTCCAAATTACATTCGCAATTATATTTGCTGATATTTGGTAACGTGTTTGAATCGAAAACACCTACTTCGTGTCAAATTTCAGCTCGATAGCTTAATATTTGTCTTAATGATTATGTTTTGTAAAATAAAATAAACCATAATTCATATTCTCATAGAATTTAAAGGCCCGTCGAATTCTCGTCAAACTTAATATCAAGCGGTGTTAAGCGTTAATTCATTTGCGTCGCAAATTTTATTTCGACGGCTCGCTGTTTCCTCGAGATTGAGCATTTTTATAAGGGAATTTCTAAAAAAATAAGCAATTATAATCTCATAGAATCTGTATGCTTCTCGATAGATGCGTTATACTTGGTTGCAAATTTTGGGCTGTTGCTTGAAATGTTCGAAAGTCGAAGCGTCAACAGACATATCTTAATGAATTCGAAATCTAATTGAAACTGAAAATAAGCATACATTTTTAAGAAAATGATGACGAATGAAGGAAGTAACTGTTTAACTGGTGGACCAAAATTCAATTCGCTTGATCAAGACATTCTGGAATTATAGATATTACAATTTGCAAATCCATCACATACACACAGTCACGTGCATCCACCGCACACATACTCGGGTTCCAGTTCAAAACCGCATTTATCGACGTTTTAAACTGTTATAAGTACTCCAACACTAAAACTTTTTTTTACGCTAACTTTTACGCTTACTTTATGAGTAAGCAAAACAATTTTTTCGCCAAAAATACTGCACTGATAAATACGTAGGCATATGTACAAATAGATTTGACATAATTTCATATAAAATATACCAAATACTCATGCGTATACCGGTGTACTGAAACATTTTCAAAATTTCGAACATTTTTGACACTTCACGTACGGAACCCTCAAGCCGAGAAAAACGCCAACAATGACGGATAGAGTTAAAAAGTATTATTTAGAGTTGTTGCGATATAAGTGATAATCTGCAGATACCGCGGCAATATCCACTATATACATTGAACTTCGTACGTAAAAAGTTAACAGCACGTTTAACATAACGATCATTTTAATATCATGTCTCGAAATCATGCATTAAATTTACTTACACAATTACAATGCAATTACTATAAAAAAAAAATTGTAAAAATTGAATGCAATGGTACTCGTAAAATCGGCCGATAAAAATTTCAAATTTGGAAATTATCTGAAGCAGCGAGCACGATAGTATATATGCATGGAAACTTTTGCAAATGGACAGTATTATTTACAAAGGTATCTCTTAGACTATGTTAAATCTCGATGGCTAAACTGTGTCGACAGTTTTTCCTTTGCACAACATCATTCTTTGTATGTAACATATAATAGAACTTTTTTTTAAACATGTCAAGTCGGCCGATCCACTGTAAATACGTAGGATTAAATATACTTTAGAATTCGTTAAGGAATCTCTCATATGGTATACGGAAAAATGGTTACTCCCTCACTCAAATATTTGTGACGAATAAGTATCGATTGGTCCTTTTATTTACCAAAACAATAGTTATATAATATTAATAATTATTATTATTAAACCTAGCCAGGCCACTTGTTGCGGTATTGCACTCCAATCCAATGGTGGCTTTGAGAACCAGATATTTTGGGTTCCCATTAATCTTCCGATTGTACACATATTTTTAGAATTAAAAGCAACCTAATCAGAACGGCAGAGTTCACATCTTCGAAAAATATTTGTTGAGAAAATTGACGAAAACCCGTGGCTGCCTAGTATCGGTACGATCCACATAGACCAGCTAGGATTTACAATAATAATAATTGTGCTTGTGCAGTTTATATCCATACGCGCGGACACATTTATATATACATCAAAGTTTCTCCTCTACGTGTATACTCCTCTTCTTTACAGATATACATTATGTAAATTATCACAGAGTACGCTTTGCTCTCTACGGTTTCGTTACGTACGTTATTCATGCCACTGCTTGAAAATTCATTCAACCACGTGCACCTGAAAATTCTATTGAAACTCAACTAATCGAACGACTTCAATACTGTTATCTCCGATCGTGCCCTTTTTTCTTTATCTTTACTTAATAGTTGCTGTTTCAAGCTGCCATGTTGTAATCACGCAATAACGATTTTACTGGAATCAAATTGTGGAGCGAAAGTCTCGGGAATTTTCCTTTAAAGAAATCCGCCGCCTGCTAGTAAGCCTTTGTTGATAATCCCGCGGATGTAGAGGCATTGAGACAATGTTAAGGATGCATCACACGTACATTCCCAGTCATAAGTGAGATTCAGTGAGAATTCGAACACTTCCTAATGGTATAAAAATCTGAAACAAATCAACTGTATTAATGGTGCCAACAACAATAATTTTGCATAATAATAATGTGAAAATGTTATTAACAAATTGCTAAAAAAAATTGTTCAACAAATAATCAGTAAACCTTTTTTTTTTCCTCTTTTTAAATGAATTCACTAATATTCTAGAAGCCACATAAATTTTTTCAGAATTTTCTATCATTTTTGAATTTTCCATTTTTGAATTTTTTTAAGGCCTTGACTACGGAATGGTTGGCGCAATGGCCATATTTTTTGCCACTTTTTTAATTTTCGAATTTTGTTTTTTTTTTTTTTTTTTAAATAGAAAATTCCGAAAAAATTCATATGAATCCCAAAAAATCAAGGTATTCACTTAAAATGAGAAATTAAAAAGTTATCTAAAGTCTTTAAATAATTCATTTTTTGGAGTCATTTGTCAATAACTTTTTGGTATTATTAATATGCAAAATCAAAGGTCTTGGCATACATAATGCTTCGAATTTTTGGCATGTCGCGAAGTACTGAAATTTTGATCGCATTAAACTTTTGGTTGGGAATGTATGTGTGATGAATCCTTAAGCCCTTCCCCCACTGAAGAAGAATCTGCAATTTTTAAGTTAACAGAAGAGGTCGCCACGAAAGAAAGAAAATTGCTATTTCTTTTTTAGCAGTGGTCTCTCTAGCAGATTCAAAGTTTCACAAAAAGTCAAATACAATGTGTTCATCGTAGTAAACAAAAAAAAAACTGACTGCGCACAGTCATATTCTTACTGCATAACAAAATTCTTGTAGCTGCGCATCGAACGTAATTTCTTACGTAAAGAGGATACGAGGTCCGTCGGTTGAATAACAATGGATATGTCACGGCCGACAGCGCGAAAACGCTCGCAAGCTCCACCGTCAAAGATGTTCAAAGGCTTGCCGTTGATTTCCGTGAGAGTCCACGTTGTGTTGGAGCCGGCAGGAGCCGTCGGATCGGTCGCTACGGCGAGAGGTGGTAAACCAAGGCTCAGCGCAACGCCCGACACTCCGGATACTTCGTTGCCGTTGACCTCGAGACCAAAATCTTCGGTATCGTTTCGCTTCGTTAAGGTCACGGCACGCGCGTACGGCAGTCGCCGGACAATCACCTCGACCTACGCAGATCGAAAAGAAATCTCGTTTGAATCGGACGCGACACAAATTTTTTTCTGCGATTACGCACGTGGTTGTGAGATTACTTACACGCGGCGTTGTGCAACCTTTTAATATGTCCCTGATTGCTAAGGCTCCCGGAGGCGTCACGCCAGCTACACTGAGCACCAGATCGCCGACGTGCAGGACATTGTAGAGTAGCGGATGCTCGCGCTGCTTCCAGCCCGCAACCCTAATTACACACAGCAATTTTGTTTTTAATCATTTGTCCTACTACACGGCACTGCTTCCAGTCCGCAAACCTAATTACACCCAGGAATTTTGTTTCTAATAATTTATCCTAATACACGGAGAAAAAACAATTGTTGGGACAAGTAGAATTTTGTTGCCATAACTGATTTACCTGGTTAACATTGGGACAATAAAATATTTTGCTGGGGCAACAAATATTTTGCTGTGATGGCAAATATTTTGCCGTAGCAACCAAGTAGTTTTTCTGCCACAATAAATTATTAACGAAATACATTTTGTTAGAGAAACACAACTATTTTTCTCCGTGTATTACATTTTTTATGTAAGGATGTCCCAATGTTTATACTCAGCGAAATATATATTTTCAAATCGCTCCCTAATAATTTTTATTTATTTGCGAAGCTTCTTCTGTGAGAAAACTTCTCCTGTATTTTTTGCAGCTTCATAGAGGAAGCTTTATGAAAAAAGAGAAATTATAGGGAATTCATTGTACATCTTTGACGCCTTTAATATCGTCACAGCTCGAAGCTATTCCCGAGGAAAGTCAATCTCATAAGAAACATAGGAAACAATGAAAACAAACAAATAAAATTTTTATGAAACCTGGTGAAAATATTTCTCTGAATATCTCTGAAAATATATGTGAAAAGTCCTCTGAATTTCTCTCACTTTTCGCACTTTTCAGAGAAAGTCAAAGATTTTTCTGAATCAAAATATCTTTAATTGTTCTAAAAATCTCTGATTTTGCCTGTCGAATTCTTTGAAAAACCATGAACTCTGTTAACATTCTAAGACTGTTTCTCTTCTATATTCAAAAACTATGTTCTAAAAAAGTAAAATTTTCGCTGAATTTCTCACACAAAGTATACATAAGTTATTGTTTACTGTTTACTGTTCGTACGAATAACAGAAAGTGCAGATCTTAGAGTGAACTCGTAAGTTCTCCAAAATTCTCTAAACATACATTAACTGAGAAAATTGCAGTTTTTCAAAAAATAAATCGTATTTGATCTGATAAAGTCTATTGTTAATTCCAATAACGGAATGAGCAGATCTTGGAGAAAACTCGTATTTTCTTTTAACGTACTTTATCGGACAAAATCAGAGGTATCCAACATTTTTTGGAAAATACTCTGAATTTCTCTGGTATATTATGACTGCTGGAGATTGTGCAGAGAAAATGGCAGAGATATTTAACATATAGCAGAGAAAATCAGAGAAAAATCTCGGAAAATCGATGAAAATCACTGAAACGGTCCGTTTAGAGTTTTTCAGATAAATTGTCAGAGAAACATTTTCACCAGAGAAGCAATCTGTAAATTGTCCTCGGGAATAGCTTCGAGCTATGTGACGATTTTGAATTTCTTGAAAATTCTCTGTTCTAGCTCTAACTTGCGTACAGTTTGAGCTGTTATCCTAAAACTGCACACAAATATACTATTTTAATCGAAGACTTTTGTTTTAATAGGCAAAATAAGCTTTTTATAAGAGGAAAAATTTGATCAGTAATCAAAATTGGCGCATATTGAGGCTACCGGCCGGGATAGTTTCTCCTTTACGGTAAAATGACGGAATATGTCCGATGCTCGAATACGAAAAAATGTAGAGGAAGAACAGTTCATCGATCTTTGTCTCATATCTAGCTTGCCGCCGCTTTCCCTCGTTGTCGAATTTATAGCAGCGACGATTTCATTCAGAGGTAGCAAAAGGGAAGGAGTCGTTTGTTTCCTCACCGGGCAGGTAACGAACCTTGAGAAGGGGCCGAATTGGACTTACGCGGACGTCATTTTCGGAAATACGCAGGTCCTTTAAGCTGGCGAACCGAAAATTAGCTAGCGTAATTTAATACATACCAAAGTTAGGTGCTTTTTAGGTGCAAATTAGGTGCCGAATTAAAAAATTAGGTGCTCTTTTGGTTTTGCCGGAAAATGATTTTTTTTGAGGACCGCTGGCTTGACGTAAAGCTAGCGGTCCTATGATTTTAAAAAATTAGAAAAAAAATTAGCGTCACATAAAAATAAGGTGCTCTTTAAGTGCTTTCGATATATGCCAGACTTGAATTTGTTGCTTCATTCTAGCGTCGAAAAAAACTAACTTTCATTCGAAACAAAGCTAGTCATTATCGCTTTTAAAAAGATTGGTCTTTTCGCCGCTAGAATAAAGCACCAAATTCAAGCGTGACATATATCGGCAGCACCTAATAAGCACCTAACTTTGGCAGGTAGTTAAATTTTTTTAGAATTTATTGCGCTAAGATTTCCGTTATCTGCACGTCATGCTAGCGGTCCCTGGTGAAACCATTTTTTTTCTTGAACCGAAAGAAGGTTATAACTCATCCTTTTTGTCAGAGGGCACAACGATATTGTAACTTTTGTGCACTGATCGTTATTACCTTTGACGAATCGAGTAAGTTATAAGATTTTGTCAATTCTCGAAAAAAATAATTTCACCAGGGACCGCTAGCGTGACGTGCAGATAACGGAAATCTTAGCGCAATAAATTCTAAAAAAATTTAACTACCTCCCAAAGTTAGGTGCTTATTAGGTGCTGCCGATATATGTCACGCTTGAATTTGGTGCTTTATTCTAGCGGCGAAAAGACCAATCTTTTTAAAAGCGATAATGACTAGCTTTGTTTCAAATGAAAGTTAGTTTTTTTCGACGCTAGAATGAAGCAACAAATTCAAGTCTGGCATATATCGAAAGCACTTAAAGAGCACCTTATTTTTATGTGACGCTAATTTTTTTTCTAATTTTTTAAAATCATAGGACCGCTAGCTTTACGTCAAGCCAGCGGTCCTCAAAACAATCATTTTCCGGCAAAACCAAAAGAGCACCTAATTTTTTAATTCGGCACCTAATTTGCACCTAAAAAGCACCTAACTTTGGTATGTATTAAATTACGCTAGCTAATTTTCGGTTCGCCAGCTTAAAGGACCTGAAATACGCGGTTGTTCGGAACTATGCGGTTGGGAGAAACGCGGTCGTATACTGCACATCCCGTGCCGTTTAACAGTTAAACGTTATTCTAAACCATCGATATAGTTAACATGCAGTACATAATCATTATTGATTGTTTAACAGTTAAACGTTATTCTCAACCATAGATATAGTCAACATGCAGTCAATAATCATTATTGGTTGTTTAACAGTTAAACGTTATTCTAAACCATCGATATAGTTAACATGCAATACATAATCATTATTGATTGTTTAACAGTTAAACGTTATCCATTGGTCTTACCAGACGGCACCGTAGGTATCGACAAACGCAATGCTATCCTTGCAATCGCGTCTGCCCAATAGCAATCGAACTCCGGCAGGATGAGCCATTTCCCGTCGCAATTGAAAGACCTGTTGTTCCCTGAGAGTGAGTTGCCTCCGCATATTTGAGATCGCCGCGCCGCCGATTCGGGTTTCCGTTCCGGTTCGTGGATGCTGAAATCTGCTCTCGGAGCTGCCTGTCGGACTGCTTCGATACTCCATAAGAGCGGCGTATCGCTCGTTCGACGTCTCACCGCTCTGGCCAAGATCTCGCGCGGCCCGAGCCGAATCCCCGGTCGGAGAGTACGAAGATGCCATGAAGATGCTCTCGTAACTCGAGTCACCGGTCATATCGTCACTAGTAGCGACCGCTGGAAGGATTCTTGGACTGGGGGTAGAGAGAGGCGCCGCTCGCTGCACTTGGCCCTGGATAGGCCTTGCCGATCTTCTGTCTTCCAGGGAAATATCATCGAACGTGAAAACCATTGGGGCTGTATCTGCGCTCGTTCCCGGCTCAGGACCGGGACTCGAAGCACTCGACGTATTCGACGCGCTGACCGCAGTTGCGATATTGCTGCTATTATTCGACGTATTTGCGACACTGCTCGCCGGCGGGGAATTACTGGCACCTGGCGCTGCCGGTGAACTTTGTGGAGACGTCGTCGAACTGGAAATGAATGTTCATAAATAACATAAGCAACTGTATGTTCATAAATAACAGTAGATGGAGTTTGGGAGATGCGCTTCAATTAGCAGATCTGTCACGTAAAACATTATCACTGCTGAGAGCTTGCACATTAGTTTAAAATCATATCCATAAAAATTAGGATCTTTGCTGCCAAAATATAAAGGCTTCAGGCGAAGTGAAATAAACTCAGTTCGTATCAAAAACTGTAATTAATTTTTTTTTTTTTTTTATAGTGTGAATTATTGTGCGCACGGTAATTTCACACTGGGCGCAAATATTCATTTTTTCCAAAAAATTAATATCATTGTGAAAAAAGTTCATTAGAAAATTGCAACTATCTCTCTCGCCCTCACAGATGTTTCACTTAGCTTTGAGCAAACTTTGAGTCACGTAACTACAATTACTGGAGTATAATGACGCATTTCATTGATGATAATGATGATCAATATATCGAAATTCGCTTGTTTTGGTTGGTAATGTGACGTTTGAAAAAATTGTCAATAAAATGGTGGAATATGGTCGGAAAATGAAAACGTAAGTAAAAAAAGTTTAAAAAATATTACAAACGAAATAGTCAAAAATTGTGAAATCTACGATAATAATTTTAATCTGGGTTTCTCACAAAACTTTTGAATGTTCCGCCTCGAGCTCATTATGTTGCTTGAAGTGAGTGAACTTCTTCGCTCATTCAGGAATGCCAAACATTGTTGCCTTTGCCAACAGAATATCTCTCAATGACTACTTCAATAAATTGACAGTCCCCGTTCTTGTCTCGTCACTTGTCGTATTACAGTTATTGAAAATTACGGCTAAATTCATAAATGACTGCTCGATACATAGCTGATTCAAAACAGCTCGATACATAGCTGATTCAAAAGTGCTCCATACATAGCTGATTCAAAATACCGTGACGAAGTATTTTCATGAAACGTTATGTCACCAATAAAGATTATAACCGATCTGTATTTTTATATCCCCAATGTTGTTGGATGTTAAGGCTGTTCTGCATACGCAATCTTGCAAGGTAAATGCCGGGTATGATTAATTCTAAGCATATTCCTAGTCGGAACCTGCTTCCGATTTCTCACTGTGTGATAATCTTATTTTTGTACATTTTTTTTAGTGGACCAACGATAAGATCCATGTTTCACTCATTACACATTTTTAACAGTCGAGGGCTTGTTTTTAGCTCATTGCACTGTGATACTAATTTTTTGTATGGCTAGCTGAGTGTAAGTCTGTCTGTGAACTAATCGATCGGTTTTTAGAATTTGATATAATTTTTTTTTTTACATGTCAACCATTATTTTCCAATTGTTAATAATTTTTTTCCTAACGCATGCACGTAAAATCCCGCTTTCAGTTCCTATGAAATGTGCTCGGAAAGGCACTGTTTCGCATCGCGTGAGGAAAAAATATTGCGCATGCGTATGAACCTAATGTGATATTTTTTCCGGTACTAGTGCAGAAACGTGCCTTTGTACGCACACTTCCCACAAAAGAAAAGTATGATTTTCGTGATTCGTTAGGAAAAATAGATAATGAAGTTTTTACTCGTGCAAATACCGTCACAGGAGTCAAGAACTTCCGTTTCTACACCCTTACCATACAAATAACTATTTTCACATTAAAGCTAAATTACCCGAATAGATTGATGCATTATTTCGAAATTCAATACAGAAACTACATTTTATATGGGGAACCCACACAGAGGAAATTTTGTAGCGATTCAAAATTTCTTTGAAAAGTTATTGTGCTTCCGGACTGACCAACAGACCAACAGACCTACAGACCTACACACAGACAGACCAAAATAGGAAGATGCTTTTTTGTATTCTGGGACGTGCAAAACATGTTTCTAAAACATAATCTGACAATCGCGTTTTTTTTTTAATTTGCAATAGTTTCTCTTGCATACTTTATATGGGACAAGAAAGTAAAAAATCAGTCCTCTATGACGACGAAATAAAAATAAAATATTAAAGAAATTCATTATGTTCTACTAAATATTTGCATATGCAATCTTAATGACGTACCCCGTTGACAGAGGTGGAGGAGGCAACGGACTGGTGGGATCTCTTGTGGCAATGCGTTCAGGCCCTTTCGAATAGAGATTCTCCTTGGGTCGTAGAATCTTCATGTCAGTAAGCTTCCTTGTAATAAGCTGCACCCAATCCAGCATTCCTTGATACGTCGGTGCGGCCAACCTGAGTACTCTATCGTCATTGAAATTAACGCAAAACTCATAGTCGTGTCGCTGAGTTGCACACAAAGTAGGTGAAAGATGCTGAATTCCCCGCAACGAGTAAGCCCACAGCGGTGAATGCGTTGTCGCCTGTTTCTGATCGGCAAATCCTTCCAGACGCGGCTCAAAGTCATCATGAACGCAAAATGCTACCCAGAGTCGATTTGTGTCTTTATCAGTCTTGTCGGTACGTCTCAGCCAACCGTTCTTGTATATTTCGCGAAATTGTACGGAACCCTCGGCCGCCACAGCTACCGAGGGCGGCTGCGCTGACTCCATCGTTCCTCCGCTGTCCCGATGGTCCCGGTTATGATTTTCCACTGGTCGTGCCAATTCTGTCAGTAATCGTACAGCCTGCAGCATTGCAGCAATAACAACGGTGGACGGATTAATTTTACGAATATCTTTGAACGAGGAGACCAAAATCTCATTTTATAGCAGCAGCTTTGTGTCTTCTAGCTGTTTTTTCTTCGCTCCCTCGGCACACGAAATCTGCCAATTGTTCAAATCGATGACCTGTGAAATAAAACAATCAACAAATTAGTATTATTGTGTTCCAATCATCGATACTATGCAGTATATACTGAGAAGGGTATGAAATTTTTATTTACATTTTTGTATGATGGAAAGTACTTCATCATTTATCAATTGATTCATTAATTAATTAACTATTAATTAATTAATTTGTGATAAAGGATTTGTATAACTGAAAGAATGGTTAAGGGAAAGTTAAATATCGCGGTCGTTAATGAAAGCAATACAGTAGAACCTCGCTTATCCGACTTTCGATTAACCGAGGCTGTGCGTTATCCGAAACCCAACTGATCCGAGTCCTCCGCGTTAAGGGGCTGCTGGAACTTCCTGTTTTACCGACGAAAGTAGGCGATTTCTTAGTTTTCACTATTCGTCGATACTATACGACGCCTATGCTTCAAATCTTACAGGACTGTACTAATAGCATAAACGATTCGGCGTACACTCGAATTTCGGTCGAAATCTTCCGAAAAATAAAGAAAATCGAATATTATAAACTGTCGCGGAAACCAACATGGTCGCTGAAATGTTTACAGCAGCCGTTCTGTTGGATATAAAAAATTCTAGATCTTGCATACGTCAAAAGGGAGTGCATGCCGATTCCGTCGAGTTCTCAGAATATGCAACAACCATCAGAAAGTTTCTCACTCAAAACATAATCACGCATAGTGTAAACTGCGATCACTTAGTCTATCGACTTGCGATGGGTGATCAAACCCGATTAACACAGCACGAATGTAGTGTAGTTAGGCACGATGCAAAGTCACCTATGTGTCAATCGTGAAACTACGTTCATGCCCTTTCACAAACTATAATATTCATTTTTCTTAATTCCTTGTAAGTTTTCAATAAAAATTCGACTGCACATCGAAGCGTTTATGTCAATATCATAATCCTGCATGATTAGACGCATATGTGTAGCATATTAAGAATGCTAAGTCGGAACTGAAAAATTGTCTAGGTCCGTCGGCAAAACAGATAAAGCAGGTTAAAAAAGAAAAAAATCGGCTCTAGCATCCCCTTGAGGGGAGGCTAAATACCGACAGTTTCACCTAAAAACTTTGATTCCATTTTTCTCCGAGATGACTAATTAAAATTGAATACAAATTTGATAGTCGCTGCAGAATATCTGAACGAAGTGCGCCCCGCTTTTAAAAAAAATAAAATCGGAAAAAAAAATTACAGAGTAGTTACCATGCGAAATCTATAATAATAAAGTAGAAAATAATGATATTTCTGCTTCACAGCCGTCAAAAAGACGAGCGGGGCGCAGTAGACAGTAAATGAGTACACAACTTTATACATGTTTGATAGCATTTCATGAAATAACGTCTGAGAAAAATGGGACGAAAAAATATGCGATAAATGTCGGTACACTATTTGTTGTGTGCAAGGGCGATGGGTCGATCCAAGAAGGTAGACACGAGGAATTTTGTTGAAATGAATTTATTTTTTCTGCGAGCGTCGTGACGGGGCCTTACGTTTGTCGGCCATGTTTTTTCGTAGTCTCTCGGCGTTCGGCAAGGCTCGTCGTCGTGGCGCAAGTGGCGCCTACGTTACGCGGATCGTATGCGCACTACAATCTTCCGCTTACATACTGAACATCCCGACGGCCTTGGAAACTCATAGTTTCCAACAATATGATCAATGAATACGTGGATTTAAAAAGTATGAATACAAAATATCTTAAGAATAAGAACAAATAATACATATCGATACAATGTGTGTTGATTTACATACGTTTTACATACTTAAACTTCGATAGGTAGTATGCAAATTTTCGGCAAACTGCGCTGAACGATTCCGTTGCTCGTTTTAATACTGACAACGCGTACATGTCCATCTTTGCCTGCATGAGTCTCAGTAACGCGACCCAGCTGCCACCGTAACGGCGGGACCTTATCGTCTTTCAGGATTACAAGTGTATTGGGCTTAAGTAACTCGTTAATGTTTACGTCCTTCCATTTCGTTCGTGCTTGGAGCTGTGTCAAGTATTCACGACTCCACCGAGACCAGAAGTGCTGCTGAACTTTGGTTAGTAATTGGTACCGAGTCAGCCGATTAGTCGCGAGGTCTAGCAAATTTGGATGAGGTATAGCAGTCAGCGGCGCACCGATTAAAAAATGTCCTGGTGACAATGCGGTTAGATCGGAAGGATCGCTTGACATCGGCGTGATCGGTCTCGAGTTTAAGCATGCTTCGATCTCAGTAATAACCGTGCAGAATTCTTCAAACGTGAGCAATGCGTCTCCGAGTACACGTTTCAAATGCGTTTTAGCGGATTTTATACCGGCTTCCCATATTCCTCCCATGTGGGGCGAGTATGGGGGTATAAAATGCCATTGGATTCGATTTTCCGAGGAAAAATCTATTACGTTCTGTTGATGAGCTTTGTTTTGGATCAAGTTTGCAAGCGCGGTTAATTCATTACTTGCTCCGGTGAAGTTGGTGCCATTATCTGAATAGATATTCGACGGCTTTCCTCTACGAGCAATAAATCTTTTGAATGCGTTCAAAAAGGCGTTAGTTGTTAAATCTGAAGCTAACTCGAGATGGATCGCGCGGGTAACTAGACACACGAAGAGGCATAAGTAAGCTTTCGTGGATTTGTTTCTTGACAGTTTGATGCTGAAAGGCCCGCCGTAATCAACGCCAACGTTAAAGAAGGCTCGACTTGGATTTACGCGGACCGAGGGTAAATTTCCCATGATTTGTTGTAAGTTTTTCGGACGCAGTCGAAAACAGGTCATGCATTTGTGCAAAACGCTGCGTACGGCGGATCTTGCTGACAGTATCCAAAAAGTTTGGTTGAGAGAACTCAAGATAGCTTGCGGACCGGCATGTAAGTGCTTTAAATGCATATCGCGAATAATGAGTCTGGTAAGACCGCTGCTGGGCGCGAGTACGACCGGAAACCTCTGTGCGTAGGAAAGACGAGTGTTCTGTAGTCGACCTCCTACTCTGATCAGTCCATCTTCGTCGATGAATGGGTGAAGCGATGCGAGCTTGCTATCGCGGTGCACCGATGTTTTCTTGCCAAGGGCTTGCAGTTCTTGAGCGAATGTTTGAGCTTGACTGATTTTCAGAAGCGCCGTCGTGGCTTCACGTAACTCTTGAACTGATAGTGGGCCGCTTCTTCGATTGGCACTGTGCCGTGTGTTGTGTGTAAAGCGTCGGCAATAAGCGACAACTCTTGTGAGTTTGCGTAGTGAGGAATATCGCTCGATGATCTCGAATTGTTGAATAATGGCAGTTAAACTCGTTGTTGCTGATTTTGCTTCGATTGCAACCGTATCGACGATGTCATCGTCTAGAGGTTCTTCGTTCTCGTTGACGTAAGGATCAATGGATTGAGACAACCAGTGAGGCCCGTTCCACCAAATATCACAGTCTTGCAGTTGTTCTGGATTTATTCCTCGGGATATTACGTCGGCAGGATTGTCCTCCGAACGTACGTGGTGCCATTGATTTTTGTCTGATAATTCCTGGATTTCAGCCACTCTGTTGGCAACGAACGTTTTCCAATTGCATGCTTCACCAGCGATCCAACTAAGAGTGATCTGTGAATCACTCCAATAATACTTGCTGGTGATCGGGAGCGTAAGTGCTTCGGTAACTTTCTGAGCAAGCCTAACGAGCAGTATCGCGCCACAAAGCTCGAGTCTTGGAAGGGTTACCGATTTGAGGGGGGTTACTCGCGATTTTGCGCAAAGTAACTTGACGATGTATTCATTTTCGAGTGTCTGCGATCTGATATATATACATGCTCCATAAGCGCTCTCGGATGCATCGCAGAACCCATGCATCTCGACCTTAACGGGATTTGCACAGACGACGATTCGCGGAATCGAAATATCGTTGATTTGCGATAATTGATCGTAATACGATCTCCAAATTGTGTGCAAATCACTGGGTAGCGATTCGTCCCAGCCAATCTTCAGCCTCCACAATTGTTGTAGAATAATTTTGGCTTTGATACATGCCGGACCAACGAGCCCCAGCGGATCATAAATTTGTGAGATTAGCGACAGTACACTTCTCTTTGTGATTTTAATTTTCGTATCCATCGTGTTCACTTTATATCGAAACGTGTCGTTCGAATGATTCCAAAATAATCCGAGAGTCTTGACTTCGTCACCGATGGGGCGATCGAAGCTCGGAGATCCATCGTCGATCGTATCAATTAGATTCGGTGTGTTAAACGTCCATTGTCGTAGCGGGAATCCTCCAGAAAGCAGTAGTTTACTAACTCCTTCCTTGATTGCTTTAACGTTGTCGATGTCGTCACCACCGGTGAGCAAATCATCGACGTAAAAATCGCGTAAGATAACTTTGCTGAATTCCGGGCATTCTTGTTCGTTGTCGTACGCTAGTTGATGAAGACTCCTGATCGCGAGGAACGGAGCAGTAGCAGTACCGTAGGTTACAGTATTGAGTCTGTATTCCTTGACGGGTTCCTCGAGGTTGGGTTTCCACAGAATTCGTTGTAAGTCGCGGTGGTCGTTGCGCACGTTCACCTGCCTATACATCTTCGTTATGTCAGCTGTAACAACATACTGATGCTGTCGGAAGCGTGCTACGATGGCAAAGAGTTCTTGTTGGATTGTTGGACCAACTCTGAGGATATCGTTTAATGATCTTCCGGAAGAGGTCTTGCACGAAGCGTCGAATACGACGCGTAACTTCGTCGTGAGGCTCGATTCCTTCAGAACGGCGTGATGTGGAATATAATATCGAGGCAAGCCGTTTTCTATCTCGCTGCTGTGAAGTTCGGACATGTGGCCGAGTGTTACATATTCATTCATGAACTCCTGGTATTGCACTCCGAGCTTAGGCTGCTTGTTCAATTTTCGATTAATTGCTTGTAGACGACGGAGAGCTATTTCACGCGATTCGCCCAGCTGATCAGTGCTGTAGCGAAATGAGAGCGCTACTGTGAATCGTCCGCTTTCATCTCGTCGATAGTCTGCTTGAAAGTCTTCTTCGCAGCGTTTTTCTTCGTCAGAGAATTTTTTAGATGAGCTGTACTCCTCCATCTTCCAAAATCGTTCGACCTGATCTTGCAGATTCGTGTCCATCATTACAGAGCACAGTGTGGCCCGTGTGTTTTCGTTTTGCGATTCTGTTAAAGCGATATTCCCGCTCACAATCCATCCTAGCTTTGTCTTGTGCAGGAGCGGTTGATTTCGGCTGATAACGTGTTGACCTACGCACAGAAGCTGCCAGAACACTCCGGCACCTAGCAATACGTCGATTTTACCTGGAACATTGAAGGTTGGATCGGCAAGACTAATGTTCTCGGAAATTTTGAAGTTTTGTAGATCGATTTTCGCGGTCGGTAAATGTTGCGTAATTTCATCGATAACGAGAAATGGAAGCTTTGCTTTGTACTCGTTCGTTCGCGACTTAATAATTGCGTTGATGGATCCGCTGACGTGAGACTGGCTTAAATTTATACCCGAAATCGAGACGTTCTCATCGCATTTTGTCAACTGCAATCTCTCACACAAAGCTCTCGTAAGCAAGTTAGATTGTGAACCGGAGTCTAGGACTGCTCGACACACGCGCGCGTTCCCGAATTTATCGTAAATCGTGACTAACGCGGTGGACAACATAACGTGCGGTTTGTTTCGTTGTACGCTCGATAGAACACTCGACGGTTGAGCATCCGATCCGCGAGTTTGATTTTGATCTGTCGTGTTTTCGTGATTTGCTCTAGGGTAAAACTCGTCTATGTGCAACAACGTGTTATGCTTTTTGTTGCATTTCTTGCAATTACTTGACTTACACTTGTCCGATGTGTGATCAGAGCGCAGACAATTAAAACAAAGTTTTATACGCTTAACTTCGTTCCATTTCTCTTGTGTGTTAAATCCTTTGAACGTCGAGCAATGATAAATCGAATGATTACCCTGACACGTGGGACAAGTTTTTGTTTCGCTTTCGTTTTTACTGCTTAGGCACGAGACCGATTCCTCCGATTTCTTAGCATTAGGATTCGAATTTTTTGTGGGCTTGCTCGACGATTGTTTCGGCGGATTCAAAGTTTCTAACATCGCGCAATGTTGAGTCAAAAATTCTGTTAGTTCGTTAAACGTTGGAATGTTTTGCGCTGTGATATTCGTTTCCCACTTTCGTCTCGTGACAGGATCGAGCTTTGACGCCATCATGTGAATTACCAAGCTGTCCCACTGATCCGTGGGTTGACCAAGCGTCTTGAGAGCTCTCAAATGTTTTAGCGTATCGTCGAGTAATTTTCGTAACTGTGTAGCTGATTCCTTGGGAATTGTAGCTATGTCAAAAAGTGCTTGCACGTGATGATGAATTAATAATCGTTTGTTCTCGAATCGAGCTTTCAGAAGATTCCATGCTTCTGTGTAATTGTTTGCAGTGGTCTCTAGTGAGTGAATTACTTGACTAGCAACTCCTTGAAGAGAAGATCGCAAGTAGTAGAATTTTTGAATATTGGACAAAGCTTCGTTATTGTCAATCAACGCTTCGAACGTGTCACGAAACGTTAGCCATTGCGCATAATGACCGTCGAATTTCGGGAGATTGAGTGGTGGAAGCTTTATGCTCGACGCAGCTGCCATCTCTAAACCGTCTTGCTGGACGAGTGGAACTCTGCCATTGCGCACTTGGCCGTTTGCTTGCGGAACTAGAGGCGGTGTTATTATTTGTTTTGCTAATGCTACCGTTCGATAATATGACGTTTCGAAATTAGCGCGTTTTTCGGCTTGAGCTGGTGTGTCTTCCAACTGTTCGATACCCGTTTGTGCTAAATCGAATCGATCCCATAATTCAAGAAGTTTTTGCAACCTCGCCTCTACCTCTGCAACGTTACCCCCCGGTTGGAAGGCTGCGCACGTATTGTGAATACGTGTTAACTGACCTTTGATAATTTTTCGATCGCCTTTCATCTGAGCTAATTCTGCCATATTTACTACATGGGCTTGTGCTTCCGGAGAAGCTGCGTGTGATGATGCACGAGGCCCTAGACGTGACGTAGGACGTGATCCTGGACGAGACGTAGGACGAGATCCTGGACGAGATGTAGGACGAGATCCTGGACGAGACGTAGGATGTGGATGACTCTGCTCTTGATTTGTTTCGCTGGTGTACGTATAACCATTGACGAACTCCGCGCTGAGACAGTCCGCTGCCTGAGCTCAGGAAATACTGTCCGCTACGGCTGTTGAATTATCCGGCTCGAAGGACCAAATTATGTTGTGTGCAAGGACGATGGGTCGATCCAAGAAGGTAGACACGAGGAATGTTGTTGAAATGAATTTATTTTTTCTGCGAGCGTCGTGACGGGGCCTTACGTTTGTCGGCCATGTTTTTTCGTAGTCTCTCGGCGTTCGGCAAGGCTCGTCGTCGTGGCGCAAGTGGCGCCTACGTTACGCGGATCGTATGCGCACTACAATCTTCCGCTTACATACTGAACACTGTTAAAATATTGCTTCTCAAAGTATTCCGAACGTTAGTTCGCCTTGTTAGTATTCGGTGAGGGACAAATCGATGCCAGCGCCCTCCATCGGAATCTTGTGAAATAACGTTCGGGAGACTTTGACAAGCGATTTTCTAACGGTGTACCGACATTTATCGCATACTTTTTCGTAGCATTTTTCTCAGACGTCATTTCATGAAATGCTATCAAACATGTATCAAGTTGTGTACTCATTTACTGGCTAGTGCTCCCCGCTCGTCTTTTTGACGGCTGTGAAACAGAAATATCATTACTTACAACTTTATTATTATAGATTCCGCATGGTAACAACTCTGCAACTTTTTTTCCGATTTTATTTAAAAAAAAAAAGCAGGGCGCACTTCGTTCAGATATTCTGCAGCGACTATCAAATTTGTATTCAATTTTAATTAGTCATCTTGGAGAAAAATGGGATCAAAGTTTTTAGGTGAAACTGTCGGTATTTAGCCTCCCCTTTAACCGAGATGTAAGTAGGCTCAGATAATACGGAAACCTCGGATAAAGCAACAATGCTTGCGCGCTGCGTATGTATGTTATCCGTGTTATCGGAGATTTCACTTATCCGACGTACGTTCTCTCCGGTTCTCTTGGATAAACGAGGTTCTACTGTAATGCTACTTTTTGAAGGGTGATGAATCTTTGACGTCCAAGGATAACGGGATCTCGCTGTGTGTAGAATTTTATTTTCGTTGAATACCAAAACTTCAGCACTCTTTGCAAATAACATTACAGTTTGCATAACTAACTCGATCCGAGGACGGGTGGGAGAGCGGCAGAGGGAGGTGAAATGAAACTGCTGTTAGTGCGGAGAGAGATTGGTGCAATTTTCCAATGAACTTTTTTCACTGGTACTCATTTTTTTTTAAAGAAGGGAAATTCCACCTCATGCAAAACTACGGTACACACTCAACCCAAATTTTCCGTTTTCTTCGAAAAATGAACACCATTAGAAAAAGTTCAGTACAGTTATCGTTACCGACTGAGTCTATTTCAATGCGCCTTAAGGTGACGTGAAAGTCCCGTGACGGAGCCAGAAGTGTGAGAGAGACAGAGGCACTACGGTGGAACGAGGGAGAACATGTTTCACGTCACCTTGAGGGTAGGTAAACATTTGTGGGTAACAGATCGGTTTCTTCATTTTAATCGTCATCGTTAATACATCAGATGAAAACAGATTGGGTTTTTTTCGGACTATCTTTTGACTACGTGAACCTAATTATGTTTGCATCAAAATATCAACGTTGGCGAAGAAAAGGCGGTATCAAGAGACGATGTGGTGTTTCGATATAAGTACATTTGGGGCATTCCATACCAATTCAACAAGCCGGTAACCCTCACCATCTTAAATATGGTTGATTATTTTTTTACATATTCACCCGAGAAAATAAAAGTTGCTTAAATTTTTTTAGATTTTTTAAACCTCATTCCCTCCCTGGGGACTCCAGGACCTTGTAGCTGGTGGGAGGGCTTGTGTGTCTCGATGATCCGAGGAGCTATGTCGGCGGGGGCAATTTTGCACCCAGTAAGGTCACCTATGCCGAAAAGGTTCAAGAGGAGAGACCAGACGAACAAGCTGTCCGCCCAACTAGCGTAGGGAAGGTGGCGATCCCATCGCTCAGAGGGCAGATGATGCCCCCTGCAGTAGCTTACCCAAGCCAAGGCGTAGGCTACCGTACCAAGGGCTGAATGGCACTGGAGGATAGTGTCTTGAACGGTGCCTCTGGAAAACCAGGTCGAATTCCAGAGTATGTAGACCTTACCCCGACAATCGGGGCTCTGTCAGGGTGGACCGTTAATTCCCTAGATTCTCGTGGGACGAAAATGGAATTAAATGGGAATAAAAAACAACAACAACAACAACAACAAACAACTCGACTGGGACCGGAGGGACACCAGTCAGGCCGTGCGAGCCCCGAGAGGGATCGCGTGGCTAACCGGCAGTGTGCGGAGGGGACCCTCCAGGCCCCCCGCCCCGCGCCGTTGCCGAGAATCGAAGCAACCCGGCAGCCTCTACTGGTGAGGGTGGAAGCTGTGACGTTGAGCTCGCCAAGGATATCGACAGAATAGCGCTTCAACGCCCGCGGTATAAAAATATAAATATAAAAAGGCCAAGGACGCCGCGGAAAAGGCCGGAGCGGTGGATACATCCTCTCCGGAGGGGACGGCCGGAGCCAAAAAAACCACCGGGGGCGAGGGCAACCGGAGGGAGAGGCAACGGGACGGAGGACAGAAGACCGCCCAGAAAAGAAGGGAAGGATACCGGAAGCGGCAGCAGGAGTCCAAGGAGACCCCGCCAAGCTTCCGAAGGGAAGCCAAGAAACCGAGAGCGAAGGGGCCGGAGAAGAGTTCCTACGCGTCGGTGGTCAGCGACCTGCCGAAGCTGGCCATCGTTCACTCGGGACAGACGGTAGACATCACGAAGGAGCAATCGACAATGATACAGGAGGGGCTCATGGAGGTGGTGGATGGGATCCCCGTAGGGGATTTTACACCCCGCTTTCAGGAGACCTACTTGTACCGAGGCGCCCTGAAGGTGATCTGCGCCGACAAGCAGTCGGCGATATGGCTGAAGAGACAGGTCAGGAACTTGCGGAAATGGGAGGGCGCAGACCACGAGGCAATCGAGGCAGACGAACTCCTAAAGTACATCAGGGTCATGGCCTGGATACCCGAAGCGCCGATGGACACAGCCGTAATGATGAAGAGGCTGGAGAAACCAAACCCGGGGCTTGTGACGGGGAGGTGGATTACCCACGAACGGCACGAGGACGTAGCCGGCACGGGAGTGCATCTAGTGCTAGGCGTGGATAGTCGGGCCATACCAGTCCTGCAGGCCCAGGGCATGAGACCCGACCTGGGGATGAGCAGGGCGAGCTTTAGGCTGCTGGATGCACACCCTAAGAAGGCAGTAGGCGAGCAGATGAACACGAGGGAGGATGCAACCAATGTCGGTAAGCACACTTCGGTTTGTTCAGATAAACCTGCATAAGGCGTCCGCTGCAGCAGCAGTGCTCAGCAGACGGATCTTGGCAGAACAGAGAGAGATCTCCCGGATACAGGAACCGTGGGTATACCGCGGGAGGATCAGAGGACTGAATATCAGAGAGGGACAACTACATTATTGTGCCACTGTTGACAGACCAAGGGCCTGCATTCTCTTCAGAGGTATAGTGGCCACGACGTTGGTGGAGTTCTGCCGGAGGGACCTTGTGGCTGTTAATCTCGAGGTAACTCTGGATGGAAGGAGACGGGAGATCGTGGTGGCATCGGCTTACATGCCCTACGACGATTCCGAACCACCACCATCGGAGGACATCGCAGGACTTGTGGAGGACTGCAGGAGTAAAGGACAAGAGATCATCATCGGGTGCGATGCCAACTCCCACCACACGGTGTGGGGCAGCACCGATATCACCCGAGGAGAGGCTCTCCTGGAGTGCCTGGCCGGGACGGAGCTTAGGATAATCAACAGAGGTAGGGAACCGACGTTCTGTATCACTAACAGGGTGGAGGTGATAGATCTAACTCTGGGAACGCCGGGATTGGCGGATAAGATAGAAAGGTGGGGAGTGTCGGATGAGCCGTCCCAATCGGATCACAGACAAATAACGTTTACGCTAAACACGACGGCAGTTCGGGCGACAAAGGGCCCCAGGAGGGACCCAAAAATGACCTACTGGCCGTCGTACACGGAAGATTTGCAGGGAAACATGGAAAACTTCCCGAGTAGGTACGGTAGTGACGGAGAGATAGACCTTGCGGTAGAGATACTGAGGGACTTTATCATACAATCCTACGAGAACAACTGCACGCCGACACCGGCGTACAGGGACAAGACACCCTGGAGGAATGAGCGACTGCAAGAACTGCGGACGTCAACCAGGAGGTCGTGGAACGTGGCGAAGGCGACCGGTAGCTCCTGGGACTGGGAAAACCACAAAAGAGATCAGAGGGAATACAAGGAAGCCATCAGAGTCGCAAAGACAGAATCGTGGCGGAGATACTGCCAAGGGATTGGGAGTATCCCCGAAGCCGCCAGGATACAGCGAGTGCTGAGGCGGGACCCAATGCCGATGTGCGGGTCGCTCAGGAAGCCGACAGGCGGGTACACTGACTCCTGGAGGGGGGAATTAGAAGTGATGCTGGGGAAACATTTTCCCGGCTACACGCTGACCGAAGAATGGACGGACTGGCCATATTCCCATTGCAGACATGGGGGGATGAACTGCACGACAGCCGGAAGGATAGTTACTCCGTCGAGGGTCCGGTGTGCCATCCGGGGATTCGAACCGTACAAAACGGCGGAGACGGACGGGATCTTCCCGGCGCTACTGCAACAAGGACCGGAGGTAATTCTACCACCAGTTACGAAAATCCTCAGGGCCTGTGTGGCCTTAGAGTACGCGCCAAGACAGTGACGGGTGACGAGGGTGGTTCTTCATCCCGAAGCCTGGGAGGATCGATTACGACCAGGCTGGGGCGTATAGACCGATAAGCCTGACCTCCTTTCTCCTCAAAACTTTGGAGAGATTGCTGGATAGGTATGTAACGGACGGGCCACTGAAGGAACGACCCCTGCATGTGCTGCAGTTTGCCTATCAGGCAGACAGGTCAGTTGAGACGGCATTTCACAGGCTGGTGTACAGACTGGAGGACGCCAGGAACAAAGACTGCATGGCAGTTGGGCTCTTTCTAGATGTAGAGGGGGCCTTTAACTGCACAACGGTGGAGTCAATCTGCAGGGGGGCGGAGAAGCATAGGCTGGGAACCACCATTACCCGGTGGATCAGGAACATGCTCTCCACCCGACTGCTCACAGTTTCCAGAGGCGAGGGGACCGCTAAGGCCTCAGTCGGGCGGGGGTGCCCGCAGGGGGGAGTTATATCCCCACTGCTGTGGTGCCTGGTGGTCGACGAGCTACTGGAGCGGCTGAGCAGAGCAGGAATTTATGCGCAGGGGTATGCAGACGACCTCGCGGTAGAAGTACGCGCGAGGGACGCCAACACCGCGTCGTGCCTAGCACAGGAGGCACTTAACCTCGTTAGTAGGTGGTGCAAGGAAGTCGGGTTAAACGTCAACCCGGAAAAGACCGAAATGGTTTGATTTACCCGGAAGCGAAAGCTGGAAGGGTGGAGAGACCCAAAATTTCGAGGGACTGCTATCAAGCCAACAGAACAGGTCAAGTATCTAGGGGTCATCCTGGACGCGAAACTGAACTAACAAGATAGGGCCAGGATCGGCTCACTTCTGGTGAGGGACTGCAGGGACGCGCTACAGGACCTGGCGGACCTCAACAGGGTGACGCTGGTATGAGTCCCAGGGCACAGAGGAATTGCCGGAAACGAGAGAGCGGACGGACTAGCCAGAAGGGGATCAGAAACCCCACTGGCAGGCCCGGAGCCGGCAGTAGGAATCACCGATTGTCAAGTGACGGCGGAGATAGCTGAATGGGTGGAGGTTGAACACCGAAACCTATTCAGAGCAACGCCAGGAATGAGACAGACGAAGACGCTCATCGACGGACCGGACGCGAAAATCACGGACAAGCTACTGAGGATGAGCAGAGAAGATATAAGGGTGGCAGTGGGCGTGCTGACGGGACACTGTACCCTCAGGAAACACATGCACACGCTGGAGAAGGTAGGAGACAGCGGGTGCAGAAGATGTGGGGGGGGGGGGGCGAGGAGACACCCATCCACGTACTATGCCATTGCCCGGCCTGGGCCGGGAAGCGGGCAAAGCATCCGGGGGCACCCTTATGGGACCTCGGAGATATTACGACCCTGTCTATAGCGGGACTGGTGGCCCTCATGAGGGACAGCGGCCTGCTATGGGGGGGGGGGACAGGTAACAGGAAAGAGGTGCACAATGGGCCGAAGACCTAAGTGTAAACGCAGTAATACCCTCCATACTACTACTACTACTACTACTAAACCTCATTTCTTCGATTTATAAATTATTTTTCGTTTCTGGAGTAAAAATGATCAAATTATCATATCTTCTAAAATATTGATCGGATCCTAATGAACTTAGGACGAACTTCTTCGGATTGGAGTACACTTTCATGTGCATATTACAATTTTTTTTTTCAATTTAGTCAGAATTTTATTTTATTACAAAGGGTAAAAAACGATTTTGAGAAACCTTGGGCCCGATATTTTTATTCAAAAAAATTGTCAAAAATACTACTTGGAAATACGAATATTTTAAGCCTAGGCCGGAAGTGGGATAATTTTATTTCGAGTTGTGAGAGCATTTGAAACATAAACTTTTTTTATAATTGTCATTTTCGGGTATATTCATGAAATGTTTCATGAATCCTTCCTCTATGTAACCCAATACTAATAGTAATTATTATTGTTATTATTATTATTATCTATAATAAAGTTAATAAGTTTTTGTGACCCCTATATTTTTTCGCATCTTCGAGTAGCGTCCATCTAGGGAACAACGAATATGAGTACCAAACCGTTGCCAAATGTACTAATCCGAAAATATTTGCTCTTAAAGTTGGAAAAAAAGATTTACTTTTTCGTCTTTCGAGACAAATTGCCCGCGAAATTTGTCGATTTATGCACTCGTGTATATGCGTGTAGGCGAGAACACTGTATTGGGTGCATTTTTTTGCCTCATATAAACAAAACAACATTTTTTTCAACATTTATGTGTTTTTTCCAACTTTGGCGAAACCCTTTTTTCGTGTTTCCGAGCGCAATACAAGCCATTGTGGGTATTTTTTTGCAGTTTCCAGTTGCGTCCGGCTGGGGAACGACGAATATGAGCACCGAACCGCTACAGAATGCCCTAATTTTAAAATATTTGCTCTCGAAGATGGATTGAATGTCCGGCGACATTTTACTTTCTGGCATCTCAAAGGAAATTACTCGTGAAATATGTTCATGTGCTCACGTGTGTGTATCCGTGTTTCGAAACACCAAGAAGTGAAATGTCGCCGGACATTTTTTTCAAATTCGAGAGTGAATATTTTCGAGTTCGTACATTCGACAATAGTGTACCGCTCATGTACGTTGTCCCCCAGACGGACCTAATTCGAGAGTGCGAGAAATCGCCACATTTGCTTCGTATTGTGCCCGGGAAAACGAAAAATAGCGTATCGCTGAAATTCAAAAATATACATAAAAACCGTAATAATTGGTTATTCGGTGCATATGAGGTAAAAATGCACCCAATAGAGTACTTGCGTGTACGCATGTATACATGCTTGCATATATGAACATCATATTTCACGAGTAATACGCCATGAAACACGAAAAATAAAAACGTCGCCGGACATTCAATCCATCTTCGAAAGCGAAGTCTTCAAATTAGGACATTCGGTAATGGTTCGGTACTCATATGCGGCGTTCCCCATCCGATAGTGCAACAAATTGCCGAATTTAACCTGTATGGCGCCCCGTAACACGAAAAACACGGTGTCGCCGAAGTTGCAAAAAACATAAATGCCGAAATACAAAAATGTTTGCAGCGTATGAGGTAAAAAACATACATTCAATAGAGTCCTCGTGTGTAGTCAGATACACACACGTGAACACATGAATATATTTCTTGCATCGTTTAGAATGACTTGAGACAGCGACTTGAAATTGTTTCACTCGTAGAGTGGGTCACCTATCTTCCTTCGGTGTCATTTTCATGAAGGTTTTTTAAAAAGTCTGGTAGATCTAACATCCGTAAATTTTGAACTATCGTTATAAAAATGCATGTAAATACAATACTCTGAACGAAGGCCTTTGGTATCAAATTTGGCCGAAATCTACCAAAGGAATCGGATTTTACGAAATTTTGGTTTTTTTTTTAATTAATAATAATGGTATAATTCAAGTTAACATGAGGTATCGAGCGTAGATTTGGCACGCGAATGGACCAACACTGTATAATGTTTGGTAGTACATGTGGCAAAATTTATTCAACCGTTTAAATTTTATGGTTTTTTGGAAATTTGGAATTTACAATTTTTTTTTACGCCGGACGCGAGTTTCTGAATCAAATATCACGCAAAGATGAAAATAAGTTATATTTTTGTAATCAGCGATGAAGAATAGATTAAAAATTGCCTTAACCTTAACTTAAATGACGAAATCGGCAAATGTCAGTTTGCGATTTCCTGTAATCGATTCTGGTGTAAATTTTGACCGTTTTAATTATATGGGATAGACATTTTTTTGTCACGAAAAAAGGTGCAAAGTAATTTCCACATGGTTTTTTGTTTTAACTTTCAGTTCATAATCTTTATGGCCACTACCTGCGAATTAACTTTCACCAAATTTAAGGATATTCTTACCAAAAGTTGTTTCTATTCAATCTTGATCAAACTTATGTGGTCTACAGAAAAAAAACACACTTTATTTGTTGACATTTCAAAAGATTTTTGACGGTCTAGTTTTTTACAACGTGATTTCACAGTTACGTATTTTAATGTATGGGGGATGGAATCTACCCTCAAAACAGTACAATGTAGCTTTTTTGTTGTTGTTGGTAAGGATAGCCTTAATTTTAAAACCGAATTAGGAGTGTGCGAATAATTCGAAAACTCGAATAATTCGGTGCAAATCGAATACTGATATTCGATTCGAAGTTTCGAATCGAATATTCGACTTTTCGAATATTCGAAGTTTTTCGAATATTCGAATTTATTTCGAATATTCGAATTTATTTCGAATATTATATTTGTGGGGCAAAACGAGGTAAAAATCGAGATATATGTTAATGGGGCAAAACGGCGCAAAAAATCAGCATATATCAATTGGGCAAAGTGGGGTTAAAAAATCGGGATGCATCGGTCGGACAAAAGGAGGCAAATAAATCAGGATGCATCGATGGGGCAAAGTGGGGCAAAACATCGGGATGCATCGGTGAGACAACGTTGGTAAAAAATCGAAATGTATCGAAGGGGCAGTGGGGTGGTGGGTAAAACGGCGCAAAAGATCGGGATGTATCGATGGGGCATGCAAATCGGGGTAAGGGAGAATGGAGAGCCAGACAGCCAGACAGGCAGGTCGGTATGGCTCCCCCATTCTCCCCAAACCCGTCTTGCCTCCCACGATTTCAGGGGAACCCATTTCAGGGGAACCCATTTCGCCCCACCGATGCATCCCGGTTTTTTTACCCCGTTTTGTCGTACCAACACATCCAGATTTTTTTGCCCCATCGATACATTCCGATTTTTTTTGGCCCATCGATACATTCCGATTTTTTTGCCCTATTTTGCACTATCGATATAGCCCGGTTTTTCTCCATTTTGCCCCACCACCCCAATGCCCCATCGATACATCCCAATTTTGTGCCCCATTGTGCCCCGTCGATACATCCCGATTTTTTGCCCCATTTTGCCCCGTCGGTACATCCCGATTTTTGGCCCCATTTTACCCCATTCGTACATCCTGATTTTTTGTCCCGTTTTCTTCACCGATGTATCCCGATTTTTTGTCCCCTTTTGCCCCATCGATACATGCCGACTTTTTGCCCAGTTTTGCCTCACCGATGCATTCCGATTTTTCCCCGCATTTCGGCCCATCGATGAAACCCGATTTTTTTTCTCCCGTTTTACCCCACCGATGCATCCCGATTTTATGCCTCGTTTTACCCCACCGACAGATGACGATTTTGTGTTCCGTTTGCTTCATCGAGGTATCCCGATTTTTTCCCTCCCGATGCATCCCGATTATCCATAAATTATTCATAAATATTTGATTAAATCGGATTATTCATGAATTATTCAAGAATTTACATACATTTTTTGTTGAAGCTTATATTCAAAATCACTCGAATTATTCAGGAATTCGTATTATTCGAAAAAATTTCGAATATTCGAAATTCGAACACGAACATTCGAATACGCCCGAATAATTCGACTTTTCGAATATTCGATTCGAATTTCGAATCGAATATTAATATTCGATTCGATTCGATTCGTTCAGATCACTATTCGCACACCCCTAAACCGAATGTATACTTCTTACAAATTTCACTTAGCTTTCGCCAAGTTCATTTTTTAAACTAAACGTACTTGGCAATACATGTGAAGAACGTTTTGAATATTGACTGCCCTTCTTTTCCGCACAATTCTTTTAACTATAGCACTGATCCTCCACATTCGTTTCTCCATAAGCTGTAACACACGCGGCTTTTCCTTCACATTTTTAATGTTCACATACGATTTCACGATATTTTGGTTGTACACATTTCACTGATAGACATTGCTTTCAATGTAAACTTTTTGATCACGCTCAGTATACCGCGCAATCCGATATAGTGTCGAATCAACACATTTGTTTCTCCACAGATCCAGCCTCTCACGGTGGCTTTCCCTCACATTTTTAATATACACATGAATATATGACACATTGCTTGCCACTTATACCGATTGAACGCACGAATTTTACCGCGCAACTCGATAGACGCGACAATCTCAAGCCAACACATTTACTTCTATAAATAAATAAGAAGTACATAAAAAGGAGCCTTCAAAAAGATGAACGGAAACATTTTGAAAAAAATAAATAAAACATTGAATACAATAATTAGACATTTTTATGTGCATCATTATTTTTTTTAAATAGAAGTCGTTAGAAGTTTGCTCAGGGAATATTTTTATTGGTCAGTGAAAAGTCAGGGAATTTTTTTCCGGGGAGAAAACGGCCACCATGAATAAATGTATTGGCTTGAAACCGTCGTGTATCGAGTTGTGCAGTGATATTTGGGCATTCAAACGATTTGCGTGGAAAGCAATGCGTGTAATTGAAATGTTGTAGAAAACGCATGTAAACATTAAAAATGTGAAGAAAAAACCGCGTGTAACAT
Source organism: Amblyjoppa proteus (assembly GCA_963922035.1). Classification (NCBI taxonomy): domain Eukaryota; kingdom Metazoa; phylum Arthropoda; class Insecta; order Hymenoptera; family Ichneumonidae; genus Amblyjoppa; species Amblyjoppa proteus. Next base: position 24,857,480 of record OY998232.1, read on the forward strand.
ACAGTTCAGGAAGAAACGAATGTGTTGGATCGGTGCTGTGATGAAAAGACTTGTGCTGAAAAGAACGGCTACCTGAATATTTATCTACTTTTTTGCAAAATTGGAACAACATCTCATCAAGTTCAACATGTTCATCAAGTTTTTTGGGCCCTTTATGATGTTTTTGTGTGTTCGCAAGATTTTCTTATGATTTTTTGTGTTCTAGTGCTTTTCAATTTTTTTATTTTTTTTACCATTTATGGTGTTTTTGGAGTTTTAAATAAAAAGTGAAGAAGTCCATGCAGCGACAAGTGAACACAACCCCGTGGGAGAGAGCTTTCCTTCTTTCCTTGCGGATTTCAGTGTCAGGACCAGTCGGCTCTCCGCTAAAAAATTGTACCAAACAACTTAACACCACACATCTCTACACCAAGTACAGCATACTTCACTCCTGTCCTCGAGAAATATGACCCGAGGATATAGAGATGTACAATGACCGTCTTTTCTCATCGATGTCAATTCACACAAAAATGATTCATATTTTGGTATTTCTCGAATCTATCATGCGCGACGACTGTAATTTTTTTTTTGTTTTTTTTTTGTCAAATTTCGTCAGTTTTTTGCTTTCTTTGAAGAAGCTTTGTTTTGGTGAAAAAAATGTCAGATTTTAATGAAAACGTGTTCAGAATGTTCCAAAACATCGAAAAAATAACATTTAGAAAAAATGTCCGGATGTGTGCGTGTGCATGTGGATGTGACTTAGCGCGAAAAATTCAAACCGCTATAACTCGGGAATTCGCCAACCGATGAACGTGAAATGTTAAACACCGCATGTGTGATCAATAGTGAACGTTTGGTCCAAATGTCATTAAAAATGTTCAGTTTTTTTTTTTTTTGTACGCAGTTTTTAATTTCTTCAAAAATGTCTGAACGCGCACAGGCGCGTTCTAGCGCTCACCATTTTTTTAGCTATCGGGTTAAAAACGCGTACATACACTGAAAAAAAATTGTTGAAATCAACGAAATTGCGGTTGGCACAACCTTCTCGTGAGATGAAATACAGCGAATCGAAGCAGGAAGTTCACCCAACTCCGCCTCGCTGGTTGTCGGGTATCGTTGATTCAAAAAATTCGTACGATTGAGAGAACTGTCACATCTTTGTTTCAATCAATTCGTGGTCTCCGTTTACACCTTTTACACTATTGGAATAGACATTGATTGAAATTATTTACACGGTTAGATCAACGACACGGACGGCTTGGGCCAAGCAAATAACATGTATCTCGTTTTGAATAATCTCGCTGTTGGACTCTCGGCCGAGAATGTTTTTGTTTTTTTTGTCGTGATAGAATTTTGAGACTGATCAGCTTCACGTTGCTAATCTTTAGTTCTGTTATCTCGTTAGCGATTTGCTGGTCGGACAACTGCCTTTCATCTCTTTGATTACAAGGGACTTCACTTTCTCATGCTTAGGCGTGTAGGTGAAATACTTGACACCGTTGATGTTGAAGAGTTTGACAGTGACGTGGTAGTGCTTTAATTCCTTGAAGTAAATCGTATGCTTAATCGAGGTCTTTATCTCTTCTATTACAGTAACAAAGAAATCTTCTTTCGGGATATCCGCTGCCTGTGTCGTTGCTATAATATTATCCATGGCGATGCCCTCGGTATAGATCGGGGGTGGTTTTCCAAATTTCCTTTTAGGAACGGTAGATGTTTCAACAGGGTCATTGTCGGACTTCCATATCAACGATGCTGTTGCCGTCGGAAAGCGCGCCGAAGCTGTTGTCATCGATGAATTGTTGAGGTGTTACCTTCTATTTTGTCCGGGCTAACTTTTGAGGACCTGCCAACCGTCCGGCGGCAAGTTACCGACATCGGGGGACGAGGAAGTGCCCACCTTCGCCGCTGGCGCCGTCGACGCCACACGTGAATCTCGATCATCTCGATCATCGACTTTGGCTCTTCACGACGATTGTATGTTAGGTACCACAGGTTTCGTAGATTTTTTTTGTGCAGCATTCTTCTTGAGTACGCGTTTATACAATATCTCGAGTTTCCTTTATCATTTGCTGGAGCGGGGTTTCCGCTTCTTCCTGAGGGATTCGATCGCTTCACGCCCGTGAGCGCCATGTTAGCGCACGCCAGCCGGATGGTGTATTTCTCTCAAAATAAAATACTTCTTAGCAGCAATGAGTGGAAGTCTCAGTATATCTGACCTGATGCAGGCTACAACTACAAGCTTCTAACACACTGAATGAACAAATCAAGACCTCAATCAATCGCTGCTACTGGAGATATCATGAGGCCCGGAATCGCCACGAAAACACGTCTGTACTCGAGCGCAGTCGCACGAGACTTCCACTACGTTATTGCTAACTTATGAAGTTCAGAGGTGCTTTCGATTTGCCGTTATAATGATGGTGCACATGCGCATGGTCGTTTTTGATAATCTTAAGAATGATTCTTAAGATCATTCAAGGTCCACAAAGTAACTGAGGTCGAATGATTGACCTCAAACCGACCATGAACTGATCATGATTTATAAATTCGGACTGAATGTAAAAAAATATATATAAACGTTTCCGATCAAAATTAATTTACCGTTGATACTCTTAGAGTAGATCGGTTCGGTATAAGAACTTATGTGAACCGATCGAGTATCAAAAAATAGATGGTTTCACACCGACAAGTGTACACTGTACAGCCGTCATGCGTCTGCCTTATAAGCTAATCCGTGACTGTTTCGTTTTCAAGAAACGTCGAGCTCATAAGCCAGCTAGTGAGTTCATTGGAACTACTGTTACATGCAGACCGATCGTGCGCAATGCCTCACCCGAGTGTGTTGTTACTGCCGCTAGATGGCTTATGAGCTCGGAGTTTTCGAAAGCGAAACAGTCACCGGGATTAGCTTATAAGGTAGACGTACAATGGCTGTACAATCTGCACTCTTCAATACGAAACGCGGAACCGAAACCGTAAGTTCTATACCGAACCGATCTACTGTAAGCTTATCGATGAAAAATTAATGTTCTATCATGATCTGATAGAGGAAGAAATTCTGAGACCCTCGTATCATCCTTGAATCATCCTTGCTCACTTAATGATACAATGATCTAAGAATGAAAAAAAATCGTCGAATCATCCACGAACTATCCTCGGTCAACTACGAATTCAATGTTCTAGGAATCGAAAAGAACCTATCCTTGAATCTCCCATGATTCTGCCTCGAAACACACTTGAGTCCTCTACACCGGAAAAATTATGAATCCTCGAACCACCCTTAAATCATCCTTAAACATACGGCCCAAACCAAGGATGCGAAATTTCGCATCGTTGACGACTACTGACAGGGACCAGCGAAAATTGTGTCTTCATCATTAATCCTTACGCTGTTGTCGTTTTCTATCCTATGAGTGCACCACAGAATTAGTATATTATGCTACAGGGGAGGAAAGTGCGACTTTTCACCGAGTGTGAAGTTTCATGCCCCAGCGAAGCGAGGGCAAAAATTCACACGAGGTGAAAATGCACTTCCTCCCTTGTCGCATACGATATTTTTTGCCGACTGCGTTAAAATTAACTTTTCGTCATGCTAATTCACTTTCCTCCCGCTAAATTACTTTTCCTCCCGCTCGTCGGTCACTTTCCATCCCCCCTGCAGACATAGAAATCTGTCCACTTTTTAGCATACTCGGGGAAAAAATAGCGTATGCCACTCGGGAGGAAGTACATTTTCTCATCGCGTGAATTTTGCTCTCGTTTCGCTCGGGCATCAAACTTCACACTCGGTGGAAAGACGCACTTTTCTCACTTGTGGCATGACATACTGTTTCGTAACTCTTAGCGGGAGAAGATAAGTATGAGGCGTGAATATTAGATTGCAAAATAAGATTGATAATCCGAATGTTACGTGCTAGAGCGAGTGCTCAATCATTCAACCAAACTTCTGTAATTTTATATCGTTAAATAAACGTGTTTGTAATTTTAGAAATCACATACATTGGTAAGTTGTCTATACCCCGTAAATGTATTTCAATTTAACCCGTTCGTTCTTCATAACTGTGCTACTGTCAAAAGTGCGACTGTTATGTTTAACGATAAACTACGACAAATTTTTTTTTTGGTGGATAACAAATCAACCAATCCTTACTCACGGAGGAGGTTCGTCCAATAATCACGTGGAATCGTTCATGATCAAAAAAGTAGAACATTGATTTAACAATACACAATACCGTAGAAATTGTATTAAATGAAAATTGGAAATCCGTATCAGTCAGTTGGTAGCAGTGTCAGTTACTCAGACAAACGCGGTTCTTTTATCTATCACTCTGTCAGTAAAAATCGGCAATCGAATGATTTTAACCGGTAAATTCACAACACTACTCTGAAGTATGCTGTACTTGATGTAGAGTTATCTTGTGTTCAGTTGTACCGTGTATAGTTGTTTGATGTCGAGTTAGCTTGGTGCAGAGCCGACTGGTGGTAAGATGTTGCGTGCTCATTATCACGCAGTAGACTCTTCGTGTTCAGTTGTTGTGGTGTCGAATTTTTTGGGGTCACTTGCTTTCTGCTGAAAAAATACCACTACAGTTTTCATTACCGATCGAGCGTCGGAATAATATTGTTATCCTCGCGCGCCAACCAGCCGTAAAACTTTGGGTTGGATTTGAGTTGTTTTCTGACAAACTACTGCAACTCAACCAGTCGATTGGTGCGTTAAACCGATTCTGATTCCAACCTTCTGAAGGTAGCTTTTTGATTGATGCGTAAAAACCAACCGTAATGCCAACTATTATGTATCGGATTGAAAGTTGGTTTACAGTTGAACTTTCCCAAAACCACCCAATTTCCAACTTTATATCGAGAGCACCGATAGCTCTTGCTTCACGGTTGGAAATCAAATTGTTTTAGAAAAATTCAACCGTAAACCAACTTCGCATCCAACACATATTACGCTTGGTATTACGGTTGGTTTTTTAATATCGCCGAAAATTCAACCTCTTGAAGGTTGGAATGAGAGCTGGTTTGGTGCATCAATCGACCGCTTGATTTTAGGTTGATTAGGTTGGTCAGAACGGGACGGTAATAATTCCATGTGATTCAAGCGAAATCCTTACTTGATAGTAATCAAGACGAAAACACGCTATGCGCTTGATGTGCATTTCGATATGATATACCACGAAAAAAAAAATCAATGACATTTTTTGGCAATAACTACCCTGATAGCCACACGCCACGAAACGGACACAGTCGAAGCAATATTTGCGACATGTGCAGCACATGTCGCAAATATTGCTACAACTGCGTCCGTTTCGCAGCGCGTGGCTATCAGGGTAGGAAATCCAAGGGACACCGTTGCAATTCCTTTTGAGTTTTTTTTTGTTGATAATATGTTTATCGAATCACCAAATCGGTTTTTATATCGTTTATCAGCGGAAATTTGTTTTTTGACAGCAATAATTGATTACCTCACAACACGTGGAAGTAAACACTTTTACCGTGTTTACTTTGATTCTAAGCCAGACATTACCCGGTGAACACGTTTTATTACGGCAATATAACATGGAAGAAATATGTAATGTTTCAATTGTTATATGCAGTTAATGTAACTGTTACATATCAATGTAACGTTATAGTTATGTATAAAAATTGTGTAACCGTTACATAACATACTTGTAACAATGTGACTGTAGCCTTCGTGATAATCAGGTAATTTTAACGACGTACAACGTAATTACATTGCAATAATGTATCGGGACTCCGTAAAGTTTACACAACATGTTTATAACAATGTTTATGACCATTACTAATCTCCAGGCAATGTTAATGTTACAAAGTGTGGTACCGTTGCGGTCACAAAACCAGTATCCGTCACAGGTACATAACATGCTTATAACGATGTTATAACAAGCAAATAATTACTGGCTTCCTCACCGTTAAAGGGCTTACCGACCAATATTTAATGCTAAAAATTAAAGTTTATACATCAGTCATGATCCGTAGATAATCTGTTCGAACCGTGTATACAATTTTCCAAAATAATGTTCTCAAATCCAACATAGCCGAATAGGCATGGTCACCGTCTACAAGTCCGAGGGTCCTAGGTTCGTATCCCACCGATGGTACACAAATTAATAATGTTTTTTCTGAGATGTATTAGTTCCTATCGATTGAGTAATTTCGTTTGTTACTAATAAAGATGCTGATCCAAGGATAGAATCAACCACAATATGTTTTTTTTTTAATAAAAATTGCATGTTATATTGTTATATAACGATATAACACGGTAATATAACAGTGTTACATTGCTGAGTCGGAAATGGCAACTTACATGTAATTTACATGTAACATTCTCGTAATATTACCTGTTATTTTCGGTTACATTGCTGCTAGATTACTGTGTTTACAGGGTAATGAATATTTATAGATGGCAATTTACAACGTCGATGTTATAGGTCTACCCAAATAAATTCACTCACTTATAGTTGTTATCTAAATTCCATCATATTCTAATAATTCTATACAATCGTTCGATTTTTCTTTCTCAATTTGTATATAATATACCGTAGCCTCTGAGACCTGAATCTGGTGAATCCAAATTCATAAATTTCATACGATACATATCAAAATAACGTACGATTATTATAGGTTCAGTTCATTGTAATCACATATGGCACTAAAATTCTGTCACCTTGTGAACATTCTTGTGTTCCGGTTTATGATTTTTATTACGAATTTGATGACTGAGAATTGTTGGAGCATCTTCAGGCCGATCTGTGCTGTATGGGTGATATTTATCCCGAGCCTTTTATTCATATTTTTTCTAAAGGCTCTGAGCAGTTACGCGCCAATTTGCAAAGTATTTTCTCGATGGTGGCAGTTTTTCCCCGGAAAAAAATTACCTGACTTTTTACTGACCAATTAAAAATTTTCCCTGACCAAATTTCTAACAACTTGTATTTAAAAAAATGATGCAAATGAAAATGCCTACTAATTGTATTAATTTTGTATTTTTGTTTTTTCTAAATGTTCTCAATTTTTTTTTTGAAGGCTCTTTTTTATGTACCCCTTATTTATTTATAGAAAGTTCGGCGACAATTTACTTTTTCCCTGACCAATTTTGAAATTCCCTGACTTTCCCCGAATTCCTTGACCAAGATTTCCCAGGTGACATTAAGTTATCCTAAAGGCATCGAAACGATGTCACACGAAAGTTACGGACAACTTTTTTCTGGTGGAAAAAGGTATCCTTTTTTGATACAAATAGTATACCCTACCCTAATAGTATACTCTATGTCCATCCGAAAGTCAACATTTGTGCTGCCGGAATTGTAACTTTTGGATATCTAATAAGTGTTAGCAAAATGTTGACATATTGTCAACTGTAAACAGTCACCGAAATTACAACTTTATGCTGCCTAATAGGCAGACCTAAAAGACAATCATTCGCAATGTCACGAAATCGTCATAAAGTTTACAGAAGCGAATGCAGAACCAAAAGATAACTTTTTGATAACAGATAATAACGTATAAAACATTGGAAAAAAATTGGCTTGAATTATCATAATGAATTAATATCAATTTAGGATACATTCGGATACTATATTACGCATTTGGGAGAAAGAAAAACCTAACGACCTAAAGTTGGGCTCGAACCCGGGACCTTACGCATATTAGCCTAGAACCCTAATGCTGTGCTATCGCTTATCATTTGAGTTTTTCTCGTTCCTAGCAGGATTTGAAAGCAGCAAAAGTTTTCTTATCTAAAGTGAATGGACAATAAATATTTTATTCATTTATTTACTGAAATAATTACTGAAAAGAAAAGGTATTATATGATTTCTATACCAAGTTTACCTGGGCCTATATGCAAGGGGTATCTGAGAGAATACATAATAAATTGTCTACTTTCGGACAACTATTAAAGTAGATATTTTAGGTTGCCTTTAAAACGATATCTGCCTGGCAACTTAGTCGATATCCCTATTTGTTATCGATAAATGGATACCTTTTCGGCGACCTATAATGGACTACCTGTCTGACAAAACCATATGATGACTTTTAGAGCACTTTTATGAAGACTATTTAAGATAACTTAAAATGGACATCAGTAGGACATCTCATTTTATATCTTAATTTGTTATCCGTACATAGTCAACTTTTCAGTGCCCCATAATTGTTATCTTTCAGACGAAATCATATGATGACTTTTGGCTTACTTTTATAACGACTATTTATGTTAACAAAATAATGGAATCATTATGTCAACGCACATATGGATGCAAATTTAAAGAAACCTTAAAGATATCTTTTGGATGAATCTGGAAGATATCTTATAAAAGTAAATCTGAATAAATCTGAAAGATATCTTATAAAGTTATCTTATAGAAGGCAATCTGACAACACTGCTACCTGGGTTGTTTTCCCTGACTTTTCCCGGTTTTCCCTGAACGCGGCCACCATGTTCTCCCAATATATAGCAAATAAAATTTCACCGGTCTACCATCTATCGAAATTTTATTATTTTACATTAACATAGTCTTTTTCATATTTTTTTGTCACTGGTAAAAGTACCCTTAGATACTATACGAAGTGATTTCCAAAATGATATTCGAATTTCTGTTTCTCAATGCCAGGCGCCTACGTGTCATGAAAAAAAAAAAAAAATGATTCGTACAACACGTTACATCCTGGTTCGCAAACCCCTCTACAGCGCGAGCGTAATTGCATGGTTATGAAAGCTATCATAGGTTATGGACGAATAATATTAATGTACGTACAATTTACAATTGTAATTTTGTACACCGATGCGCATGGATCCTTAACTGGCTTCCTGTATACGACGCGTATTTCCATTTGTTATTTACTAATAAAAGCAACGAATACAAATCTTACCAGTAACTTCATTGGAACCTGCACTGAGACGTCAGCTTCGGTCTTTCGACAGGTGATTCTTCAATGGTACTTGTATTTCACGCACAGTGTAAACTACGAAAAAAAAATGCATACGTATTCTTCCACTCGCGAATGCCAAGATACAATAAAGATTGCTTATTTTTGTCATACGGTGTATGCAATATGAAAACACTGTGACACCAGGTGTGGCACGCAAGTATTCTTGGAATTAATTACAATCGCGCACTACTAGCTTATATACTTGCGGTGGAAACCCTTTATTCCCATGCTTATTGCCCGATACGCTCAATGACAGATAGTAACGACGTGTATTACGTTGAAAAAATTGATGCTCATCGTGCCAACGAGACCAAGGTTTCATCAAACAACGAAGCTAACGCGCAGCCGACCATCTTGATTGCATTCCAACTGCATCTGTAACTTTAATAGGCGCGCAATACAAAATTGGTTATTAAATGCAACTATATGAAATTAGGCAATACTTAACTTTTTGGAATATTAAATTAGTGTAGCAAATGTATTATATGAAGAATACTAACTATCCAATTTATTTAGTGTTACTGTTTGTGGTGAAATATAGCAATTGGAATTTATCGAATAATTAAATTAATTTTGTCTATTATGTACTACGTATTTAATATTTAATCTTACTCTTATTCAGAATTTTTTTTTAACAAGGACGCGTCAAGTTTTATCGTCAATAGTGCTATTTCACTCGACTCACAGCTGCTCAATCTGTGTATCACATCGCCTTCCAACGATGTGAAACATACATGAGTGAAAGAGATAGAATTGATCATGAGACGCGATAGCGTCTCGACAAGTGTTAAAAAAATGATTTATTGAATTTATTTATATATCATTGTTTAATTATTATTTTATTTAATTATTAATTATTTGATTTACTTAGAATGACACTTACGTGGAGGTGAGGAACACTGAGAATGCGTTTTCACATCCTATTTACACGATATCGAATCCCTCGCCGTGGTGTCTCTTTTGCACCGACGTGAGCACCAATAACGCCGTATCTCGCATTCCATAGGATTTTGCATGCCTTACCGGGTATGTTGATATCAATGGCCTAAAGTAAAAACGGCGTATGAAGTGTGTTAAGGTGAAACTAAAGTCACGTGACGGAGCCATGAGTGTGAGAGAGATAGTTGCAATTTTCAAATTAACTTTATTCAATGGTGTTCATTTTTTTGCAAGAAAAATTAATTCGGGCCGAGCGCGAAATTACCGTGTGAAACCGGCTCGAATTTGCATTTCCTTTAAAAAAATTAGCACCCTTGAAGAATAGAGATATTTTACTTCCCCTAAAGTTATGCTTGTGGGTTCATCTGGCACTAAACGTGCCAGAAGAACCCACGGCTCGTGCGTTCGGCGGTTTAAGTTTGGTTTAGTTTAAGTTTAGGTTTGAGTTTAAGTTTAGTTTAAGTTTAAGTTTAAGTTTAAGTTTAAGTTTAAGTTTAAGTTTAAGTTTAAGTTTAAGTTTAAGTGTAAGTGTAAGTTTAAGTTTAAGTTTAAGTTTAAGTTTAAGTTTAAGTTTAAGTTTAAGTTTAAGTTTAAGGTTGAGTTCAGTTTAATCTTTGAGTTTTTGAGTTTATTTTTGAGTTTATTCAGTTTTGTTACTGTTTGGCTATGTTCTGCGGTATTAGTTTTGTTTGTTATTTTTTTTTTTTTTTAATCGTTTACACGTTACTTCTGGTTTTTCTGTATTCTTGTATGTGCCTAGAGGACCACAGGTCCTATTGTACAATAAATATATCTATCTATCTATCTTAAACCAACGATATAGCTCTATCAGCCTAATTTCGTAATTTTTAATCATCGTTTTTGCTATTGTGGAACTTATTGTCAAATATCGAGATCATTACTATATCGATGTCTTTCACATGGTTTGACGGCTGTATCTGCAGAATTCGGCGATAGAATTAATTAATATTTTTGTATTTTCTGAACAAGATAACTCGGATAACAAAAAACGAATTGCAGTGCTTAATAGCATCTTTAAACATGGCATTTTGGACGAGGTTTTATTCAATTTATTATTAATAAGGTGTTAATTTATCAGTCATGGTATCGATTTGTTTCTACGCTAGGTGTATTCCACTTGTGTAAAACTCGGCAACAGGATTTTGATTTTACCAAATTTTTAAACATGTGCAAAATATCTGCAAACACTCCAATTGAATTTTTATTATTTCGGTTATAAAATTAATTACTACTTTTGTTATTAACTTTGGCAGGAAGCGATAAAGATATTACAATTTTATGTGAATTTGAATATCTTAAATTTTAAGAAAAATAACTGATTCTAAGAAAGTTTGTACTACCAACCTCAAATTTTTTACACATTTTTAAAAAAGTGGGACGACGACTGGGATTGAATTTACTAAAAATCGGTACAAATATTCACGTTTTGCGATATTCACGTTCCGAACGATTTCTTGTTTGTCTATAACAACAGTGTTGATTAATATTCGGTAATTTTGACTCGGTTGCATGGACAGTATTGAGTTAACCGCAGATAGCCAAATCATTCGTGATATCAAAGGACAATTCATTTGGTGTAACGAATTTTTATTGTTAATCTAAGCCAATCTTACTTTATCGTCGTTAACAATAACACCAGCTAATTTTCGTAGCTTTTTGTCGAATCTCGAAGTAGCCTTCTCGGGAGTCACCGTATTCATGCACTGATTAATGTAGCGATTTACGACTCTCTTTCGCAACTTTTTCACAGCTATCTCGTCTTTAGCACCAACAATTTCCAAGATAATGCCTTTCCAATCAAATTTCCCAATTTCTTGATTATCTTCATTGTTCATCGCCGTCGGGGCCTCGGAAACTCGTTCCTCGGGTTTTTTCTTATTTTTCTTTATCAGAGGTTGATCTTCCTGTTCCGTCGCGGTATCGGCCAAGTTCCTCTTTTTCGACTTTTTCTTCTTGCCATTACCGTTCTCCGTATGATTGGTGCTATTCGTAGTGTTCCCGATTTCTCTGCATATATTTTCATTGTTTTGATTCTCAGCTACGCTGGTCTCTTGATGCTTTGTGGGGCTTGGACCATTCACCTCTGAATTTGCTTTATCTTGACCTGATGGATGCAAAAATCATAATGAGCATCAAGCAAATATTTGATTAATAAAATGATTGATAAGAAATTATTGATAATAAAATTAATAAAATGATTGATAATAATAAAATGATTGATAATAATAAAATGATTGATAATAATAAATTATTGATAATAAAATTAATAAAATTGTTGAATAGATGGACATCTAATTTCTATGCATTGGTGTATCAATTATGACGTAGTTGACAGACCATTTTTACTGTCGCAAAATTTATTGATCATTCACTGATAATTATCAGTGATCGTTAACAATTCTTTGACAAAAAGCTAGCCCATCTGTCTTTTGGTCAAAAGAAAATTCTTACCGTTATTAGCCTGACTGGGAGCTTTATTTTGTTCCACTGCTTCCTTGAACGCAGTTTCCATCCTGGTCCAAACGCTATCTATAACAGTCATATTTATCCTGTGACCCATGACGCTGCCTATAAAATTTAGAAACTTGGCTTTCTTCCTGGGAATATTCTCATGATTCGAGAGTATGTTCAAGACATTCTTCTCCTCCCTGCTTAAATCAGCAACGGTGTCGATTACATTTTTGACGACATTAATCCACTCCTCCTGCTTTCTTGCACCCTTGTTCTGTCCTGGTCTCGCGACATAATTCTGTCCTCCATAACGCTCTGATTCCGTTATACATTTTGTGTGGGCGACATATTCCTGTCCACTGAAAAAAAAAGTACACCCATTAGCGTTATGTTCCGATAGATTATACGGATAAACATACGCCCCTTCTGAATAAGTAAAAATAAGTTACTCACTAGAAATCCTTGTGACAATCAACGCAAGTCAAATTCTCTCCGCGTCGGCACTGAAACTGGTAGTGTTTCGCTACTTTGGGCTTCTGCAGAGATTCCCCGCAATTGTTACACGTAAATACAACCATATTTACAAAAAACAGATGTTGTACATCTAATTTCTCGCCCTCGAGATATCGTCTTTCGTCAAAGCTAAGCAGGCTTTCACCAAAACGGTATACCTGCTTTTTTTTCTATGTTGCTTCAAAATACATGAAAACCTGGTGTTCACAAAAATCATTTCATTATTATATTTCGAATTGTCATTGAAATGTTTATTTTTCTTTAAAGATAACTTACTTATATTGAGATGTTTCTATGCAAATTCGTCGATGGCAAGATTAAATCAGGCGCGAATGCCGTACAGGAGCGGAAGACCAGTTATTCGATTATTCACGAATTTCTCCAACACTAGATCGGCAATAAAAAAAAGAATTATGCGATTTTTACTGTAAATATATTATAACAAAAATCCTTGAATAAAAAATTTAGGGAATGTAAACTTACATGAATTGGCACGTGCCTGCAAGCAGCTTTCCGGCACTTCCCAGCATTTGACTCCTGGCGTCAAAAATCAAAGAGCCATGAGCCGTACTTGCTTTTTTTTTTTACCTAGACCTAGAATAAAAGCAGATCGATGCATCAATATTCCAGAAGAAAAAATCAAGCCCCACAAAAATTATTTCATTATATTTCGAATTAACATTAAAATGTGTATTTTTCTTTAAGGCTTACTTACTTATATTGAGATGTTTTTACGTGAATTCGTCGACGGCAAGATTAGATCAGGCGGGAATGCCGGACAGGAGCGGAGACCAGTTTCATTCGCTTATTCACAAATTTCTCCAACACTAGATCGGCAAAAAAAAAAAGAATTATGCGATTTTTCCAATAATATACTGTAAAAAAACACGTTGATTAAAAAATGTGAGGAATGTAAACTTACGCGGATCGACACGTGCCTGCAAGCAGCTATCCAGCACTTCGCAGCATTCGACTCCTGGCGTCAAAAATAGAGATGTGCAATGACCGTCATTTCTCGTTGACGTCAATTGACACAAAAATGACCGTCAAATGACCGTCATTTTGGTGTTTCTTGAATCTATCATGTGCAATGACGGTCATTTTCACAAAACGTCAGAAATATGGTCAAACTACTATATAGTTGTACAATGACCGTCATTTTTTTTTGGTCACAAATTTCGTCAAATCTTTAAAGGGAAAGGCTTGAATTTAAATAATCAAAATTTCATTAAAGTCAACGTCATTTGTACATTGTTTGATTCTTTTGTATTACAATCAGTCTGAATAATATGGTAAACATCTCTTACGATTAATAAACTATGGGCAAGTTTAAGTTTAAATAATATAATTTTCCCGCGCCAGTTGGGCGTTGGATACTGGTGACGATTTAGGGATGTGAAAATATCGGTATTTTAATATTTCGTAAAATTACCATAAAAATACCGTATTACGACGTAATTTTTTTTTTTTCTCGGCATATTGTGTTGCAAAAATACGGTCACAAAAGTTTCTCGTAATTTACCATAAAGAGTGGTAAAAATCAAGCTCTATAAAGTTAGCCATACAACATTGATTAAAAAATTTGCAATTAGTACCATTCGATTGGTGGTCGTTTGGTGGTGATTGGTAGCCTAATTAAAACATTTGGTGGTCAATAGTTTAATTACAATAAATAAAAAAAGAAATGAGGCCCAAAGTTAGCCATAATTATTTTTTTTTCTTCAAATTGCTTCAAATAGGGCTCAATCGATGCGGAATCGTTTGGTGGTCAAGATCAATATAATTAAAACGTTTGGTAGTCACTCATTTGGCTAAACAATGGAAAAAACTAAGTGCGCCTTAGGGTGGACCTTCATCAGTGCGTAGTACGCTGGTGACCATGAGCCATAGGTCTTATTGGGTCTCATGTTGTCGCTTCTGCTTGCAGCCGGCGCGTCTGACAAGCCGTACGATTCGGAACAATTCGGAATGTTGTTTATTCGTAACATTGTTATTAACCAACAAAGACAATCGTTAAGGTAGGTTGTCAATTTGTTTTGTTGCATAATAAAAGTAGAGTGCCAGTACTTTCATTAGATGCAAAATATCAGTTTTTATACATTAGAGAAATTATGAGAGGTTAGGGATTTTTATTTGTGAATTCATTAATGTATTAATGAAGCATTATTTTTTTCCATGTTACAGATCCCATGAACATCACAGACGTTATGCAAGATTCATCGTACATATTGAGATCAGCGAGTTTAGCGGCGACACTGAAGCCGCGTCAGGGAACCTGTGAAGGTACATGCTTCTAACGATTCCATTTCATGTTCCTACTTTATACCAGTCGTGTTAATTCCTTATCTCAAAAGTATTCTTTTAAAGTCCTTCAGAAACACAATTCTATTTATGAATAATATCTTCGGTAGTGGTACTTCAAGCGTTTTTTATTTTTGTCGCAAGAAAATATTTCTTCAGCTACCTGTGAACGCTAGAAGAATTTTAGCCCAAATTTCGCCAATTGTCAGACGCACACGAACGTGATATCAACGCAGAATCCAATGTTTTATTTATTTATTTATACAAATATTGCCACCTTGCATTTCATTTTATAGGAATGTTCAACATGATCAAGGACATTAAGTTAACGTCCGACAGGCTGTGGTGGATGATCGTCTCCGATGAACGACAAACTGGTTGCACACGCGCTCCTCTTTCATTGTTTCGCTCTCACTCTTGTTGGCGTAATTACGGAGATACGTAAGAACTGCATTTGGACCATGCAACTGAAACATCTGGTTCATTCACGTTCAGCCATGACGATTCCCACTGTGACAGCACAAAATTCTGCATCCGTGCTCAAGGTGGATACCACACTCTCTCCCCTCGCAGACTCCACTAAAGCATCGAATCAATATTCAGTGAAAGTCAACTGTGTTTAACCGTTAGACAAGACAACAGACTCGAGGGTGGCAAACCCAGCAGCTCGTCCGTCAAAACATTAAAACGCTATAGAACGCTATAGGTTATCGTAAAATCCGATCTCCGAAGACCAGTCAGATACTTTCTCCCAGTAACTAACATTTTCTTTTTTTTTTCTCTACTTCTAATTAATTGATTTTTGCTGTTTACAATTATTCACAAGTCCATTATTTTGTTTTGTCATGCTTTCCAGGTGAATTCCGACCCCCCGTGTTGTGAAACCTGTAGAGGCAAGGTTTCGTGAAATCCTCTATCATGATATGGTACTACAGTGCAACGACGAATCACGAAATTATTGAACAACTTTGAGGTATGAATGCTTTTCTTTTAATTTTTTTTATCTATATTCTTTTTTTAATTATTAAAAATGGTTGCTTTTTATTATTTGCAGAAGCTACGATACTGGTGACCTATCGATTCGATTAATCGAATAGAAAGTAATTCTATTCAAGCTCGTAAATCGTAGCAGCAAGCCATCTTTCAATATAATCCGTAAAGATCTTCAACTACCGTAACGCTCGAAACACTCGAAAGTTTTTCTTTCACCTTCCAACATCTTCGGTCTAAATATTGATCACATATTCGTCGGGTCGCAATCTCGTATGGCATACACTGTAACGAGAACCAGAGTCAAAATTGAACGTTCTTTTCATAAAATTTCAGCGAAGTATTGAAGATTTCTGATCGCTTAAATCCTCAAATTTAGAACTTACGACGGTAAGAGACATCGATGTTACACAGAAACGATACCGCGTATATGATCATAATCATTGTGCAGATGGGGACTGAAAAAAGAACCATAGTCTCTGAATTTCATTGTACCACAAGTATTTTTATTTCGTATTTGATTTTGTACTTTGTGATTATAATCATATTGAAACAACACACAAAACCAACGACGCGAACTCAGAACTTGGAAATGTGTTATATTTATTATTTCTCATGTATTTCATTTTGACATTATTTAAATATATAATGAGAAAAATTAAGTTAACTATGTTCTCGACAGTTTCCTTTGCGACTCTATTTTAATAACTTGGCATCTTCATAACTCTGGTCATGTTGCCACGTTGATCCATACTCCTCGTTACCTCTCTCTCCTAACAGGGTGTTGATAACTTTCGTCTTTTCAGCTTTATAATGGTTGACTGCTTTCTCATTTCAGTTGATAACTGCTCGGCATAATTCCGCAAGCTGTAACACATCGTTTACCAGCGTTCAATTTTTTTTCTCAGCGATCTGAACACAGTGAATCATAATCAGTAGTCTGCATAAGAGAATACCAGCTCATGCTTTAATTTGTTTTCTCACCTTGTGGGCATTTGCTCGAAATGTGTTATAAACTGTGCGAGGACCTTTTTAGCGGTATTGAGATTTATAGGTTCAGACTCCAAAAGATCCACCAAATCGTGTTCCGCTGAAATTTATTCAATTTCATGACCGTGTATCTCTCACAACAATAATCTCAACTTGTCAACGCTCTAATTGTATCTCGTTAATATTAACGAGTGTCATCAGTTCCATAAGGAGAATGACGAGCATACTGCCTCACTTAGGATTCTCTCTCATTACGTCGTTGAATAATCGCAATAATACATGCATTTTAAAACAGAACTCTAAAGAAAAACTTTTAAAAAATTTTATTGGAAAGTTTTGTCTATTGGCATGCAATATATTTTTCAAATAAAATTTACGTGTTCAATAATAATGTCTGTTTAGTATATATAGTGCTAATGCATACCGTCGCGCGAGGCCAGTCAGTCGAAGAGGCGTAAAGCTGGCGCTGACCACTTAGTATTTCAGACCGGGATGCACGGGTTGCCACAGTGGATGCTGTGCATCCACTGTGGATTCAGAATATGGCGAAGAATTCGCTACTCTTGTTCTTCTTATCCTCAGGTTTGTCATTCCCATTGATAATATTTGCACACGTTTCCATAAAATGTTCAAATCATAAAATATTATGAAAAAAAAGAAAACAAGATTATATTGCAAAGCTTTATCTACTAGCATGGAATACATTTTTTTACGTGCAAGAAATCATCGTTTTATTCTTCGGATGTTCTATTTCAGACGGTATTCCTATTCAACCTGGTACAGTGTCCGGGCTGCAAAGTATCCGAGTCTATGCTCTGCGAATACGATGTCTCACCGTAGAAGAATATACCCAAAAAACGTTAACGAGTAGCTTTAAAAAACTTACCTAACATTATTTAATATGTATAGACTCTATGTATGTGGAGCATTTCAAAACTTATACCAAGACAGGGTGTACAGAAGTTATAAAGATATATAATTAAGCACAACAAATTTATTTATATTTCTTTTCTTATATAAAAAAAAAATTTCGCACATTCTTGTTTTTCACAGACAATACGTAAATTGCACTAACAGAGTTTATCAGATGCTGAACCAATGTAGCACTCAAGGTTTGTTGTTCACCGAGAGATATTTGTTATGGCCTTTTGATTTCATCGAACAGTGCTTGTCGAAATTTTCGCTGTTCTCTTGCTCCTCCTTGTTGTGTAAATCGGGATAAACGAAGAACTGCAGCTGCAGATCGTTCGGCTAGAAGAGTAATTGAAATACGTTCGATTATTTTTATTTATCGAAGAAAACAACATTACGATTTTACTGTTGAACATTTTATGAACTGACCGAAACGCATAGGGGCCTTGTAGTTGTCCTCTTTAATTACGTATGCCCCATTTGGATGTTTCCCTGTTTACTCATTTGTATTCTCGTTCTAACATCCACGGTGCGAATGTTGTAAATGTCCTCGAGATCATTCTGAACACCGCACTTGATCTATTCGATGGGGCAGTAAAGCTGCACGACGTTGGACGGATGTTGTTTAGTCGGCTGGATAAGTTTCATCCAGAAATTTGAAAGGAATACCATTAGTTGAGGATTTCCTCTTTGATACAAGGGATGAAAAATATCACATTACAACTTTCATTGAAAAGTGATTTTTTTTTTTGCGAAGCCGTCAGATTTTTGTTATACGAAAAGTTGCTCAGATAATACACAGCAGGGAGGAGAGAATTTCTAAAAATTGTTAATGCTTAGATAGATAGATAGATAGATCGATAGAATATTTATTGATACTGGGATAAATCCCCTAAGTACTATGTACTTTAAACCATTTATCCGTGTATCTTGGTGAAATTTTCGATAACGGATGTTGGATATCTTATTAAATACAAATAACCGTTCGTTATCGCGAAAATTAAGAAAAAAAAAACACATTCGGCGACAGAATATTGAATTAACTGCGATTTAACATTTTCAACTATTACCATGAATCCGTTGCAAAAATATCTAACTTCTCCAGAGCATATGTAGCGGCTTTAATAGAGGTATTTTGATTGTCGTTCGTGATCTGAGATGCCAACTTGAACAATAGAGTACAGTCCTCCCCGTTAAGATTTTCTCTTATATTTTTCTCTTAAATTATCCACAGCTTCTTGAGAATATTTACTCAGATGGAAAAAATCGTTTTTAATAGATATTGGTAGCTTAATTATGTGAAATGTTATCGAAAAAAATTGATGGAAATTCATCTGCATGAAGAAAATACCTTTTACAAAATTAATTAGTATGACTAATTGTTATTCTCATGCACGCGTTGTTAATGTGTGTGTGTGTGTGTGTGTGTGTGTGTGTGTGTGTGCGCGCGTGCGTGCGTGCGTGCGTGCGTGATAGCATTAAAAAATAAACATAAGTATAAGGATAAGCTTGAGAGCGTACATCGAGGTACTGAAGACGAACAATTAGAACTATCATGAGACTCGGTTGCGTCTAGTTACAGAGAAATTGCCCATAGATGCCCAATAACATTACACATGGTCGTCCATAAATTACCTGTGATTAGTTGCCAGGAGAATAAACAAATCTAGACGTACTACATCTCGATTGTCTGCTAACGTACGTATACTGCGAGATGTGGCTTGATCTTTGTCCCCGGTTTTTCTCGAACTATTTCTGTTTTCAGGTCGTTGTACACTTCCCAAGCGCCATTGTATCGCCGACAGTAAGCGATGAAGTGACCGGGTTGGTATGCAACCAGACCTGCAAGGCTAACAAAACCAATATTCAATTAATAATGAATAAAAACGAATATATGTGCATAATTAAATAGCATACCTGTATTGAGCTGTCTCGTTGACCTTCCTTTTTCCTTTGACCCGTATGCCGATATCAATAGTCTGCGGAATGTCTTCTAATTTACAATGCAATCCTGTCGTGGATCGTTCTCGCGACTTTTCAACTGAAACGTCGAAAGTTTCGCGAATGTCCAGATCGATAAAAATATGAACATTAGGTTCACTGAGCAAAGTAAATTTGCCAGGACAGTGATTTTGACACGTTAGATTGTTCACGAGTGGTTTGAAAGCCAAGGCACTCTGCAACGCACCAAAACCCTTTCTACAAATCGTGTTATGATTGGGTGCGATCGTTGCGTATGAATAAGTGCGGCCTCTGCAGTGGGAAAGTATCTGACTGGTCTTCGGAGATCGGATTTTACGATAACCTATAGCGTTCTATAGCGTTTTAATGTTTTGACGGACAAGCTGCTGGGTTTGCCACCCTCGAGTCTGTTGTCTTGTCTAACGGTTGAACACAGTTGACTTTCACTGAATATTGATTCGATGCTTTAGTGGAGTCTGCGAGGGGAGAGAGTGTGGTATCCACCTTGAGCACGGATGCAGAATTTTGTGCTGTCACAGTGGGAATCGTCATGGCTGAACGTGAATGAACCAGATGTTTCAGTTGCACGGTCCAAATGCAGTTCTTACGTATCTCCGTAATTACGCCAACAAGAGTGAGAGCGAAACAATGAAAGAGGAGCGCGTGTGCAACCAGTTTGTCGTTCATCGGAGACGATCATCCACCACAGCCTGTCGGACGTTAACTTAATGTCCTTGATCATGTTGAACATTCCTATAAAATGAAATGCAAGGTGGCAATATTTGTATAAATAAATAAATAAAACATTGGATTCTGCGTTGATATCACGTTCGTGTGCGTCTGACAATTGGCGAAATTTGGGCTAAAATTCTTCTAGCGTTCACAGGTAGCTGAAGAAATATTTTCTTGCGACAAAAATAAAAAACGCTTGAAGTACCACTACCGAAGATATTATTCATAAATAGAATTGTGTTTCTGAAGGACTTTAAAAGAATACTTTTGAGATAAGGAATTAACACGACTGGTATAAAGTAGGAACATGAAATGGAATCGTTAGAAGCATGTACCTTCACAGGTTCCCTGACGCGGCTTCAGTGTCGCCGCTAAACTCGCTGATCTCAATATGTACGATGAATCTTGCATAACGTCTGTGATGTTCATGGGATCTGTAACATGGAAAAAAATAATGCTTCATTAATACATTAATGAATTCACAAATAAAAATCCCTAACCTCTCATAATTTCTCTAATGTATAAAAACTGATATTTCGCATCTAATGAAAGTACTGGCACTCTACTTTTATTATGCAACAAAACAAATTGACAACCTACCTTAACGATTGTCTTTGTTGGTTAATAACAATGTTACGAATAAACAACATTCCGAATTGTTCCGAATCGTACGGCTTGTCAGACGCGCCGGCTGCAAGCAGAAGCGACAACATGAGACCCAATAAGACCTATGGCTCATGGTCACCAGCGTACTACGCACTGATGAAGGTCCACCCTAAGGCGCACTTAGTTTTTTCCATTTTTTAGCCAAATGAGTGACTACCAAACGTTTTAATTATATTGATCTTGACCACCAAACGATTCCGCATCGATTGAGCCCTATTTGAAGCAATTTGAAGAAAAAAAAATAATTATGGCTAACTTTGGGCCTCATTTCTTTTTTTATTTATTGTAATTAAACTATTGACCACCAAATGTTTTAATTAGGCTACCAATCACCACCAAACGACCACCAATCGAATGGTATTAATTGCAAATTTTTTAATCAATGTTGTATGGCTAACTTTATAGAGCTTAAAAATCATCTATCTAGATGTGAAATTACCGGTCATAAAATTGTTGGTAAATTTACCGTCAAAACATATTAAATCTGTCTATTTAAATGTGACATTAACGGTTGAAAAATGATAAACTTCACTTTTATATAGTTGTGAAATTACGAATAACATATTTTTTTAAAAACATTATCGTAACATTTTTTGAAAATTCATCATGTGTTGGTGAGGTTTTAAATCACTATAAGACCATATGATTTTATTACCAATGTGGTAATGTTGAACGCGGTCACGTACCGTATTTTTACGGTAAAAACGGTAAAATTACCGGTCACATTTACCGCTCACATCTCTATGACGATTATGTATTTTGTCGACTTGTTCAGCAAGCAGAGTAACTGCATAACAAGGTAAACATGTCATATGATTAATAAACTATGGGAAAGTTTAAGATTAAATAATATAATTTTTCCGCGCCGCTTGGCGTTGGAAAATGGCGGTGATGACGTATTTGCCGTTTCGTTGAGCTTCAGCATGTTACGTCCCGGCTTGTGTTGCTGGGGAGTTTTGCTCGTCTCGAGCCACTGTATTTGGATCTGATTCGCGTTACCGCGGCGAATAGAAATTCGTTCCGTGAGTCCCGGGAAGGATTTAAGATTGAATCGAGTCGTCGAATAAATTCAGTACACAGACATTAGAAAAAATATTCAATCGTATATACACATTCAAAAGTCATTTTTTATCAGCGTCATTTTTTGGTCGTTCATGTGACGGTCACGTGACGGTCACAAGACCAAAAAATGACCGGTCATAAATTCGGTGCACATCTCTAGTCAAAAATCTTCTTCTTGATACAATTTTATTGGACCCTCTCCACCACCAGAGGGCAGCCCAATCTGGCCACAGGTAAACCGCGCCGGTCAAAGTTCCATAAAATTTATATTATCAAGAGACGCGGTAGCGTCTCGACGCCGAGTACTTAAAAAAAAAAATTTTTTTTAAGCGAGCGAAGGACGCTACCAAGTAGTTATACTCCAAAATGCCGGAAGTATTTCCTTGCTCTACGTTATCTCACAAATAAATCATCGGATCGAAATGATAATAAGATTTTTACTATACAATGTCTATCCAAGCTTGCCAGCTTACTTAATTCCGAACACATGTGTTCGGTGGATTCTTGTGTACGATAATCGCGATCAGCAATCGATCCAAAATTGTTCGATTGTGCGTGAATTAACGCGATAATTTTCGGACGGCTCGATCTCGGCAACGAAGCATCGGATCGAATTTTCAGGGACATTTTTATCATACAATTCGAACCCAAGCTTCCCAATGGGGCTAATTACGATCATAATCGTCCAGCGGTTCGCGAGATATGATGAGGCGAAGCTGAAATACGGGTGTGAGTTGAGGTGATTCGCTCGAAATTTCCGCATGTTCAATCAAACCAGCCAGAATTACAAAATCTAAAAAAAAAATACAAGATGTAAAGACAAGCTTGAACAAATAAAACTTGGCGTGCCAGTTTTTTTTTCAAATTGCTGTCGTACGTAGTTCATTCAAAAATTGTAAAAAAAAAACTGGCACGCCAAGTTTTTTTTGTTCTAGATTGTATTTACATCTTCTATTTTTTATTTTTTTAGATTTTGTAATTCTACTTGGCTGGTTTGATTTGATTTTTTTCGATTTTTTTTTTTACATTTTGATACACATAAACATATTTTCTGAACGTTTTAAGTACTTGGCGTACCATTTTTACTTTTTTGAAAAAAAGTATTTTGTGTTTTAAGAATAACACTAAATACTCCTCCTGGTACTTGGCCTAGCGGCCAAGTACCAGTACCCCATAAAACCAAAGGAAGAAGAAAAAGAAATACTCCTTCTTCTTCTTCGACGCTTATCTAAGCTATCTGTTTATTGACTAGTAAATCCGGTCAGCAGACCTTCGTTAGTTACAATATAATAGGTGACCGCGTATTTACGTTTTTTTCCTTATCATCATGTATTAAGATCAAAGGGGCCGAGAGGTAAACGATATACTCGTGTATACTTGAAGAAACTGTTATTACTTGTTGAATATTTATGCCTTTACCAGGCCGTTGAAGAACATGTTGACTAATTCTTAACTAAGAATGATTAATCCATTCAGTGCTTAATTAATTCTCTCATTTTTAAAAAATGTAATCGTATTTAACACATAAAATTTAGCCTTGTAAATTTCGGATTTCATTTCATTCGAATATTTATTCCCTTATCAGGACTTTCCTCCGATTTAAGGGGAGGCTAAATACCGACAGTTTCACCTAAAAACTTTGATCCCATTTTTCTCCGAGATGACTAATTAAAATTGAATACAAATTTGATAGTCGCTGCAGAATATCTGAACGAAGTGCGCCCCGCTTTTTTTAAAAATAAAATCGGAAAAAAAATTGCAGAGTAGTTACCATGCGGAATCTATAATAATAAAGTTGTAAGTAATGATATTTCTAATTCACAGCCGTCAAAAAGACGAGCGGGGCGCACTAGCCAGTAAATGGGTACACAACTTGATACATGTTTGATAGCACTTCATGAAATGACGTCTGAGAAAAATGGTACGAAAAAATATGCGATAAATGTCGGTACACCATTAGAAAATCGCTTGACAAAGTCTCCCGAACATTAGTTCACAAGATTCCGGTGAAGGGCGCTGCATCGATTTGTCCCTCACCGAATACTAACAAGGCAAACTAACGTTCGGAATACTTTGACAAGCAATTTTTTAACAGTGTACCGACATTTATCGCATATTTTTTCGTCCCATTTTTCTCAGACGTCATTTCATGAAATGCTATCAAAGATGTATCAAAATGTGTACTCATTTACTGGCTAGTGCGCCCCGCTCGTGTATTTGACGGCTGTGAAGCAGAAATATCATTATTTACAACTTTATTATTATAGATTTCGCATGGTAACTACTCTGTAATTTTTTTTTTCGATTTTATTTTTTTTTAAAGCGGGGCGCACTTCGTTCAGATATTCTGCAGCGACTATAAAATTTGTATTCAATTTTAATTAGTCATCTCGGAGAAAAATGTGATCAAAGTTTTTAGGTGAAACTGTCGGTATTTAGCCTCCCCTTAAGATTAAGGTCGTATTATAGGCGAATCATGACGAGATGATAATTTAATTAATTAGTTTAACCACACTTTGAATTTCATTTCTTTTATTTATTTATTAAAATTATCTTTATTATTATTATTTTTATACCATTATAAGTAGAATTAGAATATTTATAACTATTTACGATTAAGAGATTAAATATTATAGCAAACGTCTTCCCGACTCGCCGCAACGACACGAGAACACGACCGCCTCACGTGGCGTCCCGCGTCGAACCCAGTCGAACCGTCGGCGTCAAAAATCGAAGAGCCGCGAGCCGTTGGAAGAGGGGTAGAATATAGACCTAGCCTGGATTGTCTCGCGTCTAACCGACCTGATCTGACTTGCCGTTACACGCTAGCACAGACACACACGCACAACGCACCGTCGCCCGCATATAAGAATTAAAATGGCGGTTCGGATTAGTTACGAGACATCAAAGTGACGTTTCTGTGCGGCATACTTGACGGGCAACCGAAACTCTGCGCCTCCAAGCGAATTGCATTCGTCAATAACGTTGTTGAAGTTTCGTAACAAAGGCTCATCGATCGATGGTGACTCGTCCCAACCGCCAATTAGCGCTTGGCATTTTCGGACACACTTCGGATATACCCAGTAAGTTCCAGGATAACGAACTTTGGAACCAGGCATGTTCCCACTTTCTCGTTTATCTATTTTTACACTAACTCAATTATCGGCAAGGCTCGTCGCACTTAATGGCGTGATGCATTGTTTCGCATTTTTATTTTATCCATTCTCCGTCTCGGGGATTAACGAAAAACAAAAATAAAAATTTCTTTAGCTACTCTCGAGAGAGACACAGGATCGTTACGAAGGTGAAAAGTTTCTCCTGCGAGAAACACAAAAACTAAGGTATGTTCGTTGTCAGATTTTTCTCTCTTTTTTTTTTTTTCTTCCTTCTCTTTCATGAGACTCGTTTAGAGATGATACTATTTTGCTGGGACATTCGATGATTGTAGGGTCCAAACATGGATGATCTTTTGCGGCAGGCGAAGATCGACTTTTCCAACAAAAAACCAAAAGATGTAGCCGAAAGATTGAAGCGCATGCGCGAAACTGCAGAATTGTCCAGAAAAAACGGTGAAGTAAAACAGGCATTTATCATGCTGAAGAGATGGATGTCCAGTGTCGAATGGATCAGGAGAACCAAACACCACAAAGAGAACCCTTCTTATTACGACGCGTACATTAATAACAAACAGGTAGGATTTGAGCTGTACATTGGATCAGAGAAATTCTTGTAGACGAACTTGCTAGCCGAATTGATTTTTATGCTTTATGATGACGGTAACTAAAAGATGTGTACCGCAAGTATCACGGCCCTGGAAAACCTGGAAAAGTCAGGGAAAAGTCATGGAATTTTTTTAAAACCCTGAATTAAAAAAAAAAACTGAAAATTGAAATTTTCATATTGCTTCCGCATAAAAGTTGCAAATTGAAATCTTCACATGGCTTTTTTACAATGTTCTTTTATTCACAAAGCTTCTTCTATGAGAAAGCATTTTTTGTATTTTTGACTTCCTCATGGGGGAAGCTTCGCGAATAAACATTGTGAGAATGAAAATTTCAATGTGCAATTTTTATGAGGAAGCAATATGGAAATTTCAATTTTCAGCTTTTTTCAACATCAACGTCGTGTTTGACCTTAATGCAAAACGACTAGCTGGTTTAGGTACTGAGCAGGAAAATAATCGAAATTGTCATAAATTTGCGCAAAATTGTAATAAATTCGGAAGCCATGTGCAAATTGTTTCGCAACTTTTTTTTTTAATAAAAAATGCCTACATTTCATAAAATTGAAACGACTAAAATGATCCTCAAAATTTATTGTTGCAAGTCGTGTCTTGTATATTTTTCGCCATTGATGACGACTCTCCACATTATTTTACTCCTAAGGCACCATTTGATGCATAAACTAGCGGCTAACATAAAAAACAAATTTTTCCAATAGTTCCAAAATGTTAAAATTTCATAAAATCTAAACCGTTTGATCAATTTTCGCCAAATTTAATACCAAACATTGTACAGTGTTAAAGCATTCGTATATCAAGTTTGAGTTCGATACCTCCATGTTTATTCGAATTGGACAATTTTTAGTAATTAAAAAAAAAAAAATCAAAATCCCATAAAATCTGACCGTTTGGATAGATTTCGGCCAAATTCAATACCAAAGGTCTTTGATCAAAATATTATATTCGTGTGCAGTTTTAGGATGATAGTTCAAAATTTACGCGAGTTAGAGATACCACAGACATTTTTGAAAAAATTGAAAATCCCGTAAAATTTCCAATTTGGCCTCAATCTTCATAGAAATTGCACTGAATGAAGAGACGTAACCATTCTACTAGTGCACCAAATTTGAATTGGCTATCTCAAACCGTTTTCGAGTTATAGTCGTCTTAAATGATGCAAGTCTGTCGCACACATCCGGACGCCAGGTAAAAATCACATGTCTCGACGTTTTGCAATATTTTAAGTATTCTGACACTAAAATCTCGAATTTTTTTTTTTACGAAAACAAAGCTTCCTCTATGAGGAAGCAAAATCGGATATCTTTCGTTTAATTCCGTGCTGTACGACAATTACATCCTTCATTTCAACAAACTTGTCGACCGTATACATCTATATACATATTTTCGTTGGGAACTTTTAATATTGTGAACTGTGTTAAATTAACAATCGTTATATATTATATTTTACGTTATTTGTAATTGACCTTTCCTACCCCGATCGATAGACTGGAAAAATTAAATTTTTGCTCTGGAAAACCGGGAAAAGTCAGGGAATTCTAGTTGAAGAATTTCGTGGCAACCATGAGTATGTAAAATAAATACTGTTATTACTTTAATAATACAAACTTATATTCGACAGGTGGAAGACGTTAGGACCACTTTGGCAGAGCTGGAAAGAATGTTGATCGTTCAACTTGCACCTAAAACGCCTAAGATGGAAGTAGACGATGTTATTGATACGTCATTGAGGTCTGCGGAAGGAACATTGAATCTCCCTGAAACTCCGACCGACGAGCCATTAGCACCGGAAACAGAAGAATTTATCTCTTGTGATCAGCTTTTTCAATGGATGCGACAAAGCGACAGATGGTTGATCATCGACACTAGACCTGAGAGGGATTATTGCGCATCTAGAATAAAAGCAGATCGTTGCATCAATATTCCAGAAGAAAAAATCAAGTCTGGGTAACTGTCTTTGCATTATAAAAATTTGATAATTGAAGGATGAAATTATGCTTTTTATTACATTTATATACTTTTATATATATTTATATATTAAGCACATAATTGAGGTGCTTTATAACGAGTACGGTTGATCGTAACAGAACTGATTATTGTTTTTACTTTAAACTCCACTCTTGGAATATAAAAAAAAGTGCTCGCCAAAAAATTGTAGGCAATATAGAAATTCTGCTGCAGTCTAGGTACAGGAAATATCCTCAGTTCTTCTAGTATTGTATAAATGAATAGATAAACCGTGTGACACGGAAAGAGTTGAACAAATCTATTTTTTACACTTATTCAGTTTCGAATCAATCGTCACTCGATATCTAATAACGACGTTATTCTATACATGTTCTTATGGTCAATAAGCAAATTTTAAAGTGTCGTAAAAAAAACGTAACCTTTATTAGGGTGGCCACTGTCAGGGAAAACCTGGAAATGTCAGGGCATTTTTTAAGTGTCAGGGAAATCAGGGAAATGTCAGAGAATTAAATATTAGTCAGGGAAAATATAATAAATATACAAAATATACAAAATATAAAATCGAGACAAAAAGTGTTTGGGTGGACATTTTTTTTTTTGGTAACGCTGAAAAAAAATTATGGGAGGATATTTTTATTTTTTCCAAGATAAATAAAAAACATAAATTGAAAATCTGCGATCACGATTACAAATTCATTTTAACTATTAATAATCGGGCGTTCCAACCACCGTTGAATCGGCGAATATAGATAAACTCGCTCAGGCACTCGAGCTTAAAGAACTCGTAAAAATGCAAAACAAAAAGAAGCTCTTCTCAATGAAAAAATTACGGCGTTGAAGGAAGGAAAATAAGTCTTATGTTATTTTGTTCATTCCTTCCAAAGATATAATTTAATTTAAAAAATACCAAAGAATAAATATATATAAACATATGTAATTTTCCTACCGTGTTACTTATTTTCACAATTCTGAATAGTTTATCAGAGAAATTTTCGAAATATCAGGGAAAATATCAGGGAAATGTCAGGGAATTTCATTTCGTCCGATTTAGTGGCCACCCAGTTTATGAAAAATACAGACAAGCTTACTTACGCTACTTGGATTATTTTTCGTAATTGGTTCTAACTGGATTGTGTCTTGCTTCACAGAGTAATAGCGTCGTATTTCGAAAAAGTACTTTGCAACGACAAAACTGCGTGCCATCTATTCAAGCAGCGAAGTGCCCAATATTGCGACACGGTCGTCCTGCTTGACCGGAATTCAACCCAGCATACTCTGTTTCCCGGTAATCGGGCACGGACAATGAAGGATATCCTTCAATG
This sequence comes from Amblyjoppa proteus, assembly GCA_963922035.1. NCBI lineage: Eukaryota > Metazoa > Arthropoda > Insecta > Hymenoptera > Ichneumonidae > Amblyjoppa > Amblyjoppa proteus. The sequence continues at coordinate 24,886,985 of OY998232.1, forward strand.
TTGGGATCCCAGTGTTAAGCCAGCGAAAATAATGATTCTGAACGGTGGCTACGTCGAATGGCTCAACCGTTATCCAGCCTACGTCACCAATCCAAACGCCAAAGCTCCCGATATAGAAACAAACGCCATGGACGAGATACTGGAAGAAGTAAAGTATGCGGAATGGCTCACGGCGGATGAGAGTTCCAGTCCCTTCCATTCTTTACGAATACAGCCTTTGCCACCGAGAAACTCCAAACCGAAGATTCATGTTAAATCCATTAACGAGATTACAATGGATCAACTGAAGAAAGACGCGGAAAGCTCTTCGTACAATACAGATTTGATTGAGGCTTTGAACAACCACGAAAATCAACCACATGTGTTTGCGAATGAAAACGATGTTAACAAAGATCCTTATAACTTAGTGGTAAAAAAGAAATCCGAAATGTCGAACTATACACGAAAGATTGACAATGAAGATGCGGAAAGTATGCATACGGATGAAGATGAAATTGAGCCGCAAACAACGAATCTCCCGAATAAATTGACAATCCACGAGATGATGCCGAAACCGAAAATCGACAGAAGTTCGAAACCATCGAGTTTGACCCCTCAGTATGCTGATTGCAAAAACTTACTAACCGTGCTGTCACTGCTTTTCGATGTGGTTAAGAATCAAGAGCGAATTGAAAATCAAATCTTGTCGAACGAAAGAGAGTGGCAGCTTCAAGACATTGATAATAATCCGGATCTTCGTGAAATCAAGAAGGAAAATTTGAAGGCACACAACATTAAATTGGAACTAGTCGTAAGAAGCAAATATTGTTTTATCCGTACGCTAGATATTGAAGAAAACTTTTTATATAATAATTGGAAAACAAAATAGTAATTTGTAAATTCTAGCGCAGTGACTATCCGTTCTGCACGTATATGTAATATAATAGTGTCTATTTGCTATGCGCACGACTGACACAAGTACAGTGGGTGAGTGTATATTCCACGTTCGTACAAAGAGCAGGTGGCACTCAGACGGGCGGTAAGCGACGTTGGTAGAATGTACGTACACGACAATATACGCTTAGTCAGTACCTCTGTGTAGGTCGTGCCTTATACATATGGTGGCCACGGTAAGGAAAAACCGTGAAAAGTCAGGGAAAAAATCTTGGTCAGGGAATCAGGGAAAAGTCAGGGAATATCGAAATTGAACCTTCTATAAATAAATAAGTACTAAATAAAAAGGAGCCTTAAAAAAAATTGAGAACATTTAGAAAAAAAAAACAAAAGAATCGAATTAAACATTAATACAATAAGTAGGCATTTTCATTTGCATCAGACATTTGTTTTTTATACAAGTCGTTAGAAATTTGGTCAGGGAAAATTTTTAATTAGTCAGTGAAAAGTCAGGGAAAAGTCAGGGAATTTTGTTCCGGGGAAAAAACGGCCACCATGTATACAAAAAAAAAAAACTCCACTGTCACGTTTAATTAACGAACTCGATTTTCAGTATTCCCTGGTTGGGATAACGTAGGCTCGAGTCACTAATCGATTTTCGTTTGTGCAGAAAACGAAAAAAGCTCACCTGAAGGACGCGGTAGCGGCAGACAAAATTGACGAGGCATCGATGAGCCCGCAAGACAAGATAGACTACGATAGTTTCGTTCGAAAAATTAGTATTATAGAGCAGCGACTTGAGAACATATCCATCGAACGGAAAAAACTTCACGAGTACGTTATGCGTTTATTTAAAAAATATTAAACTTATAATAATCCAATTAAATTTCGCATTTTAAACCATGACAATTTTTGCAGAAAGATCCGTAATCGAGCACAGAAAAGGGATCTGCTTACGCCAATAAACAATGAAAATGGTGTTTATAAGGAGCCATTAAAGTCGGGCGGTTCGTCTACTAATACCAGCCTCAAACGCTCCCACTCTAGTCCAAACCTCGCCCAGGTAAAGAAGTTAAAAATTCGACACCAAGTAAATATCGCTTTTTTTACTTCAAAATTCTATTGAGTAATCAATTAGATTTTACATTATTTCCACGGTCCCAGCGGAAAAGCATATCGCTAACACTTCAGCATCAAATATTGTGTTTCACCTTGGATTGAACATCAATTGCATCCATAAATTAATTAATTTATCTTAGCTATGTGTAGCAGTTCGCTATTGATCATGATCTTTCATTTCAATGTTTTATTGAAGAATCAGCTGGACGATCGTAAGGTTCCTCACGTCGATAGAACGTCGAAACCTCACGTACCTGTACCGCAAACTCCAAATAGAGCTAGAACTGGTCTAAACAATAAATATGTAACGATATCGTGGAAAGATCGTACGGACCGTATGGAACCTGTTTACCGTGATGTGGTAAGTCCTAATAATATTCTTAGTTTTAATCTAATTTTAACCGTTTTTCGTTGTTTCATCACCTTACTTTTTCCAAAATTATTGGCCGAAGTTCGTTCATATTGGATAAGCTTTTGACAATCGAATACCATTTTTTGTTAACTGTTTCTTACGAATATTTTCCAATAATTTACGAAATCGTAAGTGTGCTTCGAACTCAGAGGCTACATTACAGTACTAAGCAAAAAGAATGTAAACCTTGGCGAGTTGGCGATACCAAAGCTGCAAAGTTTCACCATAGACCCTCGACGAGTTGCGTTTAAGGACGCTTCACTCGTACATTCCCAGTCAAAAGTAAGGTTCAGTGAGAATTCGAACACTTCCTAATGGTATAAAAATCTAAAAAAAATCGACTGTATTAAATGTGTGACAACATTAATTTTACATAATAATAATGTCAAAAAGTTATTAACAAATTGCTTAAAAAAATTGTTCGACAAATACTCAGTAAACCTTTTTCGGCTTTTCAAATGAATTCATTGATTTTCTAGAAGCTACATACATTTTTTCTGAATTTTCTATCATTTTTTAATTTTCCATTTCTGAAATTTTTTTAAGGCCGCAACTCCGGAATGGTTGGCCGAATGGCCTCGAAACATTTTGTATGTACTGTAGAATCGCGATACTGAAACATATCCGAAATTCATGCTTCTACATCAATTTTTGAAATTTTCGATAACAAATTTTTTGTAATAGAACATTTTTTTAAAAATTCATATGAATTCTAAAAAATCAAGGAATTCATTTAAAACGAGAAAATAAAAAGTTGTCTGTTTTTTTTGAAACAGTTAATTTTTTGCAACCTTTTGTTAATAACTTTTTGGCATTATTATTATGCAAAATCAAAGGTCTTGACATACATAATGCGGCTGTTTTATTTCGAATTTTTGGCATGTCGCAAAGTACTGAAATTTTTATCGCATTAAACTTTTGGTTGGAAATGTATCTGTAATACATCCTTAATTCGCAGTCGACTGGGCTATCTAAAATCGGTGAAGATTTGCATTTACTAACAACTTCATATTTACCTTTCAAAGTATGAATTCGTTGTCATAAACCCTTGAAGGTATCCGTCCAATTTCGGTATCTTCCATAAATAACGTATTAATATTAACGAGCAACAGCTGGTGCGTGTCTGCGAGCAAATTAACAGCGGATGGGATTCCGTTATTGAAAACTCGCGAAAAACGCGAAAGTGCCATTTCCAAAATAATACATTTCTTTTTTTTCACATTTCGAACATTTTCATATCTGAAAAGTACGTATAAAGCGTAGTGCGTACGTATAAAGCGTACTTATCCGTTAATTATCAAACTTCAAACATGAAATCATAATTGAATGACAACTTTTCATTTCCGGAAACTAATTACAAAATTGGATTCGGCTAATTCCAAGTTATATACGCTTGATAATTACTCTTCATGTTGAGCTCTGTACATAAATCATTTAGACGCAACGATCACGCGGAGGCTCCGTATCGACGTATGACGTACAAAACTAAAGTCATTAGAGGATTAGTGGTCAGTCACGTTTCGGACTATAAATCGCACTAGGCTCCACGTTTTATTCCTTCATCTAATATAACATTTTATTCGATGGGAACGTTTTTTTTTTGTTTTCCGTACTCTTTTCAGACCTAGCACGATTTAGAGTACAAAAACAGTTTATATCCATATTTGTTTCTATAACAATATGTTCGAAAAAAAGTCGGCATTGCAGTGACAATAATTATATTTAAAATAGTTAAAACGTCGAGAAATGTGATTTTTAGCCATTATTCGGGCGGCGAAGGACATTAAGGACGTTAAGGTAGTACTTGCGGTACAGACCCTCCAAGCGTGAGTTTCAGAGAAAATTTCGAGCACTTCTCGATGGGATAAAAGTCGGAAAAAAATCAAGTGTATGGGAGGTGCTGCAAAGATTGTTTTTGTGAAATAACAATTGCAATTTGTTATTAACAAATTCAAGATTAAAATCATTATTCAACAAATTATCTGGCAACTTAACTATTTTATTCTATAAAGATGATTGGTTAATTTTTCTGAATACGTATCAATTTTTTCAGAATTTTTTGTAATCTTTGAAAATGGCGTTTTTTCTATATTCAAGCTGTGAAAAAACGCAATTGTCGAAGATTACAAAAAATTCTGTAAAAAAATCATACGCATTCGTAAAAATAAACGAATTATTTTTATGCAGGAAAATAGTTAAGTTGCCGGGTAATTTGTTGAATAACAATTTTTATCTTCAATTTCTTAATAACAAATTGGAATTATTATTTCATGAAAACAGTCTTCGCAGCACCTCCTATAAACTTGATTTTTTCAGATTTTTTATTCCATCGAAAAGTGTTTGAAATTTTCTCTGAAACTCACGTTTGGCGGTACTGTACCGCAAATACTACCTTAAGACCAGAACTGTCGCAATTTTTTAACTATCGGACTAAAACTTTGTACATAAGTTAAATTGCCACAAATGATGTTTCACGTTGGGTTTGGAAAAATCCATACAGCGGTTCAAGTTATATAAAAGTAGTTTCTTTTTCGTTGTTTATTTGTGATTTTTCCAATAATCTCCCTTATTAAATTAATATCTCGTAAATTCACAAGTAGTTTTAAAAAAATGTCATTTATTTCGAATCGTCCTTAATGTTCGCTTAAAAAAAATCTGTGAATTGTTATTAATTTAATTGCTACAATCTCTTGTTATACACCGCTGTATCTACAATGTGATTTCGTTGTACAAACTGAAACTTTATCGAAAATTAGCGACGAGACCATGATTGTTTAATCACATGACGTTACGTTCAACCAAAGATAACTTTGTTATCACGTGCCAGTAGACTGGCAGCTCTCGCACAATTTCCACTTCTGAATCGACGCTCGCTTACAAGATACAACCTACAATGCCGACTATCATAATTTGACTCGTAGTTTTTTCATCCACTTTGAGTGCAGTGTAACGTTACGACATAGTTAAAAGAATTCAATACTTCGTGCGAATATGGTACAGATAAGACTCTTCAGTGTAGTCCACAACAGTAATCCCGTGAGTATCAGATCGATTTATCATTTCTTTAAATTCCGTTTGATTATTTCATAAAAAGTTTCCACGATCGACCTAAATAAAGATTATATCGTATTATTTAAATATCTACATGTAATCTGCGTTTTAATTGGAGAACTGGGGAGGATTTAAAATGTTAATCAGAGTGTCGTCTGACCTTGTTAGTTATCATCATAAAACATAGATAACGACGTCTTTCGAGTTATTCTACGAGAATGTCGACCGATGAGATAGTGCGTCGCCCGAGTGACAATGCAAAATTCGGTTCACGTTTTTGAGGAAACGTGGGCAAGAGATTCGTATGAATTATATCAGTGAACGCGCGTGAGCACATCGACCGAAGTGGGTGCACGTGTATGAGGAAAGACGAGGCATCGTTCAGGCTTCCCAATCCAATTCATTCCAATGACCACTGCTTGCTACAGTCACGCATGTGGCCAACTGGAGAGTCTAAACAACTTAGCCGCGACAAGCGTCGAATATACTGTTCCGCTTTCCGACTCCGCTAATTGACACGACAGTCAAGTTCTAAACGTCTCCGTTCGGTCAATGCACATTGACAATTGTTCGCGACATCAAAGTGATTTTATCATTTCAAGGAAAGAATAAAACGACACTTTGAAATATTTTTAATATCTATTCAAACTATGAACAATTCGCGAATTCGTTGCCACGAAAACGAATGTTCCGATCCGAATCGTGACGCGCAACGGATAAATTTACAGTGCCCATGTTTCCCGTTTTCTGATGGATAAATCACTTATGTTATTCGATTGTCACTACATATTATTATTAAAAAATGGTGTATTTACGTAGAAAATTAGTGCCTCATTACATAGTGAGCTATTTCAAGAAGGTATCGTTTGACAATCCATCCAGTAATAATAATGATAATATTAACGATCAGGAAATTCATTTGAAAATTGTAACACCAAATATGTTATCGCAAGGTATTGATAGAATAATTACTTCAAATGGCGAATGAACATTTTTTTGAGAAATATTTGTTTTGTCAAAAGCTATAAAATACTTCTTTACAACGGAAATTGCTAACAGAATTGCAAACGTATTTGATGACTGCGTTTTGCGCATTTGATACTGCGACCGTCATTTCCAGTTTTCAGAGTGGAAATAATCAGGCTAAATGTTGTTTATCCAAAATTGACCAATGAAAGTGATAATTTAAAAAGATGATGCAAATAACATTTGCGCATTGCTTCTTTATGTTTTGCATCGTTGTCCATACAGCTTTCTCTATTTGGAAGTCAAAATTGGACTACATACATGCTCATAGCAGGCATTTGAGGATGATGGTAAAATTGAAGATGGACGTGATGTACAAATGTGATTTGCATATTTCTAATTTTACTTTCTGCTTCCTCATGGAACAGTTGTTTTTTTCAAGAAAAGAAAAGAAAACATCGTAATCTTTGTACCAAAATGTTAAAAAATCGGGGAAAATCATGTCCAGGAAAAATATTCGCGTGTGTGCGTGATAGTCCAGACGCCAGACGTGCTTCTGTATGTAATTCGAAGTCGCCGAAATAACTTTGTTGTATTCAATAGATGTTCACCTCCCGATCACGAATATATAAGGTGTTTTCCGGAAAACCCGGTCGTTTAATCGTTAATCGAAATTGTTTATTAACAAAATAAGTTATTGTTTTTTTCACTTCGGATATTTTTTTTCTTATACTTTGGTCGGTTTTGAGTCGAAAAGGTTTCATGAAACTTTACTCTATAACCTATTGATTTAAAGCAATAAATTGTTGAAAGTTGCAAATAGGCTAAAACTGCTCTACTTAACAAATTTGTAGCGCCCAAAATATAGGTCATAGACGAAAATTGTAAAGGACTTTTATTCGCAAAATGAACCGCGGAATATGAAAAAAAATATGCGATATTGTGCGGGACCGAATATTATGATTCTCAATCAGTCGCGTAACCGCAGTTTTTTTCGGGGATGTGAAGGAATAGCCGAGGATACGGAATAACCGAAAAAACTGTGGTTGCCCGACTGGTTGAGAATCATAATATTCGGTCTCGCACAATGTCGCATATTTTTTTTCCATATTCCTCGGTTCATTTGGCGAATAAAAGTCCTTTACAATTTTCGTCTACGACCTATATTTTTGGCGCTACAAATTTGTTAAGTAGAGCAGTTTTGGCCTATTTGCAACTTTCAATAATTTATTGCTCCGAATCTATAGGTTATAGAGTAAAATTGCATGGAACATTTTCGAGTCAAAATCAACCAAAGTAAATGAAAAAAAATATCCGAAGTGAAAAAAACAAAAACTTATTTTGTTAATAAACAATTGCGATTAACAATTAAACGACCGGGATTTTCGCAAAACAGTTTATATGTTCGTGATCGGGAGGTCAAAATCTATTGAATCCAACAAGGTTATTTCGGCGACCTCGGATTGCATACAGAACCACGTCTGGCGTCTGGACTATGAGTGCGACCGAAAAAATTGGAATCCCTGTAAATGGGAACAGTTTGAGCTATCAAACTGCCACTTGTCATGCAGGTACAAGGATCAATCCCCATTGACTGTTCCACTTTTGTCAAAACCTTTGCAACCTTTTAGGTTTTTATTTTCTCATCGCATACGCAGTATTTAAGTCGAACAAGTATTATAATCCAACGAAAATTGGATTTACAGATTATGGTCTGGAAACATGTTTCACATGTTTACATGTTTCCATATAAAATATTCGGGAGTAAAATAGTTCTTAGATTCGAGATCGGTAAAAAAATACATTAAACATTTTCGTGAACCAACGACAAACGAAAAAAGTGTGTAGGCTAATTTTACAGCAAATATTGCGAAACTTGGCGATTATTAGTATTTTACCCTCGTGAAAATGTTTCTGCAACAATTTGTCTGAAAAACTCTAAATGGACCGTTTCAATGATTTTCATCGCTTTTCCGAGATTTCTCTCTGATTTTCTCAGCTATATGTTAAATGTCTGCCATTTTCTGCCCACAACCTCCTGCCGTTAAAAAGATATCAGAGAAATTCAGAGTATCTTTCGAAAAATTCTGGATACGTCTGATTTTTTCTGATAAAGTACGTTGAGAAAAAATACGAGTTGTCTCCAAGATTTACTCATTCTGTTACTCGAACAAACATAAGACTTATTCAGAGAAAATGCAATTTATTTTCTGAAAAACTCCGATTTTCTCGAATAATGTGTGTTTCGAGAATTTCAGACAACTTACGAGTTTTCTCTAAGATCTACTTATTCTGTTACCCGAATGAACAGTAGACTTTTTCAGAGAAAATACGATTAATTTTCTGAAAAACTGCAATTTTCTCGGGTAATGTATGTTTAGAGAATTTCAGAGAACTTACAAGTTGTTGCTAAGTAAACAATAATTTATGTATACTGTGTATGAGAAATTCAGCGAAAATTTGACTTTTTCAGAAAGACTTTTCACACTTTTTTGAAATTTGACTTTTTCAGACAAAAATGTTTAATTGAATCAACGTATTTTGAATCGATTGGAGCTAATAATCGTTTAAAAAACGATGGTTTAGTCGTACCAACCGAATAGCAGCTTTGTACTTATGTCACCGAAACTTTTGGTTGATCCAATCATTTTTTTTTCTCAGTGTATAGTTACTTTACCTGAACAAAAGAATGCGTGAAGCAAGTATAATATTCTTGAAATAAGAATATTATATTTGGTGTAAGCGTATTCATTCTGTCGACAAAATGTATTTGTTTCTTATTTGCATTCTTTTCTTTATGTGAATCTGCATCCAAAACCTGTTTATCGATATTTTATACTTTCGTTCACTGCCCACTGCTACTGAGAAGCAATACTTAATTGAATTAAAAACAAATAAATCAAATTAGAAATTTAAAAATTACAGTGATTTGCAAGATATATGTAAATTGAAGATAGCACAAAAAATAATTAGCTTAAACAGATACGTTGTGTTTGCTAATTGAGTCTGAAATATTACATATTGAAATGTCTCAGTGTAATTACAAATCGTATTCGAAATATGTCGAATAGGGGCCAATCCAATGTGAAATCCAAAGTTTTGCCAATCCTATGTTAAATCCAAAGCTTTGCCAATCCAATGTTAAATCCAAAGTTTTGCCAATGCAATGTTAAATTCAAAGCTTAGCCAATCCAATGTTAAATCCAAAGCTTTGCCAATCCAATGTTAAATTCTCTCTCAAGTCTCTCAAATTCATTCTATTCTAGACACAGGGCTTGTTCACACATGTCAAATGTTTTAAGATAAAAGAGCTACGAATTTTTTCAAAACTTGCCCGTTTAACAATCGCCCAATCATCGATCAATCTATTCTGTTTAATTTTTTTAAATACTCAGAAACCTATACTGAAAATATTGAGCTCTTAACGACTTTCTAAGAATAACATTTTATTGCGACGAGTACTACATGCACAATAAATTTCGAGAAACTTCGACGTATCGCAGCTTCGGAAGAATAGTGTAACAGTGTAACACTGCTATTCTAGCGGTCCGACGTATGTTATTCCCCTAGGAGCGAAAGGGTTAAATAATTAAGCGTTACAGTTTATTATTGTCAACACCAAGTTTTTATCGGCTCCGAACATTTTTGTTTCAGCATCCGGGCATCACAGGCCTGAAGAATCTGGGTAACTCGTGTTATATGAACAGTATAATACAGTGCTTGAGCAACACCGCGTATCTAGCCAAATACTTCAACGATAATACCTATCTACAAGATTTGAACACCACTAACAACAATTCCGTGCAAGGTCAAGTCGCCGAAGAGGTAGCTCAGGTTATCAGAGCACTTTGGAGAGGCCAATACAAAAGCATATCACCGCGAGACTTGAAGGTATTTTGATTTTTTTTTTTTCGTTAAAAGAAGCTTCAACCGATTACATACAACAATAAAGATTTTATCATGTATTCGTTGCGTTCGGCAGGTGGTGATTGGACAATACAAGTTGCAATTCGACTCCTACGATCAACAGGATTCTCACGAGTTTCTCACGTTTCTACTTGATTGGATGCACGATGACTTGAAAAGGGTAAATTTATATAGAAAAAATAATAAGTTGGATAGTTGCCTGACTTCATGAGTACCTCCACGGTGGAGTGGGTCTTAAATTGAACATTTTAGAATTCTGTGCGGTCCACCCCCTATTATTGTGAGGTATAAAATAAAAATGCTATGTGCGAAGGGTACCCGAAATTAATGCATTTTTTAAGAGGGCGCTACCGGCTATTTAAAAAATGTTAAAGTTCGGAACATCTAAATTTAAAGTCAAAATGAAAAATTCGAGATTTCTTTGGAATCACCCTGCACTTCCAAAGTATGTATAACGAATACGGAAAACTACGAAATTCCTATAAATTCGAAGCACTTTTCGATGGCGCTACCGAGGGTTAAAAAACAAAGTTTTCGACAATTATAGCTAATAGTTGCAAAATGTTGTAGAAGGTGAAAATCTGCCGTGGAAAAATAACCAAATATTACATTTGAAAATATATGTATGTTGTAACAAAAATTAAATTTAAAAAAACCGAAGATTTGTGTAATGGACGGTTGCTCGGTCAGGCACTGCGCAATGATTTGAGTCTGAGTGTAATATAACTGATCTTTATTAGTCGGAGAGTGTAATTCGGAGAGTGTGATTATTCGGCGGTGTACCGCACTGGTCGGTCGTTAGAGCTGAACAGCTTGAAGCGGGCGTGAAGCTGAGGGCTTCGCGTTCGCTGATACAATGGAATAAAGAGTCGGAAGATGTTTAGTTTAAGCTAGATAAGTGGTCGCGCACGGCGGTCCGGATGCTTGATAGCCTTAAGGGCTTCTTTGAAGAGCGTATCGAACGGAAACGCTCCGTCGATACGTTTGAATAAATATTAAAGGTTAAAAAGTCAAATAGTTAGGCTGGGGCCGTTACATTTGTCTTTTCTGGTAAAGGGAGTCGACAAATTCCTCCAATGGTCAAAAAGTATATAATATCTCTGTCGACGACGAAGGAAACATTTTATTTACGCAATTCTCTTCAACAGTTGAAACGAGAGTAGTCTTTTTTCAGCTGTTGAAGAGAATTAGCTAAATAAAATGTTTCGTTCGTTGGTCGATTGAGATATTTGATACTTTTTGATAATTCCATGAATTTGTTGACTCCCTTTATCAGAAACGACAAATCGTCAGTTTTATTTTATTTAACTTTTGTTACACCAAACATATCTTTTCAAGTCAAATATTGGGTTATTTTTCAGCGGTGAATTTTTATCATCTACAACATTTTGTAACTATTAGCTATAATTGTGGAAAACTTTGTTTTTTTAACCGTCAGTAGCGACTTCTAAAAGTGCTTCGTTTTCCTAGGTATTACGCAGTTTTTTTCTTATTCTTCATACTTTGGAAGTACGGGATGGCTCCAAGGAAATCTCGAGTTTTTCATTTTAACTTTAAATTTAGATGCTCCGAAGTTTTTAATTTTTTAAATAGCCGGTAGCGACCTCTAAAAATGTCATTATCATTAATTTCGGCGACCTTTCGCACATCACATTTTTACTTTATACCTCAACATAATGCGGGGTGGCCTACAGCAAATTCAAAAATGATCAATATAAGGACCACCCTACTCCATGGGAATATTATATATCTTGCCTATATTTTATACACATTGTATATATTTTTCTCGGTCACATAAATACATTTTTTAGAAATATTTCCGTGATGATATTCCCTTATGGAATTAAACCATTGATATCTTGGTTGTATAATGTTTTGGGCTACATACCGAAATAAATGAATGCCAGACGTTAGAATATTATATATATTCTTTTTACAGACAGCCAAAATTCGTATCGATGGTCAACTAAGTTCCGCTGAAAAAGAGTGGAACAAAGCGATGGAGAATCAAACATCAATAATTTCCCACCTGTTCTTTGGTCAACTGAGATCGAGCATTATCTGTAACACCTGTAGTAAAAGCAGCGTGACGTACGAAACCTTCAATAGCTTGACGATGACGATAAATGACTCGAAGAGCTGCACGTTGGACGTGAGTAATGTAAAAATACAGACTCGTCGAGGTTTACAAGGTTGTTTTCGGTATGCAAAGGAGAGAACATAGCTTATCCGATATGTAAACCTGTTTCAGCAATGCGTGAAAAAATATGTCTCTGGGCAGACAATATCGGACTGGAAGTGTGCACACTGTAAAGTTCCACGAGAGGCAACGAAGAAATTCGATTTTATGAAACTCGCGCCTATCGTTGTTATCCATCTCAATCGTTTTGGAGACACCGACGGATGGCTCCAAAAGCAGGATACGCCGGTCGACTTTCCGCTAACGGGATTTGATCTCAAACCATACCTCGTTGCCGATACGGAATCGAGAAACGTGGTTGATCAGCCGAATCATTACCGGTATAGCCTATACGCCATGTCGAATCATTACGGAACCATGGAGCGTGGACACTATACTGCATATTGCAAAAGCGCTTCACAAAACAAGTAAGCAAACAATCAATGCAATTACTGCAAGTAATATTCTTCACTCTAGGCAGTACTTGCGGTACAGTTCCGCCTAACATAAGTTTCAGAGAAAATTTCAAACACTTCTTGATGGGATGAAAATCTGAAAAAATCAAATGTATGGGAGGTGCTGCAAAGATTGTTTTTGCGAAATAATAATTGCAATTTGTTATTAACAAATTAAAGATAAGAATCATTATTCAACAAATTACCCGGCAACTTAACTATTTTATTCTATAAAAATGATGCGTTTATTTTTCTGGATATGTATGCATTTAGAATTTTTTGTAATCTTTGAAAATCGCGTTTTTTTATATTCAAGCTCTGAAAAAACGCAATTTTCAAAGATTACAAAAAATTCTGAAAAAATTCATACGCATTCATAAAAATAAACGAATTATTTTTGTGAAGGAAAATAGTTAAGTTGCCGGGTAATTTGTTGAATAATGATTTTTATCTTCAATTTGTTAATAACAAATTGGAATTATTATTTCACGAAAACAATCTTTGCAGCACCTCCCATACACTAGATTTTTTTTCAGATTTTTATTCCATCGAGAACTGTTCGAAATTTTCTCTGAAACTCACGTTTGGCGGGACTGTACCGCAAGTCTACCTTAAAATTGAACGAAGTAAACTGGGGTAAACAATTTAGCGGTTGTAATACCCAGCGATTTTGAGCATCTGAGGCACATCGCATGATAGCTCCAAATATAACAATTTCGGCATGAAAATAATACGTATGGAATGTGACAATATTTTTCATAGCTTAACTAAGTAAAACAAATATTTACGACACTGGACTTATACGGCATTTTTGCAAGTCTCAGTTTAAATTTGAATCGCTTTGGAATTCGGAGCTTAACATTTTGCATGGAACCGTCGATAATGTACTCTTGGTCAGCAGCTTGTCTTACTAAACATTTTTATTATCAATATTACTCGAAAAACCCTATCTTTCGGTTACATCTAATTTATTTTGTAGAGGAATAAGAAGTCGTCTTTGAGTATTTTTTTTTGAAACTCGTAAAGTCTTACTTATAATCGGTTTACTCTCTATAAACCCATTAACCCTTTGAGCTATACATTTTGACACTATAAAACAATTTGACATAAAAATAAAACATTGGTATTTCACGTCCAGAAATTAGTTTAAGAAATTGAAAAATGAGTGAAAGAGTCATGGCGGGACATTGCATGTCCCGCCATGACGCAAAGGGTTTAACTTGAACAGTTACTCCTTGAATATTTATTTGATTACCAGTCAAAGAGCGACAGCTTTCAATAGCTATTATTGTACCGATGCATTTGTTAATAAACCTATTAGAAAGAAAGTAGACATTTTTTTAAATTCTTAAGAGCTGTATCTCATAGAAAATTACATGGTTCTTTTTTTGGGAAAAAAAAAATCGGCGATTCGCATTTCAATCTCTTCAATGTCGTAATCTCACGTATAACATTGTTCTTTCAGATGGTACAAATACGACGATCAAACTGTTACCGAAGTTGCGCCGAGTGCGGTGAAAAGTGGCAACACCACCAGTGCTTATCTCCTCTTCTACACATCGCTGTCGAACGAGCCATACGGATATAGATAGCGAGACAGCTGCAATGTTAGGATGATACGAGAAAGATGAAAAGCAAGCTCATCGCTTCATAAACATTACCTGTGAAGTATCTGCGATTTTTATTCATGTTACTGAAAACCGTCTTATGTATCGAGGCTTGCCGAGCCAGCGTACGTTTATAGATTCGATGGAATGAAAGAAAGAAAAGAAATCTGGTCTATTAAATGTATCAAGTGAGATAACGGTTTGAAATCATAAAGACAGCATTCCGATTACTCGCATATGCTGTAAATATGTAAATATGTATTGAAATAATTGTAATAGATATATATTAATTGTTATAGAGGCTTGAGGCAGACACGCTTTGCTAAAAAAAATCGAATCTGATGAGAACAGTTTGTTCCTTACACTATTTTTGCCAGACACTGAAGAATTAATATTATCTTTAAAATACGCCCGAGGCGAGTATTAGTACTAAACGATATTATAGGTGTATCACGAGCTATAAAAAAATTTGCATTTAATCGATGTGTGTGTGCGCGCGCGCTCATCGGTGATGAAAAGCTTCGTCGATTATTCGGGCACTGCTGGACGAATAATTAAAGTATGCTACGTCGCTATAACGCGGTCCTGTGCCAGGTAGCGCACTGCTAATGGAAATTTAAAAAGACACGGAACATTTTGCAACGATACACATTTCTATTTCAATCTGCAGTATCCTCGCCTGTTCTCGTAGTACTTTATTATGTAAATTTCGGCGATGTAGCCCGTTTACATGATCACTGTTTACCTGTCGGACAACAATGTCTCATTCGCAAGTCTCATGTTAAAAACATTATCCTTGATGTACAATATTTAAAAAAAAAAACTAAACTTCGTTCGACCACTTTATTCTGTGCGTTAAACAAAAGATTATTACATCCGAGTAAATTTTATATAATATTTTAAGGCCATTAAAATGGAATAAAAAAGGATCTTTTTTTGCAATAACAGTTACGGATTTTTGTACAGTTTATTTAAAAGTGATGTGAAAATTAATTATCCTCTAAGAAAAGTGTTGAGATCGCAGCCATATTTTAAAAAAAGGATCTTACTCAGATACATGGATGAAATAGTTTTGATTATCGAATATAGGTCGAACTAAACTCTTTTTATTGTGCGATAGAAATCGACTGAAAAAATGCGTAAATAAATTATTTTTTTGCTCTCGCAAATACATGGTTTATTACATTATTAACTGTGCTATTTTTTCTGCGTTAGGTTTTTTTTTTTTTCAACATAGATGAGCGGGCTTCCGCTAGAAACGCTATTTAGTTTTTTTATGACTAGTACTTTTTATCGATGTCCGCAGAGTTCATTATAGTTGTTGTATCAACAGCGCACATCGAAATTGTGGCGACTTTCATTCGGAAGTCCGAAATGTCTTAGATAAATACAGTTACAATACGAATATACGCTGATCCAAATCTGCATATGTACCGTTGGAAAAGTGAGTAGCGATGTAAATGTAAGTACAATTAAGGTAGTTCTATCGCTTGGTATTCAATTCGCATGAGTTCGAGAAAAGTGAAATAAAATTGCAAACACTTTTCGGTGATATAAAAATTTGAAAAAATTCATGCATATTAAAGGTACTGAAAAGATTGACTTCGCATAATAATAAGTCCAAAATGTTATTAACTAATTAAACAAAAAAATAATTCTTTAACAAATTATCCGGCAAACTAATTTTTCTTTATTACAAAAATGATTCGTTAATTTTTCTGAATACGTATGAATTTTTTCTGATTTTTAAATTTGTTTTGAATTTGTTTTTTCCATATAAAAAAAAAATCAAAGCACATTTAAAAATCTGTAAAAATTCATACGTACTTAGAAAAATGAACGAATCATTTTCACAAAAAAAAAAAATGGGTTTCCGGGAAATTTGTTAACCAATTTTTTTTCATCAATTTGTAAATAACATTTTGCAATTATTATTATGCAAAATTAAGCTTTTCAGGACCTTTACTATGCATGCATTTTTTCAGATTTTTATACCATCGAGAAGTATTTGCAATTTGTCTCGAACTTATGCGAAATAAATACCAAGCGACAGAACTACCTTAAGAGTTTGTTTTTTTTCCATACTATACATTTCATCTGAAAAACACTAGTACATTGTACTTTTTCACTGCGTAAAGAGAGAAGTAGTTTACTTCACGATTCAACTGAAAGAACTTATTAATATTTCATGTAATAAGCTATACAAGTTCAATTTCCCAAACACAAAAGTGCATGATGTAGCTAGACGAAATTATACTCAGAACGAATTAGATCGACCCTTTTTATCCAAGTAATCGGATCGGAAAGCGGTGATGGTGTAAATATTTTTACAACATTCTTTCAATTTATTTTGATAATTATTTCCATCGAAAGATTTATTTTTAGGCGAGCAATTTAGTTTTTTTTTCAACATTTCCGATCACCCGAATATCATCGTAAGCGCTCAACGAAGCGTGCAACAGTTTTGGATACAAGCTCTTCCGGGAACGGCTCGTACGTTGAGATTCTCGGAAGAGCTCCCTCCCAGGAACGGCCTGTACGTTGAGATTCTCGGCAGAGGTCCCTTCCAGGAACTCCATCGTGCGGCGAGATCTTGCCACCGATAATCGTCAAGCCCTACGATTCGCCGCTCCAAAACACATCGCTCTACTTTTGTTACTTTTACAACCCGTCTATAAGCGACCGTTGCATCAGTGAGAGTGCATTATGCGCTACTTTTTTTCCAACTGAAGACCAGTACTATCGAGTCGGCAAATTAAAGTATTCCGCGAACAAAACATCAAAAATCAGAATTTATTCTCCCCCCCCCCTCTACATATAAAACATTGAGAAGACCAATGTAGACATTTTTTGTTTACGGTCTTTGTCACCAAAGACATTTGTTGCGAATGGATGAAAAAAAAAACAAAGAAAAGAAAAGCAATCTAGTTCTATATAGTTATCGCCTACACCGCATGATTTTTTTCATCCGCGGTCGATGGCTCGCGTGAAGCATTGGGAAGCCGCAGTAGCGTCGTGAACATCTGCGCGATAGGTCGGACGAACGGATACCCCTGCAGCAACGAAGAGAGAGGTAAATTGCATGTTGTGCCACAAATATAACTGTATGTGCGAAATGTGGGTTCGAAGCCACTGCAGCAAAATCCGTCCGCCACCCGCGCCCGTCCTCGCAAACGCGAATGTGTACGCGCCTGCACATAACCCGAACGCTCGTACACCGATTGCTCGACCACATACGAGAACGTCGGTACGTCGGATCGTGTATGCGCGCTTCGCGGTGGGAGGATAGAGGCGAGGCGCACACGAGAGTCGCAAGTGAAACGGTAATGGCAGGCGGCGGAGGTAAACCCCGATAAATGGCTCTCTCCAAGGTGCAAAATTTCGCTTCGATACTGAGCAACAATGCTTTCGCCAGTGGCAAGGTACTCACCCTCGTCCTTTCGTCGGCCGTTCGACGATATCAGTACCGGTGTGTTGCCGTGAATTTCGACGTGAATGCGATGGCCATTCGATGCCCGAACCGAGATCGTCAATTGCGACGTTCGCGGCACTAGATCGTTAATTCTTCCGCCAATAAACACTTGCGAATAAAAATCGCTGCGGTTCGTCCCCGAGATTTGAGCAATTTTTTTTTTTTTCCCTGAGGTTCGATATCCATGAGTTTGATCTCGCGTAATGTGATTTCTGGAAAGAGCAACGTTGCTCTAGTTTGTTGGAATATCGGAGATCTTTTCGCTTCGCTCGCTTTGTTCCGTCTCACTCACCGTTAACGCATTGTCTTTCGTGTCCTCCAGATCGAAAACGGCTTCGAGATGTTCGAAGCACCGCCGAGCAACTGCACGTCGGACAACAGGCGCGGAGGGTACGATCTGTGGAACTACGACATACTCGGCAGAAACTCCAACAATAAAGTAAGCCTTTCGGCTCATTTAGTCTCCATCCTAAACACAATTACGCATACTCGACTTGCGTGTTGACGTTGATGCACCGACTCATACATTCGAAACTATAAAACTACCACATTCCGGCTATCTGTAATGTTAAAAAAAAAAAAATTATTTAGAAAGTTGTGGCGAGTGGGTCAGGATAGAATATCGCAAAGCTTTACTACATCTGCTCAATGTTTTGTGTTTGATCAAACTCACACGACCGGTATTCGTGTAGCTGATTGAAGAGAAAAAAAACTTGTCGAAGGACATAAACACTTCTGCACATTCTAGAATAATCTTGAAGATATCTGCACAAAAACAAATTTCATCTCCAGTCTAATTCACTGGGCAGAAACTCCAACAATAAAGTAAGCCTTTCGGCTCATTTCGTCTCCACCCTAAACACAATTACGTATACTCGACTTGTGTGTCAGTGTTGATGCACCGACTTATACACTCGAAACTATAAAACTACCACATTTCGGCTATCTGTAATGTTAAAAAACAAAAATTATTTAGAAAGTTTTGGCGAGTGTGTCAGGATAGAATATTGCAAAGCTTTATACATCTGCTCAATGTTTTGTGTTTGATCAAACTCACACGACCGGTATTCGTGTAGCTGATTGAAGAGAAAAAAAACTTGTCAAAGGACATAAACACTTCTGCACATTCTAGAATAATCCTGAAGATATCTGCACAAAAACAAATTTCATCTCCGGTCTAATTCACTGGGCAGGAACTCCAACAATAAAGTAAGCCTTTCGGCTCTTTTCGTCTCCACCCTGATATATCGAACAGTCGTACTTTGAACACAATTAAATACACTTGCATTATGTATTGACGTTGATGCATCGACTAATCCATTAGAAACTATCTAATGGCCACATTTCGGCTATCTGTAATGGTAGAAAAAACATTATTTAGAAAGTTTTAGCGAATGCGTCAGGATAGAATATCGCAAAGCTTTACTACATCTGTTCAATATTTTGCTTTTGATCAAACTTACACGTGCAGTATTCCTGTAGCTGGTCGACAATACAAAAAAATTGTCAAAGCACATAAGCACTTGTCCGTATCCTAGAATAATCCTGAAGATATCTGCATAAAAACAAATTCCATCTCTGGTCTAATGCACTGCTTTAGAAAAAAAAAATGGTTCACTTGTAGAATTTTATTCTCCGAATGAACTTCTCAGAGCAAAGTTTGTGCAAAACATAGCTGTTAGAACTCATTGAAATGTAGTCTCATGAAGATATATTCAGAGTCACATCCTAGATACCTTACAAAAATATATATCTTAATCTTAAAATTATTGCGCCAAGGCATTTATATTATAGGCATTTATAATATATGGTATTATTTCTCATTATTTTCACTGTTATTATTTATGTTAAGAGACGCATTAAGTAACTCATTGACCGATGTTAATTCTCTGATCCGTGAAAGGTGTTTAGCAACTCTGAAAAATATTTTCTTGCATTATTTTAGGCTCCATTGGAAGACGACGAGGCTCAAGATTTGAACAACTCTATGGTAAACGATTTGGTCGCGAAGATCCTCGACGACGATCCGATAATAGCCGAAGAAGCCTACGTTAATCACTACAACGGGAACCCCCGTTACTGCAACGACGCGCAATCGTCGCGAATGCTGAAAGGGCGAAATGGCACGTCCAACTATCATTATGACGACATCGTCGGATCGCAGACCTATTACCCGTACAACAAGTTACCATCGACAATGTGCAATCCCGACGAAAATCAGCGTGAATTCGTCAACATGTGCAGCAGTCTCAGCAACATGACGCTCAACGATTGCATAGCTCAAGCGACGAATAGCCACGACAAGGGCAACGACTATAGTAACGGAATGAGCGCCAACGCTCACCGATCGAGTCTGATCGAGCAACAAAGAGTCAGATGCTCGAACGAAGTGACTGCAAACAACGCAGCGAGAAAGTACGTTCCTATCGCAAACAGCTTGCTGACAACGACGAACGGTCTTAACTACCGTGTTCAGACATCGAACTGGTCAGATCCCTCGGTCACGCCCGACTACACCAAAGATATATTCGGCAATTATCAAAATATACAAAATTTTACAAATTCCGACATGAACTTGAATACGATCGCTCTTAACGAGTTGGATCTTCATGGCAACATCGGAAGTCCAATGGCGCCATCGAATCCTTACAGTGGCAGTCAAGTCCAGAATATTCACGATTCGTACAACAGTGCTGGCCACGGCCAGCAGCAGAATTACAGGCCCGGCTCGGCAATGACGGAACTTAGCAGCGATTCAAGTTTTCTCTCGAATTCACCGTTGCAACATTTCTCACCGATCGAGACTGGACTTCACAACTGTCTGGCCAACAATTATTCCCGTAACAATTACGACGAGTTCAAGGATCTGTACGACAACGTCAGCATGAATATGACGAACGTGCCGATGCACACGGACACGATGTATCTGCAGCAGCAACAGCAGCAGCACAGCTACAAACTCGACAGGCAAATGGATCAAAATTACAAAGCCTTCATGAATCGTTTCTTGAGCCTCAATGAATTTAATCTACCTCCTGCCAGCGACGTGTGCGCCAACGACTGCAATCCCATGACGATTAATCATAATCAGAGAATCGACAATAGCTTGTTGAAAGTGCTCAGTCCGAAATCAAAGCACCGCGATAATCCGAGTCAATCCCCGAAAGTTCGAGGATATCCGAGGAACTTGACGCCTCAATATCAAGCCGAACAATCAACGACCAAGATGAATTATCAAATGAACAACGGCTACCAACGTTACACTGCCAGCAACAGCGAAAGTTTGAAGGCAATGCCGCCGAACGCAGCTTATCAAACATCAATGAAACGCCCCACGGCCGGCTGTCCCTACAAGATCGATTCTTACGAGACTAATGAAATTGCTTTTCCGCCCGGTGCGCATATCGCTCAACAGCTCGCTCGCGCTTCGATGGACAGCAATGTTATCAATCAAATAATGAAGCAGCGTCAACAGATGCAAAGAATGTCCGGGGTTCCTACGGCCGGTGTGCTCTTCAACGCGCGAGTCATGAGAGGCGGAACTTCCGGTGGTGCAACGGTTTTTCCATCGGTTATGCCGGTCGTTCAGGTGCCCGTTGCGCCCCTCAATCCGATGTCCGTACTTTTCGGAGGATTGAGCCTACGAAACGGCGCCAGGTCCGTTCGACGCGCCGGGCCCTCGAGTGTTCTTCACACGAGGCTCGAGCAAACCTTCGAACAGTTCAAGCAACTGGAAAAAGAGCGCAAGAAGTGTGAGGCCGGTTTGGCCGATCATTTCCCCGGGAAACGCGTCAGCAGTGCAAATAACATACCGACGCCGCGACTCCAGGGCAATTCTTCAAGGGCCGATCGTCTCATCGTTGATCACTTTCAAGAGCACGCGCGTGTTATAACGCTCATCGCTAAGGTCAGTTGACGCGAGTACTTTTTTTCTTCTTCTTTTTATCATTTATGGGATGGATCCTTAGGGTAGTCCGTGCGAATAGTGTTCACTTTGCATAAGTTTCAGAGATATGAGATGAAATTGCAGACACTTCTCAATGATATAAACATCTGAAAAAAATCATGCATTTTATAGGTGCTGAAAAGATTAATTTTATATAATAATAATTCCAAAATGTTTTGAAGAAATTGATGAAAAATAAAATTGATCAACAAATCTTCAGGAAACGTAACTTTTTATCCATGGAAATGATTGGATTATTCTTCCGAATACGTATTAATTTTTTTCAGATTTTTTTATTCACATTGAATTTTCTTTTTTTTTATACGGGAAAAATGTGTAGAAAGTCACAAAAATTCAATGTGAAATTAAAAGTCTGAAAAAATTCATACGTATTCAGAAAAATGAAAGAATCATTTTCATTAAAAAAAAGTTAGGTTTCCGGAAGATTTGTTGAACAACGTTATTTTTCATCAATCTGTTGATAACATTTTGGAATTATTATTATGTAAAATTAATCTCCTCATCACCTTTAATATGCTTGATTTTGTTCAGATTTTTATACCATTGAGAAGTGTCTGCAATTCCCTCAAATTTCTCTGAAACTTATGGGAAGTGCACACTATTCGCAAGGACTACCTTAAAAACGTTTAGCGTAGTACTTGCGGTACAGTCTCACCAAACGTGAGTTTCAGAGAAAATTTCGAACACTTCTTGATGGGATAAAAATCTGAAAAAATCAAGTGTATGGGAGATGATGCAAAGATTGTTTTTGTGAAATAATAATTCCAATTTGTCATCAACAAATTGAAGATAAAAATTATTATTCAACAAATTACCCGGCAACTTAACTATTTTCCTTCATAAAAATTTTTTGTAATCTTTGAAAATCGCGTTTTTTTTTCTATGTTCAAGCTGCGAAAAATGCGATTTTCAAAGATTACAAAAAAATTCTGAAAAAATTCATTCGTATTCAGAAAAACAAACGAATTATTTTTACGAAGGAAAATAGTTGTGTTGCCGGTTAATTTGTTAAATAATAATTTTTATCTCATTTTGCTAATGACAAATTGGAATTAGTAGTAATAGTAAAAGAGATTATTGCCAAGGTTCATATTTACAGTTTTTTTTTATATACTAATTTTTATACTTAATGCTAATTTTACACTTTGTCAAAGGGCCAACGACCGGGGTCCTTCAGCCAAATTGAAATTATCATTTCATAAAAACCATCTTTGCAGTACCTCCCATACACTTTTTTCAGATTTTTATCCGATCAAGAAGTGTTCGAAATTTTCTCTGAAACTCACGTTTGCCGGGACTGCACCGCAAGTACTACCTTAAAGAATATTCAACTTAGTTTTAAGTGCTTGCTTAGCGCAAAAAAGTCATTAATCGTTTCGAACAATGCCCTCCTCCCAATAACCCTTGACCCACGCGTTGCTTTACTCCATGTCCTCGTCAGACGTGGAGTACGCAGGTCAAGGATTAACGACTTTGTATTTCACTGGAATATACATACATATATATATATTTATATATATATATATCATATATATTGCCTCCAACGAAAGATGGAACATCTGCGAGGAGCCACGATGAGCGAACGAGTCCACAAGGCCATGGAGTATTGGCTCGAGACCATCAAGTACGTGCAGGAGTGTCGTAAGAAAGAGATCGAGTACGCTAATATGCGACGAAAGGAGAATCCCGAGTATATTCCTATCAACGACGACAAACGTGAGTCTAAAATTTAATTACGATAATATAACTTGTGTACCTGCCCTGGGTATTGAATTTTTGAAGATTACAAGCTTCGGTAAGCTTCATCTGTATAGACGCGATTATCTGCGATTTTCGGAGCCACATCATTTCGCAGAAACTACAATGGGCCGAATCGTCTTATGGCCGAAAATCATGGATCCGAATGCGCTTCATCCGAATAGTCAAACATTCGAAACTTTGTTTTTCCGAATCGTCGAACTGCCGAATCGTTATTTTTTCGAATTGTCAAATTTCCGAAAGTTTATTGTTCCGAATGTTCATTTCAGCGAACGTTACTCTTCGGGAATAGTAATTGGCCAAACGTCATTCCTCCAAATCGTCATTTTCCCGAATCGGTAAACTTCCAAATATGAAGTCGTCGAATCCTCATTTGTCCGAATCATTATTGGTCCGAATCATTATTGGTCCGAATTGTCATTCGTTCGAATTGTCATTCGTTCGAATTGTCATTCGTTCGAATTGTCATTCGTTCGAATTGTCATTCGTTCGAATTGTCATTCGTTCGAATTGTCATTCGTTCGAATTGTCATTCGTTCGAATTGTCATTCGTTCGAATTGTCATTCCTTCGAATCGGGAATCTAAACAGTATGCGCGAATATTCTGACAATCTGCTATTATATCTATTCACTGCAGGGAATAAAATTGTTTAGGTTCAAATGAGTAGAGAACTATCGCAGAGATTCAGTACGAGTCGATTCCGATGAATGATTTTCTTATAAAAGACTTGTCGGATAAATGAATATTCGGATAAATTACTTTCTGCTAAATACTATTCGGAAGAATAATGATTCGGTGACTTGACGTTTCGAAATTTAACGATTCAGGGAAATGTAATTCGGTGAAAGTAGTTCTCGAAAAAATGACATTCGATTAAATGACGACTCGGAGGAATAACGTTCGGCCAATTACTATTTCCGAAGAATAACGTTCGCGGAAATGAAAATTCGAAATAATAATGTTTCGGAAATTCGACGAATCGGATTAAATAAAGGTTCGGCAAGTTTACGTTTCGGAGGGTTGACTATTCGGATGAAGTGCATTCGGATTTATGATTTTCGGCTATACGACGATTCGGCCGGTTGTAATTTCGGCAAATCGATGTAGCTCCGCGATTTTCACATTATTTTCTTCGATTTCAGACGTACTAGCTCTGGCTGAGAGCATTCACCAGTTGACAAAGGCGTCGCGCATGGCACGAACGGGAATGTTCAACGCCTTGCAATCGACATTGCTGCATGACAAACAGCTGGAGAAGAAGATCATCGATACATCGATGGACGCGATAGTTTCGGCAAACACGGGCGAGCGACAAACGACGATCGGTGAGATTGGACAATTCGCAACTAGTACCTAGCAATATTGTGAAAGCGATTATTCGCGCAAAGCTGATCCATCAAAAACCAGCTCGATTTATCTTCGCCATCGGCTATCAATTGTTGACTATAGCCGCGACGGCAGTGTCGCGGTTCGCTGTGGATAAGCTCCTCTTTATTGTCGCGAGAAGGATACCTTCAACCATGTTTATTATCGTGGTGCTAAACTGTAAGACGAATTCTGACCAAGAATCGAGGATCCTTGGTTACCGAAAAAAAACTTTTTTTTTTTTAATCGAAACTTACCTGTGGATGTGGGCAATATTACGAAAAATCGCGTAAAAAAAACACTAACGATTCGCGCATCAACAGGATCGTAGCGCAGAAAAAAACGAAAACAAAACGCCCCCATAAATATGCTCGTTCACCCTGTATCTAAATATTTTCTACTAGCGACTCCATAGAGTTCTAATATGCGTGAATTCCCTGTGATTTCGATCGATCAATCGCGACCGCGTCGCGATGCTGATCGATTCCAGTAATAATTACGGGACTTTTTGAACCTAAACTTTGCTGAATGCAAATTGTTCCACCAAACGCTCGTTCGAGAGTCGAACGAGCGTGTTCCTTCGACGTTTTTAAGATTGATATACTAATAGCACTGAACTTGGCGCTAAATGACCGAATATTCCGTTCACCGACTGTTAAGCCTCGGCCGAGTCGAGAGATCACGCTTCGAATTCTTTAATGGATTTTTAAAGATTTCAAAAACCGAAGTGCAGTATCTCTCTTCGTTATTAAAACAGAAGTATAAAATAGACACATGCATCGGCAATATGGGAGATCCTTCGGTCGTGACGCGTAGCTTGCAAAATCCGCTCCGACCATTAAATGCGCATAGATAATTGTTGGGTCGCAAACGGCCTGAAACTAAGATTTTACGAATGTCTTAGGTTACGCTAGGTAAGGCGAATTTTTTTAGAATAGTTCAATGTGGCCTTCCTCAAGTGTGTGACCCGGAACGTGTGTCAAGTTATAGCAAAATTATACCGGATATATATATATATATATAACAATATAAACTAATCCATTGATTAACCGCCGAGGTCCTGAAACGTAGGGAATTTATGATCGACCGTCGTTACGTAAGTGCAACTTACAATTCGGTGTAATTGTCTCGAACGTCGATGTGACGATGAAATCGAAATCCTGTTCGCTGTATCGCGTATCGCTGTTTCGCGTATCTTTTAATGCGTAAATATTCGTGTTTCGATGTTTTCGGGTCGCGTGAAAAAAAAATGAAAAAAAAGCAAACAAACAAACAAAAATCATCAGCTATGAACTGCAGGCATACGAAAACCAGACAGACACACACACAAACACTCGACGATTAATTATGTAACTGATATGCCGTGAAAGTCTTAATATAAATATATACTACAAATTATACGTGACCTACGCATGGGAAAGTTCACTAAATGCACTGCTGCTGCTACTGTCGTACATTCTGTACAGCTGATGTGATGTGAGGTATTTAAAGTTTTCCTATTATCTATAGTTGAAACCGCGTTTGATAAGAGAGGCCACGAACAAGGAAAGAAAAAAGAAAACGAAAATAAGATTTTCGCGTAGATTTTTTACTGAAATTATCAGTCGTTCGCATCTCCGAGCCGAGCCTAACCGTCGATAAATATTTGCTACTCACCCTTCCTTCATTATTCGTCCAGGAACGAAGCGCTCGACGCCTTCTTTCGGTACAAAGACGAGCGATTGGTACTTTGACTGTAGCGCGTGTGCACATTAATGTGCTACAATTTAAAGCATTCGTATTTTATTGACTATAAAAACGCTTGTAGGAAAAGTGCAACCTCCTTGAAACACCTCAATTAGTCAGAAACAATGGGTTCGTTGATACACAGGAACGGTTACCAATCACGCATGCGCGTACAGCGTTTTTTGAGATAGAAATGGCAAGACTGTTCTCCTCGTTTTGTTTAAAAACGTGGTTGTTGTTTTTTTTTTAATATTCGAAGATCCTTTCTATCCTCATAGAGACACACTTTTGGATTATACAATGAGAATACTTGCTGATAAATAGTATGAGCAACCTTGTTTTGGCATTCGCGAAGTTCGTTTTGTTTTTTTGATTATATTGCAACTGTGATAAAACTCATGCCAACACTTTACGTAGTGCTTAAAATTACACATTTATTTAACGCAAAATACATTTCGTGAATTTCTTTTTTATATCTTCCGTCTCGATATTACTAATTTAATTATAACAAAAAAAAAAAAAGAAAAGAAAGTAAAAGCAAACTCCAAAATATTTCCGAAGTCCCAGGTACTTAAATTCTCGTCGATTTTAACGAGTCCCGATTCAGAATAGTGCGTATTTGCGACGTCGATAATACTAGCAAATGCAACGATCACAAAACTATTATAAACCCCGTGTGACATAAACGAAACACTGATACATGCAAAAAAATCCCGTCTGCGCAACGAAGTTCCGTGCGATCAAATAATAAAAACAAAGTTTTACGTAAAATAAATAAGTAGCAGATCGTTAGTGGTAAAACATAATATTCAAATGGGGTTAGATGGATTCGCGTAGTTAGCCAATATGAAAACGCTCGCATGACGTTGGAAAGAGAGTCAATCGTCCTTAGTATGCGACATAACTGCAAGTGCAGAAAATATTTTATTCGTAGCACATCACACACACATTTTTTTTTAGTTACCAACACTTACAAAAAAAGAAAAAGAAAAAACGCAAAAACACATCGTCGTGCAAAAAGTGTCGGAAACAAATGAAAAATCTTGTAACTTACATTTGGTACGAAACGAAAGGACGATTAAACAGTAATTCACGGTCAAAATTAGATAATCACCGCATACGATGGTCACGGTAAATACTGAATTACTAGGAGATAGATATCTAGTAGGTACGTGTCCGACAATCCTATTTTAATTGCATGTGATATTATACTATATTACTGAATACATACATATATTAGATGGATATGATATACGCGCGATATTAACAATAACGAAGTTTAAGGATGAATAATATAAAACGATAATATATTGAGTACGTAGTAGGTATTTTATGAAAAGCAGATTGGCTGGGAATGCTAAAAATGATTTAAGGATAAACAGCAAGCCATGGGAGAAAATGACCAATATATATGCTCGAGCGATTTGCCAAAGGTATATCGACACGTATAAATCGAATAACCAATATAAGTAATATGAACACTTCGTCGGTATTTTTCAATCGAGATATTAAAAAAAAAAATTACCACAGCGTCCATTAAAATCTCAAAAATTCGACTGGATAAGTGCATGTTTATAAAAGATCGCGCACTCCAAATACGAAAGGAACGTAACGATATTTGCAACCATTCGAACAACCTTCATAATTCATTAAATTGCGCAACAACATTCGTTGACCAAGCCTAAATATCTCAACATCATGAAACGTATGCTTCCTCAATTTTTCTAACCACAAGGGATAATAATAAATTAAGGCAGACAAAGAGAAATTTTAATTGTCAAATATTTCAAATTTAACTACTAATCGATATTCGCCGATTCCAAAGCATGAAAGTCGCGAGGATTTATTTAATTTTGTTTTTGTTGTGAATTTCAACTATTTAATCGAGTTTCTAAGCTTCACTTTCGATTTGCTTGCGTATGTGTTAGGTCAACTGCACACAGGTGTCAATATTGCTCGTTTCGATACCGTCGCAGCGTGTGGCACTGTGCGAAGAATTTCTTTTTTTTTCCGCCCAGGACCGCTGTCGACGACGGTTTTTGGTATCCCGCTCCCTCCCTCTCCAACACTCACTGAGAAATGAGCATAGCATGCGAACGTTTACCCGTTTAAATAACTCCGATGTTAGTGAAAAAAAAAAATGATTCCTCCTTGCGCTTCGATTCTCATTACGATGTAGCTTTTCATATGTTGTTTGACACTTGGTTTTTCGTCATCGAAGTTCGACTTAGCTATCGGTGGGATTAAAAAGCGAACAAATGTTAACCGGTGGCTTCGCCTTCCAACGTAGTCGTGATGTTTATAGATGGCTCAATGTAAAAATTACAAGTCTGGTTTATAATAGTACTATATTAACGTTATACATATACATATAAATATCTAATTGAATATCGGCGTGCATTGTACAATGAATATGGGAGGGGGGGAATTCGATGCGTCATGATATCGCAATCGACAAAAAAAAAAAGAAAAACCTAATTAAATCAATGATACATTAATGGACATTGAGGTAATTGGGAGAAATATTATTCGCGCGCATATCACACACAGGTGGTCACGTTTCAGTAAACAATAGTAAAGACTAACCAACGATTTTTCGTGAACGATCGAATTGGTGGGTAAGGCTACGAAGGCGAGTTCAGAGCCGAAAACGGCCCGGAGTCTCATATCGCTTGGGCTTTACAGTTCGGAACTGTCTTAAACGGATTCTTTAACCCGATACATCATTATTCATTAATAGAATTACCAATGTCATCAAAGATTTTCGAACATTGTACGGAACGCGCTGTCCACAAGGTTTACGTCCACTTTGCGCGAAGCTCTGGATGCAGAAAACAAAAGAAAAAACACGAGTAGCGAGTATGATACGATAGAATTGAAAATTTTTCTATACTCAGACTGAAAATTCCTAACATCGGTCGAAATTTCGCAATGGGGATGTAGAATCGCTGAGAAAAATAGCGGTAAACGTATAGCTAGATGAGTTTCTATGACCGCGGATTAAAAAAAAAAAAAAAAAAAAAAAAAAAAATTGTAAATCCTATTATTCGTTGACGCGGCGATAGCGTTGTCAATGACGCCCGTGTCACTCTAATTGTACATAGAGAAATGTAGTGTCAGGATTAAAAAGATTTGATCCTAGATTGGTTGTTGCCTCAGGGCACGCGATATCGATAACATTATTTACATATGGGACTTTTGTTTTTTTTTTTTCTTCTTTATTTTCCCTTTATAATATTATTATTCTTTCGCGAAAATTTTTGTTCGCTAGCATACTTTTTTTTTATATTATTTAATTGCCGTTTAAACTCACAGTTATTCTTACTGGCGAGAAATAACACGAAGCTTTTAGTGTCCTTGATATTGAAAGAAACGTCGGATTCATCTTAACGGTTGATGTTTAGTGGTTATCTCGGTAAATGGCATTTAGATTAGAGATTATTTGTTTTCAATTCAATTTCGGGAATTCAATACGGTACGTCAATTTAACGAAGCGTTTCCACACGAGTCTTTCTCTCGTTCGCTTTAATGATATTACGCATCGTTGAGTTTAAACGAATTGGGAAAATAAAGCGTCTGGACGATAAATCAGTTCGATAACACTTTGTTGTCACGATGTTTTCCAGAGCCTTCGTATAAAAGGAACAAAAAAAAAAAAAGAATTATTTGAGAATCCTCAATCAAATCCAGAGACTCGAGCTCCGATGTGCGTGTGTCTTCCACAGTCGTAAATTCGTTACGGCTTGAACTTGCGCGACGAAATCTTTCTCCATAGGTCATTAGTTTTTTTCCCCGTTTAAAGGACGGAATTGGGGGAACGTCGGAGCAATGATGTTTAACGCGTTTCATCGATTACTCTAGTGCAATTTTGTATTCCGAGCCCACGAGTTTATCTCCGCTGAGACTCGACAGTCGGACACGGAAAGGTCCGAATAATTTTAGACAATCTTGTTACACTGCTTCAGAGTTTAAGGAAAATGACTATGCCGACGAAGTGGTTAGTGGCGAATTAATGATAGGATAAACGTCGAAAAAGAAAATTAAGATTAAAGAGAAAAAAAACAAAAAAAAAACCATGAAGGAGAGAAAGTACGAGAGATTGAGATATAATTATACTCGATTCGCGGACCATTCGAACACTGTACAACGACTACGTTACAATAAGAATTAAACATAGATAAAATCTGTAAGGGCACAGCATACGGAGCGCGAGTAGACACTAATTCTAGATAAATTATCATTCTCGCACGTCTCGCGATAATTTGATTGAGGATAATATAAAACCGACTGGTATGGGCGAACGTTTATCAACCGTCGTCAGGATATTGACGCGTTCGATTCGAAATTGCATAATTTTAACCGATTGCCTGAATTTCACTGGCTGTTTTAACCGAGCGCGCCGTTTAAATTGCCCATGACATTTTGGGAATTAGATAAATGTTTTAGGATTATTGTAGCAGCGGTTTATCAAAGCCTAAATACCGTTGTTCGATTGATGTCTCTCAGATGTCCGTGATCTAATAATTCTTTTGCTTACGCTGCTGCACTCATTCGTGCAATATATTATAGATTAATCGAAGGTTCTCAAAGATCCGAGATTACAGAGGCTCACAATTAGACCGCTGTACCAATTACAATTTTAAAGTCAATCGAAAAAAATAACCCCGATAGAACACCCAGAGATTATATCGAAACAAGATAACACTATTGATACGCCGCATTCTCGTAGAATTCACTCGGAAAACCTCTTTTTTAAATTATATATTTGTGTTATTTTTTTTGTTTCTTTTTCCTCGGCGATAAATAATTTATGAATAACAAAGATTTCGTTATTATATCATTTACATAGTCTTCGTGATATTATTCCTGACGAGATTTAGTCAAGAACCTTAGTAACCGATAATTAATTCCAGCTCTTCGAAGCACTATGGGACTTGCTGTATTTTTTTTTGTTTTCCTCCGAAAGAAAATTTACATAACGAAAATGCGTTGAGAGAAACGCGCGACTGCCAAGGAGTCAGCATATTTTATTCGTTTTTTTTCCTTCAGCGATTATAGAAATTGAAATTTACGAACGAGGGGAAGTGGTCGCGATTGAAGTCCGACCGGCGTGACGGTAGTTCGAAGGCCTAGTCGTCGTTAGATAACCGCAATAATTGATAGGAGACATTTCGGGGAGGATTTTCTCGATTTCTCCGCTATTCTTGCCCTTTGTGACGCACCGCTAAAATTCTTCTATCGCCTCTACTCACGCTGTATTTTTTTTCGTGAAAATGAGCTTCCATTCAACTGCGAATATATATATATATATATATATATATATATATATATATATATATTAAATTTAGAAATCAGTATTTTTCGCAGCATCTCTGTCATGTGCGTAAATATCTTTCCAAAGCGCTCGGGTGAGGATAAAGCGTGAAACAAAAAAAATGCGCCCGAGCAATCGTTCTTGGCTATAGCTTAATTGACGAGTAGCGAGATGAGTTGTAGAACTCGAAACGTGTATCGTATAATCGATCGGTCTATGGGAAATCTGGCAAGGCCGGAAGTACCGCAGTTAATGAAATTAGTTTCGCCGTTAATAGTTCGCTAAACTAGAATGGTAAGGCGCGAAGAGCACATGCTCGCAAGCAGGGCGACGATTGCAATGGAACAATTATCTCGCCAGGTATTACTTCGCAATCCAAACGAACTACTTCGACTAGGAAAAAAGGATATATAGACGCTAATATTTACAGATTGTCAGTAGTGAAAAAGAGGTTCGTGGGAAAAAAAAAGAGCAAAGAGACTAACTGTTTTTTGTATATTATGTTAAATGTATAATACGTATCGTACTCATTATATCATATATTAATATATAAATATATATTATATATATATGATTACAAAAATATATATATATATATATAAATAATATATCGTTAAATGGGCTGTGGTAGAAAACCTTTGTATACTCCGTGCGCAGCAAGCAAGACGAGGTCTGAAAGACTTTTTCAGATGTATAGTCGCGATTCGCCGTTTAATGAGAATATGAATGCGCTAAGCACGTCTCGTATTCTGTCACACAACGACCACCGTGCACAAAACTGTACCTTATTATAATAATAGATAGAAATCCGTCATAATAATTGTCAATAACACTGTACCTATCGGACCCACGTTGTGTACTCGGGTGGGTTTGTTTTCAGATATATAAACTGATTGCAACGTGCGGCAAAACCCAGTTTTCTAATTAGTCTTAAAAAAAAAAATTGATATAGTATCATAGATTTCTATGATACTGAGAATCTTATTAAAACTCTTATGATTGCAGTATCACGTTACATGCCGATAAAGATCGTATTCTAATGAATCAATCAAAGTACCGAAAGTGTAGATAGAGAAACATGCTATTTTCTTATTATTATTTGATTCTTTCAGGTTGTTTTTTTTTTTTTTTTTTAAGAAATTAGAAAACTGCTTTTTAACAATCTGTGAATGATTATAAGGCTGGATAACAAAACAATTTAAGCGCCGATGTATTAACAAAACGTCGATAACGTCGAGTACTATCGCTAAGAAGTTCAATAACCATTGAAATACCATTGTTGACGTACTATTACACGAGTATGTCCGTAATTGTGCTTTGGGTTTTCTGCTGGTCGCTAACACGTAGCTCAAGCGAATTTCCGTTTCTTTTTATATCAAAAAGGACATTTAATTATTGTATCGTTAAAACAGTATGAAATTGACAGAAGTCGTGAGCCATGGACTAATCGTGTAATGGTTCTTCATAGTATAGCAGCGCGCACCGACAATTGACTGTATGAAATTAACATAACTCGTAATTGTTAGTATTCTAAGATGGATCAAGGAAGAATATTACATTTAAGTTTCTGCTCAACGAGTAACATCCGCTTTAACTTAGAATGGGTAGAGCTAACGGTTTAACAGTTGTCGAAGCTTTCCGGTAACGACCATAACGAGAGATTTCGCGATTCCATAATCTTCATCCGTTTTATATATCTAGGACGTGTAGGATTGTACTTGATTGCTGCTGTCTTCTGACGAGCCGCAAAGGTTGATTTTGCGCTGGAAAATTCG
The DNA here is from genome assembly GCA_963922035.1 of Amblyjoppa proteus. NCBI lineage: Eukaryota > Metazoa > Arthropoda > Insecta > Hymenoptera > Ichneumonidae > Amblyjoppa > Amblyjoppa proteus. Next base: position 24,920,951 of record OY998232.1, read on the forward strand.
ACAGCTGAGGAACAGACGCTCTTCTCCGAGTCAATATTCACAATTCGCACGTACGGATCGTCTCCGTGCCTTGTTTACTTATTTTCTACGTTTATTTTTTGTTTAATAATCAGCTGCTTGGCAATCGCTTTATTTATATTTTGAATGATATAACAAGGCCGAATTGGTACCTAGAGTACGTGCGGATTTGTCGAATTAGATATAAGTACTGTGTAAATTAAATATTTTAACGAAACCCGAGCTTATCACGCCCGCCTGTAAATTTCGAGTATAATTCCTGTTTTTACCATACATAGTTTACTACACTCTTGACTACTATTATAAATAATGATCAATTAGAGTTAGATCGGAAAGAAATGAGATGCCATCGAGGCAGGTGGGTGCTGAAAGTAGTATGCTTGTTTTTTTTCATTATTTCAATTTAACGTTTTTTCCACCCAGGGTGTTTAAGGGTTGATGAGTTTTTGCATATTCATGATAGACGCACTTTGGCTTATCATCTCGAAAACCAATGTCTCTAACCATACTATCGTTTGTAAGTTTGTAAACGGAAGAAGCTGTATGCCATTTAAAAATATCGGACCCATGAGAGACGTCATATTGAACGAATCCATTTTATGTGTATCTTTGAACCTGCTGAACGTCGGGCAGTTGCGTTTTATTCCAAGTGTCCTTTCTATGTAAACTTGTTTGTCAAAAAAAAAAAAAAAAAAATTCATGTTCGACGTTGATGTTTTTATTTTACAGTAATATACCCTACCTTGTGCTTAAGGGAGTACTATCCGAAGGCCTGAGTCCACGTGAGTTCAGAGAGAATTGCGACAGAATTGTGAACAATTTTTTAATCTTTTTGAATACGCGTGAATTTTTTCAGAATTTTGTCAAATTTTTGAAAATTACGTTTTCTATCAACTGAAAACGCGGTTATCAAAAATTACACGAAATTCTGAAAAAAAATCATACGTATTCAGAAAAATTAACAAAACGGTTTCATTTTTTAAAAAGTTAGGTTGCCGGGTGATTTGTTGGGAATTTTTTTTTTTTCGTTACTTTGTTAATAACATTTTGGAATTATTATTATGCAAGATTAATCTTTTCAGTACCTTCCGTATGGTTGATTTTTTTCAGATTTTTATCTCATCGAGAAGTGTTCGCAATTCGTCTCTCAAGCCTTTCTGAACTCACGTGGGCTCAGCAGGCTGTCCGCTAGTACCATCTTAAGGGGAAGTGAAAGAGCTGTGCGTGCGAGAGAGATAGTTGTAATTTCCAAATTAACTTTATTCAATGGTGCTAATTTTTTTGAGAAAAAAATAAATTCGAGTTGGATTCGAAATTACCGTGCGCATCTAGCTCGAATTTGCTTCTTCCTGAAAAAAAAATTACCATCCTTGAGAAAAGTTCATTACAGTTTTCATTATCGACGGCGATATTTCACTTCCCCTTAAGAGCATGTGAAACATGTTTTCAGTGTGTCTCTTTCGCTCTGCCGAGAGCGCCACTGATGCTATCTCTCTCGCACTCCATAGTGTTTCACATGCTCTTAAGAGTATGTGAAACGCCATGTGGATTTTGTGAGAGCGAGAGAGGAGTTTAGCCTCCCCTTAACGTGGGCCTAAAAATCAACATAATACCCCAAAATATTTTGAATCCATCTTCGAAACGGTTTTATAAACCAAAAAACGTTTCGGAGTAAAATGGATTCCACATTTTTACTCTGCTCCCGCACTCATGCGCGTTTAGCCTCCCTTAACTCCAATATTTCGGATGTGAAATGTTTCGATCGATGATTCTTGAAGATGAAACATCGGAGCGTATAAGTTACCAAAAACCACGAAAGCGGCCCAAACGTTGATCTTTTCTTTGTATGTTTCTGAACCTCACCTTACCTTACCTTTATGGCTTATGATCCGAGTATATATATGCATTTATTTCGCCAAGGAAGAGTAACATTAGTTGATTTGTTTCTCAACTGTATGCCATTCTTCAACGGACAAATAACAAGGTAATGCACCGTGACTTCAGCCACATCTGTTAACCAGTAAGTAGAAACAATTAAAAAATAATAATTTCCGATGTTTGTTATTTCAAAATGCACCTCGTAAATTTTTTTTTTCAGCATTTCAATTAAAATTCACACGGCACACTGTATAATATTTCGAATCGTGTCAGATCACCGATGACATTATTTTTTTACGAAAAAATGCTCATCGAAACCGATATTTTTCAAAATAAAAACAGACTGAAACAAACGATTCGAAGAGATTTGGCGGCGTGAAAATAACACTAATTAAAAATTTAATCGGGCCCGCACTTATAGTCTAGGTGAAAGGCGACGGAGATTAGTCTCTTGCGTATGTTGAGTTGAAAGGAAAATGTTTTGCATGACATTGTATTCATCAATATATTTAGGTTCTTACATGTATCCTACATTATGCAATGTGAGGTTTCTCTTTGTATTTACACGTTTTTTTTTGCCATTGTGTGTTTCTCGCTGTCTGTATTTACGAGTCGTTGTTCTTTCAATTGGAGTGCAAGAATTTCTAATGATTTCACCTAGAACATCGACGATCTTATCAGTAATCCATTTTTTAACTAATCTTCCTGCAATAAAGCTATCCTTCGGAGCCGTGTAATATCTGCAGTTTCGGAGAAGCATGAAAATCTATTGGAAGAGATTTAATCGGTCTATGTGGATTTCCGGATTAACGCCATGCATAATTGGCAAGCACGTGGCTCTCGTGGAACACTACTGGGAGTGTTTTGTATAATTAATGCATGATATAGAGAACAATAAAGACAACTGATTCGAATCAATCGCGTGTACTAACATCATACGATCTTTCGCAAGGGCGGTCTCTACGAATTTCCCGAAGCAATTGACGCTGCTTGTGACGAGATCTCAAAATACATGTGCTACCTCATCCGGAGACTGAGCTAAAAGTATGTACTTTGTATATTATATGTTTAGGTAAATTTATCCGCTATACACAAAAGCCTAGAGGCACGAAACAATAAAGACATATAAGATCAAATTCGTTCGAATTAACGATACGGCACCTGACAAAAAATGATGTTCTTCAAAGAGAAAAGAAATTATGTATGTTCATATACTATTCACCTTGAGATTTTGATCACTGATATATATTGCGAAACTTTACAAAAAAAAACAAAAAAATAAATTACGAAATACCAAAAGCATTTGATTACGAATATACAATAGAGAATACGTAACTCGCGATGATGTTCAAGTTCCTTTTTTTTTAGTTTTTTTCTTCTTTCTTTACAATATTTCTACACTTGCAATATTGTTCTACATCGTGTACCGTTGAGCGAAAAGAAAGGGTAGCGCTCGATCTTTGTGTGCACTTTATGTCGGCTACCATTGATCCCTTTCGAACACACATAGACACCATGCAGCGTATTATTAACGCCATTTTCATCGGATAAATCGATCCATGTGTGATCCCCGGAGGTTTACTTAACTAACTACATTCATGATATTATACAATTTGATTTTTCTTGAACGTTGCCATCGGCTTTCTCAATCTCCATCAGTAGGGTATGGAAAATATCGGCGACAGACTGAAAAATGAAATGTGCGATTAATAACGAGTCGAATGGTAATTGCGGCGACCGAGATCTTTGCGACATACCTCATTCTGCTTTGCGCTCGTTTCTAAAAAGACTGCATGCCACGAATCAGCCAAACGTTTTCCCTCGTCAGTTTTCACCATTCTATCTACATAGAGATCCGTTTTGTTGCCGACCAACACAATTGGAACACTGTAATGAGAAAAAACACCAATGTATCAAAACCTCTCTAAATCATAATATTTGTTCAACATATTAGGAGAAGTGTGCCTTGTCAGGCAAAGTTGCAGGAGCTGAGTTTGCTTATCCGGAAACACTTATAAAATTTTCGTGAATGTTTTCCCTTTCGTTGGCATTTTCTACGACGATTATTCAAAGAACTATTCTTTTTTTTTCCTTTAGAGAGAGCGTTTAGTTGTTATTAAGCATTTGGTAGTGTTTCTATCATGTATATTTTTATGAAAACGAGTAGAACTGATTTTGACTGATACACCGTAACAACCGCTGATCGTATTTCATACAGATCGATTATCAAAAATATATGTACAAAAATGGATACACTATAATACCAACATATATCTATAATATCGGCATTGTTTTACTGAAAGTTTAAAGACTAATGTTGTAGTCATACCAACAAAATGATCTTCTACCGAAGTAGGGATGGGCGATGTTAAGAAAAAACATTAGTGCTGAAATAATCGATAACAAAACAAATCGATGTTTGAGAATCGATTTTTTTTCTAAAACATCAATGTCAAATCGATGCATTGTTTATTTAGAAAAAGCCCGTATGAATATAAACGCTTACGTTTACGTTTATACATTTTGGCATTATTATTATGCAAAATCAATGTTCTTGATATCTTTAAGACGGTTGATTTTTTGCAGATTTTTACTATATCATGTAACAGTGAATTTTGATAACATTCCATTTTTGTTTGGCAATGTCGTGTAATACATACTGAAGCCTTATCTGGGCTTAAAAAAACGGTTCAAAAGTAATTTGCACATGGTTTCCTCATTTATTACAATATTGTGCATAGGTTTCTCTATGGAAAGCTTCGTTGATCGATTTTGCCTTCCTCATGGAGGAAGCAATACGCAAAATTGTAGTAAAATCAAAATTCAGAATTTATAGCGTATAGAATGGAATTTCAGAATTTCCGAAATTCATTGTATATGCTATAAAAACTAACATTCCGAAACGATAGCTTATATAGAATGGATTTCGGAAATTCGAAATTTACTCCCATATGCTATATTTCCAAAATTTCGTTTTAATAGCATATGGAAGTGAATTCTAAGTACTAATAGTTAACCCCCCAACAACGTTAATCAGATTATTTTTCGTAAAATAAAAAGCCAAATACCGACATTCCGGGATGCGCGCGCGAGCGCGCGTTCGCTGCTAGGAATAATAAAAGAATGTTGAACAAATTCTTGTTAAAGTTATATTTTTTGAAAAGTTTAGCCAGATAATCATATGATTATCTGGCTAATATATATTATTAATAGGAACAGGAGGTCATGCTTCGAAATTTTCACCATCGAAATGCTGAATTTAAAAATTTCATGTCTAACTGTGCCTGTGTGTCGACAGTTAAAAACATAGATTATTTGCCTTAATAATCGATCATGGTTTGAAGAATCAATGCACGAAAACATTGAACTAAATAATCAATGCAATACATGAAAAACTCGATTTTTCAAGTTTTCCCTCGACTTTTCGTCGAGTTCTTCTTCACTTCGCTCGATTTTTCAAACATCAAGCGAACATCGACCATCTCTACACCAAAGGCATATCAAGTGTCGTCGGCATAATCTCTTCCACTAGAGTTAAGCAATCGATATTGCACAAAAAAAAAAAAATGTATTTAAAACTTACTGTAGCTTTCCGGTGATATCGAGTAATTTATCATAAATTATCTGCACCACTTCGAAGCTCTTCGCACTCGTTATGCTGTAGACGAGAACATAGCCATGAATGTCCATGGAGTATTGGGTAGGAAATATACTGTACTCATCTTGACCGGCGGTGTCGACCAACTTCACTTCGTAATCTTGACTATTTACACGTGTACTTTTTGTGAACGCTGTATAAAAAAATTTTACAAATCATTAATCAACAATTACGAGTACGGTAAAAGTAAGGATTTAACGAATCTTACTATTCTCAATGGTAGGATCGTACGAATCTACGAATTGTCCCTCGACAAATTGGATACTGAGCGAAGACTTTCCTGTAAATAATTTTCAAAAACTTATATTGACCCCTCGACATTTACGTGTAATTGCATAATTTGTACATCAAAGTCCATCCTTACCGACCGACCTATAGCCCATAATAGCTATTTTTCTTTGCTTGGGAGGCATTTTTTAATAACGTTTAAAGATTCCAAGGCAACAATGATGGTCCATAAAGGCTCGTTCATGCTCCAGATAAAATCTGCAAATAAAAAGACGCCGATGAATACAAGAGAGCCATTAACGTTGGATCGGAATCAAAGTACAAGAGGACAAGAAGAAACGTGATTATCGAAAACTGGTTGCAGAAGCACGTGAAACAAGCAATGAGAGCGCTATCCCTTTTCGCATAGTCGGCGAATGACACGATTGTTAGAGTTGTTAAAATTTTTTAAAAAGGAAAAAGTACTTTTTTTTGTTTTTCATTATCATATCTTTTTTTTAAATCTTATTTCAGTTATTATTTCTTTATCATTATTTTATTTAACATTTTTAATATGTTACCGCCGGACTGATACGCACGGGCGCATTGAGAGCCTGTATTGTAACGCGGTGCTTTCAACGGTTTGTACAATTTGTACCGAATAAATTGAAAATTGAATTGAATTGGACAATGTTCCGCTGCAATTAGCCAACAACAAATGGCCGTCCAATTGAAAGGAGGATTGAAAAGACAAAAAAAAGCTAACGCATGATTACTATCTATCTTTCGATCTTTCGACAACAGAAGTGAGATTCTTTGACTCTTTCGATATGACATTCGGAAACACAAAGTCACGTTATACGCGAACGTAAGCGCGCATATGCATTGGTCATATATGCAAATAGGCACGCACAAAGCGATATATAACATACGTCAGTCGCTGAATTGACGTTAATTATGCACTTGTTGATGGCTCAGAAATTTCCGAAATTACAGGGTCTACATCCGTAAACGAAAATTACGTAAGGGAATAACGAATAACGCTGATCGTCAAGATCGGTTGCATCGATCAAAGCGTGCCACTGGTTTTTGTATTAGTTTGTGCTTCCCATAAATTTCCTCCAATCGTTGGGGGGAAATCGGAGCTGGACGTAAGTAATCGTCGTAACTCGGGGTGAATTGAAAGGGTGTTCGATGGAAGTTAAATAACAACCGGTGAATCCGATAATATCGAGCAATATTGGCCAACGCATCGTTATCTGTGGTGAAAAGCTCGCGGGTGTGGGTGGTTGCGAGTACGCGTTATTACCTTTGATGCTTGGGTCTCACATGAACGAAGCGTCTCGGCAAGTACCTATTTCGATGATGCGCCTCTCGTTATAATCAGTGCCTTCGGAATTTCACTTTATTCCACTGAAAACTTGTCGCGAGTCTTGTAACCGCGTACTCGCGTTCGTACAATTAAATTGCACACTTCGCAGAAGTTGGCCTACGTATTTACCGACGCCAAGATTATAATGCACAGCACGAGAACATGAGAGAGATCGTCAGTGCCATAAGGATTTTTTATACACTGTACAAAGCTATGCAGCGTAGCGTGGGGTTTGATGCTCCAACGGCATCTTGTGGTAGACATGTGCATAGGGCGACACGCATATCAGCGAGACATGAGAACTACGGCAATTCCGTTATTTCACACAGATGTCGATAAAACAGCAAGGTGAAACATGCTCTTTCACATATGAGGAATTATTTGTCAACTGGGCCACTTTTTTCGGTCGACCTCTCAGATGTTTTTTTTAAATTTGCCAGTTTGTAGTACTACTTTAGAGATGCTTATGTGATTTTTCTTTAGATTTTCAAAGTGCACCCTTCAGGATTTACGTTTTTTTTTAAATATCAGTATATCTCAGAAAATATTGGTCACTCAAAAAATTCGTGGGAACATTAACTTTTTTATTCTTCATCAACTTTCGAATGATGTTAGAGTGATAATTTTCCCGATACAGGAAAGTCCACGTTTCGTGAAAAAAAAAAAATTAAAAACAATTTTTTTCTACTAAAAACACACTCTCGATTCTGGTCCCAATTTTACAGGAAATTCGGCATTGCCTGAAGATTCTGAAAAAAAAAATCCCAAAGTGGTACGTGCGGTTCTTATGTACTCAAAAAAATAAACAAATTAAAAATTAAAAAAGAAAACTTCTAAAAAAGAATTTCTATTTAAAAAAAAAAGTTTCCCAATGATGTGTAACAAATTTACCGACTGCGGGCAAATCCCTTTCAGTTATCTAAATAATAGGCGAGTTTGTACGAATCCATATGAAATAAATTTTATATTTCTTTATTTTTTTAGCACGTAAGAATCGTAGGTACCACTTTGGGAATTTTTTTTTTTTTAGAATCTTTATACAATGCTAAATATCGTGTAAAATTGGAACCAGAATCGAAGGTGTGCTTTTAGCAGAAAAAAATTATTTTTACTTTTTTTTTTTTAACGAAAAATGGACCTTCCGGTATCGGGAAAATTATGAATCTAACATCATTCGAAAGTTGATGAAACATAAAAATATTAATGTTCCTACGAATTTTTTGAGTGATCAATATTTTCTGAGATATACTAATATTTAAAAAAAAAACGTAAATCCTGAAGGGTGCACTTTAAAAATCTAAAAAAAATCATAGAAGCATCTCTAAAGTAGTACTGCAAACTGGCAAATTTAAAAAAACATCTGAGAGGTCGACCGAAAAAAGTGGCCCAGTTGATAAAGAATGCCTCATATGCCGTTTTCTGTGCTATCGTTAAGCGATACATTTTTTTTTTTTAGGTAGGCTTTGCGAATAGTTCGCAAGAACGTCGTATATGTTTCAGAGGAATGAGAGGGTAATTGTAAACACTTCTTGACCGTATAAAAATGTTTTAAAAATCGAGTGCATCAAAGATGCCGAAAATATTGATTTTGCATGATAATAATTCCAAAATGTTATTAAAAAATTGGTGAAAAATAAAATTTTTTCGACAAATCCCCGGAAACAACTTTTTTTTTTCATGAAAATTATTCGTTCATTTCGCTGAATACGTATGAATTTTTTCAAATGTTTAAACTCACTTTGAATTTTTTTGAATATCCATAGTGTTCTGTTAAAGCATATCCAAAATGTAGATATGAATGTTCAAATCACCTAATCGCGGAAGCCTCTTTAAAAGATTGAAATTACAGTGAGCACGTTGCTTCTTCATTGTTTATCTTCGTTTACTGAGCCCTCTTCAATGAGGAAGTGTAAGTTGAATAATCGATCAAATATTAGCTTAATTCTGCGATTAATACACTGTCTATGGAATTAAATTTATAGGGTCAACTAAGGTAATTGTGACATTTTGGGATAAGTGTGATAACAATTTTTTCTTTATGAAAACTAAATTCTTTAAGTTCTTTTTCATGATACGAGTTTTAACTCGCATCATGAAAAAGAATTTACCCAGCTAGACAAACGTGCTGTGATGGGCAAGAAATTACTGCGTAATGGCAGCAGAGACACGTCAGGCACCGGCACGTCGTGACAGCACAAGCGAAGTGACATACGGCCGCATTGAGCTAATTTTTGACATCACGTCGTGCCATCTCTTCCTACCACCGCATTGGAGTCACATTGGCATCACGTCTTGGCGACTGTCTCGGCACACGGTGGTTTCACTGTAGCGGTATAATTGACACGCACCCCTCACCGAAAAGAACTACTGAAAACTACTGCAAAATACTACTGGCAGTATCCAGTAGTTAACTACTAATAAACTACTGAACTACTGCCCAGGGCTAAATTGGCGGACTACTGAAAACTATTCGAAGTTTTGAGTAGTTAACTACTGAATACTACTGGGTATTTTGAGTAGTTAACTACTCCAAACTACTATGAATGTCCAGTAGTTAACTACTAGGAATTCCCGTAGTTTTCAGTAGTTCACTACTGGGAATTCTCGTAGTTTCCAGTAGTTCACTACTGGGAATTCACGTCGTTTCCAGTAGTTCCCTGCTGGAATTTTGCCCTCACCGAAAGGAACTACTAGGGGTCCAGTAGTGACTACTGGAGGTTCAGTAGTCCCTCCTGGCATTGCAGTAGTCTCTACACATGGAGTTACTACTTCCTAGTTACTCCCCAATAGTCACTAATTATTACTGAGGACGTAGTAGTTCCTGCATCAGTAATGACTACTTATAAGTAGTTCCATTTCAGGATTCGTTAGTTAATGCATAAACAGTTATTGCAGATAAGTAATTACTACTCGAGACTGCAGTAGTTCCTGTATATGTAAGTAGTTACTACCTCTGTGTAGTTATTAATTGAATCTCGAGATTCAAATAGTAACTACACAGAAGTGGTAACTACTTATACAGGAACTACTGCTGTCTCGAGTAGTAATTACTGATGCAGGAACTACTACGTCCTCAGTAATAATTACTGACTGTTGAGGAGTAACTACTAGGAAGTAGTAACTACATGTGTAGTAACTACTGCAACGCCAGCAGTGACTACTGAACCTCCAGTAGTCACTACTGGACCCCTAGTAGTTCTTTTCGGTGAGGGACAGTGAATGGCGTCGCGATCAGATGATGACATGATGCTACCATAATTACTGCACAACGTGTCATCGTGAGTGCGAAGGGTTCCCATCGTGACGACGTATTTGTGTCAAATGGGCAGCACCTTTCAGACTGAAATGACATGATATGATAGCTTTATAACGTCTTAATTACAGCATATCGTACCATTGCGTTTAATGACAATGTAAAAATTAAAAAAAAAATAGTATTCATTACTTTTAATTATTGATACGAACTTACTCTACTGACAGGCACAAGATAATCCCGGAAACAACGCTATTAATTTCGTCACTCGCTGAGGATCGAACAGCCTAACCTGGGTCTTAACAAGTCCAACCATTGCGCCTTAATCCACTCAGCTATCCAGATCTTATGAAAACAAGATTTTTATTTGTTACTTAAATTACCTCCGAAAAGTACAGTTTAAGATACAGCGTTTAGACAATTAACAGCGTTTTTTCCCCGGGTTTATCTAGTGCCTGCCAGTAGAGTAAGTTCGTATATATATTTAAAAATAAAGAATAGTATTTTTTTGTAATTTTTGTATTGTCATAAAACGCAATAGCATAATATACTGTAATTAAGACGTCATAAAGCCGTCATAATATGTCATTTCAGTCTGAAAGATGCTCCCTATTTGACACAAATACGTCGTCACGACGGCCATCCTTCATACTCACGATGGCACGTTGTGTAGTAATTATGGTGGCGTCATGTCATCACCTGGTCGCGACACCATTCACTGTGCGTGTCGATTATGCCGCTACACTGACACCACCGCGTGCCGAGACAGTCGTCAAGACGTGATGCCAATGTGACTGCAATGCGATGGTACGAAGATATGGCACGAAGTGATGTCAAAAATTAGCTTAATGTGGCCGTATGTCACTTCGCGTGTGCTGTCACGACGTGCTGCTGCCTGGCGCGTTTCTGCTGCAATTACGCAGTCATTTGTCTATTGGGGTAAATTTATGAGCATGTTATGAGATGACCAACGAAATACGAGCGGAAAAAAATCGTTTAACTTGGAGAGTATATCGCGATCTCACTTACTCAAAATATCGGAATTACTCCAGTTGAACCTACTTGTCTATCAGATTCTTTGAAACTATATTTAAAAATTTAGACAGAAAAACGAACTTTTTTTTGTGAAGCAATAAATAGTTTCGCATTGATTAACTGTTTATTCACTATTTTTCAGGCCCCTCTACGCGTTTAGCCCGGTCCCTTTGAGCATAACCGGATGGTGAGGATTTCCTTGTGTGTGTGTTAAAGGATAAACAATGTTTATCGTCTTTCGGAAGCTCTTCTTGATTAAAAAGTGCATTTTATCATTTTTATAAACCACGATGAAAAATCAGGAGGAAATATGAATTTTTTACAATTTGCCGACAGTGGGGACGTTGTTTTCGTCAGGGAAAAAAAATCGAGATTGCGATTGAACGCAATAGTTGCAAGGGAAAGTCACTTCTTTGCAATGAAATATACCACCGGCTGCGAAGAAGCAAACTGGAAAAAGGGCGATCTATACGCAACGTCGAAGATTCAATGATGATTAGCTAGATTCTTCTTTGGAAGTAAGTATTTAATGAATTTATCATTCGTAACATAATATCAGATCATGCATTATAAATTATCAGATAAATTATTATCTAAGAGAATTTCGGATATTTTCGACAACATGTAGTCCTCGAATGTTTCTTCGATAACTCTGACATTGGCCACAATCATTCCGAAAAGCCGACAGGCCTTTCGGTTCCCAGTGCGAAAATGACAATTTACAAAATGTAGAGTATTTCGATCAGACCATAAGGTCTCAATGTATTTAAAACCATAAGCCAAAGTAAAATCATAAAAAAAAAAAAAGGTCAATCACACAAAAGTATCAGCGGAATGTCTTGTTGCGAAGGAACTTCTGGTGGTCTCGAAAGATACCCCGGAACAGGCTGTTGTGGTTAGTAATAAATTGCGCAATCAATGTCGATTACGAGTATGAACGGGAGGGGACGCAAGAGATCTGTTTGCAACCGGAAGTAATGCTGGATATGCGAAAAATTTGATAGGAACTAGTTGCGCTGCTGGCAAGACCGGATGTTCGGCGTCCGAACCACGAATTCGCTCGTGCTTCTGTCAGGAGAACGTGGGATGTCTGGACCGTGCTGACTGCGGTGGATTTCGTCCTAGAGGAACCGCAGCGACCGGAGCATGTCCAGGACCGTGTCAGTGCGCCGAGGAAGAGGCCTGGAATCGAATCGTGCCACCAAAACCGAATTGCGAATGGTTAACGAACTTTAGCGAGTTGAGAAGACAGTGGAGCGATCACGGACGTCAGAACAATTGTAAATGTTGCAACTGCAAGCCGTGGTGAGTTACCGCATAACAGAATTTTATAGAAAGTAACGATGGGGCGGGATTAAATAGCCGAACGTTGAAAGTTCGAAGGCACAAAAGCCCGAATCAAAATATTTCATTCCATAGATTTTATGACAGGTCAATCCATCGGTAGTCTAAATAATCAATAGAAATAATCGTATGATGATTATGACTACGAAGGAAAAATAATTTAAAAAAATTAAATTCCTAGAAAAGGCCAAGTTTCCAAACGGTTGCGACGACTCCTTGCTTATTTCCCAACAAACTATAATTTTGATATTCGAAAACAAGACGGTTTAATGCTAAGGAAAATGTACAAATTCGATATTGACTTTGAGGAATAAGGAACATTTCGGAAGCCTGGATTCCCGAAATTTATTTCAAAGAGCGATCTCATACGCTAAATTCGGATGTCGAAAAGATTAAATTTAGAAATTCAAAGACTCCGTAAGTCAATTCCTCGAGCTGCCAAATTTCCGAAAGGACACTTTCTGAGTGATGAAATTTTTGAATGCAGATTTCTCCGAAAGAGCAAATCTCTGAATGCAGATTTCTCCAAAAGAGCTAATCCTCGAATTTGTACATTATACATGAAAAAAAGCTTTGCCTACCGCAGTTAACAAACATATACGGTGGCGACATCGTTTTCGAATTTTTGACCTTTCGAATTTTTACCATTTTGATTTTTGAACCTTTCGGAGTTTTTCTTTTCGTAGTTCTAAATTCTCAGATTTTTACGATTCGGAGATTTAAGTTTTCGACTTTCTGATTTCTTGTACTTTCAGTTCGCTGATTAAAAGATCTCTCATGTTTTTACTCTTTCTGATAATTTCGAAATACTTGAATAATTGAAATTCGATTTTTGTTCAGGTAGCTATCATTTATTGTCGGTTAACTGTTCAATCGATTTGTCGGGCTTTCTGGAATTTATTTTTTTCATGTTTTTTTTTTTTTTTTAATTCGGAACATTAACTTTTCCGTTTTTAAAATATCGGTAATCAGGATTTTCCGATGATTTCTGAGAATGAGGCCGGTCTAAATATTCAGCATTCGGGACGTTTATCCTGCCCCTAGGTTTACACACTTTCCATTCGCTCCCACAAAATGCTAAGACTGTGTTATTCGTAGCAGAACTGCGGCACCGTGCAGACCGTGTCTTCCCCCTGCGCCAATCTGTTCGACCGCTGAAAGTGCACCTGATAATTGTCAGGTAAAACTACGACAATAATTATTCACTCGTTCCAATATTTCCACCTTCCGATAAAATATTGTGGGTCTTGTAAAAATGATTTGGAGCACTTCCTGACTACTCTGGCAAGTTGATGGACGGCTGCTTTGAGAGAAAAAAACTTTAAAAAATCGGACACGTCCGTTGTAGTTCAGACGCCAGACGTGGTTCTGCATGCAATCCGAGGTCGCCGAAATAATTTTGTTGGATTCGATAGATTTTGACCTCCCGATCACGAATATATAAGGTGTTTTGCGGAAATCCCGGTCGTTTAATTGTCAATCGCAATTTTTTATTAACAAAATTCGTTATTGTTTTTTTCCCTTAGGATATTTTTTTTCGTATACTTTGGTTGATTTTGAGTCGAAAATGTTCTATGAAATTTTACTCTATAACCTATAGATTCGGAGCAATAAATTATTGAAAGTTGCAAATAGGCCAAAACTGCTCTACTTAATAAATTTGTAGCGCCGAAAATATAGGTCGTAGACGAAAATTGTAAAGGACTTTTATTCGCCAAATGAACCGAGGAATATGCAAAAAAAATATGCGACATTGTGCGGGACCGAATATTATGATCTTCAATTAGTCGAGCAACCGCAGTTTTTTCGGTTATTCCGTATGCTCGGCTATTCCTTCACATTCCCGAAAAAAAATGCGGTTGCGCGACTGATTGAGAATCATAATATTCGGTCCCGCACAATGTCGCATTTTTTTTCCATATTTCTCGGTTCATTTGGCTAATTAAAGTCCTTTACAATTTTCGTCTATGACCTATATATTCGGCGCTACAAATATGTTAAGTAGAGCAGTTTTGGCCTGTCTACAATTTTCAACAATTTATTGCTCCAAATCTATAGGTTATAGAGTAAAGTTTCATAGAACCTTTTCGACTCAAAACCGACCAAAGTGTAAGAAAAAAAATATCCGAAGTGAAAAAAACAATAACTTATTTTGTTAATAAACAATTGCGATTAACAATTAAACGACCGGGTTTTCCGGAAAACACCTTATATATTCGTGATCGGGAGGTCAAAATCTATTGAATACAACAAAGTTGTTTCGGTGACCTCGTATTGCATACAGAACCACGTCTGGCGTCTGGACTATTGGGGAACGAAACGGACCGCAAAGACGGTAAAACGAACCGTACGTTTTTGTATTAGTCCTTTTTCGATTATGGAAACCGAGGATGGACCGAACGTTTTTTTTTTATAAAAAATGTTGGCTGTTTTTTTAGATTTTTATTTGTTTTACTTTTAATTCTGTTTTTAATGAAAGGACAAAATAAAAATACGATACCGGTCGTTTTCGGTTGCGGAAACCAATAACGGACCGAAGCAAATTTTTTGAAAAAAAAAAAAAAAATGTTCGGTCGGTTTTCGATTTCCGCAACCGGAAAAAGACCGAATGCCGCCACAAAATATACCGTCCGTTTCGTCGTTTTTTACGGTCCGTTTCGTTCCCCAACGAGCGTCTCAGTTTTTCGGTCCGTTTGCGGTCCACCAACTTGCTCAGGGTAACAGCATTCTTCGCTACAACGATTAATGACAATGAAATGATCTTTGCAACAATTCCCCTTTCCCCTTTGTAAGGATTGTTGTAACGCGCGTCTATCAGGGGGTGCCTGCGGTCAATCGTTAAATTCTCCACCGCCCCGCCGACGAGATTGCAGTCCTGCAATGTATTCATCCGGAGGTTGTCCGCCCCCGAGCTGCAATAGCGCAAGCTCATCAACGTGTCCTCCAAACGCCTATCCATCCCGATGTTCATCAGCAAGTGACTGCTCCCTTCCAAATCCCTGCACGACGCCATGTCGACCACCGAGCAGTTGTCAACCGTGCTCACCCTCACCAAGGCCAATCTTAAAGAAGCGCAGCTGCTGCCAATGCATCTCAGGGTACTGCATGTGCCAGCCGATGCCCCGCAATTGCAACTGTCCGCCGCCAGTTCAAGTGGATGCTCGCGCCGAACGCGAATGTTCCTGCGATTGTCCCTCATCGCCCGAGTGCGCTTGTCCACCGAGCGAGCGTAAATTTCCAAGAACCAAAGTCAAATGTCCGAACGCTCGAATGTGCTGTCCAACCCCTCGACCCCAACCGGGACCGAAATGCTCTTGCACAAAGTGTCAGCCATGCCTGCCGCCTCCCTGCGATCCTTGCACTTCGAGCAAGTGTTGCACGGTCGTGCCGAAGGTGAAGCCTTGCTGCGGGGATTCCCCGTGTCCCGAGATGTCGCCCTGTCGACCCGAGCCCTCTCAAATGTCGGCGCCCGAGTGTAGACCCACGCCGCCATGCGCCGAATGCCAAAGAATGTCACCACCCTGTCGTCCACCTCAGCTTGGCAGCGTCGCTTCCGGCTCTCGACCGGGCTCACGCCAAATGCGTCCTCTAAATCAATTCCGACCGTCCGGTCCTCGTTGCAACACACCCTCCGGAGTTTACGGGTCAACAGGTCAGTCTCGGAATCGGCTCGAACGTTGCGATAGCAATTACGAGAGAGAATTCGTTTCGCGAGCGGACGAAGGCTTCGGTGACGAGGACGGAGGGGCGGATCCGGGAAACCGAGGTGCACAGTGCCACTGCGGACCACCCGGCTCTCGGGGATGCGATAATAAATGCGATTATTGTTGCTCTCATGGCTGCGACGATATTTATACGGAGGCAGAAAGCGGTTATTGCGAGACGATGAGCATTGACGATGTTCAATGCAGATGCGCTGACTCGATCGCTACTGTGCGCACCGGTTGCGCCGAGGATTGTGACCATTGTTGCTCTGCGGAGGGCAATGGCGGCCGCGGGAACTTTGACATCGGATCGGTCGACCAGGGACAATGTGGATGTGGCGCCGATGGGAAAGTTTGCGCGGATTCTTGCGATTATTGTTGCTCGCAGAACTGCGATTTCGAGAGATTCGAGAGTCACGATGGGAATGTAAAGGCGATGTCTGAGACGGCTCAAAGAATCGGGGCGGGAGGAGCCGAAAATTATGCCGGTGCCGAAAAAACGTCGCATCCTGCTGTACTGCGATCCGTGTCTTGGAAAGAATCCAATGATCTTTCGGAATTGTTTAAGTTAGATTCAGCCTGTAAGAATTCTGCCAGATGGTCCGCTAGTCAGCTTGCATCTCCACCTGGGGTCCCAATTACCGATGTATGCTCCAAGTCCCAAAGTCCAAATACAGCGGAGAGCGATATCGCGTCACAAAAAGTTACGGCCAGACCAAGGTCTGCGTGTAAACTGCTTCGTTCGCTGCTCGGCGCTAAATCGGCTATGAAATATTTACAAAGATAACGGGCGAACAGAGCGATACATTTCGAAGGGATTGTCTTCTTGACGAATGGGGTTATAATTAAATTTCAATTTATTCGAGCAAAATTCAAAATTCAATTACGCGCCAAATTCTTGGAAGCTGATGAAGTGATTCTGTTGATGAATTTAAAAAAAAAAAAAATGACGTTCTATTAGTTAGTTAGAAATATTAATATACGGGCGCACTTCAATATCATTCCCATAAGCTTTTGGGTTTCAAGAAGCAACGAATTTTGTTAACCGAAAAGCACTATAACCAAAGCGATTCACTTTGAATGGTTAAGTAGATGAAAGAAATCGTCTTTATTTGTACATAAGAATCACCATGCTTCCACTTGTCTCGCGCATATAAATTTTATCCATCCGGATTTTTTCAGTAAGCATAAATCCGATGTAGGATGTGTACGATATTCGCAGTCCCAAAAGTCATGGCCGCTTCCGCAGTGGCAGTCGCCCTGAAATCCGCCGGCAAGTTAAGGGGAAGTGAAATATCGCGGTCGGTAATAAAAGCATTAATGAACTTTTCTCAAGGGTGCACAGTAAAAAATATTTGTACTTTCTACAAAAACTTATTGTCCACAAACGTCTACAATTTTTTATTTGTTAATTTCCAGATCCCACCAACCGGTTTATAGTTTTACAAAAAAAAAAAGTACAAAGCAAAGTTGTTAATGAGACTGGAAATAAAAGAGCAGGTTTGTATATTCAAACTTTAACAAACGAGTTTGTCACTTGTTTAACAAAACTATTTTTACGAAGATTCGTATTCCGATTTTACGAAATTATTTTTTACTGTGTGCTAATTTTCTTGAAGAAAAAGCAAATTCGAGCCGGATGCACACGGTAATTTCGCATAAGGCCTGAATTCATTTTTCTTGCAAAAAAATGAACACCATTGAATAAAGTTAATTTGAAAATTGCAACTATCTCTCAACTCAACTTTCACTTCACCTTAAGCCCGTTATTCGATCTACGTCGAATCGCTTGTTGAATTAGTAAAAGTAGTATAAATATCTTGACATATCGTCAAGATGTCCTGACACAATCGTCTTTTCGTATCACTCCTTTATTGTTGTGTACCGAAGGTGTGTGACGATGTGGTGCCTACAGTAGGTCGCGGCCAGCCGGTATATACTTCATCCTCATCGCCGCCATCGTCTTCACCATGCACAGCGTGCAAGTGCGATGCTCAGAGCAAGCCGGGGGGTTCCGCATTATTGTCTTGCCTCGAGGAAATCGTTCGCTCCATCCTCCTACCCGGTCCCCTTGCCCTTGTATCATTCATCCTTCTGATCCTCGTTGGGCTCACCTGGGCCTTCGGCCTTGCACTCTACCACCGTTATAATTGTGTCAAGAAAGTATGTTCGATTATTAAACGATCATGATGCTAATTCGATATTCTTTATCTTTCCGCATACGAATAATCTTCCAGCACTATCGTGTGGACCCGAATTACAGAAACGTCGTTGCCGCATCTGTCCCGAGAGAATTAGGTAATTATCAGTTTTTATTTACTATTATGTGTGAGGGGTAAACGTGCCAATAAATAAACAATGTCGGGAAGTCGCCTTTCTTCCAAGAACTATCAGTGGGCAGTAATTAATATATGCTTTAGTCACACTCAACTTTCAGAAATGTTGCTGATATTTTGGTTTATATTTTGTATTATTATACCCTAACAAGAGTATTGAAAATAGTAGTTTGCAATACTAGTGTGCAAAATCGGACTTTCGACAAAGGTTGCGAAGTTGCGTCGCATCCAGTTAAGGGGAGGCTAAATACCGACAGTTTCACCTAAAAACTTTGGTCCCATTTTTCTCCGAGATTACTTATAAAAATTGAATACAAGTTTGATAGTCGCTGCAGAATATCTGAACGAAGTGCGCCCCGCTTTTAAAAAAAAAATAAAATCGAAAAAAAAAATTACAGAGTAGTTACCATGCGAAATCTATAATAGTAAAGTTGTGAGTAATGATATTTCTGCTTCACAGCCGTCAAAAAGACGAGCGGGGCGCACTAGCCAGTAAATGAGTACACATTTTGATACATGTTTGATAGCATTTCATGAAATGACGTCTGAGAAAAATGGTACGTAAAAATATTGCGATAAATGTCGGTACACTGTTAAAAAATTGCTTGTCAAAGTATTCCGAACGTTAGTTCGCCTTGTTAGTATTCGGTGAGGGACAAATCGATGGCAGCGCCCTCCATCGGAATCTTGTGAACTAACGTTCGGGAGACTTTGTCAAGCGATTTTCTAACGGTGTACCGACATTTATCGCATATTTTTTCGTACCATTTTTCTCAGACGTCATTTCATGAAATGCTATCAAACATGTATCAAGTTGTGTACTCATTTACTGGCTAGTGCGCCCCGCTCGTCTTTTTGACGGCTGTGAAGCACAAATATCATTACTTACAACTTTATTATTATAGATTCCGCATGGTAACTACTCTGCAATTTTTTTTCCGATTTTATTTTTAAAAAAAGCGGGGCGCACTTCGTTCAGATATTCTGCAGCGACTATCAAATTTGTATTGAATTTTAATTAGTCATCTCGGAGAAAAATGGGATCAAAGTTTTTAGGTGAAACTGTCGGTATTTAGCCTCCCCTTAAGGCGAGGCTAAACCCGTGCGGCGAGCAGCCGAGTGCGAGAGAGACAGCGCCATAGGGTTCCTGTGAGAGCGAGAGAGAGGCGGTTTAGCCTGCCCTTAAGGGTCGCAGCCCAATGAAGGATTAGGCGTTTCGGATGTTCATGCAAAATTGCACCTTTCAGGCGCAAATCCTTGAAAAACATGACGTTAAACTTCAGGTTAGCTTGCACCGAGTTTTTATTAAAATATATCCTGAAAATTGAAATTGTCACACTCCTTTACCATTATATTCTTCATAATATTTACATTATATTCTTCGACTCACAAAATCTCTTCTATAAAAGAGCATATTCCTTAACTTTTGGCTTCCTCATACAGGAAACTCCGTGACTAAACGAATATAATGAGAAAGCAATGTGAAAATTCCACTTTACAAGATATTTGATTTAGTTCATTCTAAAGTGGCTTAAGCCAATTTGTCAAAAAATTGCAAATGTCGTAATCTTTGCACGTATGCATAGATTTTCACTGAATTCAATAGTAATAATCTTTCACTCCCATAAACATTTGGCAAAACTTTAGCCGTAATGTTGTCTTGAGGTTTTTCATGTGTTCATTTGATATAACCACGATTTTATGAGAGCGGTGGGGGGAGGTTCGGCGATTCTAGGCAAAAAACGTTTTTCTTTTCGTGCGCGAAAAATTGTATCAGAAATTCCATTTCATTCATTATTTATAATCGTGTTTTGATCATTAAAAAAAAATCTCCAAGTCTGTATATGTGTATAAAAAATTATAGAACGTTCTACATAGGACATTTCAAAAAATGATTTTGGATAAAATAAAACTCTCTACAATTATTCATATTCGGTTCCATGAAAAGAATATAACACATATTTTGCCTGAATCGCCGAAAACCCCCTTAATATCGAGTTTCCGTTAAATTCCAAAAATTCACGAAATTCAAATGAGAGCGACCAAAGTTGGCTTTTGATTTTGGTAAGCATTTATATCAAATTTCAGCTCGACAGCTCGTGATCTGGATCACTCGGGAACTTTACAGTAATTCTTTTTCTGATATTCTAAAAATTCAAAATCTCGTAAAATTTAAACGGTGCGACTGACCCTCGCCAAATCGATATGGGTCATTGGTCGGCAATAGTCCATTTGTGTAGAAGTTTTTAGACCGATAAACAAATGGTTGTAACCTCGTGTTTTACATAGGACGTGAAAGTCATATCCCAGTGAGCACAGTAATATAACTGTAATGTAACGACAACAAAATCGAATATCACAAGTAATATTACTAGAGTGTTACACGCAAGTTACGGGCTACTTGCCATTTCCGGCTCAACAATATAACAGTATTATGTAGCTAAAACGGTTATGTTACTGATTCGTAAAATTAAGATTGCGATATCTGACTGTAAAACAACAAAAACAATAACACTTACATAACTGCAGCAGAACTGATTGTAACAGTTAACATAGTACGAAAATCAATTAAAAAAATATATTCGCAATTAACCATACCTCAATTAGCATCGTTATTATTCATAGATACATTTACTCTATTACTAGAAACAAATATATATTGAAAAAAAACGTAATTAATTTTTGTGCCTTCGGTGAGACTCAAACCTTGGATTTGTAGTCTGTAACCATACCTATTCAGCTATGCCGGAGTTGAGAATAAAGTTCTGGTAAATGATATATGGCATTCAAATTGCTTATTCACAAACCATGATTGAAATTACACCATCAGTGTAAATGAAAAAAATGCGTGATCAATACCGGAATGTTACAATATATCGGGAAACTTTTCTACTCATTACCAATTTCATTGGCATTAAAACGAAAACTAATAACTAAGTCAATAATCTTTTTTTGAAATATTGAAAATATTTTATCAATATTAAAAAATATTTGTGAAATGTTTTGAATGCATCTTTAAAAGAGTGTTTTGTCCGCTGATACATTGAAACATTGAAATGTTTCGCTGAAAGTTTTTTAAACATTTTAGCGAAATGTGAAAAAAGGCATATCACGAAGTTATATAACCTTTACATTAATTACATATTACTAATGTTACATTATCATTACAATGAGCATTCATGTGCTCATTGCGAATGTTAGATGTGCAACAGATATGGCGGTTTGTTATCTTCACACTACCTTGGGTTATCAGTGTTAGATAAACAGCGATATGAGCATGTTGTGTGATAAACATTACAAATTTTGGTTACGGAACTGCTAATTCTACAAGGCTTTATAACCTTTATATTCTCTGCATGTTGCCTATGTTATATGAATATTGTTATATGCCTGGTACGTAACCGTTACACACATTTGTTATATACTTGTAATAGCATAACGGTTTGTAACATTTCTATTACTTGCGTATTACAAATGATATATAATATGTTATTTCCACGTCACATAACATTTACATTGCACAAGTATTACACTGTTACGTTAGATGTAACTTCCATTTTATATTGCTGGAGTGTGTTCACTGGGATATGTTTACGCGACTGATCATGCGTATCTGAAAAGTGCGATTTGTCCGGCTTGCCGAAACGCCTAAACCTTAACTGCATGCAACCTTAGTGAAGTGCGCGAGAAAAATACTGCGCATGCGCGAATTGTATTTTGTGAAAAAACTAACAAAAACTTTCCTTTTCATATTTGTAACGCGTGCCGAATATAGAGCTTTTTAGTGAGGTGTGCGAGAAAAATAGTGCACATGCGCAAATCGTACTAGTCACTTTTTCGCGCACTTTTTTAAGGGCGGGGTAAGGTCAAATCATACGAAAAAGCCATGTTTTCGTGATTTTTTTTCTGACGACGCAGTTAAAATTTCTTTACTCAACCAATAGTACATTGAAGTATGACATTCGAAGAATGTTTTATCAAATTTGTACAAAGAAATATTAAAAAATACGGCAATGGCAGCAATTGTTCGGACATGTCTCGGAAAAAGTTGAATTGCGGTGCCCCTCATAACTTGGTGCTGGATCATCTGAAATCAAAAAATCAAAGTCCATTCGTTAGATAATAGTTTTTCCCAGGTAACGCTGTCGAGTTTTTTTTTAATTCCAATTTTTTCATTTTTTCGAACACTTTGAAGTGAAAAACACAATTTTTTGGGAAAATATCGGCTAATTTGTTATTGCGAAATCAAAATTATGAACAAAAAAAAAACTCGACAGCGTTACCTCGTAAATGATGTACAGAAATAGTGTTTAAAATTTAAAAAGGATCGGTGCAGTAGTTTTCAAGTTATCAGGGGCACCGACTTTAAAAACGTGAATTGTGGGAAAAACGCTTAAAGTTTTAAACACAAAAACATCGAGTTAAAACGTTTGTAAGCGAATTTTATCAACATACCTCACACTGAGTCATCAATGCCAGGTCCATCGAGGATGTTGCTATCATCGATGATGTCTAATGCATCTTTTTGCTCCTGCCTACGACGAATCCTGCCTTCTTTGGTTTGTCATTCAGCTTCCTGCTCTGCTCGGCTTATGCGTGTGGAGTCAGTGGATCGCGCCCAGTCATGAGCGCTTGATCCACTACTGATTTCCATGTCTTGCATGAAGGTGAGTAAAGCAAACGAACCTTCATTGAAGACACTGGCTGCCACATAAGCTGCAATTTCAACGACGACAGAGGTTCCACTCAAGTGCTTCGGTGAGATTTTCCAAATAAGTTGGTTCAAACTCTCATTGTTGTTCTGCGTGGAGCCTCCGACACATCGCTCCAGGAGGGCATCTTTGCTCAGATCTTCGTAGATAGGCTTGATTGCATCCAAAACATCCTTGGGAAGAGCACAATACGTGTATTTGAACGAATCCAATGCATTAGCAGCTGCAGCTTTTTGCCATTCGCACCAGGAGTCCGCGCCGCTCGGGCATTTTTCGTGCTGTGGATTCTCGTTCGTCGAACAGTAGTGAAAGAACGTTGCACAGATAGCGTTGTTCATATTTTTTACGGAATCAGAGTGACGTCTGATAGCCAACCCGTAGTATACCGTCAATTTATCGATAATTTTGGCCGTAAGCTTCCCTTTACCAGACAGACTCTTTCTTTTGATTTTCTTTCCAGCCTTAGTTTCGGTATCTAGAACGGTCTTTTTGACTATTTCACGTAGACGAGTGCCCATTCTTTTTTGAACATGTCCTACACACTCTTTTTTTGCTATTGAAAAATCATCACCATAAGTCCTTGCCTTGAAATTTCGATAGATGGAGAGCAAAACATCTGCCGGGTAAGAATAGCGCGCTCGAGTCGGGGCGCTCGAGTCGGGTCGGGTATAGGTACAAAAATCCGGCAGGTATAAAAATACTCATAACTTCATCAATTTTGCTCCAATTGACTTAAAATTTTGACACAATATTCTTCAGATATTACGGATTCAATTTCAGAAATAAAAAAATGCAAAAAAAAAAATTAAATACCTTACCCCCCCCTTAACACCATAGTAACTTTTACGCACACTTTTTTTTAACACTAGCTACTTTTCCGCATGCTTTTTGGGCAATCATCATTTTTTATTTTTTATACATAATAAAGTGCTTATTAATATCGTCTTTTAAAGCCTCGATGAGGCTTAACGCTACGAATCTAATTGTTCAAAATACCTGGAAAAGGACTTGAGAAATACTTCAAGTACAAAAAGTACTTGATACTTCAAGTACTAGTGATACTTTGTACTTTGTACTTGAACTATTTTTTGGAACTTTGCTCAGCTTTGCTGTAAGTAGACTCGTACTGAAAGCCAGTACTTCAAGTACCAATCGAGGACCATGGTGTTCAAGTACAGCTCTGATACAGAGCATCATGTAATTCTATTATTTTTCTAATAAAGTCTATCCTCGCATTACCTTAATTTGTATGATTTTTCACAATGATACTTTTTTTCCTTACTTGATAAACAACTAAATACGATTTTTTGGGTACTTTATAAGTACTTGGTACTTTAAGTACTTTGACCAGCTCTGATAGACAATAATCATTACAAACGCAGATATTCTCGAATACAAACATCGCTTTATAAACTACTTTCGGGACTTTATTACTAGCTGAATACTAATAATTATATGCACAGATATTACCCGAAACAATCCACGTAGTGGCTAATAGTAAATATTAAACCAAAGAATACTTTTTTTTTTCAAAAAAGTTAAAAGGTACGCCAAGTACTTAAAAATTGTATTTTCGTTCAGAAAATATGTTTATCAAAATCTCAAAAAAAAAAACATCGAAAAGAAATCAAATCAAATTAGTCAAGTAATAGTACGTACAAGAAAATTCTTCAAAAAATATGTTTATCAAAACAATCTTAAAAAAAAAAATACAAGATGCAAAATATCTTGACAAAAAAAACTTGGCTTGCCAGTTTTTTTTTTTCACAATAGCTGTCGTACATGGTTCATTGAAATAATAAAGGGAGAGGCACAGTAACTGTAATAACTGCAGTAACTGTAATTGTAAAAAAAAAAACTGGCACGCCAAGTTTTTTTTTGTCACACGTGCATGAAGCGCCGCACCTCACATGGCAGTCTTGCGAGCCGAAAGTGGCCCATTGCATGCCAGTTGTGAACCTGTGGTGAAATGACAGAGTCGCGCATGCGCAGTTCGCATTTCGTTCACTTTCGTCCCTTGGGAGTTTTCTTTTCACTTTTCGTCATTGGAGACATAACCTCAGTTTTCAGTATTCGTCTCGCGCGACTGCCATTCCAAGTGCCGCAGATTCATGCACTTTTAACAAAAAATATGATGTGTAACGAGGGTCGAATTGGCGATTGCGACTCGTGTGATTGCAGCCCTCGCTTCGCTCGGGCCGCAAACTTCACACTCGTCGCAATCGCCAACTTTCGACCCTTGTTGCACAATATACTATTGCATCTTGTATTTTTTTTTAGATTGTTTTGATAAACATATTTTTTGAAGAATTTTCTTGTATGTACTACTACTTGGCTGATTTGATTTGATTTCTTTTCGATTTTTTTTTTTCGAGATTTTGATAAACATATTTTTTGTACGAGAATACAATTTGTAAGTACTTGGCGTACCTTTTTATTTTTTTGAAAAAAAAAGTATTCTTTGGTTTGATTTGATCTATTTTTGACATCCAATCATCTAGTCCCTAGCGGACCGATTTGACCCATTTTTACGGGCAACTTACGGTCTGTCGACTGAAATCGGTTAATTATCAGTCAACTTTGAGTCAATTTTACATAAAAATTATCAATCGGCTCGTTTTTGGTCAACATTTATTGACTTGACCGATTATTGACCAATTCCCGAAAACACTGTTTGGTTAGTTTATGGTCGACTTATGATTTGTCGACTAATATCGGACTCAAAATAAGGAAAGGTCAATTCATGGTCGGCTTTTGTAAATTTAACCATATATCAACTCAAATTGGTAAACTCCGTTCGGTCAATTTAAGATCGACTTTTGGTTTATCAACTAAGATTAAACTAGAAGTAAAGATGGGTCAATTAATGTTCGATTTGTATCAACTCAACGACATATCGACTGAATTGGACAGACTTGTTCCGTTGTTTTAAGGTCGACTTTTGGTTTATGAACCAAGAGTAATCTTAAAGTAATGATAGGTCAATTCATAGTCGAGTTTTATCATTTGACGACTTATCGACATAATTGGGTAAATTTCGTTCGGTCAATTTAAGGTCGACTTTTGGTTTATCAACTAAGATTTAACACAAGGAATTATGGGACAATTAATGGTCGACTTTTATCAACTCGACGACTTGTCGACTCAATTGGATAAACACTGTTTGGTTAATGGAAGATCGACTTTTGATTTATCAACCAAGAGTAAACTTAAAGTAATATTGCATATTGCATATATTCAATTGGGCTCAACCTGTTCGGTCAATTTAAGATTCTAGACTTGTAATTCGTCAACTGAGATTAAATTTAGACTATGGTGAAGTCAGCTGACGGTCGACTTTATTCAACTTGACTGATATCGACTCAATCGGGTACACATATTATGGTCGCTTTCATGTCAACTTCTAGTTACATCTCCGCGATTAAACTTGTTACCCAATTGGAATGGTTAATAGTGAATGGTTAAGCCGCGACATGGCTTGAGAAAGATGACCCGGTTGTTTCTTGCGAGTGGTCCTGTACCTAGCAAGTTACTATATAAGAAACAAACTACGATCATACAGCATGTAACTTCACACATAATAGAACACTATACAGGAAGCCGTCGTATATAATTTGTTCTCAACAAACGATGGCAATAGTACGTAAAAAAAAGTTTAATCAATTAGAGGTATAAATGTATCATAGACGACTACGAAGTAAACAGTATGTCAAATGTTAGTCGACCGATTGGAAGTCGACTATAAACGGACTCACGCCACTCTGCTTAAACAAGTCAAATTTCGGTCAACTTGCTGAAAGTCGACCCATAAAACTTCTGCAGAATTCTGTCAAATTTCGGTGAACTCACAACAAATCGACCATAAATCGACTCAATTACTAAACAAGATTCAGTTGATTTTTGGTCAATTCAGTAAATGTTGTCCATTTTTCGACTCACGTTGGTTAAATATCGATGCATTCAGTAATATTGACTAAACATTGCCCCATGAATGTCCACTGCACTAGGTCGCGATCCAGTCAACCATCTCAAAATCGACCATATATCGACCAAGAATATACCTATTGAAATGGATCAACAGCAGTCGAATCGTGGTCAAATTTTTGCACAAACCGACCGTCGAATCTCGGTCAATTTTCAGTCGGACAGGTCCGCTAGGGGTCTGATTGATTATTACCAATGTGCAAGGAATACAGAACAAAAACATAGTTTATAGTAGGTAAATAATGTTTTCTACTATTCTACTATACTATGTGGTGATATATATATAAATAAAACATCTTTGAAACTAAATGATTCGCAAATCCAAGTAAAACAGTATCGCTCTAGTTTATTTGGACCTATATAGGAGACCATGGTTTGAGTGTAAAAATGTTCTATTTTAAGCTTTCGGGCAGAAGAAATAATATAACATTTACCTGTTTTGGATGGTGATGAAAGGCACCTCCGACTCCTTAACTAGTTGCTCTTGACGCTTTGGACCTTCGAAGGCAGCAATTTTTGCAACGGACAGCGATAGGTGCGCGGTTGGTGTGTGGCTCTGCCGGTCCCCAAAGTCAAGCAGTACCGCTCGCGGTCAGTACTTGGATGGGTGACCGCCTAGCCGCGCGCTGGCTGGCGCATCGAATCGTGAAGCGGGAGGTAATTTTCTCGGAGATTGGTGATTACCCTGTAGGAACACCAATTTCTGGGGAAAGAGCCGTCTGTGTATGGCCAGGTTTTCCGCAGTTTCCCTGTGCCCTTGTGCGAATGCGACACAGTAAGGGGGTAAGTCGGCTGCGGACGCAATCCGGGGGGGGGGGGAGGTGGGGTGTGTAAAAAGGGGAAGGACCCCGTACAAGTGGAACAGATATATATTGTGACGTATTTTACGGTATCTCACGCGGATCTTGAACAAAACAAAAAAAAAACGAAACCGAAAATCAAAGCTCAAACCTAACGGGAGCGAAACGCGAAATCGAAAACCGGAAAAGACGCCACCTTCGGCCGTCCACCCTCATGGATGCATCGACGTCCCGGTGGGCGCCAGTTAATTTTCGTTTCTCCGGTATTAAGCAACCGGACTAAGGCTGGAGAGAGTGGAACCTCAACTCCAGCAGCTAATTTTGTATCGCCGGTATTAGGAACCTCAACTCCAGCAGCTAATTTTTGTATCGCCGGTATTAGCAACCGGACTAACTCAAACTGGAGGTCGGTGGAACGGCCGACCTCCGCAGGGTAGATTTTTGGTTCACCGGAATTACCAAACCGGACTGATATCGGTACGAGAACAAACGCCGATGCACTCGCGAGAGCGAACGGTTGCGGAAATGCACGGTCGCTCAGGATGCGGTTTATGGTAGAAGGGTCGCGATCCGAGGCCGATAGAATAGCGAACGAAATCCAAGAAAAACCGGGATCTCAAACTTTAAATAATTATTTATTGGCTGAAAAGCCGCGGGATCGCACACAAGTGCATCGAGAACGCTCCGCCTACCGAAGGGTCGAGCGAGGGTAACGAGAGCGGATCTATACGCGATCGATAAATTATCTAAGCGATATACTCACCGAAACGGCGTAATTAAATCCAATAATATGGGGCGGGAACCGCGTCTTACGATGCTCCGAGAACTTAAACACAATCCGCACGAAACACAGCACACGAGTCGAACATCGCACGCCCGAAGTGACAGGTAGCAAGCGAGACGCACGAACCGGAGCGAGAGCGATAGCTGGAGTCTACGACAGCGCGAGCGAGAGAGGTCCGAGCTGCCTCGAGGACGACTCGGCCGACTGATTAGCCTACGACAATACATCCAACGGGACGTTATGATTATTGCGGGATCTTTACCCGATAACTACTGCCCTCTCAAACTATTACAGAGCGTCAATTTTAGACGGGAGCCGAAACTGTAACCCGGTAACTTTGAGATTCGTCGCGATCGTTACTCTCAA
This sequence comes from Amblyjoppa proteus, assembly GCA_963922035.1. Classification (NCBI taxonomy): domain Eukaryota; kingdom Metazoa; phylum Arthropoda; class Insecta; order Hymenoptera; family Ichneumonidae; genus Amblyjoppa; species Amblyjoppa proteus. The sequence continues at coordinate 24,950,402 of OY998232.1, forward strand.
TTCACGGAGTGAAAACAAGGCTCTCTTCAACTAAAACGCAGCACAAGGTGTTCCACCCTTGCCTGGACAAGACCGTAACTCCGCCTGTTCTCCAACTCCGTGCATTATCACCTAAACAGAGTGCCGGGTTTGCTCCGGACTTTCACGTATACGCGACGAAATCTCGTCGGGCTCTCCTCTATTCGTGCTTCCCTATACTTCGAGATTCCCTCCACCGAATAGATTCGAAATCCCGACCGTAACTAAATCTGTAGCTTAACTCCAGCAAACGACTGGACGATATCACGATAGCGAGAGAGGCGGCGAAACGAGGTCTATACCCGAGGCTGTACTTCCATGTATTTTTTCACGCTGATTATGAATCTGACATGTTTTTTCATTCGTACATGACTATTTAATATAGAAAAATGCGTTTCGGAAAAAAAACACAAAATTCAAAAAATTGAAAATGAGATAAAATTTAAACGGTTCGATCGATTTGCGTGAAATTTTAATTGGACCACCGGGCGATCATATTCTATCTGTACGCGTTTTTAGCCGGATAGCTAAAAAATATCTGTGCGCTAGAGCGCGCACAGATATTTTCGAAGAAATTAAAAATGGCGTACAAAAAAAAACTGAACATTTTTGGATTAAATTTTGACCAAACGTTGACTATTAATCACACATGATGTATGCCAAATTTCAGCTTGATCGGTCGAGGCGGTCTTGAGTTATAGCGGTTAGAATTTTTCGCCTCCGTTTCACGCGCACGCGCACGCGCACGCGCACGCGCACGCGCACGCGCACACGCACACGCACACGCACACGCGGACGCACACGCACACGCACACGCACACGCACACGCACACGCACACGCACATCCGAACATTTTTTCCTAATGTAATTTTTCGATGTTTTGAAACATTCTGAACACGTTTTTATTAAAATCTCGAAAAAAAATTGTTTCATCATCACAAAGCTTCCTCTATGCGGAAGCAAAAGGGAAAAACAGCTCCAGCATCAACTTAATGGGACAAACCGAAAGGAAAGCGATTATCAAGGTCTTCCGAGGTACTTGCACGCGTTGGTTTCTGAGGATTGGATAACCTAGGCGGACGCAGTCGCCAATGTCTACGAAGGTAGTCGGCGGCGGCGACGTTTGGACATTTTTTGTAAAAAAAAAAGATTATCTTAACTCGCTAAAAAAATAAAGTAATTAGACTGTTGAAGGGGTTTCCGCGTCGCGTTGCTCCTCGATCTTCGTGGCGTCTGATTCATCGTCGTCCTCGAATGTTTAGAGATGGCCTCCTCCACTTCTTGGTGTCGTGATTCTGTCGACTAAAGTAGTGCTTTAGTAGAATTCAAAAGTTTTATGCTTAAAGTTGTGCTTGTGCACAGATTCCTTTAATTTAATTTATCCTACCAAGTTCACGTGCATGTTCGACCACGAGAGAGTGATTTCTCAACCCTTTACACCAGAATTTATAACCGTGTATACGGTACCCTCTCCGTGCATTCGTGACGCATGTCTGTGTCGTCTCTGTTGCATGGTAATCTGGTCAGTCTGCTCTCATTCGCACTGAGCCTTTACTCCTTCCCTGCCAGAAATCACCGAGGCAAAATGAGGGTAAACCGACGCTCGGTTTCGGACACTTTCCCGAAGGTTTTTGAGCCCAAACCGACGATAAAAATGTTACCCTTTGATGGTTGGTTCATCCTCTATTCATCATCGGTCGCATTGAAACCGATGCGATTGAGAATGCACGGTTGTGAACATCGGTTTACTCTCGGTGAACCCTCGGTTACTTTGAAACCGACGATTGTGAAAAACGCTGCGATCGTTGGTTTATGCTCAGCGAACCCTCGGTTGTATCTAAACCGATGTGATTGAGAATGCACGGCTGTGAACGTCGGTTTACTCTCGGTGAACCTTCCGTCTGATCGAAACCGATGTTCTAGGTTTACCTTGGTTCACCCTTAGGAACCCTCGGAAAAGGATCCGAAACCGATGATTCGCGAACCCTCGGTAGTTTCTGATAGGGTTTTCCTTCGATGTGCGCGCTCCGAGTCGGGATCTCCGAGCCTCGAATCGATACCACAGGAATCGTGCCGGAGCTTTACAATACCGTCTCACTAGATTTTTAATATTTTATTGTAAAGTACAACGAAATGAACATGTTCAATACCATGATGAATAAGAAGATTGAATCATTTGCGCAAAAAACATAAAGTACGATACCACTATCCTTATTGCCTTAAAAAACCGTTTCAAAATATATTATTATAACCACAGCGTCGATTGTACTGTCGATTATTATGATACATCGAGATTGATAATCGAAACGCGATAATTTTTTCATACCGAGCTAAAGGTTTCCATCGACATAACATAAATCTTTCCGGCGGTAAAACGAGGTTTGTTACTTCGCATTAGAATTAGTATCAGGAGATTTCGAGCATTCGCTGACATATCCTGCCACTCCAAATTGTAACTAACGGATAGAAAGGCCAATAGTAATATGACTTGATAGACTTCTTCACCAAGTATTTCGTTTATACTCACGCAGTTGTGTGAAGTTTTTCACTACGATTTATCAATTCCTGTCCGGGTATGTGAATTATGTAACAATGCAACACCTGACCCATTACCAAGAGTGTTTGTTGTATCAGCACTTCCGCATGTTCCCAATTTATCAGAGTCTGCAATGACAAACAGTCGTCGATCAGGAATTGTTTTTCTGCAATGCAAAATCTGTGTTAAAATTGAATTATTTTGATTTACTTGTACTCCTGAGATGACTATAATTGTCACAATAATGCACAATATCACTCCGCAGGTTCCGGAAAAAATGTCGTTAATTAGATCAGCAAAACTATATTACATATAAAAATCGACTAATCTATTAAAAAAAAAACTCCTCGTCGAACGCCTACGGCCAGCTATGCACGATCATTCGATTGTTGAGGTAACTTTATCGCCTCTACGTGAAGACTAATGCAGTCACATATTTTTTTATAATTCGAATCGATGCAAAGAGTTATGGCGTTTCCCTTATTCATCTTGTATTCATTTGCGATCAGCTCCAAATTGAATCTATCTTGACATTAGTAATGCTATTTTCAATTAATTAATCGTATTACGTTATCCCTCCACTAACTGAAATAAATACTATTGGAAGCAGAGTCTTCACGAAATGAGGTTGGTCAAGAATGGGGTTGTTTCCGTCGTTTTTCAATTTAATCGACCACTAAGTCGTACGAGAAATTAAATTTGACCTCCAAAATTGTTCTGGGCTGGTCGAGGGTGGTTCACGGTAAATACACAATCCAAAGACTAAATTGGTTGTGCCCATTCTTAAAGGTTAACCGGTTTAGGTACTCGACTTATCACGATCTTCCTGCGGACTCCTCAGCCGTAACTTTGGATTGGTTTTGAGTTTCTTCCATGCAATCGATTTCGACCCAACCGATCGCGTGTTACGCCAAACTAACTCTTAATCCACTCTTTTGGCGAATTGGTCGATTTTTCAAAACCAGTCGTAGTGCCGGTCAATGTGCATATGAGCCGAGAGCTATCGGCTTACATGCACCCAGATAACAATATGACGGTACGGCAACGGAACGGTGGCGGTGCCAATGATACGATACCCGCTCTACGGCTCGTTTTTCTATCTGAGCATGTTCTCGATATAGCATCAGAAATTGGGCTATTTAGGTATATTCCGACCGTAAACAAATTTTTCCGTCCAACAAATATAACCGTTTGTGTTATTACTGGTTTCGAAAGATCGATCAAAAAGTCGACGTCTACAAGGTTCCCTAGTAAAAATTCGAAGCGTTAAATCGGGGTCTCATCAGGATCTCCTTAGGCTGCTTCCGAACCTCATCAGGATCTGATTCAACGCCCGTGGCAGAATTACCAACTGTGATTTCGGCTGAACACCGACTAAAGGTCGACTGAAAACCTGTGAGTCGGTTTGTCGCCGGATCGAAGGACAAATCGAACAAGAACAAATTTTTTAGTTCACCGGTTAGGTCACGGTAAATCCACAATTGATCTACAGTCGGCGGACCGCAGGTCAACTGTCGATGGATGGTCGACCGCCCGCTGAGCTTAAAAGTCAGATGAATGTCGATCGACTGTTGACCGACTGTGGAGCTACGAGTGGAATAAAAATCAGTCGATTTTTAATCCATTCGCCCATCGGTTCAGCGGCACACACCCACACAGCTATTTTTCGTCCATTTGTCGGTCGGAATTTCTGCCTAAGAAGTTTTTAATTTCTACCAGAATTGGGACAACAGTCAGTTAGGCGCACCGATTGACCGGTCAGTTTTCAGTGTTGTCTTTGGATTAGGTGAAAATCAAGGGGACAAGCGTCGGTCTGGAGCAATCAAATTATTCGAGGTTCAATTATACGCACGAAACAAGTTCAAAAAGTGCACAAGCATGAACGACCCATAAAATGTACATTGCCATGTTTCAATCAAATGTTGCCATTGTTTCAATGGCAACCATCATATTAAGCACCATCCTCGTCACGATATATGTATGAGCGATTATGATCCAATAGTATTTATCTGCACCAACACGGTACTCTGCTTCAAGAATATATACTTTCCGTCGGATTTCGTTTGCAGGATAAACAAAGTCAAGGTGATAAACATAAACAGAAGAAGAGTGTCGTCGAGACAAAGGTAAATCCTGGTGTATTAAAAGTAAAAAAATAAACCGTGATAAATTGAAGCCAATGTTGTGAAATGTAAAAAGAAAAAAAATTATAATTATTTACTCATGTAAACGGCGGTGATGTAGCATCCTCGTTCGGCGTACTTGTCAAGGACAATCACTGCAGTTGTATTTTTACACATTTCCCAATGATCTTTTATTTTTTTCAATAACAATTTTACCTGCAAAATTTCCCATTAAAAACATGAATATTTTCGTAGAACATGTATATATATATATATACTAGAACCGTACGCTGTCAACAGTTTGAAAAAACTCCACGTAGTAAAGAAAATTGCTAGTACAATCAGCAAGAATGTTGTGCTACGTACAAGAATGTTTATATCTCGCCAACCGTCATGCAATCGAATAAGCTATTAAACGTAGTAAATTATATAAAACAAAAACTTTTGAAGAAAAATTCATACTGAGATAACGACTGCTACCACAGGTCCGACAAGTATCAATGTTATACCGAACATCGTCGAAGGCAGAATAATTCTCACGTATTTTGACTGTTCCGGCCAAACGCCCATTCGGGACATGTGCGCCTTGGTTAAGGCGTAATATGGCTGGTCGAAGAAACTCATGATAGCTCACTATTTCTACTGTTTCCCCGGCTCCATCGAAAAAGTGTTCCGGACAAGAACCTACGACAACTGCTTGAGAACAGTGGTTGAATCAAGATAGAAATCTGCCTCTAGTACATTTACCGACAGTTATGGTGTTGGACCGCTGAATTTTCCTATAATATGTATCGCTAGCGTAGAACGATTGACGCAGCTGCAATTATGATGCTGATCATACTCACCACCACTCGAGCGAGCTGCCGTGGTTGCCGTGCATATTTCATTACTACTTGACTCTTTACCACTACATTCATTTTCTACAACACTCCGACCGGCGGCGCCTGGATGACGCTGCGTGTCTGACTGTGCGCAAAACAGTTATGTGTATGAGCTCGTAGCATACGTTTATATTGCTTTCAGATACGGATGAATCTAAAGTACAACGCAAGATCGAACCGCCACTGTTCTTGAGAAAAGAATTATAGCCTTTTTGCCGTTCAGTTTCTTTCGTCTGTGGCAAAATATAAGTGCGATACACTGAACAATTTCTACCCCCATGAACAAAATTTACAGAATCGACTGTGGTTCTATAAGAAATTAAATTAAATATTCTTACAACCGCCGAGCGTACTTATCTGCATACTGTATCTATGCAGTGTTTCTTGTGTGGGGTCGCTATCAATCGGATGAATCAGTACGTGAACTTTTATTTACACAATTATTTTAACATCACTATAGTTGATCAGCGATGAGTCATATATCATATCCATACAGATACATAGCGGAGTTGTACGTTGACCATCTTCGGCATGAACATTGGCACCGGTTCCAACAATGTTTTGACTATTCCTGCATATGTCTTTCTCATAGCCTTGTGAAGCGGTGTCATGTACAGGCTTTACTACTGCTGGCTCGAGTAGTAATTACTTATCTACAATAATTGCTTATGCATTAACTACTGAATCCTGGAATAGAACTACTTATAAGTAGTAATTACTGATGCAGGAACCACTACGTCCTCAGTAATAATTACCGATTGTTGAGGAGTGACTACTGGGAAGTAGTAACTACATGTGTAGTGACTACTGCAATTCCAGCAGTCACTACTGGACCTCTACTAGTTCTTTTCGGTGAGGGATGTAATTCATGCATGAAAAGGGCTACTTTTTGTGCTTCGCTAAGAGTTTCATAAGTGGCGCTTTACAACCAAGTTGCTATAAATACCCAGGGCATACGCACATCGGGACGATTTTACTTTTCGCACAGTGGCTGGACAGCGCCACAATCAGCAGGCCCGGAGTAACACTTCTCCTGCCTTCGTTACAGATAATATTATGCGATACTAGTGCGGTGTAACGAACATCATACGCGGACTGTGAAATCAGTCGCACTCGCCGCACTCGTACCACAGGGACCACTCGCTTTCGGCTTGTGCTCCTGTGGTACTCGTGCGACTCGGGCAATTCACTTCACAGCGTGCGTACGAAGTTCGCTTTACTGCACTTGTATTGCAAATTATTATTTTGTCTCCATTGCTTTAATCTGACTATCCTTTTTCAATGAATTGCTTTGTTGGAAGGGCATATAAGGGTTCAACCACTGATAATTTTTGGAAGTTGAAAAAATTGTTTGCTTCATTTCTCGACTTGAAATAGTGAAATTTAATATTTTAGTCTTGCATACAAATAGTGTGTTGGACATCATAAGACAATGAAACATAACAACTGAATTCTTTGAACTGCATTTGTTTCAAGACTGTTTGATTTTTCGGAGGAAAAAAATGATTAGTCTATATTGATGCATGTACTTCATACTCATGTATGAAGATACCATTGATTTGTGATTATTTGAAAATGTTTGACACTCATAACAATAAATTAATTGCTTTTTTTCATAGCATTACTCCTCATACTAAGTTGTGTGTTTATCGATTGGCTTATTTACTCTACAAAAACTAAATTGCTTGTCGATTCTTTATTAATGCATTGTAGGCGTCGACATAATCTCGAGTCCTGTGATCAACAGTCATTTCGAATGTGCGAACATCAGCGTTCCTCGAATTCTTATCATAATCCGATGTACGCTACGCTGCTATATCCAATACCCTGCGCTTCCCATTTTCCATTCCTCGAGTTGTTTGATTATTCGTGGCAAGTCGGAAGAATGTTGGATCCTTCATGTTTCCAAGATTGGATATTTCGCGATGAACATCCACAATTTCGTTGTCAATTTGTGGACGTGGCTGTTGGCGAAAATGAAGAAATTCCAAGTACCGCCGATGCTGCAGTTTATTCGCAATCTCGGTATAGCTTGAAGACAGACGATCCGACGATCGTCTATGGGAAAAGTTCTGAATGTAACATGCATTCTGTCATACACACCAGCATTGACGGTTGCTCATCCGAGGTCTCCTCAGTGTGTGGGAGTCTTGCAAGCTCAGCAAAAGCGGAGAAGCCTCAAGGATCGAGGACGAAAGCTCGTGCATCAAAGATTATTTGCGACGATAATCGAAATGTCATTAGCAGCATAGAACTTCAAATGAAATAAGAATTAGTATTAGTATCTACGATTTGTTTTCATTGTCACCAAAATTTTATAGCGGCCAGTAAAACAATTACAAGTGGGCCAACAGCAAATTTCTATGTTTATAAAGTGCAGAGTGAGTTTAGTAACACGCAGTAATAATATTTAGAATAAGATTTTTGGTCGCTTAGGTTTTTTTAGTCTTCAACGAAAATTTTCTTGGTAAAGAGTAACTAACTACAAAGCTCCAGATGTTGTGTTACGTACTCCGTAACCATGTAGTATATTTTTACTGTAGACTTTCCCGAGCAGCATCCATTCATGCTGAGCGGCGTACGCTAGCCCCAAACTTGGAGACACATTTTCTTCTAGCCACGCGCCTAGCACTTAGCGGCCCCCGTAACTAATCGGCAGCAGGCGACACCTGCTGCTGCAGCGTAAGTCGGTACGCCTTCATCTCGCTGCGGCACTGCTACCAAAGGACCAGCGGCATCTTAATTCTTTTGGACCAAAGCACGCCGCTTGAGTGCATCTATGCATACTTTCTCAGAGAATAATTTCGGTGATCGCAACTAGTAGACGACGCGACACTTGTCGCCTTTGTACTAGACCGAAAAACTTCAGATCCGCCGCAATCAAAGGGCAGCGCTACCAAACACCTCCTACTAACTCTTTCAAAACAAAGGCACCGTCTAGTTTTATCTACACTTTATTAAGAACCTGCATTACCCCCACCATGCTAACCGACTAACGATAGGGAGCCAACTAGTATATAAGCTAAGCCTTTTTCGGCAAGAGTCAGTTATTCTACCAGCCTCATAAGCTGCAACAATTGGATTGTATTGTACGGAGCGCGCAAAGCTCTAGTCGACGGAAGTTTCCGACAGCCCTGCGCGGCTAAGTCTCGACGCTCTTTCGAAGAAGCACTGCGCGACTGATTTTTAACGCTCTTGCGGAGTACGAAATAGTCACAAGTATCGCAATAATTGTAAGAACGCACAACAACGTTTAATAAAAATATTTATCGTGAGTACTTAAAACGGTTCTACAACTCATCGTATATCCTTGCATGCTCTCCATCATGTACTACAAGACTCTCGGTCTCAAGCACCCTATCGACGCATCGTATAACTTATCGCAGTAAAAGCGAGGTCTCCGTCCCCGATGTAAAGAACCAACGCCTTGACTCGAAAGAGAGACCGCCGTTACGTTAACTCAGCACGAACTCGACAAGAGCTCGTCAGGACGTAACAGTTGTAGTCATTACGATTGCAATTGATACGTATACTGTAAAAAATCGGTGTTAAAATTGGCACTGTTTTAACACCAACGTGGTGTCTATATAGGTCCATCAATTTTGTGTTAACCGGGTACTCTACCATGGTGTAAACCGACTGTGTAAGAAAATTAGTGTAAATTAAGAATTTCATTCAACATCGTATAGTAAACACCAATCTACATTGACACCTCTCCGTGATTACTATTATTATTGTTATTGACCGTTATAATGGATAGATAATATTTATTTGAAATGAGTATTCAACTAATGAATCCCAACAGATACTCACTTTACCAAAGAAATTTTAGGCAGCGTTCGACGAACAATATGACTAAAGTGAATTTAGTAAATCTTTTTCGCGATTTACACTGAACTCGTCTTCGCCGTTATATGTTAACACTAAATTGATCGACGTAAATGTACCACCACTGCGGTATTAATATTATATTAATTTTACAACTGAATTTATACATTGTGACGTATTTTCCGGTATGTCAACGGAAATCTCGAACAAAAAAAACAAAACCGAAAATCGAAAATCAAAGCTCAAACCAAACGGGAGCGAAACGCGAAATCGAGAACCAAAAAACGTCACCTTCGGCCGTCCACCCTCGCGAATGCATTGGAGTCCCGGTGGGCGCCAGTTAATTTTTGTTTCACCGGTATTAACAACCGGACTAACCTGGAGGTCGATGGAACCGACCTCCGCAGGGCTGATTTTTGTTTCGCCGGAATCGCCGAACCGGACTAAGCTGGAGGTCGATGGAACCGACCTCCGCAGGGCGGATTTTTGTTTCGCCGGAATCGCCAAACCGGACTAAACTGGAGGTCGATGGAACCGACCTCCGCAAGGACAAAACACAAAAACGATAAAAACGGGAACGGAACGGTAACGAGCTAACACCGCCACCAATACACTCGCGAGAGCAACGGTTGCGGAAATGCACGGTTTGCTCAGGGTGTAGGTTGTAGCAGAAGGGTCGCGATCCTTCGCCAATAAAGTAACGCGAAATCTATGCTGACGAGAGCTCAAAATCTCCAAAACGAAAACAATTAATTTTGTTGGCTATAAGCCACGGGAGCTCGCATACACGTGCATCGGGAGAGCTCAGCTGACCGAAGGATCGAGCGAGCGTAACGACAGCGAGAACGAATCCTATACGCTATCGAAAATTTACACAAACGATAAACTCACCGAACAGCAGGAATAAATCCAATAATATGGGACGAGAACCGCACCTTACGATGCTCCGAGAACTTCAGCACAATCACTGCACCTCAAGAGCGTTCCGAACGCATCTCGATCACAGAAAATCGGCAACAAAACTCGCACGAGAAACGGTACACGAGTCGACCCGCGAACACCCGCGGTGACAGGTAGCGCGAGCGAGACGCACGAACCGAAGCGAGAGCGATAGCCCGAGTCTACGACAGCGCGAGCGAGACCCGCATCGCGAGCGCGAGACAATACCCGAAAAACCGTAAACACACGGGAGCGCGAGCGAAGTCCGAGCGGCCTCGAGGGCGACTCTCGGTAGACTAATTTGTCTACGATAACACCTGTAACGGATCATTATCATTATTTCGGGAACTCTGACCGATAGCTACTGCCCTCTCAAACTATTTCGAAACGGGATTTCAACGGGAGCCTGTAACCGAACTGTACGAAGCGGTAAATTTCGAGGATCGTTACGATCGCTTCTCCTCGTGCAATGCGTGAAAACAAGGCTCTTCACTATCTCAAAAACGCGGCACAAGGGTTCCATCCTTGTCCGGACTAAACCGTAACTCCGCCTGTTCTCCAACGCATTGCACTTTACCGTATCACCCACTAGAGCGCCGGGTTTGCACCGGACTTTGGTGTATTCGTAACGAAGCCTCGTCGAGTCTCTCCTCCAGTTGGGCTTGTAATAACTTATAGATCCGCACCACCAACTGGATTCGAAAACCCCGACTAACTGGATCTTTACTGTAACCGTAACCGTACAAAAAAAATAACATGAACCCAAACGTTAGCGGAACTGTATTCCCATAAGCTAAATCGTACCGCGATTAGCGAGAGAGGCAGCAAAACGAGATCTATACCATAAAATTCGGTATTTTCGCAAGAAAAAGTACTAGATGCTTTTTTCTTTAATTCTGTGACGGTGATTCCAAAAAATCACGTCACAACATTTATATGTGCACCTATAGTAGTGTTGAAATGACTTAATTAATACCGAAATGATAAACTTACATGTGCACCTACGGTATTGTTAAAATCGTATTTTGTTTATTCCAACACCGAATAATGACAATTCTATACCCGTATAGTATTGATTTGCTACAAAAACGTATGGTGTAACTTTTAACAAAGTGACACCAGATCTTGATTTTACACAATGCACCGAGTAAAATGGGGTGGGTGGGGGATCTCAAGACGCTCAGCTCGGCGACCGGGCCTATTTAAGGTGCGGCAAGTCAGTATCCGATCGCATTCGCTCTCGGCTCTTCGAAGAGAAAGGAGCTCTCCGGATTACTCGCTTGTCTCAAAGCGGTAGATTTTTCAGAGCGAAGATGGGAGCCTCCGACGGGAAAGTAAGCCAGCGATCCATCCCGAGGGATGGACGAATATCCATCACCGAGGGATATTCGGATGCCTACACTGAGAGAAGGATCTAGTAAAAATTATCGTTCATCTAAGAAAAATTACCATAGCACATAGTAGTACGGCGCCAGTGCGCCACCTATGGTAGAAAGTCTGAGATTATCCAAGAATTTTTACCATTTTTACCATAATATCTAAGAAAATTTTTTATAAATTCGGTACTTCTTACCATAGGTGGCGCCCTAACGCTCTACTACTATGTGATATCCATCAGTCATCGAAGGTCCTCCAGCGATGACGCCTCAACGATCAAGAGAAAGAAAATGGACAAGATGCCACGAAAACGGGCCGGAAGAAAGCGCTTCATACGTCTTCTGGCCTACCGGGCGGTGGAGCAGGCCCTATGCGAGACCGCACGGAGAACAAAGATTAGTAATAATTCAGGACCACACTGGAAAAGTTATTGATATTTGGGTAATCATTTTATTTATTCCAGTAACGTGACCATTATTCGTAGAATTAGTGCGACATGCAGTGAAATATTCCAGTGTAAACCGGAATATTTATTGTCGTGACTAGCAATAATTACAAGTGGGTAAAACTTACTGTGTATACCAGTAAAATTGAGTGTTTACATGATAACAAAGTAGTGGGCATGCATATACTTATTATTCCACCTCACACTGGCCGTCCGTGGCCCGAGTTGTATCTTCCCCCTATCATTTTCTATTCCTTGCGTCTTTGAGAACCTCACGGTACTCACGTAGAGCAGAGAACTGGAGCATTGAGGCGAAATATTTATTATTTATTTAATTATTATTATTATTATTATTATATATAAAAAGTTGAAAGTTGACATTTTTTAACACTTTCTCATTATGTCCTTTATTTGCAAAGCTTCTTCTAGGAGAAAGCATTTACTATATTTTCGGATTCCTCATAGAGGAAGCTTTGCGAATAAAGAAAATTATGAGAAAGCGTTATAAAAATGTTAGCTTTCAATTTTTCTGAGGAAGCGTTATGAAAATTTCAATTTTCAACTTTTTGTCAACATCAACGTCGTATGTAACTTTTAGGCAAAACTGGTTGCCGACTCAAGTTTAGCGCGAAATAATACACCAACCTCGCGCTTTTGGTCAAAACAGATGTCGAATCTGTGCTCGAAGCGAAAAAATACATGAAGCATTCCATCCCGTTTCGAACGGTTAAAAAGTTGTCCACTCCCAAAAAAATTTAAATTTCGTCAAATTATGTAGTTATATAAAAAGGATTGATGTACACTTTTCAGAATTTTTGGATCGCATTTTTTTGCGTTTTTCGAAATTTCAACATTTTTTAAGAATCGTTATATCTTGACAGCATCCGATTATACAGAAAAATTTTCGGGGCAAAAATAAGCTCCAAAACATTGTTATTATTGTAGATGGTTTTTTATCCAAAAATTTGCGAGAAATAATTTGGGACAGTACTTTTCCATAACAATTGATTTTTCTTGAAAAAAGAAGATAATAAAACGAAGCATAGCTTACATTTATTTATTTTTTTATTTATTTATTCATTTACGGGACAAGCCCTTTTACCATAATAGAAAAAAAGATAACATATTATTCCTTAAATTCAGATGATAATACAGGTTTCGTAGTTGCGCATAATATATTCACATAAAATAACGATAGTCTTTCTCATGTATCATTTTCGTATATTTTTGATAAAAATGCTACATTTTTCAACTCGGGACATTAAAAAAAAAATCGAAAATTTTTCTCTGAAATCGTATGCTTTCAAAATATAACGATTCTTAGAAAATGTTGAAATTTCGAAAAACAAAAAAATGCGATCCAAAAATTCTGAACAAATTTACATCAATCGTTTTTATATAACTAAATCATTTGACAAAATTCCCATATATTCCGTATAACCCACATATTCCATACACACCCACACGCATATACATACACATACACATACATGTTAGACATTTTTTCTAAATATGATTTTTCGATGTGTTGGAACATTTTGAACACGTTTTCATTAAAATATGGGCATTTTTTTACCAGAACAATGCTTTCTCTCTGAGGAAGCAAAACACAGAAAGAGTACAAAATAATGCTTATAGATGAAGTTAATGCAGTTACTGCGATTACTCGATATTAAAAGTCATATTCGTAAATTATTAATACATTAGATAGCCATATTCGCTCGTTTAATTTTTTCAGATACCCTTTCCCTTCTTCCCCACTATTAATAAGTAACTTTAGTACGTGGTAGTGGAAGAGTGAATATTCCTGGAATGATTCTATAAACAAAATTTAATCGCACATGTATATTCCATGTATTCGTCCTTAAAAATTTCGGTGGCAATCCAGTAATTTTTATTTTTACATTTAAACAGTAAAAAATTCTTGTGTTTTTTTCACGAGGCGCACCATTAAGAGCATGACGTGAAACACCTTTCCGAGTGTGTCTCTCTTGCTCCGCCATGAGCGCCACTGATGCCATTTCTCTCGCACTCCATAGTGTTTCACATACTCTTAATGGGAATTCCAGCACAATGTGATGGAATTCCAATACATTGTAGTGGAAACTGGATGAATTATTAGTATTTGTTTTTCTCCGTGCGGACAGAACACCTAGGTACCACCAGCCCAACTGAAACCGACTCCTCCGACTCCCTCCATAGCCCCGCCACCTTCCATACCACAAAAACCTCCGAATAAGCCTCCTGTCCAACAACCTCCCGATCCTCCTGCTCCACAAGAACCCGCCATCTCCACCACTTCCGCTACCGTACCTCTACAGGCCATCAAGCCACCCGTTCCGGAGTCGTGGATACACGACCGCGTGTGAGAGAAGATTTTTTCGAGTGGAAGTATCGCTGCTATACGCCCAGCCACACAGATCTCCGGACGTATTGCCAATCGCGACTTACTTGAATAGAAATTTCATCCGGTCAGAATCCGGCTCATACTTGGCGCGCCAGAAAATCAACTCCGATCCGGATATGGCACATCGATATGGTCATGATCCGTGGTGTAACGCGCAGGTACATCTGGCCCTGATCCGGCATCAGGATCCGGTCCAAGTTCAGGCCCTGATATGGGTCTGACGTGGCCCGGACCATGCACCGTTCCTCTTTTTGACAACAAAATTGAGAAAAATGTTACACTGATTCTAATTTAGTCGGAGGTTCAACATTTTATTTCATTATAGTTGATTATACCTTAGTGATTCTCACATTTTTATCTCGGAGAAACAGTAGTAATTTATTGCCCAACTTGGGGCTTGATCCCCGCTCATCTAGTTTGTATTCGGGAAACAACCCACTCAGCTATGACTTGCGAAGAAAATTTCGAAACTTGTATATAACGTATCCTAGAAATACTGTAGATCGTGATTCAATAACATAACATTCAATTGTTGTATCTGTGTTTTTGTTTGTGAGGTATTGTACTTTTTAGAATTAATGTCTTGGCTAATTCTAACAGTCAATTCTTTTGTTATAAATTTTTTATTAAAATATGTTGCAAAGTTGTGCCAATGAATAAACATTTTTCTTAGTTATATTCTTTATTATCAGTAGGGTAACTATCGTCCTATAACTGGGCTCGGATGAGTTGAAGACACTAGATTTGTGTATGCATCGCACATTAGGAAGTGTTTAAAAAATAATTACATAGCGACATTTATAAAAACAGAAGGCTTATACGTATAAGTGCCGAAAAATAGTTTAAAAAATGTTGGATGACAATTAGAAATGCCTGATCCTTTCCTGACTTAGCCCTGAACTGAAACAATACAAGTTTTAGCGATTTGGCATATCGAATGAATTTCATATCAGGGCCGGGCTATACCCAAGATAACATCCGGTGTGCTTTACCGGCAATGACCCAGTTCAGGTGTAAATCCGGAAAATCTGATGACGCTTGCCTTATTGGTACCAGAACTGGTGCATATCAGGCAATAATCCGGCAAGCCTGAATAGGCCGCCGGTTCAGGCCTGATGTGACTTTAATGAAACATATGGCAACCGGAAAAATTTTTGACTCGAGTAAAAGAGACTAATTGTGGGCAGTGACAGCAGACGGACGAAAAAATCAGACGGCCCTTTTTAGGGCTAACAAATTTTTACCGCCTGTAATTCCCCGTTCCAATCCACGTTAAAACATTGTTGTTCTTTTTATTTAAACTCGCATCAACAACTAGTCGCGATCATTAGCAACTACATACAGAGTTGGAAAATGTTATTTGTGATAGAATACAACATAGGAGATTGTTGGTTTACAGTTTATGATATAAGTTAATTTTTTTGCAGTATTTTAACACTTTCCTGGTAATTTTTGCAGTATTTAAACATCTTTAATTGTTGATGGTATTGCCAAATTTCTACATAGTTCTCGATGTGTCGGGCAGATAATTAGTATGTGTTCGATTGAAGTGAGGACGTTTCACACTGCGCATTTGGAATAGGAATATGGACAAATAGGTGTTTGCGTATGAAAATTGAATATCCCATTCTTAATCTTGTCAGGATACATTGCTCTTTTCTCTTTCCTATAAATAAGAGATAAGAGATCGAGTGGTTTTTGCCAGATATTTCCTCTGACATTATGCAGTTTAGTCGTGATGTTATTTATCCAGTAATCGTTCCGTTTTGAAGCCACTACGTGCAAAACTGACCGTTTGAATTCCGATTAAGGGATCGGCGTCGCACCGACATTATTTGAGGCTTCAACCAGGGTTCCTCGCTCGATCAGCTATTTCGTTAAAGGATATTTGTACGTGAGCGCCCCATCAAATTGGATGAAGAAGAAGACTGGCAACATAAGTCGAGTGGCACTGCGATCGTGAACTGAACAAATATTCACGAAAATCGTTCTACACTTCCAAGATCGTTCATGAGAGTCAGCAAAGATGATTGATATGAAAACGTTATACCTTCTCACGCGTTAGGAAACAAGAAAGGATGATCTTTAATTTTATTATCTTTCTATTGTAGATGCGGCATACTTTGATGATTAACGTGATGAAGCTGATAATTCAAAGGAATCCTCTTACGAACCGTCTTTCAATGGCTGATGATAGTGTTACGTCCCAATCAGCAATTTTCACTCCATCTTGGTCAAGGAGAATTTACACCCTCCCTTTACACGTTATTTGGAGATGACGCTTTATCGAGGATTTGGCCCTGTTTTGAACCTAACCTTTCGGAAAATAATTCGGGATAGGGCCTAGAGTGTATATTTCTAATATCGAATGAATTTTATTCGCGGGTAAAAGTTCGAAATTATTAGATTTTAAGTGATGATTCTAAACTGGACAAGAACATTCTGGATGGGAACTCTTTCTATTGTATGGAACGCGATACACGGCTATCTTACTCTCTCGTGCGTCACCCTTGACGCACGACTCGCGACACTTCACTATCACACTCGCTCACTGTTTTCTCTCGACCTATCTCAATACTTTAACGCGCACTGCTATAGCTGAAATGAAATTGAGAATCTTTTAACCTTCCAGTTTAACGAATAAATGTTGACGAATAAATATTGACAAACGAATATTCAGAAGAAATAAATGTTTAAGATGAAAATGATAACTTTTCAAACTTACGATGTGATTTAAATGGTTTTACCTCGGAATGAATGATCGAATGAATCGATTGATGAATGATTGTAATGAAAAAATAAATTTTGTTCGAAATGTATTTAATATTTTAATTCGGATTAATTATTTTATTTTAATTTTTATTTTAATTCAGTTATTGTCAATTTTGGCCAATTTATTTATTAAACAATTTTGGCAATCAATATAGTTCAAATTTACGGCAAATACATTTTAAATACAAGGCTGAAATTTATGTTTATTAAGCCTTTAAGCAGGTAATTAATAATTACGAAAGACAAAAGAGTAAATAAAGGCGTTATATTCATTTTTCACTCGAGTATTAATACATTTTTACACTTCAGTATGAGCCGAGGCTTGAGAGCGATCGGTCGTGTTAACGAAATCCTCCGCGTGTTTACGTACTCAGCATAGAGAAACCGAATACGGAAAAGCGTGTAGGGCCCTTCGTAGATGGAATGGAAGGTATACAGTCAGAGTGGGAGGACCCGCCAACTGACTCCACCACCTCCCAGGATTTCACCAAAGTGAATCCAAGAGGAAGACCACCAAAACGGAAAAAGCAGATGGATAGCCATAGCGTTTCATCGGACAGCCAGGCAGAGAGGGTCAAGGAACCGTACCGACAACAAGCCCAGACTAGCACACAGGGGACTAATAAATCCACCAGTTGGCGATCAACAACACACCCACGCGTCACCGGAGCACAACCAACAAGACCAAGCAATACGGTAACATATAAAATATTATTTTTCATCAATGCGATAAAAATTAAAACGCGAGTCGAAATGGCTAAACTCTGGAATCAGGTAGCGCCTGTGAGCTGGGATATTATTCTCCAAACAGCAAAAGGACATCTGTTAAAATGAAACACATCGAGAGAAAAATTAGTTTTTATGCTGAATAAACTCAAGCAAGAAGAAGCAATAGACAGCTTCTCTGAGACGGTTGCCTACACTAATGAGCGCGTACGGGTCCCCCCGCCAGAGACATTTGCTGCCGTGATATCGCAGGTAGATTTCGAGATCGACGAGGATACAGTTAGTCAAGCGTTGAATAACAACAACATCACCCACCGCTACTGTAAAAGAATAATTTCACGAACCACCTCCAAACCGACAACACTCGTCAGAGTAATTACCGGGAACGCCGAAGCGTTCCACAAACTTATGAACGAAGGGCTCTACTTGCTTAGTAGACATTATCGCGCGTCACCAAGTACCCCTCCGCCGCCACTGCCGTAACCATGCTCCAAATGCGCGCAATTCACGCATGTTACAGAGAACTGTACTAACGGGATACAGTGCAGCAAGTGCGATGGCGAGCATCGCAGAGAGAAATGCACAATAGCTCTGCCGATGAAGTGCACTGCTTGCAACAACACAGATCATGTCGCATGGTCAATAAAGGGCCCCGAACGCCTTTAATCCTATCGACGAAATTCCGAACACACAAATCAAATCTCTGAACAACAAGAGCAAAGACGTAGACGCAACGCTAAAACAAAACAACCGCATACATGAATCGATCACCACGCACGATTTTATAAACAACGCCTACACGCACAAAATTAACAAACCCTCGACAACGAATAGAGCAGAACTCATTGATACAAAAGCTGCAATAGAGCAGAACTCATTGATACAGAAGCTGAAAACAAGATTTATTAATGAATTCAACATAAACACTGTAGTAGTGTTCTCCGGCAACTGGATGTATGTTCTGATGGTGGACTTAGAGAAACCTGAAGAACCCTCATCGACGCAGGTAATCGCTCAGGCGAGATGTACTACTACTAATAATGGCACTTAAAATCCTATACTCAAATGTGAACAGCTACCAGAACAAGAACCACCTCATTAAAAATGTTATAGAAAAAAATAAAATAAACTGCACGGCATTTGTTGAAACAAAAAATAAACCTGAAACCAATACCGCATATAGAAACTGGACAGCCATAACACAACATGGGAATACACTAAATCGAAACAAAAGAGGAGGAGCAATTTTCCAACTTCATCCGGACACGAAAATGAGGAAAGAAAACCCGCCGAGAATTAATGACACCCACAATAATGCGATGCACATCTCGATCTCATTCCTCGAAGACCGACTACATATCATTTTAGTATATGTTCACAATAACTCATTTATAGAAAACACTGTTCTTAACAAATGCAAACTTTTCAAGTACGTTATCCTGCTAGGAGATTTTAATCCGAATCACAGAAAACGACTGCAAATTCAAGATTTTCTACAAAGCTGCTACTTTATTCAAATCAACACACCACCGATGTTCATTATGCCAAATAACAATGACACAACGCCAGACCTAATATTCCGCACACAAAATATCAGGAGCAACATCACAAACATCGAAGTAATTCCAGATGTGGGCTGCGATCATTTATCCGTAATATTAACAGTTGACACTGGCATAGCAATAACTTATTCACCGATTCCAGAAAAATGTAACTACAATAGAGCAGATGTAGAACAAATAAACCACGGAATAAACGACTTTCTCGACGCACGCTAAGAATCACTAATAGCGGAAGAACTCATAGCTAACTTCAATACCACACTAGCCAAAGTACTTGCGAAAAACACTTAAAATACAAAAAAAACTTTTTCCTAGATGAGCTTCCACCCTTCATCATACGACAAATAAAGATCAAACGACGACTATAGAGGGAATACCAAAGGAACCAGTGCCGCACGTTTAAAACAAAAATCAACACGTTCAACAAAAATATACAACTAACGATCTCGCAGTGTTATATCCGCAGAGGCTCAGTTAGCTACTCTGAGTACTGCGGGAGCTGTTAGCTCTTAGGTTCAGGGATGTATCCAGTAAAGGGTTGAAACCCAAGTGAATTATAAATGCACGATTTATTATATCAGGATTTAATTACAATATTATGGACAAGTTTTAATTACCAATAGTTGTGAAGTACACTTCGTACGCTTATCTGCCTCTCGAAGAGTGTATATATCTTACGGTATTACTAACTAACCGTAACGATGATCGAATACAATATTGACTACCGAGTGCCTGTTTGTGGTCTCCTTATATAGGGATAAGAATAGGCACGTCAGCTTAATTTTAGTGGTGTCAGCTATTTGGTAATTGTTTAAACAATTACTTCTTCCGGGTTGCTTGACCGGTTCTCGGTTTCCGCTATGTTCCAATAGCTGACTCGACTAAATAGTTGCGAATGTCTTAAATGCTATTTCGTTGGTGTCGTGACTTCCGTATTTCGCAATGATGCGACGCGCGCTCGTTCAATGATGCGTCGCGCGCGCATTCCAGTCGGGCAGTAACCCAAGGTACAACATATAAAACCCACTTGTGGCTGAAAGCATGCGATGAAATCCGGAAATCACAGGTGAAAAACTACTGGGAAACCGTTAAAAAAACTCACGAAATACAATCAAGCCTACAACACAGCATCAAACATTAAAGTTAACAGCAGGACACTTAATACCGAAGCGGAGAAAGCGACAGCGTTTGCTCATCATTTTAAAAGCATCTACACCATATCAGAAGACCCAAACTTTAACGCCACAAACTTCAGACAAGTCTCCAACTGGTATGGGGAATACTTTAGCCAGCCCATCATCGAAAACCAAGAAACTGCAATAACTGCAATAACAACAGCCGAATTAAACAACATTCTGAGGAATTGCAAAAACGCCTCACCACGAATTGACAATATACCGATATCAATAATTAAAAGCCTGGATATTAGAGCTCACACATTCATTACTAAAGCACTCAACTTTTGTCTAAAAACTGCACACTTTCCGAAACTTTGGAAAACCGGTATAATCATAACAATTCCAAAACCCCATCAAGACCACAGCGAAATTAGTAATCATCGACCAATAACTCTCCTTCCCACCATCGGCAAAATCTTTGAAAGAATCATCAAGCAAAGAATCGAAAAAACTATAGGAGCAGATATTCCGGAATACCAATTCGGCTTTAGAAGCGGTAAATCAACCTTAAATCCGCTCGCAGTACTAAAATCTAACGTAGAAGCGAGCAAACTATCTAACAAAAAATCAGCAGCGTTGTTTCTGGATATTGCCACGGCCTTCGATAGCGTTAGGCACAAAGGGTTATTGTTTAAATTGCACCAACTCCAATGCCCGCAATACCTAATATTCATAATAAAAGATTTTCTACAATCGCGGTCACTAATGGTTAGAACGGCAAATGCAACCTCAGACACATTCACACCGGAACAAGGGGTACCTCAAGGCTCACCACTCTCCCCATTACTATATAATATTTACTCCAACGACATGTACAATAGTAACTTAACTAACAAAGAATCTATAGAACTCAACGAATATATCCTTCAATTTGCCGATGACACAGCTCTAGTTTCCCATCAAAACAACCTGAAAAAAAACAATAGAGTCACTGCAAAGCGCTACTGATAACATAACAGAATAGTTTAATAAATGGCGACTTAAACCAAACCCACAAAAATCACAGCTACTCATATTCAACCACAAAATCAGCCCTCAATGTCCTAAAATCATACTGTACAATATTGAAATATCTGCCGTACCCCACACTAAATACCTAGGAATAAATATCGATCACAAACTAAATTTCAATCAGCACTTAAAACAATGTAAAAACAAAATCACACAAAGAGCTTCACACTTCAGGAAAATTACATTTAAACAACGCGCTATACATATAAAACATCTAACAAAAATGTACC
This sequence comes from Amblyjoppa proteus, assembly GCA_963922035.1. Taxonomy (NCBI): domain Eukaryota; kingdom Metazoa; phylum Arthropoda; class Insecta; order Hymenoptera; family Ichneumonidae; genus Amblyjoppa; species Amblyjoppa proteus. The sequence continues at coordinate 24,972,435 of OY998232.1, forward strand.
AATCTATCTGCAGACCAATAATAAAATATGGCCATCCCATCTTCATAAATTACAGAGAAACAGTGATCAAAAAAATAAAAACAGCAGAAACATGTGCCATTCGACGTCTGACACGTATTCGCCATCCTGAAAATCCGCTTCACAACCCTCGCAATACTCTGATTTATGAAACTACGGGAATTACACCCATAAGAACGAGAACCAGAGAACTTACCAAACGATTCGCCGCAACCCAAATAGATAATACCAAACCATTATGCATACAACCCACAGTCAAACACCTAACACTTACAACTTATCAGCAACTCGGACGAATGAACAATGAAGAAATAATGTGACTTTTTAAATTTTTAACTTTAAGTATCAATACTTAAAACAATATGTAAAAAAATGGCAAAAATATGAAAAACCGTGGCTGAAGGACTTCGGTCGATGGCCAATTGGCAGCATATATGTGATTGAAGTCTGTTATGTATTGAAAACTGTTCCATGTTATGCACTGTCAATAAATCCACTACTACTACTACTTTTTACACTTCAGATCGTGTTAGACATATGGTTCATAAGTCGAGAAAAATACACACAAATACATGCAAACAATTAAATAAAATACAATGACAAAACTTAAATATCTAACCACAGTCGAGAAAAATCAGTCGAGTTTAATCGGTCTCGAATTAATTATTAGACATTAGTAACAATTTGCTCCCGGTAATCATAGTTAAACCGTTACAAAATGAGCAATCTAATCAGTCTATGTACTTATCTCTCGCACACTGAAGAAACAAAGAGAAGACGAAACACGGTCTCTCTCGCGATTAATTCCATTCCTCCAGATCTGCAGGAAATAATGAACCCGAGATCGAGTCCATTCTCGGTCGTATCCGCAGATGAAAAAAATCGATGGCGAAATGAACGAAAGTACAATAGACTTCAATTTGTGATATTGCTTCCAATTATAATATTAGGGATCCCTTTGAAATAATCGATACGACTACTACCGCTGTTACGTCTGGGGTAGAGCATGGCTTGTTCCCATACGTAGCAAATCAATATTTAATTATTTTACGTGGGCCGCTTCGCTCCGTCCCGTACGGGCCCGGTCCACGAGTACCTGGAAAGGGGAGAAACAAACAAGGGTTCTGACGCGAAAGTAAAAGTTATCGGATGTTATGGAAAAACTCAAGATGACTATATTACTATTGCTAGGTTACAACTTTGTTATTTCATCTAAGTATTATCAGCAAGCTCCACTCATCCACCCACACAGTACTTACTACTTGGAGATAGGGTCGTAGAACACTAAACTGTCTCTATATTGCCTTGGTTGAATCACGGAATAATGGTCTGTTCGTAGAACTAACACAATTCGATTCACGCTATTACGGAACAAACTCGCGAAGTTATTGCCACGACTTTATTGCGTTCTATCAGTGAAACAAAGCCGCGTATTTGACTCCCGAGATTTACAGGTCTACGTAAGCCACGATTTGCGGAGATACTCCAGACCGATCTATCTTTGATCGTTGCTGTCGGGAGACTGCCTTCCCTCGATCATTCGAGGTTTTTCAGAGCCGCGGCGATCGAGGAGAGACATCGGTTTCGGGACGACTCAGCAGTCGCGGGGTGCACGCCTCACGGCGCGTGCAGGAATTTGCAAGTCCTGGACGAGTCGCGGATTTATTATATTCTCTAATGTCAATTTGAAGCGCGCCGCGAGGACAACCGCGGTGTTAGATGACACCTCGGATGCCCGGCGCGACTCGCCGTTCGACTCGTGGGGAAGCCCGTCAGCAGAAGAGAATTACGCCTCGATTCTCGAGAAGTTTCAAGGGACTGGAAACTCGCGAAAATCGGGACGTAACACCGCGGTCCGAAAACGAATAATTACCTCTCGTTTATCTCGCGGATTTCGGGTTACGAAAATCGCTCGAACGTAACGTCCCGTTAGAAGAGGGGACAAGGTCCACTCGTCATCCCCTTTTTGAGCATCTCGCGACTCAAACGAATTTCTATCGCTCGTATTCTCGAACCTTCAGGTCCTTGCTCTATGTCTACAGATATTTGTCGATGGATAAATTTACCTCTACATGATGAATATCGAATATTGAAATAGAACGTCCTTCGCAAATTCTGGATAAATATTCGAGTCAGAATCGAATGATGATTCCCAAAATAACGTCCTTCCCAGATTTTAACGATGGATGATTTCGATGATAAAAATTATTTTCAGGAGGAATATACTCAAATTCGATGAAATGATTCGGAGAGATATGAATGATTTATTGAACTGAGTTAAATTGAATATCGATTCAAAAGTTTACAAGTTGGCTGTTCGCTAATTTCTTGTTAATGACTCTGAGTACAGTACAATATTGAGGTCTGTGCCCCGGTCGCGAAGAAGGTTTGGAAGTACCAGCAGAAGTAGAAGTGCCGAGTGGGCGGTGGGCGCACGAATAAGTAACTTCGGTGACGGACATCCCCACGTCACCGCTGTCATACCTGCGCCTCGTCTCCCCACTCTCATCACCTGATTCCTTTCTTTGATTGACTAATTATATATTCCTAATTTCGTAGTTTTACAATAATTTTGACATTTCAATTTGTTAATCCTCAAATTTTATCGCGAATTTTATGAACTGTCACGGAAAATCTCACCTTTCCGGACACTTCGGCCCCAACTCTTCACAACCCGCTTTCCCTTGCTCGGTACCGCGACCTTGCTCGAGGTCGAACCTCAGGGCTCGAACCCACGACGAGATTTACGAATTTTCTAAGGCCGACCGAACAAAGTCGTCCCCGCGTGGCCTGGTGGAAGCCACTATCTCGCACGCGATTGGGCGCCAGGTACCTCAGTACCACCGCTCGGAAAGCGGCATATTTATTTGAAACTTGCGACGAGTTACTGGGACGAGGGAGGAAGACGGGTAAAGTGAAGCCGGCGAGACTCCGACTAGCTCAGCCCACCTGGGAGAAAATGGTAGAGGGGGAGTGGACGGGCGAGTGACCAACGTAATAACAACCATGTAATTATTTTTATTCGTCGTTCAACGGCAAAATCTCAGTGAACAAAATTCGTAGATAACATAACCATTATAATTTGAGCGCAGTCGAAATCGGTAATCTAGCCTAGCGAGGTACGTGAGAGAACTGAAGTTGCGTAGGGAATGTAGCCGAGGCGAAACTATTGCGAATGGTAAATGTAGCCAGATGGGAAAATAAACTATTCAAGAAACTAGTCAAGAATTAAGTGTTGCCGAGGGGGAAATTAACCGAAAGAACTATTGCCGAGAGAAAAATGTAGCCGAGACCGAAATATCGAAGTCGCCGCTTGCTGCAAAACTCTGATGAGATCAGAGGTAATATTAACTATTGCCGAAAAGGAGATATAGCCAATGGGTAAATTAACTACTGTCGGAAATGAGATGTAGCCAGGGGAGAAATTACCGGAAGATAACTAAGATCGGAAAATTAAAGTTAACCGAGTTCGAAGTAACGGCGAAACGTAATTTCTTGACGGAGACAGGAAATAAGAGAGATTTAACGACGAATAATTAACTGAAACAATTGCACAAAATCGATATGCAATAGAACAACACACAAAATCGTTGCGATTGCCAGATCAATTCTATCCTTAATGTAGCCGATTCACCGTTACGCTCGACGCAATATAAAACAAAGAAATAGACGCCTGATAGAATAAAGCTAGAATGCCAGATAGCCGATGTAACCGAGTCAATTCTCGGAACGAACCATTCGTTGTAAACACAATGCGCCCGTGACCGTTCGCGCGCGATATAGCAAACACGTGGCCGTTCGGCCAAACGAACGTAACCGGTGAAATCGCCTTAGCCTCGATATTACAAAATTCGCGCAGAAAATAGCTTGTCAAAGTCTCCCGAACGTTAGTTCACAAGATTCCGGTGGAGGGCGCTGCCATCGATTTGTCCCTCGCCGAATACTAACAAGGCGAACTAATGTTCGGAATACTTTGACAAGCAATTTTTTAACAGTGTACCGACATTCATCGCATATTTTTTCGTCCCATTTTTCTCAGACGTCATTTCATGAAATGCTATCAAACACGTATCAAAATGTGTACTCATTTACTGGCTAGTGCGCCCCGCTCGTCTATTTGACGGCTGTGAAGCAGAAATATCATTATTTATAACTTTATTGTTATAGATTTTGCATGATAACAACTCTGTAATTTCTTTTTTTCCGATTTTATTGTTTTTAAAAGCGGGGCGCACTTCGTTCAGATATTCTGCAGCGACTATCAAATTTGTATTCAATTTTAATTAGTCATCTCGGAGAAAAATGGGATCAAAGTTTTTAGGTGAAACTGTCGGTATTTAGCCTCCCCTTAAGGGGAGGCTAAACCCCCTCTCGCTCGCTCTCACTGGAACCCTATGGCGCTGTCTCTGCCGCACTCGGCCTTTCGCGGAACGGGTTTAGCCTCGCGTTAAGGTGAACTGAAAGTCACGTGACAAGGCCATGAGCGTGAGAGAGATAGTTGCAGTTTTCAAATAAACTTTATTCAATGGAGCTAATTTTTCTTGAGAAATTTTGTTGCAAAAGGTTTTATTCACAGTTTCTGATAAATACAGGTGGATGATTTTGGAGTCGCATCGCTCTCGATTCGGCGTAACGTAGAAGATCTATACAATGCCAACGTGGCGGAAGAAGAAGTAAAAGGAAACGGAAGCGAAGTAAAAGAAAAGATAGTTATGAAGAAAAACAAAAGAAGTCGATCGCGCTATTATCGCGGCTGTGTCGAGTCCAACTATCGCACGAGATAAAATTTCTCTCTACAAGAAAAAAATGAATTCGGGCCGGATGCGAAATTACCGTCTGCATCCTGCTCGAATTTGCCTTTTCTTAAAAAAAATGAGCACCCTTGAGAAAAGTTCATTACAGTTTTTATTACCGACTGCGATATTTCACTTCCCCTTAATGGAGGAAAAAATGTAGTGCACAGTCGTCAAATGCCCATGAAGATCACCCAACTCGTTCAGGGTTGAGAAATATTAGGTCATTTAGATTATTAACTCATCTCCAATGTACGTCCAATACCTCCAGGCAGTGGAAGGAAACACGGGCTTCTCTGTTTAGCGAGTTTCCACTATAAGTGCAAAATTGTACATCTCGTTGCACCGGTTCAGGCTCGAAAAATCAAGTATAAACGCAAAATTGATGTGTTCCTTATTTATTTAACACGATTCGTTTCATGATGTCCTCTTAAATTAAATTGACCGCACTTAACTCGTACGATTAGGACCCTCATACTCGTGACGTCGTGTATTCGGATGGGAATGCAAAAGTATGAGATCCGAATGAGCTGACGCTGGGCAATAAACCAGCATTAGGTATGATATTCCACGATAGTATCAACGTAACATTCTTATTTCCTCTGAAAGAAAATTTTCAATATTCAATAAACGACAAATCCATTGGCAAATCAACATTTCTTGGCCCTTGTATTTGTAACATTACCTGAGACCGTTACCGTCGTCCCAGAAGTAATACTTTGTGTTCATGTTTTTGAAATCTAGCACTGCGTTGTCGCCGCGCAGGACTATCTTGTCCCAAAGAACAATCTATGGGACAGAATAAAAGAACCGTACTGATGTGTTATCGCCAGAAGACAATCGTTATATTTAAGATCTACCTGATTTAGCTCGTTTGCATCGGTTTGGTACTCAGCTGTTAGGTACAAAAATAACTGCTTGACGTTCCAGTTGAACAACGGAGTGAGATGTATATATTCGGTTAAGGAATCCTTATAATTTAACGACCGCAATAAACATGTCTCAGAAAATTGTGATCTGCAGTACAACAGATGTTGGACATTGTCTTGAAAAATTTCTTTGTAATATGCAAAAGGATATCAGTTTGTAGATCGAACGTCAAGAATCCTAGATCATTTTTCTCCCTCGATGCACTGTAGTCAGGCACGTTCTTCCTGCAACATTAAAAAATACGATTTTTTAAAAATTATCCGTAAATCAGATTCGCATCGATGGCAAAAGTTTTCGCTTTCAATTGCAAAATTTTTCATAGGGAAGTTTCATAATATTGAACAAAAAATTGCTGATCTACCTGAATATAACGAAAAAAAAATTTAGCATATCTAATTTTCATACTCACACGACAACCTTGACGGTATTTAACGAGGCATTGGCCCTGTAGTCGATAAATACCGTCGATAGAAAGCAACAAAACGTGAGGCAAGCCGATACACTGAGCGTGTACGCCAAAATAGCGTTACTCCTCGTTAAAACTGTATGCATTATCACACTTTTGGGGAAACAACTACGTAAATTGGGTAATTAGGTAAATTGGCGAAAGTTTTTGTACAAAAAAATGTTTAATTTTCGGTTTATAATTGGCACCCCCCGCGTCAACACAAACTGGATAGATCCATCTTTTTTTTTTTTTTTTTATCCCGACGTCATCAAGCTCAACGTGTTACGATTTCACCGGCCAGTATCGGAAGTATGCCACGGTATGCTGTGAACACCGTCGCGAACGTATGACACGGACGGGATTAGAGATGTGAGCGGTAAATGTGACCGGTAATTTTACCGTATTTTTACCGTTAAAATACGGTACGTGACCGCGTTCAACATTACCACGTTGGTAATAAAATTATATGGTCTTATAGTGATTTAAAACATCACCAACACATGATGAATTTTCAAAAAATGTTGCGATAATGTTTTTTTTTTTTAAATGTGTTATTCGTAATTTCACAACTATATAAAAGTGAAATTTATCATTTTTCAACAGGTAACGTCACATTTAAATAGGCAGTTTTAATATATTTTGACGGTAAATTTACCAAAAATTTTATGACCAGCAATTTCACATCTAGATAGATGATTTTTGCCACTTTTTACGGTAAATTACGAGAAACTTTTTGACCGTACTTTTGCAACACAATATGTTGAGAAAAAAAAAAATTACGTCATAATACGGTAAAAATACGGTATTTTTATGGTAATTTTACGAAATATTAAAATACCGGTATTTTCACATCTCTAGACGGGATGCGTTCGCAAACGCACTCGAACAATAACGTACGCGTCTTAAGCAATTCGCCTAAACACAAATTCTCGTGCGCGCATTCCATAACCTGTGGAAACATATTATTTTTCGAATATAAAAACTACGAATTACGAAAATAAATCATTTTTAAGTGGTCGTGTTTATAACAAGTAGCAAGCCATGGCATCGCTGTACAAGTATGGACGATGATTTTCCATTGTTGGTAATGCTTCGGTCATTTTTTCATTCTGAAAATTCGTTACAGATCGATTTACCCGGTCAAATATCTGAGGGACTACCTTGTGAGTATCACGAAAATAGGGAATACTCTCTATTTTATTTATTTATTTATTTACGGGACGAATCCTTTTACATTTGTAGTTTTTACAGTTGAGATAAAATTTTATAGATATAGCTTGTAGCCTGTGTAACAGTATATAATATATGTTTAAAAAATGTCATTATACAAGTTTCAAGTTTATTATTATTATTACTATTAAATTAGTTAAGTGCAAACTATTTACATACATTAATTTTTGTCCACAGAAACTTTTTAGCTTGTACGCGGATATCACTCCTATGTTTTCATATATATTATTGCATATATTCATATATTCATTACTTTTACATTATTTCTCATTTTTGTAAACTTTTTTGAGATCTTATTATGACTAGGGCTATGATTTCGAGTAGAGCAATCATTCGTATCTTAGAACTCTTGTTCCAAGCTGCCCGTTGCATTTTAGTAAGATTTAATTTAAAAAATTGTTTCTTTAAGTATCTCACCGTCGAGATTAATAACATTGTTCGATTCTCTTCAGGCCCAAGATATCAGGCCCGACGGTAGAGATTTTCTCAGTTTCAGGCCTGTCAGTATCAATGTCTCGTCAATTACGCACGCCGATAGTTCAGCCATATTCAAAATTGGAAATACCACAGTCGTATGCGGTATAAAGGCAGTAAGTAAAGAGCCTTGTGATTGTTTTTTCTTTATATTTATAGAGAAAATGCTAGTATTCTATTAATTCAGGAACTGGCTGTTCCAAAAGCACAAACTCCAGACTGTGGATACGTAATACCGAATGTTGGATTGACGCCTATATGTTCGGCAAAATTCCGACCTGGACCGCCCAGCGATTATGCACAAGTGACATGCAAACTTGTGGACAGCATACTTAGAGATTCAAGGATTTTAGATCTGACCGATCTTTGCATCTGCAAGGACGAACTAGCATGGGTTTTATATTGCGATATGGAGTGCATCGACTTCGATGGTTCCGTCATCGATGCTTGCATAGGAGCTCTCGTAGCTGCACTGGCGACTTGTAAGATACTGACTAAACAATAGGGTGGTCCTTAAATTGAACATTTTAGAATTCTCTGGGGGCCAACCCGTATTATCGTGGGGTGTTAAATAAAAATACTATGTGCGACGAGTGCCCAAAATTAATGGATTTTTAAAGGCCGCTACCGGCTATTTAAAAAATTGAAGTGTCCGGAACATCTAAATTTAAAGTAAAAATGAAAAATTCGAGATTTCCTCGGTGCCACCCTGTACTTTCAAAGTATAACAAATAAGAAAAAGCTCTGCGAAATTTCTATAAAGTCGTAGCACTTTTAGAGGTTGCTACCGACGGTTAAAAAACTAAGTTTTCGACAATTATAACTAATAGTTACGAAATGTTGTCGATGGTGAAAATCCACCTCTGAAAAACAACCCAATATTTCATTTGAAAAGATGTTGTTACAACAACAAGCCCAAAGTTAAATAGAAAAAACTGACGATTTTTCGTTTCTGGTAAAGAGAGTCAACAAATTCCTAGAATGGTCAAAAAGTATCAAATATCTCAATCGACGAACGAACGAATCATTTTATTTAGCTAATTCTCTTCAACATCTAAAAAAAGAGTACTCTCGTTTCAGTTGTTGAAGTTAGGTAAATAAAATGTTTCCTTCGTTCGTCGATAGAGATATTATGTACTTTTTTACCATTCCAGGAATTTGTTGACTCCCTTTACCAGAAACGACAAATCGTCGGTTTTTTTATTGAACTTTCGTTACAACAAACACATCTTTTCAAATGAAATATTGGGTTATTTTTCAATGGTGGATTTCACCATCGACAACATTTCGTAACTATTAGTTATAATTGTCAAAAACTTTGTTTTTTTAACCATCAGTAGCGACCTCTAAAAGTGCTTCGATTTTATAGGAATTTCGCAGAGTTTTTTTTCTTATTTGTCATACTTCGGAAGTACGGGGTGGCTCCAAGGAAATCTCGAATTATTCATTTTTACTTTAAATTTAGATGTTCCGGACATTTCAATTTTTTAAATAGCCGGTAGCAACCTCTAAAAATGCATCAATTTCGGCGATCTTTCGCACATCGCATTTTCATTTTATACCTCATGATAACACGTGGTGGCCCCCAGAAAATTAAAAATGTTCAATTTAAGGACCACCCTACTAATCAAATGTTAAAATCTTACTGGGTCTAACATAAATTAACAATGTTGCAGTGACCCTGCCTGAGGTATCGCATAATCCGGAAAGTGGTACGACTGTTGTTAATCCGAACAAAAGAACCTCTGTTCCAATTAAAAGTTTGATTGCATGTACATCCTTTGCGGTATTTGATAAGTGAGTTTTATTATCTATTTTTTTTCTAGATTAGAGGAAAATTCTTGACAAAGCATATTCTATGCTGTTTTTCTTTGTGTTACAGTGATCTTTTAATAGCTGATCCAACCGAAGAGGAAGAAACCCAGTCGTTATCTAGATTCACAATAGCAATTGATAAGGATGAATTATGCAGTGTACAGAAGCCGGGTAGGTCTAAATTCTCAAGACGTAAAATAGCAAAGTCTCCCACGCGATATGTCGCATATGCCATTGATTTTTCAGGTGGTGTGCCTATCTCATCGGAGCTCTTTGTCAGGAGCTTGACGAAAGCTAGAAAGCGAGCTGAACACATTCGGGATTTGATTGATACAGCCATCTCCTCAAAATAATTAATCCTCTGTATTTTTACAAAGCATACTTCGATTAAACATCAATGCGTTTTTGTATTTAAAAGAAATTATGGTTCTCGGTTGAAAAGTACTTATTTATTAATGCAATTAACATTTTGCATAGAAAAATGCTAAACATATTTGCGGACCTTTAGACAACTGCAGCGGATCATGTATCGTTGCAAACATTGCAAAATTCCCAGTAAGAACAGACTTACTCGTCATAGTAATTAACTTCTTCACCACGAGTGAGTACAGCATACAGCAGCACTGATATAATTGAACTTTCAAATTGGATATGCAGTTGCGTAGATTTTAAAAAATTAGCATTTTCATATAAACGGGTCTTTTTGATGATGCGCAAGAACTCTTCCTGTGATATCTCTGCGTCGCCATCTCGGTCAGCCTTGTCGATCGTCGCCTGCAGCTTTTCGTCGGTCAAATTTTCACCTAGTCCACGCGCCACCCTCTTCAAATTCTTAAAAGATATCTTGCCCGTATCGTCGTCATCGAACAATCGGAAAGCCTTAACTATATCTTCTTTTGAATCTTTCTCTGCCATCTTTACCCTGGTGAAAACTTTTTTCTGACAATTTGTCTGAAAAACTCTAAACGGACCGTTTCAGTGATTTTCATCGATTTTCCGAAATTTTTCTCTGATTTTCTCTGCTATGTGTTAAATATCTCTGCCATTTTCTGCGCACAACCTTCAGTACTAACAATATATCAGAGACATTCAGAGTAGTTTCCGAAAAATTGTGGATACGTCTGCTTTTTTATGGTAAAGTACGTTAAAAGAAAATACAAGTCGTCTCTAAGATTTACTCTTTCTGTTAGTCGGACGAATAGTAGATTTGTTCAGAGAAAATGCAATTTATTTTCCGAAAACGTCGATTTTCTCGAATAATGTGTGTTTCACAATTTCAGACAACGTACGAGTTTTCTCTAAGATCTACTCATTTTGTTATCCGAATGAACAATAAACTTTTTCCGAGAAAATACGATTTATTTTCTGAAAAACTGCGATTTTCTCAGATAATGTATGTTTAGAGAATTTCAGAGAACTTACAAGTTCCTTCTAAGTTCTGCTCTTTCTGGTATTCGTACGAACAGTAAACTTCCGTGTTCGTTTTCGTAGGAACAGTAAACAGTAAATAATAATTTATGTATACTTTGTATGAGAAATTCAGCGAAAATTTGACTTTTTCAGAAAATAGTTTCTGAATATAGAAGAGAAGCAGGCTTAGAATATAAACGAAGTTCATAGTTTTTCAGAGAAGTCAGCAGGAAAAATCAGAGATTTTCAGAACAATTAGAAATATTTAGATTCCGAAAAATCTTTGACTTTCTCCGAAAAGTGCGAAAAGTAAGAAAAATTCGGAGGACTTTTCAGATAAATTTTCCGAGACTTTCAGATATATTTTCAGAAAAATTTGGAGAAATATTGTCACCAGGGTACTGACATGACATTCAAGAATTCCTCGACGGACAATTTGCCCAAACCCTCGGGATCAACATCGGCTATGAGCTTTTTCATCTCTTCCTTTTTTGGTTCGAAGCCCAGGGCTCGTATCGCCACTTTGAGCTCTTTCGTAGCTTGACGAAAGCTAAAAAGCGAGCTGAGCAGATTCGGGATTCGATTGATACAGCCATCTCCTCAAAATAATTAATCTGTATTTTTTTTACAAACCATCGTTCGATTTAACATCAATGCGTTTTCGTATTTAACAGAAATGATGGATCTTGATTGGAAAATACTTATTTATTAATGGAATGAACATTTTGCATAGAAAAACGCTAAACATATTTGCGAACCTTTAGACAACTACCACAGATTGTGTATCGTTCAATCGACATTGCAAAATTCCCAGTAAGGATAGACTTACTCGTCATTAACTTCTTCGCCACGAGTGAGTACAGGATGCAGCAGCAATGATATAAATGAACTTTCAAATTGGATATGCAGTCATGTAGATTGTAAAAAATGAGCATTTCAATATAGGCAGGTTTTTTTCATGATGCGCAAGAACTCTTCCTGCGATATCTCTCCGTCGCCATCTCGGTCAGCCTCGTCGATCATCTCCTGCAGCTCTTCATCGGTCAAATTTTCACCTAGTTCACGTGCCACCCTCTTCAAATTCTTAAAAGATATCTTGCCCGTATCGTCGTCATCGAACAATCGGAAAGCCTTAAGTATCTCTTCTTTTGAATCTTTCTCCGCCATCTTTACTGACATGAGATTCAAGAATTCCTCGAAGGAAAATTTGCCCAAACCCTCGGGATCAACATCAGCTATGAGCTTTTTCATTTCTTCCTTTTTTGGTTCGAAGCCGAGAGCTCGTATCGCCACTTTGAGCTCTTTCGTAGCTATTTTACCAGTTCCGTCAGGATCAAAGAGATCAAATGCCTCTTTTATGTCGGCCTTTTGTTCATCTGACATTTCGAACTTTGGAACGGCCTTCTTCCGCGTCCCCATTCCGATTTGCTTCTTAGTTGTCGAAGCCTGAAAATGATTCCATTGCTTAGATCTTAGAGTGATGAAAAATTTATGGTGTTGTATAATAACTTCCAATTTACCATTCCGACGATCCAGCGTCCACTATAATTATTATTCTTTTTTTGTTTATGCTGTTTCTTTTACGAAATTTACTGACAGTTCGAGAACTTCAGGAGCCGATCGTCAACTTATTATCGGGCGACCTAAGTGCAACCGGCGATTCATTAACAATAATATTAAAGTATATCGACTGTATGATCAATTGAGGCCAATTTCACACTTCCGGAAGCCGGTAACCGGTACCCACACCGTTTCGACGTATCTCGAGCCAGCAATTAGTTTGATCGATAAACACAGTTTCATGATTTGTCATGACAATTATTACTTCGCTCCCGGGCTGTATCTTTCGAAAAACTGTTATTCAATCAAAACATTTCTGTCTCTCTTATATTTCAAACTGAGGTCCCGTTCTCAACAGGTGCATCGACGCTGTAACGTAGGATTTTTCGTCGTCCTATTATTTCCTCGCTCGAGATGGCGCGAGAGTCCGTTTCGCCCGTGGAACACGAAAGTGTTCGACTCGCGGTGCGCGGGAATTATGAGAGGGAGTTATTAAGGTATTTGTGGAGATAACCGAAAACTCGGAGAGACAAGACGTTATTGTTGAAGTTTTCAACTGATATTCAATGTATTGTTACAGACTTTTACTCAAGAGCATGATGCTCACAGCTCGAAATTCAACCGAGTTCTGTCCTTCGAATTTTTTTACTCCTTTGCTTTTTTTGATGATCTTCGACGATGGTGCTTCCTCGATATCCAAGGGTAGGGGTGGTTCGACCCCTCCAGTAAGTCCGTTATCCAGTCGTGGTCCGGGGCCCGCCTCCTTCGTAGAGTTTCGCCGGAGTAGATGCTGAGTCCGCTGGTGGTCCGAATGACCGTCGATGAGAAGCGTCTGCTTAATTTTATGAGTTTAGGTCCTTTCTTTGCAGACCCTAAAACAAGCCTGCGTTCTTCCAGAATATTCCTTTTCTTCGGGTGAAGTATCCACATCTGGCATCTATCCTTGGGAAAGTTCTGCGTTCTCGCTGGCTTTCTGAATTACCATCTTCTATAGAAAGTTCGCATGTGACCATTCCTGCCTAATATTATATCTATTTGATTCTCGTTAGCATTATTTATATTTGAATCGGACAAATCGCGCGCGACGCATAATTCGACTATCGATTAATATCGCGGTTACCAACTAGATCCGTTACAACGCACTGTCCACAACTTTGCTGGTGTTGCGAACTTACCACAAAATTATATGAGCTACTATTAGAGATGCCGTGTGTAAGATCGATTCTTTGAGAAATCGATATTCTCTCCTGTCAATATCGATATTTTGGATCGATCTTTTCTGATGGGATAATACCGTGGATCGATACTTCAATGGCCGGATCGATCCACTAAATTACATTTTTCTTGGAAATAAAAAAAAAACCAGGAAAAGCGTCGGACTATACGTATCAATTAGTTGACGTTGAAAAAAGCTAATCGACATGTGCAGAGTTAATATGCCATGTCACTGCTGCTATTAATGCAACAAGGCGGCTTCGGTGTTTACGGGCTAAATAGGAAAAATCATTGACTGATAGCTAATTCTCAAATCCGATTGGTTGCCTCGAGAATAGACAGTTACATGTTTATCGCATAGGAATTTTTGTTATTTTGCTGTCGATATGAGCTTCGCACAAGTTAAATTTTTTTATTGATCTCTTTTTTCACGTTTGATAAATGCATCGATTTTCACAGCGCGCACCAAAGAACTGACTACCAAGTGATATATACATATGCATATGTATAATTAAAAGTAGTATTATTTGCGTTTAAGTTGATTGGTTTTTTAATTTTTTTTACGATTTAATTTATATCGTTAAATTAACCGAGAGATACCTGCTAATATTTGCGATATAGAGAATAAAAAAAGTATTATGTACATTTAAGTTGACAGTTTCTTATAGAAGATTTGAATTATATTGCTTATCGAACGGTGCGTGTACTACATGTGATAATAATAGATAAATATTTAATTTTTGACTATTATATTCGTTTATAATTTCTTTATAAACTGCAAAGGTGACTAATTGGACATAATTTATTTTTCCGTATAATACAACCTTCGATTTTCTTCGGATCGATATTCTTTCTTTCGATATATTGTTGGATCGATACATAGCGTGTCGATACAATACGATACTGAGGATCGATATTTTCTTTACAATCCGACATCTCTTTAAAATGTCTCTTCATGTCTCTTTAAAAAAATACGCTGGACAAAGTATGACAAGTTGAAAAATCCAATTTCCGCGTAACGTCCGTATAATGATATCGTTATAAAAAATGTTTCTTGTCATATATCTTTAATAAAATTGTTAAATCCTTTTCACCACGGTCGGTAGGGTAGTACGACTGGACAACTGGGACTGACGAGCGCCGCGAAAACGACGCGCGACAAGAAGTGCGAGAAGCAGTACTTTACGATACGTCGAGAAAGCTTCTGCGAAATTAGATAGTGAAAATCCGATGTTACGTTCGCGGTTACGAATAGAGAGCCTATACGATTCGTTTCACGTCGACCGATCGACGTAGTCGTAATCTTTAAATCCCCTATGAGTGTCTGCTCGTAATGGTGTTCCGATAATGTGAAAAAATACGCAGGCTCAAATCTAAAAAATTATAGAAATAGTTCAATTTTTTTCAAAGAAAAAAAGTTGAAAAAATTATATTGATAAAAAATTTAACTAATTCTACAATTGTTTAGATTTGAGCCTGCGGCTTTTTTCACATCATCGGAACACCATTACGAACAAACACTCGTATAGGATTAGTGATACGGTCTTTTTCTTACGTGTAAAAAAATAAAAATAAAAACCGCTTTTTTGCCTGAAATCACGGACCTCCCCTTGATAATATCGGTACACCGATTTTTTCGAAAAAAAAACATCGAACATCGATTAATCGGTGTTCCCGAACATCGGTAAAAAATAATCGATTATGAGAAAAAAAAACATTGATTTTCGATTAATCGAAAAACATCGCCCATCCCTACAGCCAATGCCGTAAGTGAATTTTGAGTCCACTAGAATTTGTCCACTAGTTCAGAGTAAATCTCGGCTAGAGATGTGAAAATACCGTTATTTTAAAATTTTGTAAAATTACCGTACACAATACCGTACATAATACCGTATTTTTACGGTATTATGACGTAATTTTTTTCTCAATATCTTGTGTTGTGAAAATACGGTCACAAAAATTTCTCGTAATTTAAAATCATATGGTCTCATAGTGATTTAAAACATCACCAACACATGATGAATTTTCAAAAAATGTTACGATAATGTTTTTTTTTTTTAAATGTTTTATTTGTAATTCCACAACTATGTAAGAGTGAAGTTTATCATTTTTCAACCGGTAATGTCACATTTAAATAGGCAGATTTAATATGTTTTTACGGTAAATTTACCAAAAATTTTATGACCGGTAATTTCACATCTAGATAGATGATTTTTACCACTTTTTACGGTAAATTACGAGAAACTTTTGTCACCGTATTTTTGCAACACAATATGTTGAGAAAAAAAAAAGTCATAATACGGTAAAAAGCTGAAAATTGAAATTTTCATATCGCTTCCTCATCAAAGTTGAAAGTTGACATTTTTTATTCGCTAAGCTTCTTCTATGGGGAAGCATTTACTATATTTTTGGCTTCCTCAGAAAGGAAGCTCAGCGAATAAAAAATTCCAACTTTCAACTTTCAACTTTCAACTTTGACGAAGAAGCGATATGAAAATTTCAATTTTCAGCTTTTAAGAGGAAGCGTTATGAAAATGTCAATTTTCAACTTTTTTCCAACATCAACGTCGTATTTAACTTTTAGAGAAAACTGCTGGCTGACTCAGGTTTAGCCCGAAAAAATACACCAACCTTGCGCTTTTGGTCAAAACGGATCTAGGATCTGTGCTCGGCACGAAAAATACATAGGATTATGTGTTCCCAATTTTTTTTCGATCTTTAAACTTTTAGTCGAGAAGTTCACATGACACCGCTTTAACTAATTATTTTAACTCCGTCATATTCATCATCATGTGTATTTCTTGCCGTAGAACACGATGGGCACCTGCATATTTTCGCGATGCCCATCGGGAAGCAAAGAAATCGCTGTTTAAAAACATGCAAAATCACTCATTTTTCAATTTTGGCTGTAAAAATTACAGAAAATTTTTTTTTCGTTAATCGTAACTCTGGGACTATATTCCATGTATTTTTTCACGCTGATCACGAATCTAACAGTAATTTTACTCATAAATGGATATTTAATTAGGAAAAATGCGTTTAAACCAAAGTACTAATTTTTCATGACATTCGAAAAATTCAAAATAAGATCAAATTTAAACGGTTCGATCGATTTGCGTGAAATCTTTATGGGAGCATCGGGTGGCCATATTCTATCTGTGTACGCGTTTTTAGCCGAATAGCCAAAAAATTGTGAGCGCTACAGTGCGCACAGACATTTTCGAAGAAATTAAAAATGGCGTACAAAAAAAACAATTGAACATTTTTGGATGACATTTTGACCAAACGTTGACTATTGATCACACATGATGCGTGCCAAATTTCAGCCTGATCGGTCGAGGCGTTCTCGAGTTATAGCGGTTTGAATTTTTCGCGTCCGTTTCATACACGCACACACACACACACACATGCGCGCGCGCACGCACGCACGCACGCACACATACGGACATTTTTTTCTAAATATGATTTTTCGATGTTTTTGAGCATTCTGAACACGTTTTCATTAAAATCTCGAAATTTTTTTTTTCATCATCACAAAGCTTCCTTTATGAGGAAGCAAAATACGGTACTTTTATGGTAATTTTACGAAATATTAAAATACCGATATTTTTACATCTCTAGGTGTACGTTTGAAGGCGCCTCCTCCCTTCTGCTGGCAAGGCAGGGTTTTCGCTATGAAACACGCAGCTTCAGTCGGACGTGGCTCCCTCTATTTCGCACTTTGTGTATCTTTTGTAAAAAAAAAAAAAAAAAAAAAAAATAAAAGTCGATTATCCTAATGAAGTAGAGTGAAGAAGCATGAGACGCTAGTTTTCTGTTCGAAATCGGCGAATCGAGCTGAAAGCAGAATAATCGTAAAGGCAAATCCTTTTACTATCTGTTGATATACCCGATAGTCCGAAATGTAAGTTTACGTATGATGAATTGTTTTTTCATTTCAATAAATTAAATTTTTTCTTTATTTTTTTTAATTTACGAAATGAAAATCGTGAGTTTAATTGAATGATTTCCGAAGTTTCTAGCGGCATCTAGAAAGTTCGATTTGTCACTCATTCTTGTTTTTCATGCAGACTCGTGCCTGCACGAGTCTCTTTCTGCTGGATTTCAATGTCAGCATGAATTTTCAAAGGTACATTTTTTTTTTTACTTAATATTTTTCGTTCAACGCTAGCACGACTGCGATGGATATCTCTCCGCTAAAAGACGGTGGTGTCCTCAAAGAAATTTTGAAGGAAGGCTGCGGAGATGTGGTGCCAAGCACCGGGAGCAAAGTCACGGTTCACTATACCGGTAAGTTGTTGGACGGTACGAAATTTGACTCCAGCAAGGATCGCAAGGACCCGTTCACGTTTGACTTGGGACAGGGTCAAGTCATCAAAGCATGGGAAATCGGTATAGCGACTATGAAGAAGGGAGAAGTTGCCATGCTGACTTGCGACCCCAAATACGCTTATGGAAAGACAGGCGCACCTCCAAAAATTCCTGCCAACGCGACGCTCAAGTTTGAGGTAAAGAATGTATTGGCTAAGCGGTCGTTACATGGCGTCCAGTGGTCCTTGAAGTCCCTGAAGTCCTGGAACTGTCCTTGAATTTTGCCTGTCCTTGAAAAAGTCCTGGAACTTTCCTTGAAGAAGTCCTGGAACTGTCCTTGAATTTTGCCTGTCCTTGAAAAAGTCCTGGAACTGTCCTTGAATTTTGCCTGTCCTTGAAGAAGTCCTGGAACTGTCCTTGAATTTTGCCTGTCCTTGAAAAAGTCCTGGAACTGTCCTTGAATTTTGCCTGTTCTTGAAAAAGTTGTGGAACTGTCCTTGAATTTTGCCTGTCCTTGAAAAAGTCCTGGAACTATCCTTGAATTTCGCATGTCCTTGAAAAAGTCCTGAAATGCCCTAGCAATCCTGATCACCGAAAAAAATAACCGAGAGAACAAAGGAACATCACCGAAAAATTACCGTCAATAACTCAATTTATTTGGAACATTGCAAAACCGAAGAAACGGGCCGAATTACCCAAAAATAACCGAATGTGTTACATCTACCGTCACCCTTTAATAAAGGGTGACGGTAGAGGTAACCGCATTCGGTTATTTTTCGGTAATTAGTCCCATTTTTTTCGGTTCTGCAATGTCCCAAATCAACTGAGTTATTTTTCGGTGAAACTTTCGGTTGCCGAGGTTGCCAGGGTGTCCTTGAATTGTACCCAATGTCCTTGAATTTTTTTATTTCCACATAAATTTAAACTTCCTTCAAAATATATATTATTAGCGACTATCTTAAAAAAATGTGTATCTCGGATTCGGTGAGACACACATATATAGATAGATAGATACATTCGTGCATATTGAATAGTTTTTTTAAAAACCGATTCGAAGGTAAACGGTTATCGAACTAAATTTTATATAGTATGTCGCGGGTGATATGCATATATTTATTTTTTCTAAATGTTCCAAGACGCCCTTTACATGTCCTGGCATGTCATTGAATTTTGTATGAACTTTTTATTGGACACCTTGCATTAGCATCTGTAAATTGGACAGTTTTGTAACAGGGTAGCCGCTGTCAGGGAAAACGTGGAAAACCTGGAAATGTCAGGCAATTTTTGAAGTGTCAGGGAAATCAGGGAAATGTCAGAGAATAAACGAATTAGTCAGTGAAAATACGAAATATCAAATCGGGAAAAAAAGTTATTGGCCGAATATTTTTTCTTGCGTGTACTGCTGAAAAAATGTTTTTTTTTTTCAAGGTAAATAAAAAATATAAATTGAAAGTCGGCGATCACTATTACAAATTCATTATAACTATTAATAATCGGGCATTCTAACAACCGTTGAATCGGCGAATGTAGATAAACTCGCTCAGGCACTCGAGCTTAGAGAACTGGTAAAAAATGCAAAACAAGAAAAAGCTCTTCTCAATGAAAAAATGACGGCATTGAAGGAAGCAAAATAATTCTTATGCTATCTTGTTCATTCCTTCCAAAGATATAATTTTATGAAAAATACCAAAGCATAAATAAAAATAAACATATGTAATGTTCCTAACGTGTTAGTTTTTTTTCACAATTTTGAATAGCTTGTCAGGGAAATTTTCGAAAATATCAAGGATGTCAGGGAATGTCAGGGATTTTTTTTTGTCCGATTTAGTGGCCACCCTATGTAAAGTTGATTTTTGTTTTGTTTTCAGATTGAAATGATTGACTTTACTGGAGAAGATTTGAGTCCAGGCGATGATGGAAGCATAGAAAGATTTCAATTAGTTGCTGGCAAGCTTGGTGGCTATCCCAGCGATGGCTCTTTAGTGAATGGTAAAATATCACGAAGCAATATTTTTTCATTAAAATGATTTCTTTCTATAATGAGAGTTATCAATTACTGCAGCTTTATTACAATCACACTCGAGCAGTTAAATATTCTACGTTAATATTAATCATTTTTATTCTTATAACAAAGCAAATTCTATATTCAGCGACTTTGTGGGTGTGGTTTTAATTTTGATTTTCTGAATTGTTCCAGTAAATCTGATTGGCAAGTACGATGGGAAGATCTTTGAGGAAAGAGACGTTCAATTTGCTCTCGGGGAAGGCGAAGAATTTGGTGTCATAGAGGGTATCGAAAGGGCGTTAGAAAAATTTAGCAACGGTGAAAAATCGAGACTGAAAATTAAAAGTAAACACGCATTCAAGTCAGTTGGAAAGCCTGAATACAATATACCGCCCGATGCGGATGTCGAGTACACAGTCGAGTTGAAAAATTTTGAAAAGGTAAAAAAAAAGCCGATTTGTCGGTGACTTCTTTTTATTTATTTAAAAAAATATGAAAACGTATTTAGCGGGAATTCTAATCGAAAAGTGTCCATCAAATACGTTACGCCCAAAATTCCCCTGGGTCATGGTCTTACCGGGGGCTTCGAATTATCAGTCGCTTGGACGACTCTCGGACAGACCTCTGACTCGGCGGTAGGGTGGTCCTTAAATTGAACATTTTTGAATTTTCTGGAAGCCATTCCCTTACTATCGTGACGTATAAAATAAAAATGCGATGTCCGAAGGGTCGCCGAAATTTATGCATTTTTAGAGGTCGCTACCGGTTATTTAAAGAATTAAAAACTTCGGAGCATCTAAATTTAAAGTCAAAATGAAAAACTTGAGATTTTCTTGGAGCCGCCCCGAACTTCCAAAGTATGACGAATAAGAAAAAATTGCGAAATCCCTATAAAATCGAAGCACTTTTAGAGGTCGCTACCGACGGCTAAAAAAACGAAGTTTTCGATAATTATAGCTAATAGTTACAAAATGTTGTAGATGGTGAAAATCCACCACTGAAAAATAACCCAATGTTTCTTTTGAAAAGATGTGTTTGTTGTAACAAAGTTAAATAAAACATCCGACGATTTGTCGTTTCTGGTAAAGGGAGTCGACAAATTCCTGGAATGGTCAAAAAGTATCAAATATTTCAATCAACGAACGAATCATTTTATTTAGCTAATTCTCTTCAACAGCTGAAAAAAGAGTACTCCCGTTTCAGCTGTTGAAGAGAATTAGGTAAATAAAATGTTTCATTCGTTCGTCGATAGAGATATTATATACTTTTTGACCATTGAAGAAATTTGTCGACTCCCTTTACCAGAAACGACAAATCTTCGGTTTTTTATTTAACTTTTGTTACAACAAATATACATTTTCAAATGAAATATTCGGTTATTTTTCGCGGCAGATTTTCACCCTCTACATTTTGTCACTATTAGCTATAATTATCGAAAACTTTGTTTTTTTAACCCTCGGTAGCGACCTCGAAAAGTGCTTCGATTTCATAGGGATTTCGCAGAGTTTTTTCTTATTCGTTATACTTTGGAAGTGCAGGGTGGTTCCAAGGAAATCTCGAATACACTACTGGGTATTCGAGAGGTTCAGAATTCAGGTCGTGAAAGAGGCTCTTAAATGGCCTTTCCACATTTTATTTGAAACAGTTATCGCATAAAATTTTCGTAATGACACGTATGTATGTAGTCACCACTTTTACTTTTTAATTATAAATTATTGTGTTATGATTGCATACAGCAAGCTGATCCGTGGTCCCTCGAAAGTCCGGAAAAAATCGAGCAAGCCAAATTGTATAAAGACAAAGCGACAAATTACTTCAAAGCTGGAAAGTATTCACTGGCGATTAAGATGTGTCAGAAGACCGTGAAGTATTTGGAGGACGAGAACGCATACGACGGAGACTCGAAGATAGAGCGCGACAGTTTGATACTCTCCGCTTATCTAAATCTCGCATTGTTTTATCTGAAAACAGATCAGAACATAGAGGCAAAAGCGGAATGCGACAAAGTATTAGCGTTGAGTCCGAATAACGAGAAAGCGCTTTTCCGACGTGGGTTGGCACATCTCGCACTCGTTTCCCCTGAAATCGCGATAAAAGACTTCGAGGCGGTGCTGAAGGTCGAGCCAAAAAATGCAGCTGCGGCGAAACAGATGACCGTCTGCAATGCTCTTATCAAGCAAAATCTTCAAAGAGAAAAAAAACTTTATGCGAACATGTTCGATAAGTTCGCTCAAGCTGACAAACAGGTTTGTTCTGAATAAATTTATAGAGGATGTCATGGATTGAATGAAAATTGTCTGGTGGAACTGTAGTGCGTCTTAAGCCGAGCCATTTGCAGTTTTCTTTACTTATCTTACAATAAAAATTGGCCGTGTTCTTTGCGTGGAAAGTTGATCAAGTATGAACTATGACAAAAAATAAAAGTTATAATTGCTAGTTTGAACTTTTCCGAGACGAAGAAAAATGTTGGCGTTCAGCCGTAAAATGTTAGTAATATCACAGAAGGAGGAAGAAGAATTGCGACAGCAGCCTGACGTGATGCGCGGAACATTAGGCGAATGGGGACAGGAGGAAAGACCAGGGGGCAGAGATGCGACTGCCTTTGAAAAAGAGAATCCGAACATTCTAATGCTCAATGCCAACGGCAGCGATGAATTCAAGAATATGTAAATTAACGATCCTCATATATAAGTCGCCGAAATCATTGTTAAGATTAATGGATTGATATTTGATTACGGTACGTAACTGCTACCGACTTCATAACACCATTCTGAGTGGTCTCACAAATTGTAATTGGGCGTCAATCGTACGATTACCCCGAAATGCGACACAATCGTAGGTTGATCTACAATTGAAATTGTGGACAAACGATTATCGTTATTTATCAATGTATCTTAAAACCAATAAACTTTTCTAATCGCAAGAAGCAATGTGGAAGTATAACGACAAGACACCAAGACACGTTTCTCAAGCAGGATCTGTCCTCAGTATCTAAGATTGGCAGAGTCGTAATTACTTTTTAAACGAATTTACAAAATTTGTTTCTTACGGGCCGCATTCTACGATATTAAAATAAATATTGGCATATCACAAGCAAATTTCGTAAAATGTTTTCGAAAAACCAATTCGCTGTGCCGATCTGTTCTCTACTTCATATTAACGTGGGTAAAAATTATCATGTGCATATGAAATCTGATTGATCAGATAAGAGAAATGACGAAATCTGATCACATATGAGCATATCTGATCAAATATATCCGACAATACTCAGACAGATCTGATTATGTGTGGTCACATCTAAAAAGACATTATCCTGGTGACCATAGATAAACATATTTGATACGACATTCTGACAAAACATTGTTAAAAATAGATTTTATTGATCTGTTTTCCTTAAAAAAAAAAACGTTTTTTAGTAAAGACCCATGTTTGTAATGAAATATGGGGAAAAAAGTAAAACAATCACTAAACGGGGATCGAACCCAGAGCTGGAGCATGTTAAACGCGGCCGCTTACCACTTACCATCACGATCCCTAGCGGATCCGAGCAACCCACGAAAACCGAAAAGCGACTCAGTTCCTTTCTGTCACTATGGGACCCAAAAGAAACTCGTAAGTAACTAATACAATAGAAATTAATTGGTTGCTTTTTGGTGCTGCAACCAAAAAGCAACCCTCTTCGAAAGATTGCGTTCCAGTAGCATTTCGGTTGCTCTGCGGTTTTATTTTCGAATTCCTTATTACAAACTGAGAGTTCTAAATATTAATTGAGACTATTATTCTGAGAATAGTAATTGAAGCACTTCGTACGCAAACCAATGATTAAAATGGTTTTTTGATCTTTGCTTCCTCGCAGAGATGGTTCGATTTCATAATACAATGTTAGTTCCGACATTTTTATGAAAATGTATCCACGGCTTTCAAAAACGTAGGAAATTCAAAACAAAAAAAAAACAAAAAATTTCTGTAACTCAAAAACGCCTTAAACGATCAAGTTACAATTGTAACTTGTGATCGTTCGTTTAAGGCGTTCCATATGAAATTTCATATGGATGTTGAGGCTTCAGTCCTCACTATTTATTAGCATTTTTGTTTACTAATTACAAATAGTTGTTTAAATTCGCTGCGGTTTTGAGCTTTCCAAAAAAAGTCTGTGTAAGCGCCCGCGCTAAGATTTTTTGAAAATATCGGGCTATAGTGTTCTTCTACGCAAATAGACTTATTATTGCCCAGTAACGCTTATTGATTTTGTTGAAAATCGATCAAGTCAAACAAATCGAATAATCAATATAAAAGTCTACCAAATGTTTATCTATCGATTTTTATGTTTCGAAAAATTATTAAAGCTCATTATATTTATTATTTCGCAGTACAATATATTTTTGAAATAGTTTGGCACTTATAATAAACCTTGAATGGCGTTACGTATTATACATAGCATAATTTGTCTCCTGTGATTATTAACCTTAACGGATTAACTCCATTTGCTTTCATAGTTTGTCCAATGTAGGCTACACATGTAGTCTACATGTTTGCAAACATGTAGATTATATGTGGGCAAAATTGGAGCTCGATATTCAGTGAGAATTTAATCACTTCCTGATGGTATAAAAATCTGAAAAAATGTGCCAAAAATTAATTTTTTTATTTTTTATTTTAAATACATTCCTTGATTTTTTAGAATACATTTGAATTTTGTCAGAATTTTCTTAATTTCAATTTTTTGTTTTGTTTTTTTTTCGAATATTGGAAACATCGATGTAAAGGCACGAAATTCAGATATGTTTCCGTGTCACCATTCCACAGTACCTACACAAATTTTCGAGACGATTACGTCAAAAGTTCCATAGTTGTGGCGTTAAAAAAATTAAGAACGGAAAATTTAGAAATCTAAAAAAATTCTGAAAAAACTCACGTGGCTTCTAGAAACTCAACGAATTCATTTGAAAAGAGAAAAAAAGGTTCCCAGCTTGTTTGTTGAACAATTTTTTTTAGCAATTTGTTAACAACGTTTTAGCATTATAATTATGCAAAATTAATGTTCTTGACATCATTACTACGGCTGATTTTTTTTCAGTTTTTTGGCGTATCGCGAGGTACTAAAATTTGGATCGAGTTAAACTTTTGGCCTGGAATGTATGTGTGAAGCATGCTTGAAAAAGCTTTCTGAGAAAGCAAAATTGTGGGAATCAGTGCAAAAACTAATATTTTTGACAAAAAAAAATGCAAAATTCTTAATTTTTTATCCGTTTAACGGTGTCATTCTAAATTTAACCTTAACACTTGTTTAATTACTGTCTATGCGTGAACCAAGATACGATATATGTACTGAGATTTCGTGCAAATCACTTGTCTCGACGCTTTAGACTGGTTTCAGCATTCCGAGATCAAAATCTCGAAACAAATGCCACGAAAACAAAGCTACTTTTGCTGTGGAAGCAAAAAGAACAAACCGGAAAAAAAGCTTAAAAGCAACCCATTTTCAAATAAAGAATGACGGTTCCTTCTCAGACATCTCGGTTACTAGACGACAGAAAGTATAACCGAAACCGTTCGATTGCTCGGATCCGTTTTAGGGGTACTTGACTAGGGTTCGGTCATCTATATGTTATCCAGTGTAACGTGTGCTATCTTTTACCAATCTGCTCGTGTAATTTGCAATAATAATAATAATTATTATTATTATTATGCCTACGCAATAGGGCCGATGTAATCAGTTGTACACCCTATCGCATTTTTTAAATTCTCTTGAAGGAACGCTTTTACTGAAAAAACAACACCTTTTCTCGACATCGAATACATTGAGAAACTACGGAAGCCGGGGAGGGCCACAGACGCACTATGACACTCTGTATATCGAAATGACTTCATGCAGACATACCCTGTCGGTATATTCGTTGAATACAGACATACTCCGTCTGTATATTCATTTAAAATACGTATATTTCCACTCGGTACCGCTACAACATGCGATAAGACCCGCCGAATCCATGGCCACGGCCGAATCGTATTATTAACAATTATTAATATGTATGTATCGCGTGACTAAAATCATAAAGGCGTATCTCATACACATATATACAGAAAATACGCCCCTGCGATTTTAGTCATGCGATATGTAACACGTTTTGTTTTTTCTTTTATTATTTTACCATCGTGATAGGAACCTTGAAAGTAGAAAAATCGCAAATAATCCGTCGCCAACAGTTTGCAGCTGAAAGTTTAGTTTTGTTTATGTAAAGTTAAGAGTATTAATTAAGTATCTTTTTTCATCGACTTTGATTTTGATTTTCTGTTCGCGGGCCGAAATGAATATACCGACAGAGTATGTCTGCATGAAATTATTTCGATATGCAGAGTGTGTCACAGTGCGTCTGTGGCCCTCCCCTGCTTCCGTAGTTAGGGGTCCTTGAGTAGCGTTCGGTCATCTATACCGAGTGAACACGTTTTATTATGGCAACATAACGTGGAAGTTACATGTAATGTAGCAATGTTATTCTTCCGATATATAGAAGGTATATAACATGGGACTAATATGTAATGTTACAATTGTTATATGCAATTAATGTAACTGTTATATTTCAGTGTAACGTTATAGTTATGTATAAAAATTGTGTAACCGTTACATAACATACTTGTAACAATGTGAGTGTAACTTTCGTGATAATCAGGTAATGTTAATAGCGCATAACGTAATTACATTACAATAATGTAACTGGACTCTGTAACGATTATATAGCATGTTTATAACAATGTTTATGACCATTACTAATCTCCGGGCAATATTAATGTTATAAAGTGTGGTAGCGTTACGGTTACAAAACCAGGCTTTATAACAGGTATATAACATACATATAACGATGTTATAACAAGCAAATAATTACTGGTTTCCTTATTACCGTCAAAGCCCTCACCGAAAAGAACTACTGAAAACTACTGCAAAATACTACTGGCAGTATCCAGTAGTTAACTACTAATAAACTATTGAACTGCCCAGTGCTAAATTGGCAGACTACTGAAAACTACTCGAAGTTTTGAGCAGTTAACTACTGAACACTACTCGAAGTTTTGAGCAGTTAACTACTGAACACTACTGGGTATTTTGAGTAGTTAACTACTACTGAGTAGTTAACTACTCCAAACTACTATGAATGTCCAGTAGTTAACTACTAGGAATTCCCGTAGTTTTCAGTAGTTCACTACTGGGAATTCTCGTAGTATCAGTAGTTCACTACTGGGAATTCACGTAGTTTCCAGTAGTTCCCTGCTGGAATTTTGCCCTCACCGAAAGGAACTATTAGGGGTCCAGTAGTGACTACTGGAGGTTCAGTAGTCCCTGCTGGCATTGCAGTAGTCATTACACATGGAGTTACTACGTCCTAGTTACTCCTCAACAGTCATTAATTATTACTGAGGACGTAGTAGTTCCTGCATCAGTAATGACTACTTATAAGTAGTTCTATTTCAGGATTCGGTAGTTAATGCATAAGCAGTTATTGCAGATAAGTAATTACTACTCGAGACTGCAGTAGTTCCTGTATAAGTCATTACTACAGATAAATAATTACTACTCCAGACAGCAGTAGTTCCTATATAAGTAGTGACCACCTCTGTGTAGGTATTAATTAAATCTCGAGATTCAAATAGTAACTACACAGAAGTGGTAACTACTTATACAGGAACTACTGCTGTCTCGAGTAGTACTTACTTATCCGCAATAACTGCTTATGCATTAACTACTGAATCCTGGAATAGAACTACTTATAAGTAGTAATTACTGATGCAGGAACTACTACGTCCTCAGTAATAATTACTGACTGTTGAGGAGTAACTACTAGGAAGTAATAAATACATGTGTAGTAACTACTGCAACGCCAGCAGTGACTACTGAACCTCCAGTAGTCACTACCGGACCCCTGGTAGTTCTTTTCGGTGAGGGAGGGCTGACCGACTAACATTGAATGCTAGAAATTGAAGTTTATACATCAGTCATGATCCGTAGGTAATCCGTCGAAACCGTGTATATAATTTGCTAAAATTATGTTCTCAAGTCCAACATAGTCGAATAGGTAAGGTCACCCCCTACAAGTTCGAGGGTCTCAGGTTCGTATCCCGCCGATAGCACATAAATTAATGGGTGACATGCAGATGTCCGAAACCGATTCGTGTCCAATAAGCAACACGTCCTGTCCAATGTCGCCAGCACACTTTGAGTCCTAAATCGTTTGCGGAAATCCAGCGAAATATTCCGTGGCCAAAATGTACTGAAAAGAAAAAAACGTCCACGAGAAACTCACCCGGCGCGTAATGCAATATTTATAACAACAGTCTTCATACAATCACGAACTTTCCTTTTTCTGTTATGTTTCATTTACAAATCAGCCCCAACGCGACTTTGAAGAATGAAGAAAATTCATATCACGACGATAACTGAATGTGTTCCATGAAAAACTCTATTTTCATATTTCACATCAATCGGCAATGAAGTCCACCAATCGCCTTGCAGTAAATTCAGAAATGTCCATTCGCCGTGCAGTGTGTTGAGTGGTTGGGTGGGCAAACGCTGTCGAACGATTTCGCAACAGGGTTGCTTCAGCCGTGGTCGTGGTGTGAATTTTCTTCATTCTTCAAAGATGTGTTTTGGCTGATTTGTAAGTGAAGAATCCCAGGACAGGGAAAGTTCGTAATTGTACGGAGACTGTTGCTCTAAATATGTCGTTACTCGCCAGATGAGTTTCTCGTGGATGTTGTTGCTTTTCGGTAATTTTAGTCATGGGACATTTCGCTGGTTTTCCGCAAACGATTTAGGTCTCAAAGTGTGCTGGCGGCATTGCATAGGACGTGTTGCTTATTGGACACGAATCGGTTTCGGGCACCTGTATGTCACCCAAATTAATAACGTTTTTTCTGAGATGTATTTGGTCCTATCGATAGAATAATATAGTATAGTTAATAATATAGTCACTAATAAAGATGCTGATCCAAGGATGGGATTAGCCATAATATGTTTTTTAAACAAAAATTGTATGTTACATTGTTATATAACAGCGATATAACACGGCAATATAACAGTGTTATATTGCTGAGTCGGAAATGGCAACTTACATGCAATTTACATGCAACATTCTCGTAATATTACCTTTTATTTTCGGATACATTGCTGTTACATTGCTGTTAGATTACTGCGTTTACTGGGATATGTTATCCAGTGTAACATGTGCTATCTTCTACCAATCTGCTCGTGTAATTTGCAATAATAATAATAATGGTTATTATTATTATTATGCCTATGCAATAGAGCCGATGTAAGCAGTTGTACACCATAATGCATTTAAAAAATTCTCTTGAAGGAACGCTTTTACTGAAAAACAACACTTTTTCTCGTCATCGGATACATTGAGAGAAACCCACGGTAATAGTTAACAGCAGATACACAGCCGGCTCTTGCAGCTAAAGCTGAAAAACGTGCAGTTCACGGCCAACAATCTGTTAGAAACTCGCGGCGGCTCGCAGCTAATATCGAAACCCGCCCGTACTGGCCACAGGTTTACAACCGAACCGGCCGACTCCCTACGAGTAGCGTGCGTTATTATCGTGTGGAATACGTCGACTCGACAGTCGACTGTGGCGCCATTTTTCCGAAAGAACATTTCCTCAGTCTCTTGGTGTAGGCCCCGCGTTTGACACGTATGCCGTTTCGATCCTATCGACGGTTTTCAAATGCCAGTTGTTCCTAACATTCCATCGTTGCACTGAGCTTCGAGCGACAGGTGTGTAGAGTTACTATCGACATCACTTTTCATTTTAATATCGATTTCAAATAAACCTCTTCGTTCATAAAAATATTCGATTCCGAGTGGTTTGGGCATAACCCGACGTCGAAACTGACACATCTTGCCTTCTCTTCGCTAGGCTACGTCGACTCGATCGAACGATTCGAGTGACGAAACGATTTCGTCACCTCAGTTGTTGAAAACTTAATTTTTTTTTTTTCCAGCAGCTTACCGATTATCTCGCGAGCCGAAGGCTTTTGGCCTCGAGCTGTATTCAAGATGAGCAGCATAGCCGAGCAGCCATGCTACACCCTCATAAACATACCGATGGACACGGAGCCTCTCAACGAGCTCCAGATGAAACAGGATCTCGAGAAAGGCGACATTGTCGTCAAGACCGACGCATTGAAAAAGACTATCTACATGATCATGTGCGGCGAACGTCTTCCGGGACTTCTGATGACCATCATAAGATTCATCCTGCCGCTGCAGGATCACACTATTAAAAAACTGTTGCTTATATTTTGGGAAATCGTTCCAAAAACATCGCCGGACGGAAAGTTGCTTCAGGAGATGATTCTCGTCTGCGACGCTTACAGAAAGGACTTGCAACATCCCAACGAATTTGTCAGAGGTTCCACCCTTAGGTGAGGAGATATTCTTTGACTTCCGGATATTAATAAGTCTTTCGTGCTTTGGACTGTAAAAAATCGCTGGTAGAACTTTAAATGAACGGTATTGGAAGCTTAGTTGCATAAACTGTTTTTTGAAATTTCAAGGACACTAGCGTTGCAATTTTACAGTACAATTTGTATTGCATAATGAAAATCTTTGTAAGTTTCAGGCAAAAATTTTGTAATTTTAACGGATGGTATTTTGATTTTATGAAAAAAACGTACATTAATGTTCAATTAATATGAGTGATGTAAGCAAATTTCAAGTTCCAGTACATTAAATTTACAATTTATTTTTACAGTGTATACATATATCTGCAAATTAAAAACAGTATATTATGCCACAAGGGAGGAAAGTGAATTTTTTCACCGAGTGTGAAGTTTGACGCTGGAGCGAAGCGAGAGCAGAAATTTACACGATGTGAAAAAGCACTTCCTCCCTTGTGGTATACAATTTTTTTTTTTTCGACTTCGTTAAAGTAACCACGTTTCTTGCGTCGCAAAATCGTCATATTCGCCAATGACCATTACTGACCCGGGAGTAATAGAGCTTTGAGAGAGTGTAATGAGCCCTCTTACTGCCTAGGGAGTAACGAGCCCTATTATTGCCTAGGGAGTAATGGAATTGTACTGCGCTGGGAGAAATTCCCACAAACTGAAAAAGCACTTCCTCCCTTGTGGTATACGATAATTTTTTCCTGACTTCGTTAAAATAACCACGTTTCTTGCGTCGCAAAATCATCATATTCGCCAATGACCATTACTGACCCGGGAGTAATAGAGTTTTGAGAGGGAGTAATGCGCCCTCTTACTGCCGAGGGAGTAATGAGCCCTATTATTGCCTAGGGAGTAATGGAATTGTACTGCGCTTGTGCACATGTTATTAATGATCATCAGTCAATAATAGACTATTTTCCACCCGTATTGCACGCAAGAAATGTGGTTATTTTAGTGCAGTCGGGGAAAAAAAATATATTTTTCTCAATTTCTAGGAAACATTGTCATCTTCGTTTCTTTCTATAAGACAAGGGTATTACTTGTTTTATTTGTGTGGTCATTGGCTGTTGCATAACGTTTAAGCTGGAATTTGCTTACGAGAATCTTTAGCAACACAATATTTTAAAAAACAATAATAATGTTAGTTCTTTTGACAATTACCAATGTTCCATTTGTCTAAAATGTTCTCAGATTTTAGACCAAAAATTATATTGGGTCTGCTTTCAGTGGGGAAAAAATATATCAAAAATATATCAAATATAAAAATATATCAAAAATATATCAAGAATATTTCTTGTGGCACTTGGATTTCATATAAAAAAAATGGAAGGGGTACAATGCAAAAGTTGTCAATTATTTACCCTTTGGATATGGTTTTTTTTAACGTTTTAATCGCTCCTTGTAACTGCACGAAGTACCTCATAAGAATGTGGTGGAAAACTGAAAATCGTGTGAATCTTTTACCGTTGTAATGGAATGTAGAATTTGAACATATTGATTGATGGCGCTACAATAGAATTTATTTATTAGTTTTAGGTATACACCTTTTATAAATTTGCTAATTGACTAAGCCTTTAACAACATTAGACATTTATGTGCGTAATATAAAATAGATACATACGTATAGGATAAAATAAAGAGGAACACACACGCAGGAGGCACCACTAGAATAAACTTTTCAGTCCGAGAGAACAAACGAACGATCCGGCAACAAAGTAAAATACCTTCTTAATTTCATCTGCCGAGATAAACTCAAGAGTAGCAGGGAACACGAAGTCCCCAAGGAAGTTATCTCTATGGGGCTGAAATAATGGGCATTCGACGAGTAGATGGTCGATTGATTCGGCCGCAAACAGTTCGCACCAAAGACATCGCTCTTGCCCGCTAAAATTATAAATTAACTTTTTGATCTTAAAACTAAAATGATGGTGACCCGCTAGCCTGCATTGCGCAATTATTCTTGTATGTGCTAAGGGAACACCAGCCTTCAAATTACTCTCACCCCTTAACTCATTAAGCTGCTTGATCTCTCAGTATGTTCGACTATACATAGATAAAAAAACCTTAAAAATTCGTGATAGTTTCAACAACCGTGGGAATACAAAGTTTGAGTTGGGCTGGAGACATGGCCTCGAGAATATGCTGTAAGTTAAATTCAGTGAGAACAATCTTAAGTTGAGAAAACAATTATACTCAATTATATTATCGCCCAAACTATTTAGAGCTATGAGACGATCTAAGCAAATACGAGGGAATCTGTGAGCTGGCATTTCCAGGATTTTCACCAGATAGCCTAGAGCCTGTTTAATTACAAAGGTTTTCATTGGTGCCGTGCCTGTTTCCAGACGAATCATGCATCTCGGTGTGATGGCGCTAATAGATACAGCCAAAAAAATGCTCAGGGAAAATTGATTGATTGCTCAGGGAACAGTGAGGGGTTTTTTTTTTTTTTATAAAGGGGTCACTGTGTTTTTCCGTGGAAGGCGATGTACAACTGGGTTTTTCCGTGAGTCAATAGAGAAGCTCTCTGCTTCTCTATTCTATTTGAAAATAGCGAAAATCACATATTTTCCCTAAATGAATTTTGGAACGAAATTTTGTCACTTGAACTTCCAAGACTGTGCTCGGCATATCTTTTCTCACTAGTTTAAGAATCTATAAGTTGAATCCTGGCTCAAGATCTCATATCGAAGCAAAGAATATTATTCGCAGTGTTTACCATTTACAAAAAATTTCGGCCTCTGCATGAGGGGTTCCGATGGATGGGGATTAAAATTTTAAACGATCAAAATGAAACAGCCGATATTGCGAAATAGAAAAATAACGGACGTTTAAATGTACAATGACCAGTTGCCTTTGACTTCTTAAGTAGTCAATGAAAATTGAGAACATAAATATATCGAAAAGAATTTATATCCAGAACAAATATGTAAGTGGACAATATTACAAGGGGTGAAACTTAGAATAGACAAACATTTTACCGGTAAAAAGTTTGAATTGTGGAAATTTGAAAGTGAGAGTATTCTTCTTCTTCTTCAACTCAATTTATCCGGACCACTAGCACCACACTAGAAGCAACCCGGATTGGCTACAGGAAAAAACTGCGCCGGCCAATGTTACAAATTGAGAGTATTAAGAGTGTTCATAATGTCAAATTCACTATATAGCGAAAATCTAACAGTCAAACAGTTACGATAGCGAAAGACCAGAAAGACCAGAAATAGCTAGAATAGCGATAGCTTACGAAACATCAGTTCTCATATTTGTCAGCTCTTCAATATAATTTTCAGCGATTCTTGTCTTTCGCCATTCACTTTCGCTACTTCGAGACTCGCTATTTTGGTCCCTCGCTGTTGCGCGTATCTAAGTTTTAGTGAATCGAAATCTGTATTCTCAACATACTTCTGATAGCTGTGTAGGCTATTAAAAATATTAGCCAGGCTCAGTTTCACACTTCCAAGTTCCCACCTTTCTAAATCTGGTCGTTCAAAATGTTGAGCTCTGACTTCTGAAAATGTATTTCCGAATAAAAAACACTCGAAAAAATTACCTTTCCGTGAAACAGTTACTCTACTTACCGATCTATCGAAAATACAATTTTCGAAATAC
Organism: Amblyjoppa proteus; assembly: GCA_963922035.1. Taxonomy (NCBI): domain Eukaryota; kingdom Metazoa; phylum Arthropoda; class Insecta; order Hymenoptera; family Ichneumonidae; genus Amblyjoppa; species Amblyjoppa proteus. Next base: position 25,006,697 of record OY998232.1, read on the forward strand.
ACATTTTTTCGACATTTTAATATTCGCAATAATGAAATTTCGAAATATTGACGGTCCTAAATTTTGGTTGTTCAAAATTTTCCGATACTACCGGTATTTATCAAATTACCATTAAAATTTTACAGATTTCTGTGCAAACTCAAAGAACCCGAGCTTCTGGAACCTTTGATGCCAGCGATAATCGCTTGCCTCGAGCACCGTCACTCCTACGTCAGACGTAACGCAGTCCTCGCGATTTTCACGATCTACCGGAACTTTGAATTTCTCATACCCGATGCACCGGAATTGATAGCAAAGTATCTCGAGGGTGAGCAGGACATGTCGTGCAGAAGAAACGCGTTCCTGATGTTGCTGCACGCTGATCAAAGCCGAGCTCTCGCCTACTTAGCCGCCTGTTTGGATCTTGTACCGACGTTCGGTGATATATTGCAACTCGTAATCGTCGAGCTTATCTACAAGGTAAACATCCAAAATTATTTAAATAAAATGGTCACCCTCGCGGACCGACCAACCGTAAAACTTTGGGTTGTTTCCTAACAATCTACTGCAACTCAAGCAGTCAATTCCAACCTTCTGGAGGTAGCTTTTTGGTTGATATCTCAAAACCAACTGTAATATCAACCATTATGTGTCATATTGAAATGGTTTACAGTTGGACTTTCCCAAAACAACCCAATTTCCGACTTTATGTCGAGGGTACTGATAGCTCGTACCTCAGGGTTTGAAAACCGGTTGTTTTAGGAAAATTCAACCGTAAAACAACTTCGTATCAAACACATATAACAGTTGGTATTACGGTTTGGTGCACCAATCGACCGGTCGGTTTTCAGGTTGGTTTCCGGTTGGTCAGAACGCGAGGGCACCGATGGAAAAAATGCAGTTTTAACCGAGATTTTTACTTTCCCAGGTCTGTCTTGCCAATCCGTCGGAACGAGCGAGATTCATACGTTGTATCTATAGCCTACTGAACTCGCCGAGTGCAGCGGTTCGTTACGAAGCCGCTGGAACGCTCGTCACTCTCTCGAGTGCCCCAACAGCGATAAAAGCCGCGGCTTCGTGCTACATTGAGCTTGTCGTCAAGGAGAGCGACAACAATGTTAAATTGATTGTTCTCGATCGTCTTATCGCCATGAAGGATAGTCCATCCCACGAAAGGGTTCTTCAAGATCTCGTTATGGACGTTCTACGCGTACTGGGATCACCGGCGCTTGAAGTCCGTACGAAAACTCTCGCCTTAGCGATGGATCTCGTGACAACGCGAACAATCGAGGAGATGGTGCAATTGTTGAAGAAAGAAGTGTTACGAACCGCCGGTGGCGAGCATGAAGATGCGGGCAGATATCGACAGCTTCTCGTTAGAACTTTGCACACTTGTTCGATCAAATTTCCGGACGTTGCGGCCACCGTTATTCCAGTTCTCACAGACTTTTTGTCCGAGAGCAACGAAGCCGCCGCCACCGACGTACTGGTATTCGTTCGCGAAGCTATTCAGAGATTTGAGAATCTCAGACCGCTTATTATCGAGAAGCTGTTAGAGGTGAGATACGATAATCGAAATATTAATATCGTTGGTTTAACGCCGGAAAGACACCTAAGTCATGGTTATGCACAGCTTATATGGCCTTGCGTCATTAAGCCATCAATATAATGGAATAGAAATTTAAATGAGGTTCGGTTAGATCTACTGCATATTGTTGAGGCTATGCTTAACTATAATGCGAATTTACACACGCTAGGTCTTACTGATATTTTAGTTTTTTAGTTTAGTAATATCCTTCTTTTAAAATACTGTGAGTTATTCAGTCGTTCTTTGACTCCAACCTTACAAAAACCTTACATATTAAAAAATATTTATTTTCGAGATATTAAGGATGCTTCATACGTATAATCCCGGTCAAAAGTGATAGTCAGTGAGAATTCTAACACTTCATAATGGTATAAAAATTTGAAAAAATCCACTGTATTAAAGGTGCAAACAACATTCATTTACCATAATAATAATATCAAAAAGTTATTAACAAATTGCTAAACAAAAAAATTGGTCAATAAATAATCAGTAAACCTTTTTTTTTTCACTTTTCGAATTAATTCATTGATTTTCTAGAAGCCACATACATTTTTTCAGAATTTTCAATCATTTTTGAATTTTTCGTTTTTGACCATTTTTTAAGGCCTTAACTACGGAACGGTTGGCGCAATGGCCTCGAAACTTTTTGTGTGTACTGTAGATTTTTTTGTGTGATTTTTTTAATAAAAAAAAAATTTAATGATAGAGAATTCTGAAAAATTTCATATGTATTTTAAAAAATCAAGGAATTAATTTAAAATGAGATAATAAAAAGTTGTCTGATTCTTTTTTAAGCAATTAATTTTTCGAATGATTTCTTAGTAACTTTTTGGCATTATTATTATGCAAAATCAAAGGTCTTGATATACATAATGCGGCAGTTTTTTTTCGGATTTTTGGCATGTCGTGAAGTACTGAAATTTTTATTGCATTAAATTTTTGGTTGGAAATGTATGTGTGATGCATCCTTAATAGATACAAGTACACTATGAAAAGTTAGTCCGTGATATTTTTTTATCGTAACAATTTGTGGTGTTTCAGATATTCTTGCAAATTCGCTCGGTAAAAGTGCACAGAGCAGCGTTGTGGATCCTAGGGGAGTACGCCACCTCGAAAGAGGATATCGAGAGCTTGATGGGTCGAATAAGAGCTGCTCTGGGTGAACTGCCGCTCGTCGAAGCTGAAAACAAACGTCAAGCCGGCGAGAAGCCGCTAGAGGACGGCAATACGCAGAGCGCACCGGCGCAGTTGGTCACATCGGATGGAACTTACGCGACGCAGAGTGCTTTCAGCACGTCGAACATGGGTATGTGTTTAAGGGGATGCTGGAGCCGTTTTTTTCCTTTTTTAACCTGCTTTACTTGTTTTGCCGACAGACCTAGACAATTTTTCAGTTCCGACTTAGCATTGTTAATATGCTACACATATGCGTCAAATCATGCAGGATTATGACATTGACATAAACACTTCGATGTGCAGTCGAATTTTGATTGAAAACTTACAAGGAATTAAGAAAACCGAATATTATAGTTTGTGAAAGGGCATGGACGTAGTGTTATGATTGACACACAGGTGGCTCTGCATCGTGCCGTACACTACATTCGTGCCACCGACAGCGGTGGATGCGCGGTTGGTATGCGGCATCGGTGGTCCCCAGACTCAAGCTAAATCGTCCGCCGTCAGTACTTGGATGGGTGACCGCCTAGCCGTGTACTAACTGGCGCACTGGAACCGTTGAGCGGGTGGTCGAATTCTGAGGATTGGTGTTCGTACTCGAAGTATCGAATGCGAACATCAAGATTCAGTTGGAATGACCAGCTGTATCGGCGCAGGTTTTTTGCAGTTTCCCTGCGTCCTCGTGCAAATGCGATACAGTATGGGGGGTTAATAGCGGCTGCAGTCGCGAACTTTACAAGCGAGGAATTAAATAAAAATTGACGAAAATAGCGGCTAGATGGCTCCCAGATAACTAAAGCCTTAAGAGGGGAATTATGAGAGAAAAAAAAAACATTCGTGCCGTGTTCTTCGGCTCGATTCACAGGTCGCAAGTCGATAGACTAAGTGACCGCAGTGACTCGCTTGTCCACTATGCGTGATTATCTTTTGAGTGAGCAACTTTCCGATTGTTTTGGAATATTCTGAGAATTTCAAAGAATCGGCATGCACTCCCTTTTGACGCATGCAAGATCTAGAACTTTTTTATATCCAACAGAACGGCTGCTGTAAATATTTCAGCAGGCATGTTGGTTTTCGGGACAGTTTATAATATTCGATCTTCTTTACTATTCGGAAGGTTTCGACCGAAATTCGAGTGCACTCCGAATCGTTTATGCTATTAATACAGTCCTGCAAGATTTGAAGCATAGGCGTCGCATAGTAACGACGAATAATGAAAACTAAGAAATCGCCTATTTTCGTCGGTAAAACAGGAAGGTCCAGCAGCCACTTAAGTGAACCTCGCTTGTCCAGTGAAGATTGCGAATAGTTAGATAAATAAAAATGTTCTGCCATAGGTAAGAAAGAGGAAAAACGTCCAGTTCTGGTCCAATACATGATGGAAGGTGACTTTTTCATCGGGGCATCCCTCGCGACGACTCTCTCGAAGTTGGCTCTTCGTTACAAAGCCCTTGAGGATAACATACAGAAAAGCAATCGCATACAGGCCGAAGCTATGCTCGTAATGTCCAGCGTTCTTCAGCTCGGTCGTTCGGGTCTTCCGACCAAAGCCATGACCCACGACGACGCCGAGAGAATCTCTCTATGTCTGAGATCGCTCGCTTGTCCCACGACGATCGTTCAAGCTGTTTTTACCGAGGGCTGTCGCGATGCCCTCGGAAGAATGCTCACCGCCAAGGCCGAAGAAGATTCACAAACGAAAAAGGTAATACGAATTCAGCAAGAGAACGACGAAAGTATTAATTGAGAGAGGTTTTAGTTAATTAAAAAATCTATCATAATTTTTACGGTCGTACAACTAATAGTATTTTGCGATAGTAGTCCGTAAAAGCTGACTTTAGCCGAAGGTTGGGAAGCGGCTGCACGAGCTAGATCGAGCGCTACAACGGCACGAGGCGAACCGGAATCCTATTGTAGATCGAGAGAAGGCGAGTGCGCGCTAGCAGGTTGAGACACCGAAAAAAAACCGAGAAAACACTCAGTTCTTTTGGGATATTTGAAAAACCACCGAAATTGTCACCCGTTTGAAAGTGAAAGGCGCAGTCCGTGTGACAATTTCAGTGGTTTTTCAGTGCTTTCGCCTCTGTTTCGGTGGTTCAAATAGCAAAAAAGAACTGAGTGTTTTCGCAGAGGTTGTCTGGTATTTTTCTGGTATTCTGTCGGTGTCCCAACCTGCTAGGGCGGCCAGTTCACGACCGCCGTCCGGCGTCCGCTTTCACGTACAAGTATCGCGTACGTTTTGTGACGAATGCGTGAAAGTGCCAAGTTATTTTGCTGTCCGGTCGCGACAGTAAACGAAAACCAGACGGATGTGCGCACGTGCAGAGGATTTACGATACGCTTACGCGTTGCATAGATACTCGAAGCGTGTCGTAAACACTCATTACGACACTCTTCGAGTATTTATGCAATGCTTTCAGTATTTATGCAACGCCTTCTCGAAAAACGCCACTTTATGTCGCGCCAGGCCCCCATATAAAGCGGCACTTTTCATGCATGAGTTACAAAAAAATTAATACATTTTCTGCCCGTTTATTTACCACTAATTCTATTTCCAATCTACCAATTCTTGCGAAGATTGCAATTATTTCATAGTTGACGTTAAATGAAGTGATACGTTTTGTTCTTCTTTTCATATCGTGTTTATATAGAGAGTTTTGATAATTTGCAGGCAAAGGAAAAACCAGGAAGCATCGTGCAAGTGGACGACGCGATACAGTTCATACAGCTGACTCGCGGTTCCGATTTAACTGGCGGCGCCGGTGATGTATTCGAGCAGAGTCTGAGCGCAGCGGTGGTCGGTCGACCGGGCAGTGGTTCGGACGCTCCAGCACCGAGCGCTCTGAGTAAAGTTACTCAGCTCACCGGTTTCTCAGATCCCGTTTACGCCGAGGCTCTTGTTCACGTTAATCAGTACGACATCGTTCTTGACGTCCTCATAGTCAATCAGACCGAGGATACGCTGCAGAATTGCACCCTCGAACTCGCGACTATGGGAGATCTCAAGCTCGTCGAGAGGCCGCAACCGATTGTGCTCGCTCCTCGTGACTTTGCGAGCATTAAAGCCAACGTCAAGGTCGCGTCTACGGAAAACGGCATAATATTCGGGAATATAGGTAATTTTCTGTTAAATTGATCCATCCCTTCGAACACGCTCACGGTTAATTGCGACATAAAATATACTTCACGTAGCGTGATTTGTTTTTTGTTTCGTAAAAACAGAAAAAAAAGTTTCAACACTTTTATATAAAGGTGTGCAGAATATTCCAACAATCCAACAATATTCAGAAATCACATTTTCAAAAAATGTGGTGTACGTGTGTGTGTCCTAAAAAAGGATGTGAAGACGCGATCGATTGCAAATTTTGAACGACCTAATATTTTACACACAAGTTGAATTACCAAGGTTATTTGTATCAAATTTGGCTTTAATCGGCAAAAGTATTGTTTTTTTTTTATAAGTTGAGTTATTTGTGCCTATTTGACATGAATTTTAGTGAAAAACAATAAGGCAAAGGACCAGATATCTCGATTAAATTTTTCTTTTAATTGCAAAATCGCTAAGATGTTGGTATGGCTGCACATTAAGGACTACTGAATACCGTTACAGTACAACCTCGATTATCCCGAACCAATTGGAACCAGATCTCGTTCGGATTAACGAAAATTCGGATAACAGAACAGGGAAGCTGTGTTAATCGATATAGCGCGATACATATTGAAAAAGATTACAGTACCCAAATATTTTAAATAATTATAACTTATATTTGAGAAATGACGTGACACATGTAGTTTTATGATATTCAATGGTAACTTCAAAACTTCATCACGAAAGACACAATTTTTGTTTGGCGCAAGAGAGTTGTACGTTTTTTCGCAGCCAATTTTTTTTTTTTTTTTAATGACGGAGATCGTTGACTTGCAAATATCATACGATCGCGCTAACAATATGCTGGTCTCTCGTTTATCGAGTTCCGAAAGGGTTTCTAATTTTTTTCCGCCGTAAGTACACTATGTTTACCCTTGGAGGTCGAAGGACTGGCCATTGAATCCATAACGCACTAAACTACGAGACCAGTAGATTAACGAAAATAAATTTTGAATACGGGTGCATTTGCTTGGATGATAAACTAATAAATATCCTGGTGAAAATATTTCTCTGAACATCTGAAAATATATCTGAAAGTCTCGGAAAATTTATCTGGAAAATTTATATGAATTTTTCTCACTTTTCGCACTTTTCAGAGAAAGTTAAAGATTTTTCTGATTCGAAATATCTTTTATGTCACTGGGTGGGAAAATGGCGGTTTTTGCGCACGCTTCGCGTGCGAAAACCGCCATTTTCACACCTCGTGATATAAAATTTTGTTCGATACTCGTGCGAAAAACGTTTTCTGCACTCGTATCGAAATGTACTATAATTGTACTAAAAATCTCAGATTTTCCCTGCCAACTTCTCTGAAAAACCATGAACTCTGTTGATATTCTAAGCCTATTTCTCTTCTATATTTAAAAACTATTTTCTGAAAAAGTCAAATTTTCGCTGAATTTCTCACATAAGTATACATTCGTTATTGTTTACTGTTTACTGCTCGTATGAATACCAGAAAGAGCAGATCTTAGAGGGAACGCGTAAGTTCCCTGAAATTCGCTAATCCCACCTTATCTGAAGAAAGCGGAGGTTTTCAGAAAATAAATCGTATTTTCTCTGAAAAAGTCTCATAAGTTCGAGTAACGGAATGAGAAGATCTTAGAGAAAAATCGTAAGTTGTCTGAAATTCTCAAACACACATTATCCGTGAAAATCTGAGTTTTTCGGAAATAAACTGTATTTTCTCTGAATAAGTCTGCTATTCGTCCGAGTAATAGAAAGAGTAAATCTTGGAGACAATTCGTATTTTCTTTTAACGTACTTTATCAGACAAAATCAGAGGTGTCCAGAATTTTTCGGAAAATACTCTGAATTTCTCTGATACATTATGACTGCTGGAGATTGTGCGGAGAAAATGGCAGAGATATTTTAACATATAGCAGAGAAAATCAGAGAAAAATCTCGGAAAATCGATTAAAATCACTGAAACGGTCCGTTTACAAATTGTCAGAGAAATATTGTCAAGGAAAAAATCGTTAGAGAAATATTGGGCATACGACTGACATGCATTTACGGTAGTGCTATGTAAGTCGGTGCGAGCTCGAGCGTTCTTGAATTGGCTTGTTTGTAGCGCTTAACAACATATTGGCGTGCAACAATGTAAGGATACGAGCATTTCGTGCAATAGTTCGGATAGTACAAACTTTATCCGAATCAGCGGTGGTTCGTATAACAGAGGGTTTGGATACTCGAGGTTCTACTGTATTTTCTATCGGTGATAAAGCTTCCTCTCTGAGGAAGCTAACACTCAGAAAATTATTTTTCATCGAAGCTTTATTGCACGGAAGTGCATTACATAAGAAAGCTATGTAAAAATCTCGACGTTCACTTTTTTTTTGTTTGTATCTTGCACAGTTTACGACATATCCGGAGCTGGTTCCGACCGCAGCGTGGTGGTTCTCAACGATATTCACATCGACATAATGGACTACATAGTCCCGGCGACATGTACGGACGCCGAGTTTCGTCAAATGTGGGCCGAATTCGAGTGGGAAAACAAAGTATCGGTCAACACGTCGCTCGCCGATCTTCGCGAGTATTTGGCGCACCTGCTCAAATCCACGAACATGCGATGTCTCACGCCTGAAAAGGTAAGCAAAGATCATTTTTTTTTCGTCTTGTTTTATCGAACGTTTGGATTTGATTTAACGTCGTTGTCCTCACAGGCGCTATCGGGACAGTGTGGATTTATGGCGGCGAACATGTACGCTAAATCGATATTCGGCGAGGACGCGCTCGCAAATCTGTCGATCGAGAAGCCATTGAACAAGCCGGACGCACCGGTTGTCGGTCACATTCGCATACGCGCCAAGAGCCAGGGAATGGCACTGTCTCTCGGCGATAAGATCAATTCTGCGCAGAAGGTCGCACAGAGCAAAGTCGTTCAAGCAGCTTGAGGCGAGCTCCTGTGGGTCAATCCTATTTACCTTGGAACTCGTACATAAATGCGTCGATGAAAAAAAGGAAAAAAAGTGCGTGAGGAAATGTCTGGCGGCTGATGCGAGGAATCGACTATTAAAAAAAAAAAAAAACCAGGTATCTTCACTCAAACTTGGCTCAGATGACCTTAACGCCGACGGTGAGTAAGCGGCAAGACTAACGACGACGATCAGCGAGCGCACGCAATCCAGATATTTTTTTTAAACGTTTCCAGCAATCCCACTTTATATAGATGAAAATACATGAATACTTCCCACGGCATTTTCTCGATAGAAAAAAAAGTCGCGGTCTCGTGTATTCGTAGTCGAGGAAATAAATATACATATATGATTAATTTCAGTCAATTTGATTTTTTCCCCCAACTTTATTGAATGGATCTCATAATTACAATACTATCGTTAATTACAATATCTCATACTTACAATAGTTACGTTGAATGAATTGATATTACAGCTGTTCCGAGTACGAGACGAGAAAGTTCAAAATTCGTTAGCTGGTCTCGATCGATCTTTCTTTTTGTTTAATCATATTATTATTAATATTAATATTATTCAATTTTCATCACTGTTCAATTCTGCAGAAAAAAATAAAATTACAGCCAACCACCCGCTCTCCTCGGCGATCTGCCGGTGTTGACTCTCGGCGATTTTGGCTGAACGTTCACCAACTTTTGTCGGTCATCCGCTCTGTTCGTTCGTAGTCCCGGCGTTCCCGGAATTACAGCTACGTCGGGAATATTGTTTCCCAGACACGGACTCTCCGAAGCTCTCGGTCTCGGTCTGACGATGCTCTGTGAGTCACCCGAAGGGCCGAAAATGTTGGTACTCATGGCATTTGAATTATCCGAGGAAGTATCATGCGATTTTTTTTTATCCGTTGCTTCCGAAGCGTTGACTGCTTGATTCGAGGCCGGAACGGTTGGCTTGGATGAAGGGCCATTCGCAGTGCCCGAGGCATTCGATCCCTTGTTATTATTATGAGGATTGTTATTATTTATCGCCACTTCGTTGCATGCCATCTGTCGATAATTTTTAGCATCGCCTATCGAGAGAGTCGAATTATTTGAAGGAGGGGCGGACGCATTGTGACCAGGAGTAAGAGCGTTCGGAGCTTTTCGCTTGATAACTCGAGGTGGTGAAGTTTTTATGGATATCAGAGGTTCAGGATTTTTTTGGTTTCTCTCGTTCTCATAGCCAACCGCCGTTGCGGGCTTTTGTCGAACCACTCTTTCCGCAGGTTCCGGTGAAAAATCACGAGTGGTCGCTGTCGGCTTTGCGGAATTGTCGAGCTCATCGATGTCCTTCAAGATATGAAGAATATTGCCCGCCGTCACGGTCGGGGGCAATTGTATCGGTGTCGTCGGTGGTAGAGGACTCCTGGTGCTCAAACGACGTGCCTCCTCCATCGCATGCTTCAAACTCTGCTGACTTCTCAACGCCGCTCGACTGTTGCTGCGGCCGATCTGGGAACTTTGCACAGCGCTGCTGATCACCTGTTGGCAAAACGTCGATTAGGAAAACCTTATGGTAATTTTATGCTTAATACGTGTCGAACCGTTGTTTATAGATAATAAAAAAATCAATTGATTTTTTATTGGGAGTAAAAATGCAGTAGGACGTAGTTATTCGTATCTCCTCGTAGAAAGTACGAGTTTCTACGTGAAATTATGATTTTCTACAACAACTAGTTGTACAGCTAGACGTTATAGAAAATTGTAATTTCACGTAGAGACCCGTACTTTTTACGAGGAGATACGAAAAACTATGTCCTACTACATTTCTACTTCCACAGAGACTTTACCGAAGTTGTAAAATATCGTTGTGATTCGTAGATAATTGTAATTTCGGCAAAAAATTACGAGAAACTATGGTCCAGATATCTACCTTTTCGGTTAAAGTCCGAATCAGTTCACGAAAGTTATAGTTACATGCTAAAAGTTGTACTTTTTATGCGAAATTACAACTATGTATGCATTTGAATGAACATTTTTCATTGGAAAATGGTGGTTGTAGAAAATCGTAATTTCATGAGGAAACCCGTACTTTCTATGAGATACGAAAAATTACGTCCTACTACATTTTTACTTCTCTGAACAGTTCATCGAAGTTGCAAAATATCCATGTCATTCGTAAAAAGTTGTAGCTTACCTAGCAAACCCGACCACTGCGAAAATCACCATGTTTTCACGGTGGTTTCCACCACAGTGGTTTTGTGCAAAAAGTTTAAAAGGTGGTTAGTATGTACGGAAAAAAAAGTTTGGTAATATTGGAAAAAAATGTTCTTGAATTATCGTCATGAATTATATCAATTTAGAATTCATTCGGATACTATATAACGCATTTCGGAGAAAGAAAAACCTAATGACCTAAAGTTGGGCTTGAACCCGGGACATCACGAATATTAACCCAGAACCCTAAGACTGTGCTACCGCTTATCATTTGAGTTTCTCTCATCCCTAGCAAGATTTAAACGCAGCAAAGTTTTCTTAACTGAAGTGAATGGACAATGAATATTTTATTTATTTATTTACTGAAATAATTACTGAAGTACTGATAATACCTTAAAGAAAATGTAGTATACGAGTCCTATGCAAAGTTTTTTTTATTATCATCTATTTGTACATATAATTTACATAAATAAATGCTAATAAAAAAAAACTTTACACAGGACTCATATATAGTACCTTTTACTTTCAACAATACCTTCAGTACATAAATAAATATATAAAATATTCATCGTCCATTCACTTCAGATAAGAAAACTTTTGCTATGTTTAAATCTTGTTAGGAATGAGAAGAATTCAAATCATAAGCGATAGCACAGCGTTAGGGTTATAGGTTAGTATAACCCTAACCCCCCTAGTATAGTAACCCCTAGTAGTATGCGTAATGTCCCGGGTTCGAGCCCAACTTTAGGTCGTTAGGTTTTTCTTTTTCCGAAATGCGTAATATAGTATGAAAATGTATCCTAACTTGATATTCATTCATGATTATAATTCAAGCCATTTTTTTCCAATATTACCAAACCTTTTTTCGATACGCGCTAAGCACCTTAAAAAAATGGTGTGACCGTGATGTATCCGTCGTTTCCACCGTCGAAACCACCTTTTAATACGCGTATTATGGAGCAGTGGTTTGCGTAGTGGTTTCGACAAAATAGTTGGTAAACTTTTTGCACAAAACCACCATGGTGATTTCGAAGGTGGTTCGGTCGGTGGTCGGATCTGCTAGGGTTCTATTATAAATTACAAGTAATCATACTGTACTTGTTTTCATTTTTGCTCAAGTCTATAATAGTGTAGAAAATTGCAGTTTGTTGTAAAAAGTCATTATTTCTATGAAACGTTACAAAAAAATTTTAAAAAATAAAAAAATAAGCCATCACGTTTTCGCCTTCCATTCGTGTTGTTGAAAGTAGTAATTTGTCATACATATTTATAATTTTTATGAAAAACTACAACTAACTATTTCATATTGTAGATGCTTGTAGCTTATTGTAAGGATTTGTATAAATGTTCTACGCTAAAGTATAACTTTTTATAAATTGCGTGACTTGTAGATCTTGGATACTTTATCGTAGAAAGACGTAATATATTGTTGAGATGGCATAGTTTTTCGTAGCTTTTTGTTCGCCAGGGATTTTACGGAAAGTTCAATGGCGTTCTATGCTGCATTCTCCATCAGGTACCATGTGACACTACGCCTAATAGCATGTTTCTTATATGGAAAAAAATGTCCAGCAGACTGCCTTGTTACACGATCGCTTATGCGGATGATCTTCTAGTCCTCGTAAGTGGGGAATCGAGAAGAGAGCTCGAAATCGAGAGCCAGCGAATAGTCGATGCGATAATGAGATGGGCTAGAGATGCGAAGCTCGAACTTTCCGCACGGAAGACGGAGGCGATCCTCCTCAAGACTGTGTGGGTTCGTCCACCACCAGTGGGTAGACGCGGCGGGAACCGTCCCGACCGCCAGAGAAGGCAAGTGGTCAGGCCGAATTTGGCGAGAAGATATCCGAGAATACGGATAGGAAACGCGACGATCCCCTTTAGAGAATCAGTTAGATACCTGGGCGTCCACTTCGATAAAGAGATGGGAGTCAAGACTCACTGTCGTTATTTGAGAGACAAGGTTGGCGGACTCTTCACGAAACTTGGCAAGCTGGCGGGATCCGGATGGGGTCTGCGCTACAAAGCGCTGAAGACGGTGTACAGCGGGGTCTTCCTCCCGATAGTAGCTTACGCTGCTGCGGGTTGAGCTGACTTATGCAATGTACAGGACACTAGAGCTCTTCGTTCGGCACAGCTTGTCGCACTAAGAGCTACCACGGCGGCGTACAGGACGGCGTCGTGGGATTCGCTGTGCGTCATTGCTGGTGCAATTCCCATAGATATTTTGTTGGCAGAACGTAGAGTCAAGTACAAGGTGCAAACGGGCGTGGACGCCTGGATGAACGGCGTAGAGATAGAGAGCAACTGTCGGAATGCGAGCAGGCGCATAAAGGAGCAGGCGTTGAGGATGTGGCAGACACACTGGGATTCATCACCCAAGGGTCGGACCACACACGCCTTCTTCGGTAGAGTCGAAGATCGTCTGGAGGCACGATGGCTCCAAACGAACCACTATAGCACGCAGGTTCTCACCGGACATGGGAATTTCAAGGCGCGTATCGCGTCTTTTAATCTCGTGGACGAGGAGAACTGCCAATGCGGCTTGGCGGAGACATCGGAGCATTTTCTCCTTGAGTGTCCGCGTTTTGAGGCGCAGAGAGTAGCGCTGCGAGAAATAGTTGGCGATAGAGTTTGGCCAGAAGCGGCGCGCCAATTGGTGTCGTCCGAAGAGGCATTTTCGGCTTTTTCCGAGTTTTGCAAAGAGTGTCTGTGGCTGAAGACACAGGAAGAGCTCGCCGAGCGAGAGCGAGAAGAGCAAGTGGCGTGAAAGTGGCGTGAAGTGAAAGAAAAAGCAAGGAGAAGAGCGAAAAGCGAAAAGCGAAAAGCGAAGAACGGGAAAAGAAGACGAAGAGGAGGAGAAAGAAGAAGAGAGAAGTTAGATTCTGGTGCCACTCAACCGAGACGTGTCGGAACTCCCGGTAATGAGTGAATGGGCCGCAACCTTCGCGGATCACCCATCCATTCGAGTGACATAGGCAGGGTTACTAATCAATGAATCTTATCTTCCAGAGTTTTGCAAAAGCTGCACTTGAACTGCGCAGGAGTCGAGAAAGACTTGTTCAAGGCAGCTACGTGGGGTTCCATTCCCCAGACAAGTACCTGAATATTTTTTCGGGTATCCTGCAAGTGGACAGAGCAATGCGCTCTCGACTCCGCCTCCCCGTGGCCCCCGCTGGAAATGACTTCGAGGGATTCGGCTTAGGTCGGATCGCTGGAAGCCCAACAAAGTGAGTCGCTACCTAAGAGGAAGGGTAGGTCCATCTGTTCAATGATCCTTAACTGGTGAGAGCAGGGTTTTTCCAAGCTCATCTCCCTCGTCAGTGTTTTACAAAGGAGAGTGGAAGGAAGATTGTTGGCTTTGCTCTTGATGGGCGAGAGACCTTCGCGGGTCGACCATGGAAGGATGGTTTCGTGCCAAACTTCTTATATACTAACTGCCTTGTTACACGAAGCATGAGCTTTATCACTGATAATACGTTTGCGATTTTATTTTATTAATGTTATCGCAAATCTTTATTATTACTGGACATTTATTGATTTTCATGTATTGACCCTTTTATAAAATTCTTAAATCTTGTCGTAATAAGGCTTATCACATGGGAACACCGTGCACGTACGTCCGCTAGACCATCGCACCTGTTTGGTGTCTATAGCATAGGCTCGAAACAAAATTCTAAGAGGTTTCAAGGACTGTCTCAGAATTTTCAACGCCGGGTGATTGATCGATGTTTTCGTACTGCTACCCTGGTGAAAATTTTGCTCTTAAAATTTGTCTGACAAACTCTAAACGGAGCGTTTCAGTGATTTTCATCGATTTTCCGAGATTATTCTCTGCTATATGCTAAATATCTCTGCCATTTTCTGTGCACAAGCTCCAGCACTCACAATATATCAGAGAAATTCAGAGTATTTTCACAAAAATTCTGGATATCTCTGATTTTTAATGATAAAGTACGTTAAAAGAAAATACGAGTTGTCTCTAAGATTTACTCTTTCTGTTACTCGTACGAATAGTAGTAGACTTATTCAGAGAAAATGCAATTTACTTTCCGAAAAACGTCGATTTTCTACGAACAGTAAATAGTAATTTATGAATACTTTGTATGAGAAATTCAGTGAAAATTTGACTTTTTCAGGAAACCGTTTCTGATGGCTGAAAGACTGTGGTCGATGGCCATTAGCAATGTACAGTATAGATGTAAAGAGAAGAGATTATTAGATATTTAAAAAAATCTGTCACTTGTTATGTATTGTTAATAAACACTACTACTAGTTTCTGAATATAGAAGAGAAGCAGGCTTCGAATATCAACAAAGTTCATACTTTTTCAGAGAAGTTGGCAGGGAAAATCAGAGATTTTCAGTACAATTAGAAATATTTAGCTTCCGAAAAACCTTTGACGTGCTGCGAAAAGTGCGAAAAGTGTGAAAAATTCAAAGGACTTTTCAGAGAAATTTTCCGAGATTTGCAGATATGTTTTTAGAGATATTCCGAGAAATATTTTCACCAGGGCAATAAAGATTTATTATAAAGAAGACACATGAACATTTAAATTTTTTACTTTTTTAAAAATCATGCTGACCATTTACCTTGAAAACCAAATTCTTACATAAACCTGTATTGATATCCGCTTTAAGTAATAATTTTCTTTTAATCGCAAATTATTGGCGCCCGTGAAAAACTTTCATTACAGTTTTAGTTAGTGACCGAGCTCGGGTTGAGCGAAGAGAAATGTTTTACATTGGTTTAATTGCAACGATATGAAGTAAATGATTTTGTAAAACGAATGAAGAATAAATAAACCACGGATCTACAAAAAAAAAAAAAACAATGCGACAATTTAAAGGACCTTCAGTCACTATAAGTTTTCTCAACCCCTAATGGAACTGACGTGATCATCGGCAATCTTCAATAGACTAATGCACAATGTTCAAAATTTTGACTTGCTATAGACTCGCGTATAACCATTATTTTAACGTCGTTTTTCCTGTAACCCTTGCAACCATCGTTGTATAGTCGTTGGATAGTCTTATTTATTTGATTTGTAGTTGCATGGGGATTGCTTGGGTTCATCAAAACAGCGTTGCTTAAAGGTTGCAAGTTTGAACAAAGCAATTGGTCTCATTTCTGTATACTCGGAGTCTCATTATAGTCGTTGCAACTCGGAGATCCCCTAGACAGAAAAGTGACGGCACGGGATCCACTCGATACTAGTACGAGAACGCACGCCGTGGTGGCACAATGCAGACATGTATGTCCGCATGTGACAATATTGTGTCAGCACAGCGTTTTGATGCCAGAAATCTGCTTGCACGGTTACAGCTCGCCGTGGAGCTTTACAGCGAGCTGGAACTGTGCGAGCAGACTTCTGATGTCAAAACGACGTGCGGTCACAATATCGTCACATACGAACATACATGTCTACATTGTGCCATCACGGCGTGCCGAATGTTACGGCACGCTTTTCTTACTGGGCCAGGTCTAGTCTACTCTAGTGCGACTACGACTACGATGCAACTCCGAATCCGTGGTTGCACCAGTTCCGCTAGGGATGGCTGAATTCCTTTGGCTTACCTGTCCCCACCGGCGTTCTGCAGACTTTAGTACGGCGAGTCTAGCAACCCGTCTCCATCTCGCAATGTTGTCTTCACCTTCGGGCGGCTGTTGGAGCTCGGCTTCCTCCTGAGCGTCGGACTCAAGACTGGTGATAGGTCCACCCACTTGGAAATCTTTCATCAATTGTCTCTCCCAGACTCTCATTTTTCTTCCCAGTATTGCTGAATATTACAAAAAAAAAAAAAACAAATTCTCGTTACTTTCCGAGGGCCGAGTGATTATTATGAGAAAGACGGATGTATGTGCACACTTTTCTCTTTCGTATTAACTCCATTGATGTCCATTCCATTCCTGTGCAGAATATCGAGCAGTTCGCAACGCCAGGATGAGAGATCGCTCTTGAGCTCGTGAACGTCGTCCTCGGTTACGGGTTCCATTTCATGTTGGGTGTGAGAGTTCACGACGTATCTCCAGACGAGGGCCCGCATCACTGAACCATACCTTCGTAGGAAAAAAAAAAAAACATTAACGATCCTCGAATCCCTCGCGGACCAATCAACCGTAAAACTTTCGGTTGGATTTGGGTTGTTTTCTAACAATCTACTGTAACTCAACCAGTCGATTGGTGCGCCAAACCGACTCTGATTCCAACCTTCTGGAGATAGCTTTTTGCTTGATATCTCAAAACCCAACCGTACCCAGCTAGACGAACGTGCTGTGATGGCAAGAAATGACATCGTAATTTCAACAGAAACGCGTCAGGCAGCGGCACGTCGTGACAGCATAAGCGAAGTGAGATATGGCCACATTAAACTAATTTTTGACGTTACGTCGTGCCATCTCTTCGTACCATCGCATTGGAGTCACATTGCCATCACTGTAGCGGCATAATTGACACGCACAGTGAATGGCGTTGCGATCAGATGATGGCATTATGCCACCATAATTATTGCACAACGTGTCATAGTGAATGCGAAGGGTGCCCGTCGTGACGACGTATTTGTGTCAAATGCACAGCATCTTTCAGACGGAAATGACATTATGTGATGGCTTTATAACGTCTTAATTACAGCGTACAACTGTACTTTTCCGAGGTAATTGAAGTATCAAATAAAAATCATGTTTTTATAAGATCTCGATAGTTGAGTGAGTTAAGGCGCCATGGTCGGACTGTAAGACCCAGGGTAGACGGTTCGATCCTCAGCAAGTGATAAAATTAACAGCATTTTTTCCGGGATTATCTTGTGCCTGTTCGTAAAGTAAATTCGTATATACAATTAAACGTAAAGAATACTATTTTTTTTTATGTTTCCATTGTCATAAAACGCAATGGTAGAATATGCTGTAATTAAGACGTTATAAAGCCATCACATAATGTCATTACCGTCTGAAAGATGCTGTCCATTTGACACAAATACGTCGTCACGACGGGCACCCTTCGCATTCACTATGACACGTTGTGCAATAATTATGGTGGCATAATGCCATCATCTGATCGCAACGCCATTCATTGTGCGTGTCAATTATGCCGCTACAGTGATGGCAATGTGACTCCAATGCGATGATACGAAGAGATGGCACGACGTAACGTCAAAAATTAGTTTAATGTGGCCATATCTTACTTCGCTTGTGCTGTCACGACGTGCCGCTGCCTGACGCGTTTCTGCTGCCATTACGCAGTCATTTGCCTATTGGGGTAATATCAACCATTATGTGTCATATTGAAAGTTGGTTTACCGTTGGACTTTCCCAAAACAACCAAATTTCCGGCTTTATGTCGAGAGCACCGATAGTTCTTGCCTCAGGTTTTGAAATCCAGTTGGTTTAGTAAAATATAACCATAAACCAACTTCGTATCCAACACATATAACGGTTAGTTTTTTAATATCGCCAAAAAATCAACCTCTTAAAGGTCGGAATGAAAGTTGATTTGGTGCACCAATCGACCGGTTGGTTTTCAGGTTGGTTTCAGGTTGGTCAGAACGCAAGGGATGTGTTCGAAACTTTTTGAATTCTACCTGAGGTCACGAGCGCGTCTTCGAGAACTGTTTCTTCTGCTCATTTCCTTCTTCTGAATGCCGAACAGCCTCAAGAATAATTTTGGGGTCGGGAAGATATTGAACGGTGGCGGAAGGGTTCCTCCTTCCTCGAAATAACTCATCCACAATTTTGTTCTCGCGAATTTCCACTCGGTGTCCGAGTGTTCCTGGAGAAAAAATAATAATTACCATCACTACAATTTTTATTCTATTTTATTACGAGTAGTAACGAGGGCTAGCGCTCTCCGAGCGTTCGCACTTATCGGCACTCACTGTGAGTGCCCTGTGCGATGTACCTGTAAAAGTGTTTATAAGAGTGTCTACACCGAAAAAAGATTTGGCAATATCAAACTAAGCTGCGGTTGCGGGTGGCGAAGGGAATATTTGGTCGATTGAAAGGAATATATAGTTGGTTGAACGAATATTTAGTAGTTTGACCTAATATTTAGTAGCTTCAACGGAAGGTTACTTGAATTGAACAAACATTTTGTTCAATGGACCAAACATTTCCTTCGCCACCCGCAACCGCAGCTTAGTTGATATTACCAAACATTTTTTCCGGTGTATTGGTTTTGTACTTTATTCTTAAATAGATATTATATTGTATTATATTATATCGGAGCTGGGCAAACTACTTAAAGTACATTGTACTTAAAGACCTATGTACTTTCTACGTTGTCATGTACTCGGTACTTTAAGTACTTTAAGTTCTTATAAAGTACCAAAAAAAATTATATTTAGTTGGTTATCAAGAAAGGAAACAAGTTATGATTATGAACTTATTAATAACTTCGTTTTTTTAACCCTCGGTAGCGACCTTCATAAATGCTTCGATTTTATAGGGACTTCGCAGATTTTTTTCGTATACGTTATATTTTGAAAGTGCGGAGTGGCTCCAAGAAAATCTCGAATTTTTTATTTTTACTTTAAATTTAGATGTTCAGAAGTTAACATTTTTTTAAATAGCCGGTAGCGACCTCTAAAAATGCATTAATTTTGGGGACTCTTCGCACATAGCATTTTTATTTTATACCTGACGATAATACGGGATGGCCTCCAGAAAATTCGAAATTTATCATTTTAAGGATCACCCTACCCTGCGGTCTTAGTCACCCGATATACTATATCAGAACAGATCAAAATAATTTAGAAATCTACTTAGAAATATGTTATTTACTTAAATAAACCTTACGTATAACCTGAACATACTTTGTCCAGCTCTGATTTTTACGTTTCCCGCAATTGAAAGTACTTGAAGTAATGAAGAAGAATTTGAAGTGCATTATACCTCAAGTACTTCCGGTACTTTAAGTACAGTGTTTAAAGTACACCTGCACTTAAGGTCGCGGCATTAAAGTACCAAAGTACAAGGTACCTTAAGTACCGCCCAGCTTTGCAATATTATATTATATTATATTATATTATATTATATTATATTATATTATATTATATTATATTATATTATATTATATTATATTATATTATATTATATTATATTATATTATATTATATTATATTATATTATATTATATTATATTATATTATATTATATTATATTATATTATATTATATTATATTATATTACCTCAATAACAGCGTAGCTGTTGCTCATCATAGCGATAAGAAGATTGAGTAGAACGATCACGTTGATAACGGAGTATGAGCCGAACATTAGAAGTCCCCAGAAACGAGTATAAGACTTAACACCTGTAAGTTCGAAGCTTTCAATTCCAATACCGCCGAAACTCGCCCAGAAGAGGCTTTGACATGATTCGAAGAGATTGCTGAATCTTCGCCATCTTATGCAAGCGTCGCTCGCAGCATCCCAGTCAGGATCGGCTATGTCGGCGTAACATTTTCTCTTCTCGAGCTCAGCGAAATACCAGAGCAATTGATTCAAGCCGCAAGCAAAAGCGAATAGGACGAGAGTGTAGATGAAAAAGAACTTTACAATGTCGATAACCATCCGGCCTAGCGAAATCTGAAAAAAGGAAAGAAAATAATGACGTTTCGAATAACAATATTTCCGGTTTAAAAACAATTTTCCGATTGTTATTTCGACATAGAATGAAGACGTACAGTAATTTACACACTGTTGTCTCATTTTTTTACCGTCTTGCGCATCGTTGACCAAGTTTGGATTCCCATAGAAAAGCTATGTCAATGATGAAAATGAGCAACCAATGTGCAACGCATGTACTCGTTGATATTTCGGTAACGAGTTAGCATATTAAAATCTTCTAAATGATTTGTTTAATTGAGAAATAATAATTTGAGATAATTTACAAAATAATTTATACTTTATAGTTTTATCAACTGTAACCCTAGCAGATCCGATCACCGACCGAACCACCTTCGAAATCACCATGGTGGTTTTGTGCAAAAAGTTTGCCAACTATTTTGTCGAAACCACTACGCAAACCACTGTTCCATAATACGCGTATTAAAAGGTGGTTTCGACGGTGGAAACGACGGATACATCACCGTCACACCATTTTTTAAGGTGCTTAGCGCGTACCGAAAAAAGGTTTGGCAATATTGGAAAAAAATGGCTTGAATTATAATCATGAATTAATATCAATTTAGGATACATTTTGATACTATATTACGCATTTCGGAGAAAGAAAAACCTAACGACTTAAAGTTGGGCTCGAACCCGGGACATTACGCATACTAGCCTATAATCCTAACGCTGTGCTATCGCTTATGATTTGAATTTCTCTCATTCCTAACAAGATTTAAACACAGCAAAAGTTTTCTTATCTGAAGTGAATGGACGATGAATATTTTATATATTTATTTATGTACTGAAGGTATTGTTGAAAAGAAAAGGTACTATATATGAGTCCTGTGTAAAGTTTTTTTTATTAGCATTTATTTATGTAAATGATATGTACAAATAGATGATAATAAAAAAAACTTTGCATAGGACTCGTATAATACATTTTCTTTAAGGTATTATCAGTACTTCAGTAATTATTGCAGTAAATAAATAAATAAAATATTCATTGTCCATTCACTTCAGATAAGAAAACTTTAGCTGCGTTTAAATCTTGCTAGGGATGAGAGAAACTCAAATGATAAGCGGTAGCACAGTGTTAGGGTTCTGGGTCAATATTCGTGATGTCCCGGGTTCAAGCCCAACTTTAGGTCATTAGGTTTTTCTTTCTCCGAAATGCGTTATATAGTATCCGAATGTATTCTAAATTGATATAATTCATAACGATAATTCAAGAACATTTTTTTCCAATATTACCAAACTTTTTTTTCCGTAGATACTAACCACCGTAAAAAGAAATTTGAGTGACTGGTGGGTTATTCCGTCGTCACCACCGTCAAAACCACCATTAAGAAACGAATATCGTGAAACGGTGATTTGTGTAGTGGATCCGACAAAATACTTAGTAAACTTTTTGCACAAAACCACTGTGGTGGAAACCACCGTGAAAACATGGTGATTTTCGCAGTGGTCGGGTTTGCTAGGGAAACTACGTTGAATTACATAGCTGATCGATTTGTCAAAATGCATATTCATAAATGAGTACTTTTATGAAAATGTTCATTAAAAAAATTAATAATGAGTGGCGCATCTCGCGTTTCAACACTACACGGAGGAAAATAGTTCTGTTTCTCTAACAAAATGTAGTTTGTTAATAATTTCTTGTTGTGGCAGCAAAAATATTTGTTGCCGCAGAAAAATATTTGCTGCCACAGCAAAAATATTTGCTGCCGCAGCAAAAATATTTGTTGACACAGCAAAATATTTTGTTGACACAGCAAAATATTTTGTTGCCACAGCAAAATATTTTGTTGTCCCTATGTTAACCAGGTAAATCAGTTATAGTAACAAAATTCTTCCTGGCCATACACAGACGACTCTTTCCCCAGAAATTGGTGTTCCTAGAGGGTAATCATCAATCTCCGAGAAAATTACCTCCCGCTCCACGATTCGATGCGCCAGCCAGTGCGCGGCTAGGCGGTCACCCATCCAAATACTGACCGCGAGTGGTACTCCTTGACTTTGGGGACCGCCAGAGCCACACACCAACCGCGCACCTATCGCTGTCGGTCGTTTATTTTAAGTACTTAACAGTAATAACTAAAAAAAAAATAGTTTCCTCTACGTGAAATAAAAAATGGAATTATATATGATTTTTCTACCACACCTGAAGGGGACCCAAATGAGGATTAATGCTGAAGAGATGGACGAGCTTGAGAGCACTCAAGACATTGGCAGCCGCAAAGAGCCCTTCGGCGATCAATTGAGGATCAAAGTCGCCCCATCTCTCTCGCGGCACGAATGCAGCTCCGGAATCAGTACGGATCTCGGCTCTCTGCTGAGCATAAGCTGCAACTCTCAATAGTATTGTTGCAATGTAAAGGGAGTTTCTTGTGAAGTCAATGAAGTTCCATAGATCTCGAAGATATGCCTTGAGACCGCCCACGTATACCTTGAAAAGAATTAATTGATTATGGAGCGAATGTCGTTAAACTTGTACATGAATAATGATCGGAAAAAATTCTTTACATCTCTGGTCTCCTGCCAGATGAATCCCAGGACGTACAGGACGACTATACATTCCAGAGGCGTTGGACCGGCGCCTCGTTGCTTCATCAGATCTGCCTCGAGTTGTTTTATAGCGTAGTCACTACCGAAGAGTCTAATCACTTCGACCTCGGCACGTTGCGAGACCAGCATTAGCACCACTTTTAAAATAAAATGTCAATATTTTAATAATATATTTTTGATATCCGTTTGATCGACGGTTTGAAAGCTCTCGATGGACTCACGAAGAAAGAAGAGATAGGAGGCGGCATGCACGAGAAATTTCATAAACGGTCGACGAAGCAACTGTCCAGTTTTGGACTCGGGCGCGAAGAAGTAAACCATGCAATAAAATGGAAATAAAATAGCGGTCTTTAGAAGAATCCAGAATCTCTGGCCATTTGTCATTCGTCGAAAACCCGGGACACCTTCGTACCTTTGACCCAAGAGAGTATTGTAAATTACTGAGGAGTGTGTTAGAATACAAGGGAAATTATTGGCAGGAAGTCATACTGGAAAAAACAAGTTTGTGTTTTGGACACACTTTTTACATATGATAAACTCACTTTAACACATAATTTTTATCCAATCTGACACACTTCCCATGTACGAATATCAGAATTGCACAGTTCTGGCCTAGTACTGGCAGACAATCAACGCCCAGTACAAATCCAATGCAGAATCAGTACTGGGACGATATTGAAATTATAACACCTGCCCAATGCTGGCTGTCGGCGTCAAGCCAGTACCGCGTGCCAATTTTCAGCCGCTGTTTAAAAACGATAATAATAAACAGTAGAATTGAATGTTTTTATCGTCTGCCTGTTTGTTTATTGCATTTCTCTGATCGTGGTTTACTGTATTGTTGTTATTTTACGCTTATGCGCTGGAAATCTTGGAATAAATTTTTTGACCGGTGATGGGATTCGAATCTGTGACCCTACGATTACCAGTCCTAGATATTACGTGCTTAGTTATGCTAATATTGAAGAACAACGTTTCGAAACTTGTGCATCAGTTGAGCAAACACTTGCATATTGTCACACTAACTTCATACGAATTTTTCATGGTGGTCCTTTTTTGCCCAGGAAAAAAATTCCCTGACTTTTCCTTGACTTTTCACTGATCAATTAAAAATTTTCCCTGACCAAACTTCTAACCGCTTCTATATAAAAAAAAAATTATGATGCAAATAAAAATGGCCAACATTGTATTAATATTTAATTCTACTTGTTTTTTTCGAAAATATTCCTAATTGTTTGTTTTAAGATTCCCTTTCATGTACTTCTGATTTATTCATAGAAGGTTCGGAGATAATTTACTTTTTCCCTGACCAAGATTTTTTTCCCTGACTTTTTCCGGTTCTTCCTGACCGCGGCCACCATGTTTTTACTCAGCTATAACTGAAGTGCGTTGTCAATATCGTAGCCATAAAAATTGATGAGCTTATTTAAAAAATCAGTAAGGACATACTTTGTGAGTGGGATCTCGCGATCCGCTCAAAAGATATCATAGAATACATCAATCTTTGTTCATCAGACACTGAGTTCTATATAAAATGTAATTTATCTTTTTCATACTTTGATATTGTGAGAAAGTGTTGGTTGAACTCTGGCAACCAGTACATGCCCAGTACTACGACGGATATAAAATTTGATCTAAAAAAGGATTTTATCTAATACGGTCTATTAGCGATGGCCAACTCTTGGTGAAGTTGTTCATCAGCACTAGGCCCTGGTCGTTGAACAAGACTTGGCAACAAGGACTCTTCTAGTATTGAGCCGTATTGCCGGCTCGAGACTTTGTCCTGTACTGGCAATCAAGGTTGGCCCATGGATGGTGACGTTTTTCATCTGTACGGGGACTGAGCCGGCAATTAAGACTCAGCAACAGTAACTGTCCCAGTTCTGGGCCATATTAGCAGCTCTGCCCTTGGCCCCGTACTGGCAAGCTGCATAGACCCATTACTGACAATGTTGTTTGCCAATACTGTTCGAGAAATGGCAAACGAGACTTGGCAATCGGGCCTATCCCAGTTCTAGGCCGTTTTTTTATAACTTCGGCACCGTACAGATATTCGCACATGGGTTGTTATTTTCCAGTGTACCATCAAAACGCAATGTTTAGTATACTTAGAAAAGTAGAAAAAAGTACAATATGAGGGAACTTCAAAAGGGTGGTCGAAAGTATGCTCACCAAATGGCTGCAAGAAGCTGTTGAATATGTGAATGAGCGACGAACTTCTTTTGCTTGTACTGAATAGCGAGTTCGAGACGGGCGAGCATTTTCGTCGGCTCAGGCGCTAAATCTTCGGGATCGTGATTCAGTATAGTGTTCAATTCCGCTGTAGTTCGAACTTGCTGAAGCAAATCCACGGCGAATCTTGACGGTTTGTAGGTGATAAATTAATTAATTAATAAACTTAATCGTACGCGACAAATCAATAACCTAATCAATAATATATTTTATAATTAGGCCTATTTTTTTTTTTAGAATAATGAGATTTTTCCACCTGTCTGTGTGACTGTCTGTGTGTATCCGTTATTGTCTGCGGGAGTGTTTAGTCTATCATTTTATTATTATCTTGTTCTTTATTGTTATGCAGATGTAAATGTAGATCAACTTAAAAAAAGTAATCGTAAGTTTATTACTTTTCCACTTGTCTTCTGATCTTCAAGTATTCTGCTCTGCTCTCAGGCTCCGAGACTGCGAGTTGTTTAAGTTCCGAGCTGAGTTGAAAAGCCGTTATCAACGGATCGGGCGAACTGAGGGCTATGAGACTCGGACTGGCCAGAGCCTTGTACTCCGAGATTCTCGTCGACGACAGTCTTAATGGATCGCCTGCCAAAAACGGAAGTGGAAGCTTTTTGGGGCTCAAGTTGAGAAGAAAAAAAAGTTGAAAATTGCAATTTTCATATCGCTTTTTCATAAATGTTGAGAATTGAAATTTTTATATCGCTTTCTCATGAAAGTTGGAAATTGAAATTGTCATATCGTTTTCTCATGTTCCTATATTCGCGAAGTTTCTTCTATGAGAAAGCATTTACTGTATTTTTGGCTTTCTCATAGAGAAAGCTTCGTGAATAAAGAAACATCGTATGCAATCCCAGGTCGCCGAAACAACTTTGTTGGATTCAATAGATTTTCACCTTCCGATCACGAATATATAAGGTGTTTTTCGGAAAATCCGGTCGTTTAATTATTAATCGCAATTGTTTATTAACAAAATAAGTTATTGTTTTTTTCACTTCGGATATTTTTTTTTCGTATACTTTGGTCGGTTTTGAGTCGAAAATGTTTTATGAAATTTTACCCTATAACCTATGGATTTGGAGCAATAAATTGTTGAAAGTTGCACATAGGCCAAAACTGCTCTACTTAACAAATTTGTAGCGCCGAAAATATAGGTCATAGACGAAAATTGTAAAGGACTTTTATTCGCCAAATGAACCGAGGAACATGGAAAAAAAATGCGACATTATGCGGGACCGAATATTATGATTCTCAATCAGTTGCGCAACCACAGTTTTTTCGGGGATGTGAAGGAATAGCCGAGCATACGGAATGACCGAAAAAAGTGCGTTTGCGCGACTGATTGAAAATCATAATATTCGGTCTCGCACAATGTCGGATATTTTTTTCCACATTCCTCGGTTCATTTGGCGAATAAAAGTCCTTTAAAATTTTCGTCTATGACCTATATTTTCGGCGCCACAAAATTTGTTAAGTAGAGCAGTTTTGGCCTATTTGCAACTTTCAATAATTTATTGCTCCGAATCTATAGGTTATAGAGTAAAATTGCATAGAACATTTTCGATTCAAAATCAACCAAAGTGTACAAAAAAAAAATATCCGAAGTGAAAAAAACAATAAATTATTTCGTTAATAAACAATTAAACGATCGGGATTTCCGCAAAACACCTTATATATTCGTGATCGGGAGGTTAAAATCTATTGAATCCAACAAAGTTATTTCGGCGACCTCGGATTGCATGCTGAACCACGTTTGGCGTTTGGACTAACTTCACTTTGTCGGATCTGCACTTGGCGCGAAAAAATACATGAAAGTATGCGCTCCCGAATTTTTTTTTTTTACAATTTCGATTTTTACTCAATGAATCCAAGTGGTACCTCTTTATCTAGTTTTTTCAACCCCGTCATATCCATCGTCTTTCGTATGTTGCTGTAGATCACGATAGGCACCTGGGTTTTTCCGCGATGCCATCGGAAAGCAAAGAAATCGCCGTTTAAAAATACCCAAAATCACGCATTTTTGCAATCGTGGCTATAAAAATGCCCGATAAATTGTTTCGTTACTTGTCGCTCCGGGACTGTAATTCCATGTATTTTTTCACGTTGATCACGAATCTGACAGTTTTCTTATTCATATATGAATATTTAATACGGAAAAATGAGTGTCGAAAACAAAAAAATTGCATGATATTCGAAAAATTCAAAACGGCATAAAATTTAAACGATTCGATCAATTTTCGTGAAATTTTAATGGGACCATCGTGTGATCATATTCCATCTGTGTACTCGTTTTTAGCGCGATAGCTAAAAAATTGTGAGCGCTAGAGTGCGTACAGATATTTTCGAAGAAATTAAAAATGGCGTACCAAAAAAAAAAAAAAAAACTGAACATTTTTGGGTGAGATTTTGCAAAAACATTGACTATTAACCACAGATGCTGTGTGCAAAATTTCAGCTTGATCGGTAGAGTCGTTCTCGAGTTATAGCGGTTTGAATTTTTCACGCTCGATTCACACACACATACATACAAACATAGGGGAAACCGGGGCAAGATGGGCTAGTGAAAAATCAGGCCGACCCGGGGCGTAATGGGCCATCCCAAAATTTTTTAAAAACATATAAAAACTTGTAAGGAAAAAATAAAAATCTTTCGTGGACAATAACAGAAGCAGAGAATTCGCAAAATAGGGAAGCGCGGCAAAATGGGACACCCAAAAAAAAAAAAAAAAAAATTGAAAAATGCGCGGATAGCCCGTCTCGCCCCAGACAATTTTCTTTTTCGGACGTGTTATAAAACCTATGAAAATGTCATTGTTGGATGACAAATAATATATTGTACTTTCGGCAGCGTTGTAGCCGCGTTATTTGTTTAGGGGGTCCATCTCGCCCCGGTCTCCCCTACATCAGGACATTTTTTTTAAATGTGATTTTCCGATATTTTGAAACACTCTGAGTTTCCATTAAACTCTCGATTTTTCTTTCATCATAATAAAGCTTCCTCTATGAAGAAGTAATATGCACAGTAAAAAAATAATATCGTAAAATCGGAATGCGAAATTTCGAAAAAATTATTTTGTTAAATAAGTGACAAACTTGTTTGTCACTTACTTGAATATACGAACCTGTCCTTTCATTTCCTGTATTATTGACAATTTTAATTTTGTACTTTTGTTTGTAAAACTCGAAAATTACCAAATAAAAGATTGTGGACGTTTGTGGACAATAATTTGTCGTAAAAAGTACAAATTTTTTTTTTACTGCGTACGAGCCTGTCCTTTCATTTCCTGTATTATTGACAATTTTAGTTTTGTACTTTTGTTTGTAAAACTAAAAAATTAACAAATAAAAAAATTGTGGACGTTTGTGGACAATAGTTTGTTGTAAAAAGTACAATTTTTTTTTTTACTGTGTGACAAAGTAAAGACGTCTTACCGGTTGCCGAACGTAGACAATCGGCACAGCCGCATCTTATGTCGTGAGGCATCGGAAGAGTAGCGCCTCGATCGAGCAATAGTTTCAGTATTTCGTAATTATTCCGCTGAGCCGCCAGTACGAGAGGCGTCATTTCCGGTGGATACCTCGCCGACGCGGGATCGACTTTCTGCCAACTGTGTGTCACGTCCTTCGGAGCTGCGATAGGAGATGTTAAAGCATATAACGGTTCACTCGGGTGTAACTTTGAATAATGCATAGCTCCACGGTAAGAATTTGATTTTTTTTTAGCCACATTTGCATGCAACTTGTGTCAAATGAAAAAAAAAAAAAAATTGTCTGCACATTCTTTCCGTGGATTAATCAACAGTCATCTTTCTCACGATCGGGCCCCTCGACTTCCGTGCATCTGAGCAGTTCCTCGTGCTCCAGAAGCAATTCCACAGCCTCGACGAACTCCTCGTCAATGGCGAACAGAAGGGAATCCTTCGAGTCGACTCCCATCACCACTAGAAGCTCAACCATCTCGAGATTCTCCGATTCTATCGCTAGAGTCAGAGCCCCTCGACCAAGGCTGTCCACGCAATTTACGTCTAACGGTTTCGCCTGAAAGAGACATTCTTGTTCTTAAGAGAAATCCAGTTACCGTGTGACATATTGTTTCCGGTCCGTTCATTTTCATTTTATCTTGCCACTTATTTTTCCATAATTTATCATAAGGGGTCGTTCATATAGGACGTCCATGGTTATAGGGGGGGGGGGGGGGGGGGGTTCTCAAAATGTGACTTCGCACGACCAGGGGGGGAGGGGAAAAGGTTCGGCCGGATGTGACGTCCTACTATTCGACCAACCGTAAAAGTTATAATTTCTCTATTTGGAAATAACAATAAAATGTATATAATAGACTATTAAAAATATTGGGGAAATCAACATCCAAAAATAGGGACCTGTTATGCATTAACCGGTATATTAAATTTAAGGTACAATTGCTAAGTAATATTAAATTATTTGTATATTAAACAAATTTCTTTGTGTATATAATATACTGATTTACAAGTTTACGACATACTTGCATATTAAACTTAATATACCAATGTATGTATGCATGTATCCGTTGGGGAGGGGGCCAACTCTGCACCCCCCAAGTGGACACGAAGGTAGGTCGACACTGAATGACCGTGCACGACAGCAGCTCTACACGGACAACTCGACACCGAAAAACTGTACACCGATCGACAATGCAACTATAGTTGTGCAGTGTACAGTTTTTCGGTGTCGAGTTGTCCGTGTAGAGTTGCTGTCGTGCACAGTCATTCGGTTTCGACTTTTTGTGTCGACCTATCTTCGTGTCCACTTGGGGGGTGCAGAGTTGGCCCCCTCCCTGTTCTGCAGTGTACAGTTTTTCGGTGTCGAGTTGTCCGTGTAGAGTTGCTGTCGTGCACAGTCATTCAGTGTAGACATTTTGTGTCGATCTATCTTCGTGTCCACTTGGGGGGTGCAGAGTTGGTCCCCTCCCATCTGTTGCTTCATGTTCCAGTATAATTGTCATAAAATACATTTGTAACGTGTATGTAGTTCGTGCGATATCGTGTGACACAACATTTATTGCATGCTGTCATTACAAATATCATGTTATTTAATGGGGTAATCATTACCTTGTACCTGTTCATAAAGCATAGAATCAAGGCATATAAGATAAAACGCACTGTTTTTAAAATCTGATAACGTTACGTGCTACGTTACCCGTCATGCATCATCTGGACTGCGCCAAATAGCGCGTTTCGTACATGGGAAATGTGGATCAGGCTGCCTTGTGACTCGAAGTATGAGCTTTACCACTGACAATACTTTGGTGACTTCATTTTCATTAATATTGATCATGAAAATCGTTGCTATCATGGCAAATATATTGATTTTCTTGCATCAACGTACTAGGTAAAACGTTTATATCTTCTCTTAGCAGATCGGGTCACATGAGACTGTATAGCTACATTTATTGATAATGTTAGAAACCCGCAGCATTTAAAATCTACAACACGACCACTGAGGTACGGCTTCCCCCAACCTGTAGCGAAGAACCCCACATAACAATTAGGTGACATATATACGTCGTAAATGGATCCTAAAAAATGGCGGACTTCTTAAATGTGCTCCGAATTTATTTCGATATGAACTCTGAATGTACTCTCAAAGATATGGAATGCGTCGATTTCGGACCAGTGGTAGTCATCGCAAACATGTAAACTGAAGTAAGTCTTTTCGAGAACTGTTTATATACGTATTGCACCGTACAATAATATTCTGGATCAATATTGTATTTATATTTTAGATGAATATTACATTGGACAATACGTATATAAAGAGTCCACAAAAAGAAGTACTTAAGTTCAGATGTTTGAGAGTATTACGAGTGGTCCGAAATCGACGCATTCGATATCTTTCAGAGGACATTCTGAGTTCATATGGGAATTAATTCAGAGCACATCTAAGAAGTCTGTTATTTTTTATGGCTTCCAATTGCAATGTGGGACCGGACAGAGCCGGTTAATGTTTAATACCGATCAAGCTGGTTTTACAAAACTGAGCAGTCTTGTCCTGATGAGTATTCATTTATCTTGTTACGCATGCCAAAACCAAATAATTGAGTCTAATTTCATAGTATTAATTGGTGTAAAACAGTTTTCGGCGCGATTGATAAAATGGATTTATTTTTATATATAATAATTGCCACACTTCGAAATGGGATTTTTTGTTTGTATATAACGCATCTTGGTACGCAAGTAATAAGGAAATAACTTTTATCGCTATTTCAACGTAATTTGAGCCTTGATAGAAACAAAATGTTGATAAATAGCATTTTTTTTTAGTAAAACGAAACTAACAGGTGTTGGGAAATAATATCGGCCAGTGAACAAATCAAAAGGGATTCACGAATATTGCGAGTATTGGGTAATTCATTGGCTAAATCTCCCATTAATTAACATTAAAAAATCCCATTGATTACCATTAACTATTCGTTGAAGGTAATTCAATGTGGTTTTGCCAATGGTGTCATTACCATTTGTACTACCATCGAATATACCATTCAATGTGCCATTCAGGTTCCCATTCGTTGTATGGTATTTTTATCCCTCTGGCATTGCCATTCGCGGAAAAATATGCTATATATAATTGTCCACTTTTCTACAGTGTCTAAATATGTAACAAATAAAAAAGCTGTACTGCTCCCGAAAAATGTCTCCTATTGTTCATAAGTAATTTCGGACTTTAACTTCACAGTTTCTATTGTGAACTCATTTATCTGCAATTCATTATCGCTTATACAATTTAAGTGAAAGTTGCTACTCACACACGTGATTCTCTAGTGTTTGTTGACTTGATTCTCATACCTCGTCAATTACAAATCGTTGGACGTGCCATAAAAAATTCCCTAACTTTTTACCGTTCGATTCAGTTCCCATTTATTCTCAATGGTAAGAAATACCATTTCACCTGTTCCAGTTATGCTCCAGTGAACTACCGTTAATAACGAAGGGAAAAAGTACCATTTGTCACGTCCCATTGACTTGTCAGTGAACATCCATTGATAACCAATGGGAAAAAGGACTAATGGAACTTTTCCAGGAAATTGCCATTGGGTCTCTTATTGGTACCCTGGTTTGGTAATGTTTCTGTGACAATTTGCCTGAAAAACTCAAAACGGACCGTTACGATGATTTTCATCGCTCTTGCGAGATTTTTCTCTGATTTTCTCAGCTATATGTTAAATGTCTCTGCCATTTTCTCCGCACAACTTCTAGCAGTCACAATATATCAGAGAAATTCAGAATATTTTCCGAAACATTCTGGATACGTCTGATTTTTTTTTGATAAAGTACTTTGAGAAAAAAAAAAAAAAACGAGTTGTCTCTAAGATTTACTCATTCTTTTACTCGGACAAACATAAGACTTATTCAGAGAAAATGCAATTTATTTTCTGAAAAACTCCGATTTTCTCGGGTAATGTATGTTTAGAGAGTTTCAGAGAACTTACGAGTTTTCTCTAAGATCTACTCATTCTGTAACTCGAATGAACAATAGACTCTTTCAGAGAAAATACGATTTATTTTCTGAAAAACTGCGATTTTCTCAGGTAATGTATGTTTAGAGAGTTTCAGAGAACTTACGAGTTGTCGCTAAGGTCGGTTCTGTCCGGCATTCGTACGAACAGTAAACAGTAAACAATAATTTATGTAACTTTGTATGAGAAATTCAGCGAAAATTTGACTTTTTCAGACAATAGTTTCTGAACATAGAAGAGAAACACACTTAGAATATCGACAAGGCTGACAGTTTTTCTGAAACGTTGGCGGGGAAAATCAGAAATTTTCAGAATAATTAGAAATATTTAGATTCAGAAAAATCTTTGACTTTGTGTGAAAAGTGCGAAAAGTGAGAGAAATTCAGAGGACTTTTCAGAGAAATTGCACAGAAATTTTCCGAGACTTTTTGATATATTTTCAGAGATGTTCAGAGAAATCTTTTCACCAGAGTAACGAATGGGAAAACGTACAATTTAAAAGTTTCCACTGATTTGCCAGACGAAAAAAAGTCCCTGACACATTTCCTTGACATTTCCCTGATATTTTCGAAAATTTTTCTGCCGAACTATACAGAATTGTGAAGACAGTAACACGGTAGGAACATTATATATGTTTATTTTTATTTATTCTTTGGTATTTTTAATTAAATTATATCTTTGGAAAGAATGAACAAGATAACATAAGAATTATTTTGCTTCCTTCAACGCCGTAATTTTTTCGTTGCGAAGAGCTTCTTGTTTTGCATTTTTTACGAGTTCTTTAAGCTCGAGTGCCTAAGCGACTTTATTTATATTGGCCGATTGAACGGTGGTTAGAATGCCCAATTATTAAGAGTTATAATGAATTTGTAATGGTGATCGCGAATTTTCAATTTATGTTTTTTTATTTACCTAAAAAAAAAAAAAAAAAATAAAAAAATATCCGCCCATCATTTTTTCTCAGCAGTGCGCAAAAAAAAGTTCGCCCATAAACTTTTTTATCGATTTGACATTTCGTATTTTCCCTGACTAATATTTAATTCCCTGACATTTTCCTGATTTCCCTGATGCTAAAAAAATTCCCTGACATTTCCAGGTTTTCCAGGTTTTCCCCGACAGTGGCCACCCTGATTCAAACGTTTATATGGGGCATTCCATAACGATTCGACCTACGTCGGACCCTCGACCTCTTCAATTCGGTTGGCAATTTTTTATAATATTGTTCTAACTCTAAAAATCACTCAAAATTTTTTTTCTTTTTTTTTTTTAAATTTGCATTAATTACAATTTTTCAAAGTGAACATAATTTTAGCCGGAATTAAAAGTTCTGAAAAAAATCTGAAAAATTCTGTATTTGATATGAAAATCTTTAAGCCTAAATCTAGAATGTTCAAACGTTTGCTTTTAGATGTTTTTGAGTTTTTTCTTTCTTTTTTTACGTGAACATATTGTTAGCCCAAATGAAAAAATCTGAAAAAATTCTCAAAAATCCTGTATCAGATATGAACATTTTCAAGCCTAGAGCGAAAGTGGCATCGCATTAGCTTCTATTTATTTTATTTTTTTAATATAATTTTAAATCATTTTAAATAATTTAACAAAAAAAAAAAAATAGAAGCTAATGCGATGCCACTTTCGCTCTGGGCTCGAAAATGTTCATATCTGATACAGGATTTTTGAGAATTTTTTCAGATTTTTCATTTGGGCTAACAATATGCTCACTTAAAAAAAGGAAGCAAAGCTCAAAAAACATCTAGAAGCAAACGTTTTACCATTCTGGGTTCGGACTTAAAAATCTTCATATATGATACAGCATTTTTGAGAATTTTTTCAGATTTTTGAGATTTTTTAATTTGGGCTAACAATATGTTCACCTAAAAAAAGAAAGAAAAAGCTCAAAAACATCTAAAAGCAAACGTTTGGACATTCTGGATTTAGGCTTAAAAATTTTCATATCAAATACAGAATTTTTCAGAATTTTTTTAGAATTTTTAATTCCGGCTAAAAATATGTTCACTTTGAAAAATTGTAATTAATGCAAATTAAAAAAAAAAAAAAACAAATAAAAAAAAAATTTTGAGTGATTTTCAGAGTTAGAACAATATTATAAAAAATTGCCAACCGAATTGAAGAGGTCGAGGGTCCGACGTAGGTCGAATCGGTATGGAATGCCCCATTCACTTATACGACTCGGTGATCGCCGTGTATTTTTTTTTTCGTTTTGTGTCACTTACTTTAGGATTAGGCTTGCTGTGGATCTGCAAAATTCTTTTCACATTTGACATATCACCTCTCTCCACAGCCAATAGATATTTCTTCTCTTCGATATTTAACGGTCTCGGAAGATTAAGGATGTAGTTGTCCGCCTCTTCCGGCGGGGCTTCCACCTCCTTTTCCGATTTTTCGCAACCCATCTTGATCCGTTAAGCCCGTTTCTTTTATCTTCACAAATTTTTCGTACTCGATTGCCCACGAATCAGTTCACACACGTATGATAAAGGTGACACAGGGATGATGAATCGTATCCTCTTCAAGGCCGGCACTTGCTCCCGCAGCTTCGAATGGGTCTCGCGGTTTCTTGCTCCTTTGTCGATGTCTCATTAACGGCCTCGAACGGTCGGAAGAAACGGATCTCGAGATATCGAGATCTCTTCTTCTCTTCGTCGACGTACATAAATGACTATCGCGACTGTGCTCGCGATATTTCACCCACTATTTTACACGCAACAGCGTGCAGGGATTGGGGGTTGGTGCGAATTTGCGAAAAGCTCCGCGCTTTGGAGCTCTGCGGGTGGTGCCGATTGCGGATAGCGGCGGAATCGAGCTAAACGAATGTGGTATTTCTCGAGCCTTATATACCGGATGATGTAAATTAAGTTACGAGGCTTAACCCAGACCCTGTTTCTATTCTCGCGGATGTCACGAAGGCAACCAACGCTTCCGCCCCGTCCCTCCCTCTCCTTCTCGGCGCCGCGAAGCGGTCGCCATCCCAGTGGCCGTGTATATACGCAGTATCGCTAATTTGCTTACCGATATCCCGTTAGTTCGACGGGGGTCGAGTGACGAGGGATTTTG
This sequence comes from Amblyjoppa proteus, assembly GCA_963922035.1. Lineage (NCBI taxonomy): Eukaryota > Metazoa > Arthropoda > Insecta > Hymenoptera > Ichneumonidae > Amblyjoppa > Amblyjoppa proteus. The sequence continues at coordinate 25,042,662 of OY998232.1, forward strand.
CTCTCCACGAGAAAAAAAAAAGATAACTTTGTAGAAAATACAACACACTGCCGCTGTTGATATTTTAGCTCGTTACCCTTGAGGCGGTGTGTAATAGACTCAATGATTAACATAAATTGTAATCAATTTTTGCTTTTTCGTGCACCGAAAAAAAGGTTTGGTAAGATCATACGAGATTTGTTTTAATCAACCTAATCCGTCGGTTGCGGGTGGCGAAGGAAATATTTAGTTAAGTTGACTACAAAGTTACATCAGCATAAAAAAAATCATTTCGTTGTTCCAACTATGAATATGTTTGATCGAACAGAATAGGCAATCATATCGAAAAAAAAAACTTTTGTTAGAAACAAATATCTAGTCACACAAAGGAAAAAAATATTTGGCCCAACTCAATTTGGAGTTGGGTCCCAGTACGGTCGTTTACGTTATTTGTTACTAATTAACTTCAGGGGAGGGGGAAAAGATGGCGGGCAGGATAGTCGAAGTAGAAGAGAGCTCCCGGAAAAAGTGGAAAAACGAGTGGAAAAAGTGAAGGCGAAAGAGTCAGAAGTGAGGAGCAGGCTAAGGGAAAGAAGACGCATGAAGTGAAAGAATGGGAAGTATTGGGAAGCGTAAGTGAAGACGCAGAGAAGAGTGGAAAAGAACGGCAATGCCTGGAGGTTAGGTGGAAAGAGCAAGGCGAGGGGAAGGAGGGCAAGTAGAAGGAAAGATCGAGATGGCAGTGGTCGATAACGTGATGAAAGTGCCATATGGAGGGCAGCAGTAGAGACGGACGAGTAGTGCCGAAGGAAGCCGAGAGGACCTGAGATCGGATGGGCAGCAGTAGAGTCGGCCGAAGGGAAACGAAAGAGCGCGAGAGGCCCCGAGTCGGGACGAACAGAGGAACAGCGTCGAGGGGAAAGCGGAGAAAAGGAATGAGGAAGGACGAGACGATGACAGACGACAGTCCCGGAGTCGAACCGTATAGCGGATCGGCGTCGAGGGGAAGGCAGAGAGAAGCAAGTGAAAAGAAGGAGCCGAAGGCAGCCGACAGGCGCCGAGTCGCAACGGAAGAAGAACGGCAGTAAGGGAAAGGCGGTATCGGAGGAAACATGGACAGCGAAGAGGATGAAAGAGTGCATGCAAGTCGGGGAGTGAGAAAAAGGAAGGTGAAGGAAGGAAAGAAAGAAAGTGTAGAAGAAACAGATGTGGGTGGAAGAAGTAAACGAAGGACGAAGAAACAGAGGAGAAAGAATAAGCAGAGGAGTGAATCAGAAGAAAAAACAGAGGAGTGAAAGAATGAGACAAAAGAAGGAAGAAAAGAAGGAAACATGGCAATTGAAATTGAAGCGCGTGAACGGAGAGAAGGAGAGGTGCCACCCCCCTCCCGGTACCCCGGGCAGAAGAGGCAAGAAGGAGGTAAAGAACAAAGGAAAAAAGAGGAGACGCAGACCGAGAAAGAGGGATGAAGAAAGCGAGGAGAAGAGTGAAGAGAAGAGCAAAGCGAAGAACGAACAGCGCGACAATCGAGAAGAAACATAGACGTAAAGGAAGAAGGAGAGAGTACAAGGATAGGAGGAAACGTGATAGTGTAAAGATATCAAAGGAGGCAGAAGAAAGAAGAATAGTGAGAACGAACGATGAAAGAGAACGAAAAGTGGATAGTGGAACAAGCGATTGTAAACTATAGAGCGAAAGTGAGGAGGTGTAGATTGAGAGAGTGATCTTGATGGTCTTGATGAGAGTGTAATTGAGAGGGAGGAAAATCTGTATAAACAACTGTAAAAATGAAAAGAGAGAAGGGGGTATTGTAACAAGGAGATAACCTTGGAAAAAAATCTTGCAACCCTTCGGGGAGTCAATAAAGCCTTACATACTAATTAACTTCATACATGGTTACATCGTGTTTTATATGTTCAATTGTTATCAGTATATCGCTACTTATCAATGTAACACAATTTTTACAAATTAAAATTTTTTATATTTTTATATATACGCTACAATCGCTTATTGATATGTATAATTTTGAATCGGATATATATAAGTTATTCTCCGTTATTAACTGAGATTCAACTTCGATGATTTGACATTGAAATATCGAAGTAACTTGAAAGTTGTTTATTGTGGGTATAACATTTGTGAATTACTAAATTGACGTCTTGCCGAATCGAATAAAATTATTTTCAAGATGCCAAATGTTCGTATATATACGAACACATCGAATCATATTTTTTTTTTCAAATTGACCAAATATACGTTCAAGTAAAAATAATTTATCTTCTGTATGTTGACAGTATATACGATTGAATCGAAAAAAATGTTGTTGATTTAGTGTAGTTCTGGTTCACTTCAAACCAACGTTGTAGTCACTTCAACTGCTACACGCAGTTGACACAACCACACCAGTTTTATTGTCTCAACAGCGGTGTAGTCTATTCAAATGCGTCTGGTTTGATACAAACCAATTTTCCGGGACCGCAGCTGTGAGGTTGATATTGCCAAACCTTTTTTTCGGTGCAACTTCGATGATCTGACATTGAAATATTGAAACAACTTGAAAGTTATTTATTGTGGGTATAATATTTGTGAATGACTAAATTAATGTCTTGCCGAATTGAATAAAATCATTTTCAAGATGACAAATCTTCGTGATATATACGAACACATCGAATCACATTTTTTCCAAATTGACCAAGTATACATTCAAGTCAAAATAATATTCCTTCTGTATGGTGACAGTATAATACAATTGAATTAAAAAAAAAAATTGTTGATTTAATGCAGTTTTTGTTCACTTTGCACCAACGTTGTAATCGGAATAACTGCTATACGCAATTGACACAAACACACCAGTTTTATTGTTTCAACAACGGTGCGGCCATTATTTTCCACCTTTTGTTAAAGTTATGCACAGGACGGTAAAAAAATGAAGATTCCATGTGCCAATAATTTTGCATATTTTTCTCTCAAAGAATCCCTAAGTGAAGGGCTCATTGATAACAATAAGCTGGGTTTCTCAGAGATTTCTTCGCGACTGGTCGACGTGGAACAGTGGCTCAAGTCCAAGAAGTTTGTTTGTACTCCGCATTTTCCTCTTACGATTCATTGTTACACCGCCTCTCAATAGTGTTTGATCAACGCTATGATTCCATCAGGCATTGTCACGTAGACGAACGTGCGGACGAAGCAAAAATCATATGAGAAAGTACGTTATATCAATACCTGCTATTTTCGAAATAACGATGGAAAGTGAACAGGCTCATGTTTCGACGCGACCATGAAATCGCTGTAGTTCCGGTTCCACTTCGATCGGAAGGAAACGAGCTAAAAATCTCTTTCACAGATGGCAATTTTTGCGCAGCCACTCGAGTAGGTGAAAGCCCACAGCAAAACCGTCTACTCTATCGCTTCTTCTTAGTTTTCTCATTACTTTTTCCTGTCAGCTTCGACAGATCGTCGAGTTTCTCTCGATCTCGGGACTGCACTCTCCATGCATCGATCCACTGCATCCGTTGTGACGTTCTTTGCACAAGAAAAAAACTCTCTCTTCCGAGGAGAAAAAAAAAAAAAAACCCTCGAGACGAATCTTTCAGAGTGCAGCGCGGACAATCGGGGTATAACAGTTTCGACTGGATTCCCTCAGAGCTCAGTGCGAATTAAACGGTTCGCGAATGAACTCGCAACGAATCATTACTCGAGTCTAAAAATGAGAAGACGAGTGTCTGTTACTCTGGTCGCGATACTCGCTGTACTGTTCAGCGGCGGCGATGCGATTAGAAAGATATTAAGGAAGCCGATAAACTTCGAATACGTCCGAGATTCTGAAACGTCTGCGAGCAAGCATCACGGTTCGTTTTAAACGTATTCTTACCGAGAAAATTGTATAGTAGGATTTTTGCAAAATTTATATTAGAAATATCTTTATACCAGACCTGGGCAAAATACTCAAAATACAAAATACAAAATACAAAATACTATATGTATTTAAAATATAAAATCCTTTTTGTATTTTAAATACATTTATAAGTACTTTTTTAAATACTTTTTTGAAATAAATACGGGATGACCGGATAGGGTGGGACAGGGTAGGACAGGGTGGGCAGGGTGGGACAGGGTGGATTTTGGACGGCTGAGCCGGCTTGGTTACGCTCGCCCATCATCCTCGCTCATCATCCTCGCCCATCATCCTCGCCCATCATCCTCGCCCATCATCCTCGCCCATCATCCTCGCCCATCATCCTCGCCCATCATCCTCGCCCATCATCCTCGCCCATCATCCTCGCCCATCATCCTCGCCCATCATCCTCGCCCATCATCCTCGCCCATCATCCTCGCCCATCATCCTCGCCCATCACCCTCGCCCATCATCCTCGCCCATCATCCTCGCCCATCATCCTCGCCCATCATCCTCGCCGTCCATCCATACCGTCCATCCAAGAAAACCAAAAGTATTTTGTATTTTGTATTTTGAAAAGTACTTAAAATACCAAAAAGTATTTGAGAACTTAAAATATGTATTTTAAATACTTGAAATACATCAAGTATTTAAAATACTGCCCAGCTCTGCTTTATACTAGCTACTACTATTGTTAGATAATACAATTTTCCATAACTCATAAGGTGGAGTTTAAAATTTCGAACGATCGACATATAACAGAGCCGATATTGCGAAATAGAAAAATAACGAACGTTTAAATGTACAATGACAGTTGCCTTTGTAGTCCTTAAGGAGGGAGTCTCGCTGAGGCTGACTTCGCATAAGTTCGACAAAAATAATAGAAAAATTGCAAGTACTTCTTGATGGTATAAAAATCTGAAAAAATTCATGCATACTAAAGGTACTGAGAAGATTAATTTTGCACAATAATAATTACAAAATGTTATTAACAAATTGATGAAAAAAATAATTGCATAACAAATTCGCCCGCAACCCAACTTTTTTTTTTCGTGAAAATGATTCGTTTATTTTTCTGAATACGTATGAATTTTTTCAGATTTTTCAGTAATCGTTGATTTTTTTTTTCATGGAAAAATCAACGATTGCTGAAAAATCTGAAAAAATTCATGCGTATTCAGAAAAATAAACGAATCATTTTCACGAAAAAAAAAGTTGGGTTGCAGGCAAATTTGTTAAGCAATTATTTTTTTCATCAATTTGTTAATAACATTTTGTAATTATTATTATGCAAAATTAATCTTCTCAGTACCTTTAGTATGCATGAATTTTTTCAGATTTTTATACCATCAAGAAGTACTTGCAATTTTTCTATTACTTTTGTCGAACTTATGCGAAGTCAGCCTCAGCGAGACTCCCTCCTTAAGGTAGTCCTTGCGAATAGTGTTCACTTCGCATAGGTTTCAGAGAAATGAGAGCAAATTGCAAACACTTCTGGATGATATAAAAATAAAAAAAAAATCAAGCATATTAAAGGTGCTGAAAAGATTAATTTTGCATAATAATAATTCCAAAATGTTATTAACAAATTTATGAAAAATAAAATTGTTCACCAAATATCTCGGAAACCTACCTTTTTTTTTAAGAAAATTATTTGTTCATTTTTTTGAAGACGTATGAATTTTTTCAGATTTTTAAATTTACTTTGATTTTTTTTTACATGGGAAAAAAGTGTAGAAAACCAGAAAATTCAAGGTGAATTTAAAAATCTGAAAAAATTCATACGTATTCAGAAATATGAACGAACAATTTTCATTTTTAAAAAAAGTTAGGTTACCGGGATATTTGTTGAACAATTTTATTTTTCATCAATTTGTTAATAACATTTTAGAATTATTATTATGCAAAATTAATCCTTTCGGCATGTTTAATACAATTGATTTTTTTCAGATATTTATACCATCGAGAAGTGTCTGCAATTCCCTCTCATTTCTCTGAAACTTAAGTGAAGTGAACACTATTCGCAAGGACTACCTTGAGTAGTCAATGAAAATTGAGAACATAAATATATCGAAAAGAATTTTTATCCAGAACAAATATATAAGTGGGCAATATTACAAGGGGTGGACCTTTGAATAGAGAAAAATTTGGCCACTCAAAAATTTAAGTTGTGGAAATCTAAAATTGAGAATATTAAGAGTGTTCATAATATCGAATTCATTATATAGCGAAAAACCTAACAGTGAAACAGTTAAAATAGCGAAATACCAGAAAGACCAGAAAGAATAGCGACATCTTACGAAACGTCAGCTCTCATATTTGTTAGCGCTTTCAGTATAATTTTCAGCGATTGTTGCCTTTCGCCATTCACTTTCGCCACTTCGAGACTCGCTATTTTGGTCCATCGCTATTGCGCGTATCTAAGTTTTAGTGAATCGAAATCCGTATTCTCAACATACTTCTGATAGCTGTCTAGGCTACACAATTAAAAATATTAGCCAGGCTCAGTTTCAAACTGTAAAGTTCCAGCCTTTCTAAATCTGCTCGTTCAAAATGTTGACCTCCAACTTCTGAAAATGTATTTCCGAATAAAAAAGCATTCGAAAAAATTACCTTTCCGTGAAACAATTAATCTACTTGGCGATCAATCGAAAATACAATTTTCGAAATACGCATTTTTTCCGATCCTTTAATATTCGCAATAACGAAATTTCGAAATATTGGCGGTTCTAAATTTCGGCCACTCAAAAAGTTGACTTTCAACTTCTGAAAATGTATTTCCGAATAAAAAAGCACTCGAAAAATTACCTTTCCGTGAGACAACTACTCTACTTAGTGATCTATCGAAAATACAATTTCCGAATTACGCATTTTTTCGATACTTTGATATTCGCAATAACGAATTTTCGAAATATTGGCGGTTCTAAATTTCGGCCACTCAAAATGTTAACTTTCAACTTCTGAAAATGTATTTCCGAATAAAAAAGCACTCGAAAAAATTACCCTTCCGTGAAACCGCTACTCTACTTAGCGATCTATCAAAAATACAATTTTCGAAATACGAATTTTTTCGATGGTTAATATTCGCCATAATGAAATATTGAAATATCGGCAGTCCTAAAGTTCGATCCTTCAAAAATTTGACCTCTATCCCCAATAAGAATAGCTGGTATCGAAATGTTTAGAATAAAAAGATTGCGATATTCTTACGATCAACCTTTTATCTGTATTTAATCCACGAATTAAAAAGAGTCGCATGTCAAAGATTACCAAATTCCGTTTGAATTTCGTATGCAATATAGACGGTGGAACTCAGCGCCAAGAAGAGGGAGCCGGTACGGATCACAAGTCTGAGCATCGCGAATCGGACGGAGAAAAGGGCGAGAAGGTATGAGATAGGATTCTTGTAACAGCGGTGCGGCGGTATAGCGATAAAATTTTAATCGCTGGTAATAATAAGGCGTCGGTAGATCGTCCAGGATTTACACCTCGTGAAAACGAATGTTTATTACACCCTGATCGATCCTTGGGTCATTGCGTGGAGTCATCCGCGCGTTCGTGCTCAAACATCTCCGTAATATGCTTTTGCGGCTCGCCACGGCGATACAACGAGGAGTATAATATTTCTTATCCTCTGTCCACCTTGCTTCTTACCGTTATGGGCATGTATCGGTCTTAAAGTAAAATATCCTCTGTCCACCTTGCTTCTTACCGTTATGAGCATGTATCGGACTTAAGGGGAGGCTAAATACTGACAGTTTCACCTAAAAACTTGATCCCATTTTTCTCCGAGATGACTCATTAAAATTGAATACAAATTTTATAGTCGCTGCAGAATATCTGAACGAAGTGCGCCCCGCTTTTTTAAAAAATAAAATCTGAAAAAAAATGCAGAGTTACCATGCGGAATCTATAATAATAAAGTTGTAAGTAATGATATTTCTGCTTGACAGCCGTCAAAAAGACGAGCGGGGCGCACTAGCCAGTAAATGAGTACACAACTAGATACATGTTTGATAGCATTTCGTGAAATGACGTCTAAGAAAAATGGCACAAAAAAATATGCGATAAATGTCGGTACACCGTTCGAAAATCGCTTTTCAAAGTCTCCCGAACGTTAGTTCACAAGATTCCGATGGAGGGCGCTGCCATCGATTTGTCCCTCACCGAATACTAACAAGGCGAACTAACGTTCGGAATACTTTGACAAGCAATTTTTTTCTGTTTTTGCGTGTGAGAAGTACATTTGTGTGTAGAAGTAAATTTGCGTGTGAAAAGTAAATTCGAGTGTGAGGATTAAATTTGTGTGTGATAAGTAAATTTGCGTGTGATAAGTAAATTTGCGTGTGAGAAGTAAATTTGCGTGTGAAAAGTAAATTCGAGTGTGAGAAATAAATTAGCGTGTGAGAATTACATTTGCGTGGGAGAAGTAAATTTGCATGTAAGAAGTAAATGTGCGTGTGAGAAATAAATTTGCGTGTGAAAAGTAAATTTGCGTGTGAAAAGTAAAGTCGGGCGATGTGCGGGTGCGTCGTGTATTTACACTATTTACAATATGCCTTGGTGTAAAGCGCCACTTATGCCACTCTCAACAGGCACCAGAAGCAGCACTTCTCATACACGCGTTGCAATAAATGATTTTGATGAAAGTACATTGGATGAGGAAGTATTAATTGTCACGCGCTTTTCTGTTATTCTTAATTGTCAAATATTTTTATAATGTATAATATGAATTTTCAAATTAACTTTTCTTAATTGAAAAAGGGCTACGAATCGCATCACGAGTTTGACAAAGGTGAGAAAGGCCATCACGATAAGGAGGGTCACAAGCAAGGCTTCGAGGAGTCCGGTGGACACGAGAAGAAGGAACACGAGGAAGGCGGCCATTACGGTGAACACCACGAGGGTGAGAAAAGCGAAAAGAAAGCGCAATTCGAGGAGGAGGGCAAGCATCAAAAGGGCCACAGTACCAAGGGCGAACATAATATATTTAAAAAGGACGAGTACGAGAAGAAACATGATTTTTATGATGAGCATCACGAGGGCGGGGACGAGGAGGAGGCCGGTGGTTATCACAAGGAACACGATGGTCACAAGGGCGGCCACTTCAAAAAGGGTCATCACGACTCTGGTCATCGCCAGGTCAGATTTCGTAGTTATAGAGATGGAAAAGTAATGATACTTTGCGATACTAGTGCGTAAAAGCGGTCTTTCGGCGAAGATTGGGAAGTGGCTGCACGCGCCGGATCGAACGCTACAACGGCACGAGGCGAAGCCGAGTGCGGTTGTAGCGCGAGAGAAGAGCTTCACAACCGCCGTTGGAAGTCCGCTTTTACGTACAAGTATCGCATACTACTTTTTGTGATGAGTGCATGAAAGGTGCCAGGTTATGTTGCTGGCCGGGCGCGGCAATAAAGGAAAAACAGACGGCGTGCGCATGCGCACGTAAATACTGTACGCATGCGCACAGTACTTACGATACGCTTGTGCGTTGCATAAATACTCGAAGCGTGTCATAAATACTCATTACGACACGCTTCTAGTATTTATGTAACGCCTTCTTGAAAAACACCACTTTACGTCGCGTCCGAACCCCACATAAAGCAGCACTTTTCGTGCATGAGTTACAAAAAAAAATAGTAAATAGTTTGAAGAATTGTCAAAAATACGAATTGATTTGAGTTATCTCGTAGAAATAGATTTTTATTATTCGTAGATGTATGCATTAGAAAAGAAATTCGATCCTTTTTATAACTGTAAATAAATGGCAGCTCATGGCGAGTCGCACTGCTCTCGCGCTTATAGCAATCGACACTCATAGATACTCGCTCAGGCGCTCACTGCGATCTATGTGGATGACCGTAAGAGTTTGTGAGCGTTTGTGAGTATCTGTGCGAGTGTCGATGAAACTGTCCAGAGTTCTAGTACTTTACTGTTAAGTAGGTAATATAAATATGATATAACATATAACATTTTCTTATATTCTTACGTAATATATTTAATTTTATTCATAGGACGATCACGGCAAGAAAAAGAAGCACGAAGAGGGTCATCATCACTCCGATAAGAAAGGCCACAAAGACGGCCAAGGGCTCGACAGTCATCACATGCACGCTGAAATGTATGCAACGAAGGGTGGCGCGGATGCCGGTAAAAAGTGGTCCTTCAAGAGGGGCAAGCGCTGAAGATAATTATTTCAATGTGCCATCCACTACTGTTTTCTTTTTAAGTGCAATTTCTAATTGATCGTTTAAGAGCATTAAACATCTGTATAACATCGTTTCTATAAATATCTATTGTAACAAAATGAATAATAGCTAATGAAACAAAAATTGTGAATTAATATGGATAGCGGCTTGGTGTAGATCAGTGGTCCGAGCAGTCGACAGGTTATTGGAAGGTCTCGGGGTCCGGTGGGACCCCGTAAGCTCAGATATTTTTTGTAGATTGTCGGAATTATTTTCGCCATAAATTGGAGGCGCTTTCAAACGTACACCTTTCAAATGTACACAGGTTCATCGTAACACAACTGAATTGTACACTTTACGAAATGGCACACGGCGTTCAAGCTTACACGACAAGTTTGTAACAAATGATTTTATAACATCTTACAAACCGTACACCGCAAATTTACAATACTTCAAAAAGCTTTCACATTTTAAATGAACACATTCAGAATTTAAAAACATTATTTTGTAACAATCGCGAAATGTAACAACTTCGAAAGTTCCCGCGCACAAAAGAGTATTAAAAGAGTATTAAATTGAAAGTATTAGAAATATGTTGTATTGGACTGAATAATATTAAAATTATACTTCGCGAATGAGTACAAAGTATGAAACTAATATATGAAAGGATATTAGGTATCAAGTATCAAGTTAATGTATCACGAAATATTCGAGTATTAAGTCTGGACCATGGACGACGGACCACGGACCACGAATCCATGGGTCCGAATCCACGAATCCACGAATCCATGGACCACGAATCCATGGGTCCGTGGGTCTGTGGATCCGTGGGTCCGTGGGTCCGTGGGTCCGTGGATCCGTGGGTCCCTGGGTCCGTGGGTCTGTGGGTCCGTGGGTCCGTGGGTCCGTGGATCCGTGGGTCCGTGGGTCCGTGGGTCCGTGGGTCCGTGGGTCCGTGGGTCCGTGGATCCGTGGATCCGTGGATCCGTGGGTCCGTGGGTCCGTGGGTCCGTGGGTCCGTGGGTCCGTGGGTCCGTGGATCAGTGGGTGCGTGGGTGCGTGGGTGCGCGTCTCCGCAGGTCCGTGAGTGCGTTGGTGCGCGGGTCCGTGAGTCAGTTGGTCCGTGGGTCCATGGTCTATGGTCCAGATTTAATACTCGAATATTTCGTGGTATATTAACTTAATACTTAATACCTAATATCCTTTCATATCATACTTTCACTTACTTACTAATATCCTTTCATAACATACGTTTCATACTTTGTACTCATTCGCGAAGTATAATTTTAGGACTATTCAGTCCAATACTACATACTCCTAAAACTTTCAATTTAATACTCTTTTAGTACTTTCTTTTTTGCGCGGGCTTACACGTGAAATTTGTAACAGACGTTGAATCTTATACCCGTGTAATCTTAGATGGGTTAATAGGGAATGGGGCGGATCTAAAATGCCGCTGATGAGAACCACTGCTATCATGCGAGTTAAATGGACTATCGGGCTGAAAAGTCGTACACAAAGGGACATCGACTGATGATCTCTATTTCATTTGGCGAGGATCAATAGAACCGTGTAAAAGTTAAAAGGAAACAGCACGCAATGTTCGCTCGGTAACCCTGTGAAGTCCATTAAACCTGCATAGTAGCAGTGGTTCCCATCAGCGGTAGTCTCGAGCCACCACCTTCCCTATTAACCCGTGTAAGATTGCACCGGTGTAAGATTCAATGTCTATTGCAAATTTCACGTGTAAGCTTTCGAAGTTGTTAAATTTCGCCATTGTTACAATAATGTTATTAAATTCTGAATGTGTTTATGTAAAATGTGAAAGCTTTTTGAGATGTTGTAAATTTGCGTTTTATGGTTTGTAAGATGTTAGAAAATCGTTTGTTACACATTTGTCCTATAAGCTTGAACGCCGTGTGCCATTTCGTGAAGTGTACAATTCAGTTGTGTTACGGTGAACCTGTGTATGTTTGAACGGTGCAAGTTTCAAGCCGCCACATAAATTGACTGAATAGTTAACGACAAATTCGTTAATTGCCGGCTTCCAAATCTCCACCTGAGATCCGACGAAGCTCTTCTGAAGAGTATCGTTCCTCTACTTTCCCTCATGCAATGCCAGCCTGTAGTAATCCCACGTACGTATAGAGTATAGGACATAGAGAGCTCGAGTGCAATTCATTCGAAGCCGGAATCGACTCTAGCAGGAGATGTTGTAACAAAGCGAAAAATAGCACTAATGAGGAAAATTTGGAATTAGTATGGATAACTGGTCGGCGTAGCTCAGTGGTCAGAGCAGTCGACCGGCAATCGGAAGGTCCCGAATCCCCGCCCAGTATGCCCCGCATTTTTTTCGGATTGTCTGAATTATTGTCGTTATACTATATATATATATTTATAAATGACGCAGAGAAAAAAAAATCGTAATTTCATCATCTAGGATGTGGACGGCGTCGATGACGAGACATAGGGAAACAATTCCACCGTATCCATGAACAATAGGAAACTTGGTTATCGGGCACGGGACGGTGAAACGGGATTTCAGTTATGTGGGAGAGGTGATCGACCACACCGGTGCTTAAGTAAGTTGATGTTAACCCGCAAGCAACTCGAGTGTGAAAATAGCCCGGCCATTGGTGATTTGTCGAACCGTCATGTCCCGTCTGATACACCGCAATACACTTAACAAGTATCTCCGTTTCTCGGTGAAAAGTGAAAACGTAGCGTTAAATTGGTCACACTCCGGTGACACTTGAATCGGCATCGGTAACTCTCGGTAATGCAATACCGATCGAATTTCCATTGGATTGGGTTAGGGGTAAAAAAAAATATCATGATACGCTGTGTCAAATTTAATCAACCGGAAGAAATTTAGAACTGCAGAAAAAAAAACAATTAGAGTAATTATCATTCTTCAAATCAACGGTTACCGTAATTGCCGAGGTGATGACTAACCACTATTGTTCAAAAACATTGAACAATAGTGGGATTTTCCCATCGGGATTTTTCTCATTTTGTCAAGGGGTTCAAAATTTATATTTTGAAATTGTTTGAAATATTTTGTTCGTCACTTGAATATCGTAATTTTTTTTAGATATCTGGCTGAAATGTTCTCCACAAGTGTACTGTTATTGAATAATGTTTCGGATTGAATTTGGCGTAAATCTGTCAAGGAGTTAAACACGCACTGCGTTTTGGATTTTTGTAATATTTTGTTTGTGCCTTAACTCTTGCAAGTTTTTAATTATCGGGCTGAAATTCGGTTCACAAGTGTACACTTATTAAAGTCATGCTCCTCATGTATGAAGCTTTACATACGTGAAAATTTTAAATATATTTGGCATAAAACGAAGAATTAAAGTGAACCAATCACAAAACAAAGCTGCCTCTATGAGGAAGACAAAAACAGAAGATGCTTTCGTGTTTCGCACGTGCGTGTGCGTGTGCGTGTGCGTGTGCGTGTGCGTGTGCGTGTGCGTGTGCGTGTGCGTGTGCGTGTGCGTGTGCGTGTGCGTGTGCGTGTGCGTGTGCGTGTGCGTGTGCGTGTGCGTGTGCGTGTGCGTGTGCGTGTGCGTGTGCGTGTGCGTGTGCGTGTGCGTGTGCGTGTGCGTGTGCGTGTGCGTGTGCGTGTGCGTGTGCGTGTGCGTGTGCGTGTGCGTGTGCGTGTGCGTGTGCGTGTGCGTGTGCGTGTGCGTGTGCGTGTGCGTGTGCGTGTGCGTGTGCGTGTGCGTGTGCGTGTGCGTGTGCGTGTGCGTGCGCGTGCGCGTGCGCGTGCGCGTGCGCGTGCGCGTGCGCGTGCGCGTGCTAAAAAACGCTAAAACTTGAAAACGGCTTCAACTATCAAACTGAAAGGTAGGTAGAAGAGCAATTCTCGTTCATTGTTCATACGATTTTCGAATCCCGAAATATCGTACGATCGAGTCTCGAATGACGATTTATGCAAGACATACAAAAAAATGTTGTGGGCCATTTTTTAAAATCATATTGTGAAAATGAGCGATTTTCAATATTTCAAAATAGCCAAATCTTTGTTTCCTTATGGAAACTCAAAAACCCTCAGGTACTTATCGAGATATGAGGTATATGAAGGAGGTTTAAAACCGTTTTATTCGGGTCGATACTGAGCCGATGTATTGCTTTCTCAGTATTTTTATTTACTCACTTAAAACGTTTTGTAATAGAATCTTTGTAAATAAGAATAAATTGCATGAGGGAGAATGTGAAAATTTTTATTTTCCCCTTTTTCCTTTTCCATTGATTTTCGTACATTTATTCACACTTGGATATTGAAGATTTAAGATACTATTTTTATTTATAAGTGTTTCGCGATACCTTGCAGCCTGCATAAGCGAGGGGCGGTGCAACGTCCGACGTTCGTGCACTATACGACAGGTGATGCGGTTGAAAGGAGTTGATGGGTTGTGGTAAACTTTCGTCAAATAGAAAACTTACCGCAATGTTAAGAAAAATGATCTGCTCTGTTTGCTGAAGAAAATTGAGTTGAATAATAATCCATGAGTACTTGTAGTCGCAGTCGTGTAGAGTATTAAAAAATGGTGTCAAGGTCCTGTATAGAATTTCCATAAGCGGGAAGAGGTACGGGAAATAATTGTATGAGTATGATAAATGCTCCGAGACATGCGGAGTATCGATACACTGTAAAAAATCGGTGTTAAAATTAACACCGTTTTAACACTAGCGCGGTGTCTATATAGGTCCATCAATTTTGTGTTAACCGAGTACTGTGCCATGGTGTAAACCGACTGTGTAAGAAATTTAGTGTAGATTAAGAATTTCACTCAACACCGTATAGTTAACACCAGTTTACATTAATACTGTTTGGTGTACAACATGATATCCCAATGGGTTGGAGAATAGCACAAGATGGTGCAACTATTGGCACATATCGGTGTCAATATTAAATCCTATAAAGCCCGTTATTGACACATGAACGGTGTCGACCATCCGCATTGTGAGCTGCTTAAAAACACTGTTATGTGTAACAGATTGACACAAGAAATGAATATCTAGTCACACAAAGAAAGAAAAAGTTTGGCCCAACTCAATCTCGAGTTGGGTCCCAGTACTGTTATTTATGTTATTTGTTACTAATTAATTTCATACATAATTGCATCGTATTTTATATGTTCAATTGTTATCAGTACATCGCTACTTATCAATATAACACAATTTTTACAAATAAAAATTGTATACATATATCCAAACGGGGCTCCAACCCCAAAACTAACGCATCCTGACCTAGTATCTTACCGCTGCGCTACAAACGCTCGGTGATATGTGTAATCTAGAATCGGATATATAAATTGTTCTCCGTCATTAACTTAGAATCAACTTCGATGATTTGACATTGAAATATCAAAGCAACTTGAAAGTTATTTATTGCGGGTATAATATTTGTGAATGACTAAATTGACGTCTTGCCGAATTGAATAAAATAATTTTCAAGATGACAAATGGTCGTATATGTACGACCACATCAAATCACATTTTTTTCAAATTGACCAAGTATACATTCAAGTCAAACTAATATACCTTCTGTATGGTGACAGTATATACGATTGCATAAAAAAATTATTTGAAATGACTTAATTAACACCGAAATGATAAACTTATATTTACACCTACGCTAGTGTTAAAATGGTATTCACTTTAACACCAAATTGATGGACCTATATGTACACCAACAGCAGTGTTAAAAACGTTTTTTAAATTTCAACACCGAATTATGACAATTGTATACCCGTATAGTATTGATTTGCTACAACACCGTATGGTGTAACTTGTAACAAAGTAACACCAGATCTTGTTTTTACACTTTACACCGAGTAAAATGGACTCTATAATGGTGTTGTTATTAACACTGGTGTTTTTTACGCCGCACACTGTGGCAGTTCACACCGCCAAACTTTTTACAGTGTAGATCGATCAGTAATGTGAAATCTGATGTAGTCGTGCTCGCAACGTTCCTCGCGTTCACGGACGTTGTACGGTTTGCACGCGTCTGTATCGCATGACCTTAAGACCCTCAAATGGCTTATCTTCCTATCTTCTATGCTTAGGGGTGAGCGGGGTAAAATGGATCATCTTTATACGAAAAAAAGGTAATTGTCATTATTCCAACTCTATTTCAAGTCCTGCAATTGTATATGACATTGGAAGAGTAAAACATGATCTTACCAAATTTTGCATTATATTTGTTACGATACTAATAATAAAAATTAGATATTTTTGAAAATTATATTGCCCACAATTTTGCAATACCTTACTGCTTCAATATCATGTGCAATTTGTAAAAAAAAAAAAATTAATGAAGTTGACATAACTTCATACAATTATTCTCAATATGCAATGACATTCCTTTCACTTAAAAAAAAAAAAAACGTAACATAAAACAAAAATAATACGAGTTTTCAGCCTGAATACAGGACACTAATCTGTTTAGCCCAACTCTGCCTCAAATACTACCTATGCAGTTCTTTTTTCGCTATCTGTATAAAAAATAGTAAAATTATAAGCTTACTTATTCTTAAAGTTTTTTTTATGCGTTTTATTATTTGTTATGAATTTTCATAACTTTTCATCATATTCTACCTGTAATTGATTCGCGACAACACAGTCGTGCGGTTCGTTTAATTTTGCAAGACAATATTTGGTCCGGCTCTTAATTTATTGACGTTACGTATATAACTTTGTACGGAACGTCGAAGTTTATGGGATTAATAGAAAACGCGAAGTCGCAAACAAGGTGCTTGCGTAACTACTTCGGCGGGGTCCGGTTAGCTGATAATTTAATTGAATTGTATTAGGAAAGCGTAGGGATGTTTGCGAGGATCAAATTGGATGGAACGCCGATTGTGTATATAGGACTATCTCTAAGTCTTACAACCCGGTAAATCCAAATTCGTTTATCCAGCTTGCAAGGGTTATCGAGTTTTAAAACAGTAAATATGCATCGTCTAACAGTAGCTGAGCCATAATTTCGTAAAAGTTCTTCGTCTTCATCGTAAAAATTATATTCAAATAAAAACTTGTCGATCGATGTATATCAATGTGTAAATGGAATACGGATTATGTATATAGAACTCTCTCTCTCTCTTAGCCTTAAAATCCCGTAAGTTCAAATTCGTTCAGCAGGCTTGTGAGTACCCAGATGGACACACCCAGAAAAATAATTTATTTCACCGCCACCGTGTACAGTAGAATCTCGATTAAGGTAGTTCTGTCGCTTGGTATTCATTTCGCATAAGTTCGAGAGAAATGAGATAAAATTGCAAATACTTCTCAGTGGTATAAAAATCTGAAAAAATTCATGCATAGTAAAGGTACTGAAAAGATTAATTTTGCATAATAATAATTCCAAAATGTTATTAACAAGTTGATGAAAAAAATTGGTTAACAAATTTCCCGGAAACCCATTTTTTTTAATGAAAATGATTCGTTCATTTTTTTAAGTACATATGAATTTTTTCAGATTTTTAATTTTGCTTCAAATTTTTTTTTTACATGGAAAAAAAACACTAAATTCAAAGCAAATTTAGAAATCTGAAAAATGCATACCTATTCAGAAAAATGAACGAATCATTTCCGTAATAAAAAAATTGCGCTCAACCGGGCGGTGGTTTAACCGTGCCAAGCTTTCTTAATTTTTTTTTCTTCAATAAACTTTTCTATTCTTAATATACTTTCATAAATTAGTTGTTAAGTTTGTAATAGTCTGATTCTGGACCTAGCACTGGCCGGACTACACGAGTTTTGTTTACATGCATTGTTTGCCTACATTAAAATCAAAAGCAGACGAAAGTGACACCATTTTTTCAATAACGAGATTAAAAAGAGCGCCATAACTACAACCACATGCCAAAGTATTATTAACCGTAAATGTAAGATCTCGTATGACTACGTTTTTCATAACACTGTACAAAATAAAAACACTTTATGACGAATGCGGATTATCCGCGTATTTCAATTATCCGTGTACTCTCCGGTCCCACCCTTTCCGGATAATCGACGTTCTACTGTATTTGGTTTAAGTAAAACACTTATTTGATTTAATTAAATATTTCTTTGAATTAAGAAAATACCCGGGAAAAAATGATCATATCTGATCATTTACGTCCATATCTGTATCAGATATGATTCTGATCGGACAATATATGATCATATACGATCAGATATGAACATATATACACCCATGCTCGATAAGGTCGTCTTTCATATATGGTAAGATATGATCACGTATGATCAGATATGTTCAGATATGAATTCATATCTGATTATATCTGATCATATCTGAACATATCTACTCATGCAAGACTGTACGTGAACCATATCTGATAATATATTATCGCGTTGTACTTATGTGAAATTATATCTGATCAGATAGTAATCATCCCTGATCATATCTAATCATATACTAATCATACCTGATCATACCTGATCATATCTGAACATATCTGATCATATCTGATCATATCTGATCATATCTGATCATATCTGATCATATCTGATCATATCTGATCATATCTGATCATATCTGATCATATCTGATCATATCTGATCATATCTGATCATATCTGATCATATCTGATCATATCTGATCATATCTGATCATATCTGATCATATCTGATCATATCTGATCATATCTGATCATATCTGATCATATCTGATCATATCTGATCATATCTGATCATATCTGATCATATCTGATCATATCTGATCATATCTGATCATATCTGATCATATCTGATCATATCTGATCATATCTGATCATATCTGATCATATCTGATCATATCTGATCATATCTGATCAGATATGATCATATCTGATTATATCTGATCATATCTGATCAGATATGATCATATCTGATCATATCTGATTATATCTGATCATATCTGAACATATAGACTATCTGATGTCAAATTTGAACAAGTTTATTTTCGTATCCTCATTAATGATGTGTATCGATAAAGGTAAGACATTTACATTTTCTACGCATTACGCGTACAAAATAACGAATAATGGTATGTTTGAAGTGAAAATCGTTTATTACCATCTGAAAAGAAAAATATTCAAAGTCCAATTGTCCTTTAGACGTCACTTATATACCTTGTTATTTGGATAGATTGTCACGAAAGTCCTCGTGACCGAGTGGTAAGTGACTTGGTTTAACACGCTGTAGTTCTGGGTTGGATTCCCGTTTACTGATTTTTAAAATTTTTTAATTTTATTGTTTTTTTTTTCTTTTATTTCACACATTCCATTACAAATGTGGGTTTCCCCCTGAAACATGTTGTTTCATGGGAAAACCCATCATTAAAATCGAGTTTAACAATTTTTTCACCAAAATCTCGTGTCAGATATGATCATATCTGATCAGATCTGTTTATCCATGCTCGCCAGAATAATGTTTTTTTTAGATGTGACCATACCAGATCAGATCTGTTCAAGTATGATCGGATATGTTCATATATGATCAGATCTCGCCATTTCTCTGCTCTGATCAGATATGATCAATCAGATCTGATCCATATATGATCATGTATGATCATTTTTTCCCGGGTATAGTTACCTAAATGAAACAAATATTTATTTAAATCAAATAAATATTTTACTTAAACCAAATAAACGGTGACTGTCAAATAAATGATTTTTCTGGGTGCAAGCGCCACTAAACGAAGCAATTGCCGAAATATTTGCGACATGTGCCGCGCATGTCGCAAATATTGCACCACATTGGAACCATTTCGTGGTTCTCGTCTATCTGGGTATATTCACGTTAACCACGTTAATAAAGTGTATTAAATGAGCATTGCCTAAGAGTTGCCTAAAAGTTACAATTTTGCAAATGTCATTCACTTATATATATAAAAAAAAAGAAAAGTTCCATTCTAACAAAAACTCGTCGGCCGATGTATATCATCACGACAATTTTACGATTTCGTCTAGTGAAATCCTGTCGATAAGCAATACCCATTGTGTAATTTTAGAGAGAAAGGAGGAAGCCCGCAGTTGATCGACGAATAGAGCGATCGAGTGAACCCGACAATGTCCCCCACTGCATGACAGACGAAACGAGAAAATCACACCACGATGGCCACAAAATTGTCGTATCATTTCAAACCGACTAGTTTCTTATTTCTACATCCAATGGCCGTGGATATAATTAACATCGCGATCGTCGTAACTGGCTCAGTCTGGTGTCGACCATTCGCGAAGATGATGGGCAACTGGAGAGAGGTTGCAGCCCTATTGCTGCTGGTTCACTTGGTAATAGCACTCGGCTTAACTCTTGATTGACCATAAAAAATATATATATATATATATAAAGACGACGTGTTTAGGAAGTGATTAATATCTTGGATGAAAATAAGTTGCTTCGAGTGTCGGTGTTCTATATGTGTCAAAATTTATTTACCTTTTACGACATTGCAGATGACGCTGTCCGAAGGTCTCAATGTCGATGGAAACGGTGCGGTCAAAGAAATTCTCTCGAAAGATGTATCGATCATTTTAATCGACGGTAAAGCCGACGGCCTCTCAGATACGAAAATCCCTAACGTGATGTCATTAAATCCAGCATATAATAATGATAGCGATAACGGTAATGATTCCATGGTCCTGAAAGCTGCCATGAAAGAAAATGTAAAAATACTTGAAACCGAGTTAGAGGAGGCTATCGAGAGTGCTGCGATTTCCGGCCAAGTGATAATGTTATCGCCGCCTGCCGACACAACAAATACCCCGAAGACTCCTCTAATTATTATCGAAAATGCCGCTGATATTTCGCAGTCTGCGATGATGAATAAGTTGATGAACGAATCGATCGACGAACCGATTCCAAAATTAGATCAGGAAATCGCCCAGTCTCAAAATCATCCGAGGGTCGATCGAGGGAACTACAAGGACAACGAAAACTCCGAAAATCTCGAAGATCTCTTAGCTATCGCCGAGTACGAGCCGCAGAGAATCGACGCGAGGAGAATCGAGGGAAATAATCCGCAAGTTTCGAGTGGTGAGCATTTTTTATATCGATTTTATGACAATGATTTTCGGCATTTGAACTTTTATCAATGTATATTTTTTGTTATGCACTTCTATAGTTTTCACTTCTTTGTACAAGGAGGTACGAAAAAAAAAATCCAGATTTTAGTGTCGGCGTACTTAAGATAATCTAAATGATCGAGAAATGTGTTTCGTAATTGGCGTGCGAATGCGCGTGCGTGCATGTGATATCTGATGGATGTAGATTTTTTTTGTTTAATTACTCGAACTCACGAACGGTTGGAGCTAGCGATTTGAATCTTGGTACACAAGCAAAGGGGTCACTTTGCCACGTTCAGTAAAATTCTCTTGAAAATTGATGCCCGGTTTGCTATTATACGAGATTTTTAATTTTGTGAAGAAATGACGCGTGTGTGGTGCGTGTGTGTGACTCCGAGGCGAAAAGTTCAAACCACTATAACTCGAGGATCCCTCGACCGATCAAGATGAAATTTTACACACAGTAGGTGTAGCAATAGTCAACGATTCAAAGCCAAAATTTCATAAAAAAATGTACGGTTTTTTTTGTACGCATTTTTTCATTTCTTCAAAAATGCCTGTGCGCGCGTCCAGTTCTTAAAATTTTTTTAGATATCGGGCAAATAGTTGTACACAAATGGAGTATGACCGGTCGATGACCCCCTATTAAATTTTGAGAGAATCGACTGAATCGTTGATCATTTCATGCAAAATTAGTACTTTATTTTAGGTACATTCGTGATTAGCGTGGAAAAATACATTAAATATAGTCCCGGAGCGACGACAAACGAGGACAGTTTATCGGGAATTTGTATAGCCAATATTGCAAAAATGAGTGATTTTGCGTATTTTCAAACAGCGATTTCTTCGCTTCCCGATGGCATCGTGGAAAAACCTGCGGCAAAAAATACCTACGGCAAGACGATAGATATGACGGGATTGAAAAAGCTAAATGAAGATGTATCATTTGGATTTTTTGAATAAAAATCGAAAGTGCCAAAAAAAAAAAAATCAGTCGCGCATAATTCCATGTATTTTATTGTGCTGAGGACAGACCCGACAAAGTGAAGCACGATGTTGGTGTATTTTTTTGCGCTGAACCTGAGTCGGCCAATCGTTTCACATAAAAGTTAAACACGACGTTGATGTTGAAAAAAAGTTGAAAACTGAAATATTCATATCGCTTCCTCATAAAAATTGAAAATTGAAATGTTCATATCGCTATTTCATAATTTTCCTTTATTCTCGAAGCTCCCTCTGTGAGGAAGCCAGAAATACAGAAAACGCTTTCTGATCGATGAAGCTTTGCGAATAAAGGAAAATTATAAGAAAGAGATATGAAAATTACAATTTTCAACTTTTCAGCTACCAATTTAAAATTGCTCACGAACGTAATGTATTGATCCAGTACTTTTGGTATTTAATTTGGCTGGAGTCAGAAGTAGTATTAGTCAGAATTTATGAGATTCTGAGTTTCTTTCAAAAGTGATTAAAAACGCTTTAATTCGAGTAAGATATCGCGTTCAAATTTGGCAGTTGAATGGACTAACGCAGAACAATATTTTTGAATAATTCTTTAATAATATGATTTTTGTTCTTGCTCTCTTTCGTACACTGAAAAAAAGATTTGGTAATATCAACCTAACAGCTGCGGTCACGTAAAATTGGTTTGAATCAAGCCAGGCGCATTTACGGTAGCTATGTCACTTTGGGCTCATTCCGCCTAAGTTCGAGAAAAATAAGAGAAAATTGCAAATACTTCTCGATGGTACAAAAATCTGAAAAAATGCATGCATAGGGTAAAAGTGGGAAATATGGGGAGCCCCTCTATCCTACACATCATCGATCGTCCACATTCAGTTCTCCACATCACCAGTCCGCCACACTCTTTTTCCTCCACATCTCGACTGTACACATTACCGCTGTCGATATCGATTCGTAGGATATCTCCTGCAGGTTCACTGTAGAAATCAAACCCCGTGAGAACCTCTGCGCGCAAGACGATCTGCGCGAATATTTACCTTACCAACAGGAGATATCTTGCGAATCGATATCGACAGCGGTAATGTGTACAATCGAGATGTGGAGAAAAAGGAGTGTGGAGGACTGGGAACGTGGAGGACCGAATGTGGAGGATCGGGATGTGTCGAATCGAAATGTGCCGGAAAGTGAGTGTGTACAATCGAGATGTTGAGGAAAAGGAGTGTGGAGAACTGGGGACATGGAGGATCGAACGTGGAGAATCGGGATGTGTCGAATCGAAATGTTTCGGAAAATGAGTGTGTAGAATCGAGATGTGCAGAAAAAGGAGTGTGGAGGACTGGGAACGTGGAGGACCGAGTGTGGAAGATCGGAATGTGTCGAATCGAAATGTGTCGGAAAGGAATGTGTACAATCGAGTTGTGGAGGAAAAGGTGTGTGGAGGACTGGTGATGTGGAGAACTGAATGTGGAGGATCGATGATGTGGAGAATCGAGATGTGTAGGATAGAGGGGCTCCCGAAATATGGACCGGTCCATATTTCATTGATTTACATGTTAATCGGGGTGGTCCATATTCACCACGGTTACCCTACTAAAGGTACTGAAAAGATTAATAAAGCATAATAATAATTCCAAAATGTTATTAAGAAATTAATCAAAAAATTAATTGTTTAACAAATTACCCGGCGACGAAACTTTTATTTTAAATGAAAATGATTCGTTGATTTTTCTGAATACGTATGAATTTTTTGAGATCTTTCAATTAGCCTTGATTTTTTAATGTTTTCATATGAAAAAATGTGTGAAGAAACACCAAAAACAAAATTAATTGAAAAATCTGAAAAAATTCATACGTATTCAGAAAAATGAAAGAAACATTTTCATAAAAAAAAAAGTTGTTTTGCCGGGTAATTTGTTAAACGATTATTTTTAAAAATTAATTTGTTAATAATATTTTGGAATTATTATTATGCGAAATTAATATTTTCAATACCTTTAATATACATGCATTTTTTCAGATTTTTATATTATCGAGCAGTACTTGCAATTTTCTCTTATTTTTCTCGAACTTATGCGAAATGAGTGCGAAGCGACATAGCTACCTTAAATAGGCTGCACCGTTGTTGACACAATAAAACTGGTGTGGTTGGGTGAATTGCGTATAGCAGTTATTGCGATTACAACGTTGGTTCAATGTGAACCAAAACTGTCGTCAACCAACAACTTTTTTTCGATTCGATCGTATATACTGTCACCATACAGAAAGTATATTATTTTGACTTCAATGTATATTTGGTCAATTTGAAAAAAAAAAATGTGATTCGATGTGTTCGTATATATACGAACATTTGTCAAATTGAAAATAATTTTATTCAATTCGGCAAGACGTCAATTTAGTCATTAACAAATATTATACCCACAATAAACAGCTTTCAAATTGTTTCGATATTTCAATGTCAAATCATCGAAGTTGAGTCTAAGTTAACAACGGAGAATAGCTTATACATCCAATTCAAAATTACACATGTCAACAAGCGATCGTAGCATAGTGGTAAGGTACTAAGCTCAGGTTGCGTTAGTCTCGGAGTCCGAGCCCCGCTGGGATATATAGAATTTTTATTTGTAAAAATTGTGCTATATTGATGAGTAACGATGTACTGATAACAATTGAACTGTAACTATGTATGGCAGTAATTAGTAACAAATAACGTAAATAACAGTAAGTTTGTCCCAACCCCAGATTGAGTTGGGCCAAACTTTTTTTCCTTTGGGTGACTAGATATTTGCTTCGAACAAAGATTTTTTTTTCGACGTAATTGCCTATTCTGTTTGACCAAACATATTCTTAGTTGGGACAATGAAATTTTTTTTTTTTTAATGCTGATGTAACTTTTTAGTCAACTTAACTAAATATTTTCTTCACGACCCGCAACCGTCGGATTTGGTTAATTCAAACCAATTTTGTTTGATCATACCAAACCTTTTTTTCAGTGTACCCTCGCTGGTCTTCGCTCTCGGAAAGATTCAATAGGGCACCAGTCTACCACAGTTTATCATTAGTCACTAAATTTATTTTCATGCATACTCTTTGTTGTGTAGCACTATTAATGGAATTTTCCCGTTGGGCTTATAAACAAACACAAATACAAATAAAAATATAAATTTCAGAACAGACAGATTTCGATGGACGAACGATGGCGATTCGTCCACCCGCCGAGGAGATCCATTACGACGTGCCGAAACGACAAAATTATCCGAAGAATTTGCATAGAATCAGCGACGTCTACAGATCGAGTACGACAAAGCCCGACCACAAGGTATCTTCCACAGGTCAGGTGCAACTGGCCTCGGGGCAGCCGCAATTGGATCCATTCGCGATCGAGCGGAAATACGTAAAAGCCGAGAGAAGACAATTTTCGTCGCCTTCAACATATTATCACAAACCTACCGCTATCCCCGCGAAGTTCTTGGACGATGAAGTAAACTCCAAAGTCGAGATACCCTCGAGGGCAAAGTCATCAATTCCGCGAAAATTTACCTACGATTTGTCAAGGAACATTAATTCGCTCGCAGTCCCCGTACCGACGGATCCACAATCGACCCGCGCCCCAGGATCGCCAAGAAAGATCGACGCGCCGCCGAGAAACATTCGGAATCTCATCGCCGTCTCCGATCCGTTGAAGAAAAATAATGTTCACTCGTCTCGAGTGAGATCAGATCAGATCCCTTCACCGTCGCCCTATCGTTCGATTGCGGAGCTTCAAACCTCCCTCGCTAGGAATGTATCGATCGATTCGATTTCACCGACTTCCGGTACTACTCGAGCCAACAGACGCGTCGACGATCACGTCCTACCTCGATACGTGGAATCCTCGAACCGCGAAATACGACCATTAACAAATGAGCAGCTTGGTTTTTTGACGAGATACAATTTGCCGTCTTTGGTTGTGGGAAAATTTTCGAGCTCGAGGTCTTATCCGGTTCCGTCGAGAAACTCGCGTACCGGAAGTGCCGAAGAATCTCGAGGAGGGGAGAACCAAAACGATGGAAAGGACAGTTCCGAGACGAAGAATCCGAGAAGATCGAGGACACTGATTCCTGTCTCTGATTCGTACGAAGTAAACGCCAGGAAAAACACGAATGCGAAACATGTCGTCGATAATCCTAACGGCGAAAGAGCTTCCAACGCAATAACGTCTTCGGATTACGATCAATACGAGGAAGTCGACGAAGAAACTGCACCAAACAATCATCGAGTGGACGACACGGCTTATCAGCGTAACGGAAATCAACGACTACCTTCAACGACCCCTGTCTATGATGACTACGAAATATCTCCGAGGCCAAAGTCAGTGAGGCCCTCGCCAATAGCGTCAACAACTCCTTCTCACGACTCTTACGAGGATTACAAAGAATCTTCGAGCTCGAAGTCCTCGAAAAATTCACCGGTAGAATCTTACGAGGATTACAAAGAATCCGCGGAAAACTCGAAGATAGGGAGAAATTCGTTGTCAACTCCTCGCGAAGATT
The DNA here is from genome assembly GCA_963922035.1 of Amblyjoppa proteus. Lineage (NCBI taxonomy): Eukaryota > Metazoa > Arthropoda > Insecta > Hymenoptera > Ichneumonidae > Amblyjoppa > Amblyjoppa proteus. Next base: position 25,069,279 of record OY998232.1, read on the forward strand.
ATCGAAAAATTGGAAACTCGGAGATCGTGAGAAATCCGTCTGTAGCTTCTCGCGAAGATTACCGAGAATCTGAAAACTCGAAGATATCAAGAACCTCGCCGACAGCTTCTTACGAAGATTACACGTTAACCGACAATACGAAATTTGTAAAAAAATCGCCGGTTGTTGCTCCAACGCCTGTTTATGATTTTTACGAGGATTACGAAGAGTCCGATGGTCGAAAGCCACTTCAACCGCCTCGGAGACGAATTGTCAATGAACAGGAACCACCCCAAAGAGTGCCAAAGAATTCTTATCCAGTTCCGATCCAATCGAGACCCGTTCCAATCCAGCAACCAAATCCAATTAACTTGTTGAATAATCCGATTTACCAGCTTCACGGTTTGAAAGGTGCGTCACTTCCGGTCAACGGCGTTTACAACCCTTACGTGAACTATTCCGCGAGGAACGCTTCGTTTGTGGCCACTCTCGAAAAACAGAACACTCAGGCACCCCGAGAAACGGTGATTAATCAGCGAGTTACTTACACTACCCCTGTTTACGATTCTCCCGAGGACATCTCACAAGCAAACAGACCCACCGTCTTACTTTCAAGGATAACCAACAAAAATTACGTGGAAAATCGCGCCGCCAAGCCGATCTACAATGATAACAGTGAAAGAATAGAATCGATAACTCCGGACATAAAAAAATCTGAGAAATTGTATCGCGAGCGAGGAAGTAAGCAGTACGTAAGTCCGGTAAATACGATCCTCACTTTGACTTCGCAAGCGCCCTCTCAGCTTCGGAGGAATTTGAATGGCGCCAACCTAGTTTCCCCTCTCGGCCATGTCGAGAGTTCTGAGAGCGAAGACTACGAGGAATCGATCGATCGAGGAGCCTATAGTTCTGATAAAGGAACTGATTACAGGGATCTGAGACCTTCCAAAGGTGCGCATTACCAAGAAAGTCATAATCAGGTGGCCAGTACCGCCGAATCTCCCACGTTCGATTCGCATGAGAATGGCGATCGAGGTATTGTCCCGTCGACGTCAAAGCGAGCGAAATTAATCGAGCCGCACTCGGCTGATTACGGAAATAGAATCAGATCGAGGGTAGTCGAGGAACGGGAACATGATAGGATTGTCGAGCCGTCGAGTACCCACGCTTTTGCGACGACATCCGGTGGACGCGGAACCGGAAGGAAGGCCTCGCCGTTGAATGACCATGAACGTAGGGTCGCTAGCCAAGATGTTGACGAAGCGCCAGTTGAGACTGTGAACCGAGCGAGCGTTGGTGATAACTCCGATTACGAAGACGAGGTACCAGCCAGTTCGGGACACGAGGAGAAGCATGAGAATTACAAGACTCATGAGGAAGCGAAGAATAGTGGCGGAAACGAATATGAACACGAGGAAGGAGGTGGAGAGAAAAAGAAGGAAGATCATCACGTCTCGCATAGTGAAAAAGGCGACAATGTGAGTAGATATTGTGAATTTTGATTTAATGCTTATAGATTTTTTCAAAACCATAGATAACTTTATTACACTTGGTGCGACAATGTCAGTTTCACGTACGCTTCTGCGCAAAATCCCGTTTTTCACGCGTTGGGAAGTAAAATCTCGTACGATTCTCGTGCAAAAAACTTTTTCTGAACTCGTGTGATTGCAGCGGAGCTGGGCAAAATATGCGGAAAGTACTTAAAATACCAAATACTATATATGAGGCACTCCATCCGGTTTCGAACGGTCAAAAAGTTGTCGACTCCCAAAAAAATTGAAATTTTGTCAAATGATGTAGTTATATACAAAGAATTGATGTACATTATTTCAGAATTTTTGAATCGCATTTTTTTGAGTTTTTCGAAATTTCAAAATTTTCTAAGAATCGTCATATATTGAAAGCATACGATTATACGGACAAATTTTCCGAACAAAAAAGTTGTAGTTTTAGATGACCTTTGAAAAAACATTCTTTTTTGAATTTCCCGAGTTGAAAAAATGACCATTTTTATCAAAAATATACAACAATAATTTTTTTCGATCAGTATGTCACTTTCAATTTTTCTCAAAAAATTCCAGAAAATACTCTCAAATGTGTACAGTAGACACGTATTTTTTTTTAGATGGCTCGATTACTTGTTCCGAAGCTATGCTTCGTTTTATGATCTTTTTTTTTCATGAAAAATCAATTGTTATGGAAAATTACTGTCTCAAATTATTTCTTTCAAATTTTTGAATAAAACCCGATCTACAATAACAATAATGCTTTGGAGCTTAGTAGTTTTCAGTAGTCCGTCAATTTAGCACTGGGCAGTAGTTCAGTAGTTCGTAAGTAGTTAACTACTGGACACTGCCAGTAGTAGTTTTCAGTAGTTCTTTTCGGTGAGGGATAATCACTCTTTCAAAACATAGAATGATTAAATGAATAATTCGCTGTCCTAATATTACATTTTTTTTTCTTATTGTAAACATTAATCATAATGTGAGAAAAAGTGAAGCATAATCAGATCGTTTCAAGTTATTTATTTTTCCAGACTCGGTGAGGTATGAAGTCCGCGCGGGCGAATATCTTTTGCATTTTAGAATCCCATCCGGTCCTGATATAACGCAATGCTGTTTTTGAATCTTTAGTATAGCTTTCACTTGCTTAAATCTTAATTCCAACATTTCTTTTTGAGCGTTATAATCATCAGTACACGAATAGCGACCCGTGATAGCCGGAACACTCGCGGATTGAGCTGCTCATTCTTCTGTTTTATCGATATTTTATGATTAAACTGCAAAACATAATTACTGTTATCGATATTTCTTACCTAAAAATGTGAGAAAAATTTGGGGAAGTATAATTTTCCATTATAACCGATATTTCTTAAAAAAAAAAAAAAAAAAAAAAAAATCATTAAAAATAAAACGAAACATAGCTTCGGAACAAGTGATCGAGTCATCTAAAAAAAATATGTGTCTACTGTACACATTTGAGAGTATTTTATGGAATTTTTTGAGAAAAATTGAAAGTGACATACCGACCGAAAAAAAGAATTTTTGTATATTTTTGAGAAAAATTGTCATTTTTTCAACTCGGAAAATTCAAAAAAGAAGTTTTTTTTTTCAAAGGTCATCTAAAACTACAACTTTTTTGTTCCGAACATTTTTCTGTATAACCATATACTTTCAAGATATAACGATTCTTAGAAAATTTTGAAATTTCGAAAAACTCAAGAAAATGTGATCCAAAAATTCTGAAAAAATGTTTATCAATTCTTTTTATGTAACTATATCATTTGACAAAATTTCAATTTTGTTAGAAGTGGAAAACTTTTTGACCGTTCGGAACGGGATGGAATGCCTCACATAGTTAAAATATACAATACTTTTTGTACTTAAAATACATTTATAAGTACTTCGTTTAAGTTCTTTTTAACATATCTCGTAAAAATCGATATGGCTGTACGATTGGATAGATAGATGGACGGTCGGACGCGTGGGCCCATCCACCCATCCCACCCATCCACCCTTCCACCCTTCCATCGATCCACCCATCCACCCTTCCATCGATCCATCCATCAGCCAGTTTGATCGGTCTGACCGTACAGCCCTAATATAGAGAAAACCAAAAGTATGTTGTATTTTGTACTTACAAAGTACTTAAAATACCAGAAAAGTATTTGAGTACTTCAAATACGCATTTAAAAAACCTAAAATACATCAAGTATTTAAAATACTGTCAAGTTCTGGATTGCAAAGTCACATTCGTCAGAAAAAGTTTTATCGCACTAGTATCGTAAATTACTATTGTCACATTACAGTGGACTGACCCATGCCGACAGACGCCGACAGACTCACGGACAGAATAAAAGGAATGTTATCTGCTAAATGAAAATGTGCTGTTATCTGCAAACAATCAATTGTTGCTGTTTTATCGATATTAGTATCCTTTTTTATTGTTTTTATATGCTAAATGTGTTTCTTTATTTGTGTGTATATGTGCGAATTTAACCAATGAAGGGGTACCAAGCTTGGCACGAGCATGACAAAGGAGAGAAGGGCCACCACGACAAGGAATCCCACGACAAGGAGTACGATGAAAAGAAAGGGGAAAAGAAGAAACACGAGGAGGAAAGTGATTACCACAAGGAGCACCATCACGAAGAAAAAGGTGACAAAGAAGCCGAGTTCGGTGAGAAGGGAGAACATCAGAAGGGCCACAGCACCAAGGGTCAGCATGTGGTGCACAAAAAGGTTTTTTTTTTAAATTTACTTTGACACATCCTAATAGTTCAATTTAATTATACATTTCAATAGAACAGTTTTGCGTGTTACTTTTGCGTGAAAAAGCTTTTGGGTATTTTAGTTTACAAATGACGATGTGTACTGTAGATGTTTTTTTTTCAAATCTTTTAACGCTCAATAACATTGACTACAAAAAAGTCGACGGATTTGCGAAATACATCGGTGTGAAATTTGTTCGAGGATAACATTTATATGATGTCCTTTTGGCGTTGAATGCGATGAATGAATCACTCTTATCGTTTAATTAAGGACGAGTACGAGAAGAAAACCGAATTTTACGACGAGTCGCACGAGGAAGACGACGAGGAAAAGGAAGGGGGCTACGGCGAGGAGCACGAATACGAGAAGGGTGGCCACGAGAAGATCGGACACCACGACTCGGGCCATCACGAGGACAAACACGGTAAGAAGGGCGAGCACGAGAAGGGTCATCATTATCACGAGCATGAGGGTCACAAGAATACTAAAGGACACAATGAGCATCATCATCATGAGGAAAAGTATGGAAAGAAGGGCGGACACGAGGAGGGTAACAAGTGGTCGCACGAGAAGGGTGACAATGGGAAAAAAAGCTCTTGATTCATTATTAAACCAGCCACGGATCTCGAGCGAGTCAGTAAAAATGGCGGGGTATCGATAACAATGTATATCGAATGGACCCATCCGCGATACGTTTCGCACAATGTCCAGCGATCGGAAATACATTCCGAAAATAAAAAATAAAACCCTAAAAAAATAAAATAAAAAGACTATAATAGAAAACTCTTACGTGTTCCGTTTTTAGTATTCCGAACATATCCTGCATCATGTAAAGCTTTTCGAATGAAACATTTTTCATCTCTGTTCCTGCGCGCTGTTATTATAATATTTAACATTAATACAATATGCTTATTATACAGTATATGTAATAATTTTTATGTGATTTATGATCTGACCGCCGCCCAATTTGGCGAGCCTGTTGTTTTCCGACCACCTATCAATGCCAACCTTTCAGTTTTTTATTATGTCAAATATTCTGCGTAACATTTACGATTATGAAAAAGTTACATTACACTGTTAAAAAAGATGGTAAATTTAATACACCAGACTGGAAGTTTTCATGCAAAAACTGATACTTTACATGTAATGTACAATTGTGATGATAAGTTAATGGACTTTTACAGTAAAAGTAAAATGAATTATTAAAAGTCCAGTATTTCCAAAGTTTTTAATAGACGGAACATTAAATTTTCCATAACAATTGTACATGAAATATAATATAATATACCAGCTGGGCAAAAGACTCGAAAATACTTAAAATACAAAATACAAAATACTGTATGTATTTAAAATATAAAATACTTTTTGTAATTTGTTTAAGTACTTTTCAAAGTACCCCATAAAAATCAATATGGCTGTACGGTTGGATAGATAGATGGATGGATGGATGGACGGACGGACGCGTGGGTCGATGGGTCGGTGGGTCCATCGTCAATCGACACATCCACCCACCCATCCATCCATGCGTCCGTCCGTCCGTCCAAATCAAATTTTGATTTTTAACTTGGGTTTATGTGAATTTAATATAAATCCATCCCATATGTTACAAAAGTCACTTCGGTTTCAAAATCTCGGTTTTCGATCTGAGGCGAAATCACACGGGATAAACGTCACGTCCGGTTCAGAAATCTCATTTTTCGAACGAACGTGACGTATTTCTGTATGACGTCACTTTCGATCAACCACTGAGATGTTTAAACCAGAAGAGACGTAGTTCCGTATGACGTTATAAATAACGTCATACGGAACTACGTCTCTTCTGGTTTAAACATCTGGTTATGTAAATGACATGTAAAAATAAATGCTAATAAAAATAGACTTTTGTAGGACTCATATCATACGTTCTGATTCAGTATTCATTTCACTAAATAAATAAATAAATAAAATATTCGTTGTCCATTCATTTCGAATAAGAACACTTTTGCTGTCTTGAAATTTTGCTAAGAATGAAAAAAAAATTCAATTAATAGGCGATAGCGTTAGCGTTCTCGGCAAACATGCGTAAAGTTCCGGGTTCGGACCCAATTTTAGTTCGCTAGGTTTTTCTTTCTCCGAAATGCGTAATATAGTATTCCAAATTGATGAGTAAATTGATGAGTGGTGGTATATTCCGTCCTTCCGCCGTCGAAACCATCTTTTAATACGCGTGTCATAGAGCAGTGGTTTGCGTAGTGGTTTCGTCAAAATGCTTCGCAAACTTTTTGCACAAAACCGCCATAGTGGTCTCAAAAATGGTTCATTCGGTCGGTGGCCGAGTTTGCTAGGGATAAGAACGAAGGAGTAAAATAGTTGCATTACAATAAAGTATAATACAAAAGCAAAAAATACTTTTTTTTTTAAGTAAAAAGGTACGCCAAGTACTTAAAAATTGTATTCTCGTTCAGAAAATATCTTTATCAAAATGTAAAAAAAATTTTAAAAAATCGAAAAGAAATCAAATTAAATCAGCAAAGTAGTAGTACGTACAAAAAAATTCTTCAAAAAATATGTTTATCGAAACAATCTAAAAATAAAAAAAGTACAAGATGCAAAAAATCTTGACAAAAAAAAAAACTTGACGTGCCAGTTTTTTACAATTACAGTTACTTTGCCTCTCTCTTGATTATTTGAATGAACCATGCACGACAGCTATTGTACAAAAAAAAAAACTGGCACGCCGTTTTTTTTTGTCAAGATTTTTTGCATCTTGTACTTTTTTTCTTTTTAGATTGTTTCGATAAACATATTTTTTGAAGAATTTTTTTGTACGTACTACTACTTGGCTGATTTAATTTGATTTTTTTTTATTTTTTTTTTTACATTTTGATAAAGATATTTTCTGAACGAGAATACAATTTTTAAGTCCTTGGCGTACCTTTTTACTTAAAAAAAAAAAAGTATTTTTTGCTTTGATTTCACCTATTTTTGACATCCAGCCATGTAGTTTGATTGATTATTACCAACATATAGGGAATGAACCGAATCATGTTCCTGTAAAATATGTTCGTGGAACAGTTTATGGTGACGAAAGGCCCCTTCGATGCCTTGAGCAGCTGCTCTTAATGCTCTGAACCTTGGAAGGCAGCTGCGTCAGGATCTCCTGATCCTGGAGGAGGTGGTTTTCATTATGCGTAGCTAAAAAAAACTTATGTCTCTCGCATGATGAGTAAAGACATCTTTTGATTCTTACGCAGCGTGTCAGAGTGCGTCTGAAGTTCCAAAGCATCGAGGGCATCTGTGTGTGGCGTTGCATATGCCTTTCGTCACTATATGCAACAAGTATATACATAAATGATTTAAATTTTCACTGCAAACCTTCAATTATACATCGACAGGAGGAAATGTCTCAAACAGAATGCCAGCTTCGTTAGTAAAATTTTTTCCTCGGTTTAGATACCTATCCAAACAGAGGTAAATAAGTTCATGTTTCGCTGACAGAGCGTAGATTCAATTTTAAAAAACTGAAAAATGTGGACTCATTTGTTTGTTTTAGTTCAATACTCCCAATTAACTGGTAAAATCGATATTTGAACTAAATTTCAAAAATAAAACGAAACGTCAAAAATAGGTTAGTCATAAAAAGATCGCGATGATTAATTTTACAAGTCCGACACATAATTAAAAGAAAATTAAAAATATATTTAAAATACATTTCATAATTTATAAGATTAGATATATTTACGGGCGTTTTTATCGATGTTTTTTCAATTTTTTTTCCACGAAAGTTTTTTTTTTATTGGCATTTATTGTGCACGATTTTTCGCGACACTTTCACATTTTAAAATTTACTTCGACTTCTTCAATAACATATCAAAACAATATAATCAAAACAAGTTTGTTTCCTTAATTTTCAGCAAATATCAATGTTCGTTACGTAAAATAAAATATTTTTCCGAGCAATTAATCGAAGCGCGATGGTTTTTATCAAGAGACGCGACAGCGCGCCGATCGTAAAATAGAAAGAGAGAAAGTGCTACGCTGATGCGAACATCCGAGAGAGATGGAAGATCCCTCACCGAAAAGAACTATTAGGGGTCCAGTAGTGACTACTGGAGGTTCAGTAGTCACTGCTGGCGTTGCAGTAGTTACTACACATGTAGTTACTACTTCCTAGTAGTTACTCCTCAACAGTCAGTAATTATTACTGAGGACGTAGTAGTTCTTGCGTGGGAAATTACTACTTATAAGTAGTTTTATTCCAAGATTCAGTAGTTAATGCATAAGCAGTTATTGCCGATAAGTAAGTACTACTCGAGACAGCAGTAGTTCCTGTATAAGTAGTTACCACCTCTGTGTAGTTACTATTTGAATCTGGAGGTTCAATTAATAACTACACAGAGGTAGTAACTACTTATACAGGAACTACTGCTGTCTGGAGTAGTAATTATTTATCTGTAGTAATTACTTATACAGGAACTACTACGTCCTCAGTAATAATTAATGACTGTTGAGCAGTAACTAGGAAGTAGTAACTCCATGTGTAGTGACTACTGCAATGCCAGCAGGGACTACTGAACCTCCAGTAGTCACTACTGGACCCCTAGTAGTTCCTTTCGGTGAGGGCAAAATTCCAGCAGGGAACTACTGGAAACTACGTGAATTCCCAGTAGTGAACTACTGGGAACTACGAGAATTCCCAGTAGTGAACTACTGAAAACTACGGGAATTCCGAGTAGTTAACTACTGGCCATTCATAGTAGTTTGGAGTAGTTAACTACTCAGTAGTAGTTAACCGCTCAAAATACCCAGTAGTGTTCAGTAGTTAACTGCTCAAAACTTCGAGTAGTTTTCAGTAGTCCGCCAATTTAGCACTGGGCAGTAGTTTATTAGCTAGTAGTTCAGTAGTTTATTAGCAGTAAACTACTGGATACTGCCAGTAGTATTTTGCAGTAGTTATCAGTAGTTCTTTTCGGTGAGGGATGGCCAGCTGGCGGACACATGCGCAGTAGACGCGAGGACTCACATCACATCACATCACACTTTTATAATATTTTCGGACCTTGTGAGGTACATGATCGTGAAATCTCAAGATCTACCGAACAGTTATGATTGTAACTGGACGCGTTGGAAAGCTTGTGTCCTATATATATATGAGAAAAGTGTCGTCGGAATTCCAATCCGATGCTTCGTTTTCGAGAAAATCGAGAACGAAGAACACTTCCGGCGTCCACTTCCGGCATTTTCCTGTATACATACTTGGTAGCGTCGCGCTCAACTCGCTTAAAAAACTTTTTTTTCAAGTACTTGGCGTCGAGACGCTACCGCGTCTCTTGATAATCTAATGCTCAGAAAAAGGTTGACAAGCTTTCGTTTTCCATTTTGAAAGCCCAAGTCTCCCCATCTTCCTCTTTTTACAGTGTACAAAAAAGATTAAGCAGAACGTCTCAAGCGCCATGGAAGGAGCACCAGCTCGTCATAGAACGACGAGCAGTAAAGAAAACAAAAAACTTTAACGAGCGAGGATTTCACGTCGCGGAGTTGAGAAATTAATCGTCCGACGTTATAGCGGCCATGAATGATATAGCGGCCATTGTCGCAGTTAGGGCACATCAAGGGAGAACTTTTGCGCGCGTTCGAGAAAAAAAAAAAAAAAAAAACAGTGAGAATGTCGTGTTACTGCGGATATATACTGTACTATATACAAGCGATAAACCTTTCCATCGTCGACCTACGCTGGATAATTTGACACTTGCTTGACACTTATATGATTTAACGCTCGGGATTTATATGCGTGACACTTTGCTGATATCGATAACGATATCGCTGTAACGAGACTGCGATAGGTAGATAATTCCATTCATTACAGTCCGCCAAGATACGAAGAGCGCAACAACTCACAAGCGAAGATTAATATGGGTCTTTCCCATGCCATCCGATATATATATAGGGCACCGCTTGTGTGCTTATGGACACGATGACTACATTCGTGGGTAATCCCTTCGTGGGTTCCCCTTCGTGAGAACGCGACTGTTGGAACGATTGCTGGTTCGATCGACCTATCACCCTATCATCACGTATGCCAAACTCGGGAAGTTGGGGGCAAAATGCAACTCTGGGGAAAAACGGACCAGTGGTCTCCATTACAAACGAGACTTTTTTATGATAAGCAGAAAATGGCTAAAAATGGGTCCACTTTACCCTCTCTCGCTTTCAACGTTTTTTCCATACCTCGGCACGCATTTCCAATAATAAATATTCATTTTATTCACACATGTTCATATATGGATTTCCTGAAACACGAACTGTAACATGAAAATCAAATGTTACATTCACGTGTTCACGAGTGATTTTTTCTTTTTTTCTGACCAAAGCTCCGACTTCGAAAGCTCTCAACGTTGAAACTTTTTCCAAGAGTTTCCGACGAATCTGATACAGGGACTAACTGAAAATAAAATAAAGTGGGACTCGGCGAGCCACGTAGAAAATTCGACGGCGAGAGGAATCATTTGATTCTATCAGAAGTTGTATAAAACTCGATTCGCATCCGAGGGTGTAAATGATATAGCTGCGAAAAGAGATATAGACTAATATATACACTCGAAGGGCGTGAGAAAATCTAATTCGAACGCTCTCTCTCTCTCTCTCTCTTCCTCTCGCTTCGGGGAAACTCGTGGACATGGAGACTTTGGAACATCCTCGGAACTGCGAAAGCCACCAGAAGCTTATGGACACGGGTATAGAAAAGTTTTACGTATGTCGCGTCCCTTATTCGTTGGTGAGTATGTATGGTATATGGGGACGGGGGATATGGAGTGTAACATACACACGCCGCGATTTCCACTCGGTCTGATTGGTCGTAAAACATGGAGGTGCTCACGGTCATAATATACCCTTTATGCAGAAGTCTATCCTCCTACGTAGTTGCGCAGGGAAGAGTGGGATAAAGTGGGCCCTGCTAAGCGATTCAGGCAGTTTTCTCGATTGAGATAAATTATTATTATTATTATTTTTTTTTTGGAAACGAAATGAAAATTTAAAAAAAATTTGCAACTTTTATGAGGAAGCGACATGAAAATTTCAATTTTCAATTTTTTTTTTTTTTAACGTAAACGTCGTTTTTGATTTTTACATGAAACGTCGCGCTTCACTTTGTCGGATGCGTGGACCTACTTCGATTAATGAAAATATCGGGTGTTGGACATTTTTTTTATAATTTTTTTTTTTTATTTAAATTTTTATATTAAATTTTTTTTTAATTATTAAGTCAATTATTATTTAATCCCAAACTTCACCGTTTTGTGGCCACGTATAATGTATTTTTCCGTGCTGATTACGAATCTCAAACTTATTTACTTACTCCTGGTGTGATATTCGATGCAGCGACTCTCGTCAGTCGTAAGATAAAAATTTTACGAAAAAATCAAAAATTTCATAATCCCATAAAATTTAAACGGTATGATCTATTTTCGGCAAATTTAATACGAAACATTGTACAGTGTTAGTCCATTCCCGTGACAAATTTAAGCTCGATACCTCCATGTTTACTCGAATTATACCGTTTTTAGGAATTAAAAAAAAAAACAAAATTCCATAAAATCTGACTGCTTTGATAGATTTCGGTCAAATTCAATACCAAAGATCTTTGATCATAGTATTATACGTCCGGACGCCAGCTAAAAATTACATTTCTCGACGTTTTGGACTATTTTAAGTACTCTGACACTAAAATGTTCAAGTTTTCTTTTTGTCACACGTACATGAATCGTGGCACTTTACATGGCAGTCTTCCGAGCCGAAAGTGGCCTATTGCATGCCAGTTGTGAACCTGTGGTGAAATGACAGAGTCGCGCATGCGCAGTTCGCATTTCGTTCACTTTCGTCCCTAGTAAGTTACCTTTCGACGCGTTCGTCCCTCGTGACATAACCTCACGTTTCAGTATTCGTCTCGCGCGACTGCCATTCCAAGTGCCGCAGATTCATGCACTTGTAACAAAAAATATGATGTGTAACGATCCACTAAACACAGTAATCTAACAGCAATGTAACAGCAATGTATCCGAAAATAACAGGTAATATTACGTGAATGTTGCATGTAAATTACATGTAAGTTGCCATTTCCGACTCAGCAATATAACACTGTTATATTGCCGTGTTATATCGCTGTTATATAACAATGTAAGATACAATTTTTATTTAAAAAACATATTATGGCTAATCCCATCCTTGGATCAGCATCTTTATTAGTGACAAACTATATTATTCTATCGATAGGAACAAATACATCTCAGAAAAAACGTTATTAATTTATGTGCTATCGGCAGGACACGAACCTGGGACCCTCGGACTTGTAGAACGTGACCTTACCTATTAGACTATGTTGGACTTGAGAACATAATTTTGGCAAATTATTATATACACGGTTTAGACGGATTACCTATACGCATCATGACTGATGTATAAACTTCAATTTCTACCATTAAATATTAGCCGGTAAGCCCTTTGACGGTAATAAGGAAACCAGTAATTATTTGCTTGTTATAATATCGTTATATGTATGTTAAGTACCTGTTATGAGGCCTGGTTTCGTAACCGTAACGCTACCACACTTTGTAACATTAACATTGCCCGTAGATTAGTAATGGTCATAAACATTGTTATAAACATGCTATATAATCGTTACAGAGTCCAGTTACATTATTGTAATGTTAATACGTTATACACTATTAACATCACCTGAGTATCACGAAAGTTACACTCACATTGTTACAAGTATGTTATGTAACGGTTACACAATTTTTATACATAACTATAACGTTACACTGATATATAACAGTTACATTAATTGCATATAACAATTGTAACACTACATATTACTCCCATGTTATATACCCTCTATATATCGGAAGAATAACATTGCTACATTACATGTAAGTTCTATGTTATGTTGCCATAATAAAAGGTGTTCACTGGGAAGGGTCGAATTGGCAATTGCGACTCGTCAGCTTTCGTAATCGCCATCGTCTTGCGCAATCGCCGGCTTTCAACCCTTGTTGCAAAATATACTATTTTCACGAAAACAAAGCTTCCTGTATGATGAAGCAAAATGGGACAAACATACTCCACTGCAATACTAGCGAAAATAAATTACTTGGAATTCTGAAAAGTTCACGACTTACAGGGTGTGTTTTAATTATTTTTGTTATCTCATAGGGGAAGCTTTGTTATCGCGAAAAAAAAAAAAATTATTTCGAGCTTTTCATGAGAACGTGTTCGGAATGTTCCAAACAGCCAAAAATCACATTTTTGTGTCACTTATGTTTGTGTGTCAAAAAAGGACGTTACCGGTCGCAAATTGTTAGCGTACGTGCGAAAACTTTGCACCCAAATCGAGTTATCATATAAAAGTTGTATAAAAGTTTCTATTAAATTTCGTCACAGTCAGCAAATGCATTCAACAGTTACGAGTATTTGCTTTTTTAATTTTTTTTTTTTCAAACCTCTTGTGTTTGCTGTCTTTTGCACAATCTTCTAGCTATCTAGCTGAAACATCACACATAAGCCGCAGTATGACCGACGTTGGTTCGTATAATTTTGGGTAAAATCGGTAAATTATTCAAAAGTTATCAGTATGTAGCTTTTTGGTCTTCCTAAAAATCGTTTGTCTCGAAACTTTGTACACAATTCAAGTTATTTGTGGATGCTTGGCATGAATATTGGTAAAAAATAAATAGGGCAAAGGCCCAATTGTTGACATCAAATTTTTCTTGTAATCGACAAAACATTGGAGTGGTTGAATATTGAGAAATCTAAATGCGATTGTGTCTCTTACTGACAAACCTTCTTCTGTGAGGAAACCAAATAATGTCGAGTAATCTCTGTATGTTATCTTTCATAGAAGGTTTGTACACAAAACACATTATATATAGTAAAATAATTAACAGCGTTTCTTGTCCACAAACGTCCATATTTCGTTTATAGTTAATTTTCCAAAAAAAAAAAAAGTAGTGCACAGTGAATTTGTAAAATTCTTTGTGCAAAATTGAAACGAGAATAATTGGGTACATTTATGGACAAAGAAGTTTTAGAAGTACAAATCTTTTTTTACTGTGTATGGAAAACTATGTGAAAATCACGATTTTCACCGTTTTTAGATAAAATATTGATGTCTTAATAATCCCATAAAGCTATATAGCTGTGTACAAGCACAGCCTATTAATGTTATAGTATGTCCTTATGCGACCAATCGATATGAAATCTTCAAATATGAAATAATGATACGGGACAAAATAGACCGTTGTACACTGTAAACAAAATTCATATGAAATTTAATGTAACGGACTGAAAGTTTTTATGCAAAAACTGGTATAGTAAATTATATGTACATATGTGAAGAAAAATTAATGTTCAGTGTATTAAAAACATTGGAAATACTTTATTATCAATAATTTAGTTCAATTTCACTATAAACGTACTTTCATTTTTAAAACTTACTTTAATTTTAGTGGAAAAGTATATGAATTTTCCATTACAATTGTACATTAAATTTACAATTGTTTTTTTACAGTGTAACCAAGCGGTATTTAGGAAAGTAGACACATCAAGGCTCGCAACGTACTTTTCAAAATTTCATACATACGCACGTTTCACAATCAAGCCGCAAAACGTACTTTTCAAAATATCATTATATTCCGGAACGAATCCATTTTACCCAATGTGTTCACTTTTTACCCACTCTCGCTTACAAAACTACAGAGATGCATTATTGTGGTCAATGCATCTCTATATGTTGTTTTTTTTTATTTTTACTACCGCTTCATCTGCACGCGACACGACTAAGAAATTGAAGTGGTACTTTGTCGTCGGCTAATTTCTACGCATTGTTCTTCACTCCCTCGACAAACCCCATCGGATGAAAATATGATTATATAGAGCACATCAAGAGAGGGTAAGAAATGAAAATGCAAGTTGTTTATCTTTTTTTTTTCTTTTACAGAGATAATGTACCAAGTTTAGTAACTTCGCATAAAACAAAGACTTTTATACAAGCGTGGGAATTGTATTTTTCTGCAGCTAAAATAACAAGTCTTTTCCATCGACACTCGACAATTTATTTTCTTCGGTAATTTACTTTCTTCGATTCATTAGCCATTCTGCGATACACATATACTTCTTTTAATGCCCAACGGCTTCACGATTCGCCCTCGAGCTACGAGGGGATGGAGGTCTCTTCGTAGAAACTCGAGAAACGAAGGGATTTTCTATCTCTTCGTAGAAGCTCCATGTCAGGTACGCACCTGCTAACGAGATAAATGGACGGATAGCTACCAGCTTGTTACTTTTTTTTTTTTTTTTCTTTCTTATTCTGAGTACCGGCATTTTACGAGGAGGCAAATGCTCGATGCACGTGCAGCGGTTGAGATTCATCATTGGTATTCGGTGAGCACTTCCGGTTACGAGTGGTTAGTGGAAAATGTCTCCGTCGTTGGACACGCACTCGTATACCGAAGGATTGCGAAGACTTCAGGGATCTACCCGAATTAGACGGGCAAAGAAAGGCTATTTTCACGATTTTTTTTCGACCAGTATAAATTATAAATACGGATATAAAAAGTGTTAGGCCTGAAAAATACACTCTTAAAAATACACAAAAAAAAAATAAAAATAAATAAATTTATATTCATTTTACTCTGTTATCGTACAAAAAAATGGGGGAGAAGACAGGTAAAAAAAAAGATGGGCGTGCGCTGTTGTATTTTTTAGGCCTAACACTTTTTACATCCATATTTATAATTTATACCGGTCAAAAAAATTCGTGAGAATAGCCTTTTTTTTGCCCGACTAATTAGGGTGGATCCCTTAATAGTATTGCGTAAAATATGATAATTTGGCC
Organism: Amblyjoppa proteus; assembly: GCA_963922035.1. NCBI lineage: Eukaryota > Metazoa > Arthropoda > Insecta > Hymenoptera > Ichneumonidae > Amblyjoppa > Amblyjoppa proteus. The sequence continues at coordinate 25,085,398 of OY998232.1, forward strand.
TACACTGATTGGCACGTAAATCAATGATATTTGTACCGGGCCAGACCCACAGCTTTTAACTCGAAATATTTGTGGATGCTTGACATGAATTTTGGTAAAGAATTAATAGGGCAAGGGTCCAATTGTTGATATCAAATTTTTCTTGTAATCGGCGAAACAGTGGAGTGGTTGAAAATTGAAAAATCTAAACGCGATTATGTCTCTTACCGGTAAATCTTCTTCTGTGAGGAAACCAAATAATGTCAAGCAATCTCTGTATGTTGTCTTTCATCGGAGGTTTGTAAACAAAAATACATTATATATAGTAAAATAGGTACCAGTGTTTCTTCTCCACAAACGTTCAGAATTCTTTTATAGTTACTTTTACAAAAAAAAAGAAAACGTGCACAAAGAATTTTACAAATTCTTAATACAGAATTCGAAGTACGGACAGGTTACTGCCGGGTTTCATTCTGCCGATCTTGCGAGAAATAAGCTTGAATGCTGTCGTTTCATCTTCACCTTTTTCCATCTGTAGCAAGACCCAAGCTATATCGACCGCTAATAGGCAAAAAAAACGCGAATAAAACACACTACGATTATAAATTTATAATCGTAGCGTTTTTTATTCGCGTTTTTTTTGTTATTTATTAATTGTGTGACGGCGCCAGGTTTGCATATATGTAGACGACGAGACTGATAGAAAAATATGGGTGACATTAGCACAGCGGTTAACGCTCTCTCGTAGGAACCGAAACGCCCGGGTTCGAATCCCGGCAGTCACCATATTTTTCTATCATTTATTCTTGGGCAAACCGTCAGACCATCGACCGTCACCAATCCTCTGAAGTATCGGATCGGTCGTTACAATTGTTATTTATTAATAAATAACATATTTATTAATAATTCCGGGCTTCTCATGGGGCATTGGAAACTCGGCACTCCCACACGGAAATTTATATATTTAATTTATATGTGAAATATATATGAATATATTTAGAATGTATTCACATATATTTGATATACATCTCTATTTTTGCATATATATGCGTTGATACATTTTGTATATACATTAAATATATGCAAAATACATAAGCATTTATATATAACGAAAACACATACAAGCTACACATGATATATATTCAGCATACATGTTAAATTTATTTATCGTATACGTTAGACATATGTTAACATTTATACGAAATATATATTGGTTGTGTGTTAAAATATATTTGAAGTATGCAATGAATACATGTTAACATATATTTAGAATATATATTAAATATATGGTCACTATATACAGAATTGAAATCCATATCGATTGAAACTGAATCGTCGATTCTATAATTTTATTTATTTATTTTTTCAAATTATATGCAAAGTAAATAATTGCAAAATTGCAGTCTACAAATCGGAAGGTCCCAGGTTCGAGTCCCCACGGCTGTCAAAGATTTTCAATGTTTTTTTCAGCGTATAATTTCTTCACACGAATAGAATAATCATCTGAAATACGAATGTGAATTAACTAGACCAAAAAGGTGATTATTAGTCAGGAAAAAAAAAGTTGAAAATAATTTTTAACATTTTACAAATGACATTTTGCATATATTTGAGATATATTTTTAATGTATTTCAAGTATATTTGCAATACATTTTACATATATATTACGTATATCCAATATATATTTTAAATACAGGCATATATATGAAAAGCGGCAAAATCTATCCAAAAAAATATATTGTACATATATCATACACACATTTGAGATACATCCGCTCATATATTCAGAATACATCCCGAATATATTATTACATACATTTCCACATATATGTGGAATATATATAAATTTCCGTGTGGGCTATCTCGGCAGCAGCGTGAAGTATGCAGCATCATTTGCGATTGTACGTAGCAGTGGAAAGTCAAGTACGTAGAAGTGATTTTTCGATATGTCACCGCGAACTTTTAACCGGATTTCTCCAATTATGGTGTATTACCTTGAGTTCATAACTCCGATCACAAATGCATTGTCACAAGCATAGATCAGGCTATAAAGTTTTAGTGTACCAACATCCGTTAAGTAATTTTTTGCCATTCCGACGTTTATAGGCACTTGCAAAATGTCGCAGGGCAGGTGGATTGCAGTGAAACGTATACACTGAGAAAGAAAAAAAAACGAAATGGTTCGATTAAGTTTGTGTGGAGTCTGGGCCTGCGGGGTGAGGCGGCGGGGCGACTAGGGGCGCGCGGTGTGCGGTGCGGTCGGTGTGCGAAAGAGACAGCTGCTTGTCAGTTCCCAAGCGAAGACGACCAAGAGTTTTACATTTATTAATAATTAAATAACGGTGCTGTCAATCTTCTTCGAAAGATATATACATAGGTTTTTCTGTGTACATGGTAGCATTTTCTTAGCTGTTAGAACGTAAATACGGCGAATCGTTAAGAATTATCTATAAGAATAATGCAATAAGCTGCAAAATTTACGATTTTTTTTTTCATTAACGATGAAGGACCTTAAGTTGACTACTTATAAGGGCGTGAAGTTGGCTGCTTATAAGGACCTTAAGTTGACTACTTATAAGGGCGTGAAGTTGGCTGCTTATAAGGACCTGAAGTTGGCTGCTTATAAGGGCGTAGAGTTGGCTGCTTATAAGGACCTGAAGTTGGCTGCTTGTAAGGGCGTAGAGTTGGCTGTTTATAAGGACCTGAAGTCGACTGTTTATAGGGGCGTGAAGTTGGCTGTTTATAAGGACCTGAAGTTGGCTGTTTATAGGGGCGTGAAGTTGGCTGCTTGTAGGGGCGTGAAGTTGGCTGCTTATGGGGCATGGGGTTGGCTGCTAATAGGGATCTGAAGTTGGCTGCTTATAGGGGCGTGAAGTTGGCTACATCCAAACCAACAAATAAATCCACAGTTTTCTAAAATATATATAAGATTAATCAACGGTGCTGTCAATCTTCTTCGGAAAATATACATATACATAGGTTTTTTTATGCACATGGTAGCATTTTCTTAGCTGTTAGAACGTAAATACGGCGAATTGTTAAGAATTATCTATAAGAATAATGCAATAAGCTGCAAAATTTACGATTTTTTTCTCGTTAACGATGCTGTACATCGTTCCGAAATTTAACCAGACTATTCGTAAGAGGATAATATACATTAGCAACAATTTTCATGGCACTGGTAGCATCTTGACTTTACCCCACAATAACCTTAAGCAAATGCGCGATGATATACGTTCAAAGGTGCATTTTGTTGGCACAACAAAAAATTTTTGTTCCAATCGACAAATTTTGAATAAATTGAAGCAAATAATCGTTTAACAAAACAAGCCTTTATTTATACTGGACAAATAAGAGCTTTGAACGTATGTCACCGCTACTTTTGATTAATCGAACCAATTTTTTTTCTTAGTGTAACTCCCGTCTTTTGGCCTTGGCGGGCAGTCGGAAGTAAAAAGGGTATCCGCCATATTAAAGCATACGGGTTACATCTTTTTATTTCTTAACAGTCAATATACATCCATCGGACGATATGCAGGAGCTGAATTTTTCAGATTTACTCAATGCTAGCAATGATTCCCGTAGAGTTAGGGATGTAACTCCGTGCCGGTATCGGCCAGTACTGGCAAAATCTCGGTATACTGGCGGCATCGACCAGTACTACTCCAGGGTCACGTTCCGAATGGAGTTACGGAAAATTTTACCTTATTCGTCCGATCGCCTGAAACATTTGACACTAAAATATTTCTCCACGGTATTGACAAAAATCTTTTCCTAACACATGCAAATCAAATCTCGCTGTCCGTTGCTGTGACAGTGCGCGCAGAAAGGCACTTTGTCGCATCGCGTGCGGGAAAAATACTACGCATGCGTACAAATGCCATACGGTATTTTTTCCAGCTCTAGAGCGGAAAAGTGCCTTTCTAACGCACAGTTCCTAAAAACGAAAAGCTCGATTTTCGTGCATTTGTTAGGAAAAATTATGTGGATGGCATGGACGTAGAAAAGGGAGTTCTGACTCGTGTGAATGCCGCATTTTCACAATCGTCAAGAACTCCCTTTTTACGCCATTGCTATTGCTACGCTATACATTGCAAAAACACTGATTCGCTGCCATAAGAATGTCCCGTCCAGGCCGTAACAAACCGTAAATATGATAAGGCACTTCAGTTATATGAAATCACCTTCATCCCATTCTATTTATTTCGTGATATGAATATTTCCCAATTGATCAATAAATATGCCCATGTTGTTTTAGAGCATCAATGTCACGACTTATGAGGTCGTTGGACATTGACACATAAATATCAATACATTTAAGATAATAGTAAAGATTTTCATTAAAATCGATAAAATGTAGTCATAAAAATATACAATTATAAGATACATTTTTTATTGTAAAGCATATAGGTCATGTCTCATATCTGCTCGCCATTTCCCATATAAGGTTACAAGTGGGGAATATTGTTTGGTCCATATAATATTGACTTATTATCAGATAAGAAATCGGGGTGGGCGATAATTATTACCTTCACTGCAAGAAAGACACCATTGGATTTAGTGTCACATGATACCGAACGGATAGGGCAGCATGTAAAGTGTGCGAGCGATAGTGATAGAACTTTCCGAAGAATTGATTTTTTATTAACTATATGAATAAGGTTTTTGGTCAATGATGACGAACTCGTAAGATTTTTGGATAGGCGCGTAGACACGCATTAGGATGCATTATGAAAAATATATCGAAGATAGAAGATTAACGAATCGAAAAAAAAATGTCGCAAGCTCGTCGTATCTGACACTACTTAAATACGTTTCCAACGATTACTTTAGTTGGGCCAACCAATTAATCGGTCGAACCAATAAATTAATTGATTAATTAATATTATAACTGAATATTATAACGTCGTATGAATAGACAATGCATGTATGTCGATGGTAATGCAAGTGTGTCATTCTTTCGTGTTGATGAATATTGTACACGACGTTACCCAGTGAACACGTTTCATTACGGCAATATAACATGGAAGTAATATGTAATGTTTCAATTGTTATATGCAGTTAATGTAACTGTTACATATCGATGTAACGTTACAGTTATGTATAAAAATTGTGTAACCGTTACATAACATACCTGTAATAATGTGAGTGTAACTTTCGTGATAATCGGGTAATGTTAACGGCATATAACGTCATTGCATTACAATAATGTATCGGGACACCGTAAAGTTTACGCAACATGTTTATAACAATGTTTATGACCATTACTAATCTGCGGGCAATGTTAATGTTACAAAGTGTGGTACCGTTGTGGTTACAAAACCAGGCTTCGTAACAGGTACATAACATGCTTATAACGTTGTTATAACAAGCAAATAATAACTGGCTTCCTTATTAGCGTTAAAGGGCTTACCGACCAATGTTTCATGCTAAAAATTAAAGTTTACACATCAGTCATGATCCGCAGATAATCTGTTTGAACCGTGTATACAATTTTCCAAAATTATGTTCTCAAGTCCAACATAGCCGAATAGGTATGGTCACCGTCTACAAGTCCGAGGCTCCTGCCGATGGTACAAAAATGAACAACATTTTTTCTGAGATGTATTTGTTCCTATCGACAGAATAATTTCGTTTGTCACTAATAAAGATTCTGATCCCAGGATAGAATCAGCCATAATATGTTTTAAAAATAAAAATTGAATGCTACATTGTTATATAACAACGACATAACACGGTACACCCAGAAAAATAATTTATTTGACGGCCACCGTTTATTTAGATGAAGTAAAATATTTATTTTGATTTAAATAAATATTTATTTAAATTAAGTAAAAAGTTACTTAAATGAAATAAATATTTATTTAAATCAAATAAATATTTTACTTCATCTAAATAAACGGTAGTCGTCAAATAAATTATTTTTCTGGGTGTAATATATCAGTGTTATATTGCTGAATGGCAACTTACATGTAATTTACATGTAACATTCTCGTATTATTACCTGTTATTTTCACTTACGTTGCTGTTATATTGCTGCCAGATTACTGTGTTTACTGGGCATTTATGTCACTTGGGTGGCAGTGGCGGATTTAAGACTGATGGCGCCCTAGGCAAGCCAATTTTTGCGCCCCAAAATTTTTTTTCAATAGGGTAAAAGTAGGGAATATGGACCGGTCCATATTTCATTGATTTACGTGTTAATCGGAGTGGTCCATATTCACCACGTTTACTCTAGGTTGTTTTCACTTTCTTCTTTGGCCATTATTCGTTTCCTGGATTGATATCCACTTAGTTTCTTCTTTAAATCACACATGATTCATTGTTTTGCACTAACTTCATGCAATCCGAGAAAAAATTCTTCATATTCAGTAGTCAATTGCCAACAATATTTCACTCGATAATCTTATGTGCGCGCTGGAACTTGCACGGTTCGTTCGCCTTGCGTACGTCACGGCGTTTTGTATTTCTCAATACAATGTATAAACGAAAACAAAATATCCTTCCAAAAAGGCGGGTGAGAGGCACGCTTCTGCGTATACGGACTATCGTGAGTGTTGAATGGATAACTCGACTAAGATATTTCGAGTTTTAAAACTATATCATCTATCGACCTTTTTTTAGCCTCTTAACCGATAACAAAGTATAAATCAATATCTATATTACACACGAATTATACGCGAATTATATTGCATAAAGATATTTATACAATATTCAGCATTTTCGGCAATTTTTTTCCCCTCATCGCGGCGGCGCCCCTAGGCAATTGCCTGCTTTGCCTGTGCCTAAATCCAGCACTGTTGGGTGGGTTTCCAGAAATATGGCGAACGATTGAAGCACGATCAAGTACTCGGTTCTAACATCGTGATGTCACGCACAAATGTATACTGCGCATGCAATAGGAGCGACAATTGATACCATAATTAATTTGCGAACTGCTCACCGAGATAAAACATTATCATATCCCCGTAATATAATTCCAGGCAATGCCAATTTGCGTGTCGTTGCGTGGGTTTTATCCCAGTAGGTACAGAACAACGGTACGGAGAATCTTTGCTTCAGTAGCATATGCTGATTTCTCGGTGCATTGGCAAAGTGAAAATCGGCACAAGGAAAATCGTGGAAGAGCGACCGAGAGAAGAATTAGCCGAAAAATATGGCGAAAGGTCAGAGGCAAAGAGAGATAAGCGCACCGTCGAAGCCGAGAGGAAAATTATTAAATTTGTGTATGTCTATGTGGCCAATTGCTCGCAGGGAAGGTACCTCGTGGGGGTTATACATGCGGTGGTTAATTAAATCCCTGGAACGAGACTCGTGGGCTCGATGGAACAGGTTAAAATTTATCCTGCTTCGAGAAATTATCTTCCTACCTAAAAATATTAATGTTAGGATAATAACGCATTTCGCCTATTGAATGGAAGCACTTTATTAAATCATGATTTGAAAAATAATATATGTAAGATCGATGAACGGCAATAAAAATTCTCAATAATATGTTTTTCGCTATTCCATAAAATAATCTATTTTTCTATGTTCAATAAATGTTAATGTAAATCAATAAATATTTTTGAATTTTGTCAATAGTCATTACGCGTTAAAGTCGATCATATTAACAGTACGCGTGGGGGTTTGATGGAACAGGTTGAATAAAAATTGTTGCGCGAGGTCGAAGGTGGGAGCTTGTTCATTAGAAACTTTAGCCGCGTCATAAAAATATGAATAATTCTTTCTTCAGGAAATTACCAATGTCCAGCGGGACATTAGACCAAAATCGATATCGGAATCGCGCTCAGGGCGAAAAAATACATCAAATTATTTAGTTCAGACCGCTTTCTAGGATCCTTAAATCTGACGCAAAAGTTGCAAGGTCTGTTGGCTCTTGCGAGGGTCCCCTTGGCAAAGTTTTCCATTGGGCGGTTAATGGTAATGAATGGCATCGAAGGGTAATCAATGGGATCCCAATGGAAATTGATGTGACAAATTGAAACGGTACTGTCTACCATTCATTCTTAATGGGACTCCACTGGCAAACCAGTGGGAGATTGTAAATAGTACGTTTTCCCATTCGTTACCAATAGGAGACCAATGGCAATTTCCTGGGAAAATTCAACTGGTACTTTTTTTCCATTCGTTATTAATGGGAATCCAATTTCAAATGACTGAGAAAATTGAGTGAAACTTTCTCCTGTTCGTTATTAATAAGAGTTCACTGACAAATCAATGGGATGTGACAAATGGTACTTTTTCCCTTCGTTATTAATGGTAGTTCATTGGAGCATAACTAGAACAGCTGAAATGGTATTTCTTACCATCGGAAACAAATGGGAACTGAATCGAATGGTAAAAAGCTAGGGAATCTTTAATGGCGCGTCTAACTATTTATAATTGACGAGGAATAAGAATCGAGTCGACAAACACCAGGGAATCACGTGTGTGAGTAGCAATTTTCACTTAAATGATATAAGCGATAATGAATTGCAGATAAATGAGTCCCCAATAGTAGCTGTGAACTTAAGGACCGAAATTATTTATGAACATTAGGAGACATTTTTCGGGAGCATTACAGCTTTTTTATTTGTTACATATTTAGACACTGTAGAAAAATGGACAATTATATATAGCATATTTTTCCGCGGCTGGGAATACTAGAGGAATAAAAATACCATACAACGAATGGGAAATCGAATGGCATATCGAATGGTATATTCAATGGTAGTACAAATGGGAATGATACCATTGGCAAAACCCCATTGAATTACCTTTAACGAATAGTTAATGGTCATCAATGGCATTTTTTAATGGTAACTAATGGGGGATTTAGCCAATGGATGAATCAAAATGTTCGAACACAGTTTTTCAATTTACATACCTAAATAAAAAGATTTTATGATGAAATAATATTCGAGAAAATTTCTTCCGCGTAGAGGAAGCTTTGTCTTCGAAATTAAAAAAAAATTCAAAATTTTTGACGCAGAGTATTCAAAATATTTCAAAAAGTCGAAAGATCGTATTTAGAAAAAAAAAGTCTGGACGAATGTGGGTGCGGGTGTGTGTGTGTGTATATGTGTGCAAGAATCAGTCCCGAAAAATTCGAACCGCTATAACTCGAGAAAGCCTTAAGCGATTAAACTGGTCTTTCACACATAGCATTCGTGGTCAATATACAATGTTTCTTCAAAATTTCATTGAAAGTTTTGCAAATTATTTTTCGTTCGCGATTTTCTATTTTTTTTTGTTTAATGCCTGTCCGTACACTACGCTTGCAATTATTTAGCTATATGAAGGAAAACGTGTACATAGATATAATATTATCGAAAAATTAGTATTCCACTTTCGAAGTTTTTTTTATTGAATATTCATCTATGAGAGAAAGAAGTGATATAAAAATACACACGGTGATGCATATGATGGAATTTTTAAAAAATGTATAAAGCCTTTTGCATTTTTTTTGTTTGCAAAAAAGGTTCCAAAAATTGTTCCGGAGCACATGGTTCCCTGTATTTTTCCGCGCCGATCACAAAACCAAGATCAATTTCAGCTAAAAGTCAAGCGTATAACGGATTTAAATTGTTTTTTTAACTTCTCTGAGGGACCAACGCAAAGTAATGCGAACTTTTTCATTGCGGTAAATAATACTCGATGAAACAGTACATATGGGGCATTCCATACCGATTCGACCTACGCCGAATCCTCGACCTCTTCAATTCAGTTGACAATTTTTTATAATATTGTTCTATCTCTTAAAATCACTCAAAATTGTTTTTTTTTTTAATTTGCATTAATTACAATTTTTCAGAGTGAACATATTTTTAGCCGGAATTAAAAATTCTGAAAAAATTCCCAAAAATCCTGTATCAGATATGAAAATTTTTAAGCCTAAACCCAGAATGGTAAAACGTTTGCTTCTAGATGTTTTTTTGAGCTTTGCTTTCTTTTTTAAGTGAGCATATTGTTAGCCCGAATGAAAAAATCTGAAAAAATTCTCAAAATCCATGTATCAGATATGAAAATTTTCAAGCCTAGAGCGAAAGTAGCATCGCATTAGCTTCTATTTTTTGTTTCTTTTTGTGAAATGATTTAAAATGATTAAAAATTATATAAAAAAATAAAATAAATAGAAGCTAATGCGATGCCACTTTCGCTCTAGGCTTGAAAATGTTCATATCTGATACAGGATTTTGGAGAATTTTTTCAGATTTTTTAAATTTGGACTAACAATATGTTCACTTAAAAAAAGAAAGAAAAAGCTCAAAAACATCTAGAAGCAAATGTTTGGACATTCTGTATTTAGGCTTAAAAATTTTCATATCAAATACAGGATTTTTCAGAATTTTTTTCAAAATTTTTAATTCCGGCTAAAAATATGTTCACTTTGAAAAATTGTAATTAATGCAAATTTAAAAAAATAAAAAAATAAAAAAAAATTTGAGTGATTTTTCGAATTAGAACAATATTATAAAAAATTGCCAATCGAATTGAAGAGATCGAGGGTCCGACGTAGGTCGAATCGGTATGGAATGCCCCATATAAAAAAAAAAAGTGAAAATAAAAATTTTTATATCGTTTCGTTATCATTATCTTTTTTTCCATAAAGTTTTCTGTATGTGAAAGCAAAAAAGTCATGTGCTTTCTCATAAAAGATGCCAATAAACGAAATGATGAAGAAGCGCTGCGAAAATTTAAATTCTCAGCTTTTTCGATTAAAAGTGATGCTAAAAAAAAGTTTTTCCCCCAACCTGGCAAACATGGAAATTAAAACAAAAATACATCTATGCTTGATCGGTGACAATAAAAATGTTATATATATTTTTAATACGTTAATTTTTTTTATACGATAATTCATTCTTCAATCTTCCATAAAATAACAAAATAATGTTATATTCTGCGAGAAGTCATCGGGTGGTAAAATCGTTTATATCAGCATGCGCTATAAATTATTGTTTGCTAATTGTAACAAAAATTTCTTCGCAATTTAATACGATGGCTTTCGAATAAATTACGAGTTCAAATAACGGTGATAAAATCACATATGACCAGGTCGATGATTGTTTGCAAAAGGCACGCTCTACTTGAAGCACGATAAATGAAACAGAGAGATGCACGATACGTTTATTAAATCTATTGACAAGCCATCGAAGGTGCAAAATGGAAATTCAAAAGGGATGGGGCCGAGCGCTGAGGTGAGCGCTTTGTGGAATCGAGACGACACATCGCAAAGAGCTCCCAGGTGGGGTTTGCCGATGCTGGTAAAACGGCTTCCGGTCCACCACTGAATTCCAACGGTTGGCTTGTAACCTCGAGGCAATAATGACTACTGAATTTAATCAACACTGAACCGACCCTGAAATCAATACCAACGTTTCACACTCGTGCCGATGCTGGCCAGGCATAATCTCGTTCCACTGTTCGTGGCGGCCTTAGACACACTTACGGAATCTTCGCCAAAACGTTCTGCAAGTTTCATAATCATTTTTCGTATAATTAGTAATTGATAAAGGTGATTTGGAAGGGTTTACCCCATCGCGGAGTCATATCATTTCGCCGAAACTACAATCGGACGAATCGTCGTATAGCCGAAAGTCACGGGTTCGAACGCACTTCGTCCGAATAGTCAAACTTCCGAATCTTGGTATTTCCAAATCGTCAAATTTCTGAAACTGTATTATTCCGAATCTTCATTTTCGCGAACATTACTCTTCGGAAATAGTAATTGGCCGAACGTTATTTCTCCGAATTGTCATTTAACCGATTGCCATTTGTCCGAATACTAATTTCACCGAAACTTCATTTCTCCGAATCTTTAAATTTCGAAACGTGAAGGCGCCGAATGATCGTTCTTCAGAATAGTGTTTATCTTAAGTCATCGATCCGAAAATTGATTAATTAATTAATATAATAGCAGATGATCAGAATATAATAGCAGATGATCAGATTATTCATTCACATTATAGTTTCGTGATGCGGTTCGATCCATGAACTCATCGATTCATGAACCCATGGGTCCATGGTCCGTGGTCCGTCGTCCATGGTCCATGGTCCAGACTTAAGGGGAGGCTAAATACCGACAGTTTCACCTAAAAACTTTGATCCCATTTTTCTCCGAGATGACTAATTGAAATTGAATACAAATTTGATAGTCGCTGCAGAATATCTGAACGGAGTGCGCCCGCTTTAAAAAAAAATAAGATCGGAAAAAAATTACAGAGTAGTTACCACGCGAAATCTATAATAATAAAGTTGTAAATAATGATATTTCTGCTTCACAGCCGTCAAAAAGACGAGCGGGGCGCACTAGCCAGTAAATGAGTACACATTTTGATACATGTTTGATAGCATTTCATGAAATGACGTCTGAGAAAAATGGGACGAAAAAATATGCGATAAATGTCGGTATGCTGTTAGAAAATTGCTTGTCAAAGTATTCCGAACGTTAGTTCGCCCTGTTAGTATTCGGTGAGGGACAAATCAATGGCAGCGCCCTCCATCGGAATCTTGGGAACTAACGTTCGAAATACTTTGACAAGCAATTTTCTAACGGTGTACCGACATTTATCGCATATTTTTTCGTCCCATTTTTCTCAGACGTCATTTCATAAAATGCTATCAAATATGTATCAAGATGTGTACTCATTTACTGGCTAGTGCGCCCCGCTCGTCTTTTTGACGGCTGTGAAGCGGAAATATCATTACTTACAACTTTATTATTATAGATTCCGCACGGTAACTACTCTACAATTTTTTTTTCCAATTTTATTTTTGAAAAAAGCGTGGCGCACTTCGTTCAGATATTCTGCAGCGACTATCAAATTTGTATTCAATTTTAATTAGTCATCTCGGAGAAAAATGGGATCAAAGTTTTTAGGTGAAACTGTCGGTATTTAGTATCCCCTTAATACTCGAATATTTCGTGGTATATTAACTTAATACTTGATACCTAATATCCTTTCATATACTAGTTTCATACTTTGTACTCATTCGCGAAGTATAATTTTAGTATTATTCAGTCCAATAGGACATACTCCTAATACTTTCAATCTAATACTCTTTTAATACTTTTTTTTTTGCGCGGGTTGATTGGCGATTCGGACGAATAACGATTTCGGCGACTCGACATTTAGAACTTTAACGATTCGAGAAAATGACGTTTGGTGAAATTATTATTCGGAAAAATGACGTTCGGTTAAACGACAATTCGGAGGGATGACGTTCGACCAATTACTATTTCCGGAGAGTACCGTTCGCTGACATGAAGATTCGAAAATTCGAAAAAATAACGATTCGGCATTTCGACGATTCGGAAAAATAAAGTTTTGGGTGTTTGACTATTTGGATGAAGCACGTTCGGACGCATGACTTCTTTTGTAGTTTCGGCGAAATGATATGGCTCCCCTACCGCCTACGAATCCTGTGAATAGCCGGTGATAAAAACTGGTAAGGAATGCCGTTTTAGGGCCGTAGAACACTGCGGAAAACGAAAATTATACCTTTCCCTGCCTGCGTCGATTCCTTGGGAAAACACAATTTTCTTTTTCCTCAGCAGCCTCAAAACGGTATTCATTGCAGATGTTGTTATCGGCGGGGGATTTCATATAACGAATATATTTTTGAGCTACTGCTTTCAGTCCAGATGTATGAAAAAGAGGTTCAAAGTAATTTGGGCATAGCTATTACTAACTTTCTCGACCGATTTCGGCTTTCTCTATTAGCGGAAACCATGCGTATTTTGCGTCGCCAAAAGCGAAAGAATGAATGATAATACAATTTCGGCAATTCAAAAAAATCCGGCAGCTCATCAAATCTCATACACTGTTAAAAATTCATAAAATGCATATGAAGTTTTATGCATATGCAGTATATGACATTTTATTGACACGTATGTAAGAATATTGTGTTACCGGTATATTAAAATCAATATTATTTGCATAATGTTTGTAATAATAACATAATTTTAATATACAGGTATTGAATTTAAGATTAAATTATTAAAATTCAAATACAATGTATGTGAATCACAGCTGAGCGGTACTTAAGGTACATTGTACTTATTTGGTTCTTTAATTCCGGTACTTTAAGTACCACCATTTTTTAAAGTACTTAAAGTACAAGAAGTACTTGAAAGTATACTGCACCTAAAGTTCTTTTTCATTACTTCAAGTATTTTCAATTGCGTGAAACGTGAAAATCAGAGCTGGTCAAAGTATGTCAAGGTTATACGAGTTTAATTTAAGTAAGCGAAATATTTCTAGGTGGATTTCTTGATTATTTTGATCTGATCAGATATAGTATACCGCGCGACTAAGGCTGCAGGGTAGGATGGTTATTAAATTGAAAATTTTTCAATTTTTTCGGGGCCACCCCGTATTATCGTGAGGTATCAAATAAAAATGTGATGTGCCAAGGGTCCCCGAAATTAATGCATTATTAGAGGTCACTATCGGCTATTTAAAAAATGAAAAACTTCGGAACATTTAAATTTAAAGTCAAAGTGAAAAATTCGAGATCTCATTGGTGTCAACCCCCGTTTCCAAAGTATAACGTATAAGAAAAAAACTCTGCAAAATCCGTACGAAATCGAAGTCTTTTTAGAGGTCGCTACCGAGGGTTTAATACGTACGTTATATTTTGGAAGTACGGGGTACCTCCAAGGAAATATCGATTTTTATTCTTATTTTTACTTTAAATTTAGATGTTCCAAAGTTTTCAATTTTTCAAATAGCCGGTTGCGACCTCTTCAAATACATTAATTTTGGGGATACCTGGAAAAAGTACTTGAGAAATACTTCAAGTTCAAAAAGTACTGTTGATCCTTTGTACTTTGTAATTGAACTATCTTTTGGAACTTTGTTCAGCTTTACCGTAAGTAGACTTGTACTTGAAGCCCGTACATCAATTACCAATCGCGGATCATGGTGTTCAAGTACCACCCAGCTCGGCTACAAAGCATCACGTAATTCTACTATTTTTCTAATAAAGTCTATCGTCCCATTACCTTAATTTGTATGATTTTTCATAAACATATATTTTTTTTCTTACTTGATAAACAACTAAATACGATTTTTCCTTGGGTATTTCATAAGAACTTAAAGTACTTTATAGGTACTTAAAGTACATAGTACTTAAAGTCGAGAGTACTTGATAATGTATAAAGTACATAGGACTTTAAGTACAATGTACTTTAAGTACTTGGTACTTCAAGGACTTGGTATTAACATTTTTAACAGTGTACAGATTATAATTTTCATTATCTATATGAACAAAATACGGCGAAAAAACCTTTTGAAATTCACATTTCAAGATACCAAAAATGTCGTACCCATAATTTGGATTTGACTTAAGGTAGCAATGTCACTTCGGTCTCATTTCGCATAAATTCGAGAAAGATAAGAGAAAATTGCAAATATTTCTCGATGGTATGAAAAACTGAAAAAAATGCATGCATATTGAAGGTACTGAAAAGATTAATTTTACATAATAATAATTGTAAAGTGTTTTTAACAAATTAATTAAAAAATTAATTGTTTAACAAATTTCCCCGGCAACGAAACTTTTTTTTTTTTATGAAAATGATTCGTTCATTTTACTGAATATGCATATGCATTTTTTCAGATTTTTCAAATAGCTTCGATTTTTTTTTTTTAATTTTTATTTTATTTTTTTTTTATGGAAAATATGTGGAAAACACAAAAATCAAAACTAATTAAAAAATCTGAAAAAATTCATACGTATTCAGAAAAATGAACGAATCATTTTCATTAAAAAAAAAAGTTGCTTTACCGGGTAATTTGTTAAACAACTAATTTTGTTGATTAATTTGTCAATGACATTTTGTAATTATGATTATGCAAAATTAATCTACTCAGTACCTTTAATATGCATGAATTTTATCAGATTTTTTATACCATCGAGAGCTTCTTGCGTATGTCTCTTATTTTTCTCGAACTTGCGCGAAATGAGCGCGTAGCGTAATTAAGCGAACCGCAAGGTGTTGGGCTTGCACCAACAAGTTGCAGGGTAACAAGGATTGATTTTGCTAAAGCCGGTCGAAACGACAACAGGTCATTAGAACTGTTCGATAAATCGAACAGTTCTAATGACCTGTTGACGTTTCGACCGTGTCCAGGAAAAACCCACGTAATGCAGGGTGGCCGAGGTGTCCGAAATGATAAGGAAGTTTTGCAATTGGTCTCGTGGATTGGCGCTCGGATGTCATGCGTCGCGAGGATTTGGTGCGTCGGCGGTGGTGGCGGTGGTGGCGGTGGAGGTGGCGACGACGACGACGTCGAGAGCAGAGCGCGGGGTTGATCTTCCTCTCGCGCGCTCTATATAGGAGCCGGCTAGCGACGCCCTCGTCGTCATTCCCGCGCTGAAGACTCCGCGAGACCGGTGGTGTAGATGCGACCGGCCGAAAGCCCTCTACGCGGTAACTCAAAATATTTCTCTCCAATTTCATTTTGTTGTAAAACAAAAGTAACAAATCAATCTCGAATAATCTCGTGCGTTTGGGATCGTACGCAATTTTCTTTTTTTTTTGTTTTTAATCATCGCGCCTCGAAGAGTTCGCAGAGTGTCGACTAAGAAACATAAGAGCGAAAAAAACGGAAGATCAATCTTTCAAAAATTGTAGTCGAGGAAATTTCGGCCCGAGAATCCTTGAGAGAAATTGCATCGTTGAATAAATTGCACACGTAGAGCTGTGTCCGCAACTTTGACCAATTTCGACTCGACACTTCACGCACAGGTGAGTTTTTATTTCTTCTTAATGCAATTTGACAGATCGGCCCTTAAAGCCTCTTTCGTTTTTTTTTTTTTTTTTTTTTTTTTTTTTTTTTTTTTTTTTTTTTAGTGAAAACAAATTTCTCAACTGTGCGACATTTTTCTCGGTTGAATTATTGTTTTTTTTTTGTTTATATCACCGCTACAAAATGTACTTTTTCAATTTTTGCACTTGAATAGAAAAAATTTTACGTTGAAGTTATGGTCGAAAAATTATTTTTCGAATGCATTGCTCTGTTCGTGACATTTTTTTCGGAATTTTTTTTTTACCATAATTGATGTGCAGATATTTTTCAAAATTACTTTTATACGAACATGACAAATATTAACTTTTAAAAATGTACACTAACTTTTATACTAACGCACGTCAAGCGCGTTTTCTTCTTCGAACGAAGTAACTATATGTCGGTTATGGAAATGTATTAGCAGCTGCAAGTAGAAAAGTAAATTGAAATTTCTTCGCGTTCACTGAAATAGCAAATTTCGTACGGTTAGGATTTCGTTTTGAGAGAGTTTTGTCCAATAAAAACCTCATATTCATAATTTATTTCATCGTTTCAGACGCCGAGATTTGCTCGAGAGAATCATCACCCGCGCGTTTCACCCTCGAGCAACAGGTAAGTGGCAACGTCATATATTTAATTATTTCTTGCGAAGTAATTCCATTCCACGACAATATATATATATATATATATATATATATATATATATATATATATATATATATATATATATATATATATATATTAGGGTGTTTCTCAAAAAAGACATTTTTTTTTTAAACGTTGGTCCCACCCTTTTAAAGTATAGAATTCCATTAAAAAATGAACCTCGCGAAAAGCGGTTCCTAGCAAAAATTCCTAAGTGGTGCCGCATTCGACGTTTGTACCCAAAAAATGCGGCACCTTTTAAACGTAATTGTTAACGACCACCGTTCGGGACGTGTTTTTTTTAGATGAAAATATATATTTTTTGAGGGTGGGAAGAATTTTTTTCAACAAATTCACCCTACTGGACATTTTTAGTTTTCTGTATACGAATTAAAAAATCGAAATCTTTTGTGTTTATTTAAAAAAAAAAGACAAAATTTAACCTCCCACCCCGTAGAACTACATTTTTTCATCGATAAAAAAATCCAGCGAAAGGCAGTCACTGACAATTAACTTTGAGAGGTGCCGCATTTTTGGGTACAAACGTCGAATGTGGCACCTCTTAGGATTTTGTTCTAGGCACCGCCTTTCGCAAGGTTCAATTTGGGATTGGAATCTGTAGTTTAAGAAGATGGGAGGAAAATTAAAAAAAAATGAATTTTTTTGACACACCCTGATATATATATATATGGGGTACAAGTGGCGAATATGGACCGGTCTATATTTAATTGATGTACGTGTTAATCGGGGTGGTCCATATTCACCACGTTTACCCCACATATATAAATGTATTTTGGGATTTGTTTTTTCGTGTTTTTACTCTCTTCGAAACGTTGAAAACATTTCGGACAGATTTCCAATAATTTATCGCTCGGTTGTCGTCGAATCGGAAGCTACGCGCGTATGCATTCATTCGGCTTATCTCTTCCGAATGGGTGACTCTCATTTTGAGTTTTTGACGTGACCAACTATTCACCGTCGATCGAGAGATTAAAAAAAAAAAAAAATTATCTACTCGGACATGTGCAATGATGTCGCTGGGTATCTTATAAAAAAAATCCTCATACACGGTTCCAGACGTTGTAAAGTGTTAGCGCATTTTTCAAATTTAAGGTTCATACCTCCGTCCTTACTTGAAGATCCTCGAATTTTTAGTCGCTTTAAAAAAAAAACTCAAAGTCACATAAATCACTACTTGCACAGATTTCCGCAAAATTCAATACCAAAATTCCCTGATCGATGTATTAATTTACGAAATTCAGATCGTCCACGCAATTTTTCCATAAATTTTAATGTTTCATAAAATCGTGAATTTGGGCATAAATTTTCATGAAAATTGTGCTGACGAAAGAGAAGTGGTCACTTTAGTCGCATACCAAATTTCAACTCGCTAGCTCAAAACGTTAGTGAGTCGAAACGACTGTTAAAGATATGAATCCATCACACAAATAGACAGCCGAACTCCAGTGTAAAAAACACACTTCCGATGACTCAGACTATTTAAAGTACACTGACATGGAAATCTTGATAAAAAATTTTACGCTAATTATTATGCAGGATAAAAAGTTTTCGAACCCTGTGTGTGTTTAACAAACACACACAGTTTAAAAAACACACTTCCGATGATTTAGACTATTTAAAGTACACTGACATGGAAATCTCGATAAAAAATGTTACGCTAATTATTATGCAGGATAAAAAGTTTTCGAACACTGTGTGTATTTAAAAAACACACTTCCGATGATTTAGACTATTTTAAGTACACTGACATGGAAATCTCGATAAAAAATGTTACGCTAATTATTATGCAGGATAAAAAGTTTTCGAACCCTGTGTGTGTTTAACAAACACACACAGTTTAAAAAACACACTTCCGATGACTCAGACTATTTAAAGTACACTGACATGGAAATCTCGATAAAAAATGTTACGCTAATTATTATGCAGGATAAAAAGTTTTCGAACCCTGTGTGTGTTTAACAAACACACACAGTTTAAAAAACACACTTCCGATGACTCAGACTATTTAAAGTACACTGACATGGAAATCTCGATGAAAAATTTTACGCTAATTATTATGCAGGATAAAAAGTTTTCGAAAACTGTGTGTGTTTAAAAAACATAGTTTAAAAAACACACAGTTTAAAAAACACACTTCCGATGACTCAGACTATTTAAAGTACACTGACATGGAAATCTCGATAAAAA
This sequence comes from Amblyjoppa proteus, assembly GCA_963922035.1. NCBI lineage: Eukaryota > Metazoa > Arthropoda > Insecta > Hymenoptera > Ichneumonidae > Amblyjoppa > Amblyjoppa proteus. Next base: position 25,105,009 of record OY998232.1, read on the forward strand.
ATTTTACGCTAATTATTATGGAGGATAAAAAGTTTTCGAACACTGTGTCTGTTTCGTAAATTTGAATCCGAGCTGCGTGAGATTATCGTCCAATCCTTCCAAGCGAGGATAATAATAATGTGCCTCAGAAGCGGCACATCGACGTAAAACTTGGATTGCCAGCATCGTTCATCCTCCTTAAGGTAGTCCTTGCGAATAGTGTTCACTTCGCATAAGTTTCAGAGAAATGAGAGGAAATTGCAAACACTTCTGGATGACATAAAAATCTGAAAAAAATCAAGCATATTAAAGGTGCTGAAGAGATTAATTTTGCAAAATGTTATTAACAAATTGATGAAAAATAAAATTGTTCACCAAATATCTCGGAAACCTAACTTTTTTTTAATGAAAATTATTTGTTCATTTTTTTGAATACGTTTGAATTTTTTCAGATATTTAAATTCACTTTGATTTTTTCTTTTTTTTTTGATATGGGAAAACGTGTAGAAAAACCTAAAATTCAAGGTGAATTTAAAAATCTGAAAAAATTCATACGTATTCAGAAATATGAACGAACAATTTTCAATAAAAAAAAAGTTAGGTTTCCGCGATATTTGTTGAACAATTTTATTTTTCATCAATTTGTTGCTAACATTTTAGAATTATTATTATGCAAAATTAATCCTTTCGGCATCTTTAGTACACTTGATTTTTTTCAGATTTTTATACCATCGTGAAGTGTCTACAATTCCCTCTCATTTCTCTGAAACTTAAGTGAAGTGAACACTATTGAATGAACGCAGGGACTACCTTAAGACTACCAAGAAGATGCGGCAACTTATGATTTGTCGTTATGCAGACGGTCCTGAATTCGCGTAATACACGTGACTCTCGCGAATCCGATAAGCAATCCTCTATAATCTTTCAAGGTAGGAGAGCCAGTTTCGGATATTTCCAGATTACCGGTTAATGTTCGTTGAGACATCGACGAGTTACGGGCTTCGATGTAAATTCTGCACATACCCGTACGCGAGCGTTTGTCTTGCAAAAATCAACCCTTACTAATCGTTGAAAATTCAGTGAAAACTATTTTTTTAAAAGATAATACGTGAGTGTAAATGTACGATATCCGGAAGAACGCAACTCTCTCGTGACATCTGGTTATTTTTGGTTTACCCCATTCTCGAACTTTTCCATCCGTCCGAATTTCGAATTTCGCACATCATGGATCTTTTTGGTTCCTCGTGAAGGAAGCTATTTTATCTGCTGTTATTACTCGACTGAAAATAAGAATGAACTCCATTAAGGTGGTACTTGCGGCACAGTCCTGAGAAACGTGATTTTCAGCGAAAATTTTGAACACTTCTTGATGGGATAAAAACCTGAAAAAAAATCAAGTGTGTGGAGGGTGCTACGAAGATTGTTTTTTGTGAAATAAAAATTCCGATTTGTCATTAACGGATCGAAGATAAAAATTTATTATTCAACAAATTACCCGGCAACGTAACTATTTTCCTTCGTTAAAATAATTCGTTAATTTTTCTGAATACGTATGAATTTTTTCAGAATTTTTTTTTGCAATCTTTGAAAATCGCGTTTTTTTTTTTTTTCTATGGCGAATGCACCAGTGAATGGACGATTAAGCGGCTGGTCGTTTTCAAAAGAGTTACAAAATAAAAATATTGCATGCACACTCTTCGGGCTCGGTTCAATTGATAAAATAGGTCATCTTGATTATGACAAAAAATATTGCGGACTGTTTTAGAAGCTAACACCGCGGAAATCAAAGATAAAATCACAAAAAAACACGGATAGACCAGTGAATTAACAAATTCTCTAGTAAATGAACGGCGAGTGAACCAGTGAATGGACACGTATTCGTCATCCAAGCTATCGTTCATAGATATTAGGAAAATAACTCTATAACTTAATGTTTCTTTGAATCGTTTGAGTTAAATATCGTATTTTAACCATCATAGGGTTTTTTTTTTACTTGAATAATATTAATAATGTTAATAATAATACTGATAAAGCCGAAGAACAAGCTTATCGGCTTCCTCAGTCTCAGTCTCAAATTAACTATAAACTTCAAAATATTTCTTTGGCACAGCGTTAAATAATTTATTGATACATTATCTAATAATTAATAATTTTCTAAATCACAAAAAATAAGAAAAAAAAGAATGTACCATGTCCATGTTCCTAACTTCTCCCCATGTCCATTCACTGGAGAGAGGTTTGGAAATTGCGCTAGTCAATGGACGTTGATAATTTCGGCATATTTACAACAATTTATTGATTTTTTTTTATAGAATCAATAATGAATGATATCTTTATTTATGCACCATACTACTTACCCTGAAAAAATTAAGTCTAACACTTTTTTTTTACACAAAACGTTTGCGGCCGCATCAATCGCCGCTTAATACCCTCGAGTAACTTCCAAACGATAAAAGAAAAAAAAAATCTCCTACAGTCGGTAATTTCCATATACGTGCAGTGACAATTTCAGCGGTAATTATAATTTTTTTTTTTCTAAATTTTGATCACCGAATGATTTATTTCCGATCGATTTTTTTTTTATTAAGCATGCAAGGGATTTCGTCCATTCACTGGAGCACTCACCCTATATTAAAGCTGTGAAAAAACGCGATTTTCAAAGATTACAAAAAATTCAGTCGTACTGCATTTTGATAGTTCTTGATTTAGAGCATCGCGAGGTTGCTAAGTCGAACATATGTCAGCACATAATAAAAAAATATATATTTGTGGTTGTAATTAACTCCTGAGAGACGGCGACTCGAGATATAAGATCTGCAATTTGTATCGTGATGATGAATAAGAATCGCGTCCGCGTGTCATAAACATACTATTAACATCAATCGCCGACACTTATAGCTTTAATACACGATAAAAAAAATGTGTACGTTTAACTAACTTTTTTTTCTCCACAAAAGTCAACAATAATTTTGTTGTCACTTTAACAAAAAAATATTCCTAAAATTAACTGACATTTTTGTAAGATGGACAAGATTTGTTGGGATAATTAAAGCGAAGAGAATTGCGGACGTTTGTGAGCGAGAAACATTTGTACCTATTTTATTGTGTACAGTTTTTCCGTAGAAAAAATTGTGATAACGAAAATGGCTTACCCACTTCAAGACATTGGCTTGAGCGCGATGAGTGAAAAATGTTTCGCAAGTGGACGTATTTTTTTGCGATCGGTGGATCTATTACGTTGTGTAGTTTTGAAGCAAAATGTAGGTCAGTAGTCGATATACACTGAGAAAAAAAAATTTGTTGGCTTAACCAAAAGTTGCCATGACACACGGACAAAGCTGTCATTTGCTTGGTACAAAGACAGCATTGTTTTGTTAAACGATTATATGCTTCAATTTATTTTAAATTTGTCGATTGAACAAACATTTTTTTTTGTACCAAACAAATACACCTTTGAACGTATGTCACCGCGCATTTGCTTAATCCAACCATTTCTTTTTCTCAGTGTACGCAATATAGCGCATGCGGACCACGCTACCCTTGGCTAAGTCTCCCATTAATTACCACTCAAAAATCCCATTGATTACCATTAACTAATCGTTAAAGTTAATTCAATGGGGTTTTGCCAATGGTATAATTTCTATTTCTACTATCATTTAATATACCATTCAGTATGCCATTCAATTTCCCATTCGTTGTATGGTATTTTTATCCCGCTGGCATTCCCATTCGCGGAAAAATATGCTATATATAATTGTCCATTTTTCTAAAGTGTCTAAATATATAACAAATAAAAAGCTGTTATGCTTCCGAAAAATTTATCCTATTGTTCATAAATAATGTCGGTCCTTAAGTTCACAGCTGCTATTGTGGACTCATTTGTCTGCAATTCATTATCGCTTATATCATTTAAGTGAAAGTTGCTACTCACACACGTGATTCCCTAGTGTTTGTCGACGCGATTCTTATTCCTCGTCAATTATAAATAGTTAGACGTGCCATTAAAGATTCCCTAGCTTTTACCGTTCGATTCAGTTCCCATTTGTTCGCAATGGTAAGAAATACCATTTCAGCTGTTCCAGTTATGTTCCAATGGACTACCATTAGTAACAAAGGGAAAAAGTACCATTTGTCACGTTCCATTGACTTGTCAGTGAATTTCCGTTAATAACGAATGGAAAAAAGTACCAGTCGAACTTTTCCAGGAAGTTGCCATTGGTCTCCTATTGGCAACGAATGGGAAAACGTAGCATTTAAAATTTCCCACTGATTTGCCCAGTGAAGTCCCATTAGGAATGAATGGTAAAAAGTACCGTTTCAATGTTCCCCATGAATTTCCATTAGGATCCCATTGATTACCTTTGGATGATACCTTTCATTACCATTATACGCCCGATGGAAAACTTTGTCAAAGGCTGTCACTGCTCGCTTGGTTAAAAATTCTGGAACAAATTGACGAATGATAATACCTCATTTAGAAACTTTTTGTGAACGTAGTCATATCACGAATTTTTATTATTAGTATCGAAAATTGGGAAAATTGGCACAGCGTGTCGCGCATTTCAGAAAAAATATTTTTGTCAGGAAACTAAGCAATAAAAAAAGAACGACACAGTAAAAAATAATTTCGTGAAATAGGAATGCGAAATTTCGTAAAAATAATTTTGTTAAATAAGCGACAAACTCGTTTGTCACTTATTTGATTATACGAGACTGTCCTTTTATTTCCTGTATCATTGACAATTTTAGATTGTACTTTTGTTCGTAGAACTGGAAAATTAACAAATAAAAAATTGTGGATGTTCGTGGACAATAATTTGTTGTAAAAAGTACAATTTTTTTTTTTTTTTTTTACTGTGCACGAGATGCGTCGTGAGCGGAATTAATTTTCATCCTAGACAAGTAAAAACCTAGAAAAAAAAAGCATTATATTGCACGAATGTGCGACGTGGGCGTTGCTATCTCGTTGATAAATCTATTAAAAAATAAAAATAAAAAAATAAAAATTTCCTCTGTAACACAGTGACAGATTACCGAATGTCTTTATGAAATGTCTCGGGATCATACTGTGTATCCATTAATATCGTTCGCGACGTCGTTTGCTAGAAACTAGGCTGGTACAGAGTGTGGAAACAAAAAAGAATAAAAAATTCAGCATCCGGCGAAGCCTGGAAAATAATGCATTGTCACAGAAAAGATTCTTCATAAAATCGCACGGTTAGTTGAAGAGCTTTGGAAGTTCCCGTCAGAAAGGATTATTAGCGGCCCTTGTTGCCAGTTTGTTTGCAGCTTATGAATCCAGGCTGCCGTCCGTCACTCTCATCACCCACCTGGTACGCCATCTCACGATCTGAATCTTTGCTAGAAAATGTTAATAGTTTATGCTGAAGAATAGTACAACTGCTCATACCTTCTCGTTAAATAATAATAATAATAATAATAATAATAATAATAATAATAATAATAATAATAATAATAATAATAATAATAATAATAATAATAATAATAATAATAATAATAATAATAATAATAATAATAATAATAATAATAATAATAATAATAATAAGTTATGATTATTATTATTATCATTAGAAAAAAGCCAACGAAAAGTACGTTCACTGGAAACATGCATTCGCACCACCAGGGAAATTTGTTGTCGTATAATTATGTTCCGTTGAGGATCCTTCCGCGGCATATACTTTTTTTTCTGATTGTTTGCTGATGTTGTTATTGAAGTCCTCGTGCGAGTAACCTCACGACGCGAGGCTCTCATCGGTCGGAAACCGTGGAGACAGGAATATATGACTTCCCTTTGGGATTGCGAACAAGAAGTCAAATAAAATGTACGGGTTCCGGAGGCGACTCGTGAAAGCGAGCGAAGCAAAGTCCGGATTGTCATTACCGGTGCGTATTCGCACCGACACATGGTCTCGGGATGCCCCTAGGGTTTCTATTGTCAAGTGTCGATGTCCGCGACTGTCGCGACTAATTACAACCCTCAGATCACCGATCGAGCATCTGGCACTAATGACAAGGAAACCAAGGAGACACCGTAAAAGAATTGCTACTAATAAATGTACTCTTTTTTTTTCTACATGCTTGACATTTAAGAATATGAATAAATATTTTATCGACTTATATTTTGGGAATTTGCTTCAGGATATAATTACGTTTCGAGAAGTACGATTTATTTTCTTCAAATATTTCAAAATAACAACCAAAATCGTTATAGTCACAATTTTACCATTGCCATCGAATATAATTTCATTATAACGGAATTTTCTTAACATAATTTTTTTAAATAACTACAATGTATTTTCTGTTAGAAATTTCAGTTTGAAAAATTCATAAAATGTATATGAAGTTTTATGCGTATACGGTGTATGAAATTTCATTGACGCGTACGTAACAATATTGCGTTACCGGTATATTTAAAACAATATTATTTGTATAATATTTGTGATAATAACATAATTTTCATATACGAATGTCTTAATTTTCAATGCCATCGCGGGTAATTTTTCATATACATGTATTGCATTTAAGATTAAATTATAAAAATTCAAATAGAATGTGTATGAATTCTAATTTCGTATACCGAAGTTTTACACATCATGTAACTTTCTATTTTAAACGTGTTGTAAATTTCGTAACATTTTTAACAGTGTGTGTACAATATGCTTATCGATATATTTTATTAATACGATCAATGTCATGGCTGTCTCGTTTCACTGGTCATTAAAGGGTCAAATGTTCGGTAGTCGATACACGTTTGCTGATATAATTTCCTCGCAACTATCGAACAATTACATTCTAATACTGACATTACATGCGGCTATGGTCGTTGAAAATTTGAAGCTTTCGACACACTTCACAGTGTTAACGGCTTAACCCGCGAGCCTCCGAAATTTATCGATCGCGCCTGGGATATTCGTTTACCATCCCCGTGTTAAACGTGCACGGTAATGTAAAAATGCACGGTAAAAATAATGTAACACGGAAGGATTTCCACTGAAGTTTAAGGTAGTCCTTGCGAATAGTGTTCACTTCACTTAAGTTTCAGAGAAATGAGAGGGAATCGTAGACACTTCTCGATCGTATAAAATTCTGAAAAAAAATCAAGTGTATTAAAGATGCCGAAAGGATTAATTTTGCATGATAATAATTCTTAAATGTTATTAACAAAATGATGAAAAATAAAATTGTTCAACAAATATCCCGGAAACCTAACTTTTTTTTTTAGTGAAAATTGTTCGTTCATATTTCCGAATACGTATGAATTTTTTCAGATTTTTAAATTCACCTTGAATTTTCTGTTTTTTTACACGTTTTTCCCATATAAAAAAAAATCAAAGTGAATTTAAAAATCTGAAAAAATTCATACGTATTCAAAAAAATGAACAAATAATTTTCATAAAAAAAAAAAAAATTAGGTTCACACACATACATTCCCAACCGAAAGTTTGATGCGATCAAAATTTCAGTACTTTGCGACATGCCAAAAATTCGAGAAAAAAAAATCAGCCGCATTATGTATGTCAAGACCTTTGATTTTGCATAATAATACTGCCAAAAAGTTATTAACAAATGATTCCGAAAAATTAATTGTTTAAAAAAAATAAGACTACTTTTTATTTTCTCATTTTAAATGAATTCCTTGATTTTTTAGAATTCCTATGAATTTTTCCAGAATTTTCTACTATTAAAAAAAAAAAAAAAAAATGTTCGAAAATTTGAAAAGTTGATGTAGAGGCATGAATTTCGGATATGTTTCGGTATCCGCGGTTCTACAGTACACACAAAATGTTTCGAGGCCATTGCCGCCAACGATTCCGGAGTCACGGCCTTAAAAAAATGTCAAAAATTGAAAATTCAAAAATGATAAAAAATTCTGAAAAAATTTATGTGGCTTCTAGAAAATCAGTGAAAAGTTCATTGAAATTCATTTGAACAGAGGAAAAAAAAGGTTTATTGATTATTTGTTGAACAATGTTTTTTTTAGCAATTTGTTAATCACTTTTTGACATCATTATTATGCAAAATTAATGTTGTCGACACCTTTAATTCAGTTGATTTTGCTTCCTCATAAACGAAGCTTTGTGATGATGAAAAAAAAAAAAATTTGTCGAAATTTTAATGAAAACGTGTTCAGAATGTTCCAAAACATCGAAAAATCACATTTAGAAAAAAATGTCCGCATGTATGTGTGTGTGTGTGTGTGTGTGTGTGTGTGTGTGTATGAAACGGACGCGAAAAATTCAAACCGCTATAACTCGAGAACGCCTCGACCGATCAAGCTGAAATTTGGCACACATCATGTGTGATCAATAGTCAACGTTTGGTCAAAATATAATCCAAAAATGTTCAATTGTTTTTTTTGTACGCCATTTTTTATTTCTTCGAAAATGTCTGTGCGCACTGTAGTGCTCCCAATTTTTTAGCTATCCGGCTAAAAATGCGTACACAGATAGATGGCCACCCGATAGACCCATTAAAATTTCACGCAAATCGATCGAACCGTTTGAATTTTATCTCATTTTGAATTTTTCGAATTTCATGAAAAATTAGTACTTTGGTTTAAACGCATTTTTCCTAATTAAATATTCATTTATGAGTAAAATAACTGGTAGATTCGTGATCAGGGTGAAAAAATACATAGAATATAGTCCTAGAGTTACGATTAACGAAAAAAGTTTATCTGTAATGTTTACAGCCAAAATTGAAAAATAAGTGATTTTGCATATGTTTAAACAGCGATTTCTTTGCTTCCCGATGGCATCGCGAAAAATATGCAGGTGCCTATCGTGTTCTACGGCAAGAAATACACAAGATGATGAATATGACGGAGTTAAAATAATTAGTTAAAGCGGTGTCATGTGAACTTCCCGAGTAAAAATTTAAAGATCGAACAAAAATTGGAAACACATAATTCTATGTATTTTTCGTGCCGAGCACAGATCCTACATCCGTTTTGACCAAAAGCGCAAGGTTCGCGTATTTTTTCGGGCTAAACCTGAATCAGCCAGCAATTTTTCCTGAAAGTTAAATACGACGTTGATGTTGGAAAAAAGTTGAAAATTGACATTTTCATAACGCTTCCTCATCAAAGTTGAAAGTTGAAAGTTGAAATTTTTTATTCGCTAAGCTTCCTCTATGAGGAAGCCAAAAATATAGTAAATGCTTCCTCATAAAAGAAGCTTAGCGAATAAAAAATGTCAACTTTCAACTTTCAACTTTGATGAGGAAGCGACATGAAAATTTCAATTTTCAGCTTTTTTTCAGATTTTTATACCATAACTAAGTGTTCGAATTCTCACTGAATCTTACTTTTGACTGAGAATGTACGTGTGAAACATCCCTCAATCTGCCTAACGGGAATGCATTATTGTTTGCACGTTAACTATCCGCGAGGCTGTGCAGCGTGATGGAGTTCGTGATTATTGTATATCTCTCCGACGAGGATGCACCGAGGAGGAATATCGAAGTGACGTTAATCTCATTTTCGGTGTTGACGATGCTCGTTGCAGAGAAAGAAAAAAAAAAAAAAAAACTCTTCCAGCATCGAGAGGCCATCGGCTTCGATAACACCCGCTCGAGTCGTATAATCATAGATTCATCGTGACGTTTCATTGATAATCTTTTGTCCCAGCGTGCATTAATTTACATATTTCATGAACTGGACGCACATCTGTGTCACCTTCGAGCTTGCCGTTCCGGTGGTCCAACTTCATCATCTCCAATCGGAAACACCTGCCAACGCAATTTCGCAACGGAATCGCATGCGTCGTAGTGAATTATTGAGTATCGCTCTTCAATTATACGAATCCAGGACACGATCGATGACAGCCTCTCGAAAGTAATGTGTAAACTAAATTGAAGAGTATCGTACTCGTTCACAGGCGTTGTGTGTCTGGACATTGTGTACCGTCTGAATCGGGGCGAATCAAATAATCCCACATGCCCCGCTTGTGGTAGGATTCAGAGATAACCCATTTTGTCGCCAAATGCTATTTTCGTCCTATGATTGGAATAATTACTGCCAATTTGATTTTCTTTTTTATTTCAATAGAGTTTCACCGATATGGGATGTTTCCGATATATTCCTGCATATCTACACTGAAAAAAAAAAAAAAAAAAAAAAAAAAAAAAAAAAATCATACGAAATTTAATGCACTGGTACTGGAAGTTTTTATGCATAAACCGGTATTATATTTCACGTATAATTGTGATGAAAAATTAACGTACCATATATTAAAAACTTTAGAAATGCTTTTTTAAATTTTTTTTTTATTTTTTTTAATATAATTTTAATATAACAGTACTTTAAATTCAATAATTTACTTGAATTTCACTGTAAACGCTCATTAACACTTCACGAATCGGTGTCTCGCTCAGCGAGACACCGGAATTAGCCAACGCGCAACCTTCGACCGATTCGAGTAACAAGTTAGGGTAAAAAAATCTGAAAAAATTCGCAGACGTACCTTGAAGTGTTGTTTTTTTCATAACGCAGAAGGAAATTTATTACGAACATCCGTATCGTTTTTGTGCTTAAAATAAAGCATGGTCGTTTGCTATTGCCAAAAAGTCCCCGGTTAATTTTCCATTAGAGCTGTACATTAAATTTGATGTACCAGCTTCTACACGGAGAGAATTTTATGGTTACAATCTCTATAAAAACATGGGAGAAAACGTCATACAGCATAGTAAACCGAAAATATTCCGGCAGTTCGGAGTTCTCCCCATACTCTTGAGTGAAAATGAATTATACGTGTGTACAACGCAGTATGCGAATCGTCTCCATGCATGTGCTCAAGTCGCCACGGATTCTACGAAAATTTTCATATCGTGTGGTCAAATTCATCGCACGGGTGTTTCTATATTCACGTGCCCGTTTAGGTTATATTCTAATACCGTACTCGATTCTTCTACCTATCGAAACCGCAACACTGGCATACTCATTAAGTAAAGCAGCTTTCACGCTGTTTCTTTATCTACATTGATGTAATAGCTATTTATATAGATAAAGACCTTGTTTTCTACATTGCGAGTTGTTGTTAATTCTAATTATTATGGGGACACAGGAAAATAAAGGTTTTTCAAGAAATAACAATTTACACAAGCATTTTTGGATTCAAAATATTTATTTTTATATCCACCATCGTTGAATCCGTTCAGCTCGGTCATATACTAATAAGTTCACAATAAATTATAAACACTACAGTGTCGCCTTTTAACATGCAACATATAAACTGTATTGCGTTACAAAAGGCCTGCGTCTATTTAAAGACGGAACTTCACAGTATTGCCCGAATAATTGCGACGCGGTACGATAATATAACCACAGGTTCGTTTGTTAGTTATTAAAAAAATATATATATATATGAAATTGTTATAATTTCGTTAATAATTTCACGACACTTTCTTCTTTAACACAATTTTGTCCGAACGTTCGCTTTCATGAGACTTCACTCTGAATGACGCTTCCTGGGATACCTCTCCGGGGAACTGAGCGAAATATTGGAGGAGCGAGGAGAACGTGCGACAGCGACAGTATAGGGAATCTCGCCATACCGTTTCTCTATAACTTCCATTGATATTGGACGCGTCCATCGCACGCATACCTAAGAGTACTAAACGTGCAGATTCGCTTATATACACACGGATGATTGTATACATCGCCATCTATATATATATTCCCAATTTCAATGCATACCGGAAAATGCTGCCAAAATTATAATCACTGTTGAACTATTCTCAATACGTTTCTTCTTTAAATTTCAAACAGTGAAAGTGACTCATGATTCGTCATACGATCACTCATTTTTCCGGTCGTTTTCACGGCACCGGCTAACGTAGTTACTCAATACACGATAAAAAAAAATTTGTACTTTTTACATCAAATTATTGTCCACAAACGTCAACAATTTTTTATTTGTTAATTTTCAAGTTTTACAAACAAAAGTACAAACTAAAATTGTCAATAATACAGGAAATGAAAGGACAGGTTCGTATATTCAAATAAGGGACAAACAAGTTTGTCACTTATTTAATAAAATAATTTTTACGAAATTTCGCATTACGATTTTACGAAATTATTTTTTACTGTGTATGTACTGAGAGGACTACGAAAATGTAGAGAGACCAGAGCATCGGTATAGGGGTGAGCGGGGCAAAATAAGACTGTGGGGGGCAAAACGGGACAATGAGGAAAAACGCAATTTTCCAATGATTTTTGGATACCCTATTTCGCCCCATTGATACATTCCCATTTTCTGCTCCTCTTTGCTTCACTTTTTCATTAAAAAATTATTGAAAAATTGAGTTTTGCCCCGTCGTCCCATTTTGCCCGGCTCTCTCCTAATTTCTATCTTTCGTCCACTACATAACACCACATGCAGAATAAAAACATAACTACGTATAACGTAAATCGCCGGAAAACCGAAATATTACTCGATAGCTATGTGATGTCGAGAGATTATCTCCATATTCTTCTCTCCGTGATACATAAAACTTTCATTTCGGTGCATTAAATTTACAATTTTTTTCACAGTGTATCTTCAATAATATATATTGCACTGTAAAAAATATGCCGGTGTGAACTGCCATAGTGTGCGGTGTAAAAAAACACCAGTGTTAATAACAACACCATTATAGAGTTCATTTTACTCGGTGCAAAGTGTAAAAACAAGATCTGGTGTTACTTGTTACAAGTTACACCATACGGTTTTGCAGCAAATCAATACTATACGGGTTAGGGTGTTTCTCAAAAAGGACATTTTTTTTTTTAATGTTGGTCCCACTCTTTTAAAGTATAGAATTCGATTAAAAATTGAACCTCGCGAAAAGCGGTTTCTAGCAAAAAATCCTAAGTGGTGCCGCATTCGACGTTGTACCCAAAAAATGCGGCACCTTTTAAACGTAATTGTCAACGACCACCTTTCGGGAGGTGTTTTTTTTAGATGAAAATATATACTTTTGGAGGGTGGGAAGAATTTTTTTCAACAAATTCACCCTACTGGACATTTGTAGTTTTCTGTATACGAATTAAAAAATCGAAATCTTTTGTGTTTATTAAAAAAAAAAAGACAAAAAGTTAACCCCCCACCCCGTAGAACTACATTTTTTCATCAATGAAAAAATCCAGCGAAAGGCAGTCACTGACAATTAAGTTTGAGAGGTGTCGCATTTTTGGGTGCAAACGTCGAATGCGGCACCTCTCAAGATTTTTTCCTAGGCACCGCCTTTCGCAAGCTTCAATTTTAGATTGAAATCTGTCGTTTAAGAAAATGGGAGCAAAACGTTAAAAAAAAAATGAATTTTTTTGACACACCCTAATACGGGCATAGAATTGTCATAATTCGGCGTTGAAATAAAAAAATACGATTTTAACACCGCTGTTGGTGTACATATAAGTTTATCATTTCGGTATTGATTAAGTAATTTCAACACTACTATAGGTGTACATATTAAATGTATGAATTCACTTTTAAAATTAATATAATATTAATACCGCAGTGGTGATACATTTACGTCCATCAATTTAGTGTTAACATACGACGGCGAAGACACGTTCACGTGTAAAGCGCTAAAAAGATTTACTAAATCCACTAAAATCATATTGTCCATCGAACGCCGTCTAAGATTTCATTGGTAAAGTGAGTATCTGTTGGGATGCATTAGTTGAATGCTCATTTCAAATGCATATTATCTATCCATTATAAAGGTCAATAATAATAATAATAATAATAGTCATCACACAGACTTGTGTCAATCTGCTACACTTTGGGGTGTTTTTACACCGAACAGTATTAATGTAGATTGGTGTTAACTGTACGGTGTTGAGTGAAATTTTTAATTTACACTAATTTTCTTACACAGTCGATTCACACCACGGCAGCGTACTCGGTTAACACAAAATTGATGGACCTATATAGACACCGCGCTGGTGTTAAAACGGGGCAAAATTTAACACCGATTTTTTACAGTGTACAGATGATTAATATGTTTGATTATATAAAGCTGGTGAATTTAATATACGTCGAATATATTTTTGACATATGTTTTATTTCCGAGCTGGAGCAGTCAATTAATAACTTCTTTCCGATTGATCGGCCTTTCCATGGTGGGGATGTCACACAGAGCCTATACTGGCCCAGCGTCGGCTGGTACTATTTGTTAGCTTGCACTGTCCTCTCCTGTTACTTCATCTTGTTTTTCCCTCTGTGTGAAATGCGCAAATAATAGCGAAAACTTTTCTCCAGTGGGTTCAAGACTTTCCTTCGGTAAACCTCAATAGAGCATGGAACCGTCGGAGCTACTCCGCAGCACTCGTTTCCGGCTTACGTACGAATCGTTGAACGCTGAAACAAATTGAACGACCGGAACGAGACCGGCGCAAGTTTCTTGCCCGTGCGATTGTGCTCGTTTTTTTTTTTTTTTTTTTGCAACACGCGAAACAAAATCCTCCGAGGCGGAAGTACAGCTACGCGATTTCATCGGATACTCGATAACAGAGAGCAAAGAATCCGATGCGATGAAGGGAAGCGATTTATGAGTTTTACGGACGTCGGCCGCATTACGAATAATGCGGTCAATCGTTTACCATTCCTTTACGTACAGAGAAAGTTTCGAAATTCATTAAAGAAAGAATCGATACTGTAACCAATCTTTACGGGTATTACGGAAGCTTCGTAAAGCCAATATATCAGTTATTGAGCAGCGTCGATTTACAGAGAGCTCATTCAATGTATCGGTGTAGCTCTAGAGGAAATAGTTTCGATTAACATTGTTTTATGTTTTTATATACGTATTATTATTTGCCGGTCCCTGTGGCGTCAAGCTGGACTGGTTGGCTCCCATGCAACCAACCAATAACCAGCAATGCATCTGTACACCTATATTTATAAGGTAAAAGCAGCAAATATGGACAGAGCAATCTTTGCTGCTTTTCCCTTATGAATACAGGTGATTACGGTAAGAGTGATGAATATGCATCACTCTTACCGTAATCAACAATTATTTACTTAATTTATATATACATATTTTTAGTATTGCCAATGCAATCGATTTTTTAAAATATTATTTAATATCTACAAACGCGTATTTATTTGCCCTGATTAATTGAATATGTATAAAAAATATCAATTGGCGATTGACAATATTTTTTCAGATTGTTTGTCAGTTGACTGGTACGCATTGCAAGGACTGCCTTATCGGCTCGATGATCAAATTTCTATTCGATAAAGTAAAAGCAGCAAATATGGACAGAGCAATATTTGCTGCTTTTACCTTATAAATATAGATGATTACGGTAAGAGTGATGAATATGCATCACTCCTACCGTAATCAACAATTATTTATTTTATTTAAATATACATATTTTTAGTATTGCCAATGTAATCGATTTTTTAAAATATTATTTAATATCTACAAACGCGTATTTATTTGCCCTGATTAATTGAATATGTATAAAAAATATCAATTGGCGATTGAGAACATTTTTCGAGATTGTTTGTCAGTTTACTGGTACGCATCGCAAGGACTGCCTTATCGACTCGACGATAAAATTTCTATTCGAATTCGGAAAATTTTATCGTGCCCCAATTTGCCTCGTGTCTGCAGTTCGCATCGTCCTCGTTTCGGCCACGTCTTCGCTGTCCGTATTCAACGCGAATGTCTACTGTGACGTCGCGGTTGACTATTTAACGTTGATTTATTTTACATCACTCCGTGTTCAAAATGTGGTTTTACGCACGCTCCGCGTGCGAAAAATCCCATTTTCACACGTCGTGATGTAAAATTTCGTACGACACTCGTGCGACAAACCATTTCCAAGAAAAAGTTTTATCGCACTAGTATCGTAATGTACTATTATTCGAGTAGCCAACTCGGCTGCAGAACGCGGTTTTGGGAAGAAAGGACTCGGTTTACACTATGTGAACTGCTTGAACCGTTAATTACAAACACAAACCAGCAGAGTGACGTCGTACAGAACTTCGGTGACTTACTAACTACCTAGTCTAGAGGAGGGTGGTTCTTATAGGTTTCTCCGTGGGAGAGCGTGGTCAGTGGGGAGAGAATTTGGGAGTCGCAGTGTTCTGGAAAAGGCAGGTGTTGTGGAAGGTGCTGGAGGCAGCTGCCTACACAGTAAAAAAACAATGTGTACTTTTTGCAACAAATTATTGTCCACAAACGACCACAATTTTTTATTTGTTAACTTTCTAGTTTTGCAAATAAAAGTACAAACTAAAATTGTCAATAATACATGAAATAAAGGGAGAGGTTCGTATATTCAAATAAGTGACAAACAAGTTTGTCGATTATTTAACAAAATAATTTTTACGAAATTTCTCATTCCGATTGTACGAAATTATTTTTTACTCTGTAAGATTCTTGGAAGGTCAGTCGGTATTGAGGAAAGCGAAGTAGCCTGTCTGGACATAGGTTTACGCAATGTACGGGCGGATCTGTGCGAAATAGAAAATAGGCATCGTTAGGCGTTCGGGGTAAAGGGTAGGACGAGCGTACACGTCCTTTCGGAAAGATGTAAATTCAAAAAAGGTGTAATTTAATAAATTGTAAGAGCGAGAGGGAAGAAGGGTACGCACAGCGAAAAGGCGATACTCGGACTGGACCATCGCTATACTGCGGTTATGAATCTATACCGGCTTTACCGCACAATGAGGGTCTCCTGCTATCCCAATGCGATACGAGGGGTCTTTGAAATTTTGGTAACACCTTCATTAGTAGCGCTCATTAGTAGCTTCGTCAAACTGCAAAGTTTCCATTGATAGATTGCACCATTTCAATGATATTAATTTCTGGGTGACGTAAGAGTAGCTTAACATTGGTCTTTTGCAAAGTAGCGCATCTTGCGTCGTATAGAATAAACGGACGCGACTGTCATCTTGTGCGACCTCCTTTCAATCGAAAAATTTCACTATTATGAACAACATATGACATTTTTTTTTTTTTTTTTACAAAATCTATCTGTACCTCAGTTCTGAAAATTTTATTGAAGGTAAAACTTGGATTGCCACTAGTAGTTGGAGTAGGGTGGGATAAGGGTTGGAGGACGTGGCGGGAGTATGACGGGAGACCCTCCTAAATCCTCCTTATGATGCGCCACAGCGAGCGTATGGGGCATTCCATACCGATTCGACCTACGTCGGACCCACGACCTCTTCAATTCGGTTGGCAATTTTTTATAATATTGTTCTAACTCTAAAAGCCACTCAAATTTTTTTTTATTTTTTTATTTTTTTAATTTGCATTAATTACAATTTTTCAAAGTGAATATATTTTTAGCCGGAATTAAAAATTCTGAAAAAATTCTGAAAAATCCTGTATTTGATATGAAAATTTTTAAGCCTAAATCCAGAATGTCCAAACCTTTGCTTTTAAATGTTTTTGAGCTTTTTCTTTCTTTTTTTAAGTGAACATATTGTTAGCCCAAATTAAAAAATCTGAAAAAATTCCCAAAAATCCTGTATTGGATATGAAAATTTTCAAGCCTAGAGCGAAAGTAGCATCGCATTAGCTTCTATTTTTTTTTTTCTTTTTGTTAATTTATTTAAAATGATTTAAAATTATATAAAAAAAATAAAATAAGACTAACTAATGCGATGCCACTTTCGCTCTAGGCTTGAAAATGTTCATATCTGATACAGGATTTTTGAGAATTTTTCAGATTTTTTCATTTGGGCTAACAATATGCTCACTTAAAAAAAGAAAGCAAAGCTCAAAAAACATCCAGAAGCAAACGTTTTACCATTCTGGGTTTAGGCTTAAAAATTTCCATATCAAATACAGGATTTTTCAGAATTTTTAATTCCGGTTAAAAATATGTTCACTTTGAAAAATTGTAATTAATGCGAATTAAAAAAAATAATAAATAAATAAATAAAAAAACATTTTAAGTGATTTTTAGAGTTAGAACAATATTATAAAAAATTGCCAACCGAATTGAAGAGTTCGAGGGTCCGACGTAGGTCGAATCGGTATGGAATGCCCCGTATACACCATGCTCGGCGAAATCTCGTCAAAGGGACCGTCAGGACCAGCATCCGATCAGCATTCCTTTTATCCCTCGAGGGATGAAACTTTGTAACCAACATCATTTTCATACTCCACAGTCGATATTCACAAATATCATTCGAAATCCACTCGTAGTATATTGCGATCGAAATACATATCCAGTTACTGTTAACATTTTTGTCGACGGGATGGCCAATATATTGATGCTCAAAGGGATCGAATATACATATGATTTCCCGCGTATCCGCGGTACGAACAGTTGCAATGCTTTTAGGGTGCCCTTGGCTAAGTCTCCGATTCACTACCATTGAAAATCCCATTGATTACCATTAACGGTTCGTTATAGGATATTTCAATGGGGTTTTGCAAATGGTGTCATTCCCACTTGTACTACCATTTAATATGGTGTTCAATATGCCATTCAGTTTACCATTCGTTGTATGGTATTTTTATTCCGCTGGCATTCCCATTCGTGCAAAAAATAGACTATACATAAGTGTCCACTTTTCTACGCTGTCTAAATATATAATAAATAACAAAAAAAGCTGTAATACTCCCGAAAAATGTCTCCTACACAGTAAAAAAATAATATCGTCAAATCGGAATGCGAAAGTTCGCAAATATAATTTTGTTAAATAAGCGACAAACTACTTTGTCACTTATTTAAATATTCGCACCTATTCTTTCATTTCACCTGTCATTTTCTTTGGAGTTTTGTTTGTAAAACTAGAAAATTAACAAATAAAAAATTGTCGACCTTTGTGGACAATAAGTTGTTGTAAAAAGTATAATTTTATTTTTTTTTACTGTGTAGCGTATTGCCAGGGGGTAATTACCTCCGAGAAGATCGTGGTGTAATCTCGACAAGCCACCATCGGGAATAATCCCCTGAAAGGGGTGGTTGTTCCAATGGCTCTCTCGAGACTACTACGTGTGGAGATAATACAGGAGAGAAACAGTTGTGTAGTAACATCCCCGTAACCCTCGCACTCAAGCTATGCGGAAAATTGCCAAAAGAATTTCAAGCGCGTCCTGAGCCAGCATCGTCCATTTTTTTTTTTTTTTTTTTTTTTCTCTGGAAGAACACTGAAAGAGCGTCTGGAAGAAGGTCGAGAATGAGAACGCGTCGCCGTATAACTCGTCGTCACGCGCTTTGCACACCGTACGAAATAAAGTTCTTTTCTTACCAGGAAAAAATCTCGTCCAACTTCTTTCATTCTCCCGAGATTCATGAAGAATAATAAATTTCATCTTACAAATTGTGTATACAAAAATTGCTTTGCGATGATACTTTTCGTCCCAACGAAACGCTTGCGTACGTGAAAAAAATAAAAAGATAATGTTTGTTAAATCTTTCGCGTTGCCATCATTTTTTTCGCAATTACGACGAGCCGACGAGGGTCAGAAGTTAAAAAGAAAAAAATCCGAGGCTCGACGAGCGAGCGAGAGTTGAAATTCAGCGAGCTGCGTAGTCCCTGCCCACGATATCTCTGGCGGCGCGTCTCAAATTTCATTACTTTTTATAATGACTTTTGCCAAATAGCCATAAAGTGGACGTCCGATGGCGCAATATCCGAGAAGGTTTTCCGTCACAAACAACTAACGTGGAGAATAATAATGTTGAAAACAACAATCCTTTATGCGTATGAATTTTTGTCGAAGAAAAAACTCATCGTGTACACGTGGTCCTGGATTTATCAATAGCGTCTAGGCGAGTGCGTGACGCACCTGTTGCCCACTCACCACATCCTCATTAGTGAACAATTCCACCCGGCACGAGACATTTTTTTTATTTTTTTAATGAGAATCCGTTTCATGAATAGTCCATTTAGTAACTTCAAGCCATATCAAATTGTAGAACTTTAAGGCCTTATATACGCGAAAAAAAAATGAAAAGTGAAAAAATGAAAAAATTAATGAAAATGAAAATAATATTTTTTTTTACATTTTACGCGTATATAATAGGGTGTTTCTCAAAAAGGACATTTTTTTTTTAAATGTTGGTCCCACCCTTTTAAAGTATAGAATTCGATTATAAATTGAACCTCGCGAAAAGCGGTTCCTAACAAAAAATCCTACGTGGTGCCGCATTCGACGTTTGTACCCAAAAAATGCGGCACCTTTGAAACGTAATTGTCAACGACCACCTTTCGGGCGGTGTTTTTTCAGATGAAAATATATACTTTTGGAGGGTGGGAAGAATTTTTTTCAACAAATTCACCCTACTGGACATTTATAGTTTTCTGTATACGAATTAAAAAATCGAAATCTTTTGTGTTTATTTTAAAAAAAAACGACAAAAAGTTAACCTCCCACCCCGTAGAACTACATTTTTTCATCGATGAAAAAATCCAGCGAAAGGCAGTCACTGACAATTAAGTTTGAGAGGTGCCGCATTTTTGGGTACAAACGTCGAATGCGGCACCTCTTGGGATTTTTTTCTAGGCACCGCCTTTCGCAAGGTTCAATTTGAGATTGAAATATGTGGTTTAAGAAGATGGGAGGAAAATTTAAAAAAAAAAAATGAATTTTTTTGACACACCCTAGTATATAAGTCCTTGAGGTAGTCCTTGCGAATAATGTTCACTTCGCACAAGTTTCCGAGAAATGAGAGACAATGGCAAACACTTCTGGATGGTTTAAAAAATCTTAAAAAAATGAAGCATATTAAAGGTGCTGAAAAGATTAATTTTGCATAACAATAATTTCAAAATGTTATTAACAAATTGATGAAAAATAAAATTTATTCAACAAATCTCCCGGAGACATAACTTTTTTTTAATGAAAATCATTCGTTCATTTTTCCGAACACGTATAAATTTTTGCAGATTTTTTAATTCACTTTAATTTTTTTTTTTATATGGCAAATACGTGTAGAAAGTGAAAAAATTCAGAGTGAATTTACAAATCTGAAAAAATTCATACGTATTCAGAAAAATGAACGAATGATTTTCATTAAAAAAAAGTTATGTCTCCGGGAGATTTGTTGAATAAATTTTATTTTTCATCAATTTGTTAATAACATTTTGAAATTATTGTTATGCAAAATCAATCTTGTCGGCATCTTTAATACGCTTGATTTTTTTTTTCAGATTTTTATACCGTCAAGAAGTGTTTGCAATTCCTTCTCATTTCTCTGAAGCTTATGCGAAGTGAACACCATTCGCAAGGACTACCTTAAGGTAGTTCTGTCGCTTGGTATTCATTTCGCATAAGTTCGAAAAAAATTAGATAAAATTGCAAATACTTCACGATGGTATAAAAATCTGAAAAAATGCATGCATAGTAAAGGTACTGAAAAGATTAATTTTGCATAATAATAATTCCAAAATATTATTAACAAATACATGAAAAAAAGAAAATTCGTTGAAAAATTTCCCGGAATTCCATTTTTTTTTAATGAAAATAATGCGTTCATTTTTCTAAGTGCGTATGAATTTTAGCAAATTTTAAAATTTGCTTTGAATTTTTTTTTTTTTTTGTATGAAAAAAAGCACAAAACGCAAAGCAAATTTAAAAATCTGAAAAAACTCATACGTTTTCAGATAAATGAACGAATCATTTGCGTAATAAAAAGAAAAAATTAGTTTGCTGGGTGACTTGTTAAACAATTAATTTTTTCGTTTAATTTGTTAACAAAATTTTGGACTTATTATTTTGCGAAATCAATCTTTTCAGTACCTTTAATATGAATGCATTTTTTCATATTTTTATACCATCGACAAGTATTTGAAATTTTATCTCACTTTTCTCGAACTTATGCGAAATGAATACCAAGCGACAGCCTTACGAATCGCGATGTGAAACATTTTTATGAACAATTTCCCTAAAGGGCTTTTAGGGTAAAAGTGGTGTCAATAAAGACCACCCCGATTATACGACGCAAATCAATGACACATGCGAGCCGGGTCGTATCCGCAACTTCGACCCTATTTTTTTATAACAGTAAAAACCGCTTGCAAAATTGATACCATCGTAATCGAGTTTCTTGCTAAAGCGCGTGTCTTGTTCGTCGTGTGTGTGCGTGTGTGTGTGTGTGTGCGTGTGCGTGTGAGTGTGTGCAATCGCAATCGCTCACGGCGAAGGATAATCTTACCAGATGCTGGAGGCTGAAGCCTTAAGTACATTATTCACGTTTATATACCACTCGAAGCTTAAGCCATTCATTGCGAAACGTCGGCTTTGCTTGAGGAATGAGCCATCTTCTTGCACGGAAGAGCCCTCTCGATATCTGTTCGAAGGGTGAATAGCTTCGACATCTTGCAGAGCAGCGTCTCCGGCGAATCTTCCACGTGGAAGCGTGGGTGTGCGTCACGAGCCCCGCTCGCTCGGCTCACCGCTGCCTACGTGAATTTTCCGTAACGATAAAATCTTCTGTAACATCATCGCGAGCATCTCGCCCCCCCCCGCGCGCTCGGTATCTCATTTCGCTGCGAGTCTCTCTCGCTCGCAATTACCGGTGCTGCAGCTTACCACCGAGCTTCAACCATGTTCCCTCTCTCGGACGCCCAGAGGGGCATCTTGCCGAGATTCTCGGTCAGGAGTGTCAACGGGGTCGACAACTCGCAAAAACCGTTTATTACATTTTTTTTTATATATATAATGGAATAGGCGTTTTAATTTTCCCACTCGCTGGCTCGCTCGCTCTGGCCGGTTGCATGCCCATTAATTTGTCGCTGCGGCGCGGAGAGGCTGTCACGCCGTAGGGAGTGGAAAATAGACGGAAAGAAAATAAACGATGAAAATAACGGTGGCAAAAATGGGAGACTCGAATGTCGTTATGATTTTATCTATTTTTATTGTATACTGGTGGATTTTGCGGGACGATATTTCGTCCTTGACGATCGACGATATGAAGATTAAGAAACCCTTGATTTTTCAGACCTCAAAAAAAGTCGAGTGACTTAGCGCTTGATAGTAATACGGAGTTGATCCATCTAACAGTCAATTGATTTTAATGTTTCCTTATTTTGCTTATTTAAGGGGCTGCTGGACCGACGAATTTAAGGGGCTGTTTTACCGAGGAAAATAGGCGATTTCCTAGTTTTCACTATTCGTCGTTACTATGCGACGCCTGTGCTTCAAATCTTACGGGACTGTATTGATAGCATGAACGATTCGGCGTTCACTCGAATTTCGGTCGAAATCTTCCGAATAATAAAGAAAATCGAATATTATAAACTGTCGCGGAAACCAACATGGCCGCTGAAATGTTTACAGCAGCCGTTCTGTTGGATATAAAAAATTCTAGAGCTTGCGTACGTCAAAAGGGAGTGCATGCCGATTCTGTGAAGTTCTCAGAGTATTCCAAAATCATCGGAAAGTTGCTCTCTCAAAAGATAATCACGCATAGTGTAAACTGCGATCACTTAGTCTATCGACTTGCGACCCACGTAGGGTGATCGGATGTGGCCAATGGTTGGGCAAAGCTTGGTATCAATGTTGCCGACATTGGCCTGCGAGCTTGGTCCAATCATCGAGGGAGCCTTGGATGATAAGTACTTGCCAATATTGGCAGCCAACATTGCCCCCAAAGTCGATCAAGGGGATTGGCCGATAATTCATTATCAGTGTCAGCCCTCTATAGGTTACGTATATACGGCGAGAGCGATTTTAAAACAATACTCTTTTTTATATTGTAAAAGTTAGAATATCCCTATTTTTATGGTTCGCATGTCTGCAAGAGATTATATTTTACATATTTCCTCCTGCGATAACTCTGAAATGTAATCAATATGTATTACATTCATTAAAATGTGTCTCAATATGTATTACCAATGTATTGGTAATACATATTGTGTATCGGTATGTCAATGCATTTATTGACTACCGAGTACGGAATGCAAAAATAATACGCATACTTTGCGAAAATTAAAAAAAGGTGGCATTTCGCATGCTCTTATATTGACGCTAGGGTACACTTTCGCTTGCGAGAAACAACCTGGGTTCGCGCCATCTAACGGCGAAAGCCGCTGATTGATGATCCAATGTAGGCGTCACATCGGTAAACCAATGATTAGCGACACGATATTCGGTCGAACATTCAGCCTAAAATCGGCAGACCGATGGTGCGTGAGATCATCCATCAACCGACGAACGGTTGGCGAATCAGTATTCGGCTAAACATTGGCCTTAAATCGGAAAATCAATGTTTGGTGAGTTCATACTCGGCCGAACACCGGCCTCAAATCGACAAACCAACGATTGGCGAGTCAATACTTGACCAAGCATTGGCCCCCAATTTTCAAACCAACCAATGGTTAGCAAATACTCGACCGAACATTGGTTTCAAATCGACTAACCAAGAATTGGCGAGTCGAATGCGGCCAAGCATTGGCCGCAAATTGTTAAACCAAGCATTGGCGAACCGATACTTGGCCGAACATTGGCCAAGCGTTGGGGATTCAACAATCGCCACGCCAACATTAGGCCGACCATCGGCCGCGTCCGTTCCATCGGCAAAACCTACATGGGTTATACGTTACGCAGATTTCACAGGAGAACAAGTCGCGTTATTGGCAAAGATAGTGGGTGTCTATGCGGGTGTATGCGCGGATGTCCAATCGATATGGGTACTTCATTATTATATAGATGCTTAAGGCCTTATATATGCGAATTCGTCGATTTTCGAAAGTACTTTTCTAGACGCGGTTAAAAAAAATGATGCATATATTGACAACATTTTTTTACAGATCATTTATGCATTAAGTATATGTAAAAAAATCAGAAATATTAACAAATAGCGGAGATATTACATAATAAAGCAATGTATTTTTTTGCGCGCGCGTTTGTGGTGAAACTTCTCGGCATCCATGTGGGTGTCTGAAAAGAATGAACATATTTATAATTGCATAATGAATGTATCTTCAGTGTGACCCAGCAATATTATTATTTTTTTTCAATTATAATAAAAATTCGAAACT
Source organism: Amblyjoppa proteus (assembly GCA_963922035.1). Taxonomy (NCBI): domain Eukaryota; kingdom Metazoa; phylum Arthropoda; class Insecta; order Hymenoptera; family Ichneumonidae; genus Amblyjoppa; species Amblyjoppa proteus. The sequence goes on from OY998232.1 coordinate 25,129,950, forward strand.
TAAAGATTTTTTACTCAATTTTCTGTCAGTATTTTATTTTATATATTTTTTGTTGTCATTGAAATTTTTTTTTCTGTGGTTCACACGATAGGCGATAATAGTAAGAATATTTTGTAAGCCTTTCAAAGCGATCCGAACCTTCGTTCAAAAGTTAGAACTTTCACACGGTTCAAAAAAAGTGAATCGTGGAAAAACGGCTTTAAAGTTGGCAGTTGGCTGCACCTTTAATAATTTTTGGAATTTTTCAATCCTGTAAAGCTCAAAATATTTCTACCGTTCAGGCTAATGGAATAAAAAATTTAAAAAAAAAATATGAAACATTTTGAAATTTTTCGCGTATAACGTCGAAATGACGATCTTGCGATCGTAGATCGATATCATTAGGATTTATTGTATACCGCTTGTAATGAGAGACATCGATCGAATAAAGTAACCAAAAAAAAGTTATGTACGAGGCAACCATCGCAGGTTTCGGCTGTATCTTTCGCGATCAGTGATATTTGTGCAGTTCATTCTAGTAACAAAAGTTAAGAGTTGTTTTTATCATTGCCACTGTTCATATATTTCAGTGCAACAAGTCATTGGACTATTCACGCGAATGTAATCATCTACACTGCTCGAGGCTCAGTTATTTGAAAAAATAAATGAGACTGAAGATTCAATGTAAATTTCAATGCAAACGATTCGCAACCGTAAAGAGAATTTTTATTCGATGGTTTCAATTTAAAAATAAATAATTTCTTCGTCGAATCTGCAACGAGGCAAGGCTCGATAATTAATAGGGTTTCCTCACGATATTTGGGACAAATTTAAAGTGGAATTTAGATATCGTATTTCAGCTTTCGTAAGCCTATCATATCATTTATTAATTTCACATAGTAAAAAAATGAAGGAAGTAAAAATATTTACCGAAAACGAAATATCATCGACGGTTACATGACATTAAAACCGGCTCATGCTTTCTCAGGGTGGAACTTCAACCACTCGCAAATGTTACATAGGTTCAGTGTTAATTTTTTTATTTTTATTTTTTTTTCAGACAGAAGATCCAAAATCAATATTACTTAATCAATATTTGTCGGCAATGAATAATTGTTATAATTTTATAGCATTACATCGAGCCTTGACAGACTCAAAAAAAGGCCTAACGATGGCCCGACAAGACGCCGAATGTAGGGGAGAATGGGGGAATGCCGGTCACTAAGAATAACTTCTAATTTTCTGCCTACACAACGTTTTGCGAGCTAATATGGATTGGTTAATGAACATTTCATCATGTAATCATTGAAAGTAGTGGCACATAAGTAAGGGAAATAAAGAAAAAAGAAGTCCATTCGTTGATTATAAGAATCTTTGCATTGACCGCCATTGTCCAATGTTTCGGATAATCACGGTCGCCTTTTGGATAACCGCAGTCGGCTTTTGGGGCAACTACGGTCACTTTTGGTACAATGGCCGTCGTGGTTGTTTGACGGGCTATTTTTTATATCGGAGGCCAATAAATATGGTTCAGGTAAAAAAAAATCAATATTGGATACGAAAGAGATAAAGGAGTATTTTTTTAAATTGATGACACAAACCTAACGGTTACAGTTAGAAATAACTGTTATGATTATGTTCGGTTATGACACGCAACGGTTATGATTATGTATCATTTAAATAAAAAATAAGTTAAATAAAGTTACTTTTTTCAACGGCGCAAACTTTTTACTATCCGTTTCTTTTACTAAAACGTTTTCAATGAATACCCCAAAAAAAAAAACAGAAATTCTAACCTCATAACCAGCTTTATTTTAAGACGGAAATGTCCAGTACATTGAACACGTTTTCTTCGTATACACACTTCTATGGATTTATTCGAATTGCTCTCTCAATGATTCCGGAGCAATTCTATCGACTTAATAATAAAAATGTATACGCACGTTGATGTTTGCGCTGTAAAATGAACGCGACGTTTGTCGGTATGCACCGCATGGCTGTATTGTCATTTCCCCGTACATGTGACCGCCGTTACCCCGACAGCCGAGTGATTGTAATATATTAAATTACAATGTGTATATAAAATATTGAACAGTTTATCGTATTCAAAATGAAAGATACAGGACCAGAGAAGAAATGTAAAACGGGGAGATGTGATTTTATCAACTATCTGTGTTCGAAAATTCTCATTTGAAATACGCTGTTTCTCATAAGAAAGAGGACGTAAACTGAGAATCACATTTTTTTTCTATTTATATCAGTTTTATAGGCACGGCACAATAAATTAGTCATTGATCCCATTTGTAAGCGAATGGAGCAAAAAAAAAAAATGCTATTTAATCGTTATTTTCTGTAAAATTGCGGTGACTGGCGTTGCCCGGTGACCGTAATTCCCCAATTCTCCCCTACGCTAAAAAAAAAAAATATATAACTGGTGATGTACTCTCTCATAACGTCCAAATAATACTTGAACCTCGTAGCATAACTCTCATTTTAATAATAAGCTTCTTTGCAAAGCTTGGACTTTACACCGCCTCGTCCCATTCTCCTACGCAGCAGCAGCAGCCTTCCAGGTTTTATAGGCAATAAGAGTTGGCACTATAAACGGCATACGGAAAGGTGTCCATAGGCAAATATATGCACATATATATATATATGTATATATGTATTTACTATTGCGTCCATAAATGCGTCTCGAAAATCACGAGTAATGAAATCTTTATGATCTTGTTCTACGTATATGCTACATATATAGAACACCTCCCCATTTCTATATCAGGATACCCACGCTTTTCTCGTATATCGAAAGTTATTATTGTATCATCAGTAACTTCGTGATTTTTATTGATTGAATTGTAACCGGACCCGCGATTTCTCGGGCTGTCTGGTGGGAAGCTCCATAATGTCACAGGTCGTTGGTCGCCCCCTCATTTTTCTTCAATGTGACTCGTAGAGTGTATCGCGGGAGATCGGGGCGACACCCTACTCTATCCTAAAGCATAACATAATCGAGATATTTCCACGCGGAGGGATGAAAGTGGACGCTCTCGTCTTTCGAGTCTTCGATCGAATAATACTGTCGTGGTCCCTTTAGGTTTGAGGGGTAAAAGTGATGAATATGACCCGATACGATAAGATGCCTCAATGCGGCTTGCAAGAAATACGGGCTATAAAAAACTAAAACTGCATACGCTCACCTGCCCTGAGAAACAGTAAGGTAATTTAAGAGGATGCTGACGTCGTTTTTTTTTTCTTTTTAACCTGCTTTACTCGTTTTGCCGACGGACCTAGACAATTTGTCAGTTCCGACTTAGCATTGTTAATATGCTACACATATGCGTCAAATCATGCATGATTATGATATTGACATACACGCTTCGGTGTGCAGTCGAAATTTTGATCGAAACATTTTTGTGAAAGGCCATGAACGTAGTGTCACGATTGACACACAGGTGGCTCTGCATCGTGCCCTACACTACTTTCGTGCCGTGTTAACGTGGCTCCAGCGAGTGGTGTTCATTTCGCCTAAATTCGAGAAATTCGGTCAAGAATTGCAAACACTTCCCGACGTTATAAAAATCTGAAAAAATTCATACTTATTATCGGCACTGAAAAGACTAATTTTTCATAATAATAATTTCAAAGTGTTGTTAACAAATTGTTGAAAAAAAAAAAATTATTCATCGAAATATACGGTAACTCAACTTTTTTTTTTAATGAAAATAATTCGTTCATTTTTCGGAATAGGTATGAATTTTTTCAGATTTTTATCTTTATTTTGATGTTTGCACATTTTTCCATGTAAAAAAAAGAAAAAATCAAAATAAAGATAAAAATCTGAAAAAATTCATACGTATTCCGAAAAATGAATGAATCATTTTCATTAAAAAAAAAAAAAGTCGAGTTACCGCATATGTCGATGAACAATTTTTTTTAAAACAATTTGTTAGTAACATTTTGAAATGATTATTATGCTAAATTAGTCTTTTCAGTGTCTATAATAAGTATGAATTTTTTCAGATTTTTATAACATCGGTCAGTGTTTGCAATTCTTGCCCGAATTTCTCGAATTTAGGCGAAATGAACACCACTCGCTGGAGTTATCTTAATCGGCTCTAATCACCCGTCGCAAGTCGATAGACTATGTGATCGCAGTTTACACGATCCTTGATTATCTTTTTTGTGTGTAACTTTTCGATGATTTTGGAATATTCTGAGAACTTCACAGAATCGGCACTCCCATTTGACGTAAGCAAGATCTAGAATTTTTTATATCCAACAGAACGGCTGCTTTGCACATTTCAGCGGCCATGTTGGTTTCCGCGACAGTTTATAATATTCGATTTTCTTTATTTTTCGGAAGATTTCGACCGAAATTCGAGTGCACGCCGAATCGGTTATGTTATTAATACAGTCCTGTGAGATTTAAAGCACAGGCGTCGCACAGTAACGCCCAATAGAGAAAACTAAGGAATCGCCTATTTTCATCCGATAAAACAGGAAGGTGTTAAGGTGAATTGTAACCGCCACGAGTGCAAGAGAGATAGCTGCAATTTCGCTTCCCAAAAATCTCCCAAGCCGTTTATTTCTCGATAAAATGACGAGAACAGCCAACTGCAGAATGACTGCGTCCAGTTGGGCGTTCTCGTATTTTTCCCTAAAAATTAACCGTCTTAGAGAAATTTGTGAAACAGTTTTCTTACCGACCGAATAGTTGCACTTCACCTTAAACGTTGCTTCTACGGAGATTTAAAAATGCTTCACAGCTTTCCTTGATTTTTACTTGTAAGATATAAGCGTCGTACAAACGAAAAGGCCAATATCTCGCACTTTAAGGTCTTCCCCAGCAAGTTGACGAACGGCTGTAGTTTAGAGAAAAAACTAAAAAACGGACCGGAAAACGGACACGTCCATTGGGGAACGAAACGGACCGCAAAAACGGTAAAACGGACCGTGCATTTTTAAACTGATCCTTTTTCGGTTGTGGAAACCGGAGAAGGACCGAACGTTTTTTTATTAAAATGTTTGGCTAAGTTTTTAAATTTTTGTTTCTTTTGCTTTTCATTCTGTTTTTAATGAATGGACAGAATAAAAATACGATCTTGGTTGTTTTTCGGTTGCGGAAACCGATAACGGACCAAAGCAAATTTTTCGAAAAAAAAAAATGTTCGCTCCGTTTTCGGTTTCCGCAACCGAAAAAAGACCAATTGCCAACAAAAAATATACAGTCTGTTTTGTCGTTTTTTACGGTGCGTTTCGTTCCCCAACGGACGTGTCCGTTTTTCGGTCCGTTTGTGGTTCATACACTTGCTAGGGTTTTCTCAGAATTTCTGTGAATATTGTCCCGTAAGGGACATCATCGACTATCGACAAGCATGCTTTCGCAGACCGCAGTGGTTCGTTATAATGACAACCAAAGCCATTGGCCTATAATGGACGCTCTCTGCAACATGGAATTTCCGTTTGCCTCGTTAGAACAGGAAAATTTAGCTAAATCGAACTGATCTTGAATTTCAGAAAAAAAAAATTGCTATAAGTGATCGTCTTCATTTATGCTGATAGGAAGAACATGCAACAACGGCGTTGTGTACTATTTACCGCACAATCAGAGGTGCTTTCGATTTACCATTGTAATGACGATGCGCAAGCGCACAGTTGTTGTCTGGTACGAATTCTTGTCAAAACAAATGGCGGTGCGCATGCGCACGGTCGTTTTTAGTGACAATTCGTACCAGAAAATGATCATGCGCATGCGCACCATCATTATAACGGCAAATCGAAAGCACCTCAGTAATCAAATCTAAGCATTGAAGCGATAGATCCTTTTGCGCACTATTCTTTCACATTCTTGTCGCTGTCCAGTGAGGACCAAAACCTTCCGACCGATGTGATGGTATTTCATATTAGCTATATTGCGCTGTTTGTAGATTTGTTTTATTATACCTGCGAAATAGTCTATTTGAACCCTGGTATGTGTCGATATGTTCACGAACATCATATTTATGAATGAAACAAATCTGCCAGGTATTGACGAGTAACACCGGCCATTGGGAAACTAGAATAGAATTATCGAATTAAAGTACATTGCATAAAATGTACTTGTCTATTTTTCCGAAGTTATCCGTGATTCATCATTTATTTCTGGAGTAATTTTTAGGCGTACTCTCTGCATTTGTTGGATCGGTTTTATTATTAATAAATATAAAAATAATTGGCTATCATTACCTCCATAATTCCAGCTAGATTAATTTGGTTCCTCAATTGTTAATGACAGTTGCTAATCAGTTTACAGTGTAAATTTGGTAGTCGACATAACGAAGCTTGCCTATTCAAGGATGTTGATCGAAACTTCACTTTGCCGTTGAGATATAAAGATGTCGATCGAAACTTCACTTTGCCGTTGAGATATAAAGATGTCGATCGAAACTTCACTTTGCCGTTGAGATATAAAGATGTCGATCGAACCTTCACTTTGCCATTGAGATACAAAGGTTCTCCCTTAGGTGGGCGACGTTCGCCCAGTTTCCTCTAAAGCTGGGTTTCAAAAAATTAAAATAGAAAATATTACAATGTGCCCGAAACACTTGCACTCTCCGTGATCCTCCTCGCGTCGTTTTAGTATTAAAGCTTGTGTTTGCCGAGGATAATCGAGGATCGGACGATAGAAGCCCGACAATGCGTTTCGCGTAGACTGAACAGTTCAGGCAGGCACTCACGTCAACCGTCCGACAATCAAATATTAACGTTGCGCCAGGCGCTTCAATCCTGATCCAATCCTACCCACAGTTACTCGCTGTGAATTTAGGTGACCCGGAGAACCATACAATGAGGGGCAGACAGACCGTGCGGTTCGCTAATGTCATCCCCTTCAATGGCCCTTTAACGCAAACCGCATACACCCTCTGCTTCACCGCCTCTCTCGTATTAATATACATTAATCGTTTGTGAATTATTCGCACAATTTCCATCAGACCGAATATTATTCCGCATTTGAACAATCGAATATCTCGAATTCCAACGCAACTGGATAGAATTATCTCTATCCCGATGAGCATTTGGAGTTATGCTCGTGCAACGGTTGTACTGGCGTTGCCTCCGTCCTATATCGACGATGAAATGTAAAGCTTTGAAGGGTTTTCAAGTCTTCATCATATGCCTCCCGCTATGTGATTCATGTGGTACATTCATCTACTACTGCACGGAGAGATATCAATGGTCACAGTAACCAGAGAAAATAAAATTGTTAGATTAATCAAATTCGCGTTCCCGTACGTTCAAAGCTATTATTTGCTCGGTACAACTAAATCATTATTTTGTTGAACGATTATTCTCTTCACTCGATTCAACATATTTCGATTCAAAGTAATTTTTTTATTGTACCAACTAAATAACGCCTTTGAACGCGGGGGAACGCACCTTGGTTCAGCCAACCATTTCTTTTTTTCTCAGTGTACTTTAACTGTGTAATAAGTTGCCCTGAGGTGATGTTTATTTTGTTATAATTAACGTCACATATAAAAAATAGCACGATACAATTCATTCGCAACACGGCACCGGGCGAAATATGTATAAGGCATTCTTTATCAACTGGGTCATTTTTTTCGGTCGACCTCTCGGAGGTTTTTTAAAATTTTCCCGTTTGTAGTACCACTTGAATGGGTTAACTGTGATTTTTTTTTTTTAGATTTTTAAAGGGCACCGTTCAGGATTTATGTTTCTCTTTAAATATCCGTGTATCTCAGAAAATATTGATCATTCAAAAAAATACTTAGGAACATTAACTTGTTAATTTTTCGTCAACTTTCGAATGGTGTTAGAGTCATAATTTTCCAGCTACAGGAAAGTCCATTTTTCGTAAAAGAAAAAAAAATGAATTAAAAGAATTTTTTTCTACAAAAAACACACCTTCGATTCTGGCGCTAATTTTACAGGGTATTTGGAATTATATGAAGATTCTGCAAAAAAAAAAATTCCCAAAGTGGGGCCTGCCATACTCGCGTAGCCAAAAAATAAACAAATAAAAAATATAATTCATATAGATTCATATAAACTCGAATATTATTATTGGTCGCTCAAAAAAATCTTAGGAACATTAACTTCATAGTTACCGACTACGGGCAAACCACTTGTATTTATCTAAATAATAGCCACTAAATTATTTATTTATCTAAATAATCTATATGAATTACATGTGTTATTTGCTTTTTTTTTACTATGCAAGCATGGCAAGTCCCACTTACGGATTTTTTTTCAGAATCTTCATACAATGGCACATTGTAAAATTAGGACCAGAATCGAAGGTGTGTTTTTTGTAGAAAAAAATTATTTTAATTTGTTTTTTTTTTGAAAAAGGATTTTCCTGTGTCGGGAAAAATATGATCATAGCAACATTTGAAAGTTGATGAAAAACTAAAACGTTAATGTTTCTAAGGATTTTTTGAGCGATCAATATTTTTTCAGATATACTGATATTTATAGAAAAGCGTAAATCCTGGACGGTGCACTTTAAAAATCTTTAAAAAATCAAAGTTGACCCATTCAAGTAGTACTACAAACTGGCGAATTTTAAAAAAACATCTGAGAGGTCGACCGAAAAAAGTGGCCCAGTTGATAAGGAATGCCTCATATGTCGTAGGTGAATATATGCTGTGAACGGGCATCCTTTATCGTAGAGTACCAAAGTCGTAACCGATGGAATACCCTATAAGTTTCAAACCGCATATTGTACAATGTAGACGCCACCTGTAAAAGACATGAAGTTGTTACACATCTGATATTATATTACATACTACACATCTAATATTAAATGCTTATAATATTGTAGTTACACTATTATAACGATTCGTCAGTATGAGGCAATAACTCGTTAAAATATACCATATATTGTTACTTCCTCAACCCACACAAGTATGCAAGGAGAGAAAGTATTGCAATCCAAGAGAAGTTCGGCTGTCAGATTATGGACTAAAACATCTTCTGCATGTCTTAGAATGGAAAAACAAGCATTTATCTGTTCCTGTCTCGCCTAAAAAACATAATGACTTTTTGAAGAGACTTTGAATCGCAGCAAAACTTTCTGTTTTTTCTACATGTAAAATATATCGCATTGATATGGAATTTCTAATGAATTCATCCATTCTTTCGAGTACTTTATTTTAAATGTGAAAAAAGTTAAAGAAAAAAATGTAAAAAAACGGTTGTACAGGTATTTCATAAATGTGGGAGTATTTCATAGAAATGATTCGTGACCTAGAAATCTACGCACCATAATTTTCGATAACTACAATACGAAAAGTGTTCACAGACATGAAGGCGAGCTGTCAAACTATTGGACTGGCAGAGAGATATTAGCAGGGTGGCTTTTGGAGCAGCCGTGAATAGAAGCTCACTTACTAGCTATAAGCGACGAGCCTAGCGTTGGAGGTGGGACATTCTAAAATGAGGACCGACGATTAAAATTGTTACACTGCATGGTGGCCGTTTTTCCACCGGCAAAAAATTCCCTGACTTTTCCCTGACTTTTCACTGACCAATTAAAAATTTTTCCTGATCAAATTTCTAACGACTTGTACAAAAAAAAAAAAAAAAAAAATTAATGATGCAAATGAAAATGCCTACTTATTGTATTAATGTTTAATTCGATTATTTGTTTTTTTTTTTCTAAATGTTCTCAATTTTTTTGTGAGGTTCCCTTTTATGTACTCCTTATTTATTTGTAGAAGATTCGGCGACAATTTACATTTTCCCTGACGAATTTTGAAATTCCCTGACTTTTCCCTGATTCCCTGACCAATATTTTTTTCCCTGACTTTTCCCGGTTTTCCCGGTTTTTTCCCTGACCGCGGCCACCATGTACTAGATTCCAAAATTGCTATCCATACCCATCGCTATTTTTAAAACTTTATTCTATTCTTTTCACAATTTCATTGATTCATAGATTAGTCGAACGCACAAGATACATGCATTTTTTTCATTGCCTTATTCGTTCCGCACTTGCTTGTATTAATTTGTTCCAACGTCACATTCACTCGGATAAGAAAAGAAAGAACAAAGTGCCGTCTTTACTTTTGAATTTTTTACTTCAGCTCGGTGCTGAGCACGAAAAGCCAACTTAAAAAAAAAGTGTTAAGTAAATTTTCGTTCGTAACTTAAGACCGTCTGCGACTGATTGTTTGCCCGAGAAAAGATTATAGATTTATCAATGGTGAAAAACAAACGGTATTCACACTCTTCACATTGAGTCTCTCCGTTCTCACTCGTGTGCGAGCTACGCACAGTATCTCGCACACCTCGCCCCGTTTCGGCTTATCGCTCGGTTCCTCGCCGTTCCCTTACGCCGGCTAATCTCGTCCGTCCCTTCTCCTACGCGTATCATCATTCATCAGCGTGAGCAAAACTATCGGGTCTGACGAGGTCCAGCCACGTCGATCTGTTCTGACGTCATTGTGAGCCGCGGGTGTTTCTAACAAAAGTAGGCATCTACTTTTATTATAGTCGAAAATGTTCACACTTTCCTTACTTTAATGTACATCTATATACACTAAAAAAAAGGTTTCGTAAAATCAAGCAAAATTTATTTGAATCAACCAAATCCGGCGGTTGCGACTGGCGAAAGAAATATTTAATTAAATTGACTAAAAAGTTACATGAGCATTGAAAAAAATAATTTCATTATCCCAACTGAGAATATGTTTGATCGAACAGAATAGGCAATCCAGTTCGATCAAACATTATAACGAGAAAAAAACCTTTGTTCGAAACAAATATCTAGTCGCACAAAGAAAAAAAAAAAAGTTTGGCTCAACTCAATCCGGTGTTGGGGTTCCATTATGTACCGTTATTTCCGTTATTTGTTACTAATTAATTTTATACATGGTTACATCGTGTTTCTTATGTTCAATTGTTAACAGTACATAGCTGCTTATCAATATAACACAATTTTTACAAATAAAAATTCTATATATCTTGGCGGGGCTCAAAACCCTAAATTATTAACGCATCCTGACCTGCCTTTGGATACCGTTCATTACCATTGGATATCAGAGGAAAGGACCAGCGCCTCGGTATGGGAAACCGAAAGACTGGGAAAAGTGTCGCGGGTTCGATTCCCGAGACTGAAGTCCCGTAGGTAAGAGGAAAGCGGACGAGGACGTAGCTCCGAACGTACGAACTATGTCCGTATGTCCGGGACTACTGACACCTGACGGGCCGCGACGAAGCTCCGGGCCCAAGAATCGAACTGGCGACAACGGATAAGGAAGGAGGAGGGAGAAAGTGAAGGAGCCCATAACACTTAGGGGATCGGTGTAACACACAATACCCATTACCATTGGATACCATTCATTGCCATTAAACGCCCAATGGAAAACTTTGTCAAGGGCACCGTCCGAATTGAGAGCTCTACAGTCTTAAAGATCACCACTTGGATTTATCATGTTTCCAGCTGTGTACCGATGTTATAAACGACAGAGATTTGTCGGATGCTGGAATCGCAGATCGGAGAAGATTAATCTTCTTTCTCTATCTCATTCATCGCGGAGCTATAAATCGCAGCGCTATGAAGTATTGATTGTTCCCACTCGTCATACTAGACACCGAGAATTTCATTAAGTCGAAAGGTAATCGATCGACTTATGGCGCGATGCTTGCATTGAGAAATACCTGCCCGTTGTTAATATCAGTAGTTTCGGTTAATACATTTTTTTTTTTTTCCACTTACATTTTTCTCACTGCATTCACCACCGGCTTGTCATTACGCCATCGGTGTATACGCTAGCGATATCAGCATCGAAAAAGTTCTCGATTACAACTTTACTCGTTTCGATAATAATCGGAGAACGCTTCAATCTCTTCGTCGCTTGTTGGCTTCGAATCTAATTTATGGTCTATATCATTTAACTAAAGTTACTCTTCGCGCTAGTGCGAGAAAAATGTTCAAAATAAGTACTCAGTGAGCTTGTGCGCTTGTACTGAAAAGCCCCACTTTCGCTACACTTTTTGTGCATGCGTTTCAAAAAATATATTTTAAATTTATTCGAAACATTCAATTTTTTTGTGTCTCTTGAAAATATTGATCGGTAAGCCATTTAACCCCAATAAGGAAGCCAGTAATTATTTGTTTGTTGTAACATCGTTATAAGCATGCTATGTACCTGTGAACGAAGCCTGGTTTTGTAACCACAACGGTACCAAACTTTGTAACGCTAACATTGCCTGCAGATTAGTAATGGTCATAAACATTGTTATAAACATGTTGTGTAAACTTTACGAGGTCCCGATACATTATTGTAATGTAATTACGTTACACGCCGTTAACATTGCCTGATTATCACAAAAGATACACTCACATTGTTACAAGTATGTTATATAACGGTTACACAATTTTTATACATAACTATAGAGTTACATCGATATGTAACAGTTACATTAACGGCATATAACAATTGAGACATTACATATTACTTCCATATACCCTCTTTATACCGGAAGAACAACATTGTTACATTACATGTAACTGCCATGTTACACTGCCGTAATAAAACGTGTTCAGTGGGATATATTTAAAAACAGCGGTAGCGCATCGATACTTTCGTATTTTCAACCGAACCAATCGACACTGCTACAAACTTTTACCGCTTCCTTCTTTATTTCGATTCTATCTAACGTCGATTTTCTCGAGAATGTCTCCTTTTTTAGTCGTATGGACTCAAAGAATACCCAAGGTGGTAGTAAACAGGAGGACAATATAGGTAGCTTTTGCTTTTTCTCTCGACAGCTCGCGGATCGTATATACCATACTATATAGCTATAATAAAGTGCATAGGAGCCCGTTACTACCTTCTTCAATGTGCATTCCGTATTTCTATACGATGTTGGATGTGATAGAAGAGAGAGAGAGAGAGAAAGAGAGAGGGAAACGGTGAGGAGAAGAACGTTAAAGAAACCGCCGAGGAGGCTAATTAAATTACCACAGTGGGATTCAATTAAGGGGGTAGTATATGGCTCAGCTTCATGCAGACGTTTCGACGCGCCCGCGAAAAGACACCTGCCGCGCCATGCGCGATAAATAGGGCGAATGCCTTGAGATTCTCTCGAGCATGCCTCAGAGAATTCCACCACGCGAATATCCATCCCCTGTCCTACGCTGCTCACCAGCAACCTCAGCGACACACCCACGCCATTTCCGGCACACGCCACAGGACGATAAAATTGTTCCGGTCGCCAGAGACAGCCATCACGGTTTTCGTAGAGCAGATGCGTTATTCAATTTTTGTTGGTTTCAAAGAGAAAGCTTTGCTCTGCAGGGAGATTTTTTTCGAGATTTTCATGTAAACGCCCACGTGGAAAAACGTATGTTCGGAAAAGAGATTCACACGCTGTTAAGGGCTGCTGCAAATATATATCCTATATATCTTGGGATATATGTATATGAAATATAAAACCTATTTCATATATGAAATATATATATATATATGAAATATATATATATTCGATATATATATGTATATGAAATATATATATATATTCGATATATATATGTATATGAAATATATATATATTCGATATATATATGTATATGAAATATAAAACCTTTTGTCGAATATATTTTTCTTTACTCATGCATGCAAAATCCTCGTTTGCGCACCATTCATAGGCATGCAAAATGGCTGTTCCCCCCATGATGCGCAAAAGTAATGCGCAAAATACTTTCACCGGTGTGCAAAATGCCTTCACCAGTGCGCAAAGTACTTTGCACACTGGTGAAAGCATTTTGCATACTGGTTTTACTACAAGTGCCACCTCCAATGAGCGAATTACAAATTGGCTATGTCTTGGCGCAGTACTGTTACCAACATTGCCGGGACTGACGGTCAGTTCTGATCCGGTACGGAAACATCCCTGCCTTAATACTGGGCCAACATTGGAATGATCATATTGGTCTTTAGTTCAATCGCCAGTATCGGCCTAACGTTATCAAACGACCTTAACCCAGTGTTGGCTGCCGATGTTGAACAAAAATTAATGAGCAATAAAAAAATTTATTTATCAATCAAGTTTTAATATTTCGTTTGTTTTATTTACACTTTTATAAATAATGTTGGCGAAACTTATGCTCTCAGCACTACAGTACTTTAGATAAAAACTACAATAAAGGAATTTGTAATAATAAAAAAGTATTTAGCAGTCGTGCAAATTGAAACAAAATTTCATGTTTACCAATATTTTGTGTTGTAATTTGGGTGAACATCGTTAGCGGGTACTGGCCCAAAGTCCTTCGATGTCGTGGGCGAACGTCCACTTTGTTCACCCATAAAATAACAAAAGTATCATCGCAAGACATGCTCTCTACTCAGACGACTGTCGGCCGAGCGTCGGTCATATTCTTCAGCCAATACTAATCTTTAGTGTCGTGCAGTGTAACGCCAGTACTCTTCCGCATGTCGGATTGGTGCTGACGAAATTTTTTCGGCGATACTAAGACAAGTCTCGGCTCAGTCTATGCCCGATACTCATACGACTGTCGGCTAAGTACTATTTATGTTATGCCGTAAGCACTGGCCGCCAGAGCTGGGACCGTATAAAGCCATTGGTCAGTCAGTGCGGCAATAGTACTATTGAACAACGTTTGGCACCCAGCCTCGTTTTAGTACTGGACCGTGTCGGTAACTCTGGCAGTATACCCCGATTCGCACATGGGCTAGCGTCGCTGAAGGTTACTATGTTACCAAGCGGTTGCTATTGTAACACCGACGCTTCGCCATTGCGCATGCCTATGAATGGTGCACAACTCGGATTTTGCATTGCATTCGTAAAGAAAAATATGGCTCGATACACGAGGCAACTCGCTTCTTGCGCGCTCCTCCGGTGAAGACAGCGCAAAGCCGAAGCTTCGTGCTGTCTTCACACTCGTAGTGCGCAAAACGCTCGTTTGGCCACTAGTATCGAAATATGCTATTATATATCTGTCATACACAGTAAAAATAATTTCGTAAAATAGGAATGCGAAATTTTGTAAAAATAATTTTGTTAAATAAGTGACAAACTCGTTTGTCACTTATTTGATTATACGAAACTGTCCTTTTGTTTCCTGTATCATCGACAATTTTAGATTGTACTTTTGTTTGTAAAACTAGAAAATTAACAAATAAAACATTGTGGATGTTTGTGGACAATATAATTTTTTTGTAAAAAGTACAATTTTTTTTTTACTGTGTATACTTTGATTCCATGGAGGTTTATCGAGAATGTCCAAAAACGTCATAACATCACATTGAGAAAGAATATTTGTCGACTATCAATTTCGACAAAATATCCCACCTTGGCGCGGCCTGGATCAACGGCTGGGCTCTGATTGACAATTTCAAGTGTTACAAATTTAGTTTGGGCGCCAGCTAGTTTTGGATAACTAACAAACCTTCCACACTTAAATTCCGACTAGTGTTTACTAACAACAGGAACAATCACGGAGGGGGTAGGATTGGACGACCCGATAATTAATAATTGCGAAATCGCAGGAGAGAAAGAATTTAAGCAAGAAATACGAATTTATTATATTTTAACTTGCGTCGATTAATCCAATTACATTCCAGAATACACAATTCATTTCTCTTTTGACCATTAATGATCGAACGCGAATCTATTTTATCGACGAATCGATAACATAAAATATTTCCTTTGACAAATTATCGACGAGTGTCCTCGAGGGCTGACCTTCCGCGCTCTAAGACGGTCGACGGATAAGTGCAGATAATAATCAGCACTTATCCGTCGTATTAATCGATTAATAAGTCGATAGCTCAGCGACTGACCGATATTTTAGGGCACGCGTTACACGTCGTAAGGCCGCCTTTTCAAATTGCCGAATTAGATGAGCCGCACGGTATAGCCTTACCTTTGACTCGCCGGATGCTTCGCCCAATTTCGTTGAGAATGAAGATACATACAACCATACAATTGACAATTATAATAAAGACATTTATATGGACGGGACGGGAAAGAACTGATTAACGGGATTAAGATAGATAGGGTAAAAGTGAAGAATATGGACCGGTCCATATTTAATTGACTTACGTGTTAATCGGGGTGGTCCATATTCACCACCTTTACCTTAATTAATTCGACAAAACGGAATGCCCGCGTTAGCGCTCGAAGAGTTAAAACGAGCGCATTGACGTCGAGGAACGTTTCATCAAATATTTCCTGTCACAACATCTAAAAAAGCAGTTCAATGTATTTGTGTGTATGTGCCAAAAAAGATGTTAAGAACATAGCTGCTGTACATTTTTAGCGATTTTAAATTTGCAAAAATGTCGAGTCAACACCCGGGTTGTTGGGTAGTGAATGTGGCAAGAATCGATAAAAAGATTCGAAACTTATGAATATATATTGTTAGTAAAAAAAATCATTTATGCTTGCTGCCACTTGTACAAATTCTAATCGGTCAGGCTGAAACTGACCGATTAGCACGAAGATTGTTTGGTATTAGGTTTGTCAAGAAATTATTATGAGGTTAATGTTTTATAAAGTTTGTAATTTTTTTTTTTTTTTCGACTACCATTAATGTTTTGCTTTGAGGAAACGTCTATCCTTGTCACTAAATTCAGGCAAATCGAACTACGAATCAATAAGGGATCGACCGGTGAAACAAAAACCTGACGCATTGGACAGACAACATTGCACAGTATACTTTTATTCTTCGAAAAATGTTCACGTTCCATTCTTTGATTATTTTTGCTTTTACTCATTATTTTTCATTACAAAAATGCCTCTATGAGGAAAGTAAAATAAAAATGAAATTACAAAAGGAGCTTTATAATTGAAAGCAATTACGACAGAGCTGGGCAAAGTACTTAAAGTACATTGTACTTAAAGTCGTATGTACTTTATACATTGTCAAGTACTCGGGACTTTAAGTATTATGTACTTTAAGTACTTATAAAATACCCAAAAAAAATTGTATTTAGTTGTTTATCAAGTAAGGAAAAAAAATATGTTTGTGAAAAAATCATACAAATTAAGGTAATGCGACGATAGACTTTATTAGAAAAATAGTAGAATTACGTGATGCTTTGTAGTCGTGCTGGGTGGTACTTGAACACCATGATCCGCGATTGGTAATTGAAGTACGGGCTTCAAGTACAAGTCTACTTACGGTAAAGCTGAACAAAGTTCCAAAAGATAGTTCAATTACAAAGTACAAAGGATCAACAGTACTTTTTGTACTTGAAGTATTTCTCAAGTACTTTTTCCAGGTATCCCCAAAACTAATGTATTTGAAGAGGTCGCAACCGGCTATTTGAAAAATTGAAAACTTTGGAACATTTAAATTTAAAGTAAAAATAAAAATAAAAATCGAGATTTCCTTGGAGTTACCCCGTACTTCCAAAATATAACGTATACGAAAAAACTTTGCAAAATCACTGTGAAAAATAGGGACATTTTATTTGAATAATCAAACATTTTATTTGAAACGATATGTTTGTTGCAATAAAAGTTAAATTTAGAAACAACCGATGGTTTGTCGTTTCTGAAAAGGGGAGTTGACAAAGTCGTGCAATGGTCAAAAGACAAAAAGTATCTCTATCGATGACCAAACGAAAATTTTTATTTATCCAATTATCCAATTTATCCAAAATATAATTATATATAACAGCTGAAAAAGGGTACTCTCGTTTCAGAATTAGGCAACTAAACCCTCGGTAGCGACCTCTAAAAAGACTTCGATTTCGTACGGATTTTGCAGAGTTTTCTCTTATACACTATACTTTGGAAGCGCGGGTTGACTCCAATGAAATTTCGAATTTTTCACTTTGACTTTAAATTTAAATGTTCTGAAGTTTTTCATTTTTTAAATAGCCGATAGTGATCTCTAACGATGCATTAATTTCGGGGACCCTTGGCACATCACATTTTTATTTGATACCTCACGGCAATACTGGGTGGCCCCCAAAAAATTGAAAAATTTTCAATTTAAGGACCACCCTACCGTGCGGCCTTAGTCGCGCGATATACTATATCAGATCCGATCGAAATAATTGAGAAATCCACCTAGAAATATTTCACTTACTTAAATTAAACTTGTATAACCTTGACATACTTTGGCCAGCTCTGATTTTCACGTTTCACGCAATTGAAAATACTTGAAGTAATGAAAAAGAACTTTAAGTGCAGTATACCTCAAGTACTTCCTGTACTTAAAGTACAGTATTTAAAGTACATATGTACTTTGAGTCTTTTAAAAAATGGCAGTACTTGAAGTACACCTGTACTTAAAGTATCGGAATTAAAGTACCAAATAAGTAGAATGTACCTTAAGTACCGCTCAGCTCTGAATTACAATAAAGCTATGTGAAAATTTATAAAGTTCAAGGTTTCTTTTTTATACGTTAACCTGACTAGATTTTCTATACAGATTATAAAGTGACTGTGAATAAATAAAAGTTTATCTTTTTGTTGCAGAACTAAAAGTCGGAAGATGTCAATCGTGATGGGAAGAAAAATGGGTCAGATCGTGGTGATTTATCTCATAGCGGTAATGTCGACGAGAAGCTCGGCTCTGGGGGACTCGAGATCGATAAGCGACAGACTAAAACCGCTCGAGAATTCTAACGATAACAGCAAATCGCCAATCAAGAAAGCCTACACTTACGTTTCAGAGTACAAGAGATTGCCGGTATTCAACTTTGGTATCGGTAAACGATGGATCGACAACAATGCCATGAAGGTAAAAAATTTCTCTCCCGTTCTCCCGTTCTCCCGTTCTCCCGTTCTCCCGTTCTCCCGTTCTCCCGTTCTCCCGTTCTCCCGTTCTCCCGTTCTCCCGTTCTCCCGTTCTCCCGTTCTCCCGTTCTCCCGTTCTCCCGTTCTCCCGTTCTCCCGTTCTCCCGTTCTCCCGTTCTCCCGTTCTCCCGTTCTCCCGTTCTCCCGTTCTCCCGTTCTCCCGTTCTCCCGTTCTCCCGTTCTCCCGTTCTCCCGTTCTCCCGTTCTCCCGTTCTCCCGTTCTCCCGTTCTCCCGTTCTCCCGTTCTCCCGTTCTCCCGTTCTCCCGTTCTCCCGTTCTCCCGTTCTCCCGTTCTCCCGTTCTCCCGTTCTCCCGTTCTCCCGTTCTCCCGTTCTCCCGTTCTCCCGTTCTCCCGTTCTCCCGTTCTCCCGTTCTCCCGTTCTCCCGTTCTCCCGTTCTCCCGTTCTCCCGTTCTCCCGTTCTCCCGTTCTCCCGTTCTCCCGTTCTCCCGTTCTCCCGTTCTCCCGTTCTCCCGTTCTCCCGTTCTCCCGTTCTCCCGTTCTCCCGTTCTCCCGTTCTCCCGTTCTCCCGTTCTCCCGTTCTCCCGTTCTCCCGTTCTCCCGTTCTCCCGTTCTCCCGTTCTCCCGTTCTCCCGTTCTCCCGTTCTCCCGTTCTCACTTTTCAACAGAATCGTATTCCTGTTTTCCCACAATTCCTACACTCCAATCCCATCCCGATCGTACACAATAGGCACCTTATACAATAGGCTTTCACGTTACTGATCCCAGGAATGAAATTAATAATATGGACCGGACTCGGAATGGCAGAACCATTTCGGATCCCCTTACAGTGTATGTCCCATCGATTGTTCGATAAATCTACCCCATGACGACCGAAATCGTATTCATTTTTGTGTAGTAGGGGTTGAACGGTGGGTCGAAACGGACGCGCGTTCCATATTTGAAACGACTTATTTTCATGCCTCGCGGCAAAATTGGTAACAATAGTTCTTTTTCCCCCGGAGTTCCGTTTTCCCCTGCTCTCCGCTATATTCCGGATACAGACGAAGCTTGTCTCCTTGCAGCTCTCACTATATTACCAAGATAATAAATCAACCCTCGAAAGCTTCGACTTGACTTGCTACCTAAGAAAATGAATAAACTCGGTAGATATTCGTAGGAAAATAATATACAGTTTTAATATGAGATAAAAATATTGCATGCATCGTTGGAGGGATACTTCAAGATTTTTAACTCATTATTATTTGTCAGATAGTTAGGAGCCACATCATTTCGCCGAAACTTCAATCGGCCGAATCGTCGCATGGCAGAAAGTCACCGGTCATAACGCAGTTTATTCGAATCGTCATATTGCCGAAACTTTATTTTTCCGAATGGTCAAATGTCCGAATTTGTATTATTCCGAATGGTCCTTTCAACGAATGTCACTCTTCCGAAATAGTAAATGGCTCCGAAACGCCATTTATCCGAATGTAATGTCTCCGAAAGTTATTTGTCCGAATCGTCATGTTTCCGAATAATAATTTCATCGAATGTCATTTTTCCGAATAATTATTTCACCGAATGTCATCTTTCCGAATGGTTAAACGTCCAAACGTCAATTCGCCGAATCGTCGTTCGTCCGAATCGTCATTTATCCGAAACGTATAATACTTTATACCTGGAAAGGAACACGAATAAAAATAAATAAAATGAAAAAATTAGTTTTGTGATTCGGTTGATTGGCGATTTGCTTAAATGAAAATTCGGACAAATGACGATTCGGACAAATGACGATTCGGACAAATGACGATTCGGACAAATGACGATTCGGACAAATGACGATTCAGACGAATAACAATTCGGCGAGTTGATGTTTGGAGGTTTAGCCATTCGCCGAGTTGATGTTCGGAGGTTTAACCATCCGGAAATATGAAGATTCGGACATTTGACGATTCGGAAGTTTGATGATTCGGAAAAAAGTACGTTAGGACCGGTGACTTTCGACCATACGACGATTCGGCCGACTGAACTTTCGGCGAAATTATGTGGCTTCGGATAGTTATATGTGACCGCTCTAGAAATCATACATCAAATGCCCCTTCTGTTACCATTTTTCGTTTGCTATGCCGAAAGTCGCAGATGATAAATTAGTATTAAATTGTTTACAGGCCGCACAACCGTATTCCTTTGGCTTCGGCAAACGCAGCACCTCTGAGAATCTGTATCCCTTGCGAATGGGTGCGGATTACATGCCGTATGACAACTACGATAATTACATAAGCGACGATATGCTGAGCGATCCGAGACAGCAGTACAAGCGAAGTGGACGCGTGCGTCTCTACGACTTTGGTCTCGGAAAGCGTATGGCTCCGCATTCCAATTCGGAAATTATGGGTGGTAATCGGGAAACGAACGAGGCACTGAAGAAACACCTGAACGACGATCTCGAGCAGAGATTTATCTACGGCTTAAGCAACAGATTCATCGACGATCCAGAAAACGGCCAGGGAGACGAGTAAACGGGACTGAACTAAAGCGACCAAAAAATTAAAATATATATATATATATATATATATACAAATTTTAAAAAGTTTCCTTCTTGGCTTGGAAATCGAGAAACCGAGCAGTTTTAATTGATTTGCCAAAGCGACTGACGCGTTAGAGGAATCCTTCTTAGGGATGTTAAAAGCGTTTCAAGTAGAACTATCGGTTTCTCGTCTGCGAGTGTTATAATCCAGTTGATTTTAAATGTTAAGTACCATAATGTAGAGTGACTCGGGATTATCGGACTGAAACTTAATGCTAGAAAAATCCCTGCATCCATAAAAAAGTAAGAAACACAAAACAAACAAAAAAAATAGAGAAGAAACTTGTAACACTATCGTTTCTCTATTGCAAACTCTATATTGTATTTTTAATTATAAAATAACGATTCGTCGCACTGCTCCTTCCGGTCTTGGCACGCCTCAAATATGCACTACTGTCGATTCGATCAACAAAATGTCGATCAATTGAATTGGCTAATAGAAAATAAATAAAATACAAATAAACGTATGAACTATCTGTACTATTTCTCATCGATGTATTAATTAAATACGCTGTCTGCAAATATACTGGTGATTTTATTGCCTGTATCAACATGAAAATTGATAACTCTTCATTAATGTGTGACTATGACTATTACAAAATCCGAAATTCAACTGATTAATACGATATATTAATAAAATAATACAATATGCAATTCCGATATGAAGACTCTCGTGTAATTCACGCTCTGTCGATAATAAAAACACGGTTGTATACGTGATATATTCGCTTTCGTCATCCTTGTTGTTCTCCGCTTTGGTTTTTTTTTGCTAAATAGTGCCTTAGCTTCGATGGTTTCATATTGGTGTGGTGAGTACCTTTATTCGTAATTAATTGACGGTTATTGTGAATCTCGCAGTGCATTCCCCGCCGCATTTTAAGACGTTATTCCAATATATTTCAAATGTATTATTTTCCATTTTGCTTCCTCATAGAGGAAGCTATGTTTTCGTGAAAAAAATAAGTTTCGTGATTTTAATGTCAGCGTACTAGAAATTTTTGAAAACGTCGAGAAATGTGATTTTTAGCTGGCGTCCGGATGTATGTGTGCGTGCGTGCGTGCGTGCGTGCGTGCGTGCGTGCGTGCGTGCGTGCGTGCGTGCGTGCGTGCGTGCGTGCGTGCGTGCGTGCGTGCGTGCGTGCGTGCGTGCGTGCGTGCGTGCGTGCGTGCGTGCGTGCGTGCGTGCGTGCGTGCGTGCGTGCGTGCGTGCGTGCGTGCGTGCGTGCGTGCGTGTGTTACGTCCTACGTAACTTTTAATAACAAATAATATAACTATTTAAACGCATATTCTATATTGTATTAGTTCTGCCTCAGCGTAGGTAGGCTAGGGTCAGGCCTACCATCTCGCTATCTCTCTCACTACCCTACTGCGCTCTGTCGTACCGACCCTTGTCTCCCTGAATTTACGACCTCTTCCGAGGCAGGTCATTTCCCTGTTTTCTGTCACCGCTCGTACATAAATTCTTTCACACTCCACTTCAAAAGGCAGTAAACTCACCCAAACATATTTCCTTCGACTAAAAGCCTAAAAACCATCTCGCCCTGTCTGCCGCTCTCTCTTGCTCCTTCGTCTGAGTTCCCGATACATTAATTAAAGTCAACAGTAAAGTCTGTCACACCCAAGACTCGAATATATTTACCTTTACAAATCGCTCTACATTATAATGTCAACGTCACTCTCTTCACATCTGTTAAAGACTCTATTGGTACCATAAATTTCAATTCCCCGAATATCAAATATTGCTTTCTTTGTCACCCAAGGAGCATCGTCTCCCCACTCCGATCTCAGGCACCTTTTTCCTCCTTCCACACATTTAGAACCTATCTTCTGTCTAAGTTTAATATTGTTAGCCTCCTCTAGCATCAATACGCATAGGAGTAGACCTAGTATAAATAGGCCACAGTTTCCCAAATCAGACAGTTATCCTACGAACAACGAAGCTGCTGCATCACCGAAATCTACTCAGAGCGAGCAAGGCTCTGCTGCGAAATCATTAGCCCTGCGAGGCAAAGTCCGACGAATTTTAATGAGCAAGTTGGCTCTCATACACTTTGTTTGTAAAACCTGTAACCATCTCAACATCGTGCCTTATTAAATGCTGAGTAAGTTTAAAAACCAAAACGTTTAACATCATTGTGCATGCATTTCCGGCCTTCTGATAATCTCTCGGAGGCTCAATACCTCCGAACGTCATTCCTTTTAAAATAAATCTACGGCAGTACGGCGAGGTCTCCGTCCCTGGGTAAAGGGCTAACGCCTTGACCCGAAAGCGAGACCATTCATTTATGGTTCTGCCGAGCGAACTCACAATCCACCGGTCGGGGCGTAACACGTGCGTGCGTGCGTGCGTGCGTGCGTGCGTGCGTGCGTGCGTGCGTGCGTGCGTGCGTGCGTGCGTGCGTGCGTGCGTGCGTGCGTGCGTGCGTGCGTGCGTGCGTGCGTGCGTGCGTGCGTGCGTGCGTGCGTGCGTGCGTGCGTGCGTGCGTGCGTGCGTGCGTGCGTGCGTGCGTGCGTGCGTGCGTGCGTGCGTGCGTGCGTGCGTGCGTGCGTGCGTGCGTGCGTGCGTGCGTGCGTGCGTGCGTGCGTGCGTGCGTGCGTGCGTGCGTGCGTGCGTGCGTGCGTGCGTGCGTGCGTGCGTGCGTGCGTGCGTGCGTGCGTGCGTGCGTGCGTGCGTGCGTGCGTGCGTGCGTGCGTGCGTGCGTGCGTGCGTGCGTGCGTGCGTGCGTGCGTGCGTGCGTGCGTGCGTGCGTGCGTGCGTGCGTGCGTGCGTGCGTGCGTGCGT
Organism: Amblyjoppa proteus; assembly: GCA_963922035.1. NCBI lineage: Eukaryota > Metazoa > Arthropoda > Insecta > Hymenoptera > Ichneumonidae > Amblyjoppa > Amblyjoppa proteus. The sequence goes on from OY998232.1 coordinate 25,154,021, forward strand.
GCGTGCGTGCGTGCGTGCGTGCGTGTGACAGACTTGTCTCCTTTAGAATGACTATAACTCGGAAACCGCTTTAGACAGCGGGTTGAAATTTTGTACACTAGTAGAGTGATCACGTATCTTCCTTCAGTATCATTTTCATGAAAATTGACACCTAATTCGAGATTTTACGCGATTTTGAAAATTTTCAAAAATGTCTGTGGTAGCTCTAGTTTCCGTAAATTTTTAGCTATCGTCCTAAAATGCATATAAATACAATACTATGAAAGACGTTTGCATTTTGGTGGAAATCCACCGAAGGGATCAGATTATATGAATTTTTGATTTTTTTTTGAAAAATTATTAATAATGATGTAATTTGAGTTAATATGAAGGTACCGATCTTAAAAATTTGGCACGGGAATGCATCAACACCGTACAATGTTTCGTGTCAATTTTGGCAAAAATTGATCTAACCGTTTAAATTTTATGAGATGTTGAAAATTTAGAATTTTTTGAAAAATTTGTTTTTTTTACGTTTAACACGAGTTTTTGAATGAAATATCACGCAAAGAGTAACATGAGTTATATTTATGTAATCAGCGGCGAAGAATACATTAAAAATTGCTTTAAAATCACGAAATCCGCAAATTTCGGTTTATGTTTTCCTACAATAAACTCGGGTGTAGATTTTGACTGTTTTCATTTTACGAGATGTAGACGTTTTTTTTATCTTACAAAAAAAGGTGCAAATTAGTTTGCACATGGTTTTTTATACTGAACTCAAAAATACAATTAAAAAGAGTTAAACACTATGTTAATTATAGCTTCCTCTATGAGGAAGCCAAAATCGAAGAACGAAATTCATCAGAGAGGAAGTTATGCGCAAAACCATAAACATGCGAAAGTAATTGTGCAAATAACTTTGCACGCTTTTTCCTATTGATCGCCAAATATTGCCGCCATTCAACAACGATCAACCAGGTTAAGGATACTTCGCACGTACATTCCCAGTCAAAAGTGAAATTCAGTGAGAATTCGAACAATTCCTAATGGTATAAAAATCTGCAAAAAAATCAACCGTATTAAAAGTGCCAACACCATTAATTTTGTATAATAATAGAAATGTTAAAAAGTTATTAACAAATTGCTAAAAAAAAATTGTTCTACAAATAATCATTAAACCTTTCTTTCCTCTTTTCAAATGAATTCGTTGATTTTCTAGAAGCCACATAAACGTTTTCAGAATTTTCTATCATTTTTTAATTTTTTATTTTCGAAATGTTTTTAAGGCCGTAACTCCGAAATGGTTGCCGTAAAGGCCTCAAAACATTTTGTGTGTACTGTAGAATCGCGATACTGAAACATATCCAAAATTCATGCCTCAAGATTAATTTAAATTTTTTTTTTTTTTTTGAAATAGTAGAAAATTCTGAAAAAATTCGTATTAATTCAAAATATCAAAGAATTAAAAAAAAATCAAGGAATTCATTTTAAATGAGAAAATAAAAAGTTGTCTGATTTTTTTTTAAACAATTAATTTTTTGGAATCATTTGTTAATAACTTTTTGGCATTATTATTATGTAAAATCAAAGGTCTTGACATCCATAATACGGCTGATTTTTTTTTTTCGAATTTTTGGCAGGCCGCAAAGTACTGAAATTTTGATAACGTTAATTTGGTTGGGAATGTATATGTGATGCATCCTTAAGGTGAAGTGAAAGACATTCTCTGTCGCTCTCCCTTCCATTCCACCGTAGGACCATTGCCGCTATCTATTTCATGTTCCTGGCTCCGTCACGTGACTTTCACTTCGCCATAAAACAAAATAGTATATTATGCCACAAGGGAGGAAAGTGCGTTTTTTCACCGAGGGTGAAGTTTGATGAGAAATTCACATGAGGTGAAAATGCACTTCCTCCCGAGTGGCATACGCTATTTTTTGCCCGACTATGCTGAAAAGTGGCCACATTTCTATGACTGCAATGGGGATGGAAAGTGACCCGCTCCAGTACTTTTTGGCCCGCTGCGATACTTTTCGGCCCGCTGCGATACATTTCGGCCCGCTGTGTTACTTTTTGGCCCGCTGGTCAAGCATCAACCACTTTCCGCCCCCGTTGCGGGCATGGAATGTGGACTTTTTAGCGTAGGCGGGCAAAAAAGTTTTTTCGCACTAGTATCGTAATGTACTATTTCTCAAGGGTGCTAGTTTTTTTTTAAGAAAAGCCAATTCGAGCTGGATGCACACGGCAATTTCGCATACGGCCCGAATTCATTTTTGTTGCAAAAAATTAACACCATTGAATAAATTTAATTATAATATAATTATAAAGTTATTATCTCCCTCACACTCATGGCCTCGGCACCTGACTTTCACTTCACCTTAATCACAAGCTGACTGGGGCGTCTCATTTGCCCCCGATCAGAATGTGTCACAAGTACCGATCGGTAATCTCTTTTCTTTATATATATATATATATACACTGTTAAAAATATTATGAAATTTACAACACGTTTAAAACACACAGTTATATGAAGTATACAACCTCGGTATGTGAAATTAGAATTCATATACATTATATTTGAATTTTAACAATTGAATCTTAAATGCAATACCTGAATATCAAAATCACCGGCGATGGCATTGAAAATTAAGACGTCCATATCTGAAATTTATGTGATTATTACAAATATTATACAAATTATATTATTTTCAATATACCGGTAACGCAATATTGTTTCATACCCGTCAATGAAATTTCATATACCGTATATGGGGCATTCCATACCGATCCGACCCACGTCGGACCGTCGACCTCTTCAATTCGGTTGGTAATTTTTTATAATATTGTACTAACTCTAAAAATCACTTCAATTTTTATTAATTTTTTTCATTTTATGTTTTTAATTTGCATTAATTACAATTTTTTAAAGTGAACATATTTTTAGCCGGAATGAAAAATTCTGAAAAATTCTGTACCGGATATGAAAATTTTCAAGCCTAGACCGACAGTAGTATCGCATTAGCTTCTTTTTTTTTATTTATTTATTTTTTTTTAAATTATTTTAAATGATTTAAAATTATATATAAAAAAAATAAAAATAAAAGCTAATCCGATACCACTTTCGCTCTAGGCTTGAAAATGTTCATATCTGATACCGAATTTTTGAGAATTTATTCAGATTTTTTCATTCGGGCTAACAATACGATCAATTTAAAAAAAAATAAAGAAAAAGCTCAAAAAACATCTCTAAGCATACGTTTTACCATTCTGGGTTTAGGCTTAAAAATTTTCATATCAAATACAGGATTTTTCAGCATTTTTTCAGAATTTTTAATTCCAGCTAAAATCTCATGTTCACTTTGAAAAATTGTAATTAATGCAAATTAAAAAAAAAAAAAAAATGGAGTGATTTTTAGAGTTAGAACAATATTATAAAAATTTACCACCCGAATTGAAGAGGTCGAGGGTCCGACGTCGGTCGAATCGGTATGGAATGCCCCATATGCAGAAAACATCATATACATTTTATGAATTTTTAAACAGAAATTTTTAACAGTGTATATCTATTATTTGTATCGACAACACAGCATCAACGGCAACATGGAAGAGCGATAAGTCCTCCCCGTGGAAATCCCGAGGGAATTACGAATTAGGCGTTACGCCAGCTGCGTAACGCCTACCGAAAGTACCGATATATCGACGAGACGCTCTCATTCTTCGACCGACCGTTCAACGCCGCGTCGATGTATTTATATTTATATTTTATCAGCGCATAGGTTGAGTTATCCCGAGTTAAAGAGACTCTAAATACGCGATGCGTCGTGAATCGGGGCTGTTTCTCAGACTGTCGTTTGTGCTCGTCGCGACGATACGAACTTCGGCCGGCACAGATAGACACTGGCTTCCGGATCTCGAGTGGCAAACCCGAAGTAACTGGATCGAGGGCCTTTTGCCCGATGCCGATAGTCAGGTTATTTTTCCCGAGAAAACTTGGCACACCGTCGGTCTTCCCAACACCGGCAGAATCGAAGTTGCCGAGATTGTTTTGCCGCGAGAAGGCTCACTGAGCTTGGGAACGGATGGAACTTTGACGGCAAGTACTTTCTTGACATTAACGATGTATAAAAAATTTATGAATTATTAAAAAATCATCTTTGCACCTCCGCAACATATTTATCACGAAGAAACTATAATAGATCATTATGATATAATAGAAAAAATATCATTCTTATACTGCAACTTATAGACGAGTAATTTTGTAAAATCGTCTTGTTGCTGTCTCCGAATCACATTTTGAAATGATTTTTGTTCACACTTTTTCACTCATTTTTGTTCAGAGCCAGATCATTTCGCCGAAATTTCAATCGGTCGAATCGTCGTGTGGCCGAAAGTAGAGATGTGAGCGATAAATGTGACCGGTAATTTTACCGTATTTTTACCGTAAAAATACGGTACGCGACCGCGCTCAACATTACCACATTGGTAATAAAATCATATGGTCTCATAGTGGTTTAAAACATCACGAACACGTGATGAATTTTCAAAAAATGTTACGATAATGTTTTTAAATGAATGTGTTATTCGTAATTTCACAACTATATAAAAGTGAAGTTTATCATTTTTCAGCCGGTAATGTCACATTTAAATAGGCAGATTTAATATGTTTTGACGGTAAATTTACCAAAAATTTTATGACCGGTAATTTCACGTCTAGATAGAATGATTTTTACCATTTTTTACGGTAAATTACGAGAAACTTTTGTGACCGTATTTTTGCAATACAATGTTGAGAAAAATTGAGAAAAAAAATTACTTCATAATACGGTAAAAATACGATATTTTTATGGTAATTTTACGAAATATTAAAACACCGGTATTTTCACATCTCTAGCGGAAAGTCATGGGTCGGAACGCGCTTCGTCCGAATAGTCAAACATCCGAAACTTTATTTTTCCGACCCGTCGAAATTCCCAATCGTTATTTTTCCGAATTGTCAAATTTCCGACACTTTATTATTCCGAAACTTCATTTCAGCGAACGTTACACTACGTAAATAGTAATTGGCCGAACGTCATTTCTCCGAATCGTCATTTAACCGAACGTCATTTTTCCGAATGATAATTTCACCTAACGTTATTTTTCCGAATCGTTAAACTTCCAAGTGTCAAGTGGCCGTATCGTCATTCGTCCGAATAGCCAATCAATCGCATCAGGAAACTAAATAGTACGAGTGAATATTCTGACCATCTGCTATTGTATCTATTCACCGCAGGCGACAAAACTGTACAGATTCAAATGAGTCGAGAATTATCGTAGAGATTCAGTACGATTCGATTTCGATAAATGACTTTCGGATAAAAAAAACTTTTCGGATAAATGATTTTTCGGATAAATACTATTCGGAAGAATGACGATTCGGCTACTTGACGTTTCGAAATTTAACGATTCAGTGAAATGAAGTTCGGTGAAATTAGTACTCGGAAACATGGCGATCGGTTAAATGACGATTCGGTGGAATAACGTTCGGCCAATTACTATTTTCGGAGAGTAACGTTCGCGGAAATGAAGATTCGGAATAATAGAGGTTCGGAAATTTGTACGATTTGGAAAAATACAGATTCGGCAGTTTACGATTCGGCGAAATAACGTTACGGAAGTTTGACTATCCGAATGTCGTGCGTGCGTTTCCACCCATGACTTTCGGCTGTACGACGATTCGGCCGATTGTAGCTTCGGTGAAATGATGTCGCGCCTCACACTTCTTTTTATAATAATAGAAATGAAGAAAAAGTTTATTGCCACGTAACATACGCAAACAATATGTATATTGTGCAAACAGTATACAATCTTCATATACATTTTATTGTAACATTTACATTGTTTGACAAACACTTACACGGCGATTCTCAGAGACAGTCGCAGTCGCCTTCGCGAAAACCGTCGCACGGGCATTTCTCCAGATACTCACATAGACACTCATACGCACTCACGGACACTCACACCGGCCCTCATACACATTTACAAACTCTCGCACTGCGAGTGTTGGTGAGTGTCTGTTAATGCTATGAAGTGTCGGTGTGAGGTTATTAGATCAATATATTTTTCAGTTGTAATTAACGGTTACAAATGAACGGAACAAACCGAGCAAACGGACCAATGAACTCCGGTATCGGAGTCACTCCAGATCTATAGTTATCCCACGACTTTAGTAATTTCGCGATGACTGATGTTGCGAGATCGCCGATTAGGGTTAAGGTTTAATTAACGGCGGGGTCAGGTTAATTCGGTGAAAAAAAGGCATGTTTAAATTTTTATTTTTATTTTTTTTTTTTGGCGATACAGATAGTGTTCGTTTATTCGGTAAATTTCCATATAATAATTTATTTATTTATTCATTTGTCGACGGGCGATGCCCTTTTACACGTTAGATAGTCATTAAATTTGGAACATTCAATATATTTAATACATTCAAAAATTCAATAACGGTAATGATTTAATTAATAAATATAAAAACGCATAATTCACATATATAAGCGTTTGAAAGTTAAAAAATCTGAAAACTCGGTAACATTAGATAGAGGTATGAATACGATTGTGATCAACACATAAAATGAAAAATTTGTGTAAATAATATAACATTTGAACAACATTTTCCTAAATTTTCATTGCAAAATATTCAAAATTGAGCGAGTGACAATGAATCTCCGGAGGCGCCTGGAAAAAAAGTTTATTTGCGGTGTTCATCATAACTCGCAACGGAATCATCCAAAACAAAAAAAAATCAAAATGCATTTGTTAAAGGAGATGTTTCTCGAGGTAATGACGAGAGGATTTTTTTCTTTCGATTTTTCAATTTTTCGTAGCACTTGGGAGTCAAAAAACCGATTTTTGCTTTAAAAAATCGGCTTATTTGTTGTTGAAAAATTAGTAATTATTAAAAAAAAAAAAAAGCTCTCCACAATACCTGGTGGATTATGTGAAGAAGTACTGTGTAAAATTTCAAAACGATTGGTCCAGTAGATTTTGAGTTATCGTGAACACGGACTTTAAATATGACAAGTTTCAGAAAAACGCTTTGAAAAATGCGAAGAGTTTTGTCGCTTAGCGCTCATTTCACATAAGTTTGAGAACACTTCTCGATTATATAAAAATCTGAAAAAATGCATGCATATCAAAGGTACTCAAAATATTAATTTTGCATAATAATAATTCCAAAATATTATTAACAAATTGATGAAAAAAACCAAATTGGTCAACAAATTTCGCCGCAACCCATTTTTTTTTTTTTCGTGAAAATAATTCGTTCATTCTTCTGAATACGTATGAATTTTTTCAGATTTTTCAATTATCTTTGAATTTTATGAAATTCAAAATAAAACGCGATAATTTTCTTATACTCACACAGACTCGTCGATTCCAGGTCCGTAGAGCAAAAAACTTCCATCAATGTGATCGAGAGCATCTTTTTGCATTTGTCTGCGCAAAACTCGTTCTTCTTTACTATCGTGCGCCGCTTTGCTTCTCTGCTCTACTAATTCGCAACTCGTCAAATTGTCGCGCCCATTCGTGAGAACTTGGCCCTGCCCCGATTTGCATCTCTTGGATAAAGGCCAACAAAGCTAAAGAGCCTTCATTGAAAGTACATGCAGCTACATTAGCTGCAATTTCAACAATTGAAGAGGTGCCACTGACTGACTTTGGAGAGATTTTCCAAATAAGCTGATTGAGACACTCATTATTATTTTGCGTGAAACCTCCAAGACATCGTTGCAAAAGTGCGTCCTTGCTCAAGTCATGATAAATGGGCTCAATGGCTTCCAGAACATCAGTAGGAAGGGCGGTGTAGCTTTGTTTGAATGATTCTAAAGCATCTGCAGCTGCAGCTTGCTGCCATTCGCACCAGGAGTCTTCGCCGCTCGGCCATTCCTCGTGTCGTGGGTTCTCGTCCGTTGAACTGTAGTGATGATACGTTTGCCCATATGGAATTTTTCATCTTCTCAACTGAATCACAATTACGTCGAATAGCCAGTCCATAGTAAACAGTCAATTTGTCAATCATTTTAGCAGTGAGCTTCCCTTTGCCAGAAAGGCTTTTTCTTTTTACGATCTTTCCGGCCTTCGTTTTTGTGTCAACTGCGCTTTTTTTTACTAGTTCACGCAGACGTATTTCCATTCTCTTTTGGACATGCCCTATGCATTCTTTTTTGTTTATCACAAAATCTTCACTATTTATTCGGGGTCTATAAATTAATACAATAGCGCGCCAGGTGAGCGCGCCGTGCAGCTATCGATCAGGTATAAAACCCGGCCTGGAGCAACAGACGCTCAAATACTCATACCCAGGTGCGGTTTTAGAGCCGGGCTGGGGTTGGACCAACTATGACCGCCTGAGTTAAAAAGTCGACCCGACTCTGGTCGCCAACTTAAGCCCGACTACTATTTAACCTTGGAATGATAACATCGGCCCTACGTTGTCAAACGACGTTGCCCCAATGTTGGCTGCCGATGTCCAGCCAACGTTAAATGAAAACGTTAATAAGCAATTCAAATTTTTTTTATCGATCTGTCCGATTTTTAAATGTTCTTTTATCATCCTGCAATTACTTTTTTCAGTTTTTTCTGTTCACACATTGAAATTAGCAGAATAAATTGTTTCGTCGGTAATGGGGGCTCGAACCGGTGACCCCGGGACTACTAGTCGATGTTCTTACGCGCTCAGCTATGCTCACCTTGAAAGTTTTTTTTCGAATCTTATATATAAGGGATAAGCTGCATATCTACTGCATCTCCATCTAATATTAACTTACCAATTGCTTTAAATTGTCTAAGTTTTATTATTTTATTTTTGTATTCACACTTTAATTAATAGCATCGATGAAACTAAGGCTGTCTGCACTACAGTACTGTAAATAAAACTATAATAAAAGGATCTGGAATAATAAAACAGGATTCAGCAGTCGCGCAAATTAAAGAAAAAAAATCATTGTTTATAAATATTTGGTGTTGGACGTTGGCTGAACGTAGTTAGCAGGTACTGGGCCAAAGTCGTTCGACGTCATGAGTGAACGGCCACTTAATATCGGCAAACACGCATCATTACGACGTTACGCCAGCGCCGGCTCAACTCTGGTAAGCAGCGTTTTGCCAACTATTGAGCCAAACGTTGGAGTGGTTGTCAATCGACAGTTTAGCCGCTGCTGGGCATTCACCGAGATCTGACCATCGACCGCCAACTTGCTGCCGACTAAAAGCTAATCGTCGGCCATACTCGGAGCGTCGGCCATCCGCACCTGGGTAACTTCGTTAATTTTGCTTCGATCGACTTGAAATTTTAACACAATATTCTTGAGATATTATAGGTTCATTAAAAACAAAAGCAAAAAATACAAAATTTAATACCTTACCCCGCCCTTAAGACAAAGACGTGCGTCCTGTTCACGTTCGGTAGGCCGAGTGAGTACCGCATCTCGCGGCGTCCCCCTCCGCGCCCAGCGCCGTGCACGACACGCTGACTCAACAGCTGAGACACAACCTAACGGAGAACCTATCTAACTTAGACCCGACCTAACCTAGATCCGATCTAACTTAGATTGACTAAATCCGAGCTAACTTAGATTGGATCTAACGCAAACTCTACCTAATTTAGCCTGGACCCAACTTCACACAATGGTCGTGACGGTTTCAGGGGTAATTCGAGTGTGAGTGTCCGCGTGAGTGACCGCGTGAGTGTCCGCGTGAGTGTCCTAAGCGAGAACAACACTGTCGATAGATAAATAAGGGAATCGAATTCGTTACGCGATTACAAATTCAGGATTAGACAGGGAATGCACAGTAAAAAAAAGTTTGTACTTTTTATAACAACTTATTATCCACACACGTCCACAATTTTTATTTATTTTTTATTTTTTAGTTTTACAAACAAAAGTACAAACTAAAATTGTCAATTACACAGGAGATAAAAGGGCAGCTCCGTATATTCAAATAAATGACAAACGAGTTTGTCGGTTATTTAACAACATTATTTTTAGGAAATTGTGCATTCCGATTTTACGAAATTATTTTTTTGTCACACATGCATGAATCGCGGCACTTTACATGGCAGTCTTGCGAGCCGAAAGTGGCCCATTGCATGCCCGTTGTGAACCTGTGGTGAAATGACGGAGTCGCGCATGCGCAGTTCGCATTTCGTTCACTTTCGTCCCTTGGGAATTTACTTTTCACGTTTTCGTCCCTTGGGAGTTTACTTTTCACGTTTTCGTCCTTGGAGACATAAACCTCGCTTTTCAGTATTCGTCTCGCGCGACTCCCATTCCAAGTGCCGCAGATTCATGCACTTGTAACAAAAAATATGATGTGTAACGAGGGTCGAATTGGCGATTGCGACTCGTGTGATTGCAGCCCTCGCTTCGCTCGGGCCGCAAACCTCACACTCGTCGCAATCGCCAACTTTCGACCCTTGTTGCACATTATACTATTTGATGTGCGATTAGCCCCGAATCTTCATCCTGAAAAATTATTAATTTGACAGGTGCCCTGCAGATAAATATGTATTTAAGGCAAATAAATATTTTCTTGCTGGGCACCGGTGAAATCATTTTTTTTTTGTAGTTTATCGGTGAAAACACAGCGATAATTTTTATTGCAGTTCAGTGGGACGAAGAGGTCAAGGAAGTCAGTAAGATGGTCAAAGAAGGGTCTTTACATGTGGATTGATCCGGACAACTGGAACGGTTGGGTCAACGCGACACCGCACAACGAAAGAATTCCTTGTCAGAATGACGTCATCGTTTTGCCTAGCAGAAATCGAACATTGAGCCTGGTGCTGCCCCGGGTCGACGTTCATGTGCGGGCTGTTAGAATCGACGACGAGAAAACTACCCTCAATCCATGGGAATGGTCACAGCTCGCTCATAAACCGCGCGAATTTTACAAGAATCGTTTGACTGTCACGTAAAAAAAAAAAAAGAATTTATTTAAATATCTCGATATTTTTTTCATCGATCAGTGTATTCATATGCAAAGTCCTATGTGATTTTCAAAAGTTCTTTTTTACTACTTTCGGGTTCGATAGATATGCATCGTTATCGCAACAGCTGCTGTGCGACAACTGTACGTGTCACGGCGATGTCGACGAAGAACTATCCGAAGAAGTTTGCTCTTATATCTGGCAAGCCGATAAATGCGCTTCACCTCTCTGCGAATACCCTCTCAAGGTTTCAAGTCGCCATTCATATTATTATTCTATAAATACGTTAAATTTTTTTATTTCTACACGGTTGCTATGCATCTGGAAAACGGAAAATCTGGAAATGTCAGGGAATTTTTAATTTTTTTTTTTTTTTCTGGCATTGTCAGGGAAATGTCAGGGGATTTTTTTTTAATTTCACGAATTTTTCCATGATGTCATATTTTTAATATATGTAAGACAAAAATCGGGCTATTTTTTTTGTTTTGAAGCGATGGTGCTGATCATGATACATTGTATACACAGCCGTGCGAATCCGCGAATGTCGAAAGGTCGTTGCATATGGGGCATTCCATACCGATTCGACCTACGTCGGACCCTCGACCTCTTCAATTCGGCTGGCAATTTTTTATAATATTGTTCTAACTCTGAAAATCACTCAAATTTTTTTTTTATATTTGTTTTCAAATTTGCATTAATTACAATTTTTTAAAGTGAACATATTTTTAGCCGTAATTAAAAATTCTGAAAAAATTCTGAAAAATCCTGTATTTCATATGAACATTTTTAAGCCTAAATCCAGAATGGTAAAACGTTTGCTTCTAGATGTTTTTTGAGCATTGCTTTCTTTTTTAAGTGAGCATATTGTTAGCCGGAATGAAAAAATTTGAAAAAATTCTCAAAAACCATGTATCAGATATGAAAATTTTCAAGCCTAGAGCGAAAGTAGCATCGCATTAGCTTCTATTTTTTTATTTTTGTTAAATTATTTTTAATCATTTAAAATTATATAAAAAAATAAAATAAATAGAAGCTAATGCGATGCCACTTTCGCTCTAAGCTTGAAAATGTTCATATCTGACACAGGATTTTTGAGAATTTTTTCAGATTTTTTCATTCGGGCTAACAATATGCTTACTTGAAAGAAGAAAGCAAAGCTCAAAAAACATCTAGAAGCAAACGTTTTACCATTCTCGGGTTAGGCTTAAAAATGTTCATATGTGATACAGGATTTTTGAGAATTTTTTCGGATTTTTTAATTCCAGCTAAAAATATGTTCACTTTGAAAAATTGTAATTAATGCAAATTAAAAAAATAAAAAAAAATGTTGAGTGATTTTTAGAGTTAGAACAATATTATAAAAAATTGCCAACCGACTTGAAAAGGTCGAGGGTCCGACGTAGGTCGAATCGGTATGGAATGCCCCATATATACAATGTTAGATTAGCATAGCACAATCGGGGCCTGTTCCTGCAGATTCTGTCTGGTCTGTTAGACATTTCCTGCTCGACGATCAAAGGTGAACAACGTATAAATCGTATTCTTCGCTTGATAAAGTGATTTAGATCGCGTTATATGGAAAAGCTCGACGAGGATAAAGCTAAAGCCAAAAAACCATCGGAAAAAGGAGCAGCAGGACGTCAACGCAGGAAATGGTAAAGGAATTGACGGAAAAGAAGAGGAAGTTGATGGAGAAGTATCAAAAGAATCTCGATTCATTGGATACACAAATCGATGAAATACATTAAAAAAAAATAGTAATGCTGCAATAAAAATAGTAATGCTGTAATATTCTAAGCAGATGCTATTGTCCAAGATTTTGTTTTTCGTGGTATAAGGTTACCTTCATTTTGATATTGGAAAAATAAAAATTTCGAGTAGTTATGAAAGAAAAAAGTGTATAAAAATTAATTATCCGTCTTTATTTAAAGAAATTATTTTCTTATTATAAAGCGGTATAATTCTCGCAAAATTTCACCTCATTTTTGTCCTGCGGTATGTTAAAATGACGTCTGGAAAAATCTGATTATTGTCTGGAAAATCTGCACTGAGAAAAAACAATGGTGGATTAACTAAATTCGCGGTCACGCACGTTCAAAGCTGTTATTTGGTTGGTACAACTAAATCATCCTTTTTTTGAACGATTATTCGCTTCAGTCGATTCAAAATATTTCGATTCAAACAAATTTTTTTATTATACCAACGAAATAACGCTTTCGAACATGGGGGAACGCACCTTGGTTAATACAGCCATTTTTTTTTCTCAGTGTGGAAAAGTTAGGGAATTTCACTCTGAGAAATGCGTAGCAACCATGTTCTAATTTATTTCCATTAAGGGGAGGCTAAATGCCGACAGCTTCACCTAAAAAATTTGATCCCATTTTTCTCCGAGATTACTAATTAAAATTGAATACAAATTTTATAGTCGCTGCAAAATATCTGAACGAAGTGCGCCCTGCTTTTTTAAAAAATAAAATCGGAAAAAAATGCAGAGTAGTTACCATGCGGAATCTATAATAACAAAGTTGTAATTAATGATATTTCTGCTTCACAGCCGTCAAAAAGACGAGCGGGGCGCACTAGCCAGTAAATTAGTACACAACGTCGCACATGTTTGATAGCATTTCATGAAATGACGTCTGAGAAAAATGGTATAAAAAAATGCGATAAATGTCGATTTAGCCTCCCCTTAAGGGGAGGCTAAATGCCGACAGTTTCACCTAAAAACTTTGATCCCATTTTTCTCCGAGATGACTAATTAAAATTGAATACAAATTTCATATTCGCTGCAGAATATCTGAACGAAGTGCGCCCCGCTTTTTTTTTTAAATAAAATCGGAAAAAAAAATTGCAGAGTAGTTACCATGCGGAATCTATAACAATAAAGTTGTATGTAATAATATTTCTGCTTCACAGCCGTCAAAAAGACGAGCGGGGCGCACTAGCCAGTAAATGTTTACACAACTTGATACATGTTTGATAGCATTTCATGAAATGACGTCTGAGAAAAATGGTATAAAAAAATGCGATAAATGTCGATTTAGCCTCCCCTTAAGGGGAGGCTAAATGCCGACAGTTTCACCTAAAAACTTTGATCCCATTTTTCTCCGAGATGACTAATTAAAATTGAATACAAATTTCATAGTCGCTGCAGAATATCTGAACGAAGTGCGCCCCGCTTTTTTAAAAAATAAAATCGGAAAAAAAATTGCAGAGTAATTACCATGCGGAATCTATAATAATAAAGTTGTAAGTAATGATATTTGTGCTTCACAGCCGTCAAAAAGACGAGCGGGGCGCACTAGCCAGTAAATGAGTACACGACTTGATACATGTTTGATAGCATTTCATGAAATGACGTCGGAGAAAAATGGTACGAAAAAATATGCGATAAATGTCGGTACACCGTTAGAAAATCGCTTGTCAAAGTCTCCCGAACGTTAGTTCACAAGATTCCGATGGAGGGCGCTGCCATCGATTTGTCCCTCACCGAATACTAACAAGGCGAACTAACGTTCGGAATACTTTGACAAGCAATTTTTTAACAGTGTACCGACATTTATCGCAATATTTTTACGTACCATTTTTCTCAGACGTCATTTCATGAAATGCTATCAAACATGTATCAAAATGTGTACTCATTTACTGGCTAGTGCGCCCCGCTCGTCTTTTTGACGGCTGTGAAGCAGAAATATCATTACTCACAACTTTACTATTATAAATTTCGCATGGTAACTACTCTGTAATTTTTTTTTCCGATTTTATTTTTTTTAAAAGCGGGGCCCACTTCGTTCAGATATTCTGCAACGACTATAAAATTTGTATTCAATTTTAATTAGTCATCTCGGAGAAAAATGGGATCAAAGTTTTTAGGTGAAACTGTCGGTATTTAGCCTCCCCTTAAAAAAGCACACGTAGCAAATAAAACAATAATAATTGATAAAACGCGAATAGGTTGAAGGCCACTGTTGTGACTACTGCGGAGGCAGAGTCGTGTTGTCAGCCACGGCTTCCTTGTGGAAGGTCACGAGTCAGGTGGATTCTGCTTTGGCAAGTTACCATAGTGCTATAACGTGGCACACTAGAAGAACGTGGGATAGAAAAATCGAAGTCTTGATCGCAGAGAGCGGACCGTACACCGGAATAACGAGCCAAGAAGCCGTTGATGTTCTCTCACACTTATTGACAGGTTTTTCTTCAATATTTTAGTCTTGCGAACGTGCATTTTTTTTTTTTTTACATAATCTTTCGCTCCCGAAGCGTAAGCGGTATGTTTGATCGAATGTCGTCGATGTTTCTCCTTTCATGCAAGCAGTTCAGGGCTACGATGTCATGGAGAACGTTGCAAGCGGCTCGGCATTGAGCGGATCACCATTGCTCAATATTCTAGTTCCGATGTTCGCAATTCCCGTCATTCTTGTACTACTCATCCTGGTCGCAATACCCTACTGTGGATACTCATACTCGCAGTAAGTTTTTTCTTTTTTTTTTTTTGCTAAACTCATAACCTAGGAATAATTGGATTAATACACGGAGAAGAAAAATTTGTTGGTACAACAAGATTTGCGTTACGGTAACAAATTCAGTTTGTTAGTATTGGGATAACGAAACCAACTTGTAAGCATAGTGAAATGTTTCCCTTCGAGCGATTTGCTACTGCGAGGTGCCTTCAATCGTACGGAGTTCAAAATGACAAGCGTTCAAGTTAACAGAATAAATACTGTACACCACAATTAAGGCACATTTGTATGCGTCATTTGAAGATTCAACATTATAGCAAACGTAGGGCGGCGTTATTAACATACCTACATTCGTACATTAGCATTTTCTTACACACGATTATTCATACATATTAATAGTAAGCACAATTTCGACATAACACACAAAGAATCATCACGTGCCCAAACCAGACCATGTGTATATAGCCACACGTAAATATCGTATGAAGTAAATGTTTCTCGCGCTCAATATGAGAAGAGGCCTCAAAATTGTCATAGCCAGACGGTCAGACGGCCAGACGGCCAGACGGCCAGACAACCGAGTAGCTACGCAACCAAGTTGTGAGACAATCCCAACAGCGAGAGAGTTCCGACAGTGAGAGAGACCCGAAAAGGAGAATCTCGATAGCGAGGGAGACCCGACAGCGACACAGTCAGATATGCCCCATCCTTACTCCATTTTCCCCCCATCTTGATTTTGTTCCACTTTACTCTATACTATGGGTGTGATCATTTTCGAAGTTCAATATTTCGATCTCAAAAAAATAGGATCCAAAAATTCTGAAAAAAATTACAAAGGGCCCTTATAAGTAATCATGAATAGTGGTGAAATTCCAATTTTTTTTTTGGAGAGGCTCGAGTTTTTGACTTTTCGAAACCGGGTGGTATACCTCATTTACATCGAATTTTTTAGGCAAATATTCCAAAAATTATAAGAGCTAAAGTGCAAATGATGTTTTTCGAAAAATTGAAAATGTCCCAAAACCAAAATCTTTCGACCGATTCTTATCAAATTCAGTAGTGAAAATAGTTTGATGTTAGTCTACTTCTGTAGAAAGTTTCAGGGCGATCACATTACCCTATCGGCATTGCCCACCGCTGATTCGACTACCAATCTACCGTATATGCGATCGATAGGTTTTGTGCCTAAAATCGACTACCAAACAACTACATATCGACTGATAGCAGCGCCACCTACTTGTCGATGTACAACGTCTTGGCAGACGCGCTAAACATGTTCGATTGCAAAACTGGCATGTTTTGACATATCAACCGCTAAACGACATCGATTTGGAAAAGTTCAACGGAATGGGCCCGAATACGGGGACGGGGTGGTGCCGCGGAACGATCGCTGCGCGATCGATGCACCAGCAAATTCAGGCACAATACCTACCAGTCGACCTTACAAGTCGATGACAGTCGGCGACCCCAATAGGGTTGCGAAAACTCGAGCGCGAGCACACTTTTTTCGAAAATTTTAAAATCTGATCAAATCCGCACACTGTTAAAAATTTCCGTTTGAAAATTCATAAAATGTATATGAAATTTGGTGCATATACAGTATGTGAAATTTCATTGACACGTATGTAAGAATATTGCATTACCGGTATATTAAATACAATATTATTTGTATAATATTTGCAATAATAACATAATTTTCATATACGGATTTATTAATTTTGAACGCCATCACTGGGTGATTTTAACATACAGGTATTGCATTTAATATTAAATTATTAAAATGCAAATGCAATGTATATTAATTTTTATTTCATAGACCGATGTTGTATATTTCATATAACTTTGTATATTAAACGTGTTGTAAATTTCATAACATTTTTAACAGTGTACGAATGTTTCAATTATTGGGTAGCGTGCTAAATTTCAATCCGTTTGATGAAACCGTTCTTGATTTATAGAAGGTTTAATTTTACATGCCGGACACGCACGCGCGCAACCATGCACTCACCGGGACGGTAGCTAATTGCGTTTTTCCAACTTGCGTCTGTGTCAGATTGCGTCCCTAGTTGTACTCCGTCCCAGCTTACACAAATGTTCAACTTACGTCGATCTCATTTTACCACGACGAACTCAAGACCGATTTTGGAAAATCGTCGGGTTGGACAGAGTTCAGACCAGCTTGCGTCCTGTCCAACTTACGTCGATCTCAATCTGACCGGTCGTTTTGCCGATGACTAAGCTGGGTCGCGGTCGGTTTCGTGATTTTGTGTCAACTTACGTCGGTCTCATCTCTCACCATTTCTCACGTCGTTCGAGCTAAGCTCAGTTTGCGTCATTTTCAACTATCGTCGATTCTTACTTACAGCACTTGCAGTTCGAACCGATTTCAGTGATCCTCATTGCTGCTGGTTTCAAACAACATCGATAACACGCGCTCCAAAAACAAACTGCTCTAAATGGTACAATACTATCACAGATAAATATTTTGTGTTAATATTTTTATACGTTATTAATATTTTTTATTTGTAAAGCATAATTGGTCATTATGATTTACAAATAAATAATTTTAATAACATATAAAAATATTAACACAAAATATTTACCTACTTACCTTTGTATGGAATCACGATTCACTGTCGATGTAAGAATGCCTGCAGTATTATTAGAGCAGTTTGTTTTTGGAGCGCGTGTTATCGATCTTGTTTGAAACCGGCAGCAATGAGGATCGCTGAAAACGGTTTGAATTGCAAGTGCTGTAAGTAAGAATCGACGACAGTTGAAAATGACGCAAACTGGGCCTAGCTCGAACGACGTGAGAAATGGTGAGAGATGAGACCGACGTAAATTGACACAGGGGTAGGAAACCGACCGCGACCCGGCTTAGCCATCGGCAAAAGGACCGGTCAGTTTGAGATCCTCGTAAATTGGACATGACGCTAGTTGGTCTGAACTCTGTCCAACTCGACGATTTTCGAAAATCGGTCTTGAGCTCATCGTGGTAAGATGAGATCGACGTAAGTTGAACATTTGTGTAAGCTGGGATAGAGTACAACTAGGGACGCAATCTGACACAGACGCAAGTTGGAAAAACGTAATCAGCGACTCACCCACGCACAGACCCACCCACGCATACACACATCCATCCAGACATTTTTTTCTAAATGTGATTTTTCGCATTCTCTGACAGTTTGGCACATTCCGATGACGTTTACATTAAAATCTATAAAGAAAAAAGTTCACGAAAAAAAGCTTCCTCTATGAGGGAGCAAAAACGATAACAAACCGATTTCAAGTGACAAAACAATATTTCGCGGTCACGCAGATCGATGTTTTGCGTGAATTGTTCATTAATATTTTTGGTGACCTCTGCTGTTGGCTCAACCAAGTCGATTGTTTGCAACAGGGTAGTAAATTATTTAAGCAAGCAACTAAATGGCCATTTCAATAATTTCGCTAGCGGTCGGCCCAATTAACAAATTAGTTGATCCAACGTATACCAAACTAACCAATTTCTCATTTCGCCCTTAGACCACTAGACAGTTACTCGAGTCAACTATTTTGCTTCCTCAAAGAGGAAGCTTTGTTATGGTGAAAAAAAATTCCAGATTTTAATGAAAATGTGTTCAGAATGTTCCAAAACATCGAAAAATCATATTTAGAAAAAATGTCCGGATGTATGTGTGTGTGTTTGTGTGTATGAATCCGACGTGAAATATTCAATCCGTGATAACTCGAAAACGCCTTGACCGATCAATCTGAAATTTGGCACACATCATGTGTCGTTAATAGTTAACGTTTGGTCAAAATTTCGTCCAAAAATGTTCAATTGTTTTTTTTGTACGCCATTTTTAATTTCTTCGAAAATGTCTGTACGCACTGTAGCGCTCGCAATTTTATAGCTATTGGGCTAAAAACGCGTACACAGATGGAATATTATCACCCGATGATCCTATCAACATTTCAAGAGAATCGGTACAACCGTTTAAATGTTATGGCATTTTGAATTTTTCGAATTTCATGAAAAATTAGTACTTTGGTTTAAACCCATTTTTCCTAATTAAATATTCATTTATAACTAAAATAATTGTTAGATTCGTGATCAGCGTGAAAAAAAAACATGAAATACAGTCCTAGAGTTACGATTAACGAAAAAAGTTTATCTGTAATTTTTACAGCCAAAATTGAAAATGAGTGATTTTGCATAATTTTAAACAGCGATTTCTTTGCTTTCTGATGACATCGCGAAAATATGCAGGTGCCTATCGTGTTCTACGGCAAGAAATACACAAGATGATGAATATGACGGAGTGAAAATAATTAGTTAAAGCGGTGTCATGTGAACTTCTCGAGTAAAAATTGAAAGATCGAAAAAGAATTGGGAACACATAATTCTATGTACGTTTCGCGTC
This sequence comes from Amblyjoppa proteus, assembly GCA_963922035.1. Taxonomy (NCBI): domain Eukaryota; kingdom Metazoa; phylum Arthropoda; class Insecta; order Hymenoptera; family Ichneumonidae; genus Amblyjoppa; species Amblyjoppa proteus. The sequence continues at coordinate 25,173,838 of OY998232.1, forward strand.
GAGCACAGATCCTACATCCGTTTTGACCAAAAGCGTAAGGTTGGTGTATTTTTTCGGGCTAAACCTGAGTCACCCAGCAATTTTTCCTGAAAGATAAATAACAACGTTGATGTTGGAAAAAAGTTGAAAATTGACATTTTCATAACGCTTCCTCATAAAAGGTGAAAATTGAAATTTTCATATCGCTTCCTCATCAAAGTTGAAAGTTGAAAGTTGACATTTTTTATTGGCTAAGCTTCCTCTATGAGGAAGCCAAAAATATAGTAAATGCTTCTTCATAGAAGAAGCTTAGCAAATAAAAAATTTCAACTTTCAACTTTCAACTTTCAACTTTCAACTTTCAACTTTCAACTTTCAACTTTCAACTTTCAACTTTCAACTTTCAACTTTCAACTTTCAACTTTCAACTTTCAACTTTCAACTTTCAACTTTCAACTTTCAACTTTCAACTTTCAACTTTCAACTTTCAACTTTCAACTTTCAACTTTCAACTTTCAACTTTCAACTTTCAACTTTCAACTTTCAACTTTCAACTTTTAACTTTCAACTTTGATAAGGAAGCGATATGAAAATTTCAACTTTCAGCTTTTTTTTCTTCTTTCAACGAACTCGTTTTTCCGTGTATTATTACTCCTATAAACAGATTAGACTGACCATGGTGTTCCCTCGTTAAATAAAGCCTTATTTAATTTTCCTCCTCGTGACCGAGTCCAAAGGTGTATGCGAGGGTATAACGATTGAAAAAGCGCGGATGATAGTGCGCGTTTATGCGATATTTCGATAGACTCTTGAAATGCGAATTTAACAAGAAGCGAGTGCTCTCGATGCGAGAGAGCGTGTAACGACCGGGGCTCTGTATGCTTTTCCTCTTGTACGCGCTCCCTTTAACCCCTATTATTGTGTATTCTTTCTCTGACTTTATTGGAAATGTCCATTCGCGTAACACGCACCACGTAGGCGAAGTGGTTGCCTCTATATTTTCGTTACTTCTCGAGATAGACCGAGAGAGAGACACGGACGCGATAGTCGTGAACCCTTATCGTCGACCGGCTGTTGTACCTCTATACCTCCGCGTGCATACGCGTGCGACGAGATGAGCATCGCGCCACTTTCAATTGTACTCTCTTGGCTGGTGAACACTCGTGTGTATGAGTTCGCGACGCGAAGTAGAGAGAGGGAGGGAAGGGAGGAAATACTGTGAAGATGGGAAAAGTAATTACACGGACTCTGAACCATGCTATGCGCACAAGTGTACGCAAGATCATATGACACACATATGCACGCAGACACACAGAAGGTACGCAGATGTGTATGTAACTCGCTGGAAATGAGCCAGACATATGCGACGTTGAAATTCTCATGAAAAACCGCAATAAGAGCTTTTTTGCTATTCTTAACGGATTCTCATTATTGCACAAATCCGAAAAATCATTTTATCGGCGATTATTATTTCACGGAAGTAAAATTTGTTGCAAAAGTATACTTGAAGTACATTGAGGTTGTACTTGCGATCCAGTCCGGCCAAACGTGAGTTTCAGAGAAAATTTTGTACACTTCTTGATGGGATAAAAATCTGAAAAAATTAAGTACACGGCAGGTGGTGCAAAGATTGTCTTTGTGTAATAATAATTTCAATTTGTCATCGACAAATTGATGATAAAAATTATCATTCAACAAATCACCCGGTAACTTAACTATTTTCATTCGTAAAAATAATTTGTTTATTTTTCTGAATACGTATGAATTTTTTTCAGGATTTTTTGTAATCTTTGAAAAGCGGGTTTCTTCGCAACTTGAACATTAAAAAAACGCGATTTTCAATTATCACAAAAAAATGGGAAAACATTAATACGCATTCAAAAAAATTAACGAATTATTTTTACGAAGGAAGATAGTTAAGTTGTCGGGTAATTTGTTCAATAATCATTTTTATCTTCAATTTGTTAATGACAAATTATAATTATTATTTCACAAAAACAATCTTTGTAGCACCTCCCATAAACTTGATTATTTTCACATTTTTATCCCATCAAGAAATGTTCAAAATTTTGTCTGAAACTCACGTTTGGCGGGACTGTAACGCAAGTGCTGCCTCAAGTTTCTTATTTGTATATCGGTGATGCATAAAACATACAAACAATTATTACATATCTCAAAATATATATTTACAGAAATATTTTCCCAAATTTTTCGGCGAAAATACATATACATATACATATACATATACATATACATATACATATACATATACATATACATATACATATACATATACATATACATATACATATACATATACATATACATATACATATACATATACATATACATATACATATACATATACATATACATATACATATACATATACATATACATATACATATACATATACATATACATATACATATACATATACATATACATATACATATACATATACCACATTTTTTTTTTCATGTCGCCTAATATTATATTTCTACAATTTTGTGATTATTTTTCAACAAATCTTGTTCCGATTTTCTTCAGCCCTCTTCGGGTTCAAAGACCGTACCTTTCGGCAATTTCGCCTGGCTTTCAATCCGAGGGTTGCCGAATACGTAAAATTTCTCGCGAGGGACCAGTTTCTCCGGCGATGATTACAGAGGACAGAATTACGTCAATCGTTAAAAGCTTGAGGGGAGGCAGGGGAGACGTCCCCGGATTCGAGGGTCTCTGGATTCAATCGCAGTCTGTCGGTCTCGCAATTGGGAAGGTGCCGAGCCGCACGAGACTAGCCACCTGGGGGAGGAGAGCTTTTAATTTGTATACCGCTACGCCGCTACACTTATACTACACTACTGCTAGTAACACCACCACCCCAACTACTACTACTGTTACTACTACACTACCAAGAGTACATCAGTAGCCTACGCTCGTACTCGTGCTCTCGTTTACACATTTACCGTTCCGACTCTCGAATATTATTTCTTGCCACGGCCACCCCGAAGGCTCGACACCGCAGTTTCGCAGCTTCGCGTCGGAGACTCTCAGACTGAAGCGGTGAGCCAGAATTCCGCACCAGCGAGCAGCCGGCCGGACGTTCGTTGTGCCGTTTAATTAGTTCAACTCCTAATTCGAGAGACGGTCTAACAGTTTATTATTTCCACTTGGAGGACGGATCGAGCCAACGCTATAGTACGCTAAAGCATTCGGCAAGCTTCGAGAGAAACTGATGAATTCCACACTCGACTAAACTTCTCGTCTATACTCTACAATGAAAAGTTTTATTCCCAAACTCTGAGCGCTGCAGGATATTGTGTATTATATTTACGGAAAACTATTAAACGAGTTGTTATGCACAATTGGCGTATAATATGCACTTCCAACAGGTTGCACAGCTAACGCGCGGAGTTTTGAACACATGGCCAGTCGACATTATCGTACTAGATTCGGAGCATTGGCTCAGCTAATTCGGGCGCTTTGACAAAATCGCTTTTACACGGGAGTGTACGCAACTCTTACTAGATGAACATTTTTTTAAATCCCTCATAGAGTGAACAATTTTATCGTTAAGGGGAGGCCAAATACCGACAGTTTCGAGATGGTGTCGTCTGTTCTCGTCATTTGAATTCGAGTTTGTTTCGACTCTCGTCATCGTCTCTACTCAGGTACAACCCGAGCAGAAATTTAGTTAGGGGTGTTGTCTGGGCCCTTCTAGACTTCCCCGACATTTTACGGGCCCTAGAATGGAAAACTAACCAATGCCCGACTAGGCTTGTCACACTTCGAAGTATGGGGCCTTTATAAGTTTCCTTGTTAGACCCCATGAAGGCTTCCCCATTAAGCCCCTACTAAATTAGTACATAAATTAAATTGAAAAATATTTATTTGCAGGTCTTTCTTGGATGTTGCGCATTGTTTATTAGAGATTTTTACATACTGAAGATAGTGGTCAATTTAGATCGCCGAAAAGACATATTGTAAATTATTTTGCTGTAGGTGCGTTTCGAACCGGGTTCCCTGTGGTTGCTACTCTGCGCCTTAGCTCACTCGGCTGTTCGCATCTTATTAGAGTTCTTTTTTTATTGTCTATTTGAAGTTAAAGAAGGTGCTATGGCTACATTTATATGAATGCGATTAAAATAATTGAAATAGAACAATTTATTCGTGAACGCTTAAAATTATTATTTTTTTTTGTTATTGACATTGTGCCTTTTGTCAATAATATTTAATTAACAATCGCTTATGAATAATTCAATAGTTGGCATTACCGAATATTAAAAAGTTACCAATATCGATAACCCTTGACGAATTAAATAACAAATGGCACAATAATGCGTATACGTTTAAACAAATTATTAACTGCATTTTTCGCAGGGTCATCGTAAATAAATACAAATACAAAAAAATTCGTAAAAATAATTGATTCAATTTCTGATATATTAATCGCATTGTTAATATTTTTCTTAACAGATGATTTATGTATTATGTTTAATAAGTATCCAGCACTAAATTTCTAATTTTCAATTTCTATTGTGGAATCCCCAACAAATCTAAATAGGGCCTCTGTTGAAATCCTAACTGTAGATTGTTCGATTGAAGCTTGGTTTTCCTTTATAGGACTCAGTAAGGCGAAATATGGGTGCTCTTCTATGGTTTCCTTGACTATCCCTTATCCCTATTATGGATTTCACGGGTATGCCTGTAATGGCCCTATAGTTTATCTCGGCCGCCCAACTAAATTTCTGCACGGGAACTCACGCTAGCTCAACTCTCGTCGATCTCATCTCACTACGACGAGAACAAGACCGATTTTTGGAAAGCCGGCGGGTTGGACTGAGTGCGAATCTGTTCTCGCTATGTTAAACTCTCGTCGATCTCAGTTCTACCGGCCCTTGCGCCGATCGCTAAGCCGGGCCGCGGTAGATTACCTGCCTCTGAGCCAATAACGTCGGTCTCACCTTTCGAGCTCGGCTCAACTCTCGTCATGTTCAACTCTCGTCATTCCTAACTCACAGCGCATGCAGCTCGGAGCAATTTTAGTGATTCTCAATGTTGCCGGTTTCATAAAAAATCCATCACATGTGCTCCAAAGAGAAGCTGCTCTGAATGGTATATCACTGCTCTAAATGGTATCGATTCACTGTCGATGTAAGAATATTTGCTATAGAATTATATACAATTTAGAGCAGCAGTATAATTTTATGAGATTTTGAAGTTTAAAAAATTTTTTTCGACCATTTGTATTTTTCGTCTGACGTACTTATGCATCGATGTCACTCTAGGCGTAAAATAATTTGAAGATTCGTCGTTAGGAGGAAAAAATTCATAGGCCGTAGTCTCAAAATGATTAATTATGCAAATTTCAGTTAGTGATTTTTGCAATCAATTTTTTGCTTCCTCATAGAGGAAGCTTTGTTTTGGTAAAAAAAAAAAAATTGAGATTTTAATGAAAACATGTTTAGAATGTTCCAAAACATCGAAACATCACGTTTAGAAAAAATGTCCGGATGGGCGTGCGTACGTGCGTGCGTCGTGAATCTCGGAAATGGCCTGACCGATCAGGCTGAAATTTTGCACACAGCATGTGTGGTTAATAGACAATGTTCTTGCAAAATTTCATCCAAAAATGTTCAGTTGTTTTTTGTGTATGCCATTTTTTATTTCTTCTAAAATGTCGGTTCGCGCTCTAGCGCTCGCAATTTTTTAGCTATCGGGCTAAAAATGCCTACACGGATGGACTATAGTCACCCGATGATCCCATTAAAATTTCAAGAAAATCGATCGAACCATTTAAGTTTTTCGTCACTTTGAATTTTTTGGATTTCATGAAAAATGAGTATTTTATTTTAAATACAATTTTCCACATTAAATATTCATTTATGACTAAAATAAGTGTCAGATTCGTGATCAGCGTGAACAAATTCATGGAATATAGTCTCGGAGGGACGACTAACGAAAAAAGTTTATCTGTCATTTTTATTGCCACTATTGCAAAAATGAGTCATTTTGCGTATTTTCAAAGAGTGATTTTTTTGCTTCCTGATGGCATCGTGGACAAACCTCATGTTTGTCCATCATGTTCTACGGCAAAAAATACACAAGATGATAGTATGACGGACTTAAAATAATTAGATAAAGCGCTGTTATTTGAACTTCTCGAATAAAAATTGAAAGATCGAAACAAAATTTGAAACACATAATTCTATGTATTTTACGCGCCGAGCACAGACCCTACATCCGTTTTGACCAAAAGCGTAAGGTTGGTGTATTTTTTCGGGCCAGACTTGAGTCAGCCAGCAGTTTACCCTAAAAGTTAAATACGACGTTGATGTTGGAAAAAAGATGAAAATTGAAATTTTCACAACGCTTTCTCATAAAAGCTGAAAATTGAAATTTTCATATCGCTTCCTCATAAAAGTTCAAAGTTCAAAGTTGAAATTTTTATATCACTTTCGCATAATGGTTCTTTATTCGGAAAGCTTCCTCTACGAGGAAGCCAAAAATATAGTAAATGCTTCCTCATAGAAGGAGCTGTGCGAATAAAGAACGATTATGCGAAAGTGATAAAAATTTCAACTTTGAACTTTTTTTTGGTAAATTTTAACCGTTTCAATTTGATCAGATGTAGCATTTTTTAAATTATGTTATGAAAGAAAGTGCAAAATAGTCTGCACATGATTTCCTCATATATTACATTTTTGCACATAGCTTGCCTGGTGAAAATATTTCTCTGAATTTCTCTGTAAATATATCTGAAAGTCTCGGAAAATTTATCTGAAAAGTCCTCTGAATTTCTCTCACTTTTCGCACTTTTCAGAGAAAGTCAAAGATTTCTTCGAATCGAAATATCTTTAATTGTTTTAAAAAATCTCTGATTTTGCCTGCCGACTCCTCTAAAAAACCATGAACTCTGTTGATATTATAAGACTGTTTCTCTTCTATATTCAAAAACTATTTTCTGAAAAAGTCAAATTTTCGCTGAATTTCTCACACAAAGTATACATAAGTTATTGTTTACTGTTTACCGCTCGTACGAATATTAGAAAGAGCAGATCTTATAGAAAACTCGTGAGTTGTCTGAAATTCTCAAACCCACATTATCCGTGAAAATTTGAGTTTTTCGGAAAATAAATTGGATTTTCTCTGAATAAGTCTGCCATTCGTCCGAGTAACAGAAAGAGACAACTTGAAGACAACTCGTATTTTCTTTTAACGTACTTTATCGGTCAAAATCAGAGGTATCCAAAATTTTTCGGAAAATACTCTGAATTTCTCTGAAATATTATGCCTGTTGGACCATTGTGCGGAGGAAATGGCAGAGATATTTAACATATAGCAGAGAATATCAGAGAAAAATCTCGGAAAATCACTGAAACTGTCCGTTTAGAGTTTTTCAGACAAATTGTCACAGAAATATTTTCACCAGGGTTCCTCCATGAGGAAGCCACAATCGATCAACGAACTATCTTTCTATTTTAAATACTTTTCTATTTTAAAAGTCGCAAATTACTTTGCACCTTTCTAATTATCTAATTGTAAATTCAATAAAAAAAAACATTGTTTAGGCGAACTATAGAATACAGAATTCACATTACAGATTTTACTGTATAGACTAAAGAATTTAGAAGTTTAAAAAAAAGATGAGTGGAGAAAATATTACGGCAATAAATTAAAGTCTATGTAATTTTTCTTTTCTTACTACCGTTCACCTATTCCTACGCTTAATTCTTCGGGTCGTTTGTCGACGACCTGAATAACCGTAGCTATGACTATAACAGCGAGCCAGGTGCCAGGCGGGCACTTTTTACTTCCATTATTCTATTCCGACGAACGGCGAGAAACTTTGTTGGCTTTAGGGGAAACCATAACATTTGCCATCGGCTCGACGGGAGCAGCATGACCGGCACGTGTATTTGCAAAGTATACACGAAAGTTTCTTGCCCGTATATCAAATGAATTTGATGACAATTAATTATAACTTCTATATATATATATTTTTTTTTTTGTATCAATTTTTAGAGTGTATTCCGGATGGCGGGAAGCATTCGTTTCCAACAGAGAGCCCGGTCGTCCAGAGACAAAGTCGAAATCTGGTGGGAGCTTTGGGTTCGCGCGTTTTAAGAACGTACCAGAAGGTGATGTGATTATCGACGAAGCTGAGGAAGTCGCGGCTGAAGAAATCTTGGAACAGGACAGCGACGCGAATGGAGCTCCGTCAAGCAGTAAGCGGTTCGAGAATCCTTTGTACAGATCAAAGCGTGATGGGATGAAGAGCAAATCCACGGATAAATCGGTGGTCGATGAGAAAATTATCGATATCGATGGACCAATTAGCCTGGCTGTTCTCGAGAGCAGAAATCAAGAAGACGGAATCGAAGAAGTCTGTTTAGACTGAAAAAAAATTCTATAATTAATTACAAAGATACTCCATATAATTCGATATTTGTAAAAATACAGATATTGATCGTTTCAAAATGTCTTTGTCAAAAAATACAATTTCTGGACATTGAACAGATACGGGGGTACGGAAAAGTATACCTTGTACTGGTAAATAAATGATAGAAGATAAAAGGGTATACGCAGTAAAAAAAAATTGTACTTTTTACAACAAATTATTGTCCACAAATGTTCATAATTTTTTATTTGTTAATTTTATAGTTTGACGAACAAAAGTACACACTAAAATTGTCAATGATGCAGGAAGTAAAAGGACAGGTTCGTATATTCCTAGAAGTGACAAACTCGTTTGCCACTTTTTTAACAAAATTATTTTTACGAAATTTCCCATTCTGATTCTACGAAATTATTTTTTACTGTGTACTGAAATGAAACGGATTCTATTGCAGAACAGGTATTATTATTCGATGTTGATCTGCCTGGTTGGGTTTAAAGTGAGTTCCAGCGAAGTATTATATAGCAGCGAAGTAAAAACTTTTTTTTCTTTACTCATGCATGCACAACCCTCGTTTGCGCACCATTCACAGGCATGCAAAATGGCTGATTCCCGCACGACGCGCAAAAGCGATACGCAAAATACTTTCACCAGTGCGCAAAATGCCTTCATCAGGGCGAAATAGTACTTTGCGATACTAGTACGGAAAAGCGGTCTTTCGACGAAGGTTGTGAAGTTGGCTGCACGAGCCGGATCGAGAGCCACAACGGCACGAGGCGAAGCCGAGTGACGTTTGTAGCTCGAGAGGAGGCGAGTGCTGCCGACTTCCCAATCGCCGCCGGGAGACCGCTTTTTCGTACGAGTATCGCATACTACTTTTTGTGACAAGTGCAAGAAAATTCCCGCTTTTCGTGCCTGTAAAGTGCGTGCGAACACATACCTACAGTGCTGCCAGCTAAATGTACGCGGAAGTAGCTAGGATGTGAAAAAAGTAGCTAGAGTATTAAAAAAGTGTGCGCAAAAGTAGCTAGGATGAAAAAAAGGGTAGCTAGGATGTAAAAAAAGTGTGCCTAAAAAGTTGTCGCCCATCCTCTGCTAGAAAGCACCACATTCGCCACACTTTACAGGCACGAAAAGCGGGACTTTTCGTGCATGTGTTACAAAAAATATTTTGGGCGCTGCTGAAGCACTTTGCATACTGGTTTTACTACTAGTGCCACCTAGCGTCGCAAACGGTTACTATGTTACCGAGCGGTTGCTATGGTAACACCGAGGCTAACGCCATTGCGCATGTCTGTGAATGGTGCACAACTTGGATTTTGCATTGCATTCGTAAAGAAAAATATGGTTCGACACACGAGGCCAAGTCGCTTCTTGTGCACCACTCGTATGAAGACTTTGTCTCGGCTTCACACTCGCAGTGCGCAAAACACTCGTTTGGCCTCTAGTATAGAAATATACTATTCCCAACTGCGCTAAAAGGGCCCTATTTCATGCCTGCAGCGGGGGTGGAAAGTGACCGATTCTTGACGAGTGGGAGGAAAAGTAATTTTGCGGGAGGAAAAGTGAACTTTTCCTCCCGCCAAATCACTTTCCCTCCCACTAAATCACTCTTCCTCCCGCTAAATCACTTTTCTCCCCGTTAGTCAAGACTCTACCAATTTCCATCCCCGTTGCAGTCATAGAAATATGGCCACTTTTTGAAGCACAGTTGCGAAAAAAATACCGTATGCCATACGGGAGGAAGTTTGCACTTCGTGTGAATTTCTGCCCTCGCTTCGCTAGGGCATCAAACTTCACACTCGGTGAAAAGACGCACTTTCCACCTTTGTAGCGTAATATACTATATATATTATACAAAAGGGGGCGCATGGATGGGGGAAGGAAACAAAATGTAAAAACCCGCGCGAACTTACATGGAATAAGCTACCTCGAGCAACTCTATGACAAAAAAAAAATTAAGGTGCTTCGAAAATCAGCTGACTTTTAATCTCATTGTTATTGGCTCCTAGAAAGTTTTCCGCACGATCCACTCGCATAAAACTTCGTCAATATTTTCGAGAATGTTTAACAATAATTATCGAGTCGAATGTAGCTCATAAATGTTTGACAAAAAAAAATTAATCGACGTGGAAAATCTTATGGGAACCGTAAACCTATCGTTGTTTTCGCATAGAAAGTTTTCCGCACGATCCACTCGCATAAAACTTCGTCAGTATTGAAGGGAACAAAACTGCCGTTTTGTATTACGCGCCAAGAACGCGCGTAGCAGCAGCGCGGTGATCGCCTGGGACCGCCGGAGCGGCTCGGACGGAGGCGTTGGAGAGGTGACGTGGACAAAGGGACTCGGACTCGAGCGGCCATAGAGGTCGGACGTAAAACTGCAGAGTAGATCGTCAGAACCAGTTTATATTAATAAAGAAAACTATTATACGACTCTGCGTTTGAGCTTCATTCTAATCCTACTACAATATTTTCGAGGATGTTTGACAATAATTATCGAGTCGAATCTAGCTCATAAATGTTTGCCAAAAAATAAAAATAAAGGTGCTTTGGAGATCAGCTGACTTTTAATCTCATCGTTATTAGCTCCGAGAAAGTCTTCCACACGATAAACTCGCATAAAACTTCGTTAATATTTTCGAGGATGTTTAACAATAATTATCGAGTCGAATCTAACTCATGAGCTAGAATTCGACTCGAAGTTTATGCATAAGTGTTTGTCAGAAAAAAATTAAGGGCCATTGAAGATCTGCTCACTTTTCATCTCGTCATTATTGACTCTTGGAAACTTTTCCGCTCTACAGACTCGTATAAAACTTGGTCAATATTTTCGAGGATAATTAACAATAATTATCGAGTCGAATCCAGATTGTAAATATTTGGCAAAACAAATTAATCGCCTTTGAAAATCCGCTGGGAAGCAAGTCCATCGTTGCATTTGTATGGAACCACAACCATTTATAGGGAACCACCTATGAATTGTTTAGGATGCTTCATAATTATTTGGAGCATGCTCACGGCTTGTAACGCATCTAGGAAAAAATTACCAAGGAAAAAAGGCCGCGGAAAAAATGGCCGAAAAAAAGAAGAATGAATGAAAAAAAGGAAAAAAAAAGGAAAAAAGGAAAAACAATTTGATAATGAACTTTTTCCTCGGCCATTTTTTCCGCGGCCATTTTTGACCTCGGCCATTTTTTTCCTAATGCCGCTTGAAACTACATCCATTTCCATTCATATTAGAATACGAGTTAATTTTTAGGTTATCTACATTGAATATACGATTGACAGTTGAGGTAATTTCGTTCCTGTAACATTGCGAACTTTAGTTACATGTTTTATTTATATATTATAAAAGCTTTATTATTATACTATTTACTATTATAATATATACTTTACTATTATAAAAACTGCCATTACAAGTTGTCAGGAAACTCTAGCAACTAAACGACCATGCAGGAAATATATAGACATTCAGTGTGCGTAGATGCCAGATATGCAGTGATATAAGAACGGTTACCTGAGAGCCAATTAGTGTCAGATCTATGATTACATATATTAATAAAGAAAGAAAACATCCACCCTCTTCCTTCGAGTTACAAGTGAGATAAAACTTAAAAATAACACATTGCCCAACCAAGTCTCTGAGTGAATGATAAGATCATAAAAATTAGTTTCAAGAGCAATAGCTGTTTGTAACCCCGATAACGTTGTCCTTAGTCTGCGCACATTCCAATAATATACCGTAAGCACTTGTCCACAAATTATTACTTTTGTCTCTGTAAATTCACTCTTTTTAATCACATGTTGCACTCCTTTATGAAATTTAACAGTCTAGTTTGACTCTCCTCTTCCCTTCTTCTCGTCGAGCTAGAATCTTGTCGCCGTTGACAAGAACCGCTTGCCTTTCCGTTTGATCACTTTTTACATGAACAGCCTGGTCATCCAATTTTAGGCTTACTCGATTTTTTAGCACGCATCATGCATCTGCCGTTGAACTCAGCGTAACTGCGAGACGCGTAGATCTTTTTTTTTTTGTCGAGTAATCGGAGCGATCTGATGATTTTGATCCAACATAGAGGAACCACCGGCTCATTTAAGGGCTCGAGAATTTTGTGGACACGGTCGGGCTCCTGTTCCGCCGATTCTGGCACATCAAACATAATGATGTTGTTAGCCCTCCGATTTCTGCCCTCTCTTTTCGCCATTATATCCTCTTCCGAGAAGACAGCTACTTCAAGCTATCCAATCTCCGTTTTGGTTTCTATGATAGCTGTTTCCATACGTCGTACTTATCGTTGAGCTTGCCAAAGTAAACACCGAGTGCCGCATGAGGATCTTGTACAGTAATCAGGTGGCCGGACGTTTGCATTGCTGGAGACAGTACAGAGACAGTTTCAGACGAAACCGGCGGGGCGTAATGAGAACCGCAGCAACGAGCAATGTAATTGAACATTGACGAAAATTTGTGTAGATTTATTTTCTTCGACCGTCGCGTAAAATTTTTCCAAATTTTTTTATCGGCCTCACGGCCGGGTAATAAAATAGATGTTGCTTAGTATGTCGACGCTTTGAAAGCATGTTGACAATGTTCTCAAACATCAAAAAATCACGTTTAGAAAAAATCTCCAGATGCGTGTGCGTGCGCGTGCACGTGCGCGTGCATCCGGAAATTTTTTGTTAATGTCATTTTTCGATGTTTTGGAACATTCTGAATATGTTTTCATTAAAATCTCGAAAAAAAAAATTGTTCACCATATTAACCTATGAGGAAGCAATAAAAATATTAAATATTTGGTGTTCTTTGAAATGTGGGTTTCTCTCGTGTCAAGATATTTTTATAATATTCAATATAATTATAATATTATTATATAAATAAAGATTACGATCATACAATTTTTGAAAAATTGAAATTTTCATATCGATTTCACATAAAACCGGAAATGCTTTCTCATAGAAGAGGATTTGCGAAAAAGGAACATTTTAAGAAAGCGATATGAAAGGTGCAATTCTACTTCGTGATAGAGGAAAAAATAATTTGAGATTTTAATGAAAACGTGTTCAGAATGTTACAAAACGTCGAAAAATCACATTTCGAAAAAAGGTTTGGACATTTGTGTACATATATGTATGTGCGTGTGTGTGTGTGTGTGTGTATGTGAATCAGACGCGAAATATTTAAACCGCTATAACTCGAGAATTTCTCGACCGATCAAGCTGAAATGTCACATACAACATGTATGATTAATAGTCATTGTTTCTTCAAACTTTAATTAAAAAATGTTTGGTTGTCTTTTTTTGTACGCCATTTTTGATTTCTGCGAAATTGTCTGTGCGCATTCTAGCTCTTATATATATTTTTAGCTATCTGGCTAAAAATGCGAACACAGATTTAATATGATCGCGCGATGAACTCATTGAAATTTCGAGAATCGATCGAACCGTTTAAATTTTATGTCGTCTGGAATTTTTTGAATGTCATGAAAAATGTGTACTTTCTTTTAGACGCAATTTGCTGTATTAATTATTCATCTATGAGTAAAATAAGTAGTACAGTCATGATCAACGTGGAAAAAAATATTAAATATTGGCCCGGAGCGACGACTAACGAAAAAAGTTTATCAGGAATTTGTATAACCAATATTGCAAATATGAGTGATTTTGTGTATTTTCAAACAGCGATTTCTTTGCTTCCCGATGGCATCGCGGAAAAATCCAATTGCCTATCATGTTCTACGGCAAGAAATACACAAGAGGATAGATATAGCGGCGTTGAAAAAGCCAAATAAACTATCATTTAGATTTATTGAGTTAAAATCGGAAGTGCCAAAAAATAATTCAGGAACGCGTAATTCCATATATTTTTTCGCGCCGACCACGGATTCGACAAAGTGAAACGGGAAGTTGGTGTATTTTTTCGCGGTGAACCTGAATCAGCTAGCAGTTATACATTAAATTAAAACACGACGTTGACATTGAAAACAGTTGGAATTTGACATTTTCATATCGTTTCCTAATAACAGTTTAAAATTGAAATTTTCATATCGCTTCCTCATAATTATTGAAAATTGAAATTTTCATATCGCTTTCTGACAACGTTCCTTTATTAGCAAACCTTCCTCTATGAGGACCCCGAAACTACAAAAAATGTTTTCTCATAGAAAAAGCTTTGCGAATAAAGGAACGTTATGAGAAAGCAACATGAACATTTCAATTTTTGTCTCCTAATAGAGGAAGCTATGTTTTCGAGAAAAATTTTTTTCGAGATTTTAACGTCACCGTACTAGAAATGGTCGAAAACATCCAGAATTGGGGTTTTTAGCTAGCGTAATAAATTCTGGTGTAAATTTTAATGGTTCGTATTTTATGAGATGTAGACATTTTTTTTTTTTTTTTGTGAAAATTGTTTTTCATTTATAGCTTCCTCTATATGGAAGCCAAAATCGAACAAAGAAGAAAGAGGAAGAAGAGGAAGAAGATCATAGAGGAAGTTATGCGCGAAACTACAAAATATGAAGAAGCAATTGTGCATATCACTTTGCACGTGTTACGTTCCGATCAGCAATTTTCACTCCATCTCGGTCAAGGAGAATTTACAGCCTCCCTTTACACGTTATTCGGAGATGACGCTTTGTCGAGAATTTGGCCCTGTTTTGAACCTAACCTTTCGGAAAATAATTCGGGATAGGGCCTAGAGTGTATATATTTGATATCGAATGAATTTCATTCGCGGTTAAAATTGCGGAATTATTTGATTTTAAGTGATTTTTCTAAACTGGACAAGAAAAGTCTGAATGCTAACTTCTTCTATCGTATGGAACGCGATACACAGCTATCTCACTCTTTCGCGCGCCACGCTCGATGCACGACTCACGACACTTCGCTATCACACTCACTCACTGTTTTCTCCCGACCTATCTCAATACTTTAGCGCACACGAATATAGCTGAAATAAAATTGTCCAACACGAATATACATTGTCCAGGAGAATATTTTAACCTTTCAGGTTAACGAATGAATGTTGATGAGTAAATATTGACAAATGAATATTCAGAAGAGATTAATGTTTAACATGAAGATGATAATTTTCCAAAGTTACGATGTGATTTAAATGGTTTTTACCTCGGAATAATTGATCGAATGAATCGATAGATGAATGTCGATTGTGGAAATGGAACCTCCTTCCCAAATTTCAACGATGTGAATTGATGATTTCGATGATTAAATTATTTCGAGGAAGAAAATAATCAATTGGATGAAATGATTTCAGAAGAATATGAATGGTTTATTCGAACAGAACGACTTGGTTATTGACTTCAAAATTTTACAAGTTGAATGTTCGTTGTATCTTTGTTAAAAACTGTCAATATGATACAAGATTGAGGTCTGTGTCCCGGTCGCGAAGAAGGTTTGGAAGTACCAGCGGAAGTGCCGAGTGGGCCGTGGGCGTGCAAATAAATAACCTCAGTGCCGGACACCCCAGCGTCACCGCTGTCTCACCTGCGCCTTGTCTCCCCACTCTTAACACCTGATTCCTTTCTTTGATTGACTAATTACATATTCCTAATTTCGTAGTTTTACAATAATTTTGACATTTCAATTTGTTAATTCTTAAATTTTACCGTGAATTTTATGAACATATAAATTTGAGCGAAAGCTGTACAAGCTTACGTTGCCCAGTTAACAATGGTTGATATAAATTTTTATCTCAATATTTATCTGATTATTTTCCCTGAATTTTCGTATTAACAGTTTTACGTTTCTTTCCTACTTTCCATAATTTTCTGTATTCTCAATCCATTGTATCTATCTCTATCCTGACGATTTGACTTGATAATTATTCCACATGCTTGACTTTACTTCATTTATCTGAATTTATTGTTAATAATTCCCCAAAATATCTCGCCGTCTTTCATATTTGTTACCCATCATTGCGTTTTCTATTCATTCCCTCATTAAAGATTCCATCTATGATCCTCCTGAACTATATCAATGTTCTGTTCCTCATCGACGGTCACTCTGAGCATCATGCCCATCGTGCACGCAGAGACATATTTTGGTCAGTACAGCATATCACACGCTGTCGTAGCAAATATCATATGTCAGCATAGTGACAGCAAAAGTATTTGCTGTGGTGACAAAAAATATTTGTTATCGCAAGATTTGTTAGGACAGCAAATGTCATTTGTCGCAGCAGCATAGTTGTTACTGCTGAGTGATTTCGTATTGCTTGCGTTTATCCTTTCTTAATCAAACAACTTTTTGATATTAAATGATAAAGTAATAATCCATACACATGATAACAGACATAAAAAAATTAAAATATTCATAACAAAAACAAAAAATGTATGAGCGCGTATACTCGAAATACCTTCAGCAGGGAGAGTAATGGCCTGAGATGGAGATCGAACTGCCTACCTAACCGTTATGTCTACCTATAAACCTAACAACTACAGTATAAAGCTACCAACTACACTATTTCCAACTTACAATTTTTTGTATTCAAATGCTCTATAAGTTACATCGAACATTATAGATGAGATAGTACTTGTGATGTAAGTAATCGTTAAGGATCCATCACATATACATTCTAAACAGGCGACGCGATCAAATAATTAACTACACCAGGAAATCGGTTGCAGTAACAGCAAATCCTTTGCTATACCAGCAAATCGTTTGTAGCGACAGCAAATCTTCCGTAACATATGAAATTTGTTCCCATTACAAATTATTTTTGCTGGGAGGACAATACGTTTGCTGCAAATACAAATTTGTTTGCTGTTACAACAACAAAAAAACTTAGCAAACGCACTTTTGCTGTCATGACTAAAAAATGTATCTCCGTGTGACACGCGTCGTACACGTTCGACAACCGTGAGGAGCATTCTACCGATATTCTTATCTGCATTTTTGCGGGTCAGGTTACCGAGCCTCGCGCGGTTGACTTGTGCTGTACAGTCGCCTCTTTACATCAACCTAATTCACCTGAAGGCTAATTATTATTACTGGTGGATAATTGTCCATCTGGTACTCAATTTATTCATCATCCCCTTCGGGCTTGATGATTATGTCTTGCCAATGATTATTTTCAGCGTTTTAATAAATTTCAAATTTGTTTGTTAATTAACCGGTCATTTGACCCAAATGTACTTGAAATGTTTTGGGAAAATTTTGGAAGACGCAACACACGCTTTTTCTTTATTATATCGTCATAATCTTTATCTCTTCATAATATAACTATATTGAGGATTATAAAAATATCTTGACACGAGAAATCCACACTACACAGAGCGGCAAATATTTAATTAATATTTTATTTAATATTTGTATATTGTTTAATACATATTAAGCGTTGTAAAAATAGTTGGAATTTTGGGCTTCCGTAAGGAGATTCTTTTCACTGACTGAGGCATGAGCGACATAAATTTCTATTACTAATTTTCTTTACTATTGACACAATTTTTTCTGACCTTGAAATGCAATGTATTTTTACAAGTAAATATTTTTTTTAATGGATAATAATGGATGCCCATATATCGAAAAATGGATAATGAGGTGAGATCCCATACCTATTTATTATCGTACGAATACGTTAGAAACCAAAACGAACCATTTCTCCGCGCGCTGTTCGGAACTCAACTCCTTAACTCCTTAACATTCAGCATTCCTTCGCCTGTTTAATTAATTACCTTTAATTTAATTTCTCAATTGTGGAACAGTGTAATTGGAGAGGACAATTAACAGAAGCGAAAACGAATCGTTGTTAGATCCTAGTCGTGATTGCAGAAAACACCAGTACAAAATGGATATTTTGCGTGC
Source organism: Amblyjoppa proteus (assembly GCA_963922035.1). Lineage (NCBI taxonomy): Eukaryota > Metazoa > Arthropoda > Insecta > Hymenoptera > Ichneumonidae > Amblyjoppa > Amblyjoppa proteus. The sequence goes on from OY998232.1 coordinate 25,192,034, forward strand.
GAATATAAAATATTCCATAGTTTTCAGCGAGTCAAACATTTTCAACAAGATAATGGATCAGGTTGATACGATTTTGCGATTTTGCACAGTCGATCTCTCTTTTCGGGTGAACGCCGGACGGCGCTTTACATCGGGGACGGAGATCTCGGCTTTGGCACTGATATCTTTATGGTTTTAGGATGATAGGCGCGAGTGAGTGATGTCCAGGTAACAAGTATACGTAGATGTATCGTTGATGGAAGGCTTTTTTGTACTCACGTTGATGGTTATATCGTGTTTATTATTCTATTGTATTTATTTATTCCAGCGTACGGCGACTTCGCCTTTTACAAAAACCGTCCTTGACTATAATAATAATACTTTATCCTCTGTCCAAGTACATGAAATTGCCTTTGCACGCCACATCAACTTACCGTTTCCAACATCCTTCTCATTAGCACAACGTGTTAACAATCAGAGATCGCACGCACACGCATCTCGTGACTCTACGGAGCCAATTCTGTGACGTCTGCACTCATCACTTCTGTGAGTCACTTTTTTTTTAGCCAATTTGTCACATATTCTTCACGCATTGATAATATCCTTAGATCTAACGGTGCGTCCTATTGCAAACCTCCTCCTTGACGAGCTATTTGGCTATTCGTCCATACTTCCACGTCTCATCACCGTTCCCAACCTTATCATCTTGTAGAAGGCTCTCACATATTCGCAAATTTCAACTACCGGTCTTCCTAAACATTTCTACAGTCCACCGGGCCAAGTCATCACCTTCATTCCTCTCTTTCCATCAATTCACTGCCTCTACCGACTTCTTATTTGTTTTATCCGCAGCTACACTGCATTTCCATATGTGTTCCAGGCTTTCTTCGTCCCACTCATATACCCCACAATTCCAATCCAAAAACCCCGTTTTCCCCACGTTCCCACATCCAATACGCGCCCACTGCTCTTTCGTATATCCCCTTACCTCATCCACGTACCAGTATTTCTCGCTATCGACACTGCTCTTTATTTCTTTGTGCAAACTATTGAAAGACGAACCATCCACATTAATTCAGTCAGATATCATGTTTATTATTGGTGGTAACTTTCATCAGTACAATTATTATTTCATGTGTGTATTTATCCATTGCACGTATGCATTTGTTTATTGATACATAATACTTCTATATTATAATAACTATACTATAATAATTCGCGACACTGTTTCTACTATGTACTTAATATCAAATACGATTGTGACTATAATATAAGAGAGGAGCACTCCGTTACAGCCGTACAAGCTATGAAACTTGACTGACACAGAGTGTCCTTTGAAACGTAGAGCCCTTTAGGTTACTCTAGTTCGATGACAATTGAGCTGTCGATGCTTATTTCAACCATATCATATACTAGTTTGAAATCCAGATAGACTGCTACCCTTCCGGAAATCGATCCACGGATGGGAAATTACATGTCCCACATGGGGTAATACGGGTCTCTGGTAAGTATACGGTGCACACAGTAAAGAATAATTTCGTAAAATCGGAATGCGAAATTTCGTAAAAATAATTTTGTTAAACAAGTGACAAACTCGTTTGTCACTTGTTCCTGCATCATTGACAATTTTAGTTTGTACTTTTGTTTGTCAAACGATAAAATTAACAAATACAAAATTATGGACATTTGTGGTAAATAGTTTGTTGTAAAAAGTACAATTTTTTTTTACTGTGCAGTGTAAAGATCCATGGTGTAACGCCGTTAAATTTTTAGCGTTTTTCCGACTCGCTTGTGCTCATACAAAGCGATTCCAGAGGGCTAATTTATAAAAAAAAAAAAAAAAAAAAACGGATTATTGCAGTATAAGGATCCGTGGTATAACGCGCCACAATTTTGCGCGTTTTTCCGGCTCGCTCGGGCCCATACAAGGCGAGTCCAGAGGGCTAATTTATCAGAAAGGGATTATTTGTAATTTTATTTCGATACAATATTTCTTGTTCGCCGTCCGGGACGAGAACCAGCGCCGACAAGTCATCGGACGAGAGGATACGCTGAAATCGGAGAAATATCGACCCTCTACCTCCCTGTTGTTAGAGTCGCTAAGAGAAGACCGACCCGGCCAGTCATCGTCCCGAAACTTCAGCAAGTCGCCGAAAACACCACATCTGTCATGTTGAGACGATTGACAGTCAAAAGCCGATCCGCGAGACCACTAGGGGAGAGCGGGGCAAAATGGCGCAGCGGGGCAAAACAGGATAATCAGACAAAACGCAATTTTCCAATAACGTTTGGATGGTGGCGATGGTGATATGTGGCGCGAAACGGGTTTAAAAATCCGGATATATTATTGGGATAAAATGGGGCATTCAAAAATTATTGTAAGATTGAGTTTTGCCCTCACTGCACGGGGAGAATTTCGTGGTTATAATATATCTATAAAAACATGGGAGAAAATGCCATACAGCATAGTAGACTGAAAATATTCCGGCGATTTGGGGAATCTCCTCATACTCTTCAGTGAAAATGAATTATATGAAGCGGCACATTGGTGTAATATCTATTTACCTTAAGTCATTATTAATTACTAATTATTATGGGGAAACAGGAAGATGAAGGTTTTTCAAGAAATAACAATTTGCACAGACATTTTTGTATTCAAAATATTTATTTTTATATCTACCGTTTCGTTAAATAAAAATAACCACCATTGAATCTGTTCAGCTGAGTCATATACTAATCAATTTACAATAAATTATAAAAACAACACAGTGTCGCCTGTTAACATGCAAATATAAAGTGCATTGCATTACAAAAGGCCTACAGCTATTTAAAGACGAAACTTCACAGAAACTCATGAATAATCGCGATGCAATACGATAATACAACCACAGCTTCATTTGTTAGTTATAACAAAAATATGGAAATATCGTCATTTCGTTATTAATTTCACGACACTTTCTTCTTTAACATAATTTTGTCCGAACGTTCGCTTTCATGACACTTCACTCTGAATGACGCTTCCTGGGTTAACACTCTGGGGAGCTGAGCGAAATATTGGAGGAGCGAGGAGTAAGTGCGGCCGCAACAGTACATGGAATCTCGCTACACCGTTTCTCTATAACTTCCGTTGTTATTGTACGCGTCCATCGCACGCATATCTAAGAGTACTAAACGCGTAGGCTCGCTTATTATATAAACACGGATGATTGTATACATCGCCATCTATACATATATTCCTAATTTCAATACATACCGTTAAACGCTGCCAAAATTATAAGTACTGTTAAACTACTCTCAATGCGTTTGTTCCTTAAATTTCAAATAGTGAAATTGACTCATGATTCGTCGTACGATCACTCATTTTTCCGTTCGTTTTCACGGTACCGGCTAATATAGTTCTCAATGTTTGTGGGTGCAACGAAATAACTAAAGGGATACGGCCCGTAAATAGTAAGCAAACAGGTAAACAAGTAATATGTATTAAGAGGATTACGAAAATGTAGCGAGACCAGAGCATCGGTATAATTCCTACCTTTCGTCCAGTACACAACACAACACGCAGAGTAAAAACATAGCTACGTATAGCGTAAATCGCCAGAGAACCGGAGTACTACTTGATTGCTATGTGAAGTCGGGAGATCATCCCCATATGCTTGTTTTCGTGTACTTTGTATTTTATAAAAGTACTTTAAGTATCGAAATTACTTTGTACTCAAAGTACTTGCGGTACTTGGTGGTTAGTATTTTAAGTACTTTTCGGTACTTTGCCCGGCTCTGGTTCAAACTTTTAACTATTGTGCAACTCTGTTTTGGTGGACTCCAGCGGTCCCCATGCACCGACAAATCAACCAAATCACAAAACTACATTTTTTCTTTAGTTTTATTCGTGTTTCTTTCCAGTTATAAAGTATTATACGGTTCGGATAAATGACGATTCGGCGAGTTGATCTTTGGATGTTTAACCATTCGGAAAGATGACATTCGGTTATTATTCGGAAAAATGACGATTCGGACAAATAACGTTCGGAGAAATGACGTTCGGCGAAATAATGTTCGGCCATTTACTATTTCGGAAGAGTAACATTCATTGGAAGGACAATTCGGAATAATAAAAATTCGGACATTTGACGATTCGGAAAAATAAAGGAGAAATTCGTGACTAAAACTCGCGTTATAGCACGTTCGGGATCGTCAGCGGCGGGATTAACAATCAAGGTATCGGAATGCACAGGATGTATTCCGTTCCCTTTTTAATATTTAATTTCCCTCAGTTAGTTCCCTCAATATCGTGTCAACCGCGGCGTTATTCTACGCGGCGCGTAGAATTTATTTATTTATTTTTTATATTTATTATTTATTTATTTTTCACGTATTTTTCTTGAGATTCGTTTTCTTGCGAGCGAGGGCTCGAGGGGACATACAAGTGTCTCCTCTCGCCTCCGCTCAAGCGAGATACAATTTCGCTATCTTGCAGAAATCTTCCCCGGCTTGTCAACCAACGGTCGAGAGATCGGCAGATGAACAGTCCGGAGAAATCAGTCCCGTTGAGACATTGAAAGCGTGAGCTTGAACTTCGGGTAACTCCTCGTTACAGCACCCGCGTAGCAATCTTGAAATCTAGACGGAGTTCTGCGGTCCGGTACAAATCACTATAGAGTCCATAGGACCGTGTGGAGCCGAATAGTGTGTTCGCGTCGCGGTGATCAGCCCGGAACGTGTTACATCAAGTATTTCAGTAACGCCACGAACAATACTGTCGTGTAATTTAAGTGTGCGCTTACGGAGTGAAGAGAGAGTAGGAGTGCGGACCCTCGCGGACCTCCCAACCGTAACTTATGATTGGGATTCGGTAGTTTTTCCCACATCCGACCCCAAACCAACCGGTCAATTGGTGCACCGAACCAACCAGTGTTCCAACTTTTCAAAGGTTGATTTTGGGTTAGTTTTTGTAAACCGACTGTAAACCAACCATTCTTTGGACACGACGAAAGGTTGGTTCATGGTTGGATGTTATAAACCAACCCCGATTCCAACTCTTAAGTTAAAATTTCGATAGTTGATTTGTGGTTGATTGTTCAAAACCGACCATGAACCAACCATTTTTGACAACCAACTATGCAGTGGTTGGCTTATGGTTAGGTTTGAAAAATCGACTAAAAATCAACCGTTACCATTCTTGGCTGAAAGTCGGAATTAGGGTTGTTTTTACCCTTTCATCGTGTCTAAAGAATAGTTGGTTTACAGTTGGTTTACAAAAATCAATCCTGAATCAACCTTCGGAAAGTTGGAATATCGGTTGGTTCGATGCACCAGTCGACCGGGTGGTTTTTGGGTTGGTTCCGGGTCGGGCGGAACGCGAGAGGAGTGAAGAGAGAGAAGGAGTACGGAGTGAAGAGAGAGTAGAGACCATAGGACCGTCACGAAACCAAAGAACAGAGTGAATATTGTAAGTGCGATTGTATGCCCTAGCAAGTTGACGGACCGTAAAACGGATCGACAAACGGACACATGCTTTCGGGGAACAAACGGACCGTAAAATAACCGTGAGACCGACCGTAACGTTTTTGATTAGGGCTCCCTCGGTTTTTTGTCGCAAGAGCCGTAAGAGGACCGAACCGCTTATAACCAAAATCTCATTCGGTCCGTTTCCGGTTGCGAGGACCGCAACCGGACCGAACGAGCCGAATGGTCTTTCTTCTAATCGAGAAATATTCAATTTCGTAAAAAAAAAACTTCTCAGTTCTTTTGTATCTCCATGAAGAACATTTAGTTGGAAATGTACGTGTAAAGATCCTTAATACAAGGAACCAACGGGGGAGTATAATGTCGGAATTTGAATTGACGCCTTTTTGACTTTGAAAAAGGATACGCATCGAATTTCGTAAAAAAAAAAAAGTTCAATGTTCATTAAAATTAGTTCGGTCCTTTTGCGGTTTTTGCAACAGAAAAGAGGACGAAACCAAAAATTACAAAGATACGGTTCATTTATCCTTTTTATGCAGTCCGTTTCATTCCCCAACGTACGGATCCGTTTTCGGTCCGTTTTAAAGGGAGGCTAAATACCGACAGTTTCACCTAAAAACTTTGTTCCCATTTTTCTCCGAGATAACTAATTAAAATTGAATACAAATTTGATAGTCGCTGCAGAATATCTGAACGAAGTGCGCCCCGCTTCGTTTTAAAAATAAAATCGGAAAAAAAAATTGTAGAGTAGTTACCATGCGGAATCTATAATAATAAAGTTGTAAGTAATGATATTTGTGCTTCACAGCCGTCAAAAAGACGAGCGCGGCGCACTAGCCAGTAAATGAGTACACAACTTGATACATGTTTGATAGCATTTCATCAAATGACGTCTGAGAAAAATGGTACAAAAAAATATGCGATAAATGTCGGTACACCGTTAGAAAATCGCTTGTCAAAGTCTCCCGAACGTTAGTTCACAAGATTCCGATGGAGGGCGCTGCCATCGATTTGTCCCTCACCGAATACTAACAAGGCGAACTAATGTGCGGAATACTTTGACAAGCAATTTTTTAACAGCGTACCGACATTTATCGCATATTTTTTCGTACCATTTTTCTCAGACGTCATTTCATGAAATGCTATCAAACATGTGTCAAAATGTGTACTCATTTACTGGCTAGTGTGCCCCGCTCGTCTTGTTGACGGCTGTGAAGCAGAAATATCATTATTTACAACTTTATTATTATAGATTCCGCATGGTAACTACTCTGCAATTTTTTTTGTCCGATTTTTTTTTTAATTTTTTTTTTAAAGCGGGGCGCACTTCGCTCAGATATTCTGCAGCGACTATCAAATTTGTATTCAATTTTAATTAGTCATCTCGGAGAAAAATTGGATCAAAGTTTTTAGGTGAAACTGTCGGTATTTAGCCCCCCCTTAAGGCGAGGCTAAACCCGTGCGGCGAGCGTCCGAGTGCGAGAGAGACAGCGCCATAGGGTTCCTGTGAGAGCGAGTGAGAGGGGGTTTAGACTCCCCTTAAGGATTTTCCCGAAAAACAGACGGTCGCACAACTTGCTAGGGTGTGTGTGCGAGCGTTTATATGAGTGCTTGCCGGCACATTATTACTATTCGCGTAATTCTCATAAATAGCTTTTGTATTGCAAACAAATAGCATTTCTAATCAACATTAAATCTCGAGTCATAACAATTTCCGCCTAAATTATTTATTGACCCGCGCGAGATATCGGGAAACGTTCTGTATAGGACGAACCGGGGACGATCCCGAACAAAAATATAAACTCGTCGCGCTTCTTGCGACGGGGTTATTTTGACGTAGTCAACGTCCGTACGTCACACATTCATTCTCAAACCACCCTGGTGAAAATATTTCTCTTACAATTTGTCTGAAAAACTCTAAACGGACTGTTTCAGTGATTTTCATCTATTTTCCGAAATTTTTCTCTGATTTTCTCTGCTATATGTTAGATAATCTCAGCCATTTTCTCCGCACAATCTCCAGCAGTCACAATATATCCGAGAAATTGAGAGTATTTTCCGAAAAAATTCTGGATACCTCTGATTTTGTCTGATAAAGTGCGTTAAAAGAAAATACGAGTTGGCTCCAAGATTCAATTTAAGTATGTTTCAATTTACTCTTCCTGTTACCCGGACGAATGGCAAACTTATACAGAGACAATGCTATTTATTTTTCGAAAAACTCCGATTTTCACGGATAATGTGTGTTTGAAAATTTCAGACAACTTCGACGAATTTTCTCTAAGATCTGCTCATTCTGTTACTCGAATGAACAATACTTTTCGAGATTAAATACTATTTATTTTCTGAAAGACTGCGATTTCCGCGGGTAATGTATGTTTAGAGAATTTCAGAGAACTTGCGAGTTGTCTCTAAGACTTTTTCAGTGAAAATACGATTTATTTTTTGAAAACCTCTGCTTTTTTCAGATAAGATGGGATTAGATAATTTCAGAGAACTCACGAATTCACTCTAAAATCTGCTCTTTATGGTATTCGTACGAGCAGTAAACGGTAAACAACAATTTATGTATACTTTGTGTGAGAAATTCAGCGAAAATTTGACTTTTTTTAGAAACTAGTTTTTGAAAATAGAAGAGAAAAAGCTTTGGAATATCAACAGAGTTCATGGTCTCTCACAGAAGTTGGCAGGAAAAATCAGAGATTTTTAGAACAATTAAAGATACTTCGATTCAGAAAAATCTTCGACTTTCTCTAAAAAGTGCGAAAAGTGAGAGAAATTCAGAGGACTTTTCAGATAAATTTTCCGAGACTTTCAGATAAATTTTCCGAGACTTTAAGATAAATTTTCCGAGACTAAGATAAATTTTCCGAGACTTTCAGATGCATTTTCCGAGACTTTCAGATACATTTTCCGAGACTTTCAGATAAATTTTCCGAGACTTTCAGATAAATTTTCCGACACTTTCAGATAAATTTTCCGACACTTTCAGATACATTTTCCGAGACTTTCAGACAAATTTTCCGAGACTTTCAGATAAATTTTCCGAGACTTTCAAATAATTTTTCCGAGACTTTCAGATAATTTTTCCGAGACTTTCAAATAAATTTTCCGAGACTTTCAGATAAATTTTCCGAGACTTTCACATAAATTTTCCGAGACTTTCAGATAAATTTTCCGAGACTTTCAAATAAATTTTCCGAGACTTTCAGATAAATTTTCCGAGACTTTCAGATATATTTTCGGAGATATACAGAGAAATATTTTCACCAGGGCATCGACCTCGTTGATATCGTGATTGACGGTCAGGAAAGCGCGCCGAAATTCGATCGTTTTGTGACAGACTGTCGAGAAGATCGCCAAATAATTAGGCGGAAGCATCGAGGGTCAAAATGCCGTGGGGAATATGTTTGAAGCGTGTGATCGGGCGTTAAAGTATATTATCGGGCTGTGTCGGAACTGCCCTCGGGGCCTTTCGCCGGAATATCAAACAAACGTAAACACACGCACACCCACAGTTAGAAAACGACTCCATTACACTCTCTGTGGCAAGAATACATAAAGGGATTACGAGAGTATTAGGTCACACGTGTTTATTCATTATTGTCGTACAACACCCATGCAACGACGCACGTGACAAACGTGGCTAGTTCTCCGGCGAACATCGTCGACGTCGAACATTAATTTGTACGTCGTCCTTCGAAAATTCGATATTTCGTCGATGATACACAGTATGTTTCAATTCGTATACATAGATTCTTTTCATTTATCTCTCCCGTCTATTATGTACAATTTCGAACGTTGTTGAACGCCATCGTTACGTCATAAAAAAAAAAAAAAAACTACGACCGCGTCACGGCGACGATCAACAAACGTGTTCTGCGGCATTTATCTCGACGATCAGATGAAAAATAATTTATCCAAGTAATCCACTTCTTTAACTCGATGATTTATATCATATATAAATTTCCTCTGGTTTACACTAGAATCTGCAAAATGTGACTCATAAAATATCATTAGAAAATTTATTTTGTGTATATCGCTGAACCCAAGTCGAATTATTATTTAAATCGATTGTAGATTAACGGTACGAAATTCGCGTAGCGCTGTCGGAATGGAAGATATTGACTCTCGGTCGGCTATCACGTTTTAACTTTTATATTGACTGCGGAACGAATACATTTTTTTTTTCTTCCCAACGGTCGGGCAATTCAATTTTACTGATCGGTGCAGACACAAAGTGGATCGTCCTGACGCACAAGTCACGCGATTCCCGTGTGTATTTGGCAACGTTCCAACATGCGAGTGTCCCTTAGATCTGACGGAAGCCAGTACATTTTTTTTCATCTATATAATAATATGTCTACACTATTTGTTACTACTAATATATCATATATATATATATATATATATATATATATACTTTTTATTTGGATTAACGATTCTTGGACCCTCGACGTTTGATTGGAGCTCGGAAATTTCTAGTCCGAGAACTCGTCAACTATCTCTATGACAATGTAGAGATATGAGAACTAAAAAGTAATACAAAAAAAAAAATAAAAATTGCACAATCACCTGCTCTCGACAAACGGAGCACCCGTGATAAAATTTTAAAATGTCCGGCGTCGCCGGAATATCGTTTGCCGGGAGAATTAAAAAATATAATCTACGACGAGAGACGGAACAACGCCCGACAAATTGCACGATTTCCCGCACCTACCGCGCACGCCCGAAGCGTAACGTGATATTGTAATAAGGAAAAAGAATGAAAAATAAAAGAACAAACAAAATAATAACGTTAAAACCGACCACTCTCGCGGACGAACAATGACGCTAATTATTAGCTTCTCGATCGCTGAACGAGACACACTAACTAAACCTATCACACTCATCGCCCACTCGAGGAGACAAAATATTACGGATAAACTCTCTATCTTTCTCACAGACAAGCTATTTTCTACTAATAAAACACATTGACTTGTTTACGAAAATCACGTGGATAAAATTACTATGTTAAATATATATATATATATATATATATATATATATATATATATATATATATATATATCTTCTGAAATATATAATTTTGTTTTATATGATACTATAATGGAATATTAACTGCATTCTAATGGACACGTTTCGATGAGACGCCTTAACATTAAAAGTTTGTACAATTTCTCTACAGATAATACAATACGTACCTAACAGTAATAGTATCGACGGCTTAACGCTGCAGGGCACTTCGGTACTCGATAAGCACACATGGTACGTCCTTGCAGTGCTAGATCAACGATCCAATATATTTTAATTCTTTTATTTATCTCGGAAAATATCTTTTGTGTATATTTATATATCTTTAGGCGGAAATTAACACCAGCCATTTGGACGAATTGACGAACGCCCGTGAATTCGCGCATCTCAAAGTAAGTATAGCGCTTTGCTCTCTCTACGAATATTTATCTTCGAAAGAGGCGTTCGGGCTATGTGTACAGAATGCTCGGCGATTTTCGAACAAACACAGTTTATAATAATCGCCGAGTTAGGACGAAGCTCGGAATTTTACGAGGCTGAAGCCACATAATTTCACCGAAACTTCAATCGGCCGAATCGTCGTATGACCGAAAGTCACCGGTTCTAACGCACTTTATCCGAATCATCAAACTTCCGAATCGCCAAATGCCCGAATCTTCATTAATCCGAATCGTCCTTTCAACGATTGTCACTCTTCCGAAATAGTAAATGGCCGAACGTTATTTCTCCGAAACGTCATTTGTCCGAACGTTATTTCTCCGAATCGTCATTATTCCGAATAATAATTTCACCGAATGCCATCTTTCCCAATGGTTAAACCTCCGTAAATTAACTCGCCGAATGGTCATTCGTCCGAATCGTCATTCATCAAAATTTCCATTTATCCGAATCGTCATTTATCCGAATTTTCATTTAACCAAATCGCCAATCAACCGAATCACAAAACTAGATTTTTTTAAATTTATTTATTTTTATTTGTGTGTCTTTTCAGTTATAAAGTATACGTTTGGACGTTCGACCATTTTGAAAGATGACATTCGGTGAAATTATTAATTCGAAAAATGACTATTCGGACAAATAACGTTCGGATAAATCGCGTTTCGGAGATATAACGTTCAGCCATTTACTATTTCAGAAGTGTGACATTCGTTGAAAGGACGATTCGGTTTAATAAAAATTCGGACACTTGACGATTCGGAAAAATAAAAATTCGGACACTTGACGATTCGGGAAAAATAAAGTTTCGGCAATATGACGATCCGGAAAAATAAAGTTCGGAAGTTTGACGATTCGGATAAGCTGCGTTAGGACCGGTGACTTTCGGCCATGCGACGATTCGGCCGATTGAAGTTTCGGCGAAATGATGTGTCCCCTACGAAGCTCTCTCGACTAATCGGGGAGAAAAAGTCATCGAGGGATCCTTTCCTCGAGGGTAACAACATCACACGGAAATATTAACTCATTCGATAGAATAATTATTTTCACACCAGTCTGTGTTTACATCAGGCGATAACTCTAAGGCGATGCGAAAATATTTGACAAAACGTCGCGGAGGCGATTTTTCATTTCGTAGAAATCTTGTTAATAAATTTAATTAAGGGAACAAACGACACGAGCCCGATGTGCATAAAACAAGACGGCCGCTTGAAGTATCGGATCACTTGTCGCAAATAACGGAATAATTTGCCGCGACAGCTTTCCATAATCATCGAAGTGGGACCGTGAAACGGGAGCGAGGAAGTACGCGCGGACGAGAGGCTATCACCGCTGTCGCCGCTCTCCGGTGACTTTTCAACAGCGGGAACAATCGCTGACCGAGACGAACAACGACTGCGGTTCCTCCAATCGGCTCGAGCCTCGAGTTATGTTATTCGCAAAAGGCGCGTACTCCGATTCCTTTGGCAACGCGAATGATTCGATTAATTATTATTGTTTAAATTAGGAAGACTGTATTTCAACGAGATGCTGCAGACGTTGAAGCTCTTTCATTAAGTCACGATTGGCGTCTTCGAGGCTCGTCAGACGATCTCTGTACGAAGTATTCTCGTTTGTCAGCATCGTCACTCTTCTCTCGAGACCGTCCATGTACTCCTTCTTCTTTCGCCGAGATTCCTGCGCTGATATCTGCAAAGTGGGTGAAAAGATCGGTTAGTTCGTGTATCAATTAAACAAAAAAAAAACATCCAATTTATTCGGTCGTTCAAAATTTAGGACCGCCAATATTTCGAAATTTCATTATTGCGAATATTAAAATATCGAAAAAAATGCGTATTTCGAAAATTGTATTTTCGATTGATCGCCAAGTAGATTAGTTGTTTTACCGAAAGGTAATTTTTTTGGAGTACTTTTTTATTCGGAAATCCATTTTCAGAAGTTGGAGGTCAATATTTTGAACGAGCAGATTTAGAAATTCTGGGACTTTGAAGTTTGAAACTGAGCCTCGCTAATATTTTTAACAGCCTGCACAGCTATAAGAATTATGTGGAGAATACAGATTTCGATTCACTAAAAATTAGATACGCGCAATAGCGCAGGACCAAAATAGCGAGTCTCGAAGTAGCAAAAGTGAATGGCGAAAGGCAAGAATCGCTGAAAATTATATTGAAAGAGCTAACAAATATGAGAGATGAGGTTTCGTAAGCTGTCGCTATTCTGACCATTTGTCTTTCTGGTCTTTCGCTATTTTAACTGTTCGACTGTTAGGTTTTTCGCCAAACGTGAGTTCCCGAGAAAATTTCGAAAACTTCTCGATGGGATAAAAATCTGAAAAAAATCACGTTTTTCGGGGGTGCTGCAGAGATGGTTTTTGTGAAATAATAATTGCAATTTGTTATTATCAAATTCAAGATAAAAATCATTATTCAACAAATTACCAGGCAACTTAACTTTTTTATTCTGTAAAAATGATTCGTTTATTTTCTGAATACGAACGAATTTTTTCAGAATTTTTTGTAATCTTTGAAAATCGTGTTTTTTCTGTTCTCAAGCTGTGAGAAAACGTATTTTTCAAAGATTACAAGAAAATTCTGAAAAAATTCATACGTATTCATAAAAATAAACGAATTATTTTTATGAAGGAAAATAGTTAAGTTGTCGGATAATTTGTTGAGTAATGATTTTAATCTTCAATTTTTTAATAACCGATTGGAATTATTATTTCACGAAAACAATCTTTACAGCACCTCCCATACACTTATTTTTTGCAGATTTTTATCCCATCGAGAAGTGTTCGAAATTTTCTCTGAAACTCACGTTTGGCGGAATTTTACCGCAAATACTACCCTAATATTCTCAATTTTAGATTTCCATAACTCAAACTTTTTATGATAACAATTTTTATCTTCAATTTGTTAATAACCAATTGGAATGCTTATTTCACGAAAAAAATCTTTGCAGCACCTCCCATACACTTGATTTTTTTCAGTTTTTTTATCCCATCGAGAAGTGTTCGAAATTTTCTCTGAAACTCACGTTTGGCGAGACTGTACCGCAAGTTCTACCTTAATGTTCTCAATTTTAGATTTCCACAACTTAAACTTTTTAGTGATCAAATTCTTGTCTATTCTAAGGTTCACCCCTTGTAACATTGCCCACTTATATATTTATTCTGGATACAAATTCTTTTCGATATATTTATGTTCTCAATTTTCATTGACTACTTAAGGACTCAAAGGCAACTGGTCATTTTAAAATTAAACCCTCATTATTTTTCTATTTCGCAATATCGGCTCTGTGACATTTAGATCGTTCAAAATTTTAACCCCCACCCTCATTGTCGTGCAATCTTATTTTTTGTAACATAACTTGAGTTACAACTTCCCAATTATAGGTAATTTCTCCCGGTTCTTCGTACCTTATTCTTTATTTTCCTTCGAACTTTCTTCAGCGACTTCTCTTCCTGTTTGGTAAGAGGTAACTTAGTTGGAACGGGATATCCTTCGGCGATTAGTGTTCTCTTTTCCTCGTCCGTAAGTGTGAGAATCCCCGTCGATCCTTTCTACAAACGATAAAACAACAAATACATTTGTAGCAATACCGTCAAAAAATCTGAAATGGGTAATCTCTCCGAAGTGTATGACTAATTTTTTTATTCTTCTCTTACCGGTTGGCAAGAAATGAGGGAAGTGTGTATTGGTTGCCTCGTCGTGTGCGTGTGACTTCCGTTCGTTACATAGAGCCTCGGACCGAGTAAACCCCGGAGATTTTGTACGTGGCCGGATGAACTCTGGGAGTCCCTGCGCTCCGGCGAACAGGAAGCGGACGCAGTACCTTCGCTGTCCGAACTCGCACTACTCGGCGGTGTTGGCGGCAAACCTTGCCGAGAACCGTCAACGCTCGCCTCGCTTCCTTCGCACTTCATATCGAAATCTTCGAGTTCCATGTCCTGTTAAGTGAATAAATAAGTACATAAACAAATGAACCGAGAGGCGGATCGGATTAGCGATCGAAAGTGTCTCTCGAATCTTTCAGCTTTTGGCAATAATAATTCATTGCAAATCTCATACAGCCGATTACAATATGAGGCATTCCATCCCGTTTCGAACGGTCGAAAAGTTGTCCACTCCCAAAAAAATTGAAATTTTGTCAAATTATGTAGTTATATAAATAGGATTGATGTTAATTTTTTCAGAATTTTTTGATCGCATTCTTTTGAGTTTTTCGAAATTTCCAAATTTTCCAAGAATCGTTATATCTTGAAACCATACGATTATACAGAAAAAAATGTTCGGGCAAAAAAGTTGCAATTTTAGATGAATTAAAAAAAAAAAAAAAATTGAAATTTTCCAAGTGGAAAAAATGACTGTTTTTATACAAAAAAAAAATATACGAAAATAATTTTTTTCGATCAGTATGTCGGTTTCGATTCATCTTAAAAAATTCCAGAAAATACTCTCACGTATGTACACTACACATAATTTTTTTTTTTTTTTTTTAGATGGCTCGATTACTTATTCCGAAGCTATGCCTCGTTTTATTATTATCATTTTTTGTTTGTTTTGTTTTTTTACGAAAAATCAGTTGTTATGGAAAATTATACCCTCAAAAATTTTGCTCTCACCGAGTTTTGGAAAAATAAATAACTTGAAACGATCTGATTATGCCTTTTCCCAGTTCTTACATTATGATTAATGTTTACAATAAGGGAAAAAAATAATGTTAGGATAGACAATTATTAATTTAATCATTCTATTTTTTGAACGAGTGATTACAGAGCTTCCGAACGAGTGCAATCGAGTTCCATCTATGTTACCGATGAACTATGAATAAGCTCGAAAACATTAGTATTATTGTAAATGGTTTTTTATCAAAAAATTTGAGAGTAATAATTTGGTAGTCATTTTCCGTAACAATTGATTTTTCTTAAGAAAAAAAAATCGTAAAATGCAGGATCGCTTCGGAACAAGTAATCGAGTCATCTAAAAAAAAAATATATACATGTGCCTGCGGTACACATTTACGAGTATTTTCTGAGATTTTCTGATAAAAATTGAAAGTGACATACCGACCGAACGAAAAATTATTTTCCTAGATTTTTTATAAAAACGATAATTTTTTTCCACTCGGGAAATTCAAAAAAGAATTTTTTTTTCAAAGTTCGTCTGAAACTGCAATTTTTGTCTCGAAATTTTTTCTTTGAAATCGTATGCTTTCAAGATATAATGATTCTTAGAAAATTTTGAAATTTCGAAAAACTAAAAAAAAATGCGATCTAAAATTTGTTCAAAAAAGTTTTTTAAAAATTCTGAAAAAATGTACATCAATCCTTTTTATATATCTTCATGCCTCGACAAAATTAAAATTTTTTTTTTGGGAGTGGACAACTTTTCACCGTTCGAATTCGGATGAAATGCCTCGTATGTGTTTAATTTTTCATCGCAATAAAGGCAGAAAGTGTCGTTTTTATTTGTCATTAGTGTTTCTCACAGAGGAAGCTGAAATGGTTGTTTTTCGCGCAGATTATTAAATAAAGTTACCTGATAATATTCCTCGTCATCCTCCTCGCTGTCGCTCGCTGTAGGTTGAGCGAGATGATTTCTCGTAAAGTGCAGCCTATGCGGAGCTACCATTGTTATAATAGTCTTGTCGTCGACAAGCTGGTAAGGTACAGAACTATCGCCGGGACTATTCGGTGCGCTCAACGGTTCTCCCTTGATTTCCACGCCGTCGTTGCTCTCGGGTACCGACTGTAGTCTCGTTGGTACGATAGTGAGACCGACAGGACACGACGAAGACTGTGCGGGAGTTGGCGACGATCCACCCCGTCCGGAGGCGGTGTCCATCGAAATTGCCGGATAGCACTCTTCCTCCATGTCTGTGGATTAACAAAATTAACGATATAACATTGAGTGCGATCCGAAGGAGTCTGATCTTGAGCCCAAAATCACAACTAAACTATATGCAGTTTGACTTTCAATCAAACCAAGATAGTTTGATTGAACCGACTATCTTGGGGTCGAGGTCGGAGTTTCGAATAACTGACGTTTGATCCCGAGAGTTTATCTGTATCGGTCATCCGCACGCAGCATTCCATGATTCACACGAGGAATGCTGTCAGCAATGAAGATAAATAAATAAAAAGAGTAGCGCGGCACATGCTATTGATCAATGAGAGAATTGAGACGCTTGGAATTCCACGGGAATTCCCCAAGGAAACTCATCCAATACACCGGAAAAAAAGGTTTGGTAATATCAACCTCACAGCTGCGGTCACGGAAAATTAATGTGAATCAATCCAGGCGCATTTAAATAGGCGGCATTTAAATGCTATTACTGAAACAATAAAACTTGTGTGATTATGTCAATTGCGTATAGCAGTTATTGCGATTACAAAGTTGGTCCAAAGTGAACCAATACTGCATTAAATTAACAACTTTTTTTTTTTTTCAATCGTATATACTGTCACCACACAGAAGGTAGATTATTTTGACTTGAATGTATATTTAGTCAATTTGAAAAAAAAAAATGTAATTCGATATGTTTGTCATCTTGAAACATTTGTCATCTTGAAAATGATTTTATTCAATTCGGCAAGACGTCAATTTAGTAATTCACAAATATTATACCCACAATAAATAACTTTCAAGTTGTTTCAATATTTCAATATAAAATCATCGAAGTTGAATTTAAATTAATGACGAAGAATAACTTATATATTCGATTCAAAATTATACATATCAATAAGCGATTGTAGCGTAGTGGTAAGGTCCTAGGTCAGGATGCGTTAGGTTCGGGGTTCGAGCCCCGCTGGGATATATAAAATTTTAATTTGTAAAAATTGTGTTATATTGATAATTAGCGATATACTGATAACAATTGAACATATAAAACACAATGTAACCATGTATGAAATTAATTAGTAACAAATAACGTGAATAACCATACTGAGACCCAACTCCAAATTGAGTTGGGCCAAATATTTTTTTTTCCTTTGTGTGACTAGATATTTGTTTTTTTTTTTTTTTCGATATGATTGCCTATTCTGTTCGATCAAACATATTCTTAGTTGGGACAATGAAATGATTTTTTTGATGCTGATGTAACTTTGTAGTCAACCCTCGCGTTTCGCCCAACCAAAAACCAACCCAAAAACCAACCGTCGATTGGTGCGCCAAACCAATCACTATTCCGACCTCCCGAAGGTTGATTTTGGGTTTGTTCGTCAAATCCAACCATCAGCTAACATTCTATTATATATAAATATTCCAATATTCTTTCGACAGAGTAAAGGTTGATTCACGGTTGGATATTATAAAACAACTCTATTTTCGATTTTCAGCTGAGAATAGTTGTGGTTGACTTATGGTTGATTTTTCAAAACCAACCGTAAACCAACCGCTGGCTAGGTCGTTGCCCGAAATAGTTGGTTTATGGTTGGTTTCGAAAAAACCAAGCACAAATCGACCCTCACTGTAGTCACCTGAAAGTCGGAATGAGGGTCGTTTTATAATAACCAACCATGAACCAACTATTTATGCTGTCGGAAAGTGGTTGGTTTCCAAAAACCAACCGAAAATCAACCTTCGGGCGGTTGGAATAATGGCTGGTTTGGCGCACCAATCGACGGTTGGTTTGTGGTGGATTATCAAAAAATCGTCCAAATTGCAACCATTATTTACGGTTGGGTGGTCCGCGAGGGAACTTAACAAAATATTTCCTTCGCCATCCGCAACCGCCGGATTAGGTTGAATCAAACAAATGTTGTTTGATCTCACCAAACCTTTTTTTCGGTGTATAATTTTAATTTGTAAAAATTGTGTTATATTGATAAGTAGCGACGTACTGATAAAAATTTAACGTATAAAATACCATGTAACCATTTATGAAATTAATTAGTAACAAATAACGTAAATAACAGTACTGGGACCCATCTCCAGATTGAGTTGGGCCAAACCGTTTTTTTTCCTTTGTGTGACTAGATATTCGTTTCGAACAAAGATTTTTTTTCGATATAGTTGGCTATTCCGTTCGATCAAACATATTCTTGGTTGGGACAATGAAATGATTTTTTTTTTTTAATCCTGATGTAACTTTGGTTGATTCAAACCAATGTTGTTTGATTTTACCAAGCCTACTTTCGGCGTAGAGTCTGTGAATCAAACACTTATTTTCTGAACTTATAATTAAATTTTGTTGTATTTTCCTTCTCACTATGAAAGTATATAATGTAGGGCAGAGGGGCCAAAATGGAACGCCGGCACAAAACGGACTACGTTTTCCCAGTTTTTGGCTGGACGTGAAGAGGAGGCGCATCTAAAACGGGCGACACAGGTCCGCTTTGCGGACCACTCCGCTACTCTTTTGACCGTCGCCGCTTCGACGTGTGCACTTGAATCGTCGAACTTACCGTCGATCCGACTGCGAAGCCCGAGGTTCTTGTGATGCTCGACGGAGTTACCGGTAACGTTCATGGAACCGGAAGCGCACGTGGTGCCGGTCAATCCCTCGGTTGACTCGGTCCTCGGAGTGTGTGGATCAGCTCCCGGAGTTGCCGGACTCGCCGGTGGACTGCAGGCGAGAAGGCTGTAACTGTGCTCGGATTTTATCGGCCTCGGTCCTCCGAGGGCGGCGTCGGTCATCAGACGATCCCGAAGTACCACTCCCATTGAGGTACCCTTCTCCCGGAGACACAGTACGTTTCCCCATTCTTCTTCTCTCGTCGCCATGAGGACATCCTGGCCAAGTGCCTAAATAACAAAAACAAACACAATTTAAATTCAGAACAAAATATTCATTATTTCTTCGTTTAATCCCGTAACGAGTTTGATGAAAATCTTTGTATTATATGGTTATGACGAAGACTGGTAAACCGGGAAAAGTCCGGGGATTTGTTGGGAGCTGGAAAAGTCAGGGAAAAGTCGTGGCATTTTTTTTAAACCGTGCAAGTTTTTTGTCCGTGCAAGTCTTTTTAACCGTGCAACTCGTGGAAACGATTACGTTGTCATGAAGGATCGATTTGATTGGTCCAATATGTCGGATGATGCAGTTTCTGACAGAAGGGACCAATCAAATGAGCCCGTTATTGTAGCGTAATCATTTTCAAGGCTGTATGGAAAGTCCCACATATACAGCATATATGTGATTATATAGTGATGTTATTTTCGTCGGGAACTTTTGATACTGTGAACTAAATTTAATATATCAAAACTGGGCAGTATTTTAAATACTTGATGTATTCGAAGTATTTAAAATACATATTTTAAATACTCAAATACTTTTAGGTATTTTAAGTACTTTTGAAAATACAAAATACAAAATACTTTTGGTTTTCTTGGCTGTACGGTTAGGCCGGACGGGATGGATGGGATGGATGGGATGGATGGGATGGATGGGATGGATGGGATGGATGGGATGGATGGGATGGATGGGATGGATGGGATGGATGGGATGGATGGGATGGATGGGATGGATGGGATGGATGGGATGGATGGGATGGATGGGATGGATGGGATGGATGGGATGGATGGGATGGATGGGATGGATGGGATGTATTTTAAGTACTTTCAAGTATTTTGCCCAGCTCTGAGGATAAGACTATTGCAAATTTAACAACCAATTTATAAAAGTGGTAGTAGTTTTATTTTCCAATGTATGGCTTCAATCGCCTTTTACAACCCATCCCTCACATCATCTTATAAAGTACAAATAACTTATCTTATAGGAACCATGGCACAGAATTTAATTTATAAAAGTATATTAAGAATAAAAAAGTTTATTGAAGAAGAAAAAAGAATAAAGAACGCTTGACACGGTTAAAGCACCGTCCGGTTGATCCGCAACCGGTTAATCGAGGTTCTACTGTACATAGATACATTCATGCGTCGTGAGTAGTTTTTTTCTGAACCGATTCCAACATGAACGAAAACGGTTATCGAACTTAATGTTGTTTAGTCTTAGAAATCTCCCATCACAAACTGGAAATTGTCCTTGAATGTCCTTGAATTCGGTACGGACTTTTTACTGGACACCATGTTACGTTTTTTGTCAATTTTATGATACAAGGTTGCCACGAAATTCTCTAACTGGAATCTCCTGACCTTTCCCGGTTTTCCAGAGCAAGAATGTAACTTTTTCAGTCTATCGACCAGCGTCGGAAAGGACAATTGAAAGTAACGTAAAATATATTATATAATGATTGTTAATATATTACAGAGCTGGGCGAAATACTTGAAAGTACTTAAAATACAAAATACAAAATACTATATGTATTCAAAATATAAAATACTTTTTGTATTTTAAATACATTTATAAGTACTTTTTAAAATCAATACGGGATGCCTGGAAAGGGTGGGACAGGGTGGGACAGGGTGGATTTTGGACGGCTGAGCCGGCTTGGTTACACTCGCCCATCATCCTCGCCCATCAATCTGTCCATCAATCCCATCCATCCCGTCCAGCCAAGAAAACCAAAGGTAATTTTGTATTTTGTACTTTAAAAGTACTTAAAATACCAAAAAGTATTTGAGTACTTAAAATATGTATTTTAAATACTTCAAATACTTCAAATACATCAAGTATTTAAAATACTGCCCAGCTCTGCTTATCCTATACCTATCCCTCGTTTACGTTGGAGTCGGTTCAGAAAAAAAAAAACTACTCACTATGCATGAATGTATCTATTAGGGTGTGTCAAAAAAGAATTCATTTTTTTTTTTTTTAATTTTCCTCCCATCTTCTTAAACTACAGATTTCAATCTCAAATTGAAGCTTGCGAAAGGCGGTGTCTGGAAAAAAATCCTAAGAGGTGCCGCATTCGATGTTCGTACCCAAAAATGCGGCACCTCTCAAACTTAATTGTCAGTGACTGCCTTTCGCTGGATTTTTTCATCGATGAAAAAATGTAGTTCTACGGGGTGGGAGGTTAACTTTTTGTCTTTTTTTTTTTAATAAATACAAACGATTTCGATTTTTTAATTCGTATACAGAAAACTATAAATGTCCGGTAGGGTGAATTTGTTGAAAAAAATTCTTCCCACCCTCCAAAAGTATATATTTTCATCTAAAAGAACACGTCCCGAAAGGTGGTAATTGACAATTATGTTTAAAAGGTGCCGCATTTTTTGAGCGCAAACGTCGAATGCCGCACCACTTAGGATTTTTTGCTAGGGACCGCTTTTCGCGAGGTTAAATTTGTAATCGAATTCTATACTTTAAAAGGGTGGGACCAACATAAAAAAAAATGTCCTTTTTGAGAAACACCCTAGTATCTATGTACAGTAGAACCTCGATTAACCGGGTGCGGATGAACCGGGCGATGGTTTAACCGTGTCAAGCGTTCTTTATTCTTTTTTTTTCTTCAATAAACTTTTTTATTCTCAATATACTTTTATAAATTAAATTCTGTGCCATTGTTCCTATAAGATAAGTTATTTGCACTTTATAAGATGATGTGAGGGATTGGTTGTTAAAGGCGATTGAAGCCATACATTGGAAAATAAAACTACTACTACTACTTTTATGAATTGGTTGTTAAGTTTGTAATCGTCTTATCCTATACCAATCCTTGGGCGGACTACACTAGTTTTGTTTACATACATTGTTTGTCTACATTAAAATCAAAAGCCGACGAAAGTGACACCATTTGTTTTTTTTTTTTTTTTTTTTTTTTTTTTTTTTTTTTTTTTTTTTTTTTTTTTTTTTTTCAAAAACGAGACTAAAAAGGGCGTGATAACTACAACTACATACCAAAGTATTATTAACCGTAAATGTAAGATCTCGTGTGACTACTTTTTTCATAACACCGTACAGAGTTAAAACGCTTTATGACGAACGCGGATTATCCGTGTATGTCAATTATCCGTGTACTCTCCGGTCCCGCCCTCCCCGGATAATCGGCTGTTCTACTATGTCTCAGCGAAGCTGAGATACACATTTTTTTTTTCAGGATGGTCGCCAGTAGTAGTACACTTCGAAACAAACTCAAATTTGTGGGAAAATCAAAATTTCAAGGACATTAGGTGAATTTCAAGGACATTCGAGAACTTTTTCAAGGACAGAAAAAAATTCACGGACAGTTCCAGGACTTCAAGGATTTCAAGGACCGCTGGACCGCATGAGTAAGCTTTTCGATAATTGTTATAGTTTTTTACCAGCCAAGCGAAAGATTAAAGTTAAAACTGTGCGGATAGTTTAGAACCTGTCGGGCAAGGTACGAGCGAGCAATCAAGCCGATATGTTTTCCGAGCCAAGGTAGCAAGATCATCAACCTTTCGTTTCAGCCAAATTAGTATCACCCCTCTGTGTCTGTCTCGTCGCTGCTACCGGCAGTGCGAAGTGGGAGCGGCGAGGTGGGGGCGAGGGGGGGGGGCGAGTCTATTGATAAACCAGACGCGCCGGAGACACATGTGCGGTACAAGATCGTTGACGCGATCGTTTGAGCATTCACCGACGAGTCAAGGACCCGACAGTGCAGCCCGCTTTAACTTTGAATGTCTGTGCTGTAACAATATATCGTTAGGGCATTTTGAGTTTTCTTAGGACAATCCCCGGGAGAAGCGATGCGGTCACTAGACCCATATAATAGGTATAGGTATAGAGTTTTTGGCCCCTCTCGGGCCTCGGTCAAGGTGAAGGCTGCTCGAGGTCTTTGAGCTGCCCGGTTGCGGTTTCTGTCACGTCACGGCGTTCCGATAGAGTGGCGCGCAGCAAATTCTGTACGACCAACCACTGTTTCATCGGAAACGTTTTTACGACTACGAGAACGTGAATTTCACCCGTGCCTACACGGGTCATGGGTGATTCCGAAGAATTTATTAAATATTAAATATTAAATATTAAATATTAAATATTAAATATTAAATATTAAATATTAAATATTAAATATTAAATATTAAATATTAAATATTAAATATTAAATATTAAATATTAAATATTAAATATTAAATATTAAATATTAAATATTAAATATTAAATATTAA
The DNA here is from genome assembly GCA_963922035.1 of Amblyjoppa proteus. Taxonomy (NCBI): domain Eukaryota; kingdom Metazoa; phylum Arthropoda; class Insecta; order Hymenoptera; family Ichneumonidae; genus Amblyjoppa; species Amblyjoppa proteus. The sequence continues at coordinate 25,215,925 of OY998232.1, forward strand.
ATATTAAATATTAAATATTAAATATTAAATATTAAATATTAAATATTAAATATTAAATATTAAATATTAAATATTAAATATTAAATATTAAATATTAAATATTAAATATTAAATATTAAATATTAAATATTAAATATTAAATATTAAATATTAAATATTAAATATTACATTCTCGTCGCAAGAGAGTTCGAATCTTCGAAAAATACAGTTTTACAAAGTTTTACCAACAATCTTAATAATACGTTACTACAATTTCATTTACTCAAAACACAGAGGATTGCAACAGGGGGAGTACAGGCTTGCGTGTCTGTTATCACAGATCAAACGAGAGATACACAACACTCGTTCCTCGCCTAGTTGTTCAGAAAGGAGGCAATATTTAATATTTAATATTAAATTTAATATTAATAATTTTCATCTTCAATTTATTAACAACAAATTGAAATTACTATTTCACAAAAAACAATCTTTGCAGCATCTCCCATACACTTGATTTTTTTTTTTCAGATTTTTATCCCATCAAGTGTTCGAAATTTTCTCTGAAACTCACGTTTGACTGGACTGCACCGTAAGTACAAACTTAAGCACCTACGAGTTACAATTGCAAATCGGCAAAAAAAAAAAAAAAAAAAAATCAAAATTGTTACTAAACGCGAGACCGTTGAAATTACAAGCTCCACTGTACGACGGTAAAATGTATGGAAAATAGGTTGAGAACAGGAGATACATAGTGGTCGGTAGTATAGCGTGTAAGAGATACCGCTATCGTGGGCACTTCTCTGCTCGCATCGAAACGTCAGGGAGGCCATGCCACGCTCCAGCAATGCGGAACTCGCAGTCTCCAAGGTCAGAGCCTCCGCAACTTCCCCTTCGCGCTAACTGACCGCTTGGCTATGCGGTCACTGCTACACAGGAGAGGATCTCGTCTCCTTCGTCGTATTCTTTCCCTTGCGCATCTTCGGTTCTCCTGCCTAATTTCTTTATGCATCTCTTCGTGCCAAATCTCGGTTTTTGTTCTATTAGGATCGAATTTTTAGACGTCAGTTTGAACGCTCTCGAGATCAAATTCGGGGCGGTCATTAAATCCGACGAAAAAAATTCCCCGACATTACCCCGATATTCGCGAAAATTTTCCTGACAAACTATTCGGAATTGTGAAAAAAAAAAAAAAATGTAACACGGTGGGAACATCACACATGTTTATTTTAATTTATTCTTTGATTTTTTGTTTTTTTTTTATTAAATTATATCTTTGGAAGGGAATAAACCAAGATAATATCAAAATTATTTTACTACCTTCAACGCCGTAATTTTTTCATTGCAAAGAGCTTCTTCTTATTTTGCATTTTTTTTACGTATTCATTGAGCTCGAGTGCCCGCGTGAGTTTATTTATATTCGCCGATTCAACGGTAATTAGAATGCCCGATTATTGATAGTTACAACGAATTTGTAATTGTGATCGCACATTTTCAATTTATGTTTTTTATTTATCTTGAAAAAAAAAAAAAAAAAAAAAAACAAAAAAGAAATGTCGTCCCATAATATTCCTCAGCAATACGCAAAAACAATAAAAAATTCGCCCAAACACAAACACTTTTTTTCGCGATTTGATATTTCGTATTTTCCCTGACTAATATATTCACTGTAAAAAAAATTTGTTTGAAAATTACTGAACAGTATTGGAAGCTTTTTTACATAAACCGCTTCTGAAATTTCAAATACGTATGCGTTGCAATTTTACGTTGTAAAATTAGTATTTTTGATGGGAATTCTTTTAAATTTCAGGCGAAAGATTTGTAATCTTAATATCTCGTATTGTACTTTTACAGTAAAAGTACATTAATGTTCAATTAATGTAAATAATGTAAGGAAATTTCAATTCACTGGAAATTAAATTTACAATTTTTTTGTTTTTTTTTTTTTTTACAGTGTTTAATTCTCTGACGTTTCCCTGATTTTCCTGACACTGAAAGAATGCTCTGAGATTTCCAGGTTTTCCAGGTTTTTCCTGACATTGGAACTTTATATCGAAACCACCCTGGAACTTTATATCGAAATTTGTCCCGAATTTGATTGCGTGCTTAAGATCTATCTTAATTGAACTTAAGGTTAAACCGGAGTTTGAACTGTATGTCCATGCTTAAGTTGGATCTTAGGTTGGATCTTAAGTTAGAACTCAAGAGCGATCTTAAGTTCAAACTAACGTCTTCAAATTCGACCCTTACATTCCAACCGTTATTCAGTTTTCTTTATTGCACGGCAACGGGGAAAAAAAAAACAGATTTGTATTTTTTATTTCTATATCTTATCACTTTGTCGAGACGGATTTACGATTTTGAGGGGTCTTCGTCGTAACGCGCATGAGGCAGGAGCCATAAAAAATACTCGAGCACACGCGTCGAGTGTGCGGAACATTAAAAAAAAAAAATAAAAAAAAATAAAAAATAAAAAAAAACACATTTTCGACGAGCTCTCAACCTTATTCGGTATTTACATTTGCGCCGCGTCGAAGAAGAGACTCGGACAAACAATCATTCGGCCTTTCCCGCAAGTTGGAATTTTGATTGACTTCGCGGTTGAGCGCCAGGAGAAGATGATTGCTATTTTATTATTGACATTAGGGGCATTAACCGAGAAGACTCTCCAGCGCGGACGGAAAGCTTCAGCCATGATCCTCGAACACGCCTCGGATGTCGCTGCTCGGCAATTTCGTCGACAGTTATTTAGCGAACTCGACATTTTTTTATTATTTTTATTTTATTTTATTTTATTTTATTTTTTTCACCGCGAATTTCCTTCGAACGATTTGGCGCGACGTCACGCGCCACGGGCAATGAGGCTCGAACGTCGTAATGAAATTTATTGGAACGATGTTAAGTGAATACATTGGAATGTCACCGGGAGCCGGAATGTCCCGTTCGAGGCGCTCTCGAGCCCGTCCGATGCACCTGACACTCGAGTTTCTTCTTCTTGCGCTACGCTCTCTCTATCTCGTGCTTCCTCGTACACTGTAAAAAATCGGTGTTAAATTTGGCCCCGTTTTAACACGAGCGCGGTGTCAATGTAGGTCCATCAATTTTGTGTTAACCGAGTACTCTGCCATGGTGTAAATCGACTGTGTAAGAAAATTAGTATAAATTAACAATTTCACTCAACACCGCACAGTTAACAACAATCTACATTAATACTGTACGGTGTAAAAACACCCCAAAGTGTAGCAGATTGTGACACAAGTCTGTGTGATGACTATTATTATTGTTATTGATCTTTATAGTGGATAGATAATATGTATTTGAAATGAGCATTCAACTAATGCATCCCAACAGATACTCACTTTACCAATAAAATCTCACACGGGCGTTCGATGGACGATATGATTTTAGTGAATTTAGTAAATCTTTATCGCGCTTTACACTGAACGTGTCTTCGCCGTCGTATGTTAACACTAAATTGATGGACGTAAATTTATCACCACTCCGGTATTAATATTATATTAATTTTAAAAGTGAATTTATACATTTAATATGTACACCTATAGTAGTGTTGAAATGACTTAATTAACACCGAAATGATAAACTTATATGAACACCAACAGCGGTGTTAAAAACGTATTTTTTTTTATTTCAACACCGAATTATGACAATTCTATACCCGTATTAGTATTGATTTGCTACAAAACCGTATGGTGTAACATTTAACAAAGTAACACCAGATCTTGTTTTTACACTTTGCACCGAGTAAAATGGACTCTATAATGGTGTTGTTATTAACACTGGTGTTTTTTTACACCACACACTATCGCGGCCCTCGCGTTCCTCCCAACCAAAAACCAACCCAAAAACCAACCGTCGATTGATGCGCCAAACCAACCATTATTCCTTTCGACAGAGTAAAGGTTGATTCACGGTTGGATATTATAAACCAACCCCATTTTCGACTTTCAGCCGAGAATAGTAGTGGTCGACTTATGGTTGATTTTTCAAAACCAACCGTTGGCTAGTTCGTTGCCCGAAATAGTTCGTTTATGGTTGGTTTCGGAAAAAACACCAACCACAAATCGACCATCACTGCAGTCATCTGAAAGTCGGAATGAGGGTCGTTTTATAATAACCAACCATGAACCAACTATTTACGCTGTCGGAAAATGGTTGGTTTCCGTAAAACAACCAAAAATCAACCTTCGGGCGGTTGGAATAATAGTTGGTTTGGCTCACCAATCGACGGTTGGTTTGTGGTTGGTTATAGAAAAATCGTCCAAATTCCAACCATTATTTACGGTTGGGTGGTCCGCGAGGGAGTTCACACCGGCAAATTTTTTACAGTGTAGAGGACGTGATACTTAAATTTATTTATGCTTCTCCAGATAAGAATGAAACTCAGCGTGCTGAGATTACGCGTCGTTGAGTTTCGTCGATGAGGAAACGGTATTTTGTCCGAAGTCATGTGGGAATTTAATTCGAGTTTTAAAAAAATCTTATTCGATCATTATTTTTTTGGGGCCGGATAGAAGTCCCAAATGGTGAATATGCAGATGGGCCTCATTCTCGATTTTTTTTTTTATCCTACTTGAAGTAATACTGAAAATCCTGATTATCGATATTTTAAAAACAGAAAAGTCTATGGTCCGAATTTAAAAAAACATGAAAGAATAAATTCCAGAAAGCCCGACAAACCGATTGTAAAGTTAACGGACAATAAAGAATAGCTATGGAGACAAAAAACGAATTTTAATTATTGGAAAGCTTAAAAAAACTCCGAACACGTTACAGCAGCGTTAAAATTTATTGGTGAATAGCCAATTGTTCGAGGATTTAATACTCAGAACGGAGAGTACCGATGTGTAAGTATCTCGAAATAAATTGTCAGAAAGTGTAAAAATATGAGAGAACTTTTAATCAACAAACTGGAAGTACAAGATGTCAGAAAATCGAAAACTTAAATCTCCGAAAAGCGAAAACCCGAACATTTAGAACCACAAAGAGAAAGACTCCGAGTGGTTCAAAGTCCGAATAGTAAAAAATCTGAAAGGTCAAAAATCCGAACACGATTTCGCTCCCATATATGTTTGTTAAGAGCGGTAGGAAAAGTTTTTTTTCAATTATAGTGTACAAATTCGGGGATTTGCCACATCGGAGAAATCTCCATTCGGAGATTTGCTCTTCGGAGAAATACGCATTCGAAGATTTGACCACTCGGAGAGTGCACACAGTAAAAAATAATTTCGTAAAATCGGAATGCGAAATTTCGTAAAAATGTTTGTTGTTGAATAAGTGACAAACTTGTTTGTCACTTATTTGAATATACGAACCTGTCCTTTCATTTCCTGTATTATTGACAATTTTAGTTTGTACTTTTTTTTTTTGTAAAACTAGAAAATTAACAAATAAAAAATTGTGGACGTTTGTGGACAATAATTTGTTGTAAAAAGTACAAATTTTTTTTTTTTACTGTGCACTTTCGGAAATTTGGCAGTTCGAAAAATTGGCTTACGAAGTCTTAGAATCTCTGAATTGAATCTTTTCGAAATCCGTATTGCGTACATGTGATCGTTCTTTGAACTCAATTCCTCAAATTCAATATCTAATTCGTACATTTTTCTGATTATTAAACCGTCTTGTTTTCGAATATCGTAATTATAGTTTGCTGTACGTTAATTCCGTATTATTTTTCCTTCGTAGTCACAATCACCATACGATTATTTCTATTGATTATTAAGACTTTCGGTGGATTTACCTTTCGTAAAGTACATCGAGTGAGATATTTCGATTCAGGTTTTTGCCCCTTCGAATTTTCAAAATTCGTGTATTTAATCCCGCCCCAATTTCAGTACGCGATTGTAATAAAGTTTCCCCGGCGGCTTCGTGCTATATGCATTCGTCTATGTGTATAGCAGTGAAAGAGACGCGAGCGAAACGTTATATTACCACTTCCAATCTTGCTCTCTAAGCCTCCACGCCACCTTTAGCCTATAGCGTACAGGAACGTCTGCACGCTGTATCTGCCGGCGAGCTAAAGCGCACCAAGTGACTCTCGTATTCGTGATGGCGCGAGCTCGCTTATAGCGTACGGGGAGGGGGGGGGGGGGGGAGAGAAGGAGATGGTAACGTTCGTTACCGGTTCCAGATAGCTACGGGACGCTCAGCCGAAGTCACGAAAAAAGGTGAACGTCCTCGCTCGCGCACGCTCAAGCTCACGGCGAGTATGATCCGATGCGGCCGAGTCCCATCACTGCGCAGGCAGAGCGGGCGCCCCCTCGCGGTCGAACGGTCGAACTGCGCTGTCGCTCGAGCTCTCGAGCCAACCGTCATGCTAGCTAAGCCGGCTCTTTCTCTTTTTTTTTATACCTTTTTATTTTCTTTTTTTCTTTTCTTTCTTCTTATACCTTTTTATTTTTTTTTTTTTTTCCTTTCTTCGGCCCCTCGTCCAGCTCTGGAGCCGCATCGATGACGTTACAGCGTGTCTAGCTCTGCTCTACACCCGTTGAGAATCAAAGTATCGGAGGAGATATGCTTTTAGAGGGGGAGAAAGAAAAATGAGGCGGCTTAACACGGCGCGTCGACTTTCCCGGCGTGTCCTTCCCGTTCTCTCACCATCACGCTTCGTACCTACGAGGAGGATACCACGGCGGCTACGCGCTGAAACCCGAGAAACCCGAGTAACCGGGGAGACTCCGTCATATGGGAGAGATAGAGACGGCCGAAAAGAAAATAATGTTTGATGGTGGAGAAGCAAAGATATTTAGGGGACAATGGGGGAATGCCGGTCACTAAGAATAACTTCTAATTTTCTGGCTACACAACTTTTTGCGAGCTAATATGGATTGATTAATGAACACTTCATTATGTATTCTTTGAAAATAATGGCATATAAGTAAGGAAAATAAAGAAATAAGAAGTCCATTCGTTGATTATAAGAATCTTTGCATTGACCGCCATTGTCCAATGTTTCGGGTAATCACGGTCGCCTTTCGGGTAACCGCAGTCGGCTTTCGGGGTAACTACGGTCACTTTTGGTATAGCGGCCGTCGCGGTTGTTCGACGAGCTATTTTTTATATTGGAGGCCAATAAATATGGTTTAGGTAAAAAAAAAATCATTATCGGATAAGAAAGAGATAAAAGAGTATTTTTAAAAATTGATGACACAAACCTAACGGTTATCTTTCTGTTATGATTATGTTCGGTTATGACACGCAACGGTTATGATTATGTGTCATTTAATTAAAAAATAAGTTAAATAAAGTTACTTTTTTCAACGGCGCAACTTTTCACTATCTGTTTCTTTTACTAAAACGTTTTCAATGAATACCCAAATAAAAACAGAAATTCTAACCTCATAACCTTCATTTTAAGACGGAAATGTCCAGGACATTGAACACGTTCTCTTCTTATATACATTTCTATGGATTTATTCTTATTGCTCTCTCAATGATTCGGGAACAATTCTATCGACTTCATAATGAAAATGTATACGCACGTTGATGTTTCCGCTGTAAAATGAACGCGACGTTTGTCGGTATGCGCCGCATGGCTGTACTGTCATTTCCCCGTACATGTGACCGCCGTCATCCCGACAGCCGAGTGATTGTAATATATTAAATTACAATGTATATATAAAATATTTAGCAGTTTATCGTATTCAAAATGAAAGATAAAGGACCAGAGAAGAAATATAAAACGGGGAGATGTGATTTCATCAACTATCTGTGTCTGAAAATTCTTATTTGAAATACGCTGTTTCTTATAAGAAAAAGGACATGAACTGAGAATCACATTTTTTTTTTCTATTTACATCAGTTTTATAGGCACGGCACAATAAATTAGTCATTGATACCATTTGTAAGCGGATGAAGTCAAGAAAAATGTTATTTAATCGTTATTTTCTGTAAAATTGAGGTGACTGGCATTGCCCGGTGATCGTAATTCCCCCATTCTCCCCTATTTATTTGCTTATTTATCAACGGGCAATGCCCTTTTACACATTTAGATAGTCATTAATAGGGTGGCCACTAAATCGGACGAAAAAAATTCCCTGACATTTTTTCTCTGATATTTTCGAAAATTTCCCTGACAAACTATTCAGAATTGTGAAAAAAAAGTAACACGGTAGGAACATTACATATTTTTCTTTTTTCTTTTGCCGTTTATTTTGATTTATTCTTTTATATTTTTTATTAAATTATGTCTGGAAAGAATGAACAAGATAACATAAGAATTATTTTGCTTCCTTCAACGCCGTAATTTTTTAATTGAGAAGAGCTTCTTCTTGTTTTGCATTTTTTACGAGTTCCTTAAGCTCGAGTGCTTGAGCGAGTTTATCTGTATTCGCCGGTTCAACGGTGGTTAGAATGTCCGATTATTAATAGTTATAATGAATTTGTAATCGTGATAGCGGATTTTCAACTTATGTTTTTTATTTACCTTGGAATAACAATGTTGGCCCGAACACTTTTTTTTTTTTTTTCAAATCGATATTTCGTATTTTCCCTGACAAATATTTAATTCATATTTAACACTTACAAAATTCCCTGAAATTTCCAGGTTTTCTCTTACAGTGGCCACCCTGATTAAATTTGAAACATTAAATGTAAGTATATTTAAATTCACATATACAAGTATTTGAAAAATTGATAATATTTGATAGAGGTATAAATACGATTGTGATCAACACGTTGAAATTTGTGTGACTAATTGATTTGGAAGTTTCGTAGGTATCGTCAGACGTAGTGCAGGATCCTGCCTGCCGCTGCATCCTTAAAGATTGTCAGAGAACCCTCGAATCCAAGGCTAATCAGACTGTTTGCCTGTCGTGTAAGCCTCGCTACGGTTGAACCCTCTTCAAATTCGGATCGCACTTGGGATGTTATAATAGTACATTACGATACTAGTGGGTAAAAACTTTTTCTGACGAGTGTGAGTTTGCAGCACGAGCCGAAGGCGAGTGTTGCAATCACACGAGTTAAGAAAACATTTTTCGCACGAGTATCGTACGAAATTTTATTTCACGAGGTGCGAAAGGGTAGTTTTCGCGCGCGAAGCGTGCGTAAAACTGCACTTTACGCACCGAGTGAAATAAAGTTTATTAAGTTACGAATCCTTCTTGTAGGCGCGTTTGCGCGTATTTTGGTCAACAGTGAGGGTCAGCTGAGTAGTCCGTTTATCATCTTGAACAACGTACACATGTCGCAGAATCTTCTCAGTGACTCGAGGCTTGGGATTCGCAGATCGCTTGCCACCATTGTGTACTCGTGATCTTCTCCGGTCATGCGTCTTCCGTTAGATATGGGAGTTCGCTAGCAAGTCAAGCGACCGTTTTTAACGACTATCAAAAGATCCAAAAAACGACTGGTCGTTCTGTGACACTTTTCGTCCGGAATAACGACCGAAAGAAAGACCAATTGTTAGGTTGAGGATGGGTCGTTTTTCCATCAATGACTGCAAAATTATCATAAAAACGACCGATGTGTGAATTACTGAAAAAGCTCTAGGTTGGGTCGTTTCGTCGGCGTTGATCAGAAAGTGACCGGACGGATGACCATGTCGAGATCTTTTCTTTGGTCGTTCTTCGGGTCTTTTATGAGAAACTACCCGCCAATCGACTGTTGGCGAGAACTCAGATAAGTCGTTTTTCATAAGAGACACGAAGAAAACCCCAAAGAAAAACTCTCAACATGGTCGTCCTTCCGGTTACTTTCTGATCAACGCCGTCGAAACGACCCAACCTAGAGCATCTTCAGTGTTTCACACATTGGTCGATTTTGTGGTTATTTTGCAGTCATTGATGGAAAAACGACCCATCCTCAACCTAACAATTGGTCTTTCCTTTCGTTATTCCGGACGAAAGTGTCACAGAACGACCAGTCGATTTATGGGTCTTTCGATAGTCGCTTGATCTGCTAGGGTGACGAGAAACTTTGTCGGGAGGGCTAAGGAAGGTCCTCTTCGTCATTTCGTTGATTGTCTATCGTGTCATTAGTTTGACGTAGTCTTTGAGGGATATCGAAGGATTTATGTTATTCTTTTTTTTTTTTTGTCGTGCTGACGAATCGATCAGTGACGAAGAAAAAAATTATGCCCCGTTTGCCGCGTCGATGAAACGAGGAAGAAAAAAAAAAAAAAGAAAATCGAACGCGGTGTTTAGTCAGCTCGTAATATAATGAAATTCGTTGACTCGGCGATACGAGCAATTTCGCTTCTCTCGTTGGAGTTTGCTGATCCTGGCCACTTCGTACGCGAGGCTCAAACTGTTCAAACACGCATACACACGCGTGACGAAGTTTCGATGACGCGGACTCGCTTTTTTTTTTTTGCGAGCTACGTTACACATCCATGCGGGTATTTTTGCTGCTCGTTGATGTATGCGCATAACGTTGGCTTCGTCTTTTTTTTTTTTTTTTGTTCTCTTCTTTTTCCGTAGCACAAATACATGCGAGCGCCCGAGCGGCGATAATTTCCGTCGCTCACGACCTTGCCGACGACGACAGCGCTCTGAGCATCAACAAGTCCCATGCGAGCTCCGAATACACGCTATTCCTTCGCCGAGGGGTAGACGGAGAGCAAACACACGAAAAATAATAATATTAAAAAAAAAAAAAAAAAAAAAAAAAAAAAACAAGGGCCGAGATCTTCGAATAAATATGTCGTGCTTTAATTCGTGCCCGATAATGAGAGTGAGTGACGAGACACCTGTATATAGTTGTGTAATAATACTCTATAGAGCTATAAAAAAATTACAGCGGCTTCGTCAACATTGGAGCTCCAGAATTGAAACGACTTACGTAGTTCATTTTTACTTTTTTTTTTTACGATTTTTCAACTTTCAGGCACGTCAAATCCAGGAAGATCGTTTCGTCATATTATTGCAGTGATTGTTAAAAAAAAAAAAATCCTGTTAATCGATGTCAGGCATAAAATACCGGAAATGAAAATTTTGCATGAATTCATTAGTCTTGACTTTGAGAAATAAAATTTAATTCATGGATCCTAATTTTTTTTTTTTTTGTCGACTATTATTCCGAAGAGACTGTTTTTCCACGGGCGATACTCATAGCTGACAAATACAGATCATCTTCAACCAAAGAAAGATTCATACATGACGAGGATATCAATTTAGATTCTTGCGAGAATTTGCCTTTGTCGAAGAAGGTCGGCACGAAAAAAAATAAAAAAATAAAATAAAGTAAAATCAATTAAAGTTTTCATTACCGAACGCGGCATTTCACCTGCTCTTCAAAAGTTCAGAGACCTGTTATTTGGAACCTGCAATAGATTTTCTGACGCCGAGTGTGGTAGAATTTTTTTTTTTTTTTTTTCTTTAAGTTCCTTTGTTGAAAAATACTTTGAAAAGATCGTTTATAAAGTGCCTTATCACGATTAGATCTGCATGAGATTATCGGAGGATCGGAGAATACCGAAAGTCATTCGATTTCACTAGCGTAGACGTTGAAATCAGCAGAATCATCAATATCCCGTGAAAAGCTAATTCATCATGCTCGTAAAATTTCCAGAAGCGTGCTTTGCCGACAGCTTTTAGGCGGTCCATTCGGCTGTTGCCTTTACCGCCTCGAAACGACGACCGTGAATGAGAAGCAACAGGCAATCGATCGAGTTTTTCACCATCAGCAAGGCGACCTGCGCCACAGGTGAGTTCAACCGCGGTCTTATAGACAGGTCTGGACACTCGATGGGCAAAGGCGTGCCAAAACCAAAGCCGACGTGGCGACCAGTTCAGGCCTATTTTATCCATACGCATACGCAGCGCAAGCTCGTGAAGCCAACTCAAAGATCACAACCGAATTCCCTAAACCATCGATTTATTATTCCATAAAAGAAAACAAAAAATAATTATCAAATTCAAAGTTTGAAGGTGAGCTTAAGAAAGAAGCAACACTATTTGATGTCTGAATGGATATATCATTTCAATGAATTACGTGCTATAAAAGTTGGACTGTTTCTTTTTAACGGCACTTTTTCACCACCTTTTAGTTTATTTACTGTGAATATTGTGAATATTGTGAATAATATTTGATGGAGGCGCACCTTCAAACGTACACCGTTCAAACGTACACAGATTCACCGTAACACAACTGAATCTCACACTTCATGAAATGGCACAAGGCGTTCAAGTTTACGCGACGAATTTATAAAAAATGATTTTCCAACACACTTCAAACCGTACACCGCAAATTTACAACACTTCGAAAAGCTTTCACATTTTAAATGAACACATTCGGAATTTAACAACATGATTTGGAACAATTGTGAAATGTAACAACCTCGAAAGCTTACACGCGAAATTTGATTCAACGGACGTTGAATCTTACACCGGTGCAATCTTACACGAGTGAATAGGGAAGGGGACGGATCGAAAATGCCGCTGATGAGAACCAATGTTATTATGTGGGTTAAATGGACTTCACAGCAGGCTATGTTCGCATGGTAACCCTGGACAGTCCATTTAACCTGCATAGCAACACTAGTTATCATGAGCGGCAGTCTCGAGCCGCCCCCTTCCCTGTCAACCCGTGTAAGATTGCACGAGTCTAAGATTCAACGTCTGTTACAAATTTCACGTGTAAACTTTCGAAGTTGTTACAGTTCGCGATTGTTACAAAGTAATGTTGTTAAATTCTGAAGTGTTCATTTTAAATGTGAAAGCTTTTTGAAGTGTGGTAAATTCGCGGTGTACGGTTTGTAATGTGTCGGAAAATCGTTTGTTACAAATTCGTCGTGTAAGCTTGAACGCCGTGTGCCATTTCATGAAGTGTGAGATTCAGTTGTGTTACGGTGAACCTGTGTATGTTTAAACGGTGTACGTTTGAAGGCGCCTCATTTGATGGCATACAATTACTGAACGAAACTCCGAGTTTCAACGTATTGGGCACGCGCGGCCAGAATAATAATCATAATTGAGGCGCCTTCAATCGTACACCGTTCAATCGTACACCGTTCAATCGTACACCGTTCAATCGTACACCGTTCAATCGTACACCGTTCAATCGTACACCGTTCATTCTTACGGAAATAAATCGAACACCGCAAAAAATGTTACATAAGTTCACAACTTCGTTCAAGTGTACACCGCAAATATTTTACACTTGCCCAACCCGGGGATCGAAAACTGGACACCGCCATTTCCTAGCAACACAAAAAGTTTACGGATTTAATATGTTACACTAAGTTTACACTATTTCATTGTAACAGTTTCCAAACCTTACAACTGTAAAACGTTACGCACCCAATATACTTCACATGCGTAAGCTTACACGCCTGCAACCTTACACCGACGGGGAGGAAAGATGGCCTTCGAGAGGGGAATTGGATGAGCACCGCTGTTATCCTGCAGGTATGGTGAACCACATGGCGGGCTACCATGTGGTCACAATCAATAGTCGGTTCATCTTACTTGCAGAATAACAGCGGCGCTCATCCAACGCCCCTCTGGAAAGCCGTCCTTCCTCTCCGTCGGTGTAAGTTTGCATCCGTGTAAGCTTACGCATGTGAAGTATATTGAATGTGTAAAGTTTTAAAGTTGTAAGGTTTGGTGAGTGTTACAATGAACTAGTGTAAACTTACAAATGTGTAACATATTGAATCCGTAAACTTTTTGTGGTATAAAGAAAGGGCGCTGTACAGTTTTTGATCCGAAGATTGGGCAAGTGTAAGGTGTTTGCGGTGTACACTTGAACCATGATGTAAATTTATGTAACATTTTTTGCGGTGTACGATTTATTTCCATAAGAATGAACGAGTGTAAGTTTGAACGGTGTACGATTGAAAACGCCTCTCATAATTCAGCCTGAATTAACCGCCATATTGGCTACATTTTCGGCACAACTGACTACACGGGGACGGGATAGAAGTATTCAGATCTGTCTGTAAGACCGTGGGTATGACGCGGTGAGGCTTTCAATCGCCGGCTTTTGGATCTTTCGCAGAACATTCATTTCTACGGGAGTGCTGCCTTTCTTACACAATCATGCCGCTTCGAAAAAGGTGCACACACCGGCAAAATATACCCGTTCATTGTAACGGGTCGGATTGACTCTCCACTAATTTTTTTTTTTTTTTTTTTTTTTTTTTCGTTACATATCTCGACATTTTTTTTTTTAATTGCCTTTTTCAACGCGTTGTAATCACGAAGATTCTCGAGAAGTTTGACTAAGAAGGCGCAAACGTCTCTTTGACCGGCTCAATATATAGAGCCATTTTTTAGTACGATGTTTATTTATTTATTTGACGGATTTCTCCCCTACAATCAAAGTTTGATATATAAATAAATCTTAAATATAAGAGCTCGGGGGTAACAAGTATTGGGGAGACCGGGGCAAAACGGGACAGTGAGGGCAAAACTCAATCTTACAATAACTTTTTGAATACCCCATTTTGTCCCAACGATACATCCGATTTTGTAAACCCGTTTTGCCCCACGTACACAGTAAAAAAAATTTGTACTTTTTACAACAAATTATTGTCCACAAACGTCGACAATTTTTTATTTGTTAATTTTCTATTTTTACAAACAAAAGTGCAAACTAAAATTGTCAATAATACAGGAAATTAGAGGACAGGTTCGTATATTCAAATGAGTGACAAAAAAGTTTGTCACTTATTTGACAAAATAATTTTTACGAAATTTTGCATTCCGATTTTACGAAATTATCTTTTTACTGTGTACCACAATCGCCACCATCCAAAAGTTATTGGAAAATTGCGTTTTGTCTCATTATCCCGTTGCGCCCCGCTGTGCCGTTTCGCCCCGCTCTCCTCTAAAAGTTAAAAACATTTAAAAACACTTTGGTCCACAATTTATATCAAAAAATTTGATGCGGTTAAATTTTCTAAACTAAAGTTCTTTATCGTTTGTTTCATAAATTTTTCTACTATAGTATTTTATTTTGTTTTCATAATTAATCCAGTAAACACAGTAATCTAACAGCAATGAAACAGCAATGTATCCGAAAATCACAGGTAATATCACGAGAATGTTGCACGCAAATTACATGTAAGTTGCTATTTCCGACTCAGCAATATAACACTGTTATATTGCCCTGTTATGTCGCTGTTATATAACAATGTAATATACGTTTTTTATTAAAAAAAACATATTATGGCTAATCCCATTCTTGGAACAGCATCCTTATTAGTGACAAACTATATTATTCTATCGATAGGAACAAATACATCTCAGAAAAAACGTTATTAATTTATGTGCTATCGGCGGGATATGAACCTAGGACCCTCGGACTTGTAGACGGTGACCTTACCTATTCGGCTATGTTGAACTTGAGAGCATAATTTCGGCAAATTGTATACACGGTTTAGACGGATTACCTGACGGATCATGACTGACGTATAAACTTTAATTTCTAGCATTAAATATTAGTCGGTCAGCCCTTTGACGGTAATAAGGAAACCAGTAATTATTTGCTTGTCATAACATCGTTATATGTATGTTATGTACCTGTTATGAAGCCTGATTTTGTAACCGTAACGCTACCGCACTTTGTAACATTAACATTGCCCGCAGATTAGTAATGGTCATAAACATTGTTTTAAACATGCTATCTAAACGTTACAGAGTCCAGTTACATTATTGTAATGTAATTACGTTATACGCTATTGACATTACCTAATTATCACGAAAGTTACACTCACATTGTTGGAAGTATGTTATGTAACGGTTACACAATTTTTTATACATAACTATAACGTTACACTGATATATAACAGTTACATTAATTGCATATAACAATTGTAACATTACATATTACTCCCATGTTACATATCCTCTATATATCGGAGGAATAACATTGTTACATTACATTTAACTTCCGTGTTATGTTGCCATAATAAAACGTGTTCACTGGGAACTGTCCCGTCTCTCCCCCACTCATATCTCGGCACTGCTTTGCCGACTCTTCGAGAGATTCATAAGACAACCCAGTGAAATTGACTCTTGAGAATTCATTTACGGGGAAGACAAAAAAAATTCTAACATGTGCCTCGCTCCAAATTTAGAGATAGGATAAGTAAAAGAAATGTCGGGCAGCGAATTAACGGAGACACAAGTACTGATAACGTATCGCTGACTGGTTAAAAATAACAATACAAGACTTCGTGTATGCGTTACTTGTCTTGTGCGGTGAAAAGAACCGAAAAAAAAAAATATATATGACAAATACATCGCACATGTGTGCGTGTCTGCGTAT
The DNA here is from genome assembly GCA_963922035.1 of Amblyjoppa proteus. Classification (NCBI taxonomy): domain Eukaryota; kingdom Metazoa; phylum Arthropoda; class Insecta; order Hymenoptera; family Ichneumonidae; genus Amblyjoppa; species Amblyjoppa proteus. The sequence goes on from OY998232.1 coordinate 25,232,134, forward strand.
CGTGACAAACCGCGGCTACACACGGCCTCAGAGTAACCTACGTGAGATATCCGCAAGGTTTTCCCGTGCACGTAACGTAGAACCGAGACGACTAAATGCGAAATTGCGTCGCGAATATAAAATCCTATTGGCGCGGACGACCATAACGGATCGCGTGGCCGCGTGCAGGCACACCGGTGAACATTGCCGGCGCATTGTACATCGGGAGCCGCCATCGGGCTCGAAGCCGGCCGGCATTATCGAACAGCTCGATGTTTCGATACGAATGCGAGTCAAGGCAAAGCGCGAGCCTCGCAACGAATGACCGATCGTTCGTGGTTTGAAAAAAAGCCGCTCGTCACTCGTAGGGGAGATCGAGGCAAAATGGGACGGCGGGGCGAAACACAATTTTTCAATAATTTTTGGATGGAAGAGTGAGGCAAAAAGGAAACGAAAATCGGGATGTACACTGAGAAAAAGGATGGTATCTCCTACTATAACGAAAAGTTCCCAGGGGGGACGTCTATATAGATAGTTTGTGATAGTATATAGGGAAGAGCGGGCAAAATGGGGCAACGGGGCAAAACCGGGCAGTTGGGCAAAACTAAAGTTTCGAATCATTTTTGTATGGGACAAGGTGGCAAAACGGGACAGAAAAGCCTGATGTATCGATGGGGCGATTTCGGGCGTCCAAAAATTATTGGAAAACGACGTTCTGCCCCATGCCCCGTTTTGCCCCGCTCTACCCTACTCAATTGATTAAACTATAATTATAGTTACAACTACACTGAAAAAAAATCCCATTGAATCAACAAAAATCATGCTTGATTCAATTAAACGTGACTATCACGGGTTGCCATTAGAATACGTACTTGCTTCAACTATCTCTGTCATAGTATACGTACTCTTGAAAACATCTTGTCCAAATATCATAACTTATTGAATCAATGACATATAATTTTCGGTCAATGAAGCACAATGTCGCTGCAAATGTGTATTTGATAGTTTCATCACACCAAGGATTCAGAGACATTAACATGATCTCGTTGAAGTGTTCCAAATCAGGTTTTTTTCGATCGCGCAACGCACCTAACCGAATGAGTATTCCTTTGAATCAAGTAATGATCAGATTCAACTAAAAAAATGTGTTTTTAAAAAAGTAAATAATTTGACTTCTTATTGTTATATGCATTATTAATTTGTATTTTTACAGTTATTCATCATCGTCAATATTATTTACTTATCATTAGAATACAATTTACAACTTAAAATTCTAAAGACCCTAGCGGGGCTCGAACGCCGAAACTAACGCTTTCTATCCTAACACCTTACCGCTACGCTATAACGCTCATTGAAATTTAAAGTTTCTCATCGGATTTATAAGTTGCACCCTTGTTGGTTTCACGTTAACTATTATGATTTATTATTAAAGACGTTAATTTCCCAATGGGGGATCACACCAATGTGAATCACATTCAAAATCGTAGTTAATCAAATTTTACTGTTTTACAGGCCGAACTTCGGAAAAAATTTGTAAAAGCGTTGGGTATCTACAAGATTTACGAGAATGAGATTATTTTGTATGACAAACGATTCTTCCAAAATTTTTATAACCAACGTACAACATAACTATTTATCAATTTAATCGTAAAATGAACAGCAATCATTATTGATTCAATTAAACATTCAATTGAACAGCATCACGAGCTATCACCAAAATAGGCAGTCAATGTGGTTACATCTGTCATAGACTATATTTTGCCTACGTAAATCAATATTATTAGAAATCGAATTGATTTACATGGGCCATTGAAACAAGTCGTTTTCTGATTTGATTGAAAATGAAATTGCCCTATTCAGGAACGACTTAATTTAAAAAATTCAATAGCACAAGTATTGAAGTGACCAAACAAACACTTGATTTAAGGGAAGTTTTTTTTTGAAGCAATAGTCAAAGTGATATTGGAAGCAGTATTGAAAGTCGGAAATGATACAAACACTGGATGTATTTGATCCAATAGCAGTTTTGCTTGAAATTATTTCAAATTTCCAATTACAGAATAAATATTTATCAAACTAATGTCACATTGAAACAACTGTTTGTGTACTCCAACAGACGACGTAGATGATCGTCTCAAAAAAAAAAAATTTCAATCACATGGTAGCATTGACTTCAATAACGCGGTTTTCAAAACAAAGCCGTATGCAATAATTTCAACGTTACTGATTATGATTCAATTAAATAAATTTCAACTATATCGGTGTTATTGGAACAGCGATATTTTTTTTTTTCAGTGTATAATTTTTGGTCATTGTCGTAACTATAAATTGTAGACGTCCCCCCTGGGAACTATTTAATATGTAAGTTTTTCTCTGTGTATCAATGGGGCAAAGTGGGGTATCCAAAAATTATTGAAAAATTGCGTTTTTCCTCATCCCGTTCTGCCCCCACCGTCCCATTTTGCCCCACTCTCGCCTATACCTATATGCATGCATAGGCGCGCACATTCGTCGAAGCGATAGGGGGTGAGTGGGGCGAAATGGACCAGCCAAGCGATTCAAGAAGTTTTATCGATTTAAAGACGGTATCTTATTTTTTTTTTTTTAAGATACAAGATGAATTCGCTGCATTCGTTTGTCGGGTCTGGAATTCAATTTTTAAAAAATGGGGCAAAATAGACTTCCTGCAATTGTGTCGAAAGTTCGAGGAATGTGAATTCTGAAAGGTTCATGAGTGACAGGCTGTATTTTCATAATTTTCTAAATAAAAGATGAATTCTTAAAATATGAGATGCAACATGGGGCAAAATGGACCGCTTTGGTTAAGCGATATTTGGAGGAGTCGAATTTCGTTATATTTAGAGACAAACCCATTTTGTCCCAGGTGATCGCTTTACCTCACTCGTGCTCACACTCGCATATTTTACCGTTTTTCAAGACAGAAAATAAATCTGCTAGTCATTTGACGCGACTGGGTAAGATAAAAATATTGGGCCAAGTGGACTTCTCCAATTGAAGTAAAAAATAATAAATTTTGTATTCACGAAAGGTCCATGATTTGCAAGCTGTATTGCAATAATTTTCTAGTCGAAAGATGAATTCTTAAAATGTGGAAAATTCTATGGAGAATAAAAAAATTGACGTTTTCAATTGAAATTGTAAACCTCAAAATTGACGTTTTCAAAATTCGATTATATCTCAGAGCGAGACCGTTTTGCCCCACCCGCTCATACACCCGCACAAGTCACTCGAAGCTTGCGCATATCGGCACCGATAACACTTGAAACGCGCGAAAGTCGATGCGGCGAGCCGCTCTCTCGTTCTCTCTCTCTCTCTGTCCACGTGTGGCGAGGAAATGCCTCGCCTTCGCATGCTACAGGTATACATAAAACCAGTAGCAAAAATAAGACACGAATTACCAGTTGTCGTGAGGAAAAAAAAGCGTCAGTCAGCAAACTGGTCCTCCAACTCCTGCTATGGTGTCATTTACCAGGAACGCTCTCAAGGCTTGAGAAATGGAGTTCAATTCAAGGATTTTAGTCAATTGTCCTGAATTATTATTATTTTTTTTTTCTGTGAGATTGATCAAAAACATCTAGCAACGCGATCCAGTAACTTTATTAACGATTCCAAGGTCGTTGCATGAGATACTTTTGTTAAAGATTCCACTTTCAATCCACCCAGAAAAAAAAAAAAATGTATTAATCTTATTATAAAATTTATTTTAGTGTAGTAGTAAAAGAGATTCATTGCCAATGTTAATATTTATACAGTTATCTTCTTACACAAATTTTATACCTAACGACAATTTTTCACCTTGGCAAATGACCATCGAGCTGAGTACTTTAGCTCCGCAAAATTTACATTTGTTTATTTATATTTACTGAATTGATAAATGTATTTTCAACGAAACGCGAAGTTTGACGTTATTTGCACCGTCCGAATGAACTTTCTCTCCGAACTTCACTGACTAAACAAAATCTCGATAAGGCCAGCTCTGATTTGCAACGAGGAAAAAGTGTGGCGCGCCGTTTTAAATTCGTCATTGAGTCGAGTTACAGGGAGACGAGAAAGTTTTTTAACAAACGCACAACCATTGGCAAGGCCATTCAAGATATTTAATTGTCATGGTGATTCACAGAGCTGTAGAACAAATTGTGATTTCGAGTATAAAAACAGCAATGTTCAATTTTCACCGCACCGAAACCAATTCGTGGCGACCGCTTGTTTTACGAGCACGAAACACAGTCGTTCTCGATGACGATAGTTCAACTTCGTTTTTTTTTTTCTTTTTTTTTTCCATTCCCTCTCGTTCTTCGAGTACAACGTCGCTGGCGAGGCTCGAGGTTAGCGCACGCTCGAGCAAAAGAGGGTTTATCTGCTTCCTCCGATAAGAGGCCGCCTAAGCGCAATACGCATACGTCTATCCTACACGCCCCGAGCGTTAGGCTTGATAAAATTTACCGGTGCGAGTTTAAGGCCAACTTTTGAGAGTACATTTTTTTTAACATGGAGAGGAAAAATAGGAGAGGAAATATAGGAGCGATCCCAATACAGTGTTGGAAAATTGAAATATTTTACAGAGAGCATTTTCATGGTGGCCGCGGTCAGGGAGAAACCGGGAAAACCGGGAAAAGTCAGGGAATTTCAAAATATTCAAATTCAATTCAAAATTGGTCAGGGAAAAGGTAAATTGTCGCCGAACCTTCTATAAATAAATATAAAAACATAAAAGGGAGCCTTTAAAAAAGAATTGAGAATATTTAGAAAAAAAAAAAATTGAATTAAACATTAATACAATAAATAGGTATTTTCATTTGCATCATTAATTTTTTTTTTTTTATACAAGTCGTTAGAAATTTGGTCAGCGAAAATTTTTAATTGGTCAGTGAAAAGTCAGGGAAAAATCAGAGAATTTGTTTCCGGGGAAAAACGGCCACCATGATTTTGCAATCGAGGTGGTAAAGGAAACACTATTATAATTATTGTTTTCTCATGGTGACCGTTTTTCCACCGGCAAAAAAATCCCTGACTTTTCACTGACCATTTAATAATCTTCCCTGACCAAATTTCTAACGACTTGTACAAAAAAAAAAAAATTAATGATGCAAATGAAAATGCCTACTTATTGTATTAATGTTTAATTCGATTATTTGTTTGTTTTTTTTTTCTAAATGTTCATAATTTTTTTTTTTTTTTTCAAGGTTCCCTTTTATGTATTCCTTGTTTATTTACAGAAGATTCGGCGACAATTTACTTTTTCCTTGACCAATTTTGAAATTCCCTGACTTTTCGCTGAGTCACTGATCAATATTTTTTTTTACCTGACTTTTGCCGGTTTTGCCTGACCGCGGCCACCATGATTTCTTTGCCAGACCGATGGCGATGACGGGATAAAGAAATTGGAAGGAATCTAACTTTTAAGGTAGTACTTGCGGCACCGTTCCGCCAAGCGTGAGTTTCAGAGAAAATTTTAAAACACTTGTTGTTGGGATAAAAATCTGAAAAAAAAAAAAAAATCAAGTGTACGGGAGGTGATGCAAAGGCTGTATTTGAGAAATACCAAATCCAATTTGTCATTAACAAATTGAAGATAAAAATTATTATTCAACAAATTAATCGGCAACTTAAGTATTTTCTTTCGTCAATATCATTCGTTTATTTTTCTGAATACGTATGAATTTTTTAAAGAATTTTTATCGTAATCTCTGAAAATCCCTTTCTTTCACAGCTTGAACATAGAAAAAACGCGATTTTCGAGGATTACAAAAGATTCTGAAAAAATTCATACGTATACAAACAAAAATAAAGGAACTATTTTTACGAAGGAAAATAGTTAGGTTGTCCTGATATTTTGTTGAATAATAATTTTTATATTCAATTTGTTAATGACAAATTGGAATTATTATTTCACAAAAAGCAATCTTTGTAGCATCTCCCATACACTTGATTTTTTTTTCAGATTTTTATCCCATCAAGAGTTGTTCGAAATTTTCTCTGAAACCGCACGTTTGGCTGGACTGTACCGCAAGTACTACCTTAAGATCGTTATGTCGCAAAGGCAATCCAAATTCATGTGCATAAACTTTTGACATATTGTAATTTACCTATGAAATTTTACTTATACAAAATTTAGAAGGCTTTTACCGACCATTTGAATGAATAATTAGATCTTGAAAATCGGTCTTTTTACACGGCGCTTACCGGCGAGCTGGCGAAAATGATTTTTCAAATCGAGAATTAACATACTTAGATCAAAGATAGAGAAAAAATATAAAGTACTGCGGACTCGCGAATCAATTAGGAATTGATGTGCAACGAAAAAAAGTGAAGTCACCGGACTAATGTTCAATAGAACTGCAATCAAGGTCCACGTTTTCGGGCGAAATGACGGTTCCTAACGTAACTGTCGTAAAAATGAAGTCAAAAGCACGCTAAACAAATAATATCCTTACAAATAATCGAGTCAATCTAATTGCTAACATTTTCATGGATACTCTATTAATTTTTATAATATTATTAAAGCAAACAAAGTACAACGTATAACTAGTTTTTGAAGTCACATAGGCTCTGATGTCTATGACTCCGACGTACCGACACAGCTACCTTAAGGTAGTTCTGTCGTGAAGGCAATACAAAGTCATGTCCATAAATTGTTGACATGTTGTAATTTAACGATAAAGTTTTAATCGTACAAAATCTCGAAGACTTTTACCGACCATTTCAATGAATAATTAGATCTTGAAAATCGGTCTTTTTACACGGCGCTTACGGGAGCGCTGGCCTAATTGATCTTCAAATCGAGAATTAACATACTTAGATCAAAGATAGAGAAAAAAAATATAAAGTACTGCGGACTCGCGAATCAATTAGGAATTGATGTGCAACGAAAAAAAAAAAAATTGAATTCACCGGACTAATGTTCAATAGAACTGCAATCAAAGTCCACGGTTTCGGGCCAAATGACGTTTCCTAATCCAATTGTCTTAAAAATGAAGTCAAATCCACACTCAATAAATAATCTGCTTACAAATAATCGGTTCAATCTCATTGCGAAAAATTGCACATATAATCAATTTTTGCATGTCATATAGACACTGATGTCTCTCTGACTCCGCCGTACTGACATAGCAACCTTAACGTCCTACGAGTATCTGGGCAATCGTTTCAGTCGCTTCACCGCTTTGTGCGATGTAAATTCAAGTTACGTTTCGTCATATCGTTAATCCGTCACATTACTGCTCGGCACCGAACAGTGCTCTCCAATCGGTCATAGGAACCATTACCAGATGTTCGAGTGCTCGTTCCTGGATGAGTAAAGCAATCCCACCAGACAGTCTAGTTGCCGATATGGCGATACTTCCGACACTCTGATGCTTCTCAGTTGCATACGTACTATAACGTCACGGTAATGTATTGAAAAAAAAAAAAAAAAAAAAAAAAAAAAAACACCTGGCCGATACAGGTTCAGCGCGTAAAAATATTCCTTCGTCACGCTTCACTTTGTCGGATCTGCGGTTTGACACGAAAAAATACACGAAGGTATGCGCTCCTGAATTTTTTTTTTTTTGCACTTTCAATTTTTTACTCAAGAAATCCAAGTGACACCTCTCTATCTAGCTTTTTCAACCCTGTCATATCTATCGTCTTGTCTGTATGTCTTACTGTGAATCACGATAGGCACCTGGGTTTTTCCGCAACGCCATCGGAAAGCAAAAAAATCGCTGTTTAGAAATACCCAAATCGTCATCAATTAGAATCATAATTTTCCCGATACAGGCAAATCCTTTTTCGTAAAAAAGAAATAAAAATGATTTTTTTCTACAAAAAAAACACAGCTTTGATTATGTTCCTAATTTTACAGAGTACGTGTCATTGTATGAAGATTCTGAAAAAAAAAAAAAAATTCCAAAGTAGAACGTACCATGCTTGCGTAGTAAAAAAAAAAATAAACAAATAAAACATGGAATTCATGTAGATACGTATAAGTTCGACTATTTGCTCGTAGTCGGTAAATAAAAAGTTAATGTTCCTAAGATTTTTTTTTGAGCGACCAATAATAATATTCGAGTGTATACGAATCTGTACGAATTATATTTTTTTATTTGTTTATTTTTTGGCTACGCAAGTATGGCAAGTCCCACTTTGGGCATTTTTTTTTTTTTTTTTGGTTTTTCAGAATCTTCATACAATACCCAAATACCCTCTGAAATTAGGACTAGAATCGAAGGTGTGTTTTTCGTAGAAAAAAATTCTTTTGATTTTTTTTTTTTTTTTTTTTTTTTTTACACAAAATGGACTTTGCTGTAGCGGAAAAATTGTGTCTCTAACATGATTCGAAAGTTGATAAAAAATTAACAGGTTAATGTTTCTAAGAATTTTTTGAGAGATCGATATTTTCTGAGATACACGGATATTCAAAGAAAAACGTAAATTCTGAACGTTGCACTTTAAAAATCTTTAAAAAAATCACAGTTGAGTCCCACTCAAGTGGAACTTGAGTGGGAACAGACAAATTTTAAAAAACATCCGAGATGTCGACCGAAAAAAGTGACCCGGTTGATAAAGAATGCCCCATATAGCTTCCGCATTTGTTAAAATTTTGCGTACAGCTTCCCCCGTGAGGAAGCCGAAATCAATCGACGAACTTGGCTCACGAAGAAAGCTGTGCGCACAATTGTGGTAAATCAAGAAGCCACGCGCAAATTTGTATTGAATAGTATTTGTCTTCCTATTCTGTATTCAAAGTGCAAATCTGTAGGCTGTTCTAACGTCGCCGAGGTCGAAGGGCCTAAATGTCGGACGCACGCTAACGATGCTTACAAGTTCGTCGGTGGGGTTCACGAGATTCGACCGAGCGAATCGAGATTACAATTCCTGCGAGTGTCCAGTTTGACCAGAAATCGTTGCGGGAGGAACGCGCGCCGGTTCGCCTCGTCAGGACTGTTCAGCTATTTCAATTGTATATGTTGCTCGCGTGCGTGCGTGCGTGCGTGCGTCCATAATGTGTGGGAAAATATGAGAGAGTGAGAATTCGTATCGACTGCTAAGAAACAAAAGGACGCAACTCGTATGCTTGATATGAGGGAAACGCCCTTTTATCTTTTAGCAGTCGACATGTGTAAGAGAAAATGTATGTACATATGTGTGCATTTGTGTCGACTCGTGTCGTTCGTACTGTATATTGCATGCATGGGAGAACGTCTGTGTGCGCGAAGTGTCTGGTGAGCGGGAAGGAGGCTCCACGGTTGGAACGGCAGAGAGGTCCTGGTGCAGTGAACTCGGTGGGCAACCGGCAACGGAGTCGTGAGCTGGGCCTCTCAATCCTTTCGGACTCATTGCTTCTCCGGCATTTCCTATTCCGCACTACATAGCAGAAACAACGAGTGTACGTTGAGTAAAATCCACCACATGCGCTGTATCGAGCAGGATTTCGTCAAACTGATTTCAACGAACCCAAAAGTTGGACATTTTTTTCTGTTACCTAAAAAAAAATTTGGCGGAAGACCTAAAAAAAAACTGCTACCTAAACTTACCTAAACAAAAATCTGGCAAGCGGCAAAAGAGTCGTGAGCTAGGCCTCTCGATCCTTTCGGACTCATTGCTTCTCCGGCATTCCCTATTCCGCACTACATAGCAGAAACAACGAGTATACGTTGAGTAAAATCAAGTACAAGCACTGCCTAACTTTTGGGTTCGTTGAAATCATTTTGAACAAATCCTGCTCGATACAGACCGAGCAGGATTTGTTCAAACTGATTTCAACGAACCCAAAAGTTAGGTATTTTTTCTGTTACCTAAAAAAAATCTGGCGGAAGACCTAACAGAAACTACTACCTAAACTTGCCTAAAAAAAAAATCTCGCAACCGGCAAAAGAGTCGTGAGCTGGGCCTCTCGATCCTTTCGGACTCATTGCTTCTCCGGCATTCCCTATTCCGCACTACATAGCAGAAACAACGAGTATACGTTGAGTAAAATCAAGTACAAGCACTGCCTAACTTTTGGGTTCTTTGAAATCAGTTTGAACAAATCCTGCTCGATACAGACCGAGCAGGATTTGTTCAAACTGATTTCAACGAACCCAAAAGTTAGGCATTTTTTTCTGGTACCTAAAAAAAAAATCTGGCGGAAAATCTAGTTATACACCTTCATAGAACCTTCAGACGCGTTGGGAACCAGATAAAAAGGTTATCTTTGCGTGATTACCAATAAACTCTTATTAGCTGCGGATAAATTGGCTTCGGAACTGTTGGGTTCGCATTAGTTGCGAAGAGGTGTCTAACAGTTTGAGAACATGAAATTCCATGATATTTCCAGGTTTTCCAGATGAAGATCTGAACTATTCCAGGACCTTTTTTCATCGATATTATCTGGTATAAGAAGCTAATAGTAACAAAAACAAATAAGAAATGTAATGAAACTTCCAATCGATTTTTTTTCAACATATATATTTAAACAATTTGTCAATCGTTCTTTTTAAAATTGGCAAATTGTTCAAAGTCAAAAGCCTATCCATTTTGAAGTTAACAAATTATTGCCGTTTTCCAAATCTACGAAACCAAAACAAGTCTACTTTTGTCAATTTTTGCTTATTTATCTCATCTTCTTTTACGGATTTAATTTTTTTTTATGCTTTATCAAAGAACCGAGACCGTCATATAAAAATGGGACAAGAGGATCGTAACTTTGAAACCCAGTGAGAAATTATTACATTTCTGTTGCAAGAGTGTGGACGAACGATAGCTTTGCCTCCAAAAAAGGAACTTCCAACAACTTTGATATGATTTTTAAACTGTTTCAGTTTTGTAGTGTTACAATTTTATCTTTGATGATTTTTTCGATGTTTTTTCGTTTATTTGGTAAGACTGCAAGAGCTCTTTGAATCACCGTTCCAGTGATTAGTTTCCCAGCCAGCGATTGGCGCAAAAGTTTTTAGAAAACAATTTCGACCCGGTTATATCCGAGTCGTGTCCTCTTCGCGCAGGACTATTCTCAATGAAATTATGCAATGCCCTTAATAACTCGACAATATCCTACTGAGCAGCTCGAATCCTCATCCTTAAATGCGTCGTGAACGGTATGCAAACCACACGAATCAAAATTGAGTAACTGCTTGCTCTGACGCCGACGTTATTGTCAAGATCGGCTTAGGAAAGTTTAATGAATTTAAAATTAACATTTGGGCTATGTATCGAAATTTTAATTACCCTCCTGTACGCATCTTTAAAAAAAAAACCTAACATCTTGAAATAAAAGAATATATATATTTTTTTTAATTCCAGGTGATCGATGGAATTCCATGAAATTTCCAGGATTTTTCAAGGCTCGGTGAAATTCCATGAGATTTTCAGGTTTCCAGGATTTCCAGGATCGTTAGCCACCATGGAGGAAATACACGGTAATATGTGCATCCGAAAATTGCAAGGGGAACTCATCATTATTCTTTTTACACGTCGTTGATCGTTCTGCAACGACAAAAAAAAGGGTTTGAAACACCATCGAGACGCCTGTCGCGTTTCGTTTTTTTCGCATAGGTTTACGCAGGTCAACACGGTTTCTGAGATTTCAGCGTTTACCAAAAATATTGTTGATTTTAAATATACGAGCTTCCGTATCGCTTATTACAAAAAAAAAAAAAAAAAAACCAAAGTGCAGGTTGCTAACAACAAAAATTACAAACTACTACAAAAATTAACAACTACCTTGTTGTTTTTTTCATCGCGCAGAAGAAGCATAAAATAAGGCATCGTCGTTTGCGATTGGCAAAATTTCGCGGTACCTCAAGGGTTAACTAAACTTTCAAACTTTGACTAAAAATTAAAAATTAACAAGTACAATTTTTTCTTATTTTCTTTTCTACTTGTTATCTTCATTCTTATATAATTTTATATTATTTTCATATTGTTATATATATATTTGAAATTTTTTTTTCCACAAAATTAACGCACTTCTAGTTGTGACTATGTAATGGTTTTCTACCTTATTGCACGGTGTTTTTAGGACAGGGTCGCCAACCAAATCGGACGAAAGAAATTCCCCGACATTTCCCTGATAATATCGAAAATTTCCCTGAAAAACTAATCAGAATCGTGAAAAAAAAAGTAACACGGTAGGAACATTGCATATGTTTATGTTTATTTATTCTTTGGTATTTTTTTATTAAATTATATCTTTGAAAGGAATAAACAAGGTAACATAAGAATTATTTTGCTTCCTTCAACGCCTTCTCAATTTTTTTTCATTGAGAAGAGCTTCTTCTTGTTTTGCATTTCTTATGAGTTCTTTAAGCTCGGGTGCATCAGCGAGTTTATCTATGTTCGTCGATTCAACGGTAATTAGAATGCCCGATTATTAATAAATGGCGGCCGTTTTTTCTCCGGAAAAAAATTCCCTGACTTTTTCCTGACTTTTCACTGACCAATTAAAAATTTTCCCTGACCAAACTTCTAACGACTTCTATTAAAAAAAAAAAAAAATAATGATGCAAATGGAAATGCCTAATTATTGTATTAATTAATCTATGTGCGAATATTAAAAAATTTTAATAATTCATCATGAATTGAATATGAATAATTCGTATTTGAATATTAAAAATATTCGAATAATTTGAATAGTTCAAAATACATGAATAATTCGAATAATTAAGAATATTCGAATGATTTTAATAGTCTAAATATTCCAAATAAGTGAACGAATTATTCCAATAATTACAAATATTAATTTGAGACTTTATGATGGACCATAATGCTCATTACGAATAAACGCAATAAACAATGTGAATTGATTTATAACAGAATTTGTCGTGCACGTTTAGGCTTCGAAAATGGGAATAACTTGCAACCGAGCGTAAGTTCTTCAGCTTTGTAGTAATCAAAATTCTTTGTTCAATTAATACAATTTATGTGCTCAGTTTCATTGTAAACGAAATTTCATCATTCGAATATCGAATCTATAAAAATTATTCGAAATATTCGAATGTTTGTAATACTCACGAATATTCGTGTTATTCGATTTTTTTTTTTTTTTTTTAATTGTTCACTATTTACGAAATCTACGAATATACGAAATATGCGAATTTCTTTGAGCTCTTCATAAATATTCGAATTTTTTAAATATTCAATTCAAATTTTGAATTGAATAACAATATTCAATTCCATTCAGTTCAAAGACTATTCGCACACCCACAGTATTGATGTTAAATTCTATTCTCTATTTTTTTTAATGTTTCCAATTTTTTTTTTTTTTTTTTTGAAAGCTGGCTTTAGTCTACTTCTTATTTATTTATAGAAGATTCAATGACAATTAATTTTTTTCCCTGACCAATTTTGAAATTCCCTGACTTTTCCCTGATTCCCTGACGAATTTTTTTTTTCCCTGACTTTTCCCGGTTTTTCCCTGACCGCAGCCACCATGTAAACAGTTATAATGAATTTATAATCGCGATCACAGATTTTCAATTTATGTTTTTTTATTTATCTTGAAAAAAAAAAAAAAAAAAAGAAATGTTGGCCCATAATGTTTTTTCAGCAGTACGCAAAAAAAAAAAAAAAAAGAAAGAAAATCGCCCAAAAACTTTTTTTCTCGATTTGATATTTCGTATTTTCCCAGACTAATATTTAATTCCCTGACGCTTAAAAAAATTCCCTGAAATTTTGAGGTTCTCCAGGTTTTCCCTGAAAGTGGCCAAACGACCACGGAACAAACGAGTCAATCTACCGACAATCTCTAGAAATATATCATGCTGTATAAACTTCTCGCACGGGTCCGACGCTCGTAATAAACAAAAAAAAAAAAAGAAGAAACAATCCACGAGAGAATATCGCTACCTTGGCCTCTTCCGCATATGAGAAACACTCGTTCATCTATTTCGTAATAGTTGCATGTATACAGCAGCGACGACAGCGACACGTTGGTCGCACACAATAACACGTAAAAGTGGCAAATAAAATCGGATCTCTATTTTCAACGCCAGACATCGGATGCACGGAGAGCTTAGTCAGTCCCATATCCCTTCGTTTCGTTCGAACGCGACTCTACAAGTGTGTGTTCCGGTTAGCGATCGTACAGTGGGGGCGGTAGGAGGCGGGAGGATCGTAACGGCGCGAGAGCGCTTCCGGTTCGCGGAGCGCCACTGAGACGAGAACTTGCCGAACCGTGAATTCTTTCGTGCGCCAGACGACCCGAGAGATATATATCTCCGCCTCGGGTTCCGTCGTCTCTCGGAAGGCGAGAGCGTCCGCGGAATTAAAGCTATGAATAACAACAGCTTCTCGGTCGGCATCACCGAACGCCAATTGAACAATCCCAGCGGGACATTAATAATCGCTCTTTTTATTTTATTTTTTTTAATTTTTTTTTTCGTTCGCGTCGTCGCCGTTATTGCCTCTACCCTCGATTGTCGCCGGCTAGCGCGCCCGCTGTACACTCGCGCCTGCTCCAATTAGATTAGATACGACGATCGATATACCGTAACGACGAATAACTACGGCTGTGCACTCCAATGCGAGCGGGGGCGCGTCCTACACGCGTTTGTATCGTTTTTTTTTTTTTTTTTTTTTTTGCCGATAACGATGAGCAGTTCGCTCCGGAATTATAACCAATCGGAAATGTTACTATTCGACTCTATTTAGACACTTTAAAAATAGACTGTATTTTGTGTGTGTTTTACACTGTAAAAATACTTTCTAAATTTGATGCAATGGAACTTGAAATTTGTTTACATTACTTATATTAATCGAACGATGTTTTGGTCGATAACGATGAGCAGTTTGCTCCGGAATTATAACCAATCGGAAATGTTACTATTCGACTCTATTTAGACACTTTAAAAATAGACTGTATTTTGTGTGTGTTTTACACTGTAAAAATACTTTCTAAATTTCATGCAATGGAACCTGAAATTTGTTTACATTACTTATATAAATCGAACATTTTTTTGGTTGATAACGATGAGCAGTTTGCTCCGGAATTATAACCAATCGGAAATGTTACTATTCGACTCTACTTAGACACTTTAAAAATCTACTGTATTTTGTGTGTGTTTTACACCGTAAAAATACTTTCTAAATTTAATGCAATGAAACTTGAAATTTGTTTACATTACTTATATTAATCGAACATTGTTTTTGTCGATAACGATGAGCTGTTCGCTCCGGAATTATAACCAATCGGAAATGTTACTATTCGAGTCTGTTTAGACACTTTAAAAATATACTGTATTTTGGGTGTGTTTTACACTGTAAAAATACTTTCTAAATTTAATGCTATGGAACTTGAAATTTGTTTACATTACTTATATTAATCGAACATTGTTTTGGTCGATAACGATGAGCAGTTCGCTCCGGAATTATAACCGATCGGAAATGTTACTATTCGACTCTGTTTAGACACTTTACAAATATACTGTATTTTGTGTGTGTTTTACACCGTAAAAATACTTTCTAAATTTAATGCAATGAAACTTGAAATTTTTTTACATTACTTATATTAATCGAACATTGTTTTGGTCGATAACAATGAGCAGTTTGCTCCGGAATTATAACCGATCGGAAATGTTACTATTCGACTCTGTTTAGACACTTTACAAATATACTGTATTTTGGGTGTGTTTTACACTGTAAAAATACTTTCTAAATTTAATGCTATGGAACTTGAAATTTGTTTACATTACTTATATTAATCGAACATTGTTTTGGTCGATAACAATGAGCAGTTCGCTCCGGAATTATAACCAATCGGAAATGTTACTATTCGACTCTGTTTAGACACTTTACAAATATACTGTATTTTGGGTGTGTTTTACACTGTAAAAATACTTTCTAAATTTAATGCTATGGAACTTGAAATTTGTTTACATTACTTATATTAATCGAACATTGTTTTGGTCGATAACAATGAGCAGTTCGCTCCGGAATTATAACCAATCGGAAATGTTACTATTCGACTCTGTTTAGACACTTTAAAAATATACTGTATTTTGGGTGTGTTTTACACTGTAAAAATACTTTCTAAATTTAATGCAATGGAACTTGAAATTTGTTTACATTACTTATATTAATCGAACATTGTTTTGGTCGATAACAATGAGCAGTTCGCTCCGGAATTATAACCAATCGGAAATGTCACTATACGACTGTATTTAGACACTTTAAAAATAGACTGTATTTTGTGTGTGTTTTACACTGTAAAAATACTTTCTAAATTTCATGCAATGGAACCTGAAATTTGTTTACATTACTTATATTAATCGAACATTGTTTTGGTCGATAACGATGAGCAGTTCGCTCCGGAATTATAACCAATCGGAAATGTTACTATTCGACTCTATTTAGACACTTTAAAAATAGACTGTATTTTGTGTGTGTTTTACACCGTAAAAATACTTTCTAAATTTAATGCTATGGAACTTGAAATTTGTTTACATTACTTATATTAATCGAACATTGTTTTGGTCGATAACAATGAGCAGTTTGCTCTGGAATTATAACCAATCGGAAATGTTACTATTCGACTCTATTTAGACACTTTAAAAATAGACTGTATTTTGTGTGTGTTTTACACTGTAAAAATACTTTCTAAATTTAATGCTATGGAACTTGAAATTTGTTTACATTACTTATATTAATCGAAAGATGTTTTGGTCGATAACGATGAGCAGTTTGCTCCGGAATTATAACCAATCGGAAATGTTACTATTCGACTCTATTTAGACACTTTAAAAATAGACTGTATTTTGTGTGTGTTTTACACTGTAAAAATACTTTCTAAATTTAATGCTATGGAACTTGAAATTTGTTTACATTACTTATATTAATCGAACATTGTTTTGGTCGATAACGATGAGCAGTTCGCTCCGGAATTATAACCAATCGGAAATGTTACTATTCGACTCTGTTTAGACACTTTACAAATAGACTGTATTTTGTGTGTGTTTTACACTACAAAAATACTTTCTAAATTTCATGCAATGGAACTTGAAATTTGTTTACATTACTTATATTAATCGAACATTGGATTAGATACGACGATCGATATACCGTAAGGACGAATAACTACGGCTGTTGAAAATTGAAATTTTCATATGGCTTTCTTATAATGTTCCTTTATTCGCGAAGCTTCCTCAACGACGAGCTAAAAATATAGAAAATGCTTTCTCATAGAAGAAACTTTGCGAATAACGGAACATTAAGAGAAAGCCATATGAAAGTTTAAATTTTCAACTTTTATAAGGAAGTCATTAGGGTGTTTCTCAAAAACGACATTTTTTTTTTAAATGTTGGTCCCACCCTTTTAAAGTATAGAATTCGATTAAAAATTGAACCTCGCGAAAAGCGGTTCCTAGCGAAAAATCCTAAGTGGTACCGCATTCGACGTTTGTACCCAAAAAATGCGGCACCCTTTAAACGTAATTGTCAACGATCACCCTTCGGGAGGTGTTTTTTTAGATGAAAATATATACTTTTGGAGGGTGGGAAGAATTTTTTTCAACAAATTCACCCTACTGAACATTTTTCGTTTTCTGTACACGAATTAAAAAATCCAAATCTTTTGTGTTTATTTTTAAAAAAAGACAAAAAGTTAACCTCCCACTCCCTTGGAACTACATTTTTTCATCGATGAAAAAATCCAGCGAAAGGCAGTCACTGACAATTAAGTTTGAGATGTGCCGCATTTTTGGGTGCAAACGTCGAATGCGGCACCTCTTAGGATTTTTTTCTAGACACCGCCTTTCGCAAGCTTCAATTTGAGATTGAAATCTGTCGTTTAAGAATATGGGAGGAAAATGTAAAAAAAAAAAAAATGAATTTTTTTGACACACCCTAGAAGTCATGCGAAAATATCAATTTTCAACTTTTATATGGAAGCGATATGGAAATTTCAATCTTCAAGTTTTTTGAGCAAGTCATATGGAAATTTCAATTTTCAACTTTCATGAGGAAGCGATATGGAAATTTCAATTTTCAAGTTTTTTGAGCAAGTCATATGGAAATTTCAATTTTCAACTTTCATGAGGAAGCGATATGGAAATTTCAATTTTTAACTTTCATGAGGAAGCGATATAAAAATTTCAACTTTCAACTTTCATGAGGAAGCGATATGGAAATGTCAATTGTCAACTTTCACGAGGAAGCGACATGGAAATTTCAATTTTCTACTTTCATGAGAAAACGATACGGAAATTTCAATGTTCAACTCTTATTCTGAAGCGATATGACAATTTAAATTTCCAACTAAAAAAAAAAAAATCAAAATCGATTCTCTTGCTCTTTCGTTTCATCGTAGAATCGATTAGAAAAAAAAAAAAAAAAAAAAAAAAAAAAAAAATGATATCCGCATAATAATTTATCGACAAGCCATCGATGCGTTGATCGAGTCGACTCGGATGCTGAAGAAGCGTCAGTGGATCGAGGTCGAAGTATTATAAATTATAACGTGGCCGCGCGCAGACGATATCACAATGTGCCTCTGATCCGTTCGGCTATTCGTTCATCGACACTCGACGGAGCAGAATAATAATAAGATGCGTCTTGACCCACACAGCATAGGCCCCGCTTGTTATTGGCAGCGGGCATTCGATTCTTTTCATCCAGGGCTTTCGTGTGCTTGCGCAGGTGGTAATGACTCAGGTGCTCGATACCTGGCCACTGTGCACACAATATTACTTGCCGTGCGAGATCCGTGTAATGACTATTATTGTTGCATAACAGTCCGAACGAGCCTTACAGCACGCGCGTGTATTACTCCATGAATTTTTTTTTTTTTTATAACTCTGTCTATTAATAAATTATCGCCGCACTTGACAACCGCAAGTCGCTCTCGCAATGACGAAGATAAAACCAGAGACGATCATTCTCTCGTTCCACAATAAGGATCATAGCCCAATTAGGGCCATTTCGTTTACTATCTCCTACGAAACGCCTCCCGGAAGCGGACGAGTCTGCGCGTAGCACACCGCAGCGCCGAGTTTATCATGAAATATTATCTAATATCTTGTTGACTCTTCTCGTATAAAAAACTGAGAATGTTTTTTTGATTAAAATAAATTAGTCGATTAATCTAAAAGTCTTTTGATAAAATTGAGTCTGTTCTACCGTTCTAATCACGGGAATTACAATTGGCTTCAACGAATTTCTTGATTAGGTGATGGTCGTGCGGAGACGTAAAATATTTTTGGGGATTCATTATTCCATTTCCAGAGCCTGCTGGTTCGGTTTTTTCTCCTTTGGTTCACTTTATGCCTGGTCAATTTACACTCTTTGAGAGCTTTCTCGTCGAGCAATGTATTTTTTTTTTCGCCCCGTAAGTTTTGTCGAGACGCCTTCAATCGTACACCGTTAAAACGTACACTCGTTCATTCTTACAGAAATAAGTCGTACACCGCAACGAATGTTACATAAGTTGTAAGACCGCAAATATCTTACACTTAAAGTCGGTAAGATGAACAGACTATTGACCGTGGTCACATGGTAGTCCGCAATGTGGGCTCATCTTACCTGCAGAATAACATCCAATTCCCCTCTCGAAGTCCGTCTTTCCACCTCGTCGGTGTAAGGTTGCACGCGTGTAAGCCTACGCATGGGAAGTATATTGGATGTGCAACGTTTTAAGGTTGTAAGGTTTGGCAAGTTTTACAATGAAATAGTGTAAACTTATTAATGTGTAACATATTGAGTCCGTAAACTTTTTGCGGTGTAAGGAAATGGCGGTTTACAGT
Source organism: Amblyjoppa proteus (assembly GCA_963922035.1). Taxonomy (NCBI): domain Eukaryota; kingdom Metazoa; phylum Arthropoda; class Insecta; order Hymenoptera; family Ichneumonidae; genus Amblyjoppa; species Amblyjoppa proteus. The sequence goes on from OY998232.1 coordinate 25,251,828, forward strand.
TTCTGATCCGAAGAGCGGGCAAGTGTAAGATATTTGCGGTGTACACTTGCACCAAGTTGTGAACTTATGTAACATTTTTGCGGTGCACGATTTATTTTCGTAAGAATGAACGAGTGTAGGATCGAACGGTGTAGGATCGAACGTGTGTGCTTGAATGGTGTATGATTGAACGGTGTATGATTGACGGATGTAGGATTGAGCAGTGTAGGATTAGGCGAGCGTATGGTTGATTGGTGTAGGATTGAAAGGGCGTGTGATTGCGCGGTGTAGGATTGTGCGGTGTAGGATTGTGCGGTGTAGGATTGTGCGGTGTAGGATTGTGCGGTGTAGGATTGTGCGGCGTAGGATTGTGTGGTGTAGGATTGTGCGGCGTGGGATTGTGCGATGTAGGATTGTGCGATGTAGGATTGAGCGGTGTAGGGTTGAGCGGTGTAGGGTTGAACGGCGCAGGGCTGAACGGTGTAGGGGCGAATGGTGTAGGATTGAAAGGTGTAGGGTTGCACGGCGTAGGGTTGAACGGTGTAGGATTGGGCGGTGTAGAATTGTGTGGTGTAGGGTTGAGCGGCGTGTGATTGGGCGGTGTAGGGTTGAGCGGTGTAGGATTGAACGGTGTGGGATTGAAGGCGCCTCGTTTTGTCGTTAGGTTTTACGTGACGTAATTTTTACTAGGAGCTACCTCAATAAATAAATGATAAATAATTAAATAAATAAGAATTTTTTCATTCTCGTATACGAAACTGAATCACGAAGACGATGAAGTAATGAGAAGAGGAAAGAAAAGGGTGACCCAGAAACGAGACGCGACCGAGGCTTGGAAATACCAAATGCTTGAACAAGTGGTCGAACAGACGCGGCCGCTTTCCGCGTTCGGAGATTGCGTCAACGTGCCGGCATACGGCCCATCCCCGGGCGCCAAGGGGGTTCTCGGCGAAACTGCTGTTGTACTGATACATGAACGTTGTACGATATCAAACGACGCGAAGCTTCTCTGACTGCGCACTTTGACATCGAGCCATCAGTCGAGTCAGCGTTATGTGAACTAGAACGTACACGTATTCCGGTGTGCACGCTTTGAATATAGATGATTATTTTTGTTTTATACATTCTCGACCAAAAGTTTGATGCGTTGGTAACTCCTAAATTTTCGAAAACGTCAAAAAAATTATGAAAAGATAAACCGATCGTATTAAATATACGTTGAGAACATTGATTTTGCAATATAGTAGTGCCGAAAGGTTATTAAGAAATTCGTTGGGAAATGACAGGTGTCTATGAAAAAAATATCGGAAAAGCTTTTTTCATGTTAACCGAACTCATTGATTTTCATGAGTACACGCGAATCTTTTCAGTATCTTTTTATCGCTGTGACATTTTTTTGCGTTTTTTTTTTCTTTCTTCTTAGACATTGACGAAAATTCACAAATTATTTTGTGCTTTCGTAGCGAGAGTTCCGAATTCAAGAACAAAATCGAAAAATCACATTATCAATTTTACATGAAAAAAAGATTTCCCGAAAGCAAAAAATTTTTTTTTTTTTTCTCCAACTTGTCGATGACCTCTCGGTATTATAATCGTATAAAAATCGATGTTGTTGTCTCCGACATAGTACATTTTTTTTCCAGATTTCTATCCCACCGAGAAGTGTACAAAATTCTCGTTTGGCTTTCACTTTTGGCTGAGAGTGTATTCGTGATATCCTCGAATAGATCTAGAGATTACTCTTTCGCAAAACTCGCGGTCCTCGCTGGACTGGAAATGATTCCACGTAAAGCGTCGAGAACGGTAAAGACAAAAAAAAAAAAGAAACGAGCTTCGCTCAGTTTCGTACCCGAACGCTCGCTACAACGACCTTGTATCGAACACATGTCTCAAGTGTAGCCCGGGTATAAAATTTGTCGGATCGTCCGACAATCGGAGGCGATGATTGAAAAAAAAAAAAAAAAAAAAGATCAGATCCGATGATATTCTCGGAGTTTTCGGTATTACCAATGTGTGTCCCTATCATGGAATATTCACTGTATTCGAAGAAAATTTTACGATATATATATATATATATATATATATATATATATATTTATCTATGTATGCGTATCTATGTATACCGCTCGGAGATAACGATCGTGTTAAACCGAATCGCGTCGCCGCCCCCTCGCGTTCAGTCTGGGGGCTTTGATTTAAAACGCAAAGCAGACGCAAAGCTCTGTAACTCACCGGCTCGACGAGATAGGATTCCCATAGCTCCCTGAGGTCGCTGCTTCCCACGTCGTAGAACTCCATCGTTCGTCTTTCCGCTCTTTCTCCAAGCTCTAACTATCGCTTCCTCGCTCGTCGGCTTCTCGGTCAGCAGGGGTCGATGGGAGGTTACATTCACAGGGTGGGGGAGAAAATTATCGAACGGTCTACGAGATTTCGGGAAGCATCGTCCTTTTCCTCTGTCTTCGATAAGCCGGACGTAACATACTGTGAATGAAACAAAAAAATCATCATTATTATCATTATTATTATTATTATTATTATTATTATTATTATTATTATTGTTGTTGTTGTTGTTATTATTATTATTATTATTATTATTATTATTATTATTATTATTATTATTATTATTATTATTATTATTATTATTATTATTATTATTATTTCTGAAATAATTCATAGATAGTACATAAGGTATGTAACTGGTGCGGTGGTCTAGTGGTTAGCGTGCTCGCCTCTAAGACCTAAGCATCGGGAGGTCAACGGTTCGATTCCCGGCTTCGTATGTTTCGCCGAGAAGAGAAAAAAAACATGGACGAGACGAAGTTCCAGATATATACATCGGTCACTCACACTCAGTTACCGCGGTGCGAGTGTCGGATGTATATAGCTGTACTCCATTGTTTTCATTCTCGGTGAGACGCGACAAGGCTCCGACGTCGGAAATCAAACCTGAGACCGCATCGGCGTAGGGGACGTAGCGTACCCATCGCCCGGGACGCCGAGTCTGTGTATCAGACTCGTCGCTCCGCAATAGCTATCCTTGGCCAGAGTGTAAGCTATCGTGCTCGGGCTTCATGGCACCGGGGTATGGTGCATCATAACGATGCTTCTAGGTATACCAGGCGACTATCCTAGAATACTTGGAGCCTTGCCTCCTTAACCTGGGGCTCTGAGGAGGCCGACAATGATATCCCTAGCATGACTACATTCAGGGATGCCGGGGGACGGGGGACTAGGCCAACGATACCCTGAGCAACTGGCAACCCAAAGAAGGGATGCGGTGGTGCGGAAGTACTGGCCCAGATACCCTGTACAACCGGTAATAGCCCACGAAGGGTTGCTGGAGCACGGGGGACTGACCAAGATACCCTGAGCAACCGGCAACCCCGAGAAGGGATGCTGGGAGACGGGGGACAGGCCAGGTTACACTGAGCAACCGGCAAGCCCACGAAGGGTTGCTGGGGACCGGGGGACTGACCAAGATACCCTGAGCAAACCGGTAATCCCTAATGAGAAAGGTGTCAAGTCGCAGAAGTAGGTGCGAAAAAGTCAATGACAACACGAGGGACGCCTGTCGGTTGTGTTCCGCATCTGAGGAACACAACGTGGACAATTAGGGCGGTGCGAGTGCCCCACGGGGCCCGAGTACAATGCTCCAGCAGGACTGAGTGCTCGTATCGCTAACAAAAACAACAAACAACAACAACAACATAAGGTATGTACTATGCATTGTCGAAGAGTTCTGTCGAATAAGAGAATTGGCGCATAGGGCAGCGGTCTGACACTCATATTCGTTTATCCTTAGACAGACGCTAGTCGATAATACAAAAAAAAAAGTGGGGCTCAGAAAAATGATGAACATTGATATACAACAATAATAATAATCATTATTACCACTTTTTTGCGAGAGATCGATTTGCTATCGGTTGGTTACATTAACGCGCAGCTTATTTAAAGATACATGCACATATTTTTCGAAAACTTTGTTTCTTTGTTTCCAGGGGAATCGAACGGTGTCGTTGATCAATAGCATTGACAAAGATAAAACCAAACTTAAGGAAAATCTTAGGAATTTCATTCCATTCATACAGGTGGCAGGTTTTATTCCGCCAAGCAATAAAGAAAAGTGCTTCGAAGTCTTAAAGGTGCCGGATACGCTCCGCATCCTCAGCAACCGTACTAAAATGCTTCCCAACGATGCGACGCCGAAGGAACGAACGAATGAATGAAACTCTACATGAATAGTCTTCGCAGGCGTGCTAAGTTGATTACAGCCTAACCGTAACGGCTCCCACCGACTGCTATACTTGTGCACGAAAACTTATGAATAACAAATTCATTGCGTCAGATGCATTGAAAATCACGTGTTAAGTCCTCTAAAACGAATTCCCTGTCTCCTCGATGCGAAGACATATCTTGTGCGCCCCAAGGGTAAATTCAACTGCATGGAAACTAATCGGTGCTTAACGCCGGTCGCACGCGCAAAGTGCGCGCCGGTACGATGAATTTTCACACGACGACGCTGCGCGGATGAACGACGCGTGTGCGTACAGGAAAATACGTACTACGGGATTCACCGCGAGAGGGACGATGCTCGAGAATATTGTAAATTCGAGGCACCTTCAAACGTACACATGTTCACTCTTAACACAACTGAATCGTACACTTCACGAAGTGGCACACGGCGTTCGAGCTTACACGACAAATTTGTAACAAACGATTTTTCTAATATCTTAAAAACCGTACACCACAAATTTACAACACTTCACAAAGCTTTCACGTTTTAAATTAACGCATTCAGAATTGAACAACATTATTTTGTAACAATCGCGAAATGTAACCATTTCGAAAGCTTACATGCGAAATTTGTAACAGACGTTGAATCTTATACCCGTGCAATCTTACACGGATTAACAGGGAAGGGGGCGGCTCGGGACTGCCGCTGATGAGAACCACTGCTCCTGTGCAGTTTAAACGAACTTCACATGGTCACCATGAGAACATTGCCTGCTGTGAAGTCCATTTAACCCGCATAATAGCAGTGGTTCTCATCAGCGGCATTTTCGATCCACACCTTTCCCTGTTAACCCTTGTAAGATTGCACGGGTGTAAGATTCAACGTCTGTTACAAATTTCACGTGTAAGCTTTCGAAGTTGTTACATTTCGCGATTGTTACAAAATAATGTTATTAAATTCTGAATGTGTTCACATGAAATGTGAAAGCTTTTTTAAGTGTTGTAAATTTGCGATTTACGGTTTGTAAGATGTTAGAAAATCGTTTGTTACAAATTCGTCGTGTAAGCTTGAACGCCGTGTGCCATTTCGTGAAGTGTACGATTCAGTTGTGTTACGATGAACCTGTGTACGTTCGAAGGCGCTGCATGAGAACCGCTGCTCCTATGCAGTTTAAACGGACTTCACATGGTCACCATGAGAACATTGCCTGCTGTGAAGTCCATTTAACCCGCATAATAGCAGTGGTTCTCATCAGCGGCATTTTCGATCCACACCTTTCCCTGTTAACCCTTGTAAGATTGCGCGGGTGTAAGATTCAACGTCTGTTACAAATTTCACGTGTAAGCTTTCGAAGTTGTTACATTTCGCGATTGTTACAAAATAATGTTATTAAATTCTGAATGTGTTCACATGAAATGTGAAAGCTTTTTGAAGTGTTGTAAATTTGTGGTGTACGGCAGAGCTGGGCAAAAGCTACAAGTACCCACTGCCTATACTGAAGGGGAACGAGAGAAGAAGTCAGGTCCATACATCGCCTGTTAGAGCTCGCTAGCTTTGCCAGGCGAAGTATGGACCTCACTGCTTTTCTCGCTCTTCTCCAGTACTGGTAGTAGGTACTTGTAGCTTTTGCTCAGCTCTGGTGTACGGTTTGTAAGATATTAGAAAATCATTTGTTACAAATTCGTCGTGTAAGCTTGAACGCCGTTTGCCATTTCGTGAAATGTACGATTCAGTTGTGTTACGGTGAACCTGTGTACGTTTGAGCGGTGTACATTTGAAGACGCCTATTACCGAGGTGATTGTCGCAACGGGATCAATAGACCCTTTTTCACGTGTTAAATGCACTGTTTACGAGAATCTCCTCCCTCGGACGAGGTGTTCTCCGCATAATATAAACCACCACATAATACATACGGCTTCAACGAAAATCGGAAGGGCGCGTTTTGCAAGCTTGCGGACAGGATATACGCCCTTTTGATGTTATAACAGCATCCTCGCGTAGGAAGATTCTGGTCTACTTTCGCGCATCGCCGCGTCGCATCATCAAACCGCCGCTGACATGTATATCATATATACATGTATATACATATGTATATATATGTATACACAAGCAACAGCGCGCTCGCCGCGCCGCCGGCTTTCTTCCATTTATTTTCTCACGTCTTGCTACGGCCACGCGCGCGTAGCGTAGTTTAGATTAGGCGCGCCTATCCTACTGACGAAAACGGACGATCCCGACTCGAATGTAAACGTAAACCGTATTCGTTGATATAGATTATCTACGATAATTCGCTTCGCGACTTCGATCATTTCGATGTAAGACTTGTACGAAAACGTGTTCGGGTGTCGTGTCTTTTTTAAAACGGGCGTTCGAAGAACTCTGCATGGAAATTTGTGAAAGAGTTGTCGCGATAGAAAGGTAAAAAAAAAATAGGAAGTGCAAATACATCGTGGCCGTTTTCTCAACGAAATAAAATCCATGACTTTTCACTGACCAATTAAAAATTTTCCCTGAACAAACTTCTAACGGCTTCTATTTAAAAAAAAAATAATGATGCAAATGAAAATGTCCAATTATTGTATTAATGTATAATTCAATTTTTTATTATTTTCTTTCTAAATGTTTCCATTTTGCTTCCTCATAGAGGAAAAAAAAAATGTCGAGATTTTAATGAAAACGTGTTCAGAATGTTCTAAAACATCGAAAAATCACATTTAGAAAAAATGTCCGGATGTGTGCGTGTGCGTGTGCGTGTGCGTGTGCGTGTGCGTGTGCGTGTGCGTGTGCGTGTGCGTGTGCGTGTGCGTGTGCGTGTGCGTGTGCGTGTGCGTGTGCGTGTGCGTGTGCGTGTGCGTGTGCGTGTGCGTGTGCGTGTGCGTGTGCGTGTGCGTGTGCGTGTGCGTGTGCGTGTGCGTGTGCGTGTGCGTGTGCGTGTGCGTGTGCGTGTGCGTGTGCGTGTGCGTGTGCGTGTGCGTGTGCGTGTGCGTGTGCGTGTGCGTGTGCGTGTGCGTGTGCGTGTGCGTGTGCGTGTGCGTGTGCGTGTGCGTGTGCGTGTGCGTGTGCGTGTGCGTGTGCGTGTGCGTGTGCGTGTGCGTGTGCGTGTGCGTGTGCGTGTGCGTGTGCGTGTGCGTGTGCGTGTGCGTGTGCGTGTGCGTGTGCGTGTGCGTGTGCGTGTGCGTGTGCGTGTGCGTGTGCGTGTGCGTGTGCGTGTGCGTGTGCGTGTGCGTGTGCGTGTGCGTGTGCGTGTGCGTGTGCGTGTGCGTGTGCGTGTGCGTGTGCGTGTGCGTGTGCGTGTGCGTGTGCGTGTGCGTGTGCGTGTGCGTGTGCGTGTGCGTGTGCGTGTGCGTGTGCGTGCGCGTGTGCGTGTGCGTGTGCAAAATTAAAACCGCTATAACTCGAGAACGCCTCGACCGATGAAGCTGAAATTTGGCACACATGATGTATGATCAGTAGTCAATGTTTGGTCAAAATTTCATCCAAGAATGTTCGGTTGTTTTTTTTTTTGTACGCCATTTTTAATTTCTTCAAAAATGTCTGTTCGCGCTCTAGCGCTCGCAATTTTTTAGCTATCGGGCTAAAAACGTTTAAATTTTATGTCATTTTGAATTTTTCTAATTTCATGTTTTTTTTTTTTTTTTTTTCGAGACGCATTTTTCCATATTACATGTTCATCAATGTATAAAAAAAAGTGTCAAATTCGTGATCAGCATGAAAAAATACATGGAATTACAGTCCTGGGGCGACAACTAGCGAAAAAGTTTATCGCGCATTTTTATAGCGAAAATAGCAAAAATTAGAGTTTTTCGGTATGTTTAAACAGCGATTTCTTTACTTTTCGATGGCATCGGGAAAAAAATCCCGGGGTCTATCGTGTTCTAAGGCAATAAATACACAACATGATGGATATGACGGAGTTAAAATAATTAGATGAAGCGGTGTCATTTGAACTTCTCGAGTAAAAATTTAAAGATCGAAACAAAATTTGGAACACATAATTCTATATATTTTTCGCGCCAAGCACAGATCCTACATTAATTTTGACCAAAAGCGCAAGGTTGGTGTATTTTTTCGGGCTAAACCTGAGTCAGCCAGCAGTTTTCCCTAAAAGTTAAATACGACGTTGATGTTGGAAAAAAATTGAAAATTGACATTTTCATAACGCTTCCTCATAAAAGCTGAAAATTGAAATTTTCATATCGCTTCCTCATAAAAGTTGCAACTTGAAAGTTGAAAGTTGAAATTTTTATATCACTTTTCCATAATGGTCCTTTATTCGTCAAGCTTCCTCTACGAGGAAGCCAAAAATATAGTAAATGCTTTCTCATAGAAGGAGCTTTCCGAACAAAGGACCATAATGGAAAAGTGATATAAAAATTTCAACTTTCAACTTTCTACTTACAACTTTTATGAGGAAGCGATATGAAAATTTCAATTTTCAGCTTTTTCTTTTTGAAGGCTCCCTTTTATGTACTTCTCATTTATTTATAGAAGGTTCAGCGATAATTTATTCTTTCCCTGACTAACTAAAAAATTCCCCGACATTTTTTCGATTTTCTCTGACCGCGACGACCATAAAATAACTTTGACACTAAAAGATCTTACTAACGAAAACTCACGAACCCAACCGGTACGAAATCCGGCGTCACGATTTCGGTCATTTAGACGTAAAATTTGCCTCGAATCACTCGAGCGTCGTATCTCATTTAAGGGGAGGCTAAATACCGACAGTTTCACCCAAAAACTTTGATCCCATTTTTCTCCGAGATGACTAATTGAAATCGAATACAAATTTGATAGTCTCTGCAGAATATCTGAACGAAGTGCGCCCCGCTTTTTTTTTAAATAAAATCGAAAAAAAAAAAATTGCAGAGTAGTTACCATGCGAAATCTATAATAATAAAGTTGTAAGTAATGATGTTTCTGCTTCGCAGCCGTCAAAAAGACGAGCGCGGCGCACTAGCCAGTAAATGAGTACACAACTTGACACATGTTTGATAGCATTTCATGAAATGACGTCTGAGAAAAATGGTACGAAAAAATATGCGACAAATGTCGGTACACCGTTAGAAAATCGCTTGACAAAGTCTCCCGAACGTTAGTTCACAAGATTCCGATGGAGGGCGCTGCCATCGATTTGTCCCTCACCGAATACTAACAAGGCGAACTAACGTTCGGAATACTTTGGACAAGCAATTTTCTAACAGTGTACCGACATTTATCGCAATATTTTTTCGTACCATTTTTCTCAGACGTCATTTCATGAAATGAAACATGTATCAAAATGTGTACTCATTTACTGGCTAGTGCGTCCCGCTCGTCTTTTTGACGGCTGTGAAGCAGAAATATCATTATTTACAACTTTATTATTATAGATTTCGCATGGTAACTACTCTGTAATTTTTTTGTCCGATTTTATTTTTTTTTAAAAGCGGTGCGCACTTCGTTCAGATATTCTGCAGCGACTATCAAATTTGTATTAAATTTTAATTAGCCTTCTCGGAGAAAAATGGGATCAAAGTTGTTAGGTGAAACTGTCGGTATTTAGCCTCTCCTTAAGAAAGGCAAATATAAGTCCAAGGGAGTAAAAAATTCTCCCTTAAAAAACACGAATAAAAGGACATAGAATAAAAGGATAATAAAAGGACAACGATAAAAGGAACTTTGACATTAAACGACAAAAATACTGAGAGAAGCAGAATTTATGCGAAATTCGAGTTAAGTTCGTCACGAAAAAAAATATATATATTGAAAAAAAAAAAAAGATCCGACCGTGATTCATCGAATAAAACGATGAGGGGGAGTTTTTTTTTTCAGCGAGATCGATCGTATTGGTTAATCGTCCAAAAACGACCGTGCAAGGAAATTCGATCGAGACAAAAGCTCGAGCGGGTAAATCCAACGGATGTTTTTGCTCGGCAATGTTTCTTACTGCCTTCCCCGCATCGCGGCTGAAAATTCGCGCGAAGCCCGCAACTTTCGAAACCATATGACCACAAAGATCCAAGCGAATCCTTTGACTTACCGCAAGAGCTTTGTCGACAAGTGTTACAGTGTTATGGGGGTCTGTCGTTGAGCCGTGAATTTTACCGTATGGAGATTGTTCAGAGGATGAGAGATTCCACCCGTACTGCACCGCTGAGCGCTTTTTCGTGAAACTCTCGAGATCGCCGGATCAGCGAAACGTCGAAGCATGCACGCACATCGATGCCGCTCTCGTTTCACCGGACAAGTCGTCCGCGTCTGTCCGTCGGACGATTGTGCACGAGATATCTGCCCGTGTCCCGAGTGTTACCGGCACGCTGACCACTGTCGCAGATTAAAAAAAAAAAAAAAAAAAAAAAAAAAAAAAAAAAAATACTATGCCGCACTGTAGCGCAAAGCACGTGTGTACATGCGGTTACAATATGTTATTTATACACATGTGTCTTACAATCACGAAAGCGGGCCGTTCGATCGATAGCCAACACCCGGACGTCCCTCGGGCGCTCGCGTTCGACTCGAGTGTTTTACGTTGTCTAGGCAGTATCGCGAAAGCACCGTTCGAAACGCTCACCCTTCCGGTGTCAATGAATATATGTATGTATATATATATATATATATATATATATATATATATATATATATGTGTATCAACAATAATCGCGCACGCGCGCACACACCAATTTCTTTTTCTTTTTTTTTTTTAATCCAAGGTATATAATTGGATCTCTTTCTATCAACTGTCTCGAGCGGGTTCGTTTTATTTATCTTCTTCCTCGCGAAGGTTGTCTATAGTACTTTCTCGTCGGTTACGATGCAGACTGTGCGCGATGTACGACGCTCTCCTTGCGCGTGCACCTCCACCGCGTGAATGCGCTGTGATACAGCCGTGTGCACGTGGTCTCTACGCGAGCACTGAAACGCCAGAATTCGACCAACCACCGTGAACCACCTGTTACCATCGGACTTATCGTCGGCGAGCGAGCGCGGCCGATGCGCGCGCAGCGCGGACGGCGAGAGCGTAATTATCGCTGCGGCGTCGGCGGCGCGCAACGCTACGTACACATCGCGCCGGGCAGCGCTGTGGGAGCGCACTACGAGGGCTCCGCCGAGCGGGGCAGACTGTGCGGAGGCGCCGCGATGCCGGGTGGGGCCCGGAACGGCATTAGGCGTCCATGCGGGTTGACGACAAGCGTTTATTCATCAAATGCGGGCAATCGATTCCACCATCGGTCAGCGACGAGTCTTCTCGCGAGCCTCCATCGGCAATTTCGTTACCCAAGCTACTGAAAATATTGGCGGGGTCTGGCGGACCATCCAACCGTAAATAATGGTTTGATTTTGGACGATTTTTCTATAACCAACCACAAACCAACCGTCGATTGGTGCGCCAAACCGACCATTATTCCAACCACCCGAACTCGCGGACCATCCAACCGTAAATAATGGTTGGAACTTGGACGATTTTTCTATAACAAACCACGAACCATCCGTCGATTGGTGCGCCAAACCGACCATTATTCCAACCACCCGAACTCGCGGACCATCCAACCGTAAATAATGGTTTGAATTTGGACGATTTTTCTATAACCAACCACAAACCAACCGTCGATTGGTGCGCCAAACCAACCATTGTTCCAACCACCCGAACTCGCGGACCATCCAACCGTAAATAATGGTTTGAATTTGGACGATTTTTCTATAACCGACCACGAACCAACCGTCGATTGGTGCGCCAAACCGACCATTATTCCAACCACCCGAACTCACGGACCATCTAACCGTAAATAATGGTTTGAATTTGGACGATTTTTCTATAACCAACCACGAACCAACCGTCGATTGGTGCGCCAAACCAACCATTATTCCAACCGCCCGAAGGTTGATTTTTTTTTGTTGGTTTTTTGGAAACCGACCATTTTCCGACAGGGTAAATAGTTGGTTCATGGTTTGGTTATTATAAAAGGACCGTCATTCCGACTTTCAGATGACTACAGTGATGGTCGATGTGTGGTTTTTTTCGAGACCAATCATAAACCAACTATTTCGGGCAACGACCTAGCCAACCGTTGGTTTACGGTTGGTTTTGAAAAATCAACCACAAGTCAACCACTACTGTTCTCGGCTGAAAGTCGAAAATAGAGTTGGTTTATAATATCTAACCGTGAATAAACCTTTAATCTTTCGAAAGAATTGTTGGCTGATGGTCGGATTTGACGAACCAACCCAAAATCAACCTTCGGGTGGTTGGAACAATGGTTGGTTTGGCGCACCAATCGGCGGTTGGTTTTTTGGTTGGTTTTTTGGTTGGGAGGAACGCGAGGGCGTTGGTCGAATGATCTATCGAGAGGCGAATTTCATTTTAAAAATTCACTTTCTTTTAACGATCGACATTGGAACTAATGAAAAAGTGATAGTGAGATTTATTCTTTCGGAAACGTTCGATTCACAGTTGGTACGAATTATAATCTTCTTATGTTCGACGAAAATTAAACGACAAGCGAAAAAAAAATAGGCGCCTTCAAACGTACACCCAGAAAAATAATTTACTTTAAGGTCATCGTTTATTTAGATTAAGTAAAATATTTATTTGATTTAAATAAATATTTATTTCATTTCTGTGAATATTTATTTAAAACAAATAAATATTTTACTTAATCTAAATAAACGATGACCTTAAAGTAAATTATTTTTCTGGATGTACACGACGAATTTGTAACGAACGATTTTCTAACATCTTACAAATCGTAGATCGCAAATTTACAACACTTCAAAAAGCTTTGACATATTACGTGAACACATTCAGAATTTCACAACATTATTTTGTAACAATCGCGAAATGTAACAACTTCGAAAGCTTACACGTGAAATTTGTAAAAAACATTGAATCGTATACGCGTGCAATCTTACACGGAACAATAGGGAAGGGGGCGGATCGAAAATACCATGGATGAGAACCACTGCTATTGTGCGGGTTAAATGGACTTCACAGCAGGCAATGTTCGCGCGGTAACCCTGTGAAGTCCATTTAACCAGCATATTAGCAGTGGTCCTCATCAGCGGCAGTGCCGAGCCGCCCCCTTCCCTGTTAAGGTAGCTCCAGCGAGTGGTGTTCATTTCACCTAAATTCGAGAAATTCCGGCAAGAATTGCAAACACTTCCCGATGTTATAAAAATCTGAAAAAATTCATAGGTATTCCGAAAAATGATCGAATCATTTTTATTTATTTATTTATTTATTTATTTATTTATTTATTTATTTATTTATTTATTTACGGGTCCTGCCCTTTTACATATAAATAAGTAGTATTTCAATCATAATATGAACATTTTATAAGAAAAAGTTTTATAACAAAAAGTTGAGTTACCGCGTATTTCGATGAACAATTTCTTCTTCAACAATTTTTTAATAACAGTTTTGAAATTATTATTACGCAAAATTAGTCTCTTCGGCGCCTACAATAAGTATGAATTTTTTCAGTTTTTTATTTTCGGAAGTGTTTGTAATTCTTGCTCGAATTTCTCGAATTTAGGCGAAATGAACACCACTCGTTGGATCTACCTTAAGGTAGCTATGTCGCTTCGCGCTCATTTCGCATGAGTTCGAGAAAAAATTAGAGAAAATTGCAGGTACTTCTCGACGGTATAAAAATCTGGAAAAAATTCATGCATATTAAAGGTACTGAAAAGATTAATTTCGCATAATAATAATTTCAAAATGTTATTAACAAATTAATCAAAAAATTAATTGTTTAACAAATTATCGGGCAAACCAACTTTTTTCTTTAATGAAAATGATTCGTTCAGCTTTCCGAATACGTATGAATTTTTTCAGATTTTTCAGTCAACTTTGATTTTTTTGTTTTTCACACATTTTTTCCATATAAAAAAAAATCAAAGTTGACTGAAAAATCTGAAAAAATTCATACGTATTCAGAAAAATGAACGAATCATTTTCATAAAAAAAAAAAAAGTTATGTTGCCGGATAATTCGTTAAACAATTAATTTTTTGATTCATTTGTTAATAACATTTTGGAATTATTATTATGCACAATTAATCTTTTCAGTACCTTTAGTATGCACGAATTTTTTCAGAATTTTATACCATCGAGAAGTACATGCAATTTTCTCTTATTTTTCTCGAACTTATGCGAAATGAGCGCGAAGCGACATAGCTACCTTGACCCGTGTACAATTGCACGGGTGTAAGATTCCAACGTCCGTTACAAATTTCGCGTGTAAGCTTTCGAAGTTGTTACATTTCGCAAGAGTTACAAAATAATGTTGTCAAATTCTGAATGTCTTAATTTGAAATATGAAAGCTTTTTGATGTGTTGTAAATTTGTGACGTACGGTTTTCAAGACGTTAGAAAATCGTTTCTCGCAAATTTGTCTTGTAAGCTTGAACACCGTGTGTCATTTCATGAAGTGCACGATTCAGTTGTGTTACGGTGAACCGGTCTATGTTTGAAGGCGCCTCAAAAAACTGAACTGCGTTTTGTACTTATGCGTTTGGTGAATCGGTCGAGCAATTATTCGCTTGGCTAGTATGCATCGAGGCTTGATAGTTTGCGTGTCCGAAGTAAAACAATCATTTTACTATTGCGATAGAACTGTTCGAGCTTCCGTAAATCGCCGAGGAGTATATAAGCCGAAGGGAGGGTAATGCTTTATCTTTAACGAGCGCCGGGCTCAACACCGCTTCAGCGTATATACATATATATCGTATCGCCGGGTGACTATATTAGTCAGGGGCCGCCTGCTGCTACTGCAATCCGAGCAGTCCCGGCGCGACGGGCATCAGCGCCGGAAATTCAATTAGCAAAAGGATAGGAATTAACCTCCTTTTAAGACGCGCAGATCCGTGTGCACCTCCCCTTCGTAGGGCTCGTCCACTATAACCGGGGAAGCACCTACGCTACTTTAATGTCTTTTGCGAATGCGACGCCGGAATAAACGTGTCATTGTGCGCCCTCCAAGGTTTTCGATAGTGTGACAAGAAACTCGTACACTAGTGAAATTCCACTGCTGTAAATAGTAATGGATGGACCGATTAGGAAGCATTTCTTTTACTTCGGGAACATTTAATGAATTGGGGAGGGGGGGAGGGGGGGGGCTTCGTACAGCCGAACGATTTGCCGCCATTTAACGACATCTCGTTAAGATTCGGAAGTTATTGTAAAGAATTTTCTCCCGACAAGCTTCCTAACGATGACCGACCCCTTGCAATAATTCTAACCATTCTGTTGCGTCGTTAAGGTAGCTATGTCGCTTCGAGCTCATTCCGCATTAGTCCGAGAAAAATAAGAGAAGATTGCAAATACTTCTCGATGATATAAAAATCTAAAAAAGGCATGCATACTAAAGGTACTGAAAAGATATTAATTTTGCATAATAATAATTTCAAAATGTTATTAAGAAATTAATCAAAAAAATTACCCCGCAACGAAACTTTTTTTTTATGGAAATGACTCGTTCATTTTTCTGAATACGTACGAATTTTTTTAGATTTTTCAATTTGCTTTGATTTTTAAATTTTTTTATATGGAAAAAATATGTGTATGTATGTTTATTGTTCCCCTTAGGGTTTCAAGTTTTTTTTTCCAAGGTTCTCTCGTTGTTACACCCTCCTTCTGGCTCCCTTTGACTCTATACAAAAACAAACCATAACTCTTTTACATTTTTTACGTTTCTTTCAATCTTTTCTTCGCTCTTCTGCCTTCTTCGCTTCTTCTCTCTTCCTCTGCGTCTCGATTGTCTCGTCCCTTGGGCTGTCTCTGTTGTTGTTCTCCTTCTCTCCGTCCTCTTCCTCCCTCCATCTCTCCGTTCTCTCGTCAAACTCTATCTCTCTTCCGTCCACCATTAGCTTTCTGTTCTCTACCCACACTTTCTTGCCTTTCCTTCTTTCCTCGGTAGCTTTTTCCCTCAGCTTATATCTCATCCTTCTCTCCCACCACGTTAAGTCCCTCGCACACTTCTGCTCCAGTTGCTCCCATCTCTCGTCTCCTTTCCCATAGCTCCTTCTTGTCCTTCTCCTCCTTCATTTCCATTATCACCAACCCGTCTCCTCCGATCTGCTTCTCCTTCACTATCTTCTCAATTTCCATCGCCTTTCCCAGACCTTCCTTTATCAGTTCTTCCAAGTCCCGTATCTCAATTTCTTTTACGTCCACCTCTCCTCTCAGCATCACGTTCTTCTTCCTCTTACGCCTCTCTTCTTTCTCTCTCTGCTCTTCTTCTTCGTGCCTCTTTTATCTCCTCCGTCTCCCTCGCTGGCCACCTTCTATCCCTTCTTCAGCGTTCCCTCTTCCTCGCTCTTCTTTCGTGTCTTCTCCTCGTCTGCCGCTCTCCTCTCTTCCTCGCTCTTCTCTCGTGCCTTCTTCTCCTCTGCCGCTCTCCTCTCTTTTCCTTCCTCTCCTGCTTTCTTTTTCTCATCTTCTTCCTTCTTCCTCTCGATCCATTCTCTTTTCTCTCGTTTCTTTTTCTCTTCAGCTGTCCCGCCTGCTACCGCTCCGGGCTCCTCTGTCTTGTCCGCTTTCTTCTCCTCCTGCTTCCTTCCTTTCTCCTTTCCTCCTTTCTCGTCCTCTGTGTCGCTTCCTCGTTCCGCTTCATCTGTCACTTCCTCCCCAGCCGCTGCTCTCTTCGTGGCTGCTCTCCTCCTCTCTCTTCTCCGCCATCCTTCTCATCCGTATCATTCCCTCTTTAATTTCGATTATTTCCCTCTTTATCCCTTTAATCTCTTCTTCTACTTCTTTCACTGCTTTAACCAACTCCCGCTTCCAATCCATCCCGCTCTCTTCTTTCTCCGCACACTTTGCCTTTTATTCCCACTTTCGCATCTCGTTCGCTACGCACGTGTCCGATGGCTGCCTGTTGCCACTGTGCAGTGATGCGAGTCCGTAAATAACCGGTTAAATAGCTCGGTAAATAACCGGTTAATTAACCGCAGCTACTAACGCATTTTACTGACGGTAACTTATTCTGTGGTTGGCACTACCGAACCCGCCGAAAATTCCATGTGCAAGATGCTTTCTTACGCTGTTCCCACTTCAATCACGCATCCTTATTCCGTAAATGTATCTTGATTTAACCCGTTCGTTCCCCATAACGTCGTTATTATAAACAGTACAAACACTTAATTTTTAATGTTTGATTACATTCTTTTTGCTGAATAAAAAAAATATTAACCAGTCCTTAATAGCTTCCAAGGAATAAGTATCGTTTAATAGTAACTATCAGTATTTTATTGAACAAGTTAAACGTTGATTAAATGATTCGCAATAACGTCGACATTTTATCAAATTTAAATTGAAAGATAGAGTGCGCTTGTCGGTAGCATTGTCGTTACTTAAATAACCGGTTGTTTTACCGGTAACTTTACCGGTAAAAATTGTTACGAACGTTATTAACCGGTAAATTCACAACACTTACACTGTGCCTCGCTTGCCGCTGTCTCGCTCGGGTCCTTCGCGCACTTTCTTTCTTTCCTCTTATTAACTTCGCTCGCTCTCGGGGATCCTCGTCTGTCGCGACTCAGTCGTCCTCGGCTGCCTTCGGCCCCGGCTCGCCTCTTCCTCTCCTCCTCGCCATCACCTGACTTTCTCTCGAACTCTCTCTACCTCCTTTCCCGGTCATCGCGCATGCGCCCCTCTTCTTCTCCGCGCTTCTTCCACTTTTCCCTCTCGCCGCCAGGCCCTTGTTCGCCCGACTCGGGACTCTCGACTCCCCTCGCCCTTTCCCGGACTCTTCCGACTCCCTTCGAGTTACTTCGGCTCTCCTCGTTGCCGATTCACTTCTTCCTCCCTTCTGCCATTCCCTTCTCTCCCCTCTTCTTCTTTCCCCTTGTACATCGCGGGTCTTCCTAACCTCGTTGTCTCTGTTTCCTTTCCACTCTTCTTTCTCTATATCTTCGCACTTCCTGACTTTTCCTCTTATTTCACTACACTCCTCTTTCGACACCGTTTCCCTTATCAAACTTTTTCCCTTTTATCGCGACCTTTTCCTTATCTCTCGGCACTCATTCCGGCACCTCTCCTTCGTCACTTCTGCCCCGGCTGCCATCTTTTCCTCCCCCCCCCCCCGTGGAAAAAGTGTGTGAAAAAACACCAAAATCAAGAATATTTGAAAAATCTGCAAAAAAATTCATACGTATTCAGAAAAATGAAAGAAACATTTTCATTTTTTCAAAAGTTGTTTTGTCGGGTAATTTGTTAAACGATTAATTTTTTTTTTTTTTGTTTCATTTGTTAATAATATTTCGGAATTATTATTATGCGATATTAATCTTTTGAGTACCTTTAATACGCATGAATGTTTTCAGATTTTTATACGATCGAGAAGTACTTGCAATTTTCTCTTATTTTTCTCTAACTTATGCGAAATGAGCGCTGAGCGACGTAGCTACCTTAAGGAGGGAGTCTCGCTGCGCGCTGACTTCGCATAAGTTCGACAAAAATAAGAGAAAATTGCAAATACTTCTTGATGGTATAAAAATCTGAAAAAATTCATGCATACTAAAGGTACTGAGAAAATTAATTTTGCATATTAATAATACAAAATCTTATTAACAAATTGATGAAAAAAATAATTGCTTAACAAATTTACCCGCAACCACAACTTTTTTTTTTTTTTAATGGAAAAATCAACGATTACTGAAAAATCTGAAAAAATTCATACGCATTCAGAAAAATAAACGAATCATTTTCACGAAAAAAAAAAAAAACGTTGGGTCGCCTGGAAATTTGTTAAGTAATTCTTTTTTTCATCAATTTGTTAATAACATTTTGTAATTATTATCATGCAAAATTAATCTTCTCAGTACCTTTAGTATGCATGAATTTTTTCAGATTTTTATACCATCAAGAAGTACTTGCAATTTTCTCATATTTTTGTCGAACTTATGCGAAGTCAGCGCGCACCGAGGCTCCCTCCTTAAGAGGATGTGAAATACCTTTCCGAGTGTGTCTCTCTCGTCACGCCGAGAGCGTCACTGATGCTCTCTCTCTCTCTCTCTCTCTCTCTCTCTCTCTCTCTCTCTCTCTCTCTCTCTCTCTCTCTCTCTCTCTCTCTCTCTCTCTCTCGCACTCCATAGTGTTTCACATGCTCTTAAGGGGAAGTGAAATATCGCGGTCGGTAATGAAAAGCGTAATGAACTTTTTTTTCAAGGGTGCTCATTTTTTAAAGGAAAAAGCAAATTAGAGCTGATAGGTGCGCACGGTAATTTCGCATCCGGCCCGAATTCATTTTTTTTTTCTCAAAAAAATTAGCACCATTGAACGAAGTTAATTCGAAAATTGCAACTATCTCTTCCCGCACGCACGGCTGTTTTCACTTCCCCTTAAGGTCGCCGCACGTAAATTAGATCGTGAAATTATATCGTCCTTTCAACATTCGTCCGAGCCCGCATCGTGCACGTGATGGATTTTCCTTCAATGACGCGATACGCACATCGTGCGGGCGATTTGTTTGATTTCTTCGGAACAATCGGATATTATTTATTGGCACGACGATCGAAAAATGTTTCCACCTATATTCACACCGCTTTGCCGAACGGATTTATCGAGCTTAAGTTATTATTCTTTCACTACTCGGTCCTCGTTAGCTATCGCCCTCTCGCGTTGTCAAACTTTGCGTCACTTTAAAGGGAGCATTGTTGTCGACTCTCTCGCGTTCCTCTCCCCTATTGCAACCTGTTGAGGAGTGCGTGCGTCATATTGTAATGGCGCGCGGCCACTGTAGCATCATTTTTGTATATTATTGCACGAACCTCGTGTAAATCGCAAAACAATACTGTTCGACAAAACTTTAAACACCCGAATCTACCCGATTTAAATACCAATCTACCCGAAAATCCCAAGTTTCATCGCAGCAACTATTGACTCGCATTGAATAAATAACTATCGTGTTGATGACCGAATAAAAGCGTACGCGCGCCCGTCAAGTTCCAGTTTACAATCGACGCCTCGTTTGTGCTTCGTTCGCGAAAACAAGCTCACCATTCCTAACAAAAATGTCGATCAAAGTGCTACTCTCACTCGTTCTACTGGGCCTCTTTAATCACGAAGGTGAGGTATTTTTTCATTATTGAATTTCGTCGTTAATCATTGAATCTTTCTCGATGACAAATTCCACCCAGGGCGTGGCTTAGTTTTAACGTTACTTAAACGTTTGTTCGATCGAATTTCATCGATCCTCGATGTGATCGATTCAACTTTCAACCGTAGCAGGGCGAATAAATTAACGAGTTTAATTTCATTTACAATTTCGTTTGGATAGAACAAAAATTTGGAGCTCATGCGCCAACGCCTTGTCTAATGTTTCAGTGTCGGCGGAGAGACTGCTTTGCTACAGATGCAACAGCAATCAGCCGGGCTGCGGCACACCCTTCAACTGGCTCTGGCACTGGGGAGAATGGTGTCCCGAATATACGGATACATGCGTCAAAGTAATCGAACGCAAGGGATGTAAGTTCCATATTGAAGGGTTTCGAATACGAGAGAAATCCAATTATCTGGAGGCGCCTTCAATTGTACCCTCGTTGATTCTTACGGGAATAAATTGTACACTGCAAAAAATGCTACATAAGTTCACAACTTGGTTCGAGTGTACACCGCAACTATCTTGCACTTGCCCAATCCGCGGATCAAGCACTGTACAATGCCATTTCCTTACACCACAAAAAGTTTATGGATTCAATATTATTATTATTATTATTATTCTTTACAGACAATAAGTTCCCACTTTTCACATCTGCTTCTATATAATGCTTTTCACATAAAAATATATAAATCAATTTTGTTTTTAAATATATTCGTTGACTCTGCTTCGATTACATCTGTCGATAATGCGTTCCACATGTTACACCTTAGTAAGTTTACACTATTTCATTGTAACACTCGCCGAACCTTACAACTTTAAAACATTGCACATTCAATATACTTCTTCGTCTTCCCTACCCGTCGGTGTAAGGTTGCACGCGTGTAAGCTTCTGCATGTGAAGTATATTTATTTATTTATTTTAACGGGTATAAGCCCCTTGTATAAAAAGATTTTACACGTTTAACCAGTGGTAGATATGATTATAAGATATATATTCGCTTCGATAATGGTAACAGGTACTAGATTTCCTTCTATAACTCCTTTAAATTGATTAGATTTACATCACTCGTATTAGATTGCTTTTGACTAGATTTGCATCACTCATAGCACAGTATGAGTTCCAATTCTTCTTCCAAGGATTTGTAGCTCAGATATCTCGTTTATTAGCGATATATTGAATGTGTAATGTTTTAAAGTTGTACGGTTTGGCGAGTGTTACAATGAAATGATGTAAACTTACTGATGTGACCATATTGAATCTGTAAACTTTTTGCGATGTAAGGAAATGACTGTGTGCAGTTTTTGATTCGAGGATTGGGCAAGTGTAAGATATTTGCGGTGTACACTTGAACGAAGTTGTGAACTTATGTAACATTTTTTCGCGGTGTACGATTTACTTCCGTAACAATGATTTCCATCTATAACTCCGTTTGAAGGATTTATAGAAGGAAATCTAGTACCTGTTACCGTTATGAAAGCGAATATATATCTTATAACATATCACGTTTAACACGTGTTAAACGTGTAAAATCTTTTTGTACAAAGGGGCTTGTCCCTGTTAAAGTAAATAAACAAATAAGTAAAAAATAAATAATGAACGAGTGTACGATTGAACGATGTACGATCGAAGGCGCCTAATTTTCTGTATGATGAGCTAAATGTTGTATTTTTATTTCTCTCATATCAGCCGAAACCGTAATAACGAGGGAGTGCCTAAGCGCCCTGAGAGGCTTCAGAACTGATATTCCGGCGGATCACTACGAAGGGTGCCGCCCTGCAGCCAAAGACGTCAGGCTGGGACATTACGTGAACAACAGCATAACGCAGCTGGACATTCACAGAGATTATTACGACGAAGTAACATGGTGCTTCTGCTTCTTCGACAACAGGTGCAACAGCTCGACACGATTGACGATCTCTGCTCTGTTGATTGCGATCGCCGCAACTTTTCACTACATTGCCGGATAGTCCGGTAATCGATATATTTTTTTTTTTTTTTCATACTATCAATGATCAAAATTGTTCTCATGAAACAATTGGAAAGACCAACGTTACTTCGGAGAGTATCGGTGGCTTTGCATTTTTTATTTCTATCGATGAAAACGTCAGATGGTAGTTAGAAGTTAGTTATTGCACTATATGTACAACATATATCGTACAATGATCGGCGAAAGATTTTTTTTTACCGCCCGTACGATCTAGTCCGTCCAAGCGAGATTCTCTGCCAGAAACAAAAAGAGTAAAAAAACTAGATAAACAAATCCATCCAAAGGAAAATCCGTCCAACCTTTTTATACAATTTTAATGTGCGCGTACTTGCGATGCTTTTTGTATTCTTTGTAATGCATTGTATCAATGAACAACGATATTTCGATGAAACCTTATTGTCACTCGACTGAGACAGTATCGGAGTTTAAAGAAAAATTATATATATGTTGTTTTAATGTATGTACATATACTGTTCGTTTCTTTGATATGCTTTCGATTCGCGTTTAATTACGAATAAGACGATAAGTTAGGCAACATAACGAAGGTAAAGACGACAATTACGATGTAATAAGAAAAACAAAATATTCAAGTCACTAATGCTGAAAAAAACATTTTGGAAATTCTTTATTTGTACATTGGATCACGAAGCTTCGTTTAGCGAGTTATACTCAAAATAAGTTTCGGTATCGCGATAGGCTGAGAACGACAACTGGATTCGTGTAATTTCAGTCACCGATCACTTCGACGAACTAAAAAGGGGGACCTCGACGGTCCTCGCCTTTTCTTGTACATTCGCCGCTTACGGCAATCGATGTCTTTTTTGTTGTTGGGTTTTTTTTTTATTTTGCTCTCATTCACCGTTATCGTGTATGCACTCGTAGCGTTCATTCGCGCAAAGTTCAAGTACTTAAAATAAATAGGTTCGGGTTATTCGGAATCGAGTGACGCGTTTGTGCGCCTCCTTGCGTTCCCTAAATCGTACTTCTCACAGCATGCCGAAGCCCATTGAATAGTTTATCGCTTTCAGAAGACGGTCTTGAAGCTTCTCTATCGTTCCGTAATCCGGCAACAGGAGTGTGTTGAAACACGTGTGGGCTATTGGTAATCTGCAAAAACGTCGTTGGATAATTGGTCATACTATTACAAACAAACAAAAAAATCATTTCATTGCAATTAATCGTTGCAACGATAACATAGTGGCCACTAAAAACGTTTACGATCTATATAATGGCAAACAGTGTTTACACATCTCGATATTTCAATCAAAAAAATATTCATTGAATTTTGCTTCCTCATCAAGGAAGCTTTATTTTTCTTCTCGTTCTGTATAGTCACTCATTTTCCGTGACCATTTTAAAGGGATGCTTTTTTTTGCCTTTTTTTTAACCTGCTTTACATGTTATGCCAACAGACCTAGACAATTTTCCAGTTCCGACTTAGCATTGTTAATATGCTACACATACGCATCAAATCATGCAGGATTATGATATTGACATAAACGCTTCGGTGTGCAGTCGAATTTTGATTGAAAACTTACAAGGAAACAAGAAACCCGATTATTATAGTTTGTGAAAGGGCATGAACGTAGTGTCATGATTGTCACACAGGTGGCTGTGCATCAAGCCCTACATTCGTGCCGCGGTCAGTACTTGCATGGACGACGGCCTCTAGCCGTGCACTATCTGGCGCATTGGAACCGTTGAGTGGGAGGTCGAATTCTGAGGATTGGTGTTCGTACTCGAAATATCGAATACGAACATTAGGACTTAGTCGGAATGACCGGCTGTATCGACGCAGGTTTTCTGCAGTTTCCTTGCGTCCTCGTGCAAATACGATACAGTATGGGGGGGTAACAGCGGCTGCAGTCGTGAACTTTACAAGTGATTGAAAGTCGACAAAAATTGATATGAGAGTACTGGCTAGATGGCA
The DNA here is from genome assembly GCA_963922035.1 of Amblyjoppa proteus. Lineage (NCBI taxonomy): Eukaryota > Metazoa > Arthropoda > Insecta > Hymenoptera > Ichneumonidae > Amblyjoppa > Amblyjoppa proteus. Next base: position 25,276,038 of record OY998232.1, read on the forward strand.
CACAGAAGCTAAGGCCTTAAATGGGGAATTGGAGAAAGAAAGAAAAAAAAAACGTGCTGTGTTCATTGGCTCTAATCACCCCTGAGCGTTGACCGGCACGGTTTCACCTAGTGCCCAGGTGCGGCGTTCACTATTTGTACGTGAGCGCCTCACCAAATTGGAAGAAGAACTAAATTCACACAGTTTACACTATGCGTGATTATCTTTTGAGTGAGCAACTTTCCGATGGTTTTGGAATATTCTGAGAACTTCACAGAATCGGCACTCCTTTTTGACGTATGCAAGATCTAGAATTTTTTTATATCCAACAGAACGGCTGCTGTAAACATTTCAGCGGCCATCTTTGTTTCCGCGACACTTTATAATATTCGATTTTATTTATTTTTCGGGAGATTTCGACCGAAATTCGAGTGCACGCCGAATCGTTTATGCTACTAATACAGTCCTGTAAGATTTGAAGCATAGGCGTCGCATAGTAATGATGAATGGTGAAAACTAAGAAATCGTCTATTTTCGTCGGTAAAACAGGAAGGTCGAGCAACCCCTAAACAATTCCCTGATATCCCTGGCAATTTTCTAAAACCTTGAAATTTTGAGGATTTCCAAGTTTTATCTGACCGGTGGCCATCATGGATGATTGATCGGGTAAAATACCTATCCGAGTCCGGCCCGTGTCGCGAAATAACCATTTTGAGCCTTGAGAGTCCTCCGACAGGTACTCGATCGCTACCAGTCGTGAATTGCAAGAGTCTTCGTTGACTTTCCGGTGGCAGAGCGTGGGCGACGCGCCAAAAGTTCCTCACAGCTGCACTGTCCACCGTGTAACCATCGTACTCCGTGGCCGCTTCCAATTCCGCAAAGTCAAATACTTTGCTTCCGCAAACGAGCTAAAAAGAAAAAATTCCTTTTCAATACATTCCAATACATACATACATACATTTCAATATATTTACTGAGTTTCCACCGCGAGAGAGATCGAGCCGAGACTTACTCTGAAAGAGTGAAAAAATTCTAGTAGACTCAAAATTCACTTATGGCGTTGGCTGTTGACTAGAAAGTTTCGAATTAACTAGATTTTTGCCACTAGTTCAGGCTCGTTTCAGTCCGTTCTCAGTACCGGTGGAAACTCGGTAATTGATGCACGAACTACTGCGATCCGAAATGAAGGCGTAAAAAAAAAAAAAAAATCACCTGCTCGACTTCTTCTGGCCGGAAGAGCAACGCCAACGGACTCTCGTCCGTAACCATCTGAAATCCTCGCCTGAAAGCCTTGAACTGCCTCTCCACGGAACCGTTCAACAGAAAATCGGCGTAGAGCTCGGAGAATTCCTTCTTGTTTTCTTGATTAACGTATATCTCGTCACCCTTCTCGCGCAATTCGTGAAAAAGTACCGATCCGAAAACGTCTCTGTAAAAGGTTTTATTAATTAATTTTTTTTTCTCAATAATAATCTATCTCGCGCATCGAAAAATGAATTCTACCGACGACTCACTTGTAGCCGACTCTGAAAGTTTGCATGAACGTCTCTGCCATGTCGTCACCGGTATAGTTCAACATCTCCGTGAGTGTTCGGTAAAGCGTTGGGCTCCAGTCTTCGAGGTCGGCGAAGCCACCTTTTCTACCCAACAATTTCCTGTAAACCACCATCGGGAAACGCATGTCAAGGATAACGTTGTTATAGATCGCCAAACCGAGTACTACACCGATCAACGTGAATTGTGCATCGCTCTCAAACGAGGTCGGATTGAACCACGTGGTTTTCGTTTCTTCCTGCAAATGGTGATAATAAACAGTTAACATATTTTTTTTTTTAAGTAAAAAGAAACGCGGCGCAATCGATGCAATACCTGTGTGGTGAACATTCCGTAGTCAGGATTGAATATTTCCTCGACAACGAGTTGAAAAAATTCTTTGGACACCCCACCTTCGTCGACTCCCTGTTCACCCTCGAATTCGACGACTAATTGTTTCTTCAGATCCGTAGGATTTTCCATCGCGACCATTTCCAATTCGACAAGCGCGTCGTCTATCAAGTAGTCTCGTCGCACCTGCATGACATACAAAATTAGGGTGAATAATTTTTCATTGCGAAGTTACTTATTAGTAATTTGTTAGTAATTTGTTAGTAATTTGTTAGTAATTTGTTAGTAATTTGTTAGTAATTTGTTAGTAATTTGTTAGTAATTTGTTAGTAATTTGTTAGTAATTTGTTAGTAATTTGTTAGTAATTTGTTAGTAATTTGTTAGTAATTTGTTAGTAATTTGTTAGTAATTTGTTAGTAATTTGTTAGTAATTTGTTAGTAATTTATTAGTAATTTATTAGTAATTTATTAGTAAAAAGTAAATTAGTTTTAGCCTCGGCAACTTACCTTTAACCTGAGATACGGATGGGTGGGTTGTCCGACGACAGTCTGAAAAAAGCTCATTCTTCTCTCGCTGTACATCCTTATTCGATTGTCATAATATAGACCGAGGGTCTTCGTCGCTGTTGTTAAAATAAAAGCGTAATTCATGAAGCTAAACTTCTTTGGCTGCTGGCTTTTGTAATACGCGAAATCTTTGTCCATTTCTACGGTGTCGCTCAGAAGCTCGTTGTAAAAGTCGCCGAAATTCATGAAAGGTTTTCGAGCGTCCAGCGAGCTTATGCCGAGTTCCGTTGCGAGGGGATCCTTGAAAAAAATCCCCCAGTCAATGATTGACGATTGATAAGCGATAATCGATAATAGACAATCGATCGAGGTAATGCGGCGAATTGCAAGATTTGAGTTGTACCTGAAGAGTTTGCGAAGGAGATATCGTTCGCGTGCTCGATTTGTCGACACCCGGAGGATCAACGGTATCCTCGTCCCGGCAAGCCTCCGGCGGATCCAATTCCCCGGCTAACATGCTAGCATAGTACAAAATCTTCATTACTTTCGTCGGTGCTGTGATAGTGTCCGCGTCCTGGACGCAGTAGTCTCTCGTGAACGATCCTCCGATCACCTGTCGATTCAAACGTTTAGAGATTAACTGAAACTTCGTACCTCATTTATTTGATAATATTTTCGAAGCCACATCATTGTGCCGAATCGTCGTATGGCCGAAAGTCATGAGTCCGAACGGGCTTCGTCCGACTAAGTCAAACATCCGAAACTTTATTTTTCCGAATCGTCGAACTGCCGAATCGTTATTTTTCCGAATTGTCAAATTTCCGAAACTTTATTATTCCGAAGCTTCATTTCAGCGAAAGTTACTCTTCGGAAAATAGTAATTGGCCGAAAGTCATTCCTCCGAATCGTCATTTAACCGAACGTCATTTTTCCGAATAATAATTTCACCGAACGTTCTTTTCCCGAATCGTCAAACTGCCAAATCGCCGAATCGTCATTCGGCCGAATCGCCAATCAACCGCATCACGAAACTAAATAGTATGAGTGAATATTCTGACCATCTGCTGTTATATCTATTCACCGCAGCGGAGAAAACTGTACAGGTTCGGATGAGTCGAGAATTATCGCACAGATACAGTACGAGTTGATTTGGATAAATGACTTTCGGATAAAAGACTTTTCGGATACATGATTTTGTTTCGGATACATGATTTTTCGGAAGAATGATGATTCGGCGACTTGGCGTTTTGAAATTTAACGATTCGAGGAAATAAAGTTCGGTGAAATTAGTATTCGAAAACATGGCGATCGATTAAATGACGATTCGGTGAAACGATGTGGCTCCATATTTTCACTCATCGCAACTGTGTTACCTTGACTGTGATGAGCTCTTGAAGAGCCTGCAGCAAACTGGGCAATCGCGACTTGCACTGTCTCGCCCACACTCGTGCGAGCCTCGCCTGAGCCGGCACCGGTAAACAACTCGCCGCTTTGCACAGCATATGAAGAGCGAATTCCAAATATTCACCGGTACCCAAAACCGGTATCTCGAATACTATGAGAAAAACATTGAGAAGACTGTCCGTACTGTCCGATGGCATTATCCCAAAAACCCTCAGATTCAATTCTATGTTATCGGCGAGTGTGACCAGAGCGTGGACCAGTGCCGACTCGAAGGCTTCTCCTGGAACGATAAAAAAAGAAACATGCTCCTCGTTAAAGTATCGTGAAAATTGTAGCTTATTATTTATTTTTATTTTTTATTTCGTAAACACGGGCAGCGCCCAATTAGAAGAGCACGGTACGACCGTCGCCGAAAATGAATATACCCTTCAACTCACAAGGAATTAAACAAAGAATAAACTAAACTATAATTATAATAAATAAAAACAAAAATAAAACAATAAAAGAAAAAGTAAACATGAATTTCGCTATTTATTTATTTATTTTTGTCGATATGATTTTTCAGATAATTTCTTGCGTTACCTGGCAGAGACCAGAGAGCAGCGAACGATCTCCGAACCGCTGCGAGATCGACGCTCGTGTCATCGGGATGAGGCACCGTCGGCGTTGGGTCGCTGCTGTCCTCTTCCTTGTCCTCGCCCTGAAGAGATCTCACAGCTTCCTTGTTCAAATCGCCGGGCGTACTGAGAAGATCGACGGGGGCTCTCTCGAAAAGCGCGGCCAACGGCGAATCGTCCTTTTCGGTTTTCTGAAAGCTCCGGCTCAGAGCCTCTGCCGAGGAGAACACCTCGCCTAGCGTGCGGATGAGAAGCGAGTACGATCCTTCGGATTTACATTGGCCTATTATGTCCAGAAGCTTCGCCTCGGTAAGATACGGCACGGGCTTTCCTGCGTTAGAGCAAATTCAACCTCATTCTTATCTTCTATTCTATCTTCGGAAAAAAAAAAAATAAAAAATAAACACGTATATATATGAGGAATTCTTTATCAACTGGGCCACTTTTTTCGGTCGACCTCTCAGATGTTTTTAAAAATTTTCCAGTTTATAGTACTACTTGAGAGGTGCTTCTGTGATTTTTTAAAGACTTTTAAAATGCACCGTTCAGGATTTACGCTTTTTTTTAATATCAAAATTTCTCAGAAAATACTGGTTTCTCAAAAAATTCGAAGGAACATTAACATTTTTATTTTTCATCAACTTTCGAACGATGTTAGTCACAATTTTCCCGATACGGGAAAGTCCATTTTTCGTTAACAAAAAAAGTTAAAATATTTTTTTTCTACTAAAAACACAACTTTGATTCTGGTTTTAATTTGACACGATATTTAGCATTGTATGAAGATTCTAAAAAAAATCCCAAAGTGGTACCTGCGATTCCTACGTACTAAAAAAATAAACAAATAACAAAAATTAATTCATATAGATTCGTATAAACTGGACTAATATTCAGATAACCGAAAGGGGTTTGCGCGTAGTCGGTAAATTTGATTCAGATCGCTGGGAAACTTTTTTTTTAAATATAGGTTCTTTTTTTAGAGGGTTTGTTTTTTAATTTTTTATTTGTTTATTTTTTAGTACGTAAGAATCGTAGGTACCACTTTGGGATTTTTTTCTCATAATCTTCATATAATTCCAAATATTCTGTAAAATTGGGACCACAAACGAAGGTGTGTTTTTAGTAGAAAAAAATTATTTACATTCTTTTTTTCACGAAACGTGGACTTTCCCGTATCGGGAAAATTATGACTGTAACATCATTTGAAAGTTGATGAAAAATAAAAGAGTTAATGTTCCTACGAATTTTTTCAGTCACCAATATTTTCTGAGATATACTGATATTCTAAAAAATACGTAAATCCTGAAGGGTGTACTTTAAAAATAAATAAAAAAAATTACAGCATGTCTCAAGTAGTACTACAGGCTGGCAAATTAAAAGAAAAAATATCTGAGACTTCGACTGAAAAAAGTGGCCCAGTTGATAAAGTATGCCACATATTTTATATTTTTACGTTAAATCGAAAACCCAAAATTAAAAAACTACGAATTTGTCTTAATGTAGAAACCAAGAAAGGACGAGTCGACAATGAAAACTTTGACAAGAAATTTATTGAATGTAAAACATAAAAAACAGCGATGATATACAGCAGCCTCACAGGAATTTTTTGGACGGAAACGAATTAAAAAAAAAAAAAGGAAAAAGAAAACGTCACGAGAGCCTAAATCTTGGCACGCGCGCGTGTCTCACGGTGGTACGCAATGGTCATTTCTTCCGCCGTGACGTTTCGAGTATCTTTTAGCTTCCAAATATCTCAGATAAAGCGCGAGTACGAGTAACTCACGCACGAAACTTTGTGAACTACGATTACCGCGTTTTCTCGCTCGAGGACGCGAAGATTTTTTCCCACAGTTTCCGTCGCTTGCTTTTTTACCCACACCCTTCCGGCCTCTCGTTCGTGCGACGCGACGAAAATTAGTGTTTCTATCGCTTCGATTCGGAGCACACGAGTCGCTCATGTTAATTATCCTCGTGAGGTTCAATTTCGGGGACATCGGAGACTTTGTCCCTCGCTTGCCGCTCCCGCCGGCGCGACTTTTCTTCGAATCACCCTCCAAACACGTGCACACGCTTTTGCGTTTGTTTCTCGTCGTTAATTGTTTTACTCTAGCCGGCCGAGCGAGCGTTTCTCTCCCATGACCGTCGCGCGGCGGTGAAACGTTACTGTCTAATCGGGTAGCTTCGTCGTTCGACGTCGAGCCGACCGGAGCGAATTTTGATGCAGTACCTTCGATGGAACAGGTAGGATTAATGCTCTTGACTGGCAAGCGTTTCGCCAGTGAAGCGGGTCCCGGCTCCAATGACGTCCTGGCGACTTTGTTGGGTTGTGTTCTGTCGCACAGACGAGCCTCCTGTGAGAACAGCTGTATCGCCTGTGCCGCGGCCTGGTTCGGCGTGAGATTTGTGACCTGCAGGAAAATAAACAGAAAAAGAATTAATAAACATCATAAAGTATGATGGTTCGATGCGAAACCACATCATTGTCGTATGGCCGAAAGTCATGGGTCCAAACGCGCTTCACCCGAATAGTCAAACATCCGAAACATTATTTTTTCGAATCGGTGAACTGCCGAATCGTTGTTTTTCCGAATTGTCAAATTTCCGAAACTTTATTATTCCGAACATTTATTTAAGCGAACGTTACTCTTCAGAAATAATAATTGGCCGAACGGTATTCCTCCCCATCGCCATTTAACCGAACGTCATTTTTCCGAATAGTAATTTCGCCGAATTTCATTTCGCCGAATTTCATTTCCCCGAATCGTTAAATTTCGAAACATCAACTCGCTGAATCATCATTCTTATGAATAGTATTTATCCGAAAAGTCTTTTATCCGAAAGTCATTTATTCGAAAAGTCTTTTATCTGAAAAGTCTTTTATCCGAAAGTCATTTATCTGAAAGTTTTTTTATCCAAGTCATTCATCCGAAAGTCTTTTATCTGAAATTTTTTTATCCGAAAGTCATTCATCCAAAAGTCTTTTATCTGAAAGTCATTTATCTGAAAGTCTTTTATCCGAAAGTCATTTATCTGAAAGTTTTTTATTTGAATCAACTCATACTGATTCTCAGCGATAATTCTGTACTCATCTGAACCTGTACAATTTTATCCCCTGCGATGAATAGATATAATAGCGGATGATCAGAATATTCGCTCATACCATATAGTTTCATGATTCGGTTGAATGGCGATTCTAACGAATGACTATTCGGACCAATGAAGATTCAGACTATTGACGATTCAGACGATTGATGGTTCAGACCATTGACGTTTCGGTGACTTGACATTTGGGAGTGTACCGATACAGGAAAATGACGTTCGGTGAAATTATTATTTGGAAAAATGACGTTTCGTTAAATAATGATTCGGAGGAATGACGTTCAGCCAATTCCTATTTACAACGAGTAACATTCGCTGAATTGAAGATTCATAATAATAAAGTTCAGAAACTTTGACAATTTGGAAAAATAACGATTCAGCAGTACGACGATTCGGAAAAATACATTTTCTCAAGTTTGACAATTCGGATGAAGCACACTCTGATCCATGACTTTCGGCCATACGACGATTCAGCCGATTGTAGTTTCAGCTAAATGATATTCTCTCCCTTCGATGGCGAATCTTATGGGACTCGAGTCACCTGAAAATTCGTCAGATAAAAGCGGAGCAAAATCGTGCTCTATGTAGATTCTCGATGTACAAAGAACATAAACATTACTGTTTACCTTGCCGCTGGAGGCGCAGTATTGATTGTCGCATTGCGGATTGCCGCAGCCATCGGTAAGCTGGTAGAAGTAACGCTCTATGAGTTTCTTCGCGGCAGCTCGTTTCATGTCACTGCAAGGGCTCTCCGCTCCTACCCTGGAAGGATACGACATACGCACCGAAACACGGTCACACTTACATTAAACAAAAACCACGCCGAATCGTAATTCCCACAAATAACATGCCAAATATAAGCCATAATCGGCGAAGCACATGGATCATACGCGAGTGGCAATGACTCTACACTTTGGTACGAAACGCCAATGTCACAAGCCCGGGGAAATCCCAATGAGAAACAGCTGATCCAAGAAACGCTTATAAATAAATCGATATACTTAACGTAACTTCGCAGCCAAAATCGTGCGCCTAAAAAAATTATTCTTTTTTTTCATTTTTTTTAAATTCTTTAAAATCAATAATTATCATCTGAATTTAAGGAATATAATACGTTATCTTTTTTTCTATTATGGTAGAAGGTCTTGTCCCGTAAATGAATAAATAAATAAATAAATAAATAAATAAATAAATAAATAAATAAATAAATACATTTTTATGCAGAAAAAAAAATGACACTGACGTGTTTACTAAATTTTCGCAGTCTGACGCGTTATCGGCGCGTGAAAGACCTCGAAAGTCGGTGAGTTTTTTTTTACCTGGAAGCGAGATCTTCTCCAGGGTCCTCTTGGCCCTTGGCGCTCATAGATCGCGAATCGTGATAATTTTGTCGGTCTCGTTAAGAAATCCAGATTTCGTTGCTAAGGGGCCACGCGAGCGACTTCGAACGGGGGTTCGTCACGCTCGGTCGCAAACAACGACGACGTGGTGGACGAGAACAGTGCACACAACCACGGTCAAGCGGGAGGGCGCAGAACGTTACTGTTACTCTCGTGAAAAGTTAACTGTACCAACCAACACTTGTGACTGTTGCACCCACCGACGCAGTTAGGCGAATCACCGAACGGACGTGGATTCACCGACGGGACACACGTACGACACGCTCTATCGTAGTGTTAAGCTAAATTTAGATCCGAACGCGTTTTTTCGTCTGCAATTTTCCGACATGTATTTATCGAGTGATGTGACAATTTCACCACTGTCAGCGGTCGTGCGGAGAAAGACTACGTCGTTGTCGCAGCCGAGCGACATGAATCCACTGGTAAAATATTTTCTGTATTTTCGTTGGCTGATATATATATATATATATATATATTTATATGTATGTGTGTATGTATGTGTCAGTGTTTCAAAATCTCCGTAGGAGAGTACAATTGGCAGGGTCGCTCGTGCGGTACGAGGGGGGTCAGTTCGGGTTCTCGCGAAAGCTCGAAGAAATTTTGTCACGCAGCGATGAGATTAGATAGAAGGATTGTTAAACCATGCAGACTCCTCGCGTTTGAACGACGATTCACTGTTTACTCGCGACTTTAGTCGAGTTTATTGGTCGTGACGTTGATAGGTAATTTTTTTTTTCTTTTCTTTTCTTTTTCCCGTCAGATCGAACGACTTTTTTCTACTTTTTCACGCGGCTGCTGCTGTCTACTGTTAGGAAAGGGAGACGCAGAGACACACACGCGAACGGGAACGGAGCCAGACTCTTGATTATCTCTCGAAACAGCACGTGTGCGCGCGCGCGCACACACACACACACACACGTAAACTGTTGTATTATTTCTTTTTCTCTTTCGTCTCTTGCCAGTTTCGGCTAGATCTTCTTCTATTCACCTATCGGATTGTGCGTACGCGATGGTGTAGACATATTATTGCACACAAGTTGAGTTAATAATGTGCGAGGTAAGCAGAGAGACACGAGTGAGCGGTCAAGCTTTTAACTAGGATCGATTTGTGAAGCGGCTGGTAAGGGTAGACTAGCCGACCGACAGTAACATTCAATTGGCGTGGAACTGCGTGAGGCGTATACCTTGACGTTGTACGTCGAAGCGCTTTCGTGTTCGAAGTTTTGTCACCGAGCGGAGCGCTTTACAGAATGATTTGTGACGTCTGCGGTTCCGCTACTCACCCGACGCCGTGTCTCTGGACCGCGAAGTAGAGAAATAATACACGATGGATAAAGTAGATTCGACGAACGCGGACAAGTCGATAAGCAGGCGGCAGAGACGGATGCCGATACGGTTGATTATGCTTGCATATTGGAAAATAACTTTCGGTTCTATCTCAGTTCTTCGTTCCCGTCTTCGAAAGCAATAAACAGTCATTCCCTAGCAGATCTGACCACCGACCGAACCACCTTCGAAATCACCATGGTGGTTTTGTGCAAAAAGTTTACCAACTATTTTGTCGAAACCACTACGCAAACCACCGTTCCATAATACGCGTATTAAAAGGTGGTTTCGACGGTGGAAACGACGGATACATCACCGTCACACCATTTTTTTAAGGTGCTTAGCGCGTACCGAAAAAAGGTTTGGTAACATTGGAAAAAAAATGGCTTGAATTATAATCATGAATTAATATCAATTTTGGATACATTTTGATACTATATTACGCATTTCGGAGAAAGGAAAACCTAACGACCTAAAGTTGAGCTCGGACCCGGGACATTAGGCATAATAGCCTCTAACCCTAACGCTGTGCTATCGCTTATGATTTGAATTTTTCCCATTCCTAACAAGATTTAAACACAGCAAAAGTTTTCTTATCTGAAGTGAATGGACGATGAATATTTTATATATTTATTTATGAACTGAAGGTATTGTTGAAAAGGAAAGGTACTATATATGAGTCCTGTGTAAAGTTTTTTTTTATTAGCATTTATTTATGTAAATTATATGTACAAATAGATGATAATAAAAAAAACTTTGCATAGGACTCGTATAATACATTTTCTTTAAGGTATTATCAGTACTTCAGTAATTATTGCAGTAAATAAATAAATAAAATATTCATTGTCCATTCACTTCAGATAACAAAACTTTTGCTGCGTTTAAATCTTGCTAGGGATGAGAGAAACTCAAATGATAAGCGGTAGCACAGTGTTAGGGTTCTAGGTTAATATTCGTGATCCCCCGGGTTCAAGCCCAACTTTAGGTCATTAGGTTTTTCTTTCTCCGAAATGCGTTATATAGTATCCGAATGTATTTTAAATTGATATAATTCATGACGATAATTCAAGAACATTTTTTTCCAATATTACGAAACTTTTTTTTCCATACATACTAACCACCGTAAAAAGAAATTTGAGTGACTGGTGGGTTATTCCGTCGTCACCACCGTCGAAACCACCATTAAGAAACGAATATCGTGAAACGGTGGTTTGTGTAGTGGTTCCGACAAAATACTTAGTAAACTTTTTGCACAAAACCACTGTGGTGGAAACCACCGTGAAAACATGGTGATTTTCGCAGTGGTCGGGTTTGCTAGGGTTTGAAACTCAGAAATATACTAACTTCGAGTCCCCAGCAACTCGAGATCTTATATTACAAACGCCTGGCAAGACATATGAACTTTTGTTTAAGAATGTTAGAGCGAGGGTCTGTTCCCTTTCAAAAAGGTTTGCAAGCGTTCCCTTCGGACGACCAGACGAGACTCATAAAAAGATTAGCAAAGGACTTTCTCCGAGTTCAAGTACCGTCCCGAGCGACAAGCTGAGCGTCGTGTTTTTACAAAGGCTATTTGGAATTTTCCATAGGAAAAAAGGCCACATGTTGCAGTCGAACTATTGACGCCAAGAGAAAAGCAAATAACTGATATAGAGACAGTACGATAGAAAGTAAGAAAGAGATGGTAAAGAACGAGAAGGAAAAAGTAAGCCGTCGCGCGGGCGGTGCCCTGCTCGACCAATCAACGCTTTAAAAGACAAAGTTTCCACCCTTAGGAAACATGTACCCCTTTTCGGAGACGCTTTGAGTCTCATGATTATTTTTGAAAGTCAGTCGTCGTTCAGACAGCAAAGAGCAAGGAGCTTCGAGTCGCGAACTTGATCCTTATCGACGTATTAACATTATCACGTAAATATTGTTAATCGATCATAACGACACGTTGTAATACGAGTGATGTTTATTTTGAATATATATATACGATTGAATATTCTTTCTAATGTCTGTGTACTGAATTTATTCGACGACTCGATTCAAACTTAAATCCTTCCCGGGATTCACGGAGCGAATTTCTATTCGCCGCGGCAATGCGAATCAGATCCAAATACAGTGGCTCGGGAGGAGCCAATGAACAGCAAAACTCGCCATCGACACAGGCCGGGACGTAACATATTTTTAACAGATGTGCACCGAATTTATGACCGGTCATTTTTTGGTCTTGTGACCGTCACATGACCGACCAAAAAATGACCAAAAAATAGCGCCACCAGTTTTTGCTGAAGCTCAACAAAATGGCAAATACGTCATCACCGCCATTTTCCAACGCCAAGCGGCGTGGAAAAATTATATTATTTAATCTTAAACTTTCCCGTAGTTTATTAGTCATGGGACATGTTTACCTTGTTATGCAGTTACTCTGCTTGCTGAACAAGTCGACAAAATACATAATCGTCACCAGTATCCAACGCCAACTGGCGCGGGAAAATTATATTATTCAAGCTTAGACTTGCCCATAGTTTATTAATCGTAAGAGATGTTTGCCATATTATTCAGACTGATTGTAATACAAAAGAATCAAACAATGTACAAATGACGTTGACTTTAATGAAATTTAGATTATTTAAATTCAAGGTTTTCCCTTTAAAAATTTGACGCAATTTGTGACCAAAAAAAAATGACGGTCATTATCAACTATATAGTAGTGTGACCATATTTCTGACGTTTTGTGAAAATGACCGTCATTGCACATGATAGATTCGAGAAAGACCAAAATGACGGTCATTTGACGGTCATTTTTGTGTCAATTGACGTCAACGAGAAATTACGGTCATTGCACATCTCTAGCTCGTAGCGACTTGGATATAGAAATGCGATGTCTTTAATCGATTCTTCGAGAAATCGATTTTTCCTCCAGTAAATATCGATATTTAGTTACAGGATAATACCGTGGATCGATCTTTCAATTGAAAGATCGATCCACTAAATTACATTTTTTTTTTTGTAGATTTTTAAATAAACGACACTTCATGTCGACTGCTGAATAACAAATAGCTTTAGAAACAAAAAGTCGAAAAGGTAACACTCTCTTATTGGGAGGACATTTTTTGTTATTTATCTGTCGATATGAGCTTTGTACACATTTTTTTTGGCTGGTATTAGTCTCTTTTGTTTTTCGTTTGGTTGAATGCATCGTAGATACATATTCATATGTATAACTTAACAAAGGGATTACTTGCATTTGTTGATCGGTTAAAAAAAGAAAAACTACGATTTTGTTTATATGGTTAAATTAACTGAGAGATATGTGCTAATATTTGCGATATGCACAATAAAAAAGTATAATTTACATTTGACAGTTTTTCATAGAGGATTCGAATTATATCGTTTATCGAATGCTATGTGTACTACATGTTATAATAAAAGACAAGAAAAGACGTTAAATATTCCATTCTTGATGATTATATTCATTTATAATTTCTTTATGATTAACTGCAAAGGTGACAATTGGACATAATGTATTTTTCCCGTATAATAAGACGTTCGATATTCTTGGTATCGATGTTCTTTCTTTTGATATACTGTTGGATCGATATATAGTGGGGCGATACAATACAATACTGAAGATCGATCATTTTTTTACGATCCGGCATCTCGACTTGGATATAGAGATGCCGTGTGTAAGATCGATTCTTTGAGAAATCGATATTCTCTTCTGTCAATATCAATATTTTGGATCGATCTTTTCTGATGGGATAATACCGTGGATCGATACTTTAATGGCCGGATCGATCCACTAAATTAGATTTTTCTTGGAAATAAAAAAAAAAGCAGCAAAAGCGTCGGACTATACGTATCAAATTAGTTGACGTTGAAAAAAGCTAATCGACAGGTGCGGAGTTAATGCCATGTCACTGCACTGTAAAAAAAATTTATTTGAAAATTACTGAACAGTATTGGAAGCTTTTTTACATAAACTGCTTCTAAGATTTCAAATACATATGCGTTGCAGTTTTATAGTAAAGTTAGTGGTTTTGATGGAAATTTTTGTAAATTTCAGGCGAAAGATTTGTAATAATAAAATCTCGTATTGTAAATTCACACTAAAAGTACATTAATGTTCGATTAACGTAAATGATGTAAGGAAATTTTAATTTCTCGTAAATTAAATTTACAATTTTTTTTTACAGTGTGCTGCTATTAATGCAACAAGGCGGCTTCGGTGTTTACGGGCTAAATAGGAAAAATCATTGGCTGATAGGTAATTCTCAAATCCGATTGTTTGCCTCGAGAATAGACAGTTACATTTTTATCGCAAAGGAATTTTTGTTATTTTGCTGTCGATATGAGCTTCGCACAAGTTAAATTTTTTTATTGATCTCTTTTTTCACGTTTGATAAATGCATCGATTTTCAGAGCGCGTACCAAAGAACTGACTACCAAGTGATATATACATATGCATATGTATAATTAAAAGTAGTATTATTTGCGTTTAAGTTGATTGGTTTTTTTTTTAATTTTATTTTTTACGATTTCATTTATATCGTTAAATTAACCGAGAGATACCTGCTAATATCTGCGATATGGAGAATAAAAAAAGTATTATGTACATTTAAGTTGACAGTTTCTTATAGCAGATTTGAATTATATTGCTTATCGAACGGTGCGTGTACTACATGTGATAATAATAGATAAATATTTAATTTTTGACTATTACATTCGTTTATAATTTCTTTATAAACTGCAAATGTGACTAATTGGACATAATTTATTTTTCCGTATAATACAACCTTCGATTTTCTTCGGATCGATATTCTTTCTTTCGATATATTGTTGGATCGATACATAGCGTGTCGATACAATACAATACTGAGGATCGATATTTTCTTTACAATCCGGCATCTCTACTTAGATAACATACAGGTGCCCGAATGAACACGATGTTCTCAGTAATATCTGACTAATAAAAACGGAATTTAAGGCGGTCACAGGTAAAAACGTGATGCGATTGAATAGGCGAAACGATACAATACAACCCGTATTCTCACCGTAAAGGATCGGAAACAACATTGATTCAACACTAATAACACGGAAGTAATAGCCTTTTTTGTTTTTTTGCGAAAATGATTTTTTTCCGTTGATGATCTTTACTTTACGTTAATATGTCGATGGAAAAATTATTTTCCTCTGCCCTGATTTTACACTTTCTGTCCACCACGCTACGCGTAAGTTAACTAACCAATGAGCGATCGCTGTTTGAAAATGACAAGTCCTCATTGGTTGGTTACTTACACGTAGCGTGAAAAACAGAAAGTATAAAATTAGATTTGAGGGAAATAATTTTTCTCTCGACATATTAATATCTGCCGTTGTCAATGTTCTAAAATCAATGTACCAAGTTATCGATAATCGGCAAATCAGTGTGGCCAAAATCAATCAAAGGAAAAAAGTTGCAAGTTGAAAGTTGAAATTGTTATATCACTTTGTCATAATGGTCCTTTATTCGCAAAGCGCTCCTTCTATGAGAAAGCATTTACTATATTTTTGGCTTCCTCATAGAGGAAGCCAAAAATATAGTAAATTCGGAAAGCTTCCTCATAGAGGAAGCTTTCCGAATAAAGGACCATTATTAGAAAGTGATATAAAAATTTCAATTCTCAACTTTTTAGTCAGATGGTACTGAGAACATTTTGTTCATTCGGTCACTTCCATGTTACCCAGCGACTTCATACATTTGCTATTCCGAATAATTTTTTTTTCTAACAATTATCCACGGATCAAGTGCTATAAATATCTCGGAGAATAGATATTCACTTCCGCATTGTAATTCAATATCCCGAATAACTCTATTTCTCAATAGCATTTCTTCTCGATATATTTTGTTTCTATGGGTAAATCTTTACACCACATCCCGGAGGGACTGGACGTTGTTACGTAATCTGTCGAGCATTGTGTTACCGCTGTCTTCCATTGCTTGTATTGTACCACGGGTTTCGAGAGAAAAGCTTTGAATCGATCCGTATAGCAGAATTGTGTTGAATACCGAATAGGTATACAGTACACGACCGGATAAGTTGAAAAATAATTACCACGAAAGTCGGCGTTAGCCACTTCTTGGAATCCGTTTATCTGCTCGATAGCGATGCAATTTTTGTTTTATTTATTGCTCACATCAATTGCCCATATGGAATTTTTTAAGTCGAGCAAAAAATATAACACTTTTTTTTAGTTTTATTTATTTATAGTTGTAACGATTGTTTTACGATAAAAAAAATTGTATTCTGATTTTTATTATATCGAGAACTTTTGTTCATTAGTTATCGATTATTTTGTTGACATAACCGTTGTGACATACACGAGCTTACAATCTCAGTCACCATTGTTATCGGCAATGTACTAATGTGATGTGCCGTGTAAAAGGAGCGGTCCGTGAAGTAAAGTAAATAAATAAGAAATAAAAATAAAATAAGCATAAAATGGGCATTTTAGAAAACGGAATTTCACTGATATCTCTGAAACGTTCATTGAAAAACAGAATGTATTTCATAATCGAATTTCCGAAATACATGAGGCGCATTCCACGCATGCTTAAGAGGCTGCTGGACCTTCCTGTTTTACTGACGAAAATAGCCGATTTCTTAGTTTTCACCATTCGTCGTTACTACGCGACGCCTATGCTTCAAATCTTACAGGACTGTATTAATAGCATAAACGATTCGGCGTGCACTCGAATTTCGGTCGAAATCTTCCGAAAAATAAAGAAAATCGAGTATTATAAACTGTCGCGGCAACCAATGTGGCCGCTGAAATGTTCGCAGCAGCCGTTCTGTTGGATATAAAAAATTCTAGATCTTGCATACCTCAAAAGGGAGTGCATGCCAATTCTGTGAAGTTCTCAGAACATTCCAAAACCATCGGAACGTTGCTCACCCAAAAGATAATCACGCACTAAGTGATCGCAAACTGCGATCACTTAGTCTATCGACTTGCGACGGGTGATTAGAGCCGATGAACACGGCACGAATGTGGTAGACGATACAGAACAGCCTGTTTGTGAATCGTGACACTACGTTCATGCTCTTTCACAAACTGTAATATTCGGTTTTCTTAATTCCTTGTAAGTTTTCAATCAAAATTCGACTGCACACCGAAGCGTTTATGTCAATATCATAATCCTGCATGATTTGACGCGTAGCCACTACTAAAAAGAACTATTGAAAAATTGTCTAGGTCCGTCGGCAAAACAGGTAAAGCAGGTTAAAAAAAAAAAGGAAAAAAAAGACCGGCTCCAGCATCTCCTTCAGAGTATGCGAAGAAAAATAAAAACGCTGTCTGCAATAAAGACATTAATGCTATTTCTTCGACGCGGCCGAACCTCGGAGGTCCAAAGGAAATGAGATTCCACTACAGGGCTGATCGACGCAATGGAATCCAATTTTCGATTAGCGTCGGAGTTTCAGCACCCTCGAAAAAAAACATTATATACATTTTTTTATTACCGGCTGGTCACGGGGAAAGCGGGAGGAAAGGTGTGACATTTCATCATAAATCATGGTGACCTTTACGACTGTCCATGACCCCAGATTTTTGTATGCGAAGGGAGAGTGGGCAGGCGCTTCGAGTAGATGGGGGAGCTAACTTTTCCCTAACAAATCCGGTAGCGGTAATAATGACCATCTTTATACGGTAGAAACGACCGGTAATTACAGCTAATTTTTCTGGAGGGTTGGAGCTTGTACGACTTTTTTTGAGGATGCATCACAGATACACTCCCAACCAAAAGTTCAATGCGGTGCAAATTTCAATACTTCGCGACATGCCAAAAATTCGAAAAAATTATCCGCATTATGGTATGTCAAGACCTTTGATTTTGCATAATAATACTGCCAAAAAGTTATTAACAAATGATTAAAAAAAGAATCAGACAACTTTTTATTTTCCCATTTAAAATAAATTCCTTGATTTTTTAGAATTCATATGATTTTTTTTCAGAATATTCTATCATTTCAGAAAAATGTTTTTCGACAATTTTTTAAATTGATGTAGAGGTGTTACGTCAAGACACGCAAAATTCATGTCCGCATGTATACCACGTCTCGACGATACCCATGGCAAATGCGTTGTATCGCTCTCTAGTCAAAGAGAAGTCTCCCTATACTACGCCTGGCGACAAAACTTGGACACGGCAGCCTCTTTTCTAGTCTATTCCTTACGGAAAGTTACTAAGGACGAGGCAGGGAATGTTTGCCTTAATTCTCTGAAGTTGGCACAATTAATTATATATATATATATATATATTGTGACGTGACATTTCGCGTCCCGTCACCTCGCGCGGTTTTTGGTCGGGCAGTGGGCCGGTTTTACGGCCCTGACGACGTCGCTCGTCAACCCGGCTCGATCGTCGACTCGCCGGATCAGGATTTTTGCCGCGTATTATTATTATTATCGAATTTAATTACCATTTTGTTTCGTAGTTCCGACTACGCTGTGCTTTTGTTTCTTTTATGTTTGCTTTAGGCCGAGAGCAGAGATTTCGTGAAACACCGACCCGATCGTCGGACAGTTTTCTCACCCGGTCGTGTCCAAATTTGGAGATTGGCATAAGTGGGCCGGAGAATAGGTGGGCCGGAGAATGGTCCGTTCAGCAAGCAGGCGGAAGCCGAAGACCAGCTTCCGCGGGCTAGGAGGCCAGAGGGACGCGGTTAAGTGACCGATATACAGTGTTTCCCGTCCCTCCCGACTACACGGCCTGGAGCCGTTCCAGTCCCATCGAGGTTCACGGGCAACGCGGACCGCTAATCACGGCGCCTCCACGTGCGGGGATTACGAGGGAGAAATGCACGTCGAGGTGCAGTTATATGGCGTTATGTGGCGTATCGAGTGGGCCCACCGCAGAGGACGAGGGACGCCTTAACTCCGCGAGGGAGGCCTCCCCTCGCGTTCACTTTGCCCCACCGGATCCTGGGAGGAAGGAGTCCGTGGACATCGAGTATCATTGCTGCGAGCGGAAGATTCTCGCGGGTAGCGGGGGGCGGCCGGAGGAGAAACCGGTTCTCCGGCGTCTTAGCCGTTTAGCGTAGGCTAGATTTCGGAAGTCGCGAGAGAGGGGGTAGCGCTAGTGCGGACTACCGGGAGACCGATAATTTATTCATCAGTCGGCGATCGAGTACGGTGACGAGTGGTCCGTTTTCTTTTGTTTGGTGTTTCGTCGAGTGGTCTACCGGGCTATCCGCACACCGGTAAGCTTCCGTCTCTCTCTCTCTAATACTCTGTGCTAGTCGGAGATGCCGAAACCGAACCCAGATTTTATCGTAGTTTTCCTTGAGACTTTTGTATTGTTCTTTCATCTTGGCATAGTTTTTCTTTTGTAATCAATTCGGTTTTGCGGCTTCGGGCCAAGTTCTGGGTTCGGCGAGACATGTCCGGCTAGATCTCTCGCTCTGGCTAATTCTTCGTCTTTCTCGCTTACTTTTGTCTCGGCTAACTATTCCGGCAAATTCCTTATTTCTCGTTTCTACTATGGTTCGTTGGTAAATTTATGTTTCTTTCGGCTACTTGGCGCCACCTTTTCACGCAGTCATTTGTCGCGTACCCCGTTTCTCGCCTTTAAAATATTCCGAAACATCCGGTTATTCGTTCGGCTACATCTCGCGAATAATATTGCGTCGAGGCTAAGCCGAATTCGCCGGTTACATTGGCTACATTTCATCCATCGAGACAAAGGGATCTCGTGCACGCGGGATCGCGTTCGTTAGGCCGGCCGATGGCCGGTTGGCTATAGCGCGCGCGAAAGGTCACAGCGACGCCGTGTTTACATCTGGCGTTTTTTTTTTGTTTAGAACGACTCATGCATAGGCTATCTGGCGTTCGAGTATCGTTTTTCTTGGCGCGTATAATTCCCTTCGGCTATCTCGTACCCAGCGTACCGGTGAATTGGCTACATTTAGAACGAAATGTTCCGACAATCGCGACTTTGCTGAATCTTTCCTTTTGTCTTGGTTTTTTCTCTCGCCTTCTGCGGATTCCTGTCTAGGCTAATTATTCGTCGATGAAGAATCTTGTGCCGTACGCCTACGCAGGATCGATTTCGCCTCCCGGTGGAGATTAGTCTCAGTCGAGTCCCCGCGGTTAATATTTTTCGGTCTCCTCGGCCTTTGACTACAATTATTCCTTTGCAATAGTTATTTTACTTTGGCTACATTTACTACGTGACAATAGCTTCTTTTCCCAACTGGCTACATCTGACCTTTCGCAATAGTTTCGCCCCGGCTACATCCCCTGCTCTACTTTAGTTCCCTCAAGTACACCGCTAGGCTAAATTATTGACACCGGCTGCGTTCATTGTCATACTAATTATGTTGCTTACGGTTTATCGTTATGAGATTTTGTTCTGTCGGGCGACGAATAAAAGGTGTTGTTATCGATATTGCGTTTTGTCACTCGCCCGTCCATCCCCTCTACCATTTTCTTCCAGGCGGGCTGAGCTAGTCGGAGTCTCGCCGGCCTCGCCTTTTCTCCGTTTCCCTAATCTTCTCCCGTAATTCGCCGCGAGATATAATAAAAATGCCGCTCTTCGAGCGGTGGTACCTAGGTACCGGGCGCCCAACCGCGTGCAAAGAAGGGTATTCACCTTACCCTACGGGAAGGGTTATGCTCGCTCGGTATCTTGAGTTCGTGTTCTAGTCGTGGGTTCGAGTCCCTTAGTTCAGTATCGAGCAAGGGAAAGCGGCTTGTGGAGAGTTGGGGCCGTAGTGTACAATATATATATATATATATATATATATATATATATATATATATATATATATATATAATTTTCAAATTGGGGGATCGAGTGACAGAATAATGTCACTACAGGAGAAATTCTCATTAGGGAGGCCTTCCCCATGTTTCAATCTTAATTGGGGAGATGAGAGGAGGACTCATTAATAAATAAGTAAAAGTAAGTAAAAAGTTAAAGTAAAAATAGTACAATGAATGGTTCAAGATTGATAAAAATTGGTACTTACCGTTTTTGACGATGAGAATAACTGCTTCGGAAATGGTGTGTGGTCGAGAATAAAAATTGGTACTATCGATGCACTTGGTTAAAGTATATTTCAAAAATAGAAAATAAATGTTGAATGGGATCAAAACTGCCGGAAATAAATATTTCTGATTATAAATTCTATACATCTAAATCAATGTTCTGAGCTTCCCTAATCGCACATATTTTCAATAATAACAAATATTGAAATAATTCGAATATTCAAAGATGATATTTTCGCTGATTATAAATGTTACATGATTTAGTCAATATTCTTAACTTGCTTAATTGCAGAAAAGATTCTTCTTTTTTTCTTACTAAATTTTCCCAATTATTATTTTTGAAAAGACAAAATTTCGTTTCTTTTTTATATCAAAAATGTGTTCAGGACTTCCACTTAAACGACTTACGGGGTGGGAGATTACTGCTCTCGATCTCTGATTGATGGTCCTTCTTATAGGCTCGGTTTTCCGTCTTTTGTATGACAAATATTTTCGAGGCCTTGCCCCTTCCAACGAAGATGAGCGGTCACCCGCTCCCCTTAGTTCCGAATTGCTTATATTTCGTACCGAGACAACATATACATTTATTTGGAGCGATGTGAAGTATATTGCGGAGTTCCTCTTTTCCGATAGAGAGAAAGAGAGGTCCATCAGATGAAACAGAGATACCAAAAGTGAGCATGCGGGTACAAGTAACCGGATGAATTTAATAGCTTTGTTAGGCTTCTTTATATCAATCAGATAGATATGAATCTCAGCCGTTAAGTGAATTATTAGATATCGTTAGTTTTTACGATTCTTTCTTTTACTATTCTTGATTAGAGTTTTTTTTTAGTGGTTTAGGAGACGGAATGTGAAGGGTTATCATTTCTACCTCCATGTCGTCTCCCTTTTCTCTCTCTCTCTCTCTCTTTATCTCCATAATTAGTTTTTACTGCTTATTTATCTTACCGGTTGGTTTCTGTTTATTCATTCTTTTTCATGGCTTGACTATTGCATTGGTTTCATCTATCAGTTTCCATTGGTTTCAGGAATCTATTGGTTCTACTTCTTGTTTTTGTCTTTTTTAAAAAAATAAATTTGTATAAATTTCGTTGTTTCTAATTGATTATTGAAACTATTATTGATGTTGTAAAGGTTCCTATCGTCACTCTAAGATTATTATCGTTTAAGGTTTTTAATATAATATTTTTATTGGGTTTCAATTCCCAAAGACAGATCGAATTTTTGATCATACAAATTTAAGATGTACGTCATTTTTCTTCAAGAGAACAAAGGCGGGGAGGACAGAGTGTTTCGTCCTATTTCATTGAGTTAATTATTAACCCAATATAATATCCTAGTATTCCTAAGTTATTATCCCAATATAATATCCTCTAGTATTCCTTTTGTAATTATATCAGGTTTTTGAATTCTGGCTGAGAGTGTAACTTGATTATATTATTTCGAGAGTTGAAGAGTCTCACTCGATTATACGGTAACCAAGTATTTCTCATTGTTTATTTTGTTCGGGAGTTATCAGTAGTTCTCTGTTTAATCAACGTCCCCTAATCTATACATTGCATGTATGGTAAAAATGATTTAGCTTATCCGTTTTATCATTTTTATGCATGATCCACAAACGGAGGTTGATAACCGACTCTTTTGTATCGTTGGGGGGTAACGTAGTATCCTTTAAAAGTTTTCTACGTGTTAGAAATATTCTTGCGGAATATATATTTGAACAGAAATCTCAGTACGTCGAGTACAATGTATTTTATAATATTTGGTGCGTAGCAGTACGACTGCACAAGTCGCGGTCTCGATCCAGAATGCTCATCGATCCCCGATCGATGACGACGAAGACCTCCGAGTCACACCCGCTTGCCTTTGTATAGACAAAGCTCCCTTGTCTCGGCCAGGACCCTTCGTCAGCCTCTCATGTGACCCTCTTCGGAGTTTGTATATTTGGTAGTTCCGAGAAGAGTGTGCCGATAAGTCTCGGCGCTCGTTGCGTCGCTTTCATACGTAGCTTCTTTTCAGATGGCATCCATTATATATATTCCAACTGGCTGTATAATTTTTAACAGGGACGTTGTTATTATTGGTATTTCTTGAATTTTCCCCTCTACTTCTCCCTCTGAGACAATCAACTTTCCTCCTGCCAGAATTCGTGCCTGATTTCTTTTGGTGTTCTGTTTTCATTTGTGAAAGTTAAAGTTATTTTTTTTTAACTCGAAGTTACGACTAGACGTAATAGAGGCATGAATTTCGGATATATTTCAGTATCGCGATACACACAAAATGTTTCAAGGCCATTGCGCCAAACGTTCCGGAGTTACGGGCTTAAAAAAATGTCAAAAACGGAAAATTTTAAAATGATAGAAAATTCCGAAAAAAATTATGTGGCTCCTAGAAAATCAATCCATTCATTTGAAAAGAGGAAAAAAAAAAGGTTTACCGATTATTCGTTGAAAATTTTTTGTTTTTAACAATTTGTTAACAACTTTTTGAAATTATTATTATTATTATTATGCAAAATTAACGTTATCGGCACCTTTTCAGATGAATTTTTTTCAGACTTCTATACCATTTGGAAGTGTTCGAATTCTCACTAAACGTCACTTTTGACTGGGAATGTACGTGCGAAGTATCGTTAAATATGCGGCCGAAAAATGACGCCTTGAAGAAGCTTGCGGTCTTTCGACAGATTCGTCGTCATTTTGTAATCACTTAACAAAAACATGTCGATACTATAAGCTACTTTGAACGTTGAATAAAAACAACCTGCCGTTGGCGGTCATTTTTGCCGTCATTTCGCCGTATATTAACGACCTTTAATTTTTTCCTTAATTCCGTCCTACACACGATCTGCTAGGGTTGAGATCGCGTTTAATTGGTTCCTGCCGTTTCCAACATACCTGGTCGTGTACTGTATGTAAATGTGGGCGGTGCGGGTTTGAACGGAGTTTATTGGTTGGGGTCCAATAAATTATAAATAGGCCTTCGGAAAGTCCTTAACTACGAGCAAAAATACGAACAATCGGGTACATGGAAAGCTATATTTGAAGAGGGTAACATCGATGAACCGCCGAGATGGCTTCTGGATTCGATACCGGAACCGGAAGGAGCTTGCCGGGGTGGATAAACATGACTGCGCATCTCAATTGTCGGCACCGGAAATACGGCATAGAAGCTCTTTTATTGCACCTACATAGTGGAGTCAGTGAGTGGGATGTAATAGAGTTCCGATGTGAAGCATTTCGAAATTGAGGAGGCTTGGATCTGGAATATCTCGAGCCTCATTTCCCGAAAACTATGGCGTAGCGTCGGTTTTGCACAAAAGGCCGTTAATTCAAAACGTCATTGTAAGGGCAAAATTATCGATTCGTCGCGAGGTAAGCGAACTGTTGAAATAGCTCTGAGTTCATCGACGGTTTCGCAACTTCTCATCCGGTGACGAAGCGGCAATCTGATAGCGTCCCGCCAGAGGGACCAACCCTCTAGTGGCTGGATGGAAGAGAATGTCTAAGATTAGATCTCTCCCAACTCTTCGACAACATTTATCGAGCTTGTAATGTACTTCTATGTATACGTATTACCTACATCGTCACGAGCATTAGCCCGTTGAGATATATCGTCGGTGGCTTCGGTGTAGTTTGAAACATCGATGCCCGGTTAAAGGGCGAGTCGAGAGGACGCTACCCTAGCTTATTCGGTACGTGATACTTTGATATAGATAGTGTGTAATAATAATGATATTATATTGACCGCTACTTAATTGGGAATCGAAGCCGGTATTGATCGTAACTTCCTTTTCGATGCCACACCGTGAGTTGCGTTGTGTTTATCAAGAGTTTTTCAAAATTTAATTGCGAAAATGAATTAAAGTATGGGGATGTATCTTATATTGAAATTAAATTAAATTTATTTACATGTGAATTACGTTTGACCCAAAATGGTCAAGTCTTAATATGTTGCCGTACAATATGTTACGGCAACTATTGAAAAAAAAAAAAAACACCCATTTCGTTTCAGTACACTTTTGCTTCTTCGTAGAGGAATATTTGTGTTCGTTACTTTTTTTTTCGAGATTTTTATGTATACGTGGTCAGAATATTCGAATACGTTGAACAATTACATTAGCAATAAACGTCCGAATGGGTGTGTCTATGTGACATGCCCTTAAAATTTAAACCCCTGTAACTTGAAAACCGCTTCAGGTATCAAGCTGAAGTCTATCATGATGGTACATAAGTGCTTTCACACTTTGAAGTTTTACGCGGATTTTTATTTTGTTGAAAATACTGTGGTCACATTCTTACCACTTTTGAGCTATCGAGCTCAAAAGCTGTACACAAATGAAGCATTATCGACCGATATTCCCTGTTGAATCTGGTGGAGATCCATTGAAGGGTTTACATTTTTTTTCTAGAATTTTCTATCATTTTTGAATTTTTCGTTTTTGACATTTTTTGTACGGTCGTAACTCCGGAACGATTGGAGGAATGACCTCGAAACATTTTGTGAGTACTGTAGAATCGCGATACTGAAACATATCTGAAATTCATGCCTCTACGTCGATTCGTAAAATTTTCGAAATTTTTTTTTTTTTTAATGATACAAAGTTTTGAAAAAATTAATATGAATTCAAAAAAAATTAAGGAATTCATTTAAAATGAGAAGATAAAAAGTTGTCTGATTTTTTTTTAATAATTAATTTTTTGCATAATTTGTCAATAACTTTTTGGCATTTTTATTATGCAAAATCAAAGGTCTTGACATAGACAATGCGGCTGATTTTTTTTCGGATTTTTGGCATTCCGCGAAGTACTGAAATTTTGATCGCACTAAACTTTTGGCTGGGAATTTATGTGTGATGAATCATTAATCGGGCCTCTACTGTATGTGATAATACAATTTTATAACTTTTTCTCAATGTACATAAAACTAAAAGACGGGTTATTTGTATGTCTGTTTGTCAGTCCAAGTCCGCAAAATACTCGAAGCGATAATCTACTCCACTAGTAGATTATCGCTTATAGCAATGAGGTACATGTCGAGTCTAAGCGGTTGAACAGTCGATGCAAATCGCTGATTAGACACCAATCAGCCCTCGAGATGTTAAGTGCTCTTGAAACGTATAAGTGCCACACTATACGCCATTGCCATGTCTTCACCTTCACCTTGTCTTCCGTTCTCAGCAATGAGCAAACCCTCGACGATCCAGCGTCGAGCGAGGAGTATGCGAAGTGGTGCTCACTTTGTAGATCAATGTCAAAATCACTCCGACAGCAAATCGATATTCGAGAGTGTAGTTCAGACGCGAAAGCTGACGAAATGGCAACACACACGCGAATCGGTGTAAAATCGCTTGACCGTTAAAATTGTTTATTCTTTATTTTTTTAGTATATCTTAACATTAACCAGGAGGACGACGACTAAATTAATTTCGGAAAAATCGTTGAGCTCAAAGCATCCCTCGGGTTCGACTCGATGGGGAGGGCGTAAGCGTGGGATACATAAAAGTTGTACAATTGCTCGCATGTCGTCGGCAACGCTGCAGGCTTCACGACGTACACCTTATGCATTGGAAAGAATTGAAATCGAGGGGGCGTTTAATAATGCTCCGTGCTGCTGGCGAGGATTAAAGCCAGAACGATTTTCATGAGGCAGGCGGGCTCTACGCACGTGTGGATCTACACCCGTGCTTGCCGAGCTTGCGGAGATGAAGCTTCCACTTGAATGCGGCTGAGTTTTGATCAAGGCCAACCTTGTCGTTCGGTTCCCACCTCGGTTTTACCCCTCACTAGAGTCTCCGTCTCACTCTCTTTCTCCCTCCCTCCCCCTCTCCCACGTCTTCTCCCTCTTCCTTCCTACCTCTCCTGAAAAATGTCTACAAGATTTTTTTTTTTACACTCGGGACATTTTTTTTTCTATAATTTAACTTCATTAATCTTTATTTTATAAACCAAGCCAAGCCAAGCCAAGAGGACGCTCGGCGCGGATAACACCGAGCCTACTTATAATCTGTGTACTACTAAAGTATTTTTTGTAACACGTGCACGAAAAGTCCCGCTTTTGGTGCCTGTAAAGTGTGGCGAAACTGGCGCTTTCTAGCGGAGGATGCGCGAAAACTTTTTTGCACGCTTTTTTCACATCCTAGCTACTTTTTTTCATCCTAATTACTTTTGCGCACACTTTTTTAACACTCTAGCTAGTTTTTTGCACACTTTTTTCACATCCTAGTTACTTCCGCACACACTTAGCTAGCAGCACTGCAGCTATTTGTTCGCACGCACTTTACAGGCACGACAAGCGGGAATTTTCTTGCACTTGTCACAAAAAGTAGTATGCGATACTCGTACGAAAAAGAGGTCTCCCGACGGCGGTTGGGAAGTCGGCAGCATTCGCCTCCTCTCGGGCTACAAGCGTGACTCGGCTTCGCCTCGCGCACACTTTTTTAACACTGTAGCCGCAATTTTCACACCTCGTAACATAAAATTTTGTTCGATACTCGTGCGAAAAACGTTTTCTGAACTCGTGTGATTACAACACTCGCTTTCGGTTCGTGTTGTAAACTCACCCGCGTCAGAAAAAGTTTTTCTGCACTTGTATCGAAATGTAATATTGTCAGTATGTCAGGTGGACACAGAAAAAGTCAACACGAAGACTGTACACCGTGAATGTAGACACGCAAACATATGACCACAAATAGGGTGTACGCCAAGTCAAATCTACATCGAGAGAGTGTATACACTACCCAGTAAACACGGTAGTCTAGCAGCAATGTAACAGCAATGTATCTGAAAATAACAGGTAATATTACGAGAATGTTGCATGTAAATTACATCTAAGTTGCCATTTTCGACTCAGCAATATAGCACTGTTATATTGCCGTGTTATATCGCTGTTATATAACAATGTAACATACCATTTTTATTTAAAAAACACATGGCTAATCTCATTCTTGGATCACCATCTTTATTAGTGACAAACTATATTACTCCATCGATAGGAACAAATACATCTCAGAAAAACGTTATTAATTTATGTGCCATCGGCGGGATACGAACCTGGGACCCTTGGACTTGTAGACGGTGACCTTACCTATTCAGCTATGTTGGACTTCAGAACATAATTTTGGAAAATTGTATACACGGTTTAGACGGATTACCTACGGATCATGGCTGGTGTATGAACTTTAATTTCTAGCATTAAATATTGGTCGGTCAGCCCTTTGACGGTAATAAGGAAACCAGTAATTATTTGCTTGTTATAACATCGTTATATGTATGTTATGTACCTGTTATGAAGCCTGATTTTGTAACCGTAACGCTACCACACTTTGTAACATTAGTAATGGTCATAAACATGCTATCTAAACGTTACAGAGTCCAGTTACATTATTGTAATGTAATTACGTTATACGCTATTAACATTACCTGAGTATCACCAAAGTTACACGCACATTGTTACATGTATGTTATGTAACGGTTACACAACTTTTATACATAACTATAACGTTACACTGATATATAACAGTTTCATTAATTGCATATAACAATTGAAACATTACCTATTACTCCCATGTTATATACCCTCTATATATCGGAAGAATAACATCGTTACATTACATGTAACCTTCATGTTATATTGCCGTAATAAAACGTGTTCACTGAGTATACCAACTGAACACCCTACAACTGAACACTCGACAACTCAACACAAGTTCAGTCTACTTCAGGTCACTGAGTCAAATGTTCATGTCTTATTGTGACAATATAAGAGGCGCTAGGTTGCAACGCAATACCAAGAGCGCGTAATTTAGGCACAAACATTATCATGACACTTTTGGTATAGATTCTCCTCAAAGGTATTATCGCCTATATGTTGTTGTATTAATCAATCATGGTACAGTATTTATATGTTAACTTGAACGCGTGTCGGTTTGAACTCCGTACGATTAAAGGCGCCTCGGGGGGAATATCCAGTGGGACGGTCAGAAAAAACCTCGAAAAGAGCCTCCTTGATTAAAAAACCTCGGAAGAAATAACCTGAAAAAACAAAACTTTCGAGAAAAAAAACTCCCAGATAGACGATGATTTTGGGTAAGTTAAAAAAATCATATCTGTGGAAAAAATCTTTCAATTATTCTGCCACATATCACGAGGTGATAATGCCGTCAAGGGCGACATTGTCACGAGCGGCGGATCTTGCGAGTCCACACGAGACAATTTATGACCAGCGGTTATTTCCGTTTTTTTTTTTTTTGGGAATTTTTCTGAGATATTTTTTGACATCGTATGCACCATCGACGAGAAATACAACATTTCTGAGATATATAATATCCTCAGGATATAGATTATTCGCGGAATATGCATTTGCGTGATATTATGGTTATTGGCTTTACAGAGAGAAAGTTACAAACTTATAGTATCTGCATCGTAGCTATATCGTAGGACGAAACTAAATACCCAGGGGCCTGGCCAGGGAATCGAATCCGCGACGTCGTGGTCTAGCGCGGTAGCAAGTAGACCACTCGGACTCTCTGATATATACTATGTATTGATGTATGCTCGTGGGCTTACGGATCATAATTACATCGTATCCGTGTACGGTACACTACATGGGAGAACGTGAGAAAAATGGCCCCCTGGAGCAAAACGGGCCTTACACTGTAAAAAATCGGTGTTAAAATTAACACCGTTTTAACACCAGCGCGGTGTCTATATAATTCCATCAATTTTGTGTTAACCGAGTACTGTGCCATGGTGTAAACCGACTGTGTAAGACATTTAGTGTAGATTAAGAATTTCACTCAACACCGTATAGTTAACACCAATTTACATTAATACTGTTCGGTGTACAACATGATATCCCAATGGGTTGGAGAATAGCACAAGATGGTGCAACTATTGACACATATCGGTGTCCATATTAAATCCTATAAAGCCCTTTATTGACACATGAACGGTGTCAACCATCCGCATTGTGAACTGCTTTAAAACACTGTTATGTGTAACAGATTGACACAAGAAATGAATATCTAGTCACACAAAGGAAAAAAAAGTTTGGCCCAACTCAATCTCGAGTTGGGTCCCAGTAATGTTATTTATGTTATTTGTTACTAATTAATTTCATACATAATTGCATCGTATTTTATACGTTCAATTGTTATCACTACATTGCTACTTATTAATATAACACAATTTTTACAAATAAAAATTGTATATATCCAAGCGGGGCTCGAACCCCGAAACTAACGCATCCTGACCTAGTACCTTACCGCTGCGCTACAAACGCTCAGTGATATGTGTAATCTTGAATCGGATATATAAATTGTTCTCCGTCATTAACTTAGAATCAACTTCGATGATTTGACATTGAAATATCAAAGCAACTTGAAAGTTATTTATTGCGGGTATAATATTTGTGAATGACTAAATCGACGTCTTGCCGAATTGAATAAAACAATTTTCAAGATGACAAAAGGTCGTATATGTGCGACCACATCGAATCACATTTTTTTCAAATTGACCAAGTATACATTCAAGTCAAACTAATATACCTTCTGTATGGTGACAGTATATACAATTACATAAAAAAATTATTTGAAACGACTTAATTAACACCGAAATGATAAACTTATATTTACACCTACGTTAGTGTTAAAATGGTATTCATTTTAACACCAAATTGATGGACCTATATGTACACCAACAGCAATGTTAAAAACGTTTTTTAAATTTCAACACCGAATTATGACAATTGTATACCCGTATAGTATTGATTTGCTACAACAGCGTATGGTGTAACTTGTAACAAAGTAACACCGGATCTTGTTTTTACACTTTACACAGAGTAAAATGGACTCTATAATGGTGTTGTTATTAACACTGGTGTTTTTTACACCGCACACTGTGGCAGTTCACATCGCCAAACTTTTTACAGTGTAAAAAAAAAAAAAAAAACACTCGTATTCTTTTTATGGAAGCCAGTTTTACAACGGGGGTCCGTTTTGTCCCATACTTTCGTACGGTACAGATCGTACTCGGTGTATACATACCGTACCGTACCGTAGACATGGTTAACGCAATTATATATGTAAAAAAATGCTAAACAAAAGATTTAAAAAATATAAAATAAATGATGAAATAATAAACCAAGTTACTCGTATGAACTGATGGATCAGACCTCTTCGCACTGCAGTACCCTCCAAAAAATACTCAGACACCAAATTTAGTTGTAATTTGCCAAGGCAATGTTTTGTATATGGTAAGATCCAGTGCCGAGAAGTCGTACAGTGGACTCTCCGTAATATCGCGCTTTGTAATATCGCGTTTCTTCTCAATTCTCTCTCTAAGATGTCCCGCCGTGAGGGGAATGCTTTCCCCACTATACGGCGTCGCTCTACTAACGAGACACTATGGAGAGGAGCCCCTTTATCCTACACATCTCGATTGTCTACATTATCGATCCTCCACATTCAGTTCTCCACATCAATGTGTTGGCTGAGGCGGGATTTTCCTAGTGGCCAGACTGGATTCTACAGCTGTGGATCCAGTCAAATTAAAGAAGAAGAAGTTCTTCACATCACCAGTCCGCCATACTCCTTTTCCTCCACATCTCGATTGTACACATTACCAACAGGAGTTATCTTACGAACCAATTCCGACAGCGGTAATGTGTACAATCGAGATATGGAGGACTGGAAACGAGGACGATCGGGATGTGTCGGAATGAGAGTGTGTACAATCGAGATGTGGAGGAACAGGAGTGCGGAGGACTAGGAACGTGAAGAACTGAACGTGGAGGATCGGGATGTGTCGAATAGAAATGTGTCGGAAAGAGAGTGTGTACAATCGAGATGTAGAGGAACAGAAGTGTGGAGGACTAGGAATATGAAGAACTGAACGTGGAGGATCGGGATGTGTCGAATAGAAATGTGTCGGAAAGAGAGTCTCTACAATCGAGATGTGGAGGAAAAGGAGTGTGGAGGACTGGGAACGTGGAGGATCGACATGTGTCGAATCAAGATGTGTTGGAAAGAGAGTGTGTACAATCGAGATGTGGAGGAAAAGGAGTGTGGCGGACTGGTGATGTGGAGAACTGAATGTGAAGAATCGAGATGTGTAGGATAGAAGGGCTCCCCTATGGACAGCTTTGGCCCTGCGTCGCTTACGTCCGTCTGTTTCTAAAGATCAGACTATTAGAATAGATTAGGGGCATTCCATAATTTCGCACGCTCTCTAATGTAGCGCATCCAGAGCCCCGAGTGCGCGATATTACGAAGATTCGACTGTAGCTCGGCTGGACTTCACAAGAACAGAACGGGAAAATATCGTTTGGTGCTCCGTTTTTTAAATTTTCTGCCATTGTAGAGGAAAACCGTCTAAATTGGACTCCATAATAATGACTGATTGCTCCGTTGGTAATCAACCCATCCGCTGGAAACTTTGCCATCATACTATTCAAACGGTTACATGAACGCACGAGAGTTCGATTCCTTCGGTACAAAATGGAAGAAGTCTTACGATGTGGTAGATTTCGCAGAACCAAACATTTGTATGTGTAAATTGGTCCGCTTATTTGTATCTGCGTTATCCTAATCTTGTATTATACGAGAAAGTCAATATTGACTATCAGTTGTTACCCCGGACTCCGGAGCCCTTCCAAACGATACCCTCTCTATAAATATCGAATCGTTGGCTCATCAGGCTGAAGAGGAGCAGCTTCTCAGCTTGGTTTGTTTCTTACCTTTCGAAATCAAGAAAAAATCAACCTTTATCGAAATTGTATCTAAATTTCGGCGGCAAGTTTAATCCCACTATTGAAATAAGGCAAACTACCAGAAAGGACGCATGAATTAATTTGAACTTCAATGCCTAACTATATTTTATATGAAGAAGACATAGGTACTATCTAATCGGGATACGGATAGTTTAAAATGTTACGGATTGCTAAAATATTGTGAACTTCCTTAATCGCAGATAAAGCCGATTTTTTCTGTGCTTTTTGGTTTATCGGTTTTCGATTGATCGTTTTTATCGTCGTTCGCATCGAAGTTTTAAGCGCGGATGAGGGGACAATACGGAGGCCTCGCGGCGGTGCTACTGTCCTCCAGCACAAGTATCGACCATAAAACCTTCACGAGCACACCAGGCCCGTCGTTGCGCACACACTCAATCATACGGTAGCAATACACTTGATGACGTAGTGTTAATGCAAAGTAATGAGGAGGTGCGAACAAGCCACATATCGTATGACCTTGAGCTAGTAATTGGAGAGAACTGCATGGAGAACGTCGTTGTTTCAACCTTGTTTTTCTATGTGGAGTAAAATTGTCGAATGCAGTGGTCCTACTTGACATTATAATACCATGAATAAACGGTGGTTGATTTTTACCATCGCTCTATCAACGACCCAGATTGCATTTTGCCAATTGACTATATCATCCCCGAATTAAGCGCAAATATGGAAAAGTTAATTAGAGCCATTAAAAAAAAAAAAATCTATAATCTGGTCTTATTAGGAATCTACAGGGGCCTCCATGGACATTAATAAAATTCCGATCCTAGGGCCATTTAGTTCAGTCAAGTGTTTGTATAAAATTTCAACTCAAAGTAGCTCAAGATTTATTTGCTTGAGTAATGGATATTTTCGGTGAAATTAAAAAAAATTCCATTTATTATAAAACTTAAAAGCTTCCATTGCTTATCACAAAATTCAATACCAAAGACCATTTAGTGTCGATACTTTTATGTATCACATTTTAGACAGATATTTCGACACTTGCACGAACCTGAGCGTTTACACAACTTTTTAACAAATAAAAAAAAATACAAAAATGCGCATTTTTTGTATGGTTGTCCAATTATAATTTCGGCGAGTTGAGTTACACACATACCCTCGTCATTGATTGCTCAAAGCTACAAGGGCACATTAGCTGTATATAAATATAGATGACACTCCTTCTGTATGTTTGAACTACGTTGTCTTATTTATTTAAACAGAGGCACATGAACTGTGAATATTTCCACCATGTCAAAAAATTCGTCACATTTAGTAGTGTGAAACGACTTAATTCGTACTACCGCATTATGGAAACCATCGGGTATAAAGCGTTGTAAACCATTCTGGGGTTGAGAATAAGAAATCAGCTTCCAGCAACCGTTGTTGGATTTTTGCCACCAATATGCTGGAATCTCGTGCCAGCAACAATTATTGCAATATGACTGGCAATTTGTTGTAACATTTTTGACAAGTTGCTGACACCACGGCATGATTCCATGCCGTGCAGGCATATTTATGGCAAGGAGACAGCAAGATTTGTCGGCAAGTATTTATTTGCCTATGTCATGGTTGGTTATCTGGAGATTTTATATCCGTTTCTATACTGTAAAAAAAATTGTAAATTTAATTTACGGGAAATTGAAATTTCCTTACATTATTTACATTAATTGAACGTTAATGTACTTTTA
The DNA here is from genome assembly GCA_963922035.1 of Amblyjoppa proteus. Taxonomy (NCBI): domain Eukaryota; kingdom Metazoa; phylum Arthropoda; class Insecta; order Hymenoptera; family Ichneumonidae; genus Amblyjoppa; species Amblyjoppa proteus. Next base: position 25,310,737 of record OY998232.1, read on the forward strand.
CTGTAAAATTGCAATAAGAGATATTAAGATTACAAATGTTTCGCATGAAATTTACAAACAAATTTCCATCGAAAATACTAATTTTACTGTAAAATTGCAACGCATATGTATTTGAAATTTCAGAAGCAGTTTATGTAAAAAAGCTTCCCATACTGTTCAGTAATTTTCAAACAATTTTTTTTTTTTTTTACAGTGTACGAACTGTTCGTTTTTGCCACTAGTTTGCTCGGTTCTCTATTACTGTATGTATCAAATTATATCGATGATCTACTTCTATAAGAGCGTATAGGCTGTGTATAAGCATAGTTTATATACCCTTCTGGCGTTAGGCCATCGATATGTTATCGAGAATTTAAGGACACATCACGCGTACATTCTTGGCCAAAAGTGAGATTCAGTGAGAATTTGATCACTTCTCAATTGTACAAAAATCTGAAAAAATCAACTGTATTAAAGGTAACATTAATGGTATTCATTTTTCATAATAATAACGTCAAAAAGTTATTAACAAATTGATAAAAAAAAATGGTTCAACAAATAATCAGTAAACCCTTTCTTTCGCGTTTCAAATAAATTATTTTAAAAATTTTTTAATTTCGTTAATTTTCTAAAAGCCACATACATTTTTTCAGAATTTCCTTAAATTTTTGAATTGCCGGTTTTTGAATTTTTTTTTACCGCTATAACTATGGAAATGTTGGCGCAATCGTCTCGAAACTTTTTGTGTGTACTGTAAAATCGTGATACGGAAACGTATCCGAAATTCGTGCTACTACGTCGACTTTTCAAATTTTCGAACAACCAAAACAGATTTGACATGAGCAAATTTTGAAAAAAAAAAAAAAAAAAAACCATACGAATTTTAGAAAATCAAGGCATTTATTTAAAACGAGAAAATTAAAGATCTTCTGATTTTTTAAAAACATTTCATTCTTTAATTTATTTGTTAATAACTTTTTGGCATAGCAGGAAGTACTGAAATTTTGATCAAATTAAATTTTTTATTTAAACGCAACAACTCTGAGGTTATTTGTAGAACGATGTAGCATTCGTGACCGAAAATTTTCGTTCTCCAAAAAAAAAAAAAAAAATAATAATTATATGCTCGTCGAATGGTACAGCTGATGGAGCGGAAAGAACAAACGTAGAATAAAATAAAGAATTGAAGTATGTGTGAGGAAATGCCGAAGAGATGTGTACAAATTATATTTACGAATTTTCTTAGTCATAAGGTTAAATCTATGTATGTATATGTAGTTTTTCTGAGGGTAACATGTATAGGGGGGGGGAGCGATGTAAAAACCCACGCGGGTATACGTTAATTAAAGATTACTACTACTACTAATTATATGCTCGTCCTTAGTATATAAAAATATTAGTAAGTTTGTAAATTGAATGTGCAAAATAAAATTTCATAGAAATATTGTTATTAAATGTTTTGTTCAAGTTAGTGAACGTTTAGTTACTGTACTTGACAAATAAAGCACCAGCCACTCTGGAATTTCATCCGCACGTGAACATCAAAATCTAAGCCCGATTGAAAATGTTCAATTTCTCGACAATCATTTAATGTTGCTACCACTGCTGTGAACCACTGCTATTATGCGGGTTAAATGGACTTCACAGTAGGCAATGTTCACACGGTAACCCTGGGAAGTCCATTTAACCTGCATAGTACACCGAAAAAAAGGTTTGGTAATATCAACCTCACAGCTGCGGTCACGGAAAATTGGTTTGAATCAAACCGGGCGCCTTTGAATAGACTACACCGTTATTGAAACAATAAAACTGGTGTGGTTGTGTCAACTGCGTGTAGCAGTTAAAGTGACTACAATGTTGGTTCGAAGTGAACCAAAACTGCGTTAAATCAACGACATATTTTTCGATTCAATCGTATATACTGTCAACATACAGAAGGTAAATTATTTTGACTTGAATGAATATTTGGTCAATTTGAAAAAAAATGTGATTCGATGTGTTCGTATATATACGAACATTTGGCATCTTGAAAATCATTTTATTCGATTCGGCAAGATGTCAATTTAGTAATTCACAAATATTATACTCACAATAAACAACTTTCGAGTTATTTCGATATTTCAATATCAAATCATTGAAATTGAATTGTTAATGACGAAGAATAATTTATATATCCGATTCAAAATTATACATATCAGTAAGCGATTGTAGCGTAGTGGTGAGGCGCCTTCAATCGTACGGAGTTCAAAACGACACGCGTTCGAGTTATCATATAAATACTTTACACCACAATTAATGCACATGTGTATGCGCCCCTTTAAGGTTCAGCATTATGGCAAACGTACGGCAGCGTTTTCAACATACGTACATTCGTACATTGGCATTTCCTTACACAAGATTGTTCACACACATTAATAGTAAGCCCATTTCCAACATAACACACAAAGAATCGTCACGTTCCCAGACCAGACCCTGTCCATATAACCACGCGTAAATATCGTATGGAGCAAATGTTTCTCGCGCTCAAAATGAGAAGAGGCCTTAAAATTGTCATAGTCTCAACCATACATGGGTGCAAGTTAACATGTATAAACTGCACACCATCATTTGCACGCATCATTGTTTGATCCTTCACTTTAGCAAATGAACGGACGCTTTCTGAACAGAAGTTCATTCTTACGTTTTCATTTTCCTACACCTCGTTCCATCTATACGGCAACGAGTTAACATATTTCATACATTACGCACGGAATAGTGATCTCCTGCCCAAACTAACACTTGCGTTTAAAGCTAAATCAAAATCGTACGGACGTTCAATGATTCGCATCCCCAACATGACACCTCACCGTCGGTAGATGCGAGGCAATATGGGTTTGACCATTTCCAAGAGATGAGAACCACTGCTAGTTTGTCGGTAAAACAGAGTGCAAGCTTAAGTACTGGAACGTGCATTCTGTTTTACCGACAAGTTGGCCGTGGTTCTCATCTTTTGAAAATGGTCAAACCCATATTGCCTCGCATCTACCGACGGTGAGGTGTCATGTTGGGGATGCGAATCATTGAACGTCCGTACGATTTTGATTTAGCTTTAAACGCAAGTGTTAGGTCAGGATGCGTTAGGTTCGGGCTTCGAGCCCCGCTAGGATATATTAAATTTTAATTTGTAAAAATTATGTTATATTGATAAGTAGCCATATACTGATAACAATTGAACACATAAAACACGATGTAACCATGTATGAAATTAATTAGTAACAAATAACGTTAATAACCGTACTGGGACCTAACTCCAAATTGAGAGTTGGACCAAATATTTTTTTCCTTTGTGTGACTAGATATTTTTTTCGAAGAAAAGTTTTTTTTTCGATATGATTGCCTATTCCGTTCGATCAAAAATATTCTTAGTTGGGACAATGAAATGATTTTTTGATGCTGATGTAACTTTGTAGTCAACTTAACTAAATATTTCCTCCGGAACCCGCAACCGCCGGATTGGGTTGATTCAAACAAATCTTGTTTGACCTTACCAAACCTTTTTTTCGATGTAGCAGTGGTTCTCATCAACGGCTGTCTGGAGCCGCCCCCTTCCCTGTCAACCCGTGTAAGATTGCACGAGTGTAAGATTCAACGTCTCTTACAAATTTCACGTGTAAGCTTTCGAAGTTGTTACATTTCGCGATTGTTACAAAATAATATTGTTCAATTCTGAGTGCGTTCATTTGAAATGTCAAAGCTCTTTGAAGTGTTGTAAATTTGCGGTGTACGGTTTGTAAGATGTTAGAAAATCGTTTGTCACAAATTTATCGTGTAAGCTTGAACGCCGTATGCGATTTCGTGGAGTGTACGATTCAGTTGTGTTACGGTGAACCTGTGTACCTTTGAACGGTGTATGTTTGAAGGCGCCTCATAATTTTACCCGTACATCAAGCTATATATTAGCCTTGCATTTGTCGATCCAGCTCGCACTGTTGAACTATCGGCCCAAGGAGCCAATATCGAGATGACTTCGTGGCCTGACCTGATAATGGGCGTAACAGATTTTCCCGCAATCAATAGCAGAGCTGGGCAAAGTACTCGAAAGTATTTAAAATACAAAATACTATATGTATTTAACATATAAAATACTTTTTGTATTTTAAATACATTTATAAGTACGTTTTTAAATACTTTTCAAAATCAACATTGGATGCCTGGACCCGCTGGGACAGGGTGGGACAGGGTGGGACTGGGTGGATTTTGGACGACTGAGCCGGCTTGGTTACGCTCGCCCATCCCATCCATCCCATCCGTCCCATCCGTCCCATCCGTCCCATCCGTCCCATCCGTCCCATCCGTCCCATCCGTCCCATCCGTCCCATCCGTCCCATCCGTCCCATCCGTCCCATCCGTCCCATCCGTCCCATCCGTCCCATCCGTCCCATCCGTCCCATCCGTCCCATCCGTCCCATCCGTCCCATCCGTCCCATCCGTCCCATCCGTCCCATCCGTCCCATCCGTCCCATCCGTCCCATCCGTCCCATCCGTCCCATCCGTCCCATCCGTCCCATCCGTCCCATCCGTCCCATCCGTCCCATCCGTCCCATCCGTCCCATCCGTCCCATCCGTCCCATCCGTCCCATCCGTCCCATCCGTCCCATCCGTCCCATCCGTCCCATCCGTCCCATCCGTCCCATCCGTCCCATCCGTCCCATCCGTCCCATCCGTCCCATCCGTCCCATCCGTCCCATCCGTCCCATCCGTCCCATCCGTCCCATCCGTCCCATCCGTCCCATCCGTCCCATCCGTCCCATCCGGCCTAACCGTACAGCCAAAAAAACCAAAAGTATTTTATATTTTGAAAAGTACTTAAAATAACAAAAAGTATTTGAGTACTTAAAATATGTATTTTAAATACTTAAAATATATCAAGTATTTAAAATACTGCCCAGCTCTGATCAAGAGTTTTGCATCCGACAAGCCTACGATCTTGGGATTTTTTCCGTCCCAATAAATAAGTCTCATTATCTGAAACTGTGGGAGATAAAAAAAACTGCGATACCCAATCGATCGGTGGCGAGTATCAAGTTTTATTGTCATCTCGTGTCTTCAAACGGAAAATCTCGAGCTCTCAACATTTCTGTGTCAGGTAGAGTGTCAAGGTCGACAAATCTTCGCTATTAACCTCGAGAAAACCGATGTCGGTCAGAGTGGGCGGAACGTTAAGTCGGGATGAATTCAGGGCGATACGGCCAATAGCTATGTATATCTTCGTACAGGGCGATCCAATTGCCCAGTCGTTTTGGACGGTTTCAATTAATGAAAAAGTCGAAAATTGAAATTTTCATAGCGCTTCCTCATAAATGTTGAAAATTGAAATTGTCATATCGTTTTCTCGTGATGTTCCTTAATTCGCGAGGCTTCTTCGATGAGAAATCATTCCTTGTATTTTTGGTTTCCTCATGGAGGAAGATTAGCGAATTAAGGAACATCACGAGAGAACGATATGAAAATTTCAATTTTCAACTTTTATGAGGAGGCGATATGAAAATTTCAATTTTCAACTTTTATGAGGAGGCGATATGAAAATTTCAATTTTCAACTTTTATGAGGAGGCGATATGAAAATTTCAATTTTCAACTCTTATGAGGAGGCGATATGAAAATTTCAACTTTCATGAGGAGACGATATGAAAATTTCAATGTTCAACTCTTATGAGGAGGCGATATGAAAATTTCAATTTTCAACTTTTATGAGGAGGCGATATGAAAATTTCAATTTTCAACTTTTATGAGGAGGCGATATGAAAATTTCAATTTTCAACTTTTATGAGGAGGCGATATGAAAATTTCAATTTTCAACTCTTATGAGTAGGCGATATGAAAATTTCAATTTTCAACTTTTATGAGGAGGCGATATGAAAATTTCAATTTTCAACTTTTATGAGGAGGCGATATGAAAATTTCAATTTTCAACTCTTATGAGTAGGCGATATGAAAATTTCAATTTTCAACTTTTTTCAACGTCAACTTCTTGTTATACTTTCATACAAAACGACTTGCCGATTCAGGTTCATCGCGTAAAAATACTTCATCGTCACGCATCACTTTGTCGGATCTGCGCTCGACGCATAAAATACATGGAAGTATGCGCTCCTGATTTTTTTTGTTCACTTTCGATTTTTACTTAAGAAATCCAAGTGATACCAAGTGGACCAATTATCCAAGTGGTAATTGAGCTCTTTATCTAGCTTCTTCAACCTCGTCATATCCATCGTCTTGTGTATCTCTTACAGTAGATCACGATAGGTGCCTTGGTTTTTCCGCGATATCATCGGAAAGGAAAGAAATCGCTGTTTAAAAATACCCAACATCACTAATTTTTGCAATTTTGGCTATAAAAATGCCCGATAAACTTTTTCGTTAGTTATCGCTCCGGGACTGTAATTCCATGTACTTTTTTTTTTACGCTGATCATGAATCTGACACTTTTTTATTTGTAGATGAATATTTAATACGGAAAGAATGGGTCTCGAAAAATAAAAATAAAATTGCATGAAATTAAAAAAATTCAAAATAATACAAAATTTGAACGGCTCGATCGATTCTCCTCAAATTTTATGGGTATCATCGCGTGATTATAGTCCATCCGTGTAAAACTTTTTACACCTATAGCTAAAAAATTGTAGGAACTAGAGCGAGCACCGACATTTTCGAAAAAAATTAAAAATGGCGTACAAAAAAAAACAACTGAACATTTTTTTAAATTAAATTTTGTAGAAAAATTCACTATTAACCACACATCCTGTGTGCAAAATTTCAGCAAGATCGATCGAGACATTCTCGAGTTACAGCGATTTAAATTTTTCGCGTCTGAGTCACGCACACACACACACACACACACACGCACATCCGGACATCTTTTCTAAATGCAATTTTTCGATGTTTTGGAAAATTCTAAACACATTTTCATTGAAAACTGGAATTTTTTTTTCTTCTCCATAACAAAGCTTTCTCCACGAGGAAGCAAAACGACAGTACAAACATTGTAGAAGGAGTTGCATTTTTTTCAGTATTACATACAATCCGTCTAGTATAAACGTTTCCGCCTTTCCACTTGAAAAAAAAAAAATAAAAAAAAAAATAAAAAAAAAAATAAAAAAAAAAATCATGCCAAAAACATAGCCGAATCATCCTAAATTACTCCAATACCGTCGCCACATCTCCGCCTCTACCTAAACACGATAAAACTGAAAAAAACGAGGCTGCGACTAAGAGAGAGGATAGCCAGTCGTATCGCGATAAGAGATACGGTAGAGACGACACCGATGATGATGAAGAGAGGTGTGTGTGTGTGTGTGTGTGTGTGTGTGTGTGTGTGTGTGTGTGTGTGTGTGTGTGTGTGTGTGTGTGTGTGTGTGTGTGTGTGTGTGTGTGTGTGTGTGTGTGTGTGTGTGTGTGTGTGTGTGTGTGTGTGTGTGTGTGTGTGTGTGTGTGTGTGTGTGTGTGTGTGTGTGTGTGTGTGTGTGTGTGTGTGTGTGTGTGTGTTCGAGGCTCATCGTACCGGGATGGAAGGGGATGAAAGCGACGAGTGCAAGGTTTAGGGTAGGACGCAGCTCGCAGGAGCAGTTATATCGATCGATCGTCGAGTTCGAGGCTCCGCGGCTCTCGACGGGGGCGAAAGTCTCCCATAAGCAGACTGGCGGGTTGGCCGGGCGCGGGCCATTTCCCACCGTCCGTACCAACAAGTTCACATCTACCACTGCGCTAACACGCAATATCTATCGCGATGAGGATGCCGCTCGATCGACTCTCGCATTATCGGTCTGTCCGCCTTGCTCGTCGGTCTTAATCGTTCGCGCATCGTCTTCCGTCGCACTCGGGCGATAAGCACAGGTCGCGGTGCAGAGCTCGTTAATTTTTTTTGTTGTTTTTGTTGTTGTTTTTTTTTTTTTTTTTTTTAAGACGCACGGAAGAAACGATGTACGAAGAGCTTCGGACGTGCGAAATCTTTTCGGGATGAAGTGAAGAAGAGAGCCGCGGATATAAGGAAATTGCGGGGAGGCTCGTCGTCTCGTTAAACTCTTCCGTTCGCCGGTGAACACGCGCGGGTTCTCCGGTAATCGCGCACCCGTTCGAGACGCTATGACGTCCAGCCCGAGGCCGGAACAGCTGACTGGAACGGCGAGGACGGATAGACCGAAAATTCACTCTCTCTCATGGATTTAGTTTCATTGAATTAATTTTATTTAATTTTTTTTTGGTTCTTTTTTTTTACGAAACATTCGCGAGTTTGTGATTAATGTCATTGTGGTGGGTTCGTCCGTGAGATGCTGACGACGGTTTGGAGACAATGCGAAGAGACTCTGTTGGAAAAATCTCCGAACTGAAGTACAGAATTGTGGCTGGTGAGTTTTCTTTCCTTTCCATGGTTCGACGTACGATAGATTCGCTTTGTGGAATACTCGATTGAAATCTGCGCAATCAGATCGACTCGTCGCGAGCTTGACCAGATCCTTTTTTTTTTTTTAATAAATTTAGATCTCGCGACTTGCGACACGCTGGCCGGGCCCGAGAGAAGCAGCACTTATCCGGGACTGCGATAACGAGTTTCGCTGATATATTATATTGGAATGAGAAAACGACGAAATGAAAAGTCGGGATGAAGAGAAATGATCGGTTTTATGGAATACCGAGTACTGCCTTGCCGGAGAACTTTTTGCAAAAGGGCTGTATTCGATTGATTTACATGCGGCCTAACGGAGAGACAAGCTAAGTGTGATAGTCTGAAAACCGTACCGGTTAATCGTAAAATAAAAAAAAAAAAAAAAATAATCATGAAAAGAAGATCCCGATCGATGATAATAAAGTGATAACGAAGGGGTGGAAAATATTTGAATTCGTGACTGGAGCACGAATTTGCATTGCCTGTGATCAGGATAGAGCGCGAGGATGGAGGACGCTTCGCCACGAATTCGACATTATCTGGACTGCTGGGACGTGAGTGCAGCCGTATTTGTCAATTGAATTTATCTTCATTGATCTTTCGAATAAAGAACGAAAGTTTCGTGGATGATAATTTGTCGGTGAAACGACGTTTTTCTTCTCCCTTTTCTTTATTCTTATTAGAACGAGGACAAATACTCTGTGGCGAATAGCCAAGCGCCACTTCAGGATGGCGAGGGCGAGCATCCGGAACGCGGTACGTGGACCGGCAAGTTCGATTTCCTTCTCTCACTCCTCGGGTACAGCGTGGGACTTGGAAACGTCTGGCGATTCCCTTATCTCTGCTACTCTAATGGTGGCGGTGCATTTCTTATACCGTTCACCGTTATGCTCGTTATCGCTGGATTGCCGCTAATGTTCATGGAATTATCACTTGGTAGGTTTGTCATTGTTGCAATCGTGGCTGAAGCAGAAATATCCGAGGCGCACTTCAATCGTACATCGTTCAATCGTACACTCGTTCATTCTTACGGAAATAAATCGTACATCGCAGAGAATCTTACATAAGTTCACAACTTCGTTCAAGTGTATACCTCAAATATCTTACACTTGCCCAATCCTCGGATCAAGAACTGTACACCACCATTTCCTTACACTACAAAAAGTTTACCAATTCAATATGTTACACATTAGTAAGTTTACACTATTTCATTGTAACACTCGCCAAACCTTACAACTTTAAAACATTACACATTCAATATACTTCACGTCCGTAAGCTTACACGAGGCGCCTTCAATCGTACACTGTTCAATCGTACACTCGTTCATTCTTACGGAAATAAATCGTACATCGCAGAGAATCTTACATAAGTTCACAACTTCGTTCAAGTGTATACCTCAAATATCTTACACTTGCCCAATCCTCGGATCAAGAACTGTACACCACCATTTCCTTACACTACAAAAAGTTTACCAATTCAATATGTTACACATTAGTAAGTTTACACTATTTCATTGTAACACTCGCCAAACCTTACAACTTTAAAACATTACACATTCAATATACTTCACGTCCGTAAGCTTACACGAGGCGCCTTCAATCGTACACTGTTCAATCGTACACTCGTTCATTCTTACGGAAATAAATCGTACATCGCAGAGAATCTTACATAAGTTCACAACTTCGTTCAAGTGTATACCTCAAATATCTTACACTTGCCCAATCCTCGGATCAAGAACTGTACACCACCATTTCCTTACACTACAAAAAGTTTACCAATTCAATATGTTACACATTAGTAAGTTTACACTATTTCATTGTAACACTCGCCAAACCTTACAACTTTAAAACATTACACATTCAATATACTTCACGTCCGTAAGCTTACACGAGGCGCCTTCAATCGTACACTGTTCAATCGTACACTCGTTCATTCTTACGGAAATAAATCGTACATCGCAGAGAATCTTACATAAGTTCACAACTTCGTTCAAGTGTATACCTCAAATATCTTACACTTGCCCAATCCTCGGATCAAGAACTGTACACCACCATTTCCTTACACTACAAAAAGTTTACCAATTCAATATGTTACACATTAGTAAGTTTACACTATTTCATTGTAACACTCGCCAAACCTTACAAGTTTAAAACATTACACATTCAATATACTTCACGTCCGTAAGCTTACACGAGGCGCCTTCAATCGTACACTGTTCAATCGTACACTCGTTCATTCTTACGGAAATAAATCGTACATCGCAGAGAATCTTACATAAGTTCACAACTTCGTTCAAGTGTATACCTCAAATATCTTACACTTGCCCAATCCTCGGATCAAGAACTCTACACCACCATTTCCTTACACTACAAAAAGTTTACCAATTCAATATGTTACACATTAGTAAGTTTACACTATTTCATTGTAACACTCGCCAAACCTTACAACTTTAAAACATTACACATTCAATATACTTCACGTCCGTAAGCTTACACGAGGCGCCTTCAATCGTACACTCGTTCATTCTTACGGAAATAAATCGTACATCGCAGAGAATCTTACATAAGTTCACAACTTCATTCAAGTGTATACCTCAAATATCTTACACTTGCCCAATCCTCGGATCAAGAACTGTACACCACCATTTCCTTACACTACAAAAAGTTTACCAATTCAATATGTTACACATTAGTAAGTTTACACTATTTCACTGTAACACTCGCCAAACCTTACAACTTTAAAACATTACACATTCAATATACTTCACGACCGTAAGCTTACACGAGGCGGCTTCAATCGTACGCCGTTCAATCGTACAGTCGTTCATTCTTACGCAAATAAATCGTACACCGGTCAATCGTACACTCGTTCATTCTTACGAAAATAAATCGTACACGGCAGAAAATGTTCCATAAGTTCACAACCTGATTCAAGTGTACACTGCAAATATCTTGCCCCAATCCTCGGATCAAAAACAAATCTGCAAATATCACTTGCCCAATCCTCGGATCAAAAACTGTACATCGCCATTTCCTTACACCACGAAAAGTTTGCGGATTCAATATGTTATACATCAATATGTTTACACTATTTCATTGTAACACTCGCCAAACCTTACAACTTTAAAACATTACACATTCAATATACTTCACGTCCGTAAGCTTACACGCGTGCAACCTTACACCGACGGGGAGGAAAGACGGCATTCGAGAGGGGAATTGGATGAGCGCCGTTGTTATTCTGCAGGTAAGATGGACCGACGTTACTGTGACGAATGTTACTATGGAATAGTGTAAACTTACTCATGTGTAACATATTGAATCCGCAAACTTTTTATAGTGTAAGGAAGTTGCCGTGTACAGTTTTTGATCCAAGGATTGGGCAAGTGTAAGATATTTGCGGTGTACACTTAAACGAAGTTATGAACTTATGTAACATTTTTTGCGGTATATCATTTATTTCCGTAAGAATGAACGAGTGTACGATTGAACGGTGTACAATTGAAGGCGCCACAAATATCCTTACCTGTCCAATCGAGTTTTCCAAACACCATGGAAATCAATTTCATGCAAACAAATACATTCGAAATAAATTACATTCAGAATTTTTATATGATTAATATGTCGGACAGATGAATTCATGTAAAACTCGATAAAAAAGAAATACATTTCCCTGATGGATCGTGATTTTGAAACCCCAGGGGAATCAAATATATGCAAATAAATACATTCGAAATATGTCATATTTGGCGTTTTTACGTTATTAACGTTTCGGAGTTACAGATTGCTTTTATATTAGGAGACAGATATTTACCAAAATATATCCGTAATACAAAATTTTCCGGCCAAAAAATCTTTCATACATAACAAATATTTTTTTATATATGCCACAAACACTTTTTTCCATGTGAGAAAAATAGCGCTCCTTAATTGATTGCTTAATTAAGGTAGTACTTGCGGTACAGTCCCGCCAAACGTGAGTTTTAGAGAAAATTTCGAACACTTCTCGATGGGATAAAAATATGAAAAAAGTCAAGTGTATGCGAGGTGTTGCAAAGATTGTTTTTGTGAAATAATAATTGCGATTTGTTATTAACAAATAACAAATAAAAATCATTATTCAACAAATTACCCGACAACTTAACTATTTTATTCTGTAAAATGATTCGTTTATTTTTCTGAATACGTATGAATTTTTTCAGAATTTTTTGTAATCTTTGAAAATCGCGTTTTTCTATGTTCAAGCTGTGAAGAAACGCAATTTCCATAGATTACAAAAAATTCTTATATTTTTTCATATTTTGGGTTGGATATTTGGGTTCTAATATTTTTTCATATTTTGGGTTGGAAAAAATTCACACGCATTCATAAAAATAAGCGAATTATTTTAATGAAGGAAAATAGTTAAGTTGCTAGATAATTTGTTGAATAATGATTTTTATCTCAAGTTTGTTAATAACAAATCGCAATTATTATTTCACAAAAACAATCTTTGCAGCACCTCCCATACACTTGATTTTTTTTTTCAGATTTTCATTCCATCGAGAAGTGTTCGAAATTTTTTCTGAAACTCACGTTTGACGGAACTGGACCGCATGTACTACCTTAAGGAGGTCGTCTCATTGCGCATTACCAAAGAGTGCGATTCACGTGCAATTCACAACGAATTTCGACGCCTTTCTAACGGAATAAAAATCTGAAAAAATCAACCATTTAGAAGGTGTTAAGAAGATTAATTTTCCATAATAATAATTGCAAAAAGTTATTAACAAATTAGTGAAAAAAAAAATCATTGTTCAACGAATTATCCGGTAAACTAACTTTTTCTTTAGCCCAAATTGACTCAATAATTTGTTTTGAATGCTTATGAATTTTATGAGAATTTTTTCTAATTAAAAAAAAAAAAAAACACCGCATTTTTCATTTTTATATACATAAAAAATCACGAATTTTTTTATATTAGAAAAAATTCTTTAAAAATTTATGAGTATTCAAAAAAATTATCGAATAAATTTGGGCTAAAGAAAAGAATTAGCTTACCGACTAATTCGTTAAACAATGATTTTTTAAACCAATTTATTAATAACTTTTCGGAACTATTATTATGGAAAAGTAGTCTTAGCATCTTTCTGTATAATTGAATTTTTTCAGATTTTTATTCGATCTGAAAGTTGACGAAATTCTCTTTGAATCGCACACGAATCACACTCTTTGGTAATACGCAACGAGACGACCTCCTCAACACCCCCCCCCCCCCCCCCCTCTCAATATGTACGAATATCGATGAGCTTATCACAAGCGTTTCGGCTCTTGTACAGCGTTAAATGATCTCAAAATTTGTCATCGTATCCCACTAATGGCTTTCGTGTCACTAATGAAAGACAGCAAGACAAAATTAATCGGACAAAAATATCCAGATAGACAAAAGACGGCCCGGCGACGGAACGGTGGCGGTACTAATGGTACGATACCCTCGCGTTCCTCCCAACCAAAAACCAACCCAAAAACCAACCGTCGATTGGTGCACCAAACCAACCATTATTCCAACCTCCCGAGGGTTGATTTTGGGTTGGTTCGTCAAATCCAACCATCAGCCAACTATTCTTTCGACAGAGTAAAGTTTGATTCACGGTTGGATATTATAAACCAACTCTATTTTCGACTTTCAGCCGAGAATAGTAGTGGTTGATTTATGGTTGATTTTTCAAAACCAACCGTAAACCAACCGCTGGCTAGGTCGTTGCCCGAAATAGTTGGTTTATGGTTGGTTTCGAAAAAACCAACCACAAATCGACCATCGCTGTAGTCGCCTGAAAGTCGGAATGAGGGTCGTTTTATAATGACCAACCACGAACCAACTACTTATGCTGTCGGAAAATGGTTGGTTTCCACAAAGCAACCGAAAATCAACCTTCGGGCGGTTGGAATAATGGTTGGTTTGGCGCACCAATCGACGATTGGTTCGTGGTTGGTTATAGAAAAATCGTCCAAATTCCAACCATTATTCACGGTTGGGTGTTCCGCGAGGGTACCCGTTTCGCGGCACGTTTTTTTTAATCTCTGTAGGTTAGATAAACTGCGAAGGCTATTCCGGCAAGTATGCAATTGTAACCCATACACGCTTCATTCTACACGAGTATCTCTTATTGTCGCATTTTTCTTCTTTCAAAAAGAGACGAAAAAAAAAAAACGAAGAAACGCTTGGTACTCTTGTCGCTCGGCATCGATCGTGGCAACCCTTTCACTCGACTTTCGAGAACCCTCTCCCGCCTTCTCTCACCCGCGAAGGTCGTCAATCTATTGTTTCCAGTCTATCGAGAGCCTGTACCATGCGTCGGCTGTACATTCGTCGCAGTGTTGAAAAAGGGCATTCGCGGAATTAACAAGGGTGTTACGAGAATTTTAGTTATACAATGGCTTTTCATGAACGTTATTGAAAATGAAGAAAGGCTGGGGAAAAAAAAAAAAAAAAAATAGTAAAAAAAAAGCTGAAAATTGAAATTTCCATATTGCTTCCTCATAAAAGTTTTGAATTGAAAGTTTCATATGGCTTTTCATGAACGTTATTGAAAATGAAGAAAGGCTGGTAAAAAAATAGTAAAAAAAAAGCTGAAAATTGAAATTTTCATATTGCTCCCTCATAAAAGTTTCGAATTGAAATTTTCATGTGGCTTTCTCACAATGCTCCTTTATTCGCAAAGCTTCTTCTATGAGAATGCATTTTCTGTATTTTTGGCTTCCTCATAGCGGAAGCTTCGCGAATAAAGGAACATTGTGAGAAAGCCATATGAAAATTTCAATTTGCAACTCTTATGGTGAAGCAATATGGAAATTTCAATTTTCAGCTTTTTCAACGTCAAGGTCGTGCTTGACTTTAATGCAAAACGACTGGCAGGTTTAGGTTCAGAGCAGGAAAATAATCAAAAAGCTGTGCGCAAAATTGTAAAAAAATTGGGAAGTCATGTGGTAATTATTTTGCAACTTTTTTTTTTTTTTAAAGATAAAAAAACTCCTACATTTCATAAAATTGAAACGGCCAAAATTATCCTCAACATTTATTGTATCAAATCGCTAACTGAAATTTGCCTAATTTGTCATTTTGAGGTTATGTATTTTTCTCCACTGACGACGACTCTCCACATTAAACATAACATAAGAAAAACATAAACATAAAGAACATAAAAAAAAAAAAACAATTTTTCAAAAAATTCAATAATTTCAAAATCTCATAAAATCTAAACGGTTCGATCAATTTTCGCTAAATTTAATACCAAACATTGTACAGTGTTAGTTCATTTCTGTTCCAAATTTAAGTTCGATACTTCCATGTTCACTCGAATTAGGCTGTTTTTAGTCGTTTTTCAAAACAATGAAAATTCCATATAATCTGACTGCTTTGATAGATTTCGGCCAAATTCAATACCAAAGATCTTTGTTCATAGCACTACGATTGTATGCAATTTTAGGACAATCGTTCAAAATGTACTCAAATTAAAACTACCACGACCTTTTTTCAAAAATGTCAAAATTGCGTAAAATCTCGAAACGGGCCTCAATCTTCATGAAAATTGCACTGAGGGAAGATACGTGACCACTTTACTAGTGTATCAAATTTCAACTGGCTATCTCGAACCGTTTCCGAGTTACAGTTGTTTTAAATGACGCAAGCTGTCACACGCGCACGCGCACGCGCACGCGCACGCGCACACGCACGTCCGGACGCCAGCTAAAACTTGCATTTCTGGACGTTCTGGACTATTTTAAATACTCTGACCCTAAGATCTTGAACAAAAAGGTTCACGAAAACAAAGCTTCCTCTGCGAGGAAGCAAAATTGAAATTTTCACATTGCTTCCTCATGTACTCAACTTATTTTTATTTGCAAAGTTTTTGTGAAAAAGCATTTGTAGCGATCATTTCGCTTCCTCATGGAGTAAATAATAGTTCAATAATGGAGTAATAATAAAGCTTTGTGAGGAGAAGTAAATAATCAGGAAGCAACTCATTGCCCCGCAACGACCCCATAAAATACTTTTACATCATCGTCGTATAAACTATCGTGTGCTTTTTCTGTAATTCCATCAAGGTTTTCCGTAAGTTCACCGAGAAACAAATTTGAAAGTACCAAAAAATCACAATTTTTCGCAATACTTGCTACACTTTTTTTTTGTTTTATCCAACTGTTTCTTAACTCGTCTATGACTAGGTCGAACGTTACTCATCTCGGACTATGTCTAACGTATTTTTTCTTGCCGATCACGAATCTACCACCTATTTTACTTCCAGCTGAATATTTGATGACTCAACTTGTGGCTGGGTGAAGTACTAATTGTCTATAAAATTCATTAAATTTCAAAATCATATAAAATGTTAACGGTTCGATCAATTCTCGCCAAACTCGCTAGTTTAAAAATTGTATGAGCTAACATCGACAGAATTTTTTTTTAAGATTCTAATCCGCTTAAGACTCATTAATAAGTTAATGAATGAAAGCCAATATTGGTCAATATTTTTGACGAGCTATGATGATTAAATTTGTTACGATGATTAAATTTCAGTTTAAAACCGCTGCAGGTCAAACCGTTTTTAAGTCATTGCCGTATACATTTTTCTGGTACTTCACATACGTACATACAAAGACACACAGACACACACACATACGCATGTAGATTATTTTTTTAAGTGATTTTTCGTCGTTCTGGACCATTCCAAAATTGTTTATATTAAAAAATCGAAAAAAAAATTGCATGAAAATAAAGCTTCCTCTACGAGAAAAAAATCAATAGACCTTTGCGATGATTCAGGTCAGTACGCGAGTTTGGGACCGGTCGCTGCCTACAAGCGTTTTTGTCCCCTTCTGCGTGGCCTCGGTTACGGTATGGTGCTGGTCAGTTCAGTTGTGATGCTGTACTATAATCTAATAATCGCCTGGACTCTCTACTACATGTTCGCCTCGGTAGTCGGTAAGCCAACACAATTCGATTTACTTTTTCTTAAATTACGTAATATCTTGTAAAAGTGATTTGTATATTTTACAAACCGTTTTTACTCAGAATCTTTAATGATTCTTGGTCTTGCCGTTTTTATAATATTTTGTAGTTAAAAATACGATTTTTTTGCAGATAGAGAAATGTCTGTTAAGTGTACACATGTTTTTTAGTGTGTACCACACAATGAATGGATGATAATTCCCGCGTTGGATAATTTATGAGACCAATTGCGTTGCGAATCGTTCGTCAACTCGAGAAAGATATACAGATTATCGTTGAATTCCAATCAGCTGATAGTTTGATTGGATAGCTCACCGTTCAAACTTGTCTCAATTAATTTTCCGAACGATCATTCAGGCATCGAAAACTTGCAATAAAAGATTCTGAACGTTTTACAACCCTCACCGAAAAGAACTACTGAAAACTACTGCAAAATACTACTGGCAGTATCCAGTAGTTAACTACTGATAAACTACTGAACTACTGCCCAGTGCTAAATTGGCGGACTACTGAAAACTACTCGAAGTATTGAGCAGTTAACTACTGAACACTACTGGGTATTTTGAGTAGTTAACTACTACTGAGTAACTACTCCAAACTACTATGAATGTCCAGTAGTTAACTACTAGGCATTCCCGTAGTTTTCAGTAGTTCACTGCTGGGAATTCTCGTAGTTTCCAGTAGTTCACTACTGGGAATTCACGTAGTTTCCAGTAGTTCCCTGCTGGAATTTTGCCCTCACCGAAAAGAACTACTAGGGGTCCAGTAGTGACTACTGGAGGTTCAGCAGTCCCTGTTGGCATTGCAGTAGTCACTACACATGGAGTTACCACTTCCTAGTTACTCCTCAACAGTCAGTAATTATTACTGAGGACGTAGTGGTTCCTGCATCAGTAATGACTACTTATAAAGTAGTTCTATTTCAGGATTCGGTAGTTAACGCATAAGCAGTTATTGCAGATAAGTAATTACTACTCGAGACTGCAGTAGTTTCTGTATAAGTAATTACTACAGATAAATAATTACTGCTCCAGACAGCAGTAGTTCCTGTATAAGTAGTTACTACCTCTGTGTAGTTACCAATTGAATCTCGAGATTCAAATAGTAACTACACAGAAGTGGTAACTACTTATACAGGAACTACTGCTGTCTCGAGTAGTAATTACTTATCCGCAATAACTGCTTATGCATTAACTACTGAATCCTGGAATAGAACTACTTATAAGTAGTAATTACTGATGCAGGAACTACTACGTCCTCAGTAATAATTAATGACTATTGAGGAGTAACTACTAGGAAGTAGTAACTACGTGTGTAGTAACTACTGCAACGCCAGCAGTGACTACTGACCCTCCAGTAGTCACTACTGGACCCCTAGTAGTTCTTTTCGGTGAGGGAACCATTTTCTAAAACTTAGATATAAAGAATTGCCCAATATTTCGGTGTTGCAAAAAAAATCGTTACATGAATTGGACATAAAAAAAATGGTAAAAGTGTTCAATCTTCGTGTTTCTATATGAACCGTTACGAAAGGAAAAAAAAAAAATAGGAAACCGTTGGGCACTATTAGAAGTTGTTAACTACTCGCTAGTACTATATTGGCGAACTGCTCAGAAAAATCCACACAAATCTTTCAACCATATTATATTTATTTTACGATTTATTTGCAAATAGATAAATGTCTGTTAAGTATACTCATTTTTTCAGTGTGTATCACACAATAATGGATGACAATTCCCGCGTTGGATAATTTATGAGACCAATTGCGTTGCGAATCGTTTGTCGATTCGAGAAATATATTACAGAAAATCTTTGAATTCCAATCACCCTGATTGGATAGTTCGTCGTTCAAACCTGTCTCAATTACTTTTACGAACGATCGTTCAGGCATCGAAAACTTGCAATAAAAGATTCTGAACATTTTACAAAAATTTTTTACAACTTATGTATAAAGAATTGCTCAATACTTCGATGTTGCAAAAAAAAAAAAAAAAACTGTTACATTAATTGCACGTAAAAAAATGGCACTTGTTCAATCTTCGTGATTCTATATGAACCGTTATGGAAAAAAATTATAGGAAACTATTGGGAATTATTGAAAACAGCACTATTAAAGGTTGTTAACTACTCACTAGTACTAAATTGGCGAACCGTTCAGAAAAATGCACACAAATCTTTCAACTTCATATTATTTTTACTTTATCCTTTATCTTTGCATTCGCTTTAAGGCGAGGTGAAGCAGACTCAGATGGTGACAAAAACTGTAATGAATAGCATTCGGCGATGGTATCTCTCTTGCACTCGTATGACACGTGGTACATGTTTCACCTCGCCTTAACGCGAAAAGATAATAAAAAGTGCCCCACGATTCATAATAAATCATAATAGAGAATTTCAAATAGTGATGTACCATTTGAAAAGGTATTAACGTTTCGCAAAGTATTGGACACCATGTTTGGTGAAAGGTCACTATTCTGATAACTATTGACGAACTATAGACTGGATAAACGAACGACAGTTTATTATTTGCTATACATAGGGTAGAGCGGGGCAAAATGGGGCAGCGGGGCAAAACGGGACATGGGGCAAAACGTCGTTTTCCAATAATTTTTGGATGCCCGAATTCGCCCCATCGATACATCAGGCTGTTCTGCCCCGTTTTGCCACCTTGTTCGATCCAAAAATGATTGGAAACTTTAGTTTTGCCCAACTGCCCCGTTTTGCCCCGTTGCCCCATTTTGCCCCGCTCTTCCCTATAACAAAGAGCATACAACGAAATTCCTCTAATAATGATGGTCAATTAACATTTGCAGTTATTTTCCACGATTTACTCACTATTCAGATAACTATTGAAGACATACTGCCTCCGACAAACTCACTTAATTATTCGAAGTACATGTAGTGAGCAGGCTATAAAAATCACTGCACATGTGATGTTAAATTCGACCCGTATGATCGAATCGAACTATCGAACTGTATGTTTGCTGCGAAGTAACTATTCGGATAACTATTGACAGCTAATAGTTCAAAAATAATAACTATGTGAGCAACTATTGGCCACATTTTAATATCACTTGAAAGTACCGTTTATGAATTTTTTAAAGATTTTTATTCATCCATTTAGTGAGATGCGTTTTTGTTTCAAATTCATATATCTTGAAAGTGGTGAGTCGGACAAAAAACAATCTTATTATGAAAAAGTTCTCTCTATTCATTAACTATTTAATGCAGCATGTGTTATATTTTTGTTCGTACAGCAAAGGCTATTTTTAGCAGAAAGCAATAAAAATTATATTTTTCCGTGCAATGCGACACCTTTCGGTTTCGTTGCCAATTTGTCAGGGTATTCGGCAATGTATGAAGAACCTACAAAAAAATTGTCAAAGTGGTACTCGACGTAGTTGCTAAGTAAAAAATATACTAATATAATATTTTTATTACACTTTTCCTTTTCATGCAATGCGATATCTTCAATTTTGCTGTTAATTGTTTAGGGCAGTCGGTGCCATAGGAAAAATCTAAAAAATGATTGACGATGTGGAACTAGCTATATTTTCCGAAAAAATAAGTATTGAAATATCAATATTAGATTATTGTTTTCTATTGCTTAGCAACTACCTCGAGTACCCCTTTGGCTATTTTTTGTAGGTTCTTTACACATCGCTGAATTCCCTGAAAAATTGGCAGCGAAATTGAAGGTGTCGCATTGCACGAAAAAAAAAATGTAATTTTCATTCCTTTCTCCTAAAAACAGCTTTTGCAAACCGAACAAAAATTTAACGCATAATGCATTAAACAGTTAATGAATAAAGAGAACTTTTCTGTCGTTGGATTTTTTTTGCCCGACTTATCAGTCTCAAGATATATGAATTAAAAAAAAAAAATACATATTCTAAATGGATGGTTTAAAAAATCTGAAAAAATTCTCAACGAGTACTGTCGAGTGAACCTTAAATGTGGCCAATTATGGGATAAATCTGAGGGGGTAAAAAAAAGTGGCTTAGTTGACAGAGAATGCCTCGTATATCGCCTATAAACAGTCAATACGTCTTTATGGAATTAATTCATCGATATAATCACGAGTAATGAAATCATCGTCAGTAGTAACTAAGAAAATAATTTAATTTCCATTGATAAAACTATTCTAACAGACTAGAGTAACGAGGCAAATTGTATAATCACTGTTGAAATTCCGACAGTAATTTGCCGTGAGATAATCGCATAAATACAATCAGACCTCTCATAAGTCATGAGCTCGGAATAGCCAACTTTGGTTAACTTGTATTTTGTGTTAACTTATCCTTTCAAACTCCACTATATTGCCAGTTCGGCACGGTCGACTATTTACGAGACGGTGTGACCGATGGGGGTAATCAATGAGCATGCGCGTGCCGATAACAGGGATAACTTTGAGGTGAATGTTATAAGTTTTCACAAGTCCGTTCAATAATTTACGGGAGGTTCATAAGTTATAGGAGTATAAGTTAACAGACATTCCACATAGGAGGTTCCAATGAGGTTCTATACTATTACAACTCCCATGGAAATAAGGCATATTCGGAAATATATTCGAGATGTATTATTTTTATACTAAATACATTTCTCCGAAATATTGTATATTATGGATATAAAAGATAGTATACTTGAAGAGTACACGCTTTAATATACTTGCTCTTATATATTTTCTTATAAATCGTATATATACTTTCCATACGGTTTATATAATTTTGATGACATGTCTATATATTGAAACATATATCCAATAATATGTTGATTTTATATTTAAAATATATCGATTGTACATCGAAAAATATAAGTGACATATATGGTCATCCAGAATGTATGCTTGCAAATTAAAAATCTTATGAACTGGCAATAGAAACTATTCATCAAACTCAACAACTTGTTGCCCTGAATAGAATAAATTTTTTGCCATTGTTGATTTTTTTCAGCTAATATTTATGGGACTCAAAGAATTATGAAGATTGAAATAGGTTAAAATCAATTTACCTGTCGGAATTTTATAATGTGTTGAAAATGTTAGTTGAACTGATTTTTTTAATTCCTTTCACACACAAAGTGTCCTGTGCGAGAAAACCAAGTCATTTCAGAATATGCTTTATTATAGAAGAAGCTTTGTGAAAAGAAAAAAACCACATAACGAAGACATGTGACAATTTTGATTCTCAGAGTATATTTTTGCTTCGAATAATAGGAGGCGCGGAAAAAGATTTTTTGCGTATCATCGTGGTAAACACGCTTATGCATGAAACATTATGTACTTACAACTCACAAAACAATGTGTTAGAGTCTACCACGCCTAATTTATAAGTTTCCAAAGTTTTGTTTTCAACTACCGAATAGCCAAGTGGATATTGCCGCAAACTACAAGTCGCAAGGTAGCTGGTTCGAATATCTACCGATGTCAACAATTTGTTACCGTCTTTCAGAATATAATTTGTATCCATTGTTAAAGTAATTACATGACATGCGTGAGAAATCAGCGATGAAGACGCCGCAAAATAATTTTTGCACTATTTACATAATAGCTAGACTATATATTGCAAGTATATGTAACATATATATTTGTATATGTCACATATATTATTTTTATATATCAGCGATATAGAAAGAATATGTGGGTTACATATTTTACATATAATTACGAATATAAAATTAATTATGAATATATAAGGGCACGAAAAATCGCTATTTAATTATATGCTTTTAATGTATTTTTAATATATCAGAAGTATATCAAATAGATTTTTAATGGGTATTGGGGTATTGTATGTTACACCGATCCCCTAAGGGTTACGGGCTCCTTCACTTTCTCCCTCCTCCTTCCTTATCCGTTGTCGCCAGTTCGATTCTTGGGCCCGGAGCTTCGTCGCGGCCCGCGAGGTGTCAGTAATCGCGGACATACGGATATAGTCGTAGTTCGTACGTCCTATCTCCGGAGCTACGTCCTCGTCCGTTTTTCCTTTCACCTACGGGACTTCAGTCTCGGGAATCGAACCCGCGACACTTTTCCCAGTCTTTCGGTTTCCCATACCGAGGCGCTGGTCCTTTCCTCTGGACCTACTATTATAGTGGGTTCCGAACCACTTTTTCGCAGATAAAAACACCACAGAAAATTCTTGGTGCTTGCCGGGAATCGAACCCGAGCCTACTGCGTGTGAAGCGCGCGCCGATCCACTCGGCCACGCTCACCCCTAAATAGATTTTTAGTGTATGACAATATATATGCATCCGTATACTTTTTTCATATACTTTATTTTCATGGGGGAAGTCTCAAGGTATTTCTTGACGTTGCAGGTGGAAGTGTTTTACCGTGGAGCAACTGTGAACCTTCGTGGAGCACCGAAGACTGCTACGAGCCTAAAGCTGCCGAATTATGCGCCAGTCAGAACACATCGTATTATAAATTAAAATGTCTAAATTCGACACAAATGGCAGCTATGGGACTTACCATGGAGAACATCACATCGGCGATAAAGAGGCCACCCGCCGAAGAATATTTCACGTAAGCATCAAGCAACTTTTTTATTTTCTTTAAAGCAAGTCGGAAGTCGTGAGTTCGACTGGCTTTTGTGAAAAATATTAATAGACGGATTTTCTCTCGCCAGCAATCACGTTCTAGGTATAAGCAGCGGTATCGAGGTGACCGGCAACGTTAAACCAGCTATGGCTGCTTGTTTGTTACTCGCGTGGGTCATCGTCTTTCTGTGCCTAAGCAAGGGCGTCCAGAGCTCGGGAAAAGTTGTCTATTTCACGGCTCTTTTTCCCTACGTTGTTCTGGTAAAAGATACACATACATGTAGTGTAGAAAAGTATGTTCTATAATATCATAATAGTGCAATAATATCGATATTATGAATTATATTAATGAGGCGCCTTCAATCGTACACCGTTCAATCCTACACTCGTTCATTCTTACGGAAATAAATCGTATACCGCAAAAAATGTTACAGTAGAACCTCGATTATCCGAACCAATTGGGGCCGAGACCAGTTCGGATTAACGATTATTCGGATCATCGAGATATAAATAAAAAATATAACTGTAACATACGTAATGAATATGAGTTAAAAAAAATATAAATTCGCATACAAACATTATATATATATATATATATGTTCATACATACATATGTATGTACATACATATGTATATATATATATATATATATATATATATATATATATATACTGTGGAACATATTATTAAACGCTTACCTTAAGCATTCTTTTTGATAAAGCCGTCAACATTGGCTGTATAAGCGCATGATACAAACTTGCACACGCCTGCAACAAAGCAACGGTCGACGATATGTAACAACGAAATTTTGCGGCATGGTTCGAATAATAAAGTTTCGGATAAAATAAATCCCTGCTCGGATAATAGATGTTCGGATAAAATAAATTGCAGTTTGGATAATCGAAAGTTCGGATAATCGAGGTTCTACTGTACATAAGCCCACAACTTTGTTCAAGTGTGCACCGCAAATATCTTACACTTGCCCAATCCTGTACATCAAAAACTGTACACGGCCATTTCCTTACACCACAAAAAGTTTACGGATTCAATATGTTACACGTAAGTAAGTTTACACTATTTCATAGTAACTCTCGCCAAACCTTACAACTTTAAAACATTACACATCGACTATACTTCACGTGCGTAAGCTTACAAGCGTGAAATTTTACACCGACGGGAAGGGAAGACGGCCTCGAGAGGGAAATTGGATGAGCGCCGCTGTTATTCGGCAGGTAAGATACTGTTGACTGTAACCGACTGTTGACTGTGATCATATGATTAGCCCGCCATGCGGTTCATCTTACCTGCGGAATAACAGCGTCGCTCATCCAATTCCCCTCTCGAGGCCGTCTTCCCTCTCCGTCGGTGTAAGGTTGCACGCGCGTAAGCTTACGCACGTGAAGTATATTGGATGTGTAATGTTTTAAAGTTGTAAGGTTTGGCGAGTGTTACTACGAAATAGTGTAAACTTATACTTATGTATAACATATTGAATCGGTAAACTTTTTTCCTAGCTCATGCACGTAAAATGCCACTTTCCATTCCTGTGAAGTATGCGCAAAAAGACACTTTTTCGCATCGCGTGCAGGAAAAATACTGCGCATGCGTACAAACCCAATATTTATTTATTTATTTATTTCTTTAGTATAATACACGTGATAAACGCTTTTTACAATGGAATAAGAAATTCACAAACGTGTTTGCACAACAGTTAAATATACAATAGTTTAGAATTCATGAAATCAGGACTAACATTAGATAGAACGCACGCTATGAAAAAGATAAAGATTGCAGATTTCAAAAGGAAAATCAAAAGAAAAATTCAAAAAAAAAAATCCTTAGGACCACTCAATTGTTTAAAGTCTCGATCTGAGAACCGATTGTCGGAAAATACCCCTCGAGATGCCGAAGACATCGCTTAAATCGTCGAATTCATTTGGGTAACGTAAAATTCTCGGGACCAAACTGTAATGACCATAATTAGTTCTATGGGTCGGCACTGTAAATAGCCCACGAAATGTTGTCTTTTTTACAGCACCAGTCCGTAAAAGTGAATTTTTACGCACACTTCATACGAACGAAAAGCGTGATTTCCGTGAATTTGTTAGGAAAAATGATGTGAATGGCATGGGCGTAGAAAAGGGAGTTCTGACTCGTGTTAATGCCGTCAAGAACTCCCTTTCTCGTATTCCACTCGTCGAGGACTCCCTTTCAGCGCCCTTGCCATAAAAATAACTATTGTGGTGTAAGGAAATGGCCGTGTGCAGTTTTTGATCCGAGGATTGGACAAATGTAAGATTTTTGCGGTGTACACTTGAACGAAGTTGTGAACTTATGTAAAATTTCTTGCGGTGTACGATTTATTTCCGTAAAAATGAACGAGTTTACGATTGAACGGTGTATGATTGAAGGCGACTCATATTATTATAATAATAATGATTAGTATTACAATATAATTATTACAGTTATAGACAAGTTGTTGATCGGGGCAAAGTGGAAGCACGTTGTCACAATCGACGAATCAATATTGAAGAAATAATTGTTTTTTATTCTGCAAAAAAAAAAAAAAATGTTTCATTCGTGTCGACAGATCGCCCTGTTCGTACGCGGTATCCTTCTGCCGGGTGCCGACGAGGGTATTCTATTCTACTTGACGCCCGATTGGAGACGTCTGACATCAGCGAAAGTTTGGGGTGATGCAGCGGTCCAGATATTCTTCGCTCTCAGTCCAGCATGGGGTGGCCTGATAACTCTCAGTTCGTACAACAAATTCAACAACAATTGTTACAAGGATTCGTTGATCGTGGCAGTGAGCAATATCGGTACATCGTTCTTCGCCGGTCTCGTTATATTCTCGGTCATCGGATTTCTCGCCCACGAGCTCGACGTTCCTGTTGCCTCGGTCGTCGATCAGGGAGCCGGACTGGCCTTCATCGTGTATCCCGAAGTTGTTTCGAGGCTACCGGTCGCTCCGATTTGGTCACTTCTGTTCTTCGTCATGCTGCTCACCCTCGGTCTGGATTCTCAATTCGCTCTCATGGAAACTGTCACAACGGCCATCCTCGATGGTATTCCGGCACTCCGAAATTACAAAACGTGGGTCGTCCTGGGTGTAGCGATTCTTGGCTACGCTGGTGGTGTAATTTTCACCACGAATGTAAGTTAAATTCAATGGAAAAATAATCAGAACGTTCCAAATAAATGTGCACATTGATTCGTCGTTGTTTGAGATTTCTTACAAAGTGTCGCGCGAGAAAGTGTTCTGGTTAATTTTTAGCTTTCTTATAGAAGATGCTTGGTGAGTGTTGGGTGGAGGGCGAGCGACCTGCTGTTTCGGTGACAGTCTTGTATTAAAAATGAAAAAACATTATGAGGAAGTTATGTACATTTTCCGATTTGAGGTTTTTTGTTTATATATAAATGTTGCAAGAGTAACTTTTTCACAGTATTTATCGGCCTGTAATGCCCGAAACAAATGGTTTTAAAACCGGGTGGTATAGTCTGTTGTGGGTATTTTCCCCATGGAACACAATAGACATTTGGATATGACAGAATTCGGAGCCATTTATCATTTCGCCGAAACTATAATGGGCCGAATTGTCGTATGGCCGAAAGTCATGGGCCCGAATGCGCTTCATCCGAATATTCAAACATCCGAAACTTTATTTTTCCGAATCGTCGAACTGCCGAATCGTTATTTTTCCGAATGATCGAACTGCCGAATCGTTATTTTTCCGAATGATCGAACTGCCGAATCGTTATTTTTCCGAATGATCGAACTGCCGAATCGTTATTTTTCCGAATTGTCAAATGTCCCAAAGTTTATTATTCCGAATCTTCATGTCAACGAACGTTACTCCTCGGAAATGGTGATTGGCCGAACGTCATTCCTCCAAATCGTCATTTAACCGAACGTCATTTTTCCGAATAATATTTTCACCGAACGTCATTTTCACGAATCGGTAAACTTTCAAATGTCAAGTTACCGAATCGTCATTCGTTCGAATCGTCATTCGTTCGAATCGTCATTCGTTCGAATCGTCATTCGTTCGAATCGTCATTCGTTCGAATCGTCATTCGTTCGAATCGTCATTCGTTCGAATCGCGAAACTAAATAGTATGAGCGAATATTCTGACCACCTGCTATTATATCTATTCACTGCAGGTGATACAATTGTATAGGTTCAAATGAGTAGAGAACTATCGCAGAGATTCAGTACAAGTCGATTCAAATAAATGACTTTCGGATAAAAGAATTGTCGGATAAATGAATTTTCGGATAAATGAATTTTCGGATAAATGAATTTTCGGATAAATGAATTTTCGGATAAATGACTTTTTGGATAAATACTATTCGGAAGAATAATGATTCGGTGACTTGACGTTTCGAAATTTAACGACTCAGAGAAACGAAATTCGGTGAAATTAGTACTCGGAAAAATAACGTTCGATTAAAGGATGATTCGGAGGAATAACGTTCGGCCAATTATTATTTCCGAACAGTAACGTTCGCGCAAACGAAGATTCGGAATAATAAAGTTTCGGAAATTCGACGATTCGGCTAAATAAAGTTTCGGAAATTCGACGATTCGGCTAAATAAAGATACGGCAGTTCACGATTCTGTAAAATAATGTTTCGGAAGGTTGACTACTCGGATGAAGTGCATTCGGACCCATGATTTTCGGCTATGTAGCTGCCAGAATTCCATCATAAAGCTTAGACTTGGCTGTTTAAAAATACCAAGACTAGTCATCGTCGCAAGATTGTGTACAAACATTTCTTATATATGTGTTTTTTTTTGCTAGTTATTGTTTCGCGACTATTATAAATGCAATTTTACCGTCGATAACAATTTTCCACTTATTTTACTCTGGACTAAATGTTTGATACGTAAATTTATGTCTGCAGTGAAGTACTAAGATTGTCATTTCGCACACACACACACACACACCCGTCCAGATATTTTTTCTAATTGATTTTTTTTTGTATGTTTACTCGAAAAAGAATATTAATAATATATCACGAGTAACGATATAAACATGTCGATTTTTGCCACGCTTTAGCTAATCACAATAACAATATCGATAGTTAATCTTAGAATGAAGTTAAAATACAAGACATGCCAAATAGCCTTGATGTCAAAACTAGGTTCGACGGAGTTTAAAATTTAACAACGTTAATTATAATCGGCTGCGCAAAAAAAAATAAATAAATAAAAAACGCAAGAACTTAAATTCCCGAAGGAATCATAAAAAAAAGTAGATTTTGCTTTACGTATACACTAAATTCGTTCACGACTGAGGGTGCTCAAGCTTCGTCATAGTCGAAGCCGGGCACAACATTTTATTCTCTAATGATGCAATAATAATCCCACAAGCCGTTTTACAACCAGATGTAATCTTCAGTTCTTTTTTTTTCAAGTCGGGAATGTATTGGCTCCAGTTGATGGACAAGTACGCGGCTAATTGGTCAGTTTTGTTGATCGCCATAAGCGAGTGCATACTCGTCGCTTGGATCTACGGAGCCGATCGATTTCTCGACAACGTCGAGCAGATGATAGGACCCCGCGGCAAAGCCTGGCGTTTCTTTTGGACGTGGATGTGGAAGGTCATCACACCTGCGGCGTTGTTCTTCATTCTCTTTTTCAATTGGGTCGAGTACGAGCCGCTGAGTTACGGGGCTTACGTTTACCCGAGATGGGCGGATGCGGTCGGCTGGCTTGTCGGCATGCTTCCTGTTATCGTCATCGTAGGCTTCGCTGTCGTAAGTATCGTTAATTGCAAGCCGACATCTGGATACTTACACTGTAAAAAATCGGTGTTAAAATTGCCCCGTTTTAACAGTAGCGCGGTGTCTATCAATTTTGTGTTAACCGAGTACTCTAACACGGTGTAAACCAACTGTGTAAGAAAATTAGTGTAAATTAAAAATTTCACTAAACTCCGTACAGTTAACACCAATTTACATTAATACTGTTCGGTGTACAACACGATATCCCAATTGGTTGAAGAGTAGCACAAGATGGTGCAACTATTCCCTCACCGAAAAGAACTACTAGGGGTCCAGTAGTGACTACTGGAGGTTCAGTAGTCACTGCTGGCGTTGCAGTAGTTACTACACGTGTAGTTACTACTTCCTAGTAGTTACTCATCAACAGTCAGTAATTATTACTGAGGACGTAGTAGTTCCTGCATCAGTAATTGCTACTTATAAGTAGTTCTATTCCAGGATTCAGTAGTTAATGCATAAGCAGTTATTGCGGATAAGTAAATACTACTCGAGACACCAGTAGTTCCTGTATAAGTAGTTACCACTTCTGTGTAGTTACTATTTGAATCTCGAGATTCAATTAATAACTACACAGAGGTAGTAACTACTTATAGGAGAACTACTGCTGTCTGGAGTAGTAATTATTTATCTGTAGTAATTACTTATACAGGAACTACTGCAGTCTCGAGTAGTAATTACTTATCTGCAATAACTGCTTATGCATTAACTACCGAATACTGAAATAGAAATACTTATAAGTAGTAATTACTGATGCAGGAACTACTACGTCCTCAGTAATAGTTAATGACTGTTGAGGAGTAACTAGGAAGTAGTAACTCCATGTGTAGTGACTACTGCAATGCCAGCAGGGACTACTGAACCTCCAGTAGTCACTACTGGACCCCTAGTAGTTTCTTTCGGTGAGGGCAAAATTCCAGCACCGAACTACTGGAAACTACGTGAATTACCAGTAGTGAACTACTGGAAACTACGAGAATTCTCACTAGTGAACTACTGAAAACTACGGGAATTCCTAGTAGTTAACTACTGGACATTCATAGTAGTTTGGAGAAGTTAACTACTCAAAATACCCAGTAGTGTTCAGTAGTTAACTGCTCAAAACTTCGAGTAGATTTCAGTAGTCCGCCAATTTAGCACTGGGCAGTAATTCAGTAGTTTATTAGTAGTTAACTACTAGATACTGCCAGTAGTATTTTGCAGTAGTTTTCAGTAGTTCTTTTCGGTGAGGGTTGGCACATATCGGTGTCAATATTAAATCCTATAAAGCCCTTTATTAAAAATTGAAAAACATCGCAAGTCGATGTGATGTTTTTCACCTATGTGTGTCAATATTAATCTTATAAAATTATTTATTAGCACTCGAGTAGTGCTCAACCACCAACACTATGGAACGATTAAAAACACCCCAAAGTGTGGCTAATTGACATAATGCTGTGTGATGACTATTGTTATTGCTATTGACCTTTATAATGGATAGATAATATGTATTTGAAATGAGTATTCAACTAATGAATCTCAACAGATACTCACTTTACCAATGAAATATTAGACGGCGTTCGACGAACAATCTGATTTTAGTGAATTCAGTAAATCTTCTTTGCGCTTTACACTGAACGTGTCTTCGCCGTCAGTTATTGACACTAAATTGATCGACATAAATGTATTACCACTGCGGCATTATATTAATTTTAAGACTGAATTTATAAATTTCTACGTACACCTATAGTAGTGTTGAATTAACACCAAAATGATAAACTTATATGTACACCTACGGTAGTGTTGAAATGGTATTAATTTTAACACCGAATTATGAGAATTCTATACCCGTATAGTATTGATTTGCTACAAAACCGCATGGTGTAACTTGTAACAAAGTAATATCAGATCTTGTTTTTACACTTTGCATCGAGAAAAATGGACTTTATAATGGTGTTGTTATTAACACTGATGTTTTCTTCCACCGCACACTTTGGCAGTTCACACCGGCAAATTTTTTACAGTGTATCAACATTATCATTAAAAAAAAATTAGACGATTTTTTTTTTTTTTTTCTCTTCTATGACCGACAGTGCCAATTAAAGAAAGATCGAAGAAGACCGAAATACGATAACGACGACGACGACGAGGATGAAGATTCGGAGCCTCGGTCGTCGAGGTCGACGACGGGAAGAGGCAGATCGAAGAGGAAGGGAGATTCCGTAATGTCGCGAGCTCGAATATTGCTTCAGCCGACTGCCGAGTGGGGACCCTCCTCTCGTAACTCATTGACGCCCTCGAGAACCCTGACTAACATGACGCCAGCGGGTAATCAACGATTGAATTATATCGCGGCTTCCAAACTCATCCGTAGGCAATTTAGTATCGCGCCCCGGTTTCACGTTAATTACAGCAGTCGATCGAGGCGCAACGCTGCCGCAATGTCATATCAAACGTGTAATCGTTCAGCAAAATGATTTAAAATTATATAAAAATAATTCCCGACTGAAAAATAATCGTTATTCTTTAAAAAATATTCGTAAAAAAAGTAACTTCAAAAAGGATGAAATAATTAATTATGAAACAATAATTAATATTGTTAGTAATAAATAGTAGTAATAATTAATAATAACGAATAATTGTTAAATTGATTAATTGCAATTATATCAATTCGTTCATAATCTTCGCTACAGTCGGGAGACGGCTTCCGATCCGAAGATTTATATTTATATATGACAATATTCTGCTACCAATTTTATTTATGCGGATATAGAACTGTGTTCGGAAGCCGTCTCCCGACTGTAGCGAAGATTATGAACGAATTGATATAATTACAATTAATTAATTTAACAATTATTCGTTATTATTAATTATTACTATTAATTACTAACAATATTAATTATTGTTTCATAATGAATTATTTCATCCTTTTTGAAGTTACTTTTTTTACGAATATTTTTTAAAGAATAACGATTATTTTTCAGTCGGTAGTTTTAAAAAATTTTTTATTTTATTTTTTATTTTATGCTCTTTCAAAGTTACTTTTTATTAAACATTTTTTTTAAGACGATTTTTTTAGAGCAAATTTTTCATTGTAATTTTTTTATATGTTGACGTAACTTTTTGCAGCCGGGAGGTTTTTAAATTTTTTAATAAATTTTTTCTCTGATACAATTTTCTAAGTGTCATTCCTCCGATATTATTTTCTAAATCATGTATGTCTCCAATACTATTTTCTATATGTCTTTCTTCTTCGATGAAATTTTTAATGTGTCGTTCCTGTTCGATGCAACGTTTACAAAGTGGAACGAAGAGCAACAGTACATAGAAAATTGTATCGCAGAGGAACGTCAGATAAAAAATTTCATCGGAGAAGATAGACAGAAAATAATATCGCTGGCATATATCAGGTAGGAACGACACATGAAATTAATAAAAATGAATAAAAATGGTATTCGGGAACGATAGAGATAAAATTTCATCGAAGAACAAAGACACATAGACAATTATATCGCTGGCATATATTAGATAGGAACGACACATAATAATTATTATTTATTTAAACCATTACGTACTATGCTTCGTGCGTTTGAGGTCATGGTGCACCGAGATCGGGTGGCCAACAAACAATGTGGAGTTCCGAAAATATATCGCAGAAAATGGCGCTCAATTTTCGGTATATTCGAGTGACTATTTAATAAATCGTATTTATTTCTACCAATATTGTGCAGATTTTAAATTTGCCTTGAAAACATTGATCAAAGAGCGTCAAAGAATAGCTGTATCAAATTTCGTCAAGTAATTTGTAGCCGTTTACAAGAACATCGCGGACAACAAAATCGCTCATCGCGGTGAAACGCATAACTCGAGTCTTTTTGCCCTAGCGGGCAGTCGGGAGTTAAATAAAAAAATAAAATAAAATAAATAGAAGCTAATGCGATATCACTTTCGCTACAGGCTTGAAAATGTTCATGTCCGATACAGGATTTTTGAGAATTTGTTCAGATTTTTTCATTTGGGTTAACAATATGCTCACTTAAAAGAAGAAAGCAAAGCTCAAAAAACATCTAGAAGCAAACGTTTTACCATTCTGGGTTTAAGCTTAAAAATTTTCATATCAAATACAGGATTTTTCAGAATTTTTTATTCCGGCCAAAAATATGTTCGCTTTGAAAAATTGTAATTAATGCAAATGACCAAAAAAAAAAAAAAAATTAATTTGGAGTGATTTTTAGAGTTAGAACCTGAGGCTCGGGCGCTCGCACCCCTTTATGGACTTGAGCGTTTATTATTGCAAGGTCCCTTAAGCTTAATAGACTTAAGGCCTTATATTTCCAAGTCCCTTTAACCTTAATGGACGTACGCCTTTATTATTCCAAGCCCCCTTAAGCTTAATGGACTTAAGCCCTTATTATTCCACGCCCCCCCACTCGATTCTTGAACACGGCGGCGGCGACGACGACTATGCTTTATTATATATATATATATGTATATACATATATGTATATGAGGTATTCCATGTGCAATCGAACGGTCAAAAACCCGACCCTCTCCAAAAAAAGTTGCAATTTCACCACAATTCATGATTATTGACAAGGGGTTTTTGTCATTTTTTTCAGAATTTTTGGATCGTATTTTTTTGAGATACCGAAAAATTGAACTTTTTAAGAAACTCTCTATATCTTAAAAACTATTAGTCATACAAAAAAAACGTTTAAAACACGAAAGTTGCATTTTTGAACGAACCTTTGAAAACAAAATTTTGTAGATTTTTTTGAATGTAATAAACATCCATTTGTATGAAAAATAGACTAAAATATATTTTTTCAGCCAACACGTCACGTTTGATTTTTCTTTAAAAAATTCCACAATATACTCTTATGTACGTAGAGTGATCTCATATTTTTGTTTGGATGGGCCAGACGTCCGTTTGATAGTGCTCCGTTTAAGATCGATTTTTCACAAAAAAAAAAAATAGAGATATCTATTACTTCCCATTGAATTTTATAAAAATTGCAACACTATCGACAATATAAGAATTTAAAAGATCAAATAAAAAAGGGTTTGGAGATTTTTTATAAAAAGAAGGTATTTTTAAAATGAAAACTCGATTTTAAATGGAGCACAGCTATCAAACGGACGTCTGGCCCATCCAAACAAAAATATGAGATCACTCTACGTACATGAGAGTATAATCTGGAATTTTTAAAGAAAAATCAAACGTTACGTATTGAATGAAAAAAAAAAAATTTTAGTCTATTTTTCATGCAAATGGACGTTTATTGCATTCAAAAAAATCTACAAAATTTTGTTTTCAAAGGTTCATTGAAAACTGCAACTTTTATGTTTTAACTGTTTTTTGTATGGCTAATAAGTTTTTATCATATAGAGGGTTTTTAAAAAAGTTCAATTTTTCGTTATCTCAAAAAAATACGATCCAAAAATTCTGAAAAAAAAAATTACAAAAACCCTTTGTCAATAAACATGAATTGTGGTGAAATTGCAACTTTTTTTTTGGAGAGGGTCGGGTTTTTGACCGTTCGATTTCGCATGGAATAACCTCATATGCATATGATATAGCAAAGAATACGGATATTGCGAACATTATCATCGCGTCATAGGACAAATTAATTTTAGAGAAAAATTTCTAGGTCAATCGGGAGGATACGATTCCGTTCGAGACACCATAGTCCTGGTTAACGGACAACCGATGATGATCCAACCGTCCGGTCCTCCAGGGTCGACGCAGAAATTACCTGGCCCGTCGATCTTGAAGAACTCGAGTAAAGCGGATCTCATAACGTCCCAACAGGTTTGACACGATGTACATTTTTTTTCCGGATATACAAAACGCTGATGATCGATCGAGATGTGAAATTCTCGTTGGTATCGAAAAATGTCGAGAGGAGCAAAATGGAGAAGACCCATAAATATCGGAGATACAACAACGACGTTTGTCTTCTTTTTCACGACAGATCAATTTATTTTTCATCTTCTGCATTGATCGCTCGTCTGCCAAATATTGCATGCATGAGGACAAGTAAGGGAAAATAATCGGAGTTAGGTATTGAGATTATAAGTGAAATTAACAACGTCCGTTGAGAGAAGCTGCGAAGATTATTTTTATTTTACCGAAACGAACGAAAAGTCACGTCTTAAGGAGTTTTTCTACGTCCCTGTGTCTGCACATTACTCACAAAATATCTCACGCGAAGAGAAATAATCGCCGTGACACTCGTCAAAGAATATCACGCGAGCAGTCTGTTGCCAAATCTGCGAGAAAAAAAAAAAAAACACGTAATGTACTTACGCTGCGCTTGTCGATTGCACATCCTTGTACGTCAACTGTACCGAGGACGTTCTTATACATTCGAACGGAGAGACTTAGTTAGATGTAATACCTTCGCCATTGTCCAGATGTGTTGCTCAGTAGTCAAGTAAAACAAAGAGAATCTCAGTATAACATAATAGAAAAAAAAAAAAAAAAAATGACGTAAGGAAGTAGGAATAAAATTGTGTGTCAATGTGAATGTCTAACACGAAGACGAGACGTAAAATGATTATTCGTTGTACAATAGGTCGTTGGCGATTTCAGTGAGAATTCGTGCCAAAAGAGAGTCCGAACTTTTTGTCCGGCAATTCATTTTATCGGTGTTCAATATGTTTCCGTCGATCGAATATCATCGTAACAAGTGTCTAAATTATTAAGAGGACTAAAAAGTAAAAGAAGACAACAAACGAGAGAAGGGCAATGCGGATGGAAGATTAACTGAGTAGCTGATGTATCGTTGCGAAATCAGAGGATTTTTTTTTTTTTTTTTTTTTTTTTCAAGAATACATGGATATGTGAGATTTATAGAATGATCTGAGACGCGGGCAACAAAAGAAGATTCGACGTGATTCGTCGAAGAGTCTTCGGTGCACCACATCGATGAAATATACTCGCGTTAGGAATCACCAAAATGTACATTTACGCGAAAGTAAAGTCAATAATGTTAAAGGTCGTGATTATTTATTTTTTATGTGATCTCGTTTATAAAGTGTTGCCAGTTGAATTATTATATATGACATATATACATGCAGAAAATATAATATATGTATATAGTTTGTGAGAATTAACGATAAAAAAAAAAAAAAGAAGTGTATTGTACATTACTTATTTAGATACATTGCAGAATGCATATGTCGTAGTTTATTAAACGTACAAAAAAAAAAAAAAACATGTTTAATGACGAAGAACTTAAAAAAAACCCATTGCGTTCAATCAAGTGCGTAAACTCATGCAGTGAGCTGAGGATTGAAAAAAAAAAAACTGAGTGAGAAAAAAATAAAATAAGGAAAATTGAAAAGTGTTTATCGAATATTCCAAAGAAAATAGCAATGGGTATGAGGAATAGTTATTTGTATGGCAAGGGCGTAGAAAGGGATTTCTTGACGAGTGTGAAAATTCACACGAGTCAGAACTCCCTTTTCTACGTCCATGCCATCCACATCATTTTTTTTTTGTTTGTTTTTTTTTTCAACAAATTCACGAAAATCGAGCTTTTCGTTTTTAGGAACTGTGCGTAGAAAAGCACTTTTCCGCTCTAGAGTTGGAAAAATACCATATCGCGTTTGTACGCATGCGCAGTATTTTTTTTCGCACGCGATGCGACAAAGTGCCTTTCTGCGCACACTGTCACAGCAACGAAAAGCGAGATTTTACGCGCGTGTGTTAGGGAAAGCAATTTGCATGAACGGTCTTACGGAATGAGAGTTGGCATACCGACCGGAGTTTTCCGTACGAATTTCAAGATATGTGCATAGCGAACAGTTTGGTTTTTTCGATTGGGCAAAAGCATGAGGAAAATGACGTTTCTACAATAGGAATTAAGAGAAACGAGAACTCTTCTAATCTCGTACAATTTTGCATGAATTTACAGAACTGCGTTTCTTTGGTAAAAGTGAGGGGAGAGAGAGAGAGAGAGAGAGAGGGAGAGAGAGAGAGAGACATTTCGACGGCATAAACGCGCATTGCCACGCCGCTTTTCCTCATTTATTCCGAAATATTTCCGAGAAAATACGGTGAAACGACAAAACAACAAATTGTCGAAAACTGTTCTATATTTTTAATGGTATTTTATCCGCGGTGAAAAAAAAAAAAAAAAAAAAAAATCACTGCGACGCCATTCAGACAATTTCATTCGTGCAAATCGTGTTCTACTGCCCAAAAGAAATGGGGAGAAGCTGTGTGGAGTGAGCATTAAAAATATATATAAAAAAAAAAGAAAAACGGATTTCTGACGCTGCTGTAAAATTTCCAAAGCTCCGAATCTTTTAAAACGTGACAGAATGAAAGAGTTCTCACAAGTTACGCTCGAATAATCAAGTGAGAATTTATAGCGTTGTGATTAAAGATACATGCACAATAACTGATAAAAAAAAAAAAATTACTGGATAAAATTGCCAGACATTCACGAAAATGATAATTTATAATGCACGCAACGGTGATTATATTTTGCGTTTCGAACGAGACACTGTATCATCGATATAATTAATTTGTGCAATCAATACGATGACTGATGATCAAGATATAGTATATATTTGTTATAAATGTTGTTAGATAGACGGTTGACGATTAAATTAATGAGAAAAAGGGAGATCAATATATAAGTATCGTGAGAATAAAAAAAATAAATAGATTGTTATAGAACAACAACAAAACAAAAAAAAAGTACGGCCGTGTCGGAAGCTACGACAACCCAATTGTGTCTGTGCCAGATTGGTGCACTTTGAAGAGATATCGTAGAGCGAACAGTACAAAGTAAAATGTGCCCTAGAACTAGATATTCAGAGAGGGAGAGCGATGGGGCGAGAAGGTAGAAGAAAAGTTAAAGAAAAGAAAACTAAGATCATAGATAGTATATTATAAATTGATGGAATTGATTAAATGTCCCTTTTGAATGATTTTTTCGGTGAGAAAAGAAAATCTTACCGTCAATGCGATTGCACCGAGACGGTGCTTCGGGAAATTGATGGGAAAAAAAAAAAAAAAAAAAAATTGTTAAAATTCGATGCTCTACCAAATTTTTCCGATCGTTCTCACCCAACGAGTTTATCGGTAATTCGCGTCGAAGAGGTATTAATTTTTTCGAGCTTGACTCATACGAATATAAAAAAAAAAAAAACCACCTGACGTTATACAATCAACACATATTACGATGTGAAGAAGTGAGACAGATACACAGAAACTAACTCATTACTATATAAGAAAAACGGAATGAAAAAAAAAAAAAAAAAAAAAAAAAAAATTAAATATATAGATGTATTATAATATAAATATGTATATGAAATGAAATGTTATTTTCATCGGGCGTCCATATGTTGCGAAAGCTGAGGCCGTCAATTCGCAGAGCCCCATAGGGATATATATATATATATATATATATATATATATATATGTATATATATAATATAGGAAATATCTATATATAAATGTATGTATGTATATATATATATATATATATATATATATATATATATATATATATATGAAGATACAAAAAAATATGTATATGTATACGTTGTTGCATAGTGTTAAGCTACGAGAACGTCAAATTTGATCAGTATTCAGAGAAAGCGAAGAAATAAAAGCTAATCAAATAAGAAATAAAAAACAACAATAGAAGCGGCGTTGTAGAACTGAAGGTAATCGAAAATACGAAGAAAAAAAAAAAAAGAACGGTTGTATTATTATACATTATACATGTACATTGTATTATTAAAGGTATATACATGATATATATTATTACATATTCTATGTATATGTAATGAAGCGTGTTTAATTATAATAAAGTGTTGGTATATGGTTGACGATATTACGCTGAATTGCATTCATTTCCTCGGAAACCCGAACAACGTCGATATAGGCATACTGTTAACAATTCATAAAATGTATATGAAATTTTGTGCATATACAGTAGGGGAGACCGGGGCGAGATGGGCCCCTAAAAAAATAACGCGGCTACAACGCTGCTCAAAGTATAATCTGTTATTTGTCACCCAACAATTATATGTTCATAGGTTCTATAACGCGTCCGAAAAAGAAAATTGTTTGGGGCGAGACGGGCTACCCGCAAATGTTTCAAATTTTTTTTTTGAGTACCCCATTTTGCCCCGGTTCCCTATTTTGCGAATTCTCTGCTTCCGTCATTGTCCACGAAAGGTTCTTATTTCTTCCTTCCAAATTTTGATATGTTTTTATGGTATATTACGATAGTAGTGCGAAAAAACTTTTTCTGACGAGTGTGAGTTTGCAGCACGAGCCGAAGGCGAGTGTTGCAATCACACGAGTTCAGAAAATGTTTTTCGCACGAGTTTCGTACAAATTTTTATTTCACAAGGTGTAAAAATGTGAGTTTTCGCACGCGAAGCGTGTGTAAAACTCCCATTTTCACACCCTGTGAAATAAAATAATTTCGGGGTGGTCCATTACGCCC
The DNA here is from genome assembly GCA_963922035.1 of Amblyjoppa proteus. Taxonomy (NCBI): domain Eukaryota; kingdom Metazoa; phylum Arthropoda; class Insecta; order Hymenoptera; family Ichneumonidae; genus Amblyjoppa; species Amblyjoppa proteus. The sequence goes on from OY998232.1 coordinate 25,350,911, forward strand.
CGGTCTGATTGTTCACCAGAAAAACCGGACTGATTTTTCACTAGACTATCTCGCTCCGGAGGCTCGTCTCGCCCCGGTTTCCCCTGTATGAAATTTCATTTACACGTATGTAAGAATATTGCATTACCGGTATATTAAAAACAATATTATTTGTATAGTATGTATAAAATAATAACATACTTTTCATATACGAATGGCTTAATTTTCAATGCCATCACCGGTAATTTTAATATTACTGGTATTGCATTTAAGATAAAATTGCTAAAATTCAAATACAATATATATGAATTCTAATTTCATATGCAGAGGTTGTATATTTCATAATTTTAACGGTGCACTCAACTCCATAACAAGCTGTACAACGGTAACGCAATTTTTCTTCACTTCATACAGTAGAACCCCGTTTATCATCGGAGTTAATGTGGGGAGAGCGTATTGTTGCTATTGCGCACTCCCTACCAAGTTGTGGGAACGTCTGTTCGTCTGTTCGTCGGCTCGTCTCGCCCCTGTTTCCCCTGTATGAAATTTCATTTACACGTATGTAAGAATATTGCATTACCGATATATTAAAAACTATATTATTTGTATAGTATGTATAATAATAACATACTTTTCATATACGAATGGCTTAATTTTCAATGCCATCACCGGTAATTTTAATATTACTGGTATTGCATTTAAGATAAAATTGCTAAAATTTAAATACAATATATATGAATTCTAATTTCATATGCAGAGGTTGTATAATTCATAATTTTAACAGTGCACTCAACTCCATAACAAGCTGTACAACGGTAACGCAATTTTTCTTCACTTCATACAGTAGAACCCCGTTTATCATCGGAGTTAATGTGGGGAGAGCGTATTGTTGCTAGTGCGCACTCCCTACCAAGTTGTGGGACCGTCTGTTCGTCTGTTCGTCGGCTCGTCTCGCCCCTGTTTCCCCTGTATGAAATTTCATTTACACGTATGTAAGAATATTGCATTACCGGTATATTAAAAACTATATTATTTGTATAGTATGTATAATAATAACATACTTTTCATATACGAATGGCTTAATTTTCAATGCCATCACCGGTAATTTTAATATACTGGTATTGCATTTAAGATAAAATTGCTAAAATTCAAATACAATATATATGAATTCTAATTTCATATGCAGAGGTTGTATATTTCATAATTTTAACAGTGCACTCAACTCCATAACAAGCTGTACAACGGTAACGCAATTTTTCTTCACTTCATACAGTAGAACCCCGTTTATCATCGGAGTTAATGTGGGGAGAGCGTATTGTTGCTAGTGCGCACTCCCTACCAAGTTGTGGGACCGTCTGTTTTTCGAGAAAAACCTTAATACGGACCGAAAACGGACCTACTCGTTGGTGAACGAAACGGACCGCATAAAACGGACAAACGGACCGTATCTTTTTAGTTTTTGGTTTAGCGCTCTTCTCTGTTGCAAAAACCGCAAAAGGACCGAACTAATTTTAACGAAAATTGAACTTTTTTTTTAACGAAATTCGACGCGGATCATTTTATTCAGAATAAAAAAAGGCGGCTATTCAAATTGCGACATTATGCTTCCCCGTTGGTTCTTTGTATTAAGAATGTATCAAACGTACATTTCTAAACAAAAGTTCTTTACGGAGAAACAAAAGACCTAAGAAGTTTTTTTTTCTTCTTTTTACGGAATTCAATATTTCTCGGTTACCTAAAGATCATTCGGCTCGTTCGGCCCGGTTTCGGTTCTCGCAACCGGAAACTGACCGAATGAAATTTTGGTTAGAAACCATTCGGTCCTCTTACGGCTCTTGCGACCGAAAACCGTGGGAGCGCTAATCAAAAATGTTAAAGTCCGTTTCACGGTTGTGTTATCGTCAGTTTGTTTCCCAAACGTAAGGTAAACGGCCCAATTTCCGCCATCTTCAATTGTTGAAAGGAACACTTTATAAAAAATGTACGTATTGCGGCATTAATCAAAACCCCTCTTCACAATTGACATGCCGTCAATTTCGTTTGCATTTAACGTATACTGTATTTATTATTAGGATAAATTGCGATTAATGGCGGTAACTGGGACAGTGGCGGAAACTTGGCCGTTTACCTTAAGTGCCGAATAACGCGGAGGCTCGATTGATCGAAAGTGGGATGAGCGAGGTTCCACTGTACTTACGATTATGACTTGGACAATAAAAAAAAAAAAAAAAAAAAATCGCTGTTTTCACAAATTCATCGACAGGCAATATCAATGTCAGTCTCTTTTCACTCACGTTAATATTAACGATCCATAACTCACACCCCGGTCAATTGAGAATGCTAAGTTCGTCCACGCACCGGCGCATACGACGGTCGGTATGCGATTTACGTATTCATTTAACGATCGGCATACAATGAGCGTTTTAAGTGCACCGTACATAGCATCGAAGCTTCGATGTTGCACATGTTGCTATCGGACGGTACTTATTCGCGATGTAACGATTGCGGTCGAAGCGTCGAGGAATCTTCACCTTGAGGCGCGACAAGCGAGGCAGTGAGATAGATTACCTGCGAAAAATTATCATATATGATTCATATATAATCCATGTATAGTAATATTGTTATATACATTTTTTGTCGGCGTTGGGCTTCCTCGCTGAACAAATCATGAAATTTTGTCAGATATCGCCAGGGACAAAATTCATATGTAATTCATACATGACGGTTTATAAATGATATGTGCATTTTGTCATGGCCATATCCGGCAAAACTTCACAACTAATTTATACACGATCATCAATTATTCATATACAAGAAAGGCGTATATTCTGTGTATAAGGATATAAGATACGTCCTTCTGGTTTTAAGGTAGTACTTGTGGACGACTGAGCCCACGTGAGTTCAGAAAGAATTGAGAGAGGAATTGCGAACTCGATGGGATAAAAATCTAAAAAAACATCAACCATACGGACAACGCTGAAAAGATTGCATTTTGCATAATAATAATAATTCCAAAATGTTATTAAAAAATTAACGAAAAAAAAATTCCTAACAAATCACCTGGCAACCTAACTTTTTTAAAAAGGAAAAGGATTTGTTAGTTTTTCTGAATATTATTATTATTATTATTATTATTATTATTATTATTATTATTATTGTTATTTACAGAAAGGAAGTTTACAACTTATAATATCTGCATCTTGTATAAAGTATTAAGTAGACAAGGGTTTATCTAGTCTGTTTTTAAATTGATTAATTGACTCAGATTCGATTATTGCATCTGCATGAATATACATGAATTTTTTTCAGAAGTTCGTGTACTTTTTGAAAATTGCTTTCTTAGTTAATAAAAAAACGTAATTTTAAAAAATTACACAGTATTCTGAAAAGATTGATACGTATTCAAAAAGATTAGCAAATTGTTTTTATATGAACAAAAAGTTATGTTGTTGGGTTATTTGTTGAGCAATTTTGTTTTTCCATTGTTTTTTTACTAACATTCTGGAAGTATTACTATGTAAAATCATTATTTTCAGTACCTTCCATATGCTTGATTTTTTTTTTTCACACTTTTATCCCATCGAGAAGTGTTCGCAATTCTCTCTCAATTCTCTCTGAACTCACGTGGGCTCAAGCTCTCCGCTGGTACGTACTAGAAAATTGACGGACGGCTGCTTTTAGAGACAAAAAAAAAAAACCTAAAAAACGGACCGAAAAACGAACAAAACGTCAGTTGGGGAACGAAACGAACCGCGAAACAGTAAAACGGACCGTACGTTTTTGGATTTGGTCCTTTTTCGTTTGTGGAAACCGAGGAAGGACCGAACGTTTTTTTATAAAAAATTATTGGCCAAGTTTTTTAAATTTTTCTTTGTTTTGCTTTTAAATCTGTTTTAAATGAAAGGACAGAACAAAAATACGATCTTGGTCGTTTCTCGGTTGCGAGAACCGATAACGGAGCGAAGCAAATTTTTCGAAAAAAAAAAAAAATAAATAAAAAATGTTCGGTCCTTTTTCGGTTTCCGCAACCGAAAAAAAAAAAAAAATACCAAATGCCAACAGAAACTATACCGTCCGTTTTGTCGTTTTTAACGGTCCATTTCGTTCCCTAAAGGAAGTGTCCGTTTTTCGGTCCGTCTGCGGTCCGTCAACTCGCTAGGGACTACCTTAATCACGCGATAGGCAATCATATCATAGCTATGTATGAATTACATATGGATTACATGTGAATCATTTATGATCTATTATTGCCCAGTTAATGCGGGCGTTCCTTTTTTTTTTTTTTGGTGTCTTTGTCGATGCGTATAATCTATTGCGATTCAGTCACGACGCATCATCGGTAGTCGGTCTCGATGACTTGAATATCACTCGGCTTCTCGATACGGCGCCGAGGATAGGCTTGGCGAGTATCAACAATCCCGCGAAGAAGAACGACGCAAATGCGAGACTCCTTCCGGTCTCGCTCCCCGGAAACGAATGGGTGTAGGTGCCGTTGATGACCGTTGCGAGTAGCAGTATCGTTATGGCGATACCACCGAAGGCATGGCCGACCTTGATCAGCACCGGTCTCACACGCGGATAAAACCAGCGTGCGTTATTCGCGAGAAGACCAAAAATTGCGACGAGCAGAGCCAGAATTATGGAACTCAGACCGAGCTTGGCGTGACTCGTGACGAAGTGATTTTTACCTTTGTCGTTCTTGTTAACGACGACAATGATCAGACCGATCATCATCAGAGACAATCCTGCCGTGAGAAGCGACCAGTGAACTGTCACACGACCCAACCGGGATACTCTCGAGGTCAGAAACGCCTCGCCGGATATACTGAAGACCGCTTCCATCATCACGAGACCGACCTTGAATTCGTACAAGAACCAAATAGTCTTCGTCACTTGTTAGCTTACGCGAGATCATTTTTTTTTTTTTTTTAAAGCAATATTCTCATTATTCCTGCAAGGAGAAACGAAACGCCTCGGGCACGAAGTAATATTGTCACTTCGGATGGTAATATTGCCGTAACTAAGTAAAAATTTTCAAACAGGTGTTAATAAAATATTGATCGAACATCCCGCGTGTTTCATTGTCCGCAACGGTGTTCTGATAATGCGAAAAAATCCCCCGGTTGCGAATATAAAAAAAATTGTAGGATTTCCATCTTTCGTCTGCAAGAGAATATTTAAGATGCTTAATTATTAAAATAATAATAATATTGAAAAAATTAGCCTCCCACAATTTTTCGTATTGGAATCTGGGATTTTTTTTTACACGATCGGGACATCGTTGAGAATCGTCAATCGTATGGGATATTCGATCCAATTTTTTTTATTGCCGATAAGACCGCCCGAGCAGAGCCGACCACCAAACGGACCACCTTCGGAATCACCATGGTGGTTTTGTGCAAAACCAACACACAGTAAAAAATAATTTCGTAAAATCGGAATGCGAAATTTCGTAAAAAATTATTTTGTTAAATAATTGACAAATGTGTTTGTTCGTTTATTTTAATATACGAACCTGTCCTTCCATTTATTCTATTATTGACAATTTTAGTTTGTACTTTTTTTTGTAAAACTAGAAAATTAGCAAATAAAAAATTGTGGACGTTTCTGGACAATAATTTTCTTGTAAAAAGTACACATTTTTTTTTTTTTTTTTACTGTGCATGTCGGTTTTGCAGAAAAAAAAGAAAAGTTTACGAACTATTTTGTCAAAACCAGTTATGCAAACCACCGCTCCGTGACACAGGTATTAAAAGGTGATTTCGACGGTGGCAACGACGTATACACCAACAGTCACACCATTTTTTTTTTTATGGCGTTTAACGCGTACCGAAAAGGTTTGGTAATATTGGGAAAAAAATTGACTCGATTTATAACAATTTAGGATACATTCGGATACTATATCACGCATTTCGGAGAACGAAAAACCTAACGACCTAAAGTTGGGCTCGAACCCGGGATATTACGCGTATTAGCTCAGAACCGTAACGCTGTCCTAGTGCTTGTCACTTAAGTTTTTCTCATTCCAAGTCCAACTTTTAGGTCGTTAGGTTTTTCTTTCTCCGAAATGCGTAATACAGTGAACGAATGTATTCTAAATTGATATAATTCATGATGTTAATTAAAATGAATTTTTTTCCCAATATTACCAAACCTATTTTTTCCATACTTAATAATCACCGTAAAAAGAAATTTGAGTGACTGATGGATTATTCCGTCGGCACCACCGTCGAAATCACCATTAAGAAACGAATATCATAGAACGGTGGTTTGTGTAGTGGTTGTGACAAAATACTTCGTAAACTTTTTGCACAAAACCACTGTTGAGAAAACCACCGTTAAAAGCATGGTGATTTTCTCAGTGGTCGGATTTGCCACATCGAAAAAAAAGGTTTGGTAATATCAACCTCACGCTGCGGTCACGGAAAATTGGTTTCAATCAATCTAGGCGCATTTGAACAGTGTGCACTGTTGTTGAAACAATACAACTGGTGTGGTTTTGTCAATTGCGTACAGCAGTTACTTCGATTACAACGTTCGTTCAATCTGAACCAAAATTGCATTAAATCAACAACTTTTTTTTTTTTTTTATTCAATTGTATATACTGTTACCGTACAGAAGGTATATTATTTTGACTTGAACGTATATTTGGTCAATCTGAAGAAAAAAAAATTTAATTCGATGTGTTCGTATATATGAGGTATTCCACGTGAAATCGGACGTCTGGCCCATCCAAACAAAAATATGAGATCACTCTACGTACATGAGAGTATATTCTGGAATTTTTTAAGAAAAATCAAACGTGACGTATTGGCTGAAAAAAAATATTTTAGTCTATTTTTCATACAAATAGACGTTTATTGCATTAAAAAAAAAATCTACAAAATTTTGTTTTCAAAGGTTCATTGAAAACTGCAACTTTTATGTTTCAAACGTTTTTTTTTTTTTTTTTGTATGACTAATAGTTTTTAAGATATAGAGAGTTTTTTAAAAAGTTCAATTTTTCGATATCTCAAAAAAATACGATCCAAAAATTCTGACAAAAATTACAAAAACCCCTTGTCAATAAACATGAATTGTGGTGAAATTGCAACTTTTTTTTGGAGAGGGTCGGGTTTTTGACCGTTCGATTTCACATGGAATACCTCATATACGAACATTTGGCATCTTGAAAATAATTGTATTTTATTCGGCAAGACGTCAATTTAGTAATTCACAAATATTATAACCACAATAAACAACTTTCAAGTTATTTAGAATTCGATATTTCAATATCAAACCATCGAAGTTGAATCTAAATTAGTGACGGAGAATAACTTGTATATCCGATTCAAAATTATACATATCGCTAATCGATTGTAGCGTAATGGTGAGTTACTAGGTCAGGATTCGTTAGGTTCGGGGTTCGAGCCCCGCTAGGATACATAAAATTTTAATTTGCAAAAATTGTGTTATATTGATAAGTAGCGATACACTGATAACAATTGAACATATAAAACACGATGTAACCATATATGAAATTAATTAGTAACAAATAAGGTAAATAACAGTACTGGAACCCAACTCCAAATTGAGTTGGGCTAAATATTTTTTTCATTTGTGTGACTAGATGTTTGTTTCGAAGAAAAGTTTTTTTTTTTCGATATGATAGCCTATTCTGTTCGATCAAACATATTCTTAAGGAGGGAGTCTCGCTGCGCGCTGACTTCGCATAAGTTCGACAGAAATAAGAGAAAATTGCAAGTACTTCTTGATGGTATAAAAATCTGAAAAAATTCATGCATACTAAAGGTACTGAAAAGATTCATTTTGCATAATAATAATTACAAAATGTTATTAACAAATTGATGAAAAAAATAATTGCTTAACAAATTTACCCGCAACCCAACTTTTTTTTTTCGTGCAAAAGATTCGTTTATTTTTCTGAATACGCATGAATTTTTTTCAGATTTTTCAGTAATCGTTGATTTTTCCATGAAAAAAAAAAATCAACGATTACTGAAAAATCTGAAAAAATTCATACGTATTCAGAAAAATAAACGAATCATTTTCACGAAAAAAAAGTTGGGTTGCGGGCAAATTTGTTAAGCAATTATTTTTTTCATCAATTTGTTAATAACATTTTGTAATTATTATTGTGCAAACTTAATCTTCTCAGTACCTTTAGTATGCATGAATTTTTTCAGATTTTTATACCATCAAGAAGTACTTGCAATTTTTCTATTATTTTTGTCGAACTTATGCGAAGTCACCCTCAGCGAGACTCCCTCCTTAAGGTAGCTATGTCGCTTCGCGCTCATTTCGCAAAAGTTCGAGAAAAATAAGAGAAAGTTGCATGTACTTCTCGATGGTATAAAATTCTGAAAAAATTCATGCATACTAAAGGTACTGAAAAGATTAATTGTGGATAATAATAATTCCAAAATGTTATTAACAAATGAATCAAAAAATTAATTGTTTAATAAATTATCCGGCAACATAACTTTTTTTTTAATGAAAATGATTCGTTCATTTTTCTGAATACGTATGAATTTTTTCAGATTTTTCAGTCAGCTTTGATTTTTTTTTTTATATGGAAAAAATGTATGAAAAAACAAAAAAATCAAAGTTGACTGAAAAATCTGAAAAAATTCATACGTATTCAAAAAAATAAACGAATCATTTTCATTAAAGAAAAAAGTTGGTTTGCCCGATAATTTGTTAAACAATTAATTTTTTGTTTAATTTGTTAATAACATTTTGAAATTATTATTATGCGAAATTAATCTTTTCAGTACCTTTAATATGCATGAATTTTTTCAGATTTTTATACCGTCGAGAAGTACTTGCAATTTTCTCTAATTTTTCTTGAACTTATGCGAAATGAGCGCGAAGCGACATAGCTACCTTAATTGGGACAATGAAATGATTTTTTTTTTATGCTGATGTAACTTTGTAGTCAACTTAACTAAACATTTCCTTCGTCGCCCGCAACCGCCGAATTAGGTTGATTCAAACAAATCATGTTCGATCTTACCAAACCTTTTTTTCGGTGTGGGGATAAGATTGAAAAAAAATATATATATGTTTGTATGGATTTAAGATGCGTCGGATGAACTTACGCCAACGGCCATGCAAATCGGATGCCATGAGAAGAAGTTGTAACGTTGGCTGTACAAAACGACGATGTAGATGACCGGTGCTACTAGCAGAACGTGGGTGATAACTGATACTACGAGGTTCACTGTACCCGGCATCCCTTTTCCTTTCTGCTGTTCCTCCTTCATTGTAGCTTTGACTCCGTTTTCCGGCGCTAAACACGGGAGGAAAAAAAACGTTGCGGTGATTCACAACAGCGTCAAATAATACGCGTTGCGTAACGACGAACAGCAACACAGCGCGAGCCGACAAAAGACGCGAGCTTCTCTGGTGTGTCAACGATACACACGCATGATTACTCGCTGCACGGAATTCCACTCTTACCAGAGGGGAAAAACGCTCGGTCTCGGTCTTACAGATACTCCGATATAGATTTTAGTTAAATATCACGCTATGACAAATCCTCCCGAACTCAGAAAAAAATCATTTCTTTAACGGCCATCGATTATTTAGATCAAGTAAAATATTTATTTGATTCGAATAAATATTTATTTCATTTAAGTAACTATTTACTTTAAGTAAATAAATATTTATTTTATTTAAGTAACTATTTACTTTAAATAAATAAATATTTATTTCATTTAAGTAACTATTTAGCGTAAAAATGGGGTGACTGGCTCGGTGCGTAAGGACAAAAAAACAGAAATGAATGCGGCGCCTTCAATCGTACACCGTTCAACTTTACGCTCGTTCATTCTTACGAAGATAAAACGTATACCGCACAAAATGTTACATAAGTTCAGAACTTCGTTCAAATTTACACCACAAATACCTTACACTTACTTGCCCAATCCTCGGATCAAAAACTGTACACCGCCATTTCTTTACCCGACAAAAAGTGTACGTATTCAATATGTTACACATTAGTAAGCTTACACCATTTCATTCTTACACTTGCCAAACCTTACACCTTTAAAACTTTACACATTCTATATACTTCACATGCGCAAAGTTGAACGATGTACGATTGAAGGCCCCTCAAATGGACATTAAAAAAAAGAAATGAGGACTTAGCAATTACGCATCAACCGAGCCGAATCGCTGTAAAGCAGTAGCTTTGAGAAGCGGGCGACAATAACAAAAAAACTATTTACTCAATTTAAATAAATATTTATTTAAATCAAATGAATATTTTACTTGACCTCAATAAACGGTGGCCGTCACATCAATAATTTTTCTGGGTGCGAGTGCGACATCGTAAACACTAGCGCGCCCACCATTGCCCTATTCAATTTTATTTATTATTTTGCATTACTATTTTTTAAATAAAATAAATTGTTTCTGAAGACAACTCTTATAAGGATTGAAAGGTAAAATACAAGAAACATTTCATTTGCAAAATGTTCTCATGAAACACCTGAAGAAACACAAATCAAATTGGTCGTACCGAAGCCGCGGCTAAAAATCAACGAATAATACTCATCAACCACAGCTTAATTAAATAAAAAAAATTATTCAGCACTTATATTCTGCACCAAAAAAAAAAAAAAACGGAACTACTATAAACTACTTTATAAAAAAAAAAATGGTAAGAGTAGAGATAAATGAACATTCATTTCTTTGGCAAACACGAATATGTTTGCTCGACATTTCACGATAACTAGTGAGATAACGATGCGATTGCATTGAAAAAACGTTGAAAAAGAAAAAAAAACGAAAAAAAACGTTTCGAATAATTTAAAATTGCTCGTGATCGGTTCCGCGTCGTCCGATTGCTTGTTGCTGTTAGAGTCGATAAAAATGTCACTGTCGAAGTGGAACTCACTGTGGCTCGTGCTGCGCAGTATTTTTAAACTTTTGAATTTATTTTATTTTATTTATTTTTTTTTTTTTATACAGGGCTCACTTCGATGACCCAATTGAATGTTACGATGGAGAACGGGCGCGCGGCCGAGGATTGTAAAATCCCACGCGGCTCACTATAGTGCGGGAGCGGGACTGAATGACCGAGCGCACGATAGAGATTCAATGTTTTTATCGCAAGGCTCGGAGCGTTTCGTTACAGCTGTGGCGGTCGTAGAAGCGACAGTCAAGCGAGTAAGAAGCGAACGAAACGAGCGCGCCACTCACGTCCTTGGCTTAGCTGATCGGCTGCACACGCAGTTGCCGTCCGTTTCACGAAGTACTCGAGGCGCGGACAAATGAGGAAGAACAGTGACGCTTTCTCGAAGTTCGTATCAGAAAGACGCCTCGAAAAAAAAAAAAAAAAAAAGTTTTGGATGACTTATGCTATGTCGCCGCTCGACACGGAAACCTCCTGATAATTCTCGATACAGAGCGCGACGAATTCACTTCGATATGCTTCAAAGTGAACTAACATACATAGTGAAGAAATATGGAAATTATTATCGCCGCTCGCATGCGGGAATCCCTCTCGTATTTGACACTGTCCACAATTATTCTGCAGACACGAGCGACGTCAGCAGACAGATGCTTATGTGGATTCGAGATACTGAAGCGATAAGATGTAAATGCGGCTGAAATTATTGATATAGAGTTCACATGCGGCGTTTATTTTCACACGACTTTTTCGTGTCAGTATATAGGCAAATAAAAAAAAAAAACTTTTTTTTTAATGGTACAAGAACTTAACATTTGTTTTTGGTGGCGAGAGAAATTGTTTACAGAAACAGTTTTGAAAAAAATCAGTAAATAGTTAAATCATATGAGCCAAATAGGTGTATGTGGGTGTATGTGGATGTATACAGTATGTATATATGTACATATAGAATATAGTGTTATGTCGTAGAGATTACAGAGAACGTAGTAAATAAAGGCGAAGTGTTTAAACATACACCGAAAAAAAGGTTTGGTAAGATCAAACAAGATTTGTTTGAATCAACCTAATCCGGCGGTTGCGGGTCGCGGAGGAAATATTTAGTTAAGTTGACTACAAAGTTACATCAGCATTAAAAAAATCATTTCATTGTCCCAACTGAGAATATTTTTGATCAAACAGAATAGGCAATAATATCGAAGCTGTGAGGTTGATATTACCAAACATTTTCTTCGGTGTATTTATCAGTCGAGCAATGACACTGAGGCGGCGTACAAAAACTTGGCGAGCCAGTTCGTTTTTTTTTTTTTTCTTTTTTTTTTTTTTTTTTTACAATAACTGTCGTACATCTTTCATTAACATAATCTCATAAAAAAGTGATGGTTCAAAGATTTATGCATAAATGGATGTATTTAATATAATAGATATGTAGTAACAATTTTTAGAAATCAAAAAAACTCATATAGTCTTTCTCTTCCTACATATTACTGAAAAAAAATTAGAAAAAACGAGAAACAAAACTTGATGCGTTGTTCCTTTTGATGCAATGAACTAACTTTATTTGTATTTCAAGGGCGCAACAAGTTTTGTTTTCCTTTTTTTTCTCTTTTTATTTTTCAATAAAACGTAGAAAGGGAAAGACAATGTAAATGTTTTACATGTATATTACATTACATATATGTATGTATAAATACATGTATGTAAAACATGCATGTGTTACATACATATATGTATAAATCTTTGAACCATGGCTTGGCTGATACGATTTGTTTTTGATTTTTTTTAAGAGCTCGTTTTGTTAAAAATATATATATTTTTTTAGAGAAGACATTTTAAGTACTTGGTGTACCATTTTTTTTTTTTTTTTTTTTTTTTTTCAAAAATGACTAGTATTTCAGAGACCTTTCATTTCTTAAGTTTTGTGACGTGATTGTTCGGGGTCACTCCCATGATATCGTTCCCAGCGACATCCCCGCTTTCCCGACTTTAAGGTCCGGTATTACGCGTCGCGTAATCGCGAAAATTTACGTTTTGGGTTTTTGAGTTTGCGTTAAACCATCGAGATATATGGGACATTCCACCAGAATTTTGCATGCTCTGACCTTGACCCCCTTTAACAGTTGCGCCAATTTTTTGTCGAAAACGATTTTGGAAAGACAGAAGAGAAGACACGTATTTTTTTTTCTTATTTGGGCCTCCGATCTATATTTCCGCAAATCTATATTTCAGCCTTACAGAAAAAATTAAATTTCTATAAAAATCATACGGCCGTCTCTTTATGTGTCTTCTTTTCAAATCAGTTGTCGAAAAAAAATTGTCGCATTTATTGAAGGGGGTCAGGACCAGAGCATGCAAGTTTCTGGTGGAATGTCCCATATACATATATATACAAGGTAAGATTGCAGTTATAAGAGATATCGAGCGGCGCGCCCGACCGCCAACTTCAAAGCCATTTTCCCACGATTGACTTTTTTGAACCTTGTGAAAGTTCTAATTTTTGAACGAAGGTTCAGATCGCTTTGAAATTTTTACAACATATTCTTAGTATCATCACTTATCGTGTGAACCACAGAAACAAAAATTTCAATGATACAAAAAAAATATAAAAAATAAAATACCGACAGAAAATTAAGTACAAAAATCTTTAAGTTTCGAATATTTTATTATATATTTTTTTAAAAATAATATAGTTGGCTTACACTGAAGATACATTCATTATGCAATCATAAATATGCTCATTTTTTTCAGATACCCACAACGATGCTGAGAACTTTCATCATCACCGCGCGCGCAAAAAATATACATTGCTTTAATATGTAATATCTCCGCCATTTGTTAATATTTCTGATTTTTTTTACATATACTTAACCATGTACATAAATGACCTGTACAAAAAATGTTGTCAATATATGCGTTATTTTTTCGCGTATATCGCGAAATCGCGTATTTAAGGGATCATCTCAGTGTGACTGTCCGAAAAATCACTGATTTTCGCGATTTTTTTTTTTTCATGGTTAGGATATCCTAATCGGTCTGGGTTTTTTTAAATAAATTAAAGCAGCGATGAAGAATACAAAATGATTTTTGTTGCGGTGATTTTTTAGTTTTTTATTATTGTTATTAATTATCAAAAATGTTGTAAAAAAAAGAGTCCTAATCGGTGTCCACTTTTCCAGGATCAATTTTGATCTGAAACAAAAATTTCAAAAAGATTATTAATCTGTAGGAAAGCCGCTATCGTCCTATGGAGGCTTTTAAACATTTTTTTTTTTACAAAATAGCGGCGATTTGAACAAAAAGTAGTGAATTTGGCCTTTTTTTCGACAGTTTTTCGAGAAAAAAAATAGAAAGTTTAAAAAAAACCTTCCATAGGACGATAGAGAATGACAAGAAGAATGTTCTGTAAAAATTTGAAATCGATAGCTTGAAAACTCTTCTCTCGGCAGCGGACATCGTTTTGAAAAACGCCATTCCGAGAAAAACGCGCTTAAACTTTGGGATCAGGAATTTTCAGATAAATCATTCACTTACGATCAATCGGCGATGCCAGGTCCAGACAATATCCCTTCGGCTTCTTCGAACTCCTCATTTTCGGCGGACATTTCTTGTCGACGAGCTGTTCTTGCCTCTTTACTGTCCAAAGAGCTTCGCCGTTCCGCGGTTGCGATGCGCTCCGCCTTGTACTTCGCAGCGAAGTCAGCCGCTATCGGTCCTATAGTGCAACCCATTGCCTCCATTATTTTAAGAATAGCATCGTATCCTTCATGAAAGGTGCAAGCTGCACAATATGTAACAATTTTCACAGTTTGTTTTCCGCAGAAAATGTGTTTTGGAACGAGTTGATACACGCAATGATTGAAACTTTCATTGTTATTCTGCGTATTGGCGCCCGTACATCTTTCCAACAAATCGTCTGTAGTTAAATCTTCGTAAATCGGCTTCAGAACTTCTTGAACATCATCATCGAGCGCTGGTGGATGAGAATATTTTTCTTGAAATCGACTGGCCTCAGCTTTGCGCCATTCGCACCACGAATCTCCTCCCGAAGGGCAATACTGATTCGGGGGATTTGCATCGGTTGAACTTTTGTGGTAAAACGTCGCCCACATTGATTTCCTCATATTTTCAACGGAGTCGGAATTTCGACGAACTGCTAAACCATAATACTCCGAAAGATTTGTCAACAATTTCAGTGTCAATTGCGCTTTTTTCGGTTCATCAGCAGATTTTCGTGTTGGAGTTTTGGCTTTTGCAGCACGCGAACGAGTTCCTTTTTTTTTGGGCTCACTCTCAATTTGTTTGTCTTCAATTTATTTTTTCGCTTTTTTCAATTGGACCAACCTTTTTCTCGCTTTGTTTCCCCTTTTATAAACGCGTTTTTTTACGTGTAAAACAGTCCTGTTTTTTACGAATAACGGTTGAACGACCGGACGGAAAGGGCAGATGTGACGCTCCGTTCCCTTTCTCTAAGAAATGCTGTAGTGACGAAAATAATTGGATTTCGATTTAAAAATTTAACAGCATGTTTGTAACCGTGTATACTATCTGATAATCAAAAAAAAAAAAACGATTCTTTGAAAATTTCACACTGAGATGATCCCTTAAGGCCTTAAGCCATCGAGATATATATATACGCAGTATATTCGAGGGAACTCCTTACGGTGAGTTGCTAGGATAGTACGAAGGTTCTAGTCAAATGCTCGACGCTCTGTTTTTTTTCTGGCATTCTGGGAAGAGACCAGTATAAATTTAAGTTTAGGTATAATATACATTATACCTAAACTTAAGCTTATACTGGTCTCTTCCTGACCAGTATAATGAGCTGCTACTCATTTGTAACCCGCTCAATGAAAATATTACGCGAGAAAATCAAGCCATATAAATCGACGCAAGTCTTCTGAAACGATGAACAAAGACGCGAGAAATTGTTCGAAACCCCAATGCGAGATAGCTCTGGACGATTCGCAGTTCGTCTACTGTTTTGGGAGTCAATAAGCGAGTTCGGAGAATCTCGCCAAACCACGGAAAAACGATTTATTACAACTCGAGCGACGATTGAAGGATAACGATAGATTGTGACAACGTTACACTGATTTTATGCAAGAATATCTTGATTTGGGACACATGTCTCCCGTATCTCCGACACAGCAAAGTACCCATTGTATAGTTGCCAGATCACGGAGTATTCGTGAGACGAGCGTAACAACGAAATTACGCATCATGTTCGATGCTTCGGCAAGGTTGAGTTCAGGAAAATCTTTGAACGATGTTCGACATTCAGCCTAAGATTCAGGTGGCACAAGGTACCGTTCACCGCGGATGTACAAAAGATGGACAGACAAATTTTTGTGGATCAGCACGATCGTGATTGTCAAAGAACTCTGTGGCGGTTCTTGGTCAACGAGGCTATTTAAGATTATCTTTTACATATGGTTACATACGATCAAGCGTGTGTTCCGTACTGAGCTATTAGAGCGATTCGACAATTAGCACTGACGAGGAAAACGATTTCCCATCGGCGGCTCGCATTGTACTTCAAGATTTTTACGTATACGATGTTCTGTCGGACGCAAACAGCATCGAAGAGACGAAGAACTTGTGCGAACAATTAATGCAGTTATCGTGACGAGGGGGATTCGAGTTACATAAGCGGAGTTCAAACAACGATGATGTTGTTGCGAGGCTGCGATCGTCGGGAGAAGAAAAATCATGGTCGTTCACTATTACCGAAGGCGACTATGTGAAAATTTTAGGCCTACAATGGCTGCCACCAAACGATGAATTTCAGTTCTTGATCGAGATTGACGTCGGAGCAAAGA
Organism: Amblyjoppa proteus; assembly: GCA_963922035.1. Taxonomy (NCBI): domain Eukaryota; kingdom Metazoa; phylum Arthropoda; class Insecta; order Hymenoptera; family Ichneumonidae; genus Amblyjoppa; species Amblyjoppa proteus. The sequence goes on from OY998232.1 coordinate 25,367,625, forward strand.
CGAAGCCAGCGATCCTTTCCGCGATATCGAAACTTTTCGACCTCCTCGGGTTCATCGGCCCGATTATCATCAGAGCAAAACTGATTATGCAATCAACTTGGTCTCACAATGTAGACTGGGACGATCCCCTGTCGCTGGAACTTCTCAACGAATGGAACGACTACGTCAAGGACGTTCCAAACGTGGGAATTATTCGAGTACCTCGAAAGACTGTCCAACACAAGGATCCGTCACGACTATACCCACGCGGGCTCTGTGATACTTCAGAAAGGGCGTACGGTGCGTGTTTAAACATCCATTCTGAGGATCGAGATGGTCGGAGAACGGCCTTGTTGCTCTGCTCAAAATCACGTGTTGCTCCACTGAAAAAGATAAGGCTGCCCCGTCTGGAATTGTGCGGCGCAGTCCTCCTCACAAGATTGGTTCAGTCTGTCAAGAAGGCCATTTTGACTATTCGAGCTCAATGTTTAAGGCCGGCCTAAAACATTGAGCTCGAAAAGGTTCGAGTTTGAACGGATTCACATATAATAGTTTGTCGCTGAAATTAATAACTTTAATTTGGTGGGCTGTTCAGGGTCTGTATTTTATTTTATTCTTATTATGTTCATTTTATGTTTACGACCAAGCGTGACGAGTCGAAGTAGTTGTAGGTGGCGTGCGCGTCTCGTCTAAAGTACGGAGAGTTGGTCGGCTTCGATGCATTAAGCAGAGCGGTCGATTCTCAAGTTTATATTGGATTTATTCATAGACAATAAAGTTTAGTATTTCAAGATTACACAAACGTAATATAATTCTTATAATCCGCGCATCGAACGCAACATCATAAAGTATGACAATCCAGTTCTAATTGTCTGGAACATAAAAACATGTATTGTATCTCAATCACTATCAGAGCTGAGCAAAGTACCGTAAAGTACTTCGGCTACTTCAATTACGTGCTTTAAGTACCAAATAAGTACCTCTGTACTTTAAACACTGCCCAGCTCTGATCACAATTTATAGGATGCTACAGAATTTTTATACAGTATTAATAACATTTTTTCAAAAAGTATCTTTCTTACCAGCCCGCAAGTGTTCATCGACAAAATCAATATTTTCCCGGCTGTCAATTGGCACGGTTTGATACAACGCATCGTTATCAGTGATACGAACTTCTGAGCCTCATGCGATAGTCTATACCATTGGCTGTTGTATCTACGCGCACGGATACTTTTTTCCCTCGCGGACCAACCAACCGTTCAACTTTGGGTCGGATTTGGGTTGTTATCTGACAAACTACTGCGACTCAACCAATCGATTGGTGCGCCAAACCGACTCTGATTCCAACCTTCTGGAGGTAGCTTTTTGGTTGATACCTCAAAACCTACCGTAATGGTACCAACCATTATGTGTCCGTTTGAAAGTTGGTTTCCAGTTGGACGTTCCCAAAACAATCCAATTTGCAACTTCATGTTAAGAGCACTGCTAGCTCTTGACTCAGGGTTGGAAATCAGGTTGTTTTAGGAAAATTGAACAATAAGTCAACTTCGTATCCAACACATATAACGGATGGGATTACGGTTGATTTTTTAATATCGCCGAAAACTCAACCTCTTGAAGTCTGCAATGAGAGTTGGAGTTGGTTTGGTGCACCAATCGACCGGTTAGTTTTTAGGTTAGTTTCCGGTTGGTCAGAACGCGAGGGTTATGAGGCCACGCCACCACTCTCTGACTGTATACTCACATATAAGAACCAATATTGATACTGTGATCCATCAGTTTTTGGGCAACGTAGCAGTCCATAATGAAGCCGAATAGTAGAGATAACGCAAATATGATTAATCTTGCGATTGCTTCGGGATCGTCTGTGCTTGTAAAAACCTGAAATTGCAAGGAGTTTGTCTATTAATGCGGAAGATTACGTATTGCAACTTTTACCTGAAGGCATAGTACGTTAACTAGCAAAATGCCAAACACCATGGTGAAACCAATATTCTGCGTGTTAATTCCCTCGATGAGATTTGCGTATCTGACAATCGTAGATTTATTAATGATGTCAATTAATTCACTACATGCATTCTCCAAATTATCTCACTCAATGGCATCATTGTGTCTGTCGATGCACCAAGCGAGTTGGACAATGCCCCTTTTGCTCAGCGCATATTCGGTTTCCCTTGTGTCTACTGCGGTCTCATTGCTCCCAATTCGTTCTAATTTTCGGCTGAATGTGTTAACTTGACATTAAAACTTTAAGATGGAAAATTAATTTTTATTGTCCTTGTTACTGCAATCAATTAATTATGAGACTTCACCCCAACGCAGCAAAAATTCCACAAGCGTGTTGCACATAACTGATCAACATAACGTTATTAACTATGATGACCATAATTATCATAACCGCTATTGCGCAATAATAGGACATAACGTAGAAGTAATATTTCTGTGTATCGACACGATAATTCTCAACACGGGCTGGGAATTTTCCAGGCTCGGTGTCGTTCATTAGCAAAACATCGATGATTTTTGATACAATCAGAGATATCCCATCGGCGAAGATGGTAAAATATACAGTGGCTGAATAAAAATTCGATAAATATATAAATGCAGTAGTTAAATATATACTACACTTGATTGACCTGCAAGCAGAATGTACTATAAATATTTACTACACTTGATTGACCTGCAAGTAGAATGTTTATCTTTTGTCCCTGTTCTGTGTATTCGTGAAGAATGCTAACTTCTCGATGCGGAGCCCACACTTGCCAGTCCTTACGAATACGATTTAGCAACTGGAATGTCTGTCCGTATCCGACAGATTTCCATCAGTAGTAGGAATTGATTAGATATTATGGCATTAATTCGATTATGATAGCACAGTAGAGCCTCGATCATCCGAACCCTCAATTATTCGAAGAATGACTCCGTTTATCCGAACGCTCGGTTACCCGAATGCCCAGATAGCCAACTGCTATCTGGGCATTCGCTAATCAAAATTATATGAGCGAACTCGTTGGGTTTAATGAATTGCGATGATACGGACGCTGTTGATTGGCTGGACGAAGACGTATATGATCCAAGGTATCAAATCTTGGACGACAATGAGATTGTGTCTTCATTGAGAAAGCAAGATGATGATCATCACAAAGACAACAGTAGCAACGAAAGCGTGGTTGAAGATAAAAAAACTCTTCGATGCTGAGGCATTTGTTGCATTGAATGGTTCCAGAGTCAAGAAGAATGTTGCCCTGCGCAGGTACTACTACCGAAGCGGTTTCCAGATCTCGCTGTTCAAAACCGCGTAGTTAGCGTTCGGCAATTAAAAATTGACAACTTTGTTCCCATAATCGTTGAAATAACGCTCCAATATGAGAAATATTAAAATAATGATATTATTTAATATACGTTATTTCATTTATATACGTGCTATGTGCTCGTAAAAATAAAGTGGCATCTCGATTATCCGAACTAGGCACGGTTCCGACGGGTTCAGACAATCGAGGTTCTGTAATATAATTTACGTCAATAAAACTTACCGTCTGGGAGTTCGACATCAAAACAATAAAGTTTGTAATGCAAATTAAGACGGCAAATAGCGACACAGCGCATTCAAGGAGGATACCGAAGTCGTCACGATGTTCCACAATATCAAGTATCCGAGATAACATTTCACTGGTGTTGACATAAATTATAACAGTACGAAAGCAGTATTTCGTCCACAAACTTTGATACGGCCATTGTCCAATGAGCATCATCAAAGTTTTATTTAATCTATAGTAAGGGTGTTGAAACAAGTCCATCGTGCCTCAAACTATCATCGGCGGTAGTTCTAGAGCTACTAATGCTGTTTTCTACGGACGACATACCACGAGTTTGCATTTTCATGCGGCTCATTGTTCTTTTCTCAGCGTGAATTTTTAGTGAATTATGTCAAAGTATTGCAACTCGACGGACGTTTAAATTGGTTTTCTTCCACACGTCACAGTTGAGCGACAGCGTTGCAAGGGTGTATAGTCTCTACCTCACCACCCCCTTCTAGCGTGCGTTGCTACGCCACACTCAACTTCCCTCCACGAACCGCACTTTGAACTGAAATACAATTGCAACATCGAGTTTACGTGAATTTTAGCTGCAAAAAGGTTCTTGTACAAAGTTAAGCCAGAGAGAAAAATTTCGACGTTCTTTCGCCAGTTTTCTCGATATTCTTCGCTGGTCCGACGAATGAACATCATCGGCTGTTCTCCAAACCCGGGTTGCTCCACAGGTGTAGTACATGTTTTCGGTAAAGCTTTCCATGTATTCCTTTTACTTATGTGCCCGATTAATTAATTTAAGCTTTGTAAGTTATTTATTTGATAACTTTGAGACATATTGAATAAATTAATCAAACAAACTAATTCTATCAATCTGGCTAGGGGGTTTGGGACGTCACTGCTCAACGTGTAAATTTTTGAATTCACACGGTGATGTTATGTAGGTAAAGGAACAATATTGTCGGTAAAAAATGGTTACTAAATATTGTTTAAACAATAAATTGTCAAATATGAACCGGTTGACACCAAACTAGGTCAACATTGTTATTTAGGTAAAGGAATAATATCGTCGGTAAAAAATGGTTACTAAATATTGTTTAAACAATGAATTGACAAATACGAACCAATTAACACCAAACTTTGTGAATATTTATATTTAGGTTAAGGAACAATATTGTCGGTAAAAAATGGTTACTAAATATTGTTTAAACAATAAATTGTCAAATATGAACCGATTGACACCAAACTTTGTGAATATTGTTATTTAGGTAAAGGAACAATATTGTCGATAAAAAAATGGGTACTAAATGTTGTTTAAACAATAAATTGTTAATTATGAACATATTGACACCAAACTAGGTCAACATTGTTATTTAGGTAAAGGAATAATATCGTCGGTAAAAAATGGTTACTAAATATTGTTTAAACAATGAATTGACAAATATGAACCAATTAACACCAAACTTTGTGAATATTTATATTTAGGTTAAGGAACAATATTGTCAGTAAAAAATGGTTACTAAATATTGTTTAAACAATAAATTGTCAAATATGAACCGATTGACACCAAACTTTGTGAATATTGTTATTTAGGTTAAGGAACAATATTGTCGGTAAAAATGGGTACTAAATATTGTTTAAACAATAAATTGTCAATTATGAACATATTGACACCAAACTAGGTCAACATTGTTATTTAGGTAAAGGAATAATATCGTCGGTAAAAAATGGTTACTAAATATTGTTTAAACAATGAATTGACAAATATGAACCAATTAACACCAAACTTTGTGAATATTTATATTTAGGTTAAGGAACAATATTGTCAGTAAAAAATGGTTACTAAATATTGTTTAAACAATAAATTGTCAAATATGAACCGATTGACACCAAACTTTGTGAATATTGTTATTTACGTAAAGGAACAATATTGTCGATAAAAAAATGGGTACTAAATGTTGTTTAAACAATAAATTGTCAATTATGAACATATTGACACCAAACTAGGTCAACATTGTTATTTAGGTAAAGGAGCAATGTCATCGGTAAAAAATGGTTACTAAATATTGTTTAAACAATTAATTGTCGAATATGAACCGATTGACACGAAACTTTGTGAATATTGTTATTTAGGTAAAAGAACAATATCGTCGGTAAAAAATGGTTACTAAATATTGTTTAAAAATATTGTTCAACATAATGTTTAAACATAAAAACCTCAGAAGATGCACGGTTAATCCGCTTTCCGGTTAATTCGATCTCGGTTAATCGGGGTTCTACTGTACGACCCTTCGCGACGACGATCGAGTCTCAATTGCGCCCTTTTTTTATTTGAGTCTGTAACAATTTGTCTCGTAATCCCACTCATCCTCATCTCACTGCCATCCCTCTGCCGCTCTCTCGCGCACACTCATGTATCCGACAGAATCGTTTTTTTAATTGTCGATTTTACATTGCCTTTGTATTTTCCTGCGCCTAAACATCCAAACAGAATAATTGAAATTCACAAAAAAAAAAAAAAAAATAAATAAAAAATATTTTACCTTTCTTAACGATACATCTCACGGAACAAAGTCAACAACTTCCGGATGTCTCTTGGGGCGAAAGTGTTGTTATCGACATTTCGTTCAAAAAGTACTAAGAATGTAATAGAATTTTGACTCCTCATCTGGGTGTCGAAAAAATGTTGAATGACAAAAGATCACCACTTGTGTATAGAAGAAAGATATCTTAATCCAAAGAATTTTGCTGCGACGAGGGAAACGACGAGACGATAACGAAAAGCAGCGAATATCGATTAACAATGGCATCTAGCCACGTGCATGCGTACAACGCCGCCCCTCTCACGTGGCCTTAACGAAGCGTGGCAAAGCACACTGTTGTTTGTACCTGGTATCCATGGTAGCCCTTACCTCCGTCGCTGAATCGCGTCCCGTCAACGCATTGCTCCCGTGTATGTTTCCGTGAAGCATGTGTCAAAGTTAAAAGTGGTTTGTGATTTCACCCAATCCTATGTAAATCGCCCTATTATCGTGAATAAATAGAATTTTAATTCGTCAAAGTTATAGGTAAAAGTGCAAAGAAATTGCTCTAAGGTTGGCAAACAGAAGTTATGACGGGAGGTCGGGCAATCCATAAATTGATAACAACAGGTTAATGTAAGTCTTCGTATATTAAAAAGTTATGAAACTATTGGATGAGAGTGACGAACGGATAAAATTATTCAACGTGTAAAATTCAATTAAACGAACATTGAGTGAGTGCATTGTCTCCTGTCAATTTTACAGTGAAGGACCAATTTATTTATAGTTTGCAGCGCGAGTGCGGATTGGCACGTGTTCAGAGACAGTTTTTTTATATTACTTATTCGTATTATAGCATTGACAGTAGTGACACCATTTAAAACTAGGTTCGCCTACCATCGATATTATCTTCCGCCATGCACAGTGTTTTTCGTTTATATGTATTTTTTTTTTAATACGTTCTTGCTCTAAGAGCAAAATTAAGTTTTTATTTTATTTTTCCATTATGCTATCTATGTTAATACATTATTATCATTTTTTCCCTTGCATGCGACGTCTATATGTGTTGTCGAAAAATCTCCTATCTTACGTGCAAGTGGGAATTAAGAGTGGCCGCTAAATGGCACAAAAAAAATTTCCTGACATATCCCAGATATTTTCGAAAATTTACCCGACAAACTATTCAGAATTGTGAAAACAAAAAAAAAACGTAACACGGTAGGAACATTGCATATGTTTATTATTATTTATTCTTCGGTATTTTTTTTATTAAATTATATCGTTGGAAGGAATAAACGGGATAACATAAGAATTATTTTGTTCCCTTCAACGCCGTAATCTTTTCATTGAGAAGAGCTTCTTCTTGTTTTGCATTTTTTACGAGTTCTTCTCACTTTTGTTTTTTCGAGTTCTTTGAACTCGAGTGCCCGAGCGTGTTTATCTGTATTCGCCGATTCAACGGTGAATAGAATGCCCGATTATTATAGTTACAATGAATTTGTAATCGCGATCACGGATTTTCAATTTGCTTTTTATTTGCCTTGAAAAAAAAAAAAAAAAAAAAAAAATGTTCGCCCGAACACTTTTTTTCACGATTTGATAATTCGTATTTTTCCCGACTAGCATTTAATTCCCTGACATTTCCCAGATTTTCCTGACACTTAAAAAATTCCCTGACATTTCCAGGTTTTCCCTGACAGTTGCCATCCTGGAATTGCTTATTATTATTAAATAAGTAATTAACAAAAAAAAAAATACCTTTATAACGAAGCAGATCAACGTGAGAAAATGGTAGCCGCTGATAGACGAGGAACACTCATCGTCTCGACCGCTGGCCACTTCTTTGGGGTGCCAGTAAACGATGCCGAGGGCGAGTCGGTACTCGAGAAATTTTTGAACGCTCCATCGTGTCGCACACTATGCGCTCATCCGATTCACACAGGCTCCGATGCGGTCCACTTGAAATTAACTAATGAACTTCCCGTTGGAAGAAATGCTTTGGTGTTTTTCAAGGTATCGTAAAGAATAATTTATTTCGGGTGGACCTCTTTTAAATTTCTTAAAGCCTTTCGTAAGAAATAACTTTGCGACAGATTCATTATTTTTTGTATTTACTCGCAGCTTCGGGCCTCTGCCGTTACGGAAGAGAATTTTCATGACCTGGTCCAGGTCGCCACAACCGGTGGTCCCAAGAGAGGGGGCTCAGCCTTGATTGAAGCGCTGCGTCAGGTCTGGGCGCCGACCCTGCAATCGTCCGGTGTTAACCCTTCATGTCTGAAACGCCTGGAGGAAGATATTCTCGGTCCCAAGGCCTCGTCGACGATAGCGGAGGAAGAAAGCCTCTGGCGACGGAAACTGGACGAAGCCAAAAAATCCCAGGACAAACGACTGGCCGAAGAGGCCGCTGCAATACTGAAGAATATTCGGGTCGAACTTGAGAGCGCTGCTACCTCGAGGTGTTCGCCAATCTTTATATTTACGGGGATGTTGGAGCCGTTTTTTGTTTCCTTTTTCAATGTGCTTTACCTTTGTTTTGCTGACGGACCTAAACAATGTTTCAGTTCCGACCTAGCATTGTTAATATCAGAGCTGGACAAAATACTCGAAAGTACTTAAAATATAAAATACAAAATACTATATGTATTTAAAATATAAAATACTTTTTGTATCTTAAATACATTTATAAGTACTTTTTTAAATACTTTGTTAAAATCAATACGGGATGCCTGGACAGGGTGGGATAGGGTGGGACAGGGCGGGACATGGTGGGACAGAGTGGGACATGTTGGGACAGGGTGGATTTTGGCCGGCTGAACCGGCTTGTTTACGCTCGCCCGTCATCCTCGCCATCGATCTGTCCATCCATCCTTCCCGTCCGTCCATCGATCTGTCCATCCATCCATCGATCTGTCCATCCATCCATCCATCCATCGAACTGTCCATCCATCCACCCATCGATCCATTCATCCATCCATCCATCCATCCCGTCCGGCCTAACCGTGCAGCTAAGAAAACCAAAAGTATTTTGTATTTTGAAAAGTACTTAAAATACCAAAAAGTATTTGAGTATTTAAAATATGTATTTTAAATACTTAAAATACATCAAGTATTTAAAATACTGCCCAGCTCTGGTTAATATGCTGCACATATGCGTCAAATCATGCAGAATTATGATACTAACACAATCGCTTCAGTGGGCAGTCGAATTTTGATCGAAAACTTACAAGGAATTAAGAAAACCGAATATTATAGTTTGTGAAAGGGCATGAACGTAGTGTCACGATTGCCACACAGGTGCCTCTGCATCGTGCCCTACACTATATTCGTGCCGTGTTCATCGGCTCTAATCACAAATCGCAAGTCGATAGACTAAGTGATCACAGTTTACACTATGCGTGATTATCTTTTGAGTGAGCAACTTTCCGATGGTTTTGGAATACTGTGAGAACTTCACAGAATCGGCATGCACTCCCTTTTGACGTATGCAAGATCTAGAATTTTTGATGTGCAACGGAACGGCTGCTGCAAACATTTCAGCGGCCATGTTGGTTTCCGCGACAGTTTATAATATTCGATTTTCTTTATTTTTCGGAAGATTTCGACTGAAATTCGAGTGCACGCCGAATCGTTTATGCAATTAAGGTGATGTGCAACACCCTCCCGCCCACCTTCCTCGCGCCCAGTTGATAACAAAAACTGTACTGCATGCCGTTTTGAGGCCGCAGACCGCCGAGGAAAAAGAAAATTGTCTTTCCCTGCATCTGCCGATTCACTAGGGTAAGACAATTTTCTTTTTCCTCGGCGGACTGTGGTCTCAAAACGGCGTTCGGTATAGTTTTTGTTACCGCCGGCGGTATTTCACATCACCTTAATACAGTCCTGTAAGATTTGAGGCATAGGCGTCGCATATCAACGACGAATAATGAAAACTAAGAAATCGCCTATTTTCGTCGGTAAAACAGGAAGGTCCAGCAGCCCTTTAAGGCTACCCCCCCCCCCCCGGATTAAGAAGTTTATGCGAAAATATTGTTTTCATATATTACATACGCTTTTTACTGATACTTAGTCTATGATTCATACATTTTGAGATACCCGCGAAAAAGTATATATTTTTAATATATTTTTCACATATACTTGTTTTCCGTGCGGGTATGTTGAAGTCTTTTCCGCCCCGTCTCGCCTCATCTGGTTCAGTCGGTAACATAAACAGAGACATTTTTTTTTTTTTTTTGGTGTTAGATTTTTCTGAGGAAAACTAGATTATTAACGTCGGGTCAACTGTGAGGTGGAGATGGTAATTAATAATTTTTCTTAAACCGAAAATGTTGAAGACCCTTGAAAAGAATGTATCGTCGTTTTTTGTTACCGACAGAGTCTGTTTCACGCCATCTTAACCTTTTATCGCTCAATTTCTTTCATACGCTCTCTGTCGGCGATAAAAAATGAAACTTTGAATTTAGGGATGGCTTGCTTGGCGTTGAGGAAGTCCTCGAAGCAATCGCCGGTTATATCGACGATCTGTGGAAACTCGATGGACCGGCTTACAACGAAGAAAGAATGAGATCTTTGCTGGATATTATTGGAAACGAAGTCGTGAGACTCATTCAAGCGCTTCTCGACGAGGTTTTCTTTGATATGTTTATGAGGATTATTACGATTCGAACGACAATTGAATTCTCTTTTTTCACACAACTTTATTGTTCTCCAGGTACGCAGCACGGATTTTAGGGCAAGAGACGAAGCTGTCGCGACTGCCGCAGCTGTGTGCGAGAAATGGGTTAGCGTTTGTGAGAGACTCACAGGATTGTTCTGGCCACATCAATCGCTTCATCCTTGGAAAGGAGGTTCCTTCTTACCTGTGAGATGCTCCAAATTTGGGAACAGACTGAGGTTTTTTAGAATGTTCTTAAAACAAAAAAATGTTTTTTTTTTTAAATTTATTTATTTTAATCTCGATTAATTGTTGGATTTTTTTCTAAGACAAACCGCTGAAATTCGCGCACAGCACCGTCAACTGACTCGACTTTTGACACCGAACGAAAGATCGGCTCTCGGCACGGACGCTCTTCTGCAAAGTTTCGACGACTTGAGAGGTTTGTCTGTAACTGTTAACTTTTTCATTTTCTCATTACATACGAAGTATGCGATGTCCCTAGCAGGTCAAACGACCATTGTTAACGACTTAAACGATATAAAAAACGACCGGTCGTTTTGTGCCGTTTTGGCGACCACCGTGCGACAAAAACAACGACCAGTTTTTAGGTATCGGCTTGGTCGTATTTTCTTTACACCGAAAAAAAGGTTTGGTAATATCAACCTCACAGCTGCGGTGACGGAAAATTGGTTTGAATCAACCCAGGCGCCTTTGAATAGACAACACCCTTGTTGAAACAATAAAACTCGTGCGGTTGTGTCAGCTGCGTATAGCTGTTAAAGTGACTACCACGTCGGTTCTAAGTGTACCAAAACTGCATTAAATCAACAACATTTTTTTCGATACAATCGTTATATACTGTCAACATACAGAAGGTAAATTATTTTGACTTGAACGTATATTTGGTCGATTTGAAAAAAATGTGATTCGATGTGTTCGTGTATATACGAACATTTGGCATCTTGAAAATAATTTTATTCGATTCGGCAAGACGTCAATTTAGTAATTCACAAATATTATACCCACAATAAACAACTTTCAAGTTATTTCGATATTACAATATCAAATCATCGAAGTTGAATCTAAGTTAATAACGGAGAGTAACTTATATATCCGATTCAAAATGATACATATCAATAAGCGATTGTAGCGTAGTAGTATGGTACTAGGTCAGGATGCGTTAGGTTCGGTGTTCGAGCCCCGCTAGGATATATAAAATTTTAATTTGTAAAAATTGTGTTATATTGATAAGTAGCGATATACTGATAACAATTGAACATATAAAACACAATGTAACCATGCATGAAATTAATTAGTAACAAATAACGTAAATAATCGTACTGGGACCCAACTCCAAATTGAGTTGGGCCAAATATTTTTTTTCCTTTGTGTGATTAGATATTTGTTTCGAACAAACGTTTTTTTTCGATATGATTGCCTATTCTGTTCGATCAAACATATTCTTAGTTGGGACAATGAAATGATTTTTTTTTTTTTTATGCTGATGTAACTTTGTAGTCAACTTAACTAAATATTTCCTTCGCCACCCGCAACCGCCGGATTAGGTTGATTCAAACAAATCTCGTTTGATCTTACCAAACCTTTTTTTTTTTTGGTGTAACGACCTAAAAATCGACCGAAACACGACTGACACACGTTGCAACAGACGTTACCTCGGTCATTTTTAGGTCGTTAAAGGAAAAGACGACCAAATCTAAAACAGCAAAATGGTAGTTCTATTGGTTGTTTTATGATCGTCAAAATGACAAAAAAGCACCGGTTGTTTTTTTGGTCGTCTGTTGGTCGCTTGACTTGCTAGGGGTAATCCATACCTCGGTGGATTTTTTGCTTCCTCACAGAGGAAGCTTCGCGAATTAAGGCACATCATGAGTAAACGATATGACAACTTCAATTCTCAACTTTTATGAGAAAGCGATATGAAAACTTCGATTTTCGACTTTTATGAGGAAGCGATATGAAAATTTCAATTTTTTCCTAATAGTCATAATTAGTCAATGGTAATGCTCCAAACGATTACAATTGCTTACAATTTCTGTCATCATGCTCTGATACTTTCCTTAAACGTGAAAAAAATGGTAACAAATTTCCAAAAAATGTTTTAAAAAATTGGAAAACATCCTCATAAAAGTTTATTTGATTCGTAGCCAGACTTTGTAACCAGCAAAAAATTAGTGTTACAGTATAGCCGTACATCCATTAACTTACGTTGTCACTCGAATGAAGTAAAGACAAACCGGTTGTAAAAAAAGTATGTCGAGTGAAATATGGATCTTGTCACAGAACTAGTACAAATGAAAAAAAAAAAACAATTATTACAGAAAAAGAAAGCTAAAGACTCTTTTGACCTAGGAACACACTTGTAATCAGACATTTTTTGCACCCGGACAAATAATTTATTTGTCAAAATATTTATTTGATTTAAATAAATATTCATTTAAATTAAATGAATATTTATTTAAATCGAATAAATATTTTAATTAAACCAAATAAATATTTATTTGCGGGTGCCCGACAAATAAATTATTTGTCTGGGTGTGACTTGTAATCAGACGCGATTTTAATCTTACAAAATTGCATAGACAAAGTGGACTTAATCTGTAGCTACATCAGGGTTGTAATACTGTAGACTTATAGTCTTCATCGTTGACCTAACATTACATTCGTAACAATATTTTTCTATAATAATACCGCGGATTTTTTTTTAACTTCAAATCAGTCGGTTGAAATCAAACACTTTTCGCAGTTGGCCTCGGCGAAGATGGCAAAGACGTCGAGTGGGAAAGACTGAAGCATCGTTTCGAGGACAGTTTGACTCCTGCCGAGGAGAAAGTAACAGAAAAGCTGAGGAAGCAGATAGCTGGAGCTCGTAATCCAACCGTTCTTGCAGGAGAGTTTCAGCGATACGTGGAGCTCATGAAGCGCGAGGGTCTGAGACGAGCACTCCGAGGAGAGCGCGAGTCGCTTCTCGCGGCACTCGGTGATCTCGTTGAATCATGTCAATCCGGACCGGATACGGAGAATCTGTTAGACAGTCCTCGAATACTTCAGGAGGTCCAATCAGCCCGGGCGGCAGAGATGCGATTGGAAGTTCTAAAGAAACTGGCTAAGGAATTACTGGACGATCTTCCGGGATACCAGGACGCCTCCGAGAGAATTGCAGTGGCATCCAAAGATGCTGAGAAGAGGCGGCAGCATCTCGTCGATGCTTGGGTATGATTATTTCTAATTGTTGTCAATAATCGGAGATGTAAAAAAGAAGGCTGGACATTTCCACATAGCCTCCTCGTCTAATTTAATTGAATTTCCTAAGTGTCTTTGAGAAACAATTTTTTTGAGATTATTTCGCTCCTTCGTAAGAAACTTCGTGAGTAAATGAATACAATTTGCAACAGCGTTTTCCTGTGGAACACGATAGGAACCTGCAATTCCATCAGAAAGCAAAGATTTGACCGTTCGAAAGTGCCATAAGTCGCTAATTTTTCCAATATCGGCAATAAATATTTCTCATTCCTTCCCGTGTAGAAATTTGATCAGGTACGCCATACGACTGATCAGGTCGTGATGAGGAAACGGTAAGGCTTCCCGTTTTATGGAAAGCCTTATCTGGGCCGGGTCTCCAATATTCACGGTCTGCATGACCGATAAAATAACGTTCATTTACACCTGAACTGGGCTATTGCCGGCTGCAGTAAAGCTCACCGGATGTGTTATCTTAGATATCACCGGATCGCTAAAACTTGTATTGTTTCAGTTCAGGGTCAAGTCAGGAAAGGATTAGGCATTTCTAATTGTCATACAACATTTTTTTGAACTATTTTTTTTTGCCACGTTGAACAGGCCAGGGTCGTATGGCGAGCAGAAATGCAATCAGATTACCAGACCAGGTAACATTGGCGAAATCAATCAGCGGCGCTTATTCGTATACAAGCCTTCTGTTTTTATAAATGTCGTTACGTAATTGCTTTTTAAGCACTTCCTAACGCGCGATGCGTACACGAATCTAGTGTCTTCAACTCATCCGAGCCCAATTACAGGACGATAGTTATCCTATCGATAATAAAGAATTATACCCAGTAAACACAGTAATCTAGCAGCAATGTAACAGCAATGTATCCGAAAAGAAGAGGTAATATTACGAGACTGTCGCATGTAAATTACATGTAAGTTACCATTTTCGACTCAGCACTATGACACTGTTAGATTGACGTGTTATATCGCTGTTACATAACAATGTAACATACAATTTTTATTTAAAAAACATATTATGGCTAATCCCATCCTTGGTTCGGCATCTTTATCAGTGACAAACTATATTATTCTATCGATAGGAACAAATACAACTCAGAAAAACGTTATTAATTTATGTGCTATCGGCGGGATACGAGCCTGGGACCCTCGGACTTGTAGACGGTGACCTTACCTATTCGACTATTGTTGGACTTGAGAACATAATTTTGGCAAATTATATACACGGTTTAGACGGATTACCTACGGATCATGACTGATGTTTAAACTTCAATTTCTATCATTAAATATTAATCGGTCAGCCCTTTGACGGTAATAAGGAAACCAGTAATTATTTGCTTGTCATAACAACGTTATATGTATGTTATGTACCTGTTATGAAGCCTGGTTTTGTAACCGTAACGTTACCACAACTTTGTAACATTAACATTGCCCGCAGATCAGTAATGGTCATAAACATTGTTATAAACATTCTAT
Source organism: Amblyjoppa proteus (assembly GCA_963922035.1). Classification (NCBI taxonomy): domain Eukaryota; kingdom Metazoa; phylum Arthropoda; class Insecta; order Hymenoptera; family Ichneumonidae; genus Amblyjoppa; species Amblyjoppa proteus. The sequence goes on from OY998232.1 coordinate 25,383,053, forward strand.
CTAAACGTTACAGAGTCCAGTTACATTATTGTAATGTAATTACGTTATACGCTATTAACATTACCTGATTATCACCAAAGTTTCACTCACATTATTACAAGTATGTTATATAACGGTTACACAATTTTTATACATAACTATAACGTTACACTGATATATAACAGTTACATTAATTGCATATAACAATTTTAACATTACATATCACTCCCATGTTATATACCCTCTATATATCGGAAGAATAACATTGCTACATTACATGTAACTTCCATGTCATGTTGCCATAATAATACGTGTTCACTGGGTACCGTCAAAAAGGCCATTGCAATATCGTAGCAACGAAAGGAAAAATGGTCATTCGTCGGCCCAACATCGCAACATATTTTAATAAAAATTTGCTAACAAAATAATTGACTCTTAGAAATAGCCAAGTAATTTATTCTAATAAGTACAATACCTGACAAACAAAAACCGAGATACAAGAATTGAATGTTATGTTGTTGAATCACGGTCTACAGTATTTCTAGGATACGTAAATACCTAAGTCCTAAAATAATTAGGACTTATTATATACTGTATTATATACTATACTAATAATTAGGACAAACACTAGGGAAACACGTGTGTGAGTAGAAGCTTTCACGTAAATGGTGTAAGCGACAATGAATTGCAGATAAATGAGTCCACAATAGTAGCTGTGAATTTAAGGATCGAAATTATTTATGAAAAATAGGAGACATTTTTCGGGAGCATTATGGCTTTTTTATTTGTTACATATTTAGAAACTGTAGAAAAGTGGACAAATTATATGTAGCATATTTTTTCGCGAATGGGAATGCCAGTTGGATAAAAATCTCATACAACGAATGGGAAATTGAATGACATATTGAATGGTATATTAAATGGTAATACAAATGGGAATGATACCATTGGCAAAACCCCATTGAATTATCTTTAACGAATAGTTAATGGTAATCAATGGGACTTTTTTAATGGTAATTATTGGAAGATTCAGCCACGGGTAGATTATAAAGAAGTGAATTGTATCATTGCACCAGGTGAACGAGACTAAGTCGGCGATAGATCGTAAAGAGCTGACTCTCGGAACAGATTCGGCGGTCGTCGAACTCACGGGTTCGAGCATGATGCGAGTCAATTACGATCCCCGGCTGACAACCCTGGTGAGGGAAGCTCGATCATTGGCCGGCCAGGGTGTCGAACTTCCCCGGGAAGTGCGAGATCTCGTCGAACGTGCCGGTGCTCTCGCAGGTCGGGCGAGAGCACTTCAGCAAGTGGCCACGTTTCACAATACCATAGGAGATCGCATGGTTCCGTCGCAGAGGCCGCTCATGCTCGCGACTGCTCTCGAACTGGCTCGGGCTGTTCGCGAACAGTCCGGCGTTGTTTGGTCGGACCCACGTGCCGTCGACACATACACCAGTCGGCTTCGAGAACTCGTTAGAAAATTTGCCAGACAGAATTCCGAGCTTGCATCCAAGCACGCGGCTCTTCGAGACTTGGTGGCCGGTTTGCTGAAGGGAGAGATCGTCAATCTCGTCGGAAGTCAGGGGGCTTGGAAGGAGGCACTCAGAAATATTCGTACAATCGTCGAGGAAGTGGAGAAGGAATACGGTAACACGAAAGTTTGGAAACTCCACTGGGATCGACAGCTATTGAAGGTTCTCGGCGTGGCCTATCGGTAAGGGGATTATAATAAATTTGAACACGCTGCTCATTAGCCGGGCTTTTTACCTAGCTTTTTGAAACCCGTCATATCCATTATCTTGTGTATTTCTTTCCGTACATCACGATAGGTACCTGGGTTTTTCCTCGATGCCATCGCAAAGCAAATAGATCACTGTTTCAAAATACGCAATATCACTCATTCTTGTAATTTTTACTCTAAAAATGCCCGATAAACTTTGTCGTTAGTCGTCGCTCCGGGACTCTATTCTATGTATTTTTTCACGCTGATCACCATTCTGACAATTATTTTATTCATAAATGAACATTTAATGAGGAAAATTACGTCTAAGGTGAAGTACTAATTTTTCATGAAATTCAAAAAATTCAAAATGACATGAAATTTAAAGGGCTCGATCGATTCTCTCGAAATTTCATAGGGATCATCGAGCGATCGATCGTATTCCATCCGTGCACGCGTTTCTAGGCTGATTGTTAAAAAATGGTGACAGCGAGAGCGCGAATCGACATTTTTGAAGAAATAAAAATGGCTATTAACTACATTGACTATTACATTGACCATTACATTGACCATTACATTGACCATTACATTGACCATTACATTGACCATTACATTGATCATTACATTGATCATTACATTGATCATTACATTGATCATTACATTGATCATTACATTGATCATTACATTGATCATTACATTGATCATTACATTGATCATTACATTGATCATTACATTGACCATTACATTGACCATTACATGGACCATTACATTGACCATTACATTGACCATTACATTGACCATTACATTGACCATTACATTGACCATTACATTGACCATTACATTGACCATTACATTGACCATTACATTGACCATTACATTGACCATTACATTGACCATTACATTGACCATTACATTGACCATTACATTGACCATTACATTGACCATTACATTGACCATTACATTGACCATTACATTGACCATTACATTGACCATTACATTGACCATTACATTGACCATTACATTGACCATTACATTGACCATTACATTGACCATTACATTGACCATTACATTGACCATTACATTGACCATTACATTGACCATTACATTGACCATTACATTGACTATTACATTGACTATTACATTGACTATTAGCCACACATACAGTGTATGAAATTTCAGCTTGATCGATCGAGGCATTCTCGAGTTGTAGCGGTTGAGCACACATGCACGCATTGTCACTTTGAATTTTAGTCAGAAAAAATTGGGGATACGTAAGCGAACTTTTTTCCACTGTTTTTAGTGGTCACCATGTTGAAGTATCGACGAAAAACGTTTTTCCAGCATTGAGGTGATATATAATTTTGTTCGTATAGCGCTGCACTTCCGGCACTTACGAGAAAATTGCCGGAGATCCGAGTAGAATTGACCTTTCGAGATGGCAATCTTCAATGGCGACCACCTCTGGAGGAAACTCGGTCCAAACTGTACTCAGGACTTCGACGATTTCTCGCTATTCCAACAAACTTCCGCGGCGTCGGTGATCCTGCTGACGGACAATTCGGTGGGTTGGTTTACAGAAGCGCCTATCTTTACGGCGGCGTCTACAAAGAGGCGGAGGTTGCTATAGCTGCTATCGAAGCTGTGCGACTCAAGTGGATACCGTTGTCAGCTCCGGCAAGGATTGACGTCGGCGAAAGGTAAGCTATCTGCATGCAAAAAAGCTGTTTGTACAAACATTTATTGTCTACAAATGTTCAGAATTTTTTTTTACTTTTTCATCACATTTGAAGTATCAGACAAAAAATCAGCGGTCTGATTATGATGTAGAAATGTGTTTTAGATTTTCGTTCAAAAAACATTTTTCCCATTTCTTTAGATCTGTCAATCTGTCTGTCTCATCCGAAAACTTTTCGACGAGACTTCGGGAGAAATTTCGTGTTTTTTTACATATAAAAATGTAGCCTTAGCAATGACCTTCGAATTTATTCATCCATCTATCTTTTCTGGGACCTGACCTTAAATGTGAAAAAAAAAAATTATAAAATATTTAAAATGTTTTAAAAAATTGTAGAAAAAACAATCAGACGCAAGTTTGTTTTATTCAGCAGGCAGACATTTTTTACCCAGGTATACAAAAAAAAAAAAAAAATGAATGTCACATCATAGTGGTGCTTTCATTATCATATATAATGAGATGAATACAAGTCATCGGTTATAAAAAATGTGTATCTAGTTAGATATGAATATCGTCTTTTTTTTTGGTGCATTTTTTAGTTAATACGGTCCGTTAATACACGAAGAATTGAGGCATTCCCGAGTAGAAATTTTCGAGCGTTACATCGGGCGTACATGGGGTCCTGATACGACTTATCAGGGCCTGATAAGGCCTTATCAGAACGCTATCAGGGCCCGATATGACGCTCGAAAATTGGGTTAAAATCTACTTGGGTTAAAACGAAAACAATTGTGGACCTTATGGACAAGAAATTTTCTCAAAAGTAGAAACCGTTTTTTTCTACTCATCTATTCTATGAGCTGTCTAAGCATCCACGATAATTTCGATGCGAAGTGAATCATGATTTTCGCTAGGTTAAAGGGTAAATCGCCGCAGGAATGGGAGCGCGCTTTCAAAGATGCGAAACAATGGGCGCAGGAGGTAATAGTCGAGTTCAATCGGAGAAACCTTCGCTACTCCCGACATGGAGCCACATCATTTAGTTGAATGATTCGGGGAAATGAAGTTCGGTGAAATTGTATTCGCAACCATAGCGATCAGTTAAATGACGATTCGGAGGAATAAGGTTCCGCCAATTACTATTTCCGGAGAGTAACGTTCGCGGAAATCAAGATTTGGAATAATACAGGTTCGAAAATTTGACGATTATCGATCTGTACCGTTTTATCCCTGCGGTCAGTAGATATAATAGCAGATGATCAGAATATTCACTCATACCACTCATAAGTTTAACGATTCGGGAAAATAACATTCGGCGAAATTATTATTCAGAAAAATGACGTTCAGTTCAATGACGATTTTGAGGAATGACGTTCGGTTAAATGACGATTTGGAGGAATGACGTTCGGCCAATTACTATTTCCGAAGACTAACATTCGCGAAAATGAAGGTTCGAAATAATAAAGTGTGCGAAATTTGACAATTCGGAAAAACAACGATTCGGCAGTTCGACGATTCGGAAAAATAAAGTTTCGGATGTTTGACTATTCGGACGAAGTGCATTCGGACCCATGACTTTCGGCTATACGACGATTCGGCCGATTGTAGTTTCGGTGAAATGATGTGGCTCCTTTGGACGTCTAATCTTGGTCGAACAGCGGTTAATCCTATGAATCTGTAGGTCGGCAAATTACGAGGAGGGGAAGTGAAGATATGGTGCATAACGATCGACACTGGAACAACAAGAATCGATCTGGAGTCTGCGTCGCGAAGATACTGGGATCGTTTGTCCTCGGATCTACGAGCAGAGGCGTCGTCGAGGCTCGTTGCGGTCGTTGAATTTCTATCGAATGCCGCCAAAGAATTGGATTACCGACCTCGAAACGTCGGGGAAGTTGGTCTCGCTTACGAAACTCACGGGCGAATTCAACGCGAATCCATGACGATCGCCGAAGAGCTCGAAGCTGTTACGGGATTAGCGAGAGTCTTGGCTGCTTGGACGAGGGAGAAGCTCGATGGTAGGGAAGAGTGTTCCAATTACGATCTATGGGAATGCTTTAATAACTTAGTCACAAAGTGATGATTCGGTAAAAAAAAAATAAAAAATCTTCAAAAGATTACAAACTGTACAATGCCGATTCACAAATAAGCCCGTTTTACCTTATAAAGTGACTGGCAATTAATTATGCCAGGTTGTTGTAGTACGTGTCTTTTGCTCACTCTCAGTGATTGAGTCACTGTAATTAACATTGTTATAAATCAATTTCAATCGATTTATTTTTAATTAATTGATTTATTAATATACATTTTTTTAAATAGCCAACGCGAGCGCGCGAGGTTTCTATCCTATCCCAGGGTCTGGAGTCTATAATGTGACAAGTCCTGGGCTCTATCATAACTCAGATCCTGGAGTCTATTATAACTCCAGGCTGGGGTGGTTCTTAAATTGAACATTTTAAAATTCTCTGGGGGCCACCGCGTATTATCGTGAGGTATAAAATAAAAATGCTATGTGCGAAGGTTCCCCATAATTAATGCATTTTTAGAGGTCACTACCGGCTATTTGAAAAATTTTAATGTTCAGAACTTCTAAGTTTAAACTCGACATAAAAAATTCGAGATTTCCTTGGACCCAACCTGCACTTCCAAAGTATAACGAATAAGAAAAAAACTCTGCGAAATCCCTATAAAATCGAAACACTTTTCGAGGTCTCTACCGAGGCCCAAAAAACAAAGTTTTCGACAATTAGAGCTAATAGTAGTTTGTTGTAGTAATAGTAACGGTAGTTTGTTGTAACAAAAATTAAATAAAGGAACCGAAGATTTGTAGTTTCTGGCAAAGGGAGTCGACAAATTCCTCCAATTGTCAAAAAGTATATAATATCCCTATCGACGAACGAAGGAAACATTTTATTTACCCAATTCTCTTCAACAGCTGAAACGAGAGTACTCTTTTTTCAGCTGTTGAAGAGAATTAGCCAAATAAAATAATTTGTTCGTTCCTCAATTGAGATATTTCATACTTTTTGACCATTCCAGGAATTTGTCGACTCCCTTTACCAGAAATGACAAATCGTCGGTTTTTTTCATTTATCTTTTATTAGAACAAACATAACTTTTCAAATGAAATATTGGGTTATTTTTCAGCGGCAAAGGAATTTAAAAAACGTTTATCTGGCCGGTTTTACCTATCAATCTCGATTAATACCATCCTATTATATCGTCTAATTGAACAAAGCGTCTTAGTCAGTCGATCTACTTGGTTCGAAATTACCACGGAGTAATCTTTGCAGGTCTCCCTGGAGCTCACACCGCCTGGGAAGGTCTGTCCGAGCGTTTGGAAAAGCATCGTAGCGTCGTGGCTCGTCAGTTGGAAGACGCTAAGGTTAATCTTCGTCACAGAGCCGTCGCTCTTCAGGACGAGAAAGAACGTTGGGAGGCCAAATGGTCATCGAAATCGGACGTTTTGACTATCGAATGGATCACCACAATGAGAGAACGTTGGACAGCGATGACCGAGCAGAGGGAAGCTCTGAAGGCTGATTGTCACAGACTCGATCTTGATCTCGGCGAAGTTCTCGACGATGACCCGGCCATCTCGAGACGTCTGGAGGCGCAGCTCGATGCTGAAGAATCCAACTGCCGATTCCAAGAGGAATTTCTCAGAGAGCTGGAGAATCAAGGTACCGAGGAATGGAGCGTGGCGAGAAGAAGACTGCCGAGGCTTCACGACTGGTTGGATTCGTGGGAAACGAGAATACAATCACAGAACAACGACGCCGACGGAGACAAGACAAAAGATTCCAGCATCGAAGTCGACACGTTCGTGGGAAAGAAGATCAAAGAGATAAGGTCCGATATAGAATGGCTTCAGCTTCTCCGGGGCGACGAACTCGCCGAGGAACATTGGACAGAATTGCGACCATTGCTGGGACTCGACAACGTGACCAATTCGCGAGATATAACGCTCGGTCATTTGTTGAACAGCTCGAAGATGATCAGCGATAACGTCGATCGTGTCAAGGTTTAGTAATCGATAGCTTTCCCTAGCGGAACTGATGCAACCACGGATTCGCAGTTGCATCGTAGTCGCAGTCGCACTTGGGTTGACTAGACATGTATCTGCGAGGTGCAGTAACTATTGTGACGTAGCGGTTGACTATTTATGGTTGATTTATTTTATTCCAGTAGCCACCTCGGCTACAGAACGTGGTTTTAAGAGGGAAAGACTCGGTTTACACTTAGTGAATTGCTCGAACCGTTTATTAAAGCACAAACCGGCAGAGTGATGTTGTCGTATAGAAATTCGATGATTTACTAACTCACTAGCCTAGAGGAGGGTGATTCTTATAGGTTTGTCCGTTGAAAAGGACCGCTCGCCACAGCATCATTCGTTGCTTTGAGAGAATTCGAGAGTCGGAAAATTTGAGTGTCCTGGAAAAGGCAAGTGTTGTGGAAGACGCTGGAGGCAGCTGCCTAAGATTCTTGGAAGATCAGTTGGTATTGAGGAAAGAGGAGTAGCCTGTCTGGGCATAAGTTTACGTAATGTACGGGCAAATCTGTGTGAACAGATTCAGCGTTGCATCGTAGTCGCAGTCGCACTAGGGTTGACTAGACATGCATCTGCGTAGTGCAATGACTATTGTGACGTCGCAGTTGACTATTTATCGTTGATTTATTTTGTTCCAGTAGCCAAGTCGGCTACAGAACGCAGTTTTAGGAAGGAAAGCCTCGGTTTACACTTAGTGAACTGTTCGAACCGTTTATTAAAGCACAAACCGGCAGAGTGACGTTGTCGTACAGAAATTCGGTGACTTACTAACTCACTAGCCTAGAGGAGGGTGGTTCTTATAGGTTTGTCCGTTGGAAAGGACCGCTCGCCACAGCATCATTCGTTGCTTTGAGAGAATTCGAGAGTCGGAAAATTTGAGTGTCCTGGAAAAGGCAGGTGTTGTGGAAGACGCTGGAGGCAGCTGCTTAAGATTTTTGGAAGATCAGTCGGTATTGAGGAAAGCGGAGTAGCCTATCTGGACATAGATTTACGTAATGTACGGGCAGATCTGTGGGAAGTAAAAAAATAGGCATTGTTAGGCATTTCGGGAAAAGAGTAGAATGCGTGTGCACGGCTTTTCGGAAAGGTGCCGCGGTTTCGGGAGTCGGAGAGCGGATGGTGTCGTAAATTGTAAGAGCAAGAGGGAAGAAGGGTACACGCAGCGAAAAGGTGGTACTCGGGCAGGACCATCGTTACACCATAATGAGACTCCGAGTATACTGAAATGAGACCGATCGCTTTGTTCAAACTTTTAACCTTTAAGCAACTCTGTTTTGATGGACTCGAGCAATCCCCATGCAACTACAAATCATAAATAAATGATACTATTCAACAACTATACAACGATGGTTGCAAGGGTTACACAGAAAAAACGACGTTAAAATAAAGGTTATACGCGAGTCTACACCGAGTTAAAACTTTGAACATTGTGCATTAATCTATTGAAGTCTGCCGATGGTCACCTCAGTTCCATTAGGGTTACCATTATAGAAACAAAAAGTATTGCATTTAACATCTTTCTCGTACGTAGGAAATAACGAAAAGAGCCGTCGCCGAGAGTGGAATTCGCCAAGCTCTGGCCGAGCTCGAGGCTTGGGAAGCCACAGCTTCCCTGCAGCTTAACGAATCGAAGGACAGTCAAAATTCAGCTATTCTCCTCGTCGGTGAATACGGCGAATTGCTCGCGCGTGCCGGAGAGCTGAAGCTCATTCTGGAAGGTGCAAAGGGAGCTTCTGGTTATGAGAGATTCGCTGCGCGAGCTGCTCGTTGCGAGACCGCCCTCTTCGAGCTGGAGGAACGCATAAAAGCTCTAAGTACCCTTCAGCGAAAGTGGGTCTATCTCGAGCCTGTTTATGGAAGCGGGGCAGCACCGAATGACTCCGGAAGGTGGTCGAGAGCTGATAAGGAATTCAGGTGATGAGAAAGGATGATAAAAAAAAGTCGTAAAAGCCAACTCTTTTCGAATCATTTTTTGTATTCTTTTCTTCAGGTATCTGATGGGCGAAGTCGCGAGAGATCCTAGAGTGCCGTCTCTAAGGAGATTGCCACTTCCGGCGCTGTTAAATTTAAAAGATCTGCTGGATAGGTGCCAACGAAGCTTGGACGAGTTTCTCGAGGTAAAACGGGTGCAACATCATTTCGGCGAATCGTCATATGGCCGAAAGTCATGGGTCCGAACGCGCTTCGTCCAAATAGTCAAACATCCGAAACTTTATTTTACCGAATCGTCGAACTGGCGAATCGTCACGTTTCCGTATTGTCAAATTTCCGACACTTTATTATTCCGAACCTTCATTTCAGCGAACATCACTCTTTGGAAATAGTAATTGGCCGTACGTCATGCCTTTGAATCGTCATTTAACCGAACGTCATTGTTCCGAATAATAATTTCGCCGTACTTTATTTTCCCGAATCGTTAAACTTCCAAATGTCAAGTCGTCGACTCGTCAAGTCGCTGAATCGTCATTCATCCGAGTCGCCAATCAACCGCATCACGAAACTAAATGTTATGAGTGAATATTCTGAGCATCTGCTATTATATCTATTCACCGCAGCGCATAAAACTGTACAGGTTCGGATGAATCGAGAATTATCGCAGAGATTCAGTACGAGTCGATTTGGATAAATGACTTTGGGATAAAAGACTTTTCGGATAAATACTATTCGGAAGAATGATGATTCGGCGACTTGACGTTTCAAAATTTAACGATTCGGAGAAATGAAGTTGGGTGAAATTAGTATTCGGCAACATGGCGATTGGTTAAATGACGATTCGGTGGAATAACGTTCGGCCAAGTACTATTTCCGGAGAGTAACGTTCGCGGAAATGAAGATTCGGTGTAATACAGGTTCGGAAATTTGACGATTCGGAAAAATAAAGATTCGGCAGTTTACGATTCGGCAAAATAACGTTTCCGAAGTTTGACTATTCGGATGAAGTGCATTCGGACCCATGACATTCGGCAATACGACGATTTAGCCGATTGTAGGTCATTTCGGTGAAACGACGTGGTTCCGGTAAAACGACAAAATAATGAAATGATTTGAATAATGAATTCATGCTATCTTTTCTTTTTTGAGAGAAAAGAAATTGTTTAAAAAAATAATTCTCGTTCATATTGAATTTTAGGAAAAACGATCATCATACCCTCGACTCTATTTCCTGAGCGACGAGGATCTTCTTGAGCTTGTTTCCGGAAGCGGTGGTGGGTTGGACGCTCATTTACCGAAACTTTATCAGGGTATTGGATCTGTGGTGAGGGAAGATGGCAAATTGAAAGCAATAGTTTCGCCGGAAGGAGAAGTACTGAATCTTCTTCAACCGATCGACCTCGGTGATCCTCTGCCTCAATGGCTTGCCAATCTCGAGGACGGCATGAGAGAAGCTCTTTCGCAAAGCTTGGACAAATGTCTTGTCGATACTGCACCGGATCCTTCGCTCTATCCAGCTCAGGTTCATACTACAAGTATCATATTAAAAGAATATATATCTCTTATATATTTAAACTGGTAGTTGTGGTACAAACGCTTGCATTCACTTTGTAAAATAATTTTCTACACTCTTAATCGTCTTTTTAAATGATTTTTGTTACCATTTGTCCTTCCATTTGTTCCTGCAATAGAAATTGAAAAATGTCATAACCAATATTTTGTGAGATATGTCCCTATAAGTGACTCCCCTCATCATTATCGGTGACTTTCCCGTTCTTGTTAGCGAGCCTTCATACTTATTATGACCCCCTTCATACCCCTATTATTGACACCTCGTCCCTATTATTAATCAACTTGATGCCCTCCCGATTCTTGTACACGGTGACGGAAGCAGTGAATTCTTTTTATGATATGAAAAGGTAGCCGGTTTTGGCTTGTGTACTCCGCGCCCCCGTTATGGACTATGGAATTTGGAATCCGGAAATTTAGATTTTCGGAGATGTACAATAAATACGTCGCTCTCGGTTTGAAAATCTCATTTTTCGACTGGAGGTGATGTGATACCGGAAATACGTCATTGAATTTAATTGTTTTACCGGTAACACGTCACTTCCGATCGAAAAATGAGAGCCAAAACTGAGATCTCTCCCCTTCGCGGCTTCTCAGCCGTGAAAGGGATTTAAAATAATCAGGGTCTGGCAGGCCCGTAAAAGGACCTGTTAATTCGTGAAAATTGGAGCAAATGAACAAAAAACTTTCCAAAATATATATAAGATAAACAGGAGTGCAGAAAGAGAAGGTATAGAGAGATCTAAAGATATCTTTGTTATCTTTCTATATTATAAAAAGATTTCGCCACGGCCGCATCGTGTTCAAGAATCGAGGGGGAAGGGTCAATAATACGGTTAGCCGAGGTCAATAATAGGGTTAAGGCGGTCAACAATAATGGGGTAAGCAATAGGGTTAAGGGGGCTAATAACAGGGTCAAAGGGATCAATAATGGGGTTAAGGGGTCAATAGTGGTCAATGATAGGTAGATGAAGTTGGTTAAAAATGGAACCGTAATAGTGGGGTTTAGAATTGTAAGGGCATGTCTTTTAGAGGACTTAGAATATTAATAAAGGGTTGCGAGTGCGCGAAGCGCGAGATCCCCGAGCCCCACTAGTATTTAAATATAAAGACATCGATAATTTAATTCCAAAAGGGCGTATCGACAATATACAAGTACAATCTGCTTCCTTTTCTGGCGTTAGACCAAAGATATATTTCTTATACTATATTTTATAAGTAAAAGAGCCCAACTTTGTTACGAAGTTTCGTGTGACTTGACCTTCTTTTTGCCAGGTATTACTGCTCTCCGAAAGGATTCATTTCACCGAACGCTGCGAGGCAGCTCTCAGAAAAGACTCCACGGCTTTGAAGAATCTTGTGGAATCTCTCGAGACTGAAAGAGCAAGATTTCGCGGTCTGGAGGACGCTGGCGATCGTTTGATAGCTCTGAAGGCACGAGGCCTTTTATTAGATACCGTGCATCATCTCGATGTCGCTAGGAATTTGCTGAGAACTGTTGAAAATCGAGAAAACACATCGTGGATTTGGGGCAAACAGTTGAGAAGTTATAAAAGTGTAAATATTGTAGCTTTCTTTCTTATTCCAGAATTTCTATTTACAACAAAAAAATTCGTGTTAAGAACATGTTTGAGCGCTTTAAATTATTCTGAAGCGTGCTATGGAACGATGAAAATTACTTGTAAAAAAAGGTGCAAAGCAATGAGCACATTGCTTCCGAATCTTTTTTCGTATCATCGCAAAGCTTCTTCTATGAGATAGTTCGGTAGGTCGATAAGCGGGTTTGATTACCTCACAGAGGAAGTTATACTTATAATATAAAAAAAAATCGGCCTTCAAAATTTCTTATAAAAATTTGCTATGTTAAATTTTCGTCATTTGACTTTGAGCGGCCATGTTTAATGTATTGTTATTCCACTGATCACGAATCTTCAACTTATTTTACTCCTGGCACGATATTTGACGCGGAAATTCGTGTCGGAGATACAATAACATTTCTTCGGAAAATTCAAAAAAATTCAAAATCTCATAAAATTAGAATGGTTAGATCCATTTTTGCCAAAGGTTGCCAAGCATTGTACAGTGTTAATTCATTCACTTTATAAAATCGAGCTTATCCTCCATCTTTCCTCGGATTAGAGCGTTTTTAGTCATTAAAAAAAAAAATCAAATTCTCATAAAAACTCATATAGCGCATCATTTTTCATGAAACTTTTACTGAACAACGGAAAGTGATTACTGCATTTGCTTACGAAATTTCAACTATCTGTTCTAAACTGTTCGTGAATTATAATGATTTATAACTTAATAATAATGAATTCATGATTTACAAAATATGTGTCCAACACACATATACACACATCCGGACTCCAGCCAAAAAACACATTTTTCTATGGCGTAGACTACTTTACGTACTCAGGCATTAAAAACACGAAAAAAAAATGTTATAAACCTCTCACGTTCTGACCAACCTGAAACCAACCTGAGAACCAAGCGGTCGATTGGTGCACTAAAGCAACTCTCATTCCAACCTTCAAGAGGTTGATTTCTCGGCGATATTAAAAAATCAACCGTAATACCAACCGTTATATGTATTGGATACGAAGTTGGTTTATGGTTAACTTTTCCTAAAACAACCCGAGTTCCAATCCTAAGGCAAGAGCTATCGTTGCTCTCGACATAAACTTGGAAATTGGGTTGTTTTGGGAAAGTCCAACTGTAAACCAACTTTCAATCGGACACATAATGGTTGGTATTACGGTTGGTCTTGAGGTATCAACCAAAAAGCTACCTCCAGAAGGTTGGAATCAGAGTCGGTTTGGCGCACCAATCGACTGGTTGAGTTGCAGTAGTTTGTCAGAAAACAACCTAAATCCAACGCAAAGTTTTATGGTTGGTTGGTTTGCGACGGAATACACCCTCACTGAAAAGAACTACTAGGCGTCCAGTAGTGACTACTGAACTGACTACTCCAGTGGTCACTACTGGACCCCTAGTACTTCTTTTCAGTGACGGCAAATTCCCAGTAGTGAACTACTGGAAACTACGGGAATTCCCAGTAGTGAACGGGAATTCTTAGTAGTTAACTACTGGACATTCATAGTAGTTTGGAGTAATTAACTACTAGGGATATATAATAGTTACCTACTCAGAAGTGGTTAACTATCCAAAATACCCAGTAATGTTCAGTAGTTAACTGCTCAAGACTTCGAGTAGTTTTCAGTAGTCCGCCAATTTAGCACTGGGCAGTAGTTCAGTAGTTTTTTAGTAGTTAACTACAGGATACTGCCAGTATTATTTTGCAGTAGTTTTCAGTAGTTCTTTTCGGTGAGCAGCTATCTCTACGAGAAAGCTAAACTAATCGGAGTAATTCTTCTGTATTCCAGAACAACGGTCCCGTAATCAGATGCGCTGGTGCAGATTTTCCTTATCGCTTCGAGTACCAGGGTGCAGCCGTCGGTCTCGTCCGTACCCCACTCACCGAGAGATGCTTTTTGGCTCTTACCCAAGCGATGAAACTCGGATTGGGCGGAAGTCCCACAGGTCCTGCGGGCACAGGAAAAACCGAAAGTGTCAAAGCTCTGGCATCAATTCTTGGACGATTGGTGTTAGTCTTCAATTGTGACGAAGGTTGACCGAAAAATAAGTACTTCCTAAATGTAAAAAAACAAACAAAAAATACCAATCCCCCAATGCCTGTATTAATTAATTTTCATAAAGTTACTACGGATTTTCCGATGACGAATTTCCAAGCCGCTTCTTCACTGAAAGAAATATACTGTACTGCATAGCAGACAAATACTACTCAGTAGCATGTTTTATATTTCGTATGGGGATAGGACTAATTATTGTAAAGGTATCTGTTTATAGTATTCATAATATATTGTCCACTACCATCTGCAGATAGTAATAATTCCGACAATCTCGCATTGCTCACTTCAGTATATCCGTAATGTACGGAAGGTTCATGTTTTTTTAACATTTGAGATACTAACAAACTTTATAATCTCGTATTGCACTGTTGATTTTGTGATATCAAAGATACGAACACTTTGTGCAATCTCAAATTATACTATTAAATATCTTGATATAATAATGCATATAATAAAAAAAATGTAGCCCAACTCAATTTCTGACCCTGAAGATATCTGCATCAGACAAAATTTAATCTTTAGCACGCCATATCTCCCTTATTTTTCATCGTACATGCTTTTCTCTCGGCTCATTTGCTTCGTTATGAAATTCTCTAAATGTGCATTTTTTAATTTTTTTTATTTGATTTTTTTCGAGGCAAGGCATTGAAAACAAATTTTTAACACGCCATATCTTCCTTATTTTTCACCGCACAGACTTTTCTCTCGGTTCATTTTCTTTATTATGTAATTCTCTAAATGTGCATTTTTTTATTTTATTTTTATTTTTGAAAGAAAAGTCTGTGCGATGAAAAATAAGAAATATACAGCGTGCTGAAAATTTGTTTTCAATTCCCTGCCTCGAAAAATATAAATAAAAATAAAATTAAAAAATGCACATTTAGAGAATTTTATAACGAAGAAAATGAGCCTAGAAAAAAGTCTGTGCGATGAAAAATAAGGGAGATATGGCGTGCTAAAGATTAAATTTTGTCTGATGCAGATATCTTTAAGGTCATCTGAATTTGGAGTTGGGTCTGAGTACTGTTATTTATGTTATTTGTTACTAATTTATAGCCAATGGTATACGAAGACGTTCAACAATGCAATGCGGGATTGTAAAGTTTGTTGTATCTCAAATGTAAAAAAAACATGAACCTTCCGTACATTACGGATATACTGAAGTGAGCAATGCGAGATTGTTAGAATTGTTATTATCTGTAGAGGGTATTGGACAAGATATTATCAATACTATAAATCCATACCTTTACAATAATTAATCCTATTTCTACACGAAATATAAAATATGCTACTGGGTAGTATTTTTGTGCTATCCAGTAACATATATTTCTTTCAGTGTACATCTTTATATTGCAATCGTCACTGGGATAAAAAATACTATCAGGACATTAATAAGGAAACAACGCTTTACATCAAAATTGATATCCAATTGATACTTCGGATCACTGCTATTGCCACCTACAGGTTCTACATAATGTTTACTATTAGCCACTACGTGGATTGTTTCGGGTAATATCTGTGCATATAATTATTAGTATTCAGTTGGTAATAATGTCCTGAAAGTAGTTTATAATGCGATGTTTGTATTCGAGAATATCTGCGATTGCAGTGACTATTCTCTATATAGTAAACATGAGTAATTCATCTCTACCAATAACTGAACTGCGGCGGGAACAAATATACGATTGCTCGTTGTACACAGTAATATCCACATAGTAACGATTGCAATTAATATTTGCACTATCTTAGATACTGCGAATCTTACAATCTATTTTTTTCAGTGTTGTTATATGTTTGGTTGTGCCTAAAAATCGGGATTCCTAAAACTTATACAATGTTCTTCACTTAACGCAGGAATGGATTCGGGAAGCATGCGAAGAATACTCGGAGGCCTGGCTCAGGCTGGTGCTTGGGGTTGTTTCGACGAGTTCAATCGTCTGGAGGAAGAAACTCTTAGCGCGGTAGCGATGTTGGTTCGGCCCCTGCAGGAAGCTGTAAGAGACGGAATGGGCCAGGTACAACTAGGCCAACAGAGCGTCAGGCTCGATCCCCACTGTTGCGTTTTCATAACGATGAATCCGGCCGGAAGTGATTACGGTGGAAGACATAAGTTGCCGGATTCGTTGGCGAGACTCTTTCGACCGATAGGCATGGCGCACCCGGACAGATGCGATATAGTGAGAGCTCTCCTCGAGTGCGAGGGATTCCTCGAGGCCGCGAGTCTCGCTAATCAACTGGTGGAAACTCTGGATATATCGGAAAAATTGCTTTCCAAACAGCCCCACTACGACTGGGGTCTCAGAGCGCTTCGATCGGTTCTCGACGCGATTCCCGCGGATTCTTCTTCAGGCGAGCCTCCGTCAAAATTGAACGAAACTGAACGACTGCTCGTCGCAATTCGAGCGTCGACCCTGCCAAAGCTCACTGAGGAGGACACGGAAAAATTCGTTGATTTGCTGAACGACGTTTTCCCAAAGGTAGACTCGTCGGTTTCAAAGAACTCGTCGACCGGACAAGATTTGCGCAAGGCTCTGAACGAGATATGCGACTCGATGGGTCTCGGGGATGACGTGGTCATCCGATGCATCCAACTGTCCGATCTGCTGAAGAGCAGAACTGGCGTGGCCATTGTCGGACCGCCCGGTAGTGGAAAGAGCTTGATAAGAAAAACTCTGGCCGAGTCTCTGAGTAAAATTGGCGAACCTGTTACACAGTTTCTCGTTTATCCCGGAGCGATTCCGAAGTCGATGCTACTGGGGAAAGTCGATCCGCGTACAAGGTATCAATTTCAAGCTCTTTTTTTTCCGTTGATTTCTAAAATGATTTTTTTCTCGTGTGGTAAAAATCGTTCGTACATATCGTACATATTCCGTCAACAAATCAGTACTTTCATATACACCGAGAAAATAAAAACTTACTAAAATCAATCTAACGTTTTTTCCAATAGTCGCCATAATATATTTCTTGGTTGCGAGGATATTATTTAGGCAAATGAAATTGAAAATTTTGTATAAACGTAATTCACAAATTTCAATAATAATTTATTGTATCCTCGTGTCAAAGAAATATGATATGGCGACGATTGGAAAAATCAATATATTTTAGGCTTCTACTCAGTGTAAAGTGAAATTTGAAATTAACAGGAATAACATTATGACGTCGTACGAGAAATGTTTTTTAAATGCACAAGTTATTTTTACCGTGGATAACTTGTTGATAAAAGAAATTCTACATATTGACGTATTTTCAGGGAATGGAAGGAGGGACTCTTGTCCAGCGCAATATCGACGGCTGCTGATTCTTCAACCTGGATCATTCTTAATGGCGACGTCGAGCCCGGATGGGCCGAAGCATTGAATTCGGCATTGGATGATAATCGTCTTCTCACCTTGCCCAGCGGAGTTGGAATCCGTTTAGGCAGCGGTGTGAGGTGCGTGATCGATTGCTTCACAATTCAGAAAATTTTTGATGCACAGAAAATAATTTATGTAACTCACCCCTGGCGGACCAACCAACCGTAAAACGTTGGGTTGGATTTAAGTTGTTTTCTAACAAACTACTGCAACTCAATCAGTCGATTGGTCCGATAAACTGACTCTGATTCCAACCTTTTTGGAGGTAGCTTTTTGGTCGATACCTCCAAACCAACCGTAATACCAACCATTATGCGTTGAATTGAAAGTTGGTTTATAGTTGGACTTTCCCAAAACAACTCAATTTCCAACTTTTTGTCGAGAGCACCAGTAGCTCTTTCCTCAGGGTTGGAAATCGGGTTGGTTTTGGAAAATTCAACCGTAAACCAACTTCGTATCCAACACATATAACGGTTGATATTACGATTGGTTTTTTAATATCGCCGAAAAATCAACCTCTTGAAGGTTCGAATGAGAGTTTGTTTGGTGCACCAATCGACCGGTTGGTTTCAGGTTGGTCAGAACGCGAGAAATGCATGAAAAGCGCTACTTTGCGTGCCTGCCGAGAGTGGTGTTACGTCCAGACCGGCGGATTGTGAGTTCGCTCGGCAGAACCATAAATGAATGGTCTCGCTTTCGGGTCAAGGCGTTAGCCCTTTACCCAGGGACGGAGACCTCGCCGTACTGCCGTAGATTTATTTTAAAAGGTATGACGTTCGGAGGTATTGAGCCTCCGAGAGATTATCAGAAGGCCGGAAATGCATGCACAATGATGTTAAACGTTTTGGTTTTTAAACTTACTCAGTATTTAATAAGGCACGATGTTGAGATGGTTACAGGTTTTACAAGCAAAGTGTACGAGAGCCAACTTGCTCATTAAAATTCGTCGGACTTTGCCTCGCAGGGCTAATGATTTCGCAGTAGAGCCTTGCTCGCTCTGAGTAGATTTCGGTGATGCAGCAGCTTCGTTGTTCGTAGGATAACTGCCTGATTTGGGAAACTGTGGCCTATTTATACTAGGTCTACTCCTATGCGTATTGATGCTAGAGGGGGCTAACAATATTAAACTTGGACAGAAGATAGGTTCTAAATGTGTGGAAGGAGGAAAAGATGCTTGAGATCGGAGTGGGGAGTCGATGCTCCTTGGGTGACAAAGAAAGCGATATTCGATATTCGGGGAATCGAAATTTATAGTACCAATAGAGTCTTTAACAGATGTGAAGAGAGTGACGTTGACATTATAATGTAGAGCGATTTGTAAAGGTAAATATATTCGAGTCTTGGGTGTGACAGACTTTACTGTTGACTTTAATTAGTGTATCGGGAACTCCCACGAAGGAGCAAGAGAGAGCGGCAGACAGGGCGGGATTGTTTTTAGGCTCTAGTCGAAGGAAATATGTTTGGGTGAGTTTACTGCCTTTTGAAGTGGAACGTGAAAGATTTTTATGTGCGAGCGGTGACAGAAAACAGGGAAATGACCTGACTCGGTAGAAGTCATAAATTCCTACTGACATGGGTCGGTACGACAGAGCGCAGTAGGGTAGTGAGAGAGATAGCGAGATGGTAGGCCTGACCCTAGCCTACCTACGCTGAGGCAGAACTAATACAATATAGAATATGCGTTTAAATAGTTATATTATTTGTTATTAAAAGTTACGTAGGACGTAACAGTGGCAGAAGTGGCGCTTTGCAGCCATGTGTGTGTTTCCGGCGCATGCGCCGTTTGGCTCCTTTGCGTGCGATTTACATTTGCGCATGCGCGATTTGGATCCTTTGCGTGCGAAAGTTTTTTGCGTGCGATTTCTGGAAATTATTACACGCTGCTCCGCAGCGCCACAATCAGCAGGCACGGAGTAGCGCTTCTCCTGTATTCGTTACATAAAATAATATGCAATACTTGTACGTAGAAGCGGACTCCCGACGGCGGGTTGTGAAGTGGCCGCGCTTGATCCGGCTTATGCAGCCACTTTCCAACCTTCGCCGAAAGTCCGCTTTTACGCACTAGTATCGCAAAGTACTATTGTGCAACCCATAACAGATTTATCTTCGAGACGCACAAGTTGGCGGGTGCGAGTCCAGCAACAGTTTCGCGTCTCGGAGTTGTTCATCTTGGTTCAACTTCGCCCTCGTCCTTACTTCTGCCGTCGAGACTCGAGGGGCTTCCGTCGACTTCTATGAGCATTGCATGCACACACCTTTCCAACGTTATCGAAGCTATGACGAAGATCGCCGGAGAGAGAACCTCGGCGGCTGGCTTGATCGAGGCAGCCATGGTTCATCTGAAACAATCCACTACGCAAAATCTGGGAACTTATAGTCTACTGGCGTCGCTTTGTGGACAACTCGGTGATGCGCAATCGAGAGATCAAATAGCGCGGCTCATATATCAATCTACCGACTCATGGTACGTCTTATTGCTTGAATATTTTTTTTAAGTAGCATTAATTATAACGTAAAAAGGTAAAATCGAGATTTTCACATAGCTTCTTCATGTGATATACTTCTGTGTACAAAGTTTATACGACAAAGCATTCCTCGTGACTATTTGGTTGCTCTAGTCGCTTTATCGAGTGTCGAGAGGAATGTTTGTCAGAAATCTTAACACAATTGCATTCAGATTTCGCAATTTCACTACCTCATAGAGAGGAAATAGTACATTACTCCACGAGAGCGAAAAACGTTTTTCTAACGAGTGTCAGTTTGCAGCAGGAGCCGAAGGCGAGTGCTGTAATCACACGCGTTAGAAAAAGTGTTTCGCACGAGGGATGTACGAAATTTTTCATCGCAACGTGCTAAAATGGCGGTTTTACCCACGCGAAGCGGGCGAAAAAGTGGCCATTTCCGCACCGAGTGATGAAAACTATGTTGTCGTTAAAAAAAAAATGTGCGTGTGGAGGAGAGCGGGGCAAAATGGCACATTGGGGAAAAACGGGATAATGAGACAAAACGCAATTTTCCAAAAACTTTTGGATGGTGGCGATGGTGGTATGTGGGGCAAAACGGGTTAAAAAACCGGATGTATCGTTGAGACAAAATGGGGCATCCAAAAAATTATTGTGAGATTCAGTTTTGTCCTCACTGTCCCGTTTTGCTTCGCTGTCCCATTTTGCCCCGGCCTCCCCTAAATCCTTAGGCGCGGTGAAATAAATACGCCGATAAACTTATGATGGCAGCATAAGACACACGCATTCTATTTTGAATTTGTTTCAAATATTATAAGGAATCTGCGCTAATTATCGAAACGTGCCTCATGCTAGATTTTGTATGGGTTTTATTGAAATCGAAATGGAATTATTCGCTCAAAAATTCAACCAGTGGCTGAAAACTGTTAGCAGTAAACTATAGATAAAAAGGAGCCACATCATTTCGCCGAAAAATGTCTCACGTTACTTGCTACAGCGACGGGTCAGACTTTACATACACAGTAAACAAGGTCAGTCGAGCGTCAAACGGATTGTCAAGTACCTTAAGGACATGTACGTCAAACGACATGGATTGTACTTCCATTGGACTTACGCGGTCGTCATTTTCGGAAATACGCGGTGGTTCGGAATTATGCGGTTGGGAGAAACGCGGTCGTGTACACGACCGCATAAGTACACGACCGCATAAGTCCAATTCGGCCCCTTCTCAAGGTCCGTTACCTGCTTGGTGGGGAAACAAACGAGCCCTTCCCTTTTGCGACATGCGAATGAAATCGTCGCTGCTGTTGGAAAGGGACGGTGGGCAGGTACTTGGGCAGGTAATGGGGTATCCAACTTACGCGGTCGTGCTTAATTGGATTGGCTCCCGAGGATCGGAGAATCCGCGTTCGTGTACTGTATCGTGCAACTTGTCAAGTGATCAAATAGCTAATCTGGGTGAAGAGACTGTTGAAAAAAGAGCAAGCACATAGGTATCAGACATCATTTCATACGAGAAATGTACGCAGAGTTCGTTTTGGAGCACAACCTCACGAGCGAACAGCATGTAGACATACTTATGAAACCGCTTACCAGAAACACGTTCCAAAATCAAAGGGACATGCTGCGCGTTCTGGAGAAATCAGACATAGACTGAGAAACGAAGTCACGTGCGAGTGAAAGGAATTTTCGAGAGAAATGGACTGTTTGAGATGTCAAAATTGAGGCTATTGACTGTATATTGAAAAGCTCACCTGTTTTGTTAATTATTTAATGATTATCCCGTGTGAAAACTTTTCTTTGTGTTTCCCTCTTTGCATGTTTATGTGTCAATGCAAATAAGCAGTTAAATATTATCCGTTCTACTTGTCATAATCCTTCCTTATCTTAATCATGATAATGTTTATTTCATCAATTGGACTCTACATGTATTATTCTTGAATCTGCAATAGTGTTTTTCACGATAAGCAATCAAAAACTACGATAACAAATGGATAATTGATTGTTCAAAGGTGTCCCGATCCGCAACAGCCGTTCGCAGTCCTCTATAATCCGGAAATCGATCGTCTTGAACCTTACACTGATGCTTCGCAGTCGATTCTAACTGACAATGGTCCCGTGTCACTGTCCGGTGGGTTAAAGCGACATTTCTTTGCAACTAATAATATTCGATCTATTTTTGTTTGTGCATAAAAAAATGTTTAAATACATGATTTTTCAGGTCCAGTGAAGAGAGCCTTGGCGACAATTTTGCCCTGGCTGGAATCAGGCCATCCGACTATGATACGAGGTCCCGAAGGCTGTGGCAAGAGTAGTGTCATATCCGCGGCTCTTGTATCGAAAAAAGACGAAATCGGCGAGTCCTCGTCGATCGTTCGTGGATCATCTCTCTACGGTCCGCAAGATCTTATATCGCGGCTCAAGCGTTCTTGTGTTCGCGTCGAATCATCGGTCAATGGACGAAATTACAGGCCTAGAAATGGCTCTCGTTTGATTCTCATACTGGAAGACATACACTTGGCGTCGAAAGAATTGCAGGTGACTAATAAGGAATCTGACGATTACCTAAAGATACCAATATGTTATAATTAAAATATAATAAATAGATATAATAGTTATCATTAATATATTATTATAGTGGAGTGTAGTATATAGTATACTAACTGGTTATTGTGGCTGGTACGCTCGCAGTGTGTTCTTAACTGCATTTTAAAATTTTATTCCAATAACTTGTCCCAACTTTATATTTTCTATACCATTCTTTTATCATTGGCGTTGTCAAAGAAACTTGGATAATTCAATGCTAGCCCACGAAACGTAAAATACGCGACAATTCTCACCACTAAATGTACAATACAAATCGAGGCTCAAGGGCTGCTGAGGGAGTTGAAAAAATCTTTCAGCCATCAGGGAAACTTCATAGGATTTAACAACAAATGAATGTCACGTGACCACGGCACGATAGCGAAAGAAATACCGGTATTAGCGCTCGCGTTAGAGTGAAATAGACACCCTATCGGTATCGCCAACTACGTGTCGACCGCAAATCGGCCGCACAGCGACCGCGATCGCATCTTCGGTCGTTGTGCAGTCGATTTATCGATACCCGACCGCACTAGAAGATTCCTTATCGATCTTATTTGCGGTTGTTATGTGGTCAATTCGTGAAAAGCCGACGGCATCTGCAAGGCCGTCGATCACTTCTGCGGTCGTTTTGTGGTCGATTTGTTCAAAAACAACCGCTTCTACAGCTAGTCGAATTTTCGGTCGCTTTGCGGTCGAAACAGAAAACGAGGACAGTTCCACCAAGAATACGGGGCAAGGGCTCGAGTGCAGCGTGTAGAAGTGGCGCTGCAATCGGTCGACCTTTCAATGGTTTCGTGGTCGAATTTGCGCACAAACAGCCCGGTCTCATTTGCGGTCAAACGACCGTCGAGACAGCGGTCACGGATCCCGATAGGGCATGCTCTTAATATTAAAACCAGATTGGTCACTTGACCCCGTTCAGGATTTGTCATTTGACTCCGGAGTGGGACAAGTATACAAATATATCCCCTTTTTACAAATGCGAATATGTCAAATTTTGTTGTTGTTGCAGGAACTGATCCGTGAACTTCTGCAGGAAGGTGGCTTCCACGAAGATGACTTAGAATTCGCAAGTTTACCCATCACGGTTTTGTGCACCGGCGATGCAAACACGAGGCTGCATCCCAGATTGGAGGCATTGCTTGCCACCCATTATTTGCCGTAAGCAGCCCTCTATCTCAACTTCATTCTGACAGGGCTATTAACTTCGATTCACAAATTCAATGAATTAGTTAAAGAATTAATTATTCCATTAACACTCGTAGTTATCCGAGTTCAAAAGACGTCGTGTCGGTGGTGCAACTTCATCTGAGAAACTCCCTGACGACTAAAAAAGAGTTCGCCGAATCTTGGATCCCTCGGATGGCTCAGACAATGTGTGAAACCGTCACGTCGATATCGTCCTCCAGAGATGCTGCCACTTTCAACTGGACACCGAAGGATCTCGCAGCTTGGGCCGATTCTCTCAAGTACTATCCAACCGTCGAGAACGAAACCGAACTGACTCGTTATCTCTGGGACGCGGGAAAACGCCTATTCTATCCGCGGTTGGTCTCAAAAGATCAGACGCATTGGATATCGACGATGCTCTCGGGAATTCCGGAGCTCAAAGACTCCGGTGAGGATGTTTATGTTTGGAAGGGTGGACACGACAGGCTGTCACGTTACGCCGCTGAAGATTGGAGAATCGAAGTCGAGAATGCTGCTTTGAGACGTGCGAGGGAAGGAGAACCTGTTCAAGCCTCGATATCGACACATTTACTCAAAACAGTCTCGGGTAATCATCAACATGAAACATTCTCTCATTTCAAATGATTTCCTATGCCTATACGCAAAACTATAGTTTTGAAAAACCACGATATATAGAGGAGAACCGAGCAAAATGGGCTATTTTTACTACGTTTTTACGGCACGTAAAAATAAGGAGCCTCTTCTCCCTAACGGAACTGCTGCAACCGTGGATTTGGAATTGCATCGCAGTCGCGGTCGCGGGATGGGATCGGTAGAAATAAAGCCGGCGCACCGGTAGCCACTCGATTGAAGAACAATCAAGGAAAATATATTTCGGCTCTCTCTGACCGTTCGCGTATGGTTCTCACACTCACTCGCTACGTCTCCGAATCGTTTATCCATCGCGCTCGGTGTTCGTGTTTCCGTGGGTCTTATCGCTCCTGCTACGTTTGCGTAAACTTCTCGCTCGATCGCTCGGTCGTAACTGCCCTAGGCCTCGCGCACCGTTGTAGATCTCTCCGGTCGAGATCCACCCTGCTTGATCTCGACCGACGTATGGATTCGTCTCAGGGACGATTCCCGTATACGCGTGTATTTAACAGTTGGGAGGGTTACAGGACAAACAACGTTAAAATAAAGGTTACACGCGAGTCTAGAGCAAGTCAACATTGTGAACATTGTGCATTAGTCTATCGAAGTCTCCCGATGGTCGCCTCAGTTCCGTTAGGGCTCAAATGGAGGAGAGAATGGTTTTGCCACACACTCCCCCATCAATGAATTCTCTCGAGCCAATTTTTTTATAATAATAAAAAAACGCCATTCGAACGGATCTCGAAAGAATCGATAGGAATAACTAAGATCTGATTGGCGGTAATTTTTTTTTTTTTTTCAAGGCTTGAGCTGGGCCCTCGGCAGCGGTCGTCGAGGAGTTGTTCTTACGGGACGTCCCGGTGCAGGAAGAAAAACTGCGACGAGACTCGCAGCTTCGGTTTCTTCTCTACGACTCATTGATTCCGGACCCGGTAGAATCTATCGTTTGGAAAACGCTTTTGACTTCCGCGATTGATTTTCATTAAATGTTCGATTTTCTTCTGTCAGGTCGAGCCAGAGCCGCTATAAAGTCAGCGGTGCAAGCAGCAGGAATCGAAGGCGAGCCGTGCTTGCTGTTGCTCGAGGAGCACCACACGAGAGAAGAAGGATTGGCGATATTGGCAGGTGCTATTGCGTCCAGAGGTGAATTACCGGGACTCTTGAGTCCCGAAGAGCTTGACAGTCTCGTTGCACCGCTCGCTGATCTTGCAAGGACGGGAGACTTCGCTGGAACTTTGGATCAATACCTATATCATCGTAAGATTCCTTTTATGTTCAAAAGTTTTTGACCAGACTCATGAGTGAAATCATCATGAGTGAGTATCATCAAAAAGCGTTGCAGACGTGTACGCTAAAAGCGTTACGGAAGCGGCCTTAAAAAGTATCCGAGTTCCCTATCCAGGTAGAAATTCAGCCACGGCCCCAATATGAGCATTATCAGGCTTGCCGTGATGCCTCATCAGGTCGTAGTACTGTGTTACATGAAATGTAACGCAGTGGTTAAAATGGCCGTGAACAGGCTGTCTGATCACGGCTCTATCAACGTGCCTAATTGCCCCCTGAGCAAAATATAATAAATACATTTTATTTATTAACGTTATTTTATCGAACTTGTGAACCTTTTTGTATTTGTTATTCGGATTCAATGAACTAATTAGTGCAATTTAAATCATGGAAAAATCGATTTTGATTTCGCGCTCACTGAGATTCGAACGATCGACGTTGCCAATGGGAACTACGATGGCGGCGCCTTAACCAACTTCGCTATCCTGAACTTGAGAAACGTAATGTCAAATTTGCTTTTAAGCTCTGGAAGAAATATGTACACGATTATATATGAGGTATTCCATACCAAATCGACCTAAGTCTGACCCTTCACATCTTGGATTTGGCCCGCAATTTTTTATATGATTGAACTAACTCACAAAAGCACTCAGATATTTTTTTCAAATTTTTTCAGATTGTTTATAATTATTTATAATTAAAAAAGGAATTTATTGATCGCCACAATTTAAAAATCTGAAAAAATTCTGAAAAAATCATGTGTCATATATAAGAATTTTTAAGATTTGAGCCGGAGTGGGCCGATGTCACCTTCAATTTTTTTTGAATTTTTTTTTCTAGAAAAACATTAAAAGAAAGTAGAAGAAAAAATCTGTCGATTATCGGGTAACGCTTGATCACTTTTATACGCAACACTGGATTATTGAGAATTATTTCCAATTTTTATGAAGAGTTTTCATTTTTTTTTTAAGTTACAAAAAAACTCTGGAAAAACTCCCAAAAATGCAGTGCTGCATCTAAAAATGCATCTAAATGTGATTTTTCAGAATTTTTTCAGATTTTTAAATTGTGAGGATCAATAAATTCCTTTTTAATTATAAATAATTATAAACAATCTGAAAAAATTTGAAAAAAATATCCGAGTGCTTTTGAGAGCTAGTTCAATAATATAAAAAAATGCGGGCCAAATCTAAGATGTGCAGGGTCAGACTCAGGTCGATTTGGAATGACCTCATATACTTTTACAGTGCCAGTATACGTGCATTCCCGGCTCAAAATGAAATTCAGTGAGAATGTCGAACAATTTCTAATGAGATAAAATTCGGAAAAATCAACCATGTGTAAGATACTTGGAACATTGATTTTGGATAATAGCAATGTAATAAAAAAATTATAAATAGAAAAATAAATGTTGAACAAATAATCAGGGAATCTTTTTTATTAAATCGTTTGAATTATTTAATTTATTTATTAACTTATTAAATTATTTATTAAATTACTCAAAGATCCAAAGTTCGTTGCAAAATTTCGTAAACATGTTTTTCCAATGGAAGGAAATTCTACAAAAAATTCACATCGACTGTAAAAAATGTACGAATTTATTTAAAATTATAGAAAAAGGTTCACTGATTTTTTTCTAAAAATTTATTTGTTAAATACGTTAGTAATGATTTTTTTGGAAATTTCCTTTTGAAAAATCAATGTTCTTAGCACCTTTAATACTGTTTGTTTTGGCGTGTTATGAAGTACTGAAATTCGTATGAAATTTAATTTTCGGTTAAGGATGTATCCGCAAAGCATTTTTCAATCGTGATGTACACACTATTTAAAGCTAAATGTATACATTTCGTCTAAATACGTTTCGTCAGCTCATGAAATTTGAAATATTCAAAGATTTTACGGTTGTACATTGTGATGTTCACCTCGTCAATTAGTACTTAAAAGTTGATTATCAATCCTTAGCTGATAATTAGAAATGGAATCGTATTCAACCACAGTGAAGTAACAAGATATTCAGAATGCTGTGGAGATATCTTGAGTTAACAAAATCATTATGAAGCAGTACGGCAGCCTTAATAACGCCCGTACTGTGGCCGGGCCGAATATCCACCCAATTCCTTCAGTATCGATTAAAAAGGACTGCCCGATCAGTGCCTGATCCGGAGCAGACCTTACTAGCCGTACGCCAACCTGGTCATGCAGACCGTGAGTATTCCAGACCCGGCCCAGGTAAGGCTTTCCATAAAGCGGCAAGCCTCACCGTTTCCTCATCACGACCTGATCAGTCGTAGGGCATACCTGATCAAATTTCTACGCGGGTCTTAATAATCAGGACTTCGTAGGAGACTTTTACATGGAGGCTCCTTTATTCGGGAGAAACATTTTGATTCCAACCATGTAGATGTTGATTTTTGGTCAATCTTTCAGGATCGATCGTAATACCAAACGTTGTATGGGTCGGATAGAAGGTTGGTTTATGGTTAAATTTTCCCAGAATAACCCGACTGCCAACCCTGAACCAAATGCTATAGCGGCGACCTCGGCGCAAAGTCTGAAATCAGATTGTTTTGGACGAATTCAACTGTCAACCAGCTTTCTATACCATGCATGTAACACTTGGTATTACGTTTGGTTTTTAAATATTGACCAACATTCAACCTCTATGTGAAGTGCTAGATTTAGAATGTAAAAGTTTCCGCCGAAAGTCGTCGGCGTAAGAACTACTTGCCGATTGCGGACGAACAGAGAGGGGAATAAGGGCGTGCGTTAACGCGAGTTCGATAAGGACAAGGCGACAGTTCGATTCGAGAGTCTGGGGACTCGAGACACACTTGTACCGTTTATAATAAATCGGATATACATATAACATTTTTTTTGCACACTGTTACTCAAATCATTGTTCGTTTGTTTTTATTTCCCAATAATAACTTTTTTTAGCCCTTACATCTAGAAGGTTGGTATCGGAGTTGGGTTGGCACACCAATCGACCAGTTGACTTGGAGTAAATTGTTAGAAAATAAGAAAACAAACGGCATCCAACTTAACGTTGTGCAGTTGGTAAATCTGCAAGGTTTCGAATTATTCAATTGCCTCTGAAAAAATTTTCTACTGTCTCTATAATAGCTATTGATTAATCTACCCACATTGTGTATTCAATTGCACGGTAAGAGATACATGGGAATCGGAAATTGTCATTTCACGTAAGTTAAGTAACTACGTTTGAGTGAGAAGATTACGATAAAGTTCATTTACTTAGGAATTACTCATTTACTTAGGATTAGGAATTCATTAGAAATTCTTTTTGTTTAAAAAAAATGTGTAGCATTATAATAATTTCAATCGTGCCTTTTATTCAAGAAATAGTGTTTATCTAAATAACTTTTTTTTATTCGATGATTCGGCCCCATTTCCTTTTTTTACTTGAGCAGTTTTGAGATTCACTGACTTTTCCCAGATTATCACATCAAATTCATTTTCCCTGCCAAGCACCGGTTTCCCCGATTTTCCTCATCGCGGCCATCGCACGTCATCGCGGAAATATAACGAGATATTTAAAAAATTTGTTGGACGTAATGGGGTGTCAGCTTAATAGACCTCCACTATGCTCAGTGGGCCTCGGAATAATCGGGGCGTCGAAGGGGACACTGAAGATAGCGGATGATTAAATTTTAGGAGGGTGTCCGAGAAATTTCTTATCCAAACGAAGAATTTTTTACACGCAATTTTAGTGACTAAACGCAGTTGTACTCATTACTGTTTTTAATCGATCGGTTAAATTTATCGCAGTCGTTTAGCGTGAACCCTTTTACCACGCCCCTCAAACAATCAATATTGCTTTTATTTGTGTCAACAGGTTTACGCTCTCTACTGCGAGTCGTCGTGATTCTCGATACAGGTGAACGGAATAAAGAATGGTTGATCCGGTCCGGACTCCTACGCAACTGCGTTCTCGTGGCCGAGGGTCCGGGGTGCGAGTGGTGGTCGCTCGAATCGACACTGAGAGATTTTTCAAAGCTTCACACTCAAAGTACCCAGGAAACGTCGAGCGACGAAGTTTCTCCAGGTCTCACCACTCTCGTTGATGCTCATCTTCGAGCACCTCGGCAGCAGCAAGCTCCGGCGCGTTTCCTCGCGCTTCTGAACACTTGGACGGTACTGAGAGACGATTGGTCCGAGAATGTCGAGAAAAAATTGTCGAGTCTCGAGGCTGGAATAAGCAGATTGCGCGAAGCTGGCGAACGCGTGGCAAAATTGGAGGACGAAGCGACGAAGCAGCGTCAAGAGCTCGAGATCGAAAAGGGAAGAGCGAACGCTGCACTCGAACAAATAACGGCAACTATGAGAGGAGCCACGGGACAGCGGGGTGAAATGACTAATCTAAAATCTAATACAGAACGCGAAAGTGCCGAATTGGCTCGGCGAAAGGTATGTGAAACCAAAAACATACAAAAATATTATTAGCAATAGTAGTTTTTTTTATTAACCGTACACCCTTTAAAGATGCTCGCACGTACATTCCGAGTCAAAAGTGAGATTTGTTGAGAATTCGAACACTTCCAAATGGTATAAAAATTTGAAAAAAAAAAATCAACTGTATTAAAGGTGCCAACAACATTCATTTTGCATAATAATAATGTCAAAAAGTTATCAACAAATTGCTAAACAAAAAAAATGCTCAACAAGTAATCAGTAAACCTTGTTTTCCTCGTTCCAAATACATTCATTGATTTTCTAGAAGCCACATAAATTTTTTCAGAATTTTCTATCATTGTTGAATTTTTCGTTTTTGGAATTTTTTTAAGGCCGTAACTCCGGAACGGTTGGGGCAATGGCCTCTAAACATTTTGTGTATACTGTAGAAACACGATACTGAAACATATCCGAAATTCATGCCTCTACATCAATTTTTTTTTTAATTTTCGAAAAAAAATTTGTTTGAAATGATAGAATATTCTGAAAAAATTCATATAAATTCTAAAAAATCAAGGAATTTATTTAAAATGAGAAACAAAAGTTGTCTGATTTTTTTTAACGATTAATTTTTCGAATCATTTCTCAGTAAATTTTTAGCATTATTATGCAAAATCAAAGGTCTTGCCATACATAATGCGGCTAATTTTTTTCGGATTTTTGGCATGTCGTGAAGTACTGAAATTTTGATCTCATCAAACTTTTGGTTGAGAATGTATGTGTGATGCATCCTTAAGGTTTTTTACACCAAACCTTTCCATGTACACATTTTCCCCTTAATATCTAATGTTCCTATAATAAATAATCCATATGCATTTCACATCACATTTGGCCGTACCATATTTTCATTTTCTTATATCTAGTTCTATTAGTTTAACTAATTTTACAAAATCTCTCACATACGCATAGAACTCAATCGCTAACTCTTCTCTGTTGTTCATTTATTTATTCACTGTCCTTCCTCGTCTCTCTTGTTCTTTAGCTAATTTTCTCGTATTACCTCTAATGGTTTCTTTACCTTTCTCTTCGCTTTCCTCCACTCACAAATATCCCTTGAGCTTTATATCACTCCCTTACAAACACGAAATTCTTATTTCGTATCCTTTGTTCTTTTCTTTCATCGCGTCTTTATTTTCCATTTTCACCAGCAATTTCCTATGCCGGTTCCTTGCCGGTCCAGGTCAATTGAATTTTCTGTTGCGATTTTATTATTTATATTCCTCTTTTTTTTTCGTCCAAATTCTCTGCATAGCAATTTCTGATTGACGCCACATGGCACCCTTTCCAACATTATTTAGTCCTCGAAATTTCCGTCCTCTTACCTCCTATTTAAGACTCTTTAAAAGTGTGTTGGCCACCATTTTCATGACTCGTCTTATGTAAGACGCTGTACGGTTCCACTGCTCTATTTTAATTTCTGTGCAGCCACCTTCCATTCTCCAGATACAGCTCGGGGTGTTTCTGCTCATCCGTACAACCATTTTCACATATCTTGCTGGTAGTTTTTCTAGTAATACCCTTTCTCCAACCGTACTTCCGCTACAGACAACATACCACTTTTAGGTAAAGCTTTTATCAAAACCCCTTTTTTTTTAGTGCAGATTTTTCCCTTTAAAAATGTCTCACGTTACCATTTTGTATTATTATTGTATTGTAATATGACATGTTTAACATTACTGGTGATTGTACTGGAGCCACATCATTTCGCCGAAACTATAATCGGCCAGAGTCCCTAAATTCTGAAGGATTTTAGGGTAATCGGCGTCTCGCCACGCAAAGTGCGTGCTCAGGGAAAACCTCGTGAAGGTAGCCGTCCGACTTGACGCGTCGCTCTGCCGCGTCTCTTTGTCGGAGACGTTCTTGTGTCATACGACTCGCACCACCCGACTTCTACTTTTATTTGATGGGCTGTTTTCTTATACACTATGTGTTTCTACCATCTTGCGGCTGATGGGTCCCTTTATTAAAATCTCTTTATTTGTCACCTGTTTGAAATAGAACTCCTTTTCCTCCGTACGGTTTTCTCTTCTTGCGCCTCAGCGCCTCCAGGCATTTCTGTCGCCTTTCGTGTTCCTCACACTGCACGAACGATTTCTGATTCTTCACTCTCTGTCTTTTCGTGTATAATGTTGTCATTTAAGGTAAAAATTTTAACACTTCTTTTAGGTGTTTCTTCATCGCCGATTTTGGGCAAATTGTCTTATAAGTCAAATATTTTAAAAGAGAATGCCTTTCTTGTGTGATTTGAACACATAGTTTAACGCCTACTATTCCTTCTTTTCGGATCTCACATGTCGTCGATGAAAGCGTTGGCGATCTCAATTGATGATCGTAGCGTCATCATCGCAATTGTTGTCATGTCTCCCTTCGACATTCCCAGATCTTTGAGGATCCTTTTTGTTTTTGCCGGCAACATCCCTCTGCTGCCAACCACTATCGGCCAGACTACGCTTTTGGTTACACCAATAATTCTTTCAGCGAGGGCGTCTGCCGTAGTCCTGTGTTTGTCCTCTTTCTCTTTTGCGGCATCCTTCAGGTACGTTCTGTTTTCGTATCGTACCGTCACATCCGCCACAATTATTTCGTCTCCTTTACGGATCACCAGATCCGATTTTTTCAACTTACCGCCAACCCTTATCGTTGGCTCCGCGAAGACGGTAAGTCTTCGTGCGGTTTTTCCCGCTACTAAGTTTTTGATCTCCTTGTGTCTCTTTATTCTCTTGTCTTTGGTGTAAATGCATTGACCCAGAATGTGCTATAGGGTCTCTTTTTTGTCTCTGCATTTCCTACACGATGTGTCTGGGCTTCTGTTCGTACGTGCTAGCACATCCCTTGTGCCGAAGGTATTCGTTCTCATCCGAATGGCATCGGATAGTCTACCTCCTTTTAGCATTGTCATATTTGTGAGCCAGCAGTTTCCGATATCGTCACTGCGGAAGTTGTTCACTCATAATGACGAGTGGGCAAGTTTGCCCACTCGTCATTGTCCTTCTGAGAGGTTCGAAGTTTCAACCCTCTGTACTGTTCTTCGTTTGTGGGCAGTTTTGCGCGGAGTGCTTGGGCGTACTTTCTTGCGGCCCCCTCAAGATTTCCTCTGACTCCTGCCTCTCTTAGGACCTGATCATCGGATTCGCCCACTCGCAGGTGAGTTCTAATTGTCCCGAGCTGTACCACTCGTTCGAATTTTATTAGACCCAGTCCTCCTTTCGCTTTCGGAGTATAAAAGAAGCCTGTTGCCGTTGAGGTTACCAGGTGTAACATTTCCTTTACGTCCTGCCTTATCTGCTAGTCCAGCATTTTGAGCGTGCCCTTAGCTGGTTTGTTGTTAGTCAACGAGTATATGAATCTCGGGTGGATGTAAGTTTGCAGGATGTCGAGCTTTTGGTGGGGCTTTAGCTTCAGCTCTCTTATAGTCCTCACCGTTTTCATTATTGCAGGCACTTCTGACCCTTTTACGAGTCCTTGCCACGAACCAATTTTTACGCCTAAATATTTTAGGCTTTCGCCGGGCTCGGTGGCGGGAGCTCTTTCGCCCTCCACTTTGAGTTGAGGGTCGGTTATGTACCAGGTCTTTTCTTTTGCTATGATCTCGAACGAGAACCATTTCGCCGCCGATAGGGTCATCCCCAAGTCCTTCAGATATCTTTGTACTCTTCTTAGTTGGTTTTTCGCCTCTTCACTGTTCTTCGCAAGCAGGACAATGTCGTCGGCGAATGCTAGAACTGACGCGTGTGATTCGCCGATGTTGATCCCATGAGTTTGGTCATTGATCTCCTGGATCAGTCTGTCCATTGCGAGGTTGAAGAGGAGCGGCGAGAGAGGGTTCCCCTACTTGACGCCCCTCTGCAGCTTTATCTCTACTGTACCATCTCTGCCTTTCATCGACGTTTTACACTCTTTGTACATATTTTCTATGTACGTACAAAGATGTGGCGGCACAGATTTTCGCTCAAGCCCCGGTGGAATACTCTGGTGTGGCACCGTGTCGAAGGCCTTCGATACGTCCAGTATCCAGAACACTCGTCCGCCATCACTTTTAGTGGCTGCTATGGACTCATTTAAAATGAGTATATTTAAGCTACATCCATCCTCGGCGGTAAAGACTTTTTGCCGAGGGGAATGCTGAATACACCCCCTTTACTGTTGGCCGATTAGAGCCGAAAAAATCCTACTCATCATCGATCCTATCGTGATAAGTCTCTAGTTCTTGATGTCGTCTGTATCCTTCCCTGCCTTCGGGATTAGCTTTGTTCTGTTCTTCTTCCACGTCTCTGGAAAATACTGCTCTCTCAATAGGACATTGTAGAGAATTGCCAGTACTTCCGGCACACCTTTTTTTCTTAGGTGGCCCTCCTTTATTTTGTCGAGCCCTGGGGCCGATCCACTTTTGGTCATTCGGATCTTTTCTTTAACTTCCTCTGGTTTGAATGGCTTTTGGACTTCGTTTATATCCCAGGGTACGGGGGCCACCCTTACCCTTCGCTCGGGCTCTGGTTGGCTCCATAGCTGCCCGTATAGGGCCGCTATGTCCTCCGTCTTCGGCGGTTCCTGCCGCATCTGCATGTACGATTAGTCCCCGTTTATCGCCATTTCGGCGGGCTTCTTTGGGCACTTCTTATACAGTGCTTGACATGTAGAGTATGCGAAGCGTTTTCGCATAGCTGCATTCGGTGGGTGTCTCCTATTTCCGTTTCTTCACACCCTGGGATTTTGAGTTGTTCTACTAACTTTGGCCCGTTCGTCGTTTTCTTCCTGTGGAATCAACACCTCGATCACCTCTTCGATGAGGGTTTTCCGAGCCAGGTGGAGCTCGTATGGGAATTGGTGCAATACATCCCAGCATACTCGCAGCTCCTCCCCTTTCTCTCCAATCTCGCAATCCTCTGGGATGACTATGCTGCGAATTCCCTCAGCCATAGCCTCCATCCACTTGTGAGTGGGATTTCGATCTTGCTCGAGCTGCAACTACAATCGGCCGTAATAATGTTCGGCCCATTACTATTTCCGGAGAGTAATGTTCGCGGTAATGAAGATTCGGAATAATACAGGTTCGGAAATTTGAGGATTCGAAAAAATAAAGATTCAGCAGTTTACGATTCGACAAAATAACGTTTCGGAAGTTTGACTGTTTGGATGAAGTTGCGTTCGGACCCATGACTTTCGGCTATACGAAGATTCGGCCCATTGCAGTCTCGGTGAAATTATGTGGCTCCTATTGTACTTTGCGTAATAATACATGCGCGTAGGTTTGAAATTTCTGTCCTTATAATAAATTTATGACGCTTGTCGATGAAAAAAAAAAACGTAGGCAGATATAGAGGGTGAACTGGGAAAGGTAGAACCGCTCGTAGAGCAAGCAGCTCAGGCTGTAGCAGGAATCGGTGCGGATGCACTCGCTGAAGTGCGTTCTCTTCGTGCGCCACCTGCACCGGTCCGCGACGTTCTCGAGGGAGTTCTTCGATTGATGGGAATTCGCGACACATCTTGGAATAGTATGAAAACCTTTTTGGCCAAGCGCGGTGTCAAGGATGAGATACGAACTTGGGACGCTAGAAGAAGTACACCGGCGAGTCTCGAAGCTGTGGCTAAGTTGGTGAAAGAACGTCACGAAAGTTTTGAGGAGAAAACCGCGAAAAGGGCCTCGATAGCCGCCGCACCGCTTGCTGCTTGGGTACTTGCTAATTTACAATACGGACAGATATTGGAGCAGGTTGCACCACTCGAACGAGAACAGCGTGTGCTTGCAGAGTGAGTAAACCGCGTTTCTATTCGAAGACATTTGTAGCTGTAATTCTGGTGAACTTATTGATTCATTTTTTACCAGACGATTATCAGCCGCAGAAGCACAGCTCGGCAAACTCGCGGCTGGTCTCAGCTCGGTGGAAAGTCGTGTCGCACAGCTTCAGGAAGAGCTCGCCGAACACTCGAGGGGAGCGGCGGCACTTCAATTGCG
The DNA here is from genome assembly GCA_963922035.1 of Amblyjoppa proteus. NCBI lineage: Eukaryota > Metazoa > Arthropoda > Insecta > Hymenoptera > Ichneumonidae > Amblyjoppa > Amblyjoppa proteus. The sequence goes on from OY998232.1 coordinate 25,419,564, forward strand.
CACCGAAGCTACGGAATCGAGTTTGGCGACCGCAAGGGCACTTCTCCGCAAGCTCGATGCCGAGCACAATGACTGGCAATCACAATACGAGAGTTTGACAGAGAGAAAAACGAGACTTGACGTAGAAGCTGCTGAAGTTGCCTCACTTCTGGTCTATCAGGTAAATTTTTGTGGCAAATACTGTTTTCATTTTTTGTACCTTATACATGGCGGCCGTCCTCAGGGAAAACCGGGGAAAGTCAATGGAAAAAAAACTTGGTCAGGGAATCAGGGAATTTAAAAATTGGTCAGGGTAAAAGCAAATTATCGCCGAACCTTCTATAAATAAATAAAATGTACAGAAAAGGAAGCTTTGAAAAATAAATTGGGAACAGTTTAAAAAAACAGAATAAACATTAATATAATAATTAGGCATTTTCATTTGCATCATTATTTTTTCATAGAAGTCATCAGGGAGAAGTCAGGGAGAAGTCAGGGAGAAGTCAGGGAGAAGTCAGGGAGAAGTCAGGGAGAAGTCAGGGAGAAGTCAGGGAGAAGTCAGGGAGAAGTCAGGGAGAAGTCAGGGAGAAGTCAGGGAGAAGTCAGGGAGAAGTCAGGGAGAAGTCAGGGAGAAGTCAGGGAGAAGTCAGGGAGAAGTCAGGGAGAAGTCAGGGAGAAGTCAGGGAGAAGTCAGGGAGAAGTCAGGGAGAAGTCAGGAAGAAGTCAGGGAGAAGTCAGGGAGAAGTCAGGGAGAAGTCAGGGAGAAGTCAGGGAGAAGTCAGGGAGAAGTCAGGGAGAAGTCAGGGAGAAGTCAGGGAGAAGTCAGGGAGAAGTCAGGGAGAAGTCAGGGAGAAGTCAGGGAATTGTTTTCCGGGGAAAAAACGGCCACCACCTTACGCGTTGCGGATTACAACTCACGTCCCGCGTCCCGCGTCCCACGTCGACATCCTACATCCCGCATCCCGCATCCCGCATCCCGCATCCCGCATCCCGCATCCCGCATCCCGCATCCCGCATCCCGCATCCCGCATCCCGCATCCCGCATCCCGCATCCCGCATCCCGCATCCCGCATCCCGCATCCCGCATCCCGCATCCCGCATCCCGCATCCCGCATCTTGCATCTTGCATCTTGCATCTTGCATCTTACATCTTACATCTTTACGCTTTACAGGACCCCGGCAGAGACGATAAGTGGAAAAAGTCAGCTATAGATTTGCTGATAACCGAACGAGAAAGATTGCTCTGGCGTGCCCAGGATCTTCCAGCCGATACCGGAAGTCTCGTGGGCGCAGCGTGCGCCCTCAGAGGCCCGCTGGTCCCTCTCTTCGTCGATCCTTCCGGAGTAGCGGTCACGTGGTTACAATCGAACACGGGATCGCGTCTCGAAGTCACGAAACCGGAAGATCCGAAGTTCATGACTACTCTCGAATTGGCTGTGCGTTTCGGGAAGCCACTGTTGATCGAAGAAGTCGTTGAGTTACCGGCGGTACTGTTGCCACTGCTCAGAATGCGACCGCTCAGGCTAGGCGATAGAACATTGCCGGCACAGCGAGGTTTCAAATTGTTTCTCGCAACGCGAAGAGACGCTCTCGTAGCTTCGTTACCGAGCGAGGCCGACGCGGTACTTGTCAAGATCACCCTGGGCGCCGGTTCTCGCAGTCTCGCCGAGAGATTCGTGGAGAAAGTTTTGCTCAAGGAAACGCCGGAACTCGAGGGACAGAGAAGAGAGGCTCTGGAGAGGGAGGAACAACTGTCCGGAGAACGAGACCAGGCGAGGCTCGATCTTCTCGGTCAGCTCGGAGCCGCGAGGGGTCATGATCTTCTCCAGGAATCGCAGAGCGGTCAGGGTGGAGGTTTGCTCACCTCGCTGGAGGCTACGCAGGCTAAAGCCAGAGAAATAGCGACCGCTCTCGAGGAGAATCGTCGAAGTCACGAGGACGTGACGAAACGGGCGAAGGAACACGAGAAATTCGCTAAATACGCTGCTCATCTCTTCAAGGCTGTTCGAGCCCTCAGCAATCTATGTCCCCTCTACGTATTCTCGGCAGAAGCTTTCACCGATATTTATTTGGAGGCGGAGACAGCGAGGGATTCGTTTGTCACTTCGGACAAGAGAGAGCAAGAAACGTTGATCGAGAAGAAGTTAGCGAAAAAAAAAAAATCAATTTACCATTGTTGTTTTGTTGGCAACGGATTGAGACTTTTTTTTCCAATTGATTTCAGATTAATAGCTCTGACTCTTCAATACTGCACAAATGCAGCGTACAGGCGTCACAGACTTCCTCTTGCTCTACACCTGGCCCTTTCCTTGAATCCCGTACCGGAGAACGAGAGAAATCTTCTTCTCGATGGAGTTTCGCTGAGACACGACGATAGTGCTGACTACGAATTACCCGATTGGATTCCCGAGGAACGAAAATGGGCTGTCAAAGCTCTGGCTTCGAGTCTTCCTCAAGTAACGTCCAAGTTGAAACCAGCTTGGGTAAATGATGCGAAGAATATCTACGTTGAAAACAGTTTGAGCTCCTTTCAAAAGACACTGGTCGTACAAGCTCTTCGACCCGATCATCTTCATACGGCCCTCACCAAATTGGCTGCCGAATTGCTCGGTATGACATTTTTATCAAGTAGTTTAAAGTAGCGCTGGGCAAAATACTCGACAATACTAAAAATACAAAGTACTATATGTATTTAAAATACAAAATACTTTTTGCACTTAAAATACATTTATAAGTACTTTGTTTAAGTACTTTTCAAAGTACCTCGTAAGAATCAATACGGATGGGGGGTCCATCCATCCGTCCGTCCGTCCGTCCGTCCGTCCAACCAGCCTAACCGTACAGCCCTAATATTGAGAAACGCAATAGTTATCTGTATGGCAAGGGCGTAGAAAGGACATAGAAAGGGAGTTCTTGATGAGTGCGAAAATTCCACACGCGTCAGAACTTCTACGTCCATGCCATTCACATAATTTTTCGTAAAAAATTCACGTAAATTACGCTTTCCGTTCCCATGAAGTGTGCGCACAAAGGCACTTTATGTCAGTGGGTGGGAAAATAGCAGTTTTTGCGCACGCTTAGCGTGCGAAAACCGCAATTTTCACACCTCGTGACATAAAATTTTGTTCGATACTCGTGCAAAAAAACGTTTTCTGCACTCGTATCGAAATGTACTATTTCCGCACTACTGCTGAAAAAATACCATATTGGGTTTGTACGCATGCGCAGTATTTTTCCCGCACGCGATGCGAAAACGTGCCGTTCTGCACACACTTCACAGGAACAGAAAGCGGGATTTTACGTGCATGTGTTAGGAAATAGTACATTTCGATACGAGTGCAGAAAAACTTTTTCTGGCGAGTATGAGTTTGCAGCACGAGCCGAAGGGGAGTGTTGCAATCACACGAGTTCAGAAAACGTTTTTCGCACGAGTATCGAATAAAATTTTATGTCACGAGGTGTGAAAATCGCGGTTTTTGCACTGAGTGACATAAAATTATTTTGTATTTTGTACTTAAAGAGCCCGAAAAGTACTTAAAATATGAGAAAAGTATTTGATTACTTAAAATACGTATTTAAAATATACGAAATACATCAAGTATTTAAAATACTGCCCAGCTCCGGTTAAAACACACAATCTAAACGAATGGGTTATGAAATAAGTCTTTAAAGACCATACGATAATACATGTGCCCTTGCATGAACGCAAAAAACTCAGAAACTTTCAGGACCCGCAAAAAGCTTCACGTAAAGACTTAGACATTCACATAATAAATCGTTGACATTCTCGGAATAAATCGTGCAGGAATAGTTTTTGATGGCATTCGCGTTACCGACATCTACATTAAAAATAGAATAAACGATCGTAGACAAAGAAAATGCATTGATACAAATAGTATATTATGCCACAAGGGAGGAAAGTGCGTTCTTTCACCGAGGGTGAAGTTTGATGCCCGAGCGAAGCGAGGGCCGAAATTCTCACGAGGTGAAAATGCGTAGTGCATTTTGCAAATGCACTTTCTCCCGAGTAGCATACGCTAGTTTTTGCCCGACTATGCTAAAAAGTGGCCACATTTCTATGCCTGCAATGGGGATGGAAAGTGACCCGCTCCACTACTTTTCGACCCGTTGCGATACTTTTCGGCCCGCTGATCAGGAATCGACCACTTTCCATTGTGATATAGCAATTATTTATAAATAAACAAACAGTTGAGGTGGCTATCTAAATTTATTTTCGATCGAATTCAAGTTCTCTATTTCTGCGTTACGTCAAAGATTTTTACCTCATGAAAAAGATCCGGTAAATCCACAATAAATTACAACATCAATATCCTCCACAATAAAGCACACTATCGCATCCGGCTTCCATACATCTAAACGAAATTCCTTCATAAGCTCGTCATTCGTCCACTCGATCACAATTTACATTAGAATCGTTTTTCTACCTCCATCTCCTGTCCGTTGACTGCCATCCGGCCGGCACAGCGAGATTATCACACAGAATATAATCTTTACAAACATAACATTATACTCAACTTATAAGAAATCGGAGCTTTGCTTCCACGATGGCTCTTTCTGATTGTTCCGGGGCTCGCAGTCTCTTTTCCACTTATCGGGAGGCCCGCTCCGATAGAGACTTCAAACACGAGTTCACCTCACTAATTCTCGTGGTAGTGTACAATGGTAGTATCGTCAACACACGTCCTTCCCACTCGACGTCCCCGGAACGAAAGAGGACGAGAGCAAATAGTACTTTGCGATACTAGTGCGTAAAAGCGGACTTTCGGCGAAGGTTGGAAAGTGGCCGCACGAGCCGGATCGAGCGCTACAACGGCACGAGGTGAAGCCGAGTGCTGTTGTAGCGCGAGAGAAGGCGAGTGCGGCCACTTTACAACCGCCGTCGGGAGTCCGCTTTTACGTACAAGTATCGCATACTACTTTTTGTGACGAATGCATGAAAGGTTGTGTTGCTGTCCGGGCGCGCCAATAAAGGAGAAACAGACGGCGTGCGCATGCGCACGTAAACACTGTGCGCATGCGCACAGTATTTTCGATACGCTTTTGCGTTGCATAAATACTCGAAACGTGTCGTAAATACTCATTACGACACGCTTCGAGTATTTACGCAACGCTTCCAGTATTTATGTAACGCCTTCTTGAAAAACACCACTTTATGTCGCGCCCGGCCCCCACATAAAGCAGCACTTTTCATGTATGAGTTACAAAATATACATTTTCGCACCTGGCCCTCACGACTAGCGACGCATGCGCGTCGAGAGTCGGCCCGGTTACTCGGACTGCACATGTCATCGATTATCGATTATCTGTCGGACGGCCATATTTCTTGACTCGCTTGTCGAAATTTCAAATATGAAAATAAATCTTACACCATCCCCATTGCCGGCATAGAAATGTGGCCACTTTTTAGCATAGTCGGGCAAAAAGTACCGTATGCCACTCGGGAGAAAGTGCATTTGCACCTCATGTGAATTTCTCCCCTCGCCTCGCTCGGGCATCAAACTTCACTCGACGGTGAAAAAACGCACTTTCCTCCCTTGTGGCATAATATACTAAAGTAAAAGGTTATACAGCACTCATACAAAAAACCCACACGATCGTGCGAGAAAAACAGCCCGCCAGTTATTAATTATTTCCATGTCAGGGGTGAAAGACTTGGCTCCTCCGACTTGGAATCTTCAGGCAGTAGCCGAAAAAACGGGAGAAAGTCCGATTCTTCTTTTACTGTCGCCCGGAGCCGATCCAGGTCCGGAATTGGAAGCTCTGGCCTCCAGCAAAGTGGCTTCCGCCGAAGGCTTTATCGAAGTATCCATGGGTCAAGGTCAGGTAGCTCAAGCGGAAGCTGCATTGGAGTCAGCTTGCAGGAATGGAAGTTGGATTCTCCTGAGTAATCTTCAACTCGCTCTAAACTGGCTACCGCGTCTCGAAAGTATTCTTCGTTCGGCTGCTTGCACCCGTGACAAAAATCCATCGACACGAATCTGGCTGACGACGGAAGAGTGTTCGGGATTTTATCCCGGTCTCGCCGGTATATGCCGGAAGTTGGCGTACGAGCCACCGGAAGGCGTCAAGCGAAACGTCATGAGATCGTTGCAGCAGCTTCAGCAACGAAGACCGAATTCGGGAAATGCTGAAGGTAATCTTATGCTCGCTTGGATTCACGCAGTTCTTCAAGAGAGAAGACGGTGAGTTTCGATCGCTGTTTTTATTATTATTATTATAATTAACCTGGTAAAAATATTTCTCCAAATATCTCTGAAAATATATCTGAAAGTCTCGGATAATTTCTCTGAAATTTCTCTGAAAAGTCCTCTGAATTTCTCTCGATTTTCTCACTTTTCAGAGAAAGTCAAAGATTTTTCGAAATCTAAATATTTCTAATTGTTCTGAAAATCTCCGATTTTTCCTCGCCAAGTTCTCCGAAAAACTATGAACTTTGCTGATATTCCAAGCCCGTTTCTCTTCTATAATTCAGAAACTATTTTCTGAAAAAGTAAAATTTTACCAGAATTTCTCATACAAACTATACATAAATTATTATTTACTGTTTACTGATCGTACGAACACGAACACGAAAGTTTACTGTTCGTACGAATACCGGAAAGAGCAGATCTTAGAGTGAACTCGTAAGTTCTCTGAAATTCTCTAACCATACATTACCAGAGAAAATCGCAGTTTTTCAGAAAATAAATCGTATTTTTTCTGAAAAAGTTTATTGTTCATTCGGGTAACAAAATGAGTAGATCTTAAAGAAAACTCGTAAGTTTTCCGAAATTCTCAAACACACATGATCCGAGAAAATCGACGTTGTTCGGGAAACAAATTGCATTTTCTCTGAATAAGTCTGCTATTCGTCCGAGGAACAGAAAGAGTAAATCTTAGAGACAACTCGTATTTTCTTTTAAAGCACTTTACCATAAAAAAATCTGAGGTATCCAGAATTTTTCGGAAGATACTCTGGATGTCTTTGATATATTATGAGTGCTGCAGGTTGTGTGCAGAAAATGGCAGAGATATTTAGCATATAGCGTAGAAAATCGGAGAATAATCTTGAAAAATAGATGAAAATCACTGAAACGGTTCGTTTAGAGTTTTTCAGACAAAATTGTCAGAAACGTTTTCAACAGGGTATTATGATTATGATTATGATTATGATTATGATTATGATTATGATTATGATTATGATTATGATTATGATTATGATTATGATTATGATTATGATTATGATTATGATTATGATTATGATTATGATTATGATTATGATTATGATTATGATTATGATTATGATTATGATTATGATTATGATTATGATTATGATTATGATTATGATTATGATTATGATTATGATTATGATTATGATTATGATTATGATTATGATTATGATTATGATTATGATTATGATTATGATTATGATTATGATTATGATTATGATTATGATTATGATTATGATTATGATTATGATTATGATTATGATTATGATTATGATTATGATTATGATTATGATTATGATTATGATTATGATTATGATTATGATTATGATTATGATTATGATTATGATTATGATTATGATTATGATTATGATTATGATTATGATTATGATTATGATTATGATTATGATTATGATTATGATTATGATTATGATTATGATTATGATTATGATTATTATCATTATTATTTCTTTATTTGACGGGGACATGCCCCTTTATACAATACAGTGCGCACGCATAGAATGAAAATATATTTTATAAAATATGACGATAGTTTTCTAACAACTTTTCAAAAATTAATAATAACTTTTCGATAAATATCCTCCAATTCAGTAAGTTTCGGTTTTCACTGGTAGCAAAAGATGCGATCACTTGCGGCCGTCTTGAGCTGCCCGATCGGCATGTCGATAATCGGCAAGTCCAATTCGCTCGCCAGTGCGGGGCGAACGAATTGGACGTAAGAATGTTTTTTTTTTTGCAAAAAAAAAACGTAAAAAAATTGCCGTTGTAAGTTTTGGGCTTTTCTTTTTTCTTTTAAAGATTTGTACCTCAAGGCTGGATCCGGGCGTACGAGTGGAGCGAGGCTGACCTAGAAGCTGCTCGTCAGCTTGTCCTGATCGATGAAATATCGAGTGGAAAGTCGAGGGAGCGTCGCGATTGGGAAGCTGGTCGCGGACTTCTTGACGTCGCCGTATACGGCGGACGTCTTCAGGACGACTTCGATATGCGAGCGCTTCGAGCCATTCTGCGCGATATATGGTCGAAGGAAGTGTTCGAAGGCCGAATAAAATTGGCCGGTGTTCTCGGTGTGACAGAAGCCTCGAGTAGAGATCCTGTAAGAGCCGTGGAGCTACTTTCTGACCAGGACTCACCGCTCAATTACTTCGGACTTCCGGCCAATGCTCATCGGGCTTGGGAGAGAGCTGCTGCTGAGAGTGCACTCTTGGCTCTTAAAGGTGATTTTGCATCGTCAGATGCGACGAATAATTTTTTTTATCTTTAAATTTAATTAGCAAAATTAATAAATTAATTAATTGATTTAATTATTATATTATTTACATTAAATTAATTTCATTAATGTAATTAATTTTATATCTTACTTTCTTTATTACACTATTATTTTTACTTCCTCGTGAAGGAAGCAATGTTTTCGGGAGAGATTTTTTTTCGTGTCGGAGTACTTAAAATAGTCGAAAACTTCGAGAAAGGCGATTTTTAGCTGGCGTCCGGATGTGTGCGTGCGTGCGTGCGTGCGTGCGACAATAAGTCGGAAACGGCTTCAGATATGCAGTTGAAAATTGGTACACTAGTAGACTAGTAGAATAGTGGACTGGTCACGTTTCGTCCCTTGACAGAGTGTTCCATTGGGCGTTTAATGGTAATGAATGGTATCCAAAGGTAATCAATGAGATCCCAATGAAAATTCATGGGGAACATTGAAACGGTACTTTCTACCATTCACTGTTAATGGGACTCCACTGGCAAATCAGTGGGAAATTTTGAATGGCACGTTTTCCCATTCGTTACCAATAGGAGACTAATGGCAATTTCCTGGGAAAGTTCGATTGGTACTTTTTTTCCCCATTTGTTATTAACAGGAGTCCAATTCCGAAGGACTGGGAAAATTCAAGTGGTACTTTCTCCCATTCGTTATTGATGGGAGTTCACTGACAAGTCAATGGGACGTGACTAGTGCTACTTTTTCCCTTCGTTATTAATGGTAGTCCATTGGAGCATAACTGGAACAGCTGAAATGGCATTTCTTACCATTGGGAATAAATGGGAACTGAATCGAACGGTAAAAAGCTAGGGAATCTTTAATGACACGTCTAACTATTTATAATTGACGAGGAATAAGAATCGAGTCGATAAACACTAGGGAATCACGCGTGTGAGTAGCAACTTTCACTTAAATGGCATAAGCGATAATGAATTGCAGATAAATGAGTTCACAATAGTAACTGTGAATTTAAGGACCGACATTATTTATGAACAATGGGAGACATTTTTCGGGAGCATTACAGCTTTTTTTGTTACATATTTAGACACTGTAGAAAAGTCAACAATTATATATAGCATATTTTACCGCGAAAGGGAATGCCAGCGGGATAAAAATACCATACAACGAATGGGAAACTGAATGGCATATTGAATGGTATATTAAATGGCAGTAAAAGTGGGAATGATACCATTGGCAAAACCCCATTGAATTATCTTTAACGAATAGTTCACGATGATCAATGGGATTTTTTAATGGTAATTATCGGGAGATTTAGCCAAGGGTGCAATTTTCATGAAGATTGAGGACCGTGCCGAGATTTTACAGTATACTGAATTTTTTTCAAAAAAGGTCGTGGTCGCTCTAACTTGTATAAATTTTGAACAATAGTTCTAAAACTGCATACACGTATGCAAAACTGCAATACTATGATCAAAGGTCTTGGGTATTGAATTTGGCCGAAATTTATTAAAACGGTCAGATTTGACGGGATTTTGATTTTATGAAGAAATTATTAAAAATGGTCTAATTCGAGCAGATCTGGAGATATTGAGCTGAAATTTCATCTGGGGATAGACTAACACTGTACAATGTTTCCTATTAAATTTGGCAAAAATGGATCGATAAGATTTCCTAAGATTTGGAAATTCTTGAATCTTTCGGAAAATGTTTATTTAAGTCCGACGAAAGTTTCTGCACCGAATATCGCTCCAGGAGTAAAATAAGTTCGAGATTCGTACTCGGTGAATATTGGATAATTAACTTAACTTTAATTGACTTAACGATTTAAAAAAAAATCTTTTTCTCAGACCCTGTATTATCGTTACAGAAGTAGAGATGCATAGATCTGACAAAGTGAAACGCGATGTTGGTGAATTTTTTCGTGCTAAACCTAAATCGGTCCGTCGTTTTACATAAACGTCAAACATGAAGTTGAAATTGAAAAGAAGTTGAAAATAAAAATTTTAATGTCGCTTTCTCATCAAACTTGCTAATTGAAATTTTTATATGGCTTTTTCATAAAACTTGCAAATTGTAATTTTCATATGGCTTTTTCATCAAACTTGCAAATTGAAATTTTCATATGGCTTTTTCATAAAAGTTGCAAATTGAAATTTTCATATGGCCCTTTCACAAAAGTTGCAAAGTGAAATTTTCATATGGCTTTCTTATAATGTTCCTTTATCCGCGAACCTACCTCTATGATGTAGTCAACAATGCAGAAAATGCTTTCTCATAGAAAGAGCTTTGCGAACATAGGAGCGTTATGAGAAAGTCGTATAAACAATTCAATTTGCAACTTTAAACTTTAAGTCTAGCTTATTTTACGTCTAATTGAAAATGTCTCCCAGGCATGACGGCGAAGTTCGCCACGGTCGATCGCCGAGCGAACAAGAAAATCGAAACAAAGTATGAGCGTGACCTGAAGAACTACTTGGAACAACGAAGCTCGGCCTTTTCACCGAGTGCCTCAGACTCCGATAAAATTGGTGGCAATCCCGTGGAGCGCTTCTTCGCGGACGAGCGAAAACTCGTTGGGAAATTGATCGGTCTCGTTCGAACGGATGTCGAGAGATCCAAGATCGGAACTTCGAAAACACCGAGAAATTGGCAGGAAGAGTGGCCAGCTGGTCCTCGTGAAGTTTTGCCCTTCGTAAACGGATTATTTGCCAGACATCAGGCACTCGCTTCCCTAACCTTCGGTTTGCCGGAACGCGTGGACCTCGCTAGTCTGGCGAGACCCTGGGCCTTTCTCGCTGCCTTGAAACAACACACAGCGCGAGAGTCCGGTCATCCGCTCGAGGAACTTCATCTTCGGGCTCATTGGAGCGAGGTTTCTGGAAAAGAAGATTGGAAAGTATACGTAAATTTGGATGGAATCCTCGTTTCCGGTAACTATATATATCTTTTGCAGAGCTAGGCGGTACTTAAGGTACATTGTACTTATTTGGTAGTTTAAATCGGAGACTTTAAGTACAGGCCCTAGCAAAGCCGACCACTGCGAAAATCACCATGTTTTCACGGTGGTTTTCACCACAGTGGTTTTGTGCAAAAAGTTTACTAAGTATTTTGTCGGAACCACTACACAAACCAACGTTTCACGATATTCGTTTATTAATAGTGGTTTCGACGGTGGTGACGACGGAATAACCCACCAGTCACTCAAATTTCTTTTTACGGTGGTTAGTATGTACGGAAACAAAAAAGTTTGGTAATATTGGAAAAAAATGTTCTTGAATTATCATCATGAATTATATCAATTTAGAATACATTCGGATACTATATAACGCATTTCGGAGAAAGAAAAACCTAATGGCCTAAAGTTGCGCTTGAACCCGGGACATCACGAATATTAACCTAGAATCCTAACACTGTTCTACCGCTTGTCATTTGAGTTTCTCTCATCCCTAGCAAGATTTAAATGCACCAAAAGTTTTCTTATCTGAAGTGAATGGACAATGAATATTTTATTTATTTACTGAAATAATTACTGAAGTACTGATAATACCTTAAAGAAAATGTATTATACGAGTCCTATGCAAAGTTTTTTTTATTATCATCTATTTGTACATATAATTTACATAAATAAATGCTAATAAAAAAAAACTTTACACAGGACTCATATATAGTACCTTTTCTTTTCAACAATACCTTCAGTACATTAATAAATATATAAAATATTCATCGTCAATTCACTTCAGATAATAAAACTTTTGCTGTGTTTAAATCTTGTTAGGAATGAGAAAAATTCAAATCATAAGCGATAGCGCAGCGTTAGGGTTATAGGCTATTATGCGTAAAGTCCCGGGTTCGAGCCCAACTTTCGGTCGTTAGGTTTTTCTTTCTCCGAAATGCGTAATACAGTATCAAAATGTATCGTAAATTGATATTAATTCATCATTATAATTCAAACCATTTTTTGTTTCAATATTACCAAACCTTTTTTCGATACGCGCTAAGCACCTTAAAAAAATGTTGTGACGGTGATGTATCCGTCGTTTTCCACCGTCGAAACTACCTTTTAATAAGCGTATTATGGAGCAGTGGTTTGCGTAGTGGTTTCGACAAAATAGTTGGTAAACTTTTTGCACAAAGCCACCATGGTGATTTCGAAGGTGGTTCGGTCGGTGGTCGGATCTGCTAGGGGGTGTACTTTAAGTGCCGTTATTTTTTCAAGTTCTTAAAGTACATATGTACTTTAAATACTGTATTTAAAGTACCGGAAGTACTTGAAGTATACTGCATTTAAAGTTCTTTTTCATTACTTCAAGTACTTTCAATTGAGTGAAACGTAAAAATCAGAGATAGGCAAAGTATGTCCAGGTTATACATAAGGTTCATTTAAGTATGTAAAATATTTCTCGGTAAATTTCTAAATTATTTTGATCTGTTCTGATATAGTATATCGCGTGACTAAGCCCGCAGGGTAGGGTGGTCCTTAAATTGAATATTTTTGAATTTTCTGGAAGACCACCACATATTATCGTGAGGTATAAAATGAAAATGCTATGTGCGAAGGGTCTCCAAAATTAATGCATGTTTAGAGGTCGCTACCAGCTATTTAAAAAAGTTAAAACTTCAAAACATCTAAATTTAAAGTAAAAAAAAAATTCAAGATTTCTTTGGAGTGACCCTGCACTTCCAAAATAAAACGTATACGAAAAAATATCTGCGAAATCCCTATGAAATCGAAGCATTTTTCGAGGTTGCTACCGAGGGTTAAAAAAACAAAGTTATCGACAAGTTCATAATCATATTTTTTTTCCTTTCTTGATAACCAACTAAATATGATTTTTTTAATACTTTATAAGTACTTAAAGTGCATAGTATTTAAAGTACCGAGTACGTGACAACGTATAAAGGACTTGGTACTTCGAGTACTTGGTACTTCGAGTACTTGGCACTTCGAGTACTTGGCACTTAGAGTACTTGGCACTTAGAGTACTTGGTGCTTCGAGTACTCGGCACTTCGAGTACTCGGCACTTCGAGTACTTGGCACTTCGAGTACTTGGAACTTAGAGTACTTGGCACTTAGAGTACTCGGCACTTAGAGTACTTGGCACTTAGAGTACTTGGCACTTAGAATACTTGGCACTTAGAGTATTTGCCACTTAGAGTACTTGGCACTTTAAGTACTTGGTAGTTTAAGTACTTTACCCAGTTCTGATCTTTTGTATTACTCACATTTTTTTCTTTGATCTGGTTGTTGAATTAATAATCTCTACAGGTGCACTCATTGAGAACGGTGTTCTGAAGGAACTGGATGCGTCAGCCTCGCCGGTGGCGGCTGTTAAAAATTGTCGAATCGCTTTCATTCACGAAACAATGGTCGACGATGTCTATGAAAAGCAAAGTGGCAACGACACTTTGGATATTCCAGTGTACACCGATTCGCAGAGGAGTCAATTGATAAGCGCTCTTCCAGTCGGGTGTCCGAGCTACGAGAGAGATAACTGGCTTCGAAGAGGCGTAATTCTTCATCTACGTACGACATGAATTTAATTGTCGACTATTCGTAAAGTGCTTTTATTATCGTAGATAAATTTATTATCGTGCTATTTATTCTCGTAAAATTTAATAATCTTTACAGACAAAAATTTCTTTCGTTAATTGAGGGACAAAAATATAATGGTTTTTTTTTTCAGTGTTCTTAATAATGTTAACTATTACTGTAATAAGTAGACATACGAAGTACGTTGAGATTCCATTGGAAAGTACCGAAACATTTCGCCGTTCGTACATTGGCACGTAATTTGTTTTAACCCCCGAACGCACGAACGACAAATTCGTCAATAATAAAATTTGTTAATAATAATTAATAATCGCATGAACGATGACGATGTTTTTTTCTTTTAATAACGAGATTATTATGTTTTCTTTTTTTTCGAAAGTTGATCACGCTAACGATGACAATTGCGTTTTTAAGATCGAATGATAACAATTTTTCTTATGAATAATAATGAAAAATAGAAGGATCGGTAATCGATAAATCGTTTGAATTAATTTTCTATAAAAGCGGCTAGATACACAGGCCGTTTCATTCGCAATGAGTCACAGTAGGATTATCACGTCTATGTGTCTCTCGATCACTCTCTTTTTTTTCTTCCTCGCTTCTCTCTTTCACACTCTAATAGGTACATAGGTTTATGATAATAGTAATGATAATAGTAACAATAATAATAATAATAATAATAATAATCATAAGTATATGGATGTATAATATCAACAGTGTTATCGAAACGACTTATATCTCATCTCTATACAGTTGAAATATCAATAATATAAATATATTGATGCGGGTCGCTTGCTAGAATCTTGTCTTATTTTTCTTCTTTTTTTTTTTAAATTTCAACCTCGCTTCCGCATTACCTTTCAGTTCCTCCCGTTCCACTACATTCACACGAAAGTATAGTCTTATCGCCTATCGTGCAGATTCGACAAAACTTCATCTTGTCCTAAACGATCCACAGACGAACCGACGAGAGACTTTGCGTAGTAGAGCAATTATTTACCAATAATAAATAGCAATCTAATCGAACAGGTGATTTATTATTATGCTAATTACACAATTATACCATTCTACGATGATGAAAATCTAAAATATTTTTATCTCTCTCCCGGATCGCACATGCATCCATAGCTGTAATGTTTATTTTAGTTTTTTTTTTGTCTTTAGCTTGAAACTTAATTCGAAAAATATATTTATCGACAAAACGGAACATATCAATCTATGTACGACGATGGAACGTCGATGATAAACTACTGTCGCGATGAGACAAACGTAACAAATTATAATAACGTTCGAACTAATAATGTTTCAATTAGTAACGGGAATAATCATAACATTTGCAGCTATGATATATCAACAGGTCGCGTAATTTATTTTTACTTTTAAAATATATGAATTATGTTTATAAATACGTACATAGGTCGTTTATCTGTACGGGTTAATTATTTTTTTTATTTTTTTGTAACATACTTCGCGCATTTGGTGTTGTCAGTAAAGTGTCGTATAGAAATAGAAATTCTCTTGTTCGAAACGCGCGCTTTTTTCCCTCGTATCACGCACTCACTCCGACGGAATTCTTTTGACGTGTCTGTGTAAACGTAGTACTTGTTCCAAGAGCGAGTTTCGAAATACGCCTAGAGTTTTGAGTTATGAAAGTAGTGGTAATTGTCTGGGTGTCGAGCAAACGCGGGGGGGCGGGGTTTATTGGAGAATAAATAAATATTTTTCGCAATATGAATTTTCTTAAAGGGTGGGGTAATTTATACATTCGATATAATTCATTAAGGTAGTTCTGTCGCTTGGTATTCATTTCGCGTAAGTTCGAGAAAAGTTAGATAAAATTGCAAATACTTCTCGATGGTATAAAAATCTGAAAAAAATGCATGCATATTAAATGTACTGAAAAAATTGATTTCTCATAATAATAAGTCCAAAATGTTATTAACAAATCAAACAAAAATTAATTGTTTAACAAATTACCCGGCAAACTAATTTGCTTTTATTACGTAAATGATTCGTTCATTTTTCTGAAACGTATGAATTTTTCAGATTTTTAAATTTGCTTTGAATTTCGTGCTTTTTTTCATATAAAAACCAAAAAATTCAAAGCAAATTTAAAAATCTGAAAAAATTCATACGTACGGAGAAAAACGAACGAATCATTTTCATTAAAAAAAAAATGGGTTTCCGGGAAATTTGTTAACCAATTTTTTTTCATCAATTTGTTAATAACATTTTGGAATTATTATCATGCAAAATTAATATTTTCAGTACATTTACTATGCAAGCATTTTTTCAGATTTTTATACCATCGAGAGGTATTCGCAATTTTATCTCATTTTTCTCGAACTTATGCGAAATGAATACCAACCGACAGAACTACCTTAATTGTCTCAACGAGTTTGTCGTGGTTCTGACAATATCGTGGGGTTCGATGGAGGGGGGTGGGGGGGGAGAGATTATGTATATAAATTCGTTCATCGTTGCTCGTTACACTACGAAGAAAAAGAATTAGAGCACAGGAGGACGGGCGAATCGATAAACTGGTAAAAAGTTCGTGGCCCGAAAACTGGGATTATCCAAAACAGCGTAATATCTCTTTTTGTTCAAATTTCACCCTGTCATTGGTTGATTACATATTCTTTTCGTCCTACGCCCGTTATATACCCTGTCGCACGAATATAAATGAGGAAGGAAAGTGTGAACCATAATAGATAGAAATTTCGTTCGAAATGTAGTCATATACGCGCTAGAGAAGGCAAAACGGATGTATAAATCCGCATGCCGGAGATTTTAGATATCGTGTGTATGTTGTGTGTGTCTGCGTGTTCGCAAATTCGAGGTCCCAATAGGATATAATATCAAGCCGAGAGGAAGGCTAATAAAAAGATCGGCTGTTACACGGCTTAACCTGATAAAAAAAAAATAAAAAAAGAAACAAAATAATGACAGATAATAAGATCATGACGAGAGGATTCGGGCCGAAAAATTCGTGATTGTCCAACATTTTATTGCTCTATAACGTAAAGGAAAAATTATTTTCGACCCGAATCCACGCCGTCGAGGAAGGCAATACTGTGTTTTCTCTCTCTTTCTCTCTCTCTTTTTCTCTCTCCATCTCTCCATCCCATCTCTCTATCTCTGTCTCTCATTCAATCTTTCTTTACTAAAGTAATTTTCATCCTCACATGTTATCTTCTCAAACGCTTATAATTTTTCCTAAAACACCTTTTTGTTCATATACGGAGATTATAATATTGTAATGTTCTTCATTGGGTCTATCTATAAGTATATGTATAAACAGTTTCGACCGTAGAAGGCATTTTCGTTAAGTACACAGACCCACTCTAATTCGATAACACATGTATAAGTTGTACACTGTGGCAATATTTTATTTATTCATTTATTTAATTTTTTTTAATACGATACTTAGTTAACAATTGTTAAACTAATATCAGAATTGTTGTGTACACTCCGTCTACGTGTTGTAAATCCCGTCGCGCCTCACGTATTGACCTCCGATAATAAGGATTACTTTTTTTACACGTTTTCAAGGCTAATTGACGAAATAAAAAAGAAGAGTTTATTGACAAACAAAAATACTAACATCCAATTGCAACAGTAGACAATATCTCCGTTGCTGAATCTTTTCAGATCTTATTCGCCAGCCAATAAAAAAAAAGCACGACAACCGAGATGTTACATTTTGTCGGCATAGAGCCAACGATAGTAAGGAGTTTTAATAGTATTAGTAACAGTATAGTAGCAATAGACCGCCTCTAAGAACTAATTGGTGTTCGTACGTTGATCCCATTTTTTTCATTTTGGTACCGATTATCATAATGTTCATGTTATTTGTTTTTTTTTTCCTCTTTTAAGTTACCGACTAACGAATTAGACACGCGTACAGTCTATGTATGCATACGGAGTAGGTATACATATACATAATATATATATATATATATTTGCACAGTTGGATTGTGCCGAAGAGACGCCCGATATAATCGCATGTGAATAATACTTTTAATTTGATCTCCTCCTTCCCCCTCGTCTCTTCTCGCATTTCCATTACATGTCGTGACTCGTGCTTCGAGACACAAAACCCATTAGCCTGTCTTGTCACGTATCATGCTCTCGTTTAATCATATAACGTCTTTTCTAAGTTTTCGATATCTCAATTACGAACATGCCCCTGATTTATTTCTATGTTTACTACGGTATATCAATTATTATCTGTATAATTGCGGAAATAAAGTTAATTATCGTTCCGATCTAACGTTATTTTCGCGATTTACGAAAGTAGGAGGATTTATACTTATTGAATTATGTATTATGATATTCGACCGCGAGTATATTGCGGGACTTTTAAAAAGTTTCGTCAAGGTAGTTAAAAATAGATGAATCTCTTATCGAAGAAAATGAACAAAACAAAACATTATCGAATTAACTACTTACAACTAACGGGTAAAATGTCTAGTGACGATGTATGTATATATATATTCTTTTTCCTGGAGGAGAGTCGTCATCGGCGAACGGACCGGATACAATCAATGGCCCCTAATCGATGAATTACTTTTATGCATCATAATTAATGGATATCATCTAAAATTCGAGGGATATCCGTATTCACTTCGTGAACCGCATTAGCTACATGCAGCGGCGTCGTCTTCCGACACTCTGCCACTAAAAACATCTTGAAACTTAGTAGTTTTATTTGTTACTTGATATTCGATAAAAACTATTCTTGTCGTGGTCATGACAGTTCGATATCCCATTTGTGTGGATATCTGTTTCGGTACGTGTAGCTTTAATTCGTCTCGGCATAAATTTCGGTTAAGCTCTGCCGCAGAGCCCAAGAGGTCAGGGACCATTCTCCATATCCTCCGTCATCAAGTGAAACTGCTCTTGACCTGCGAAAGACATTTCTGTTGACTGTTGAAAAATCATCCGCCGATCCAGGCACAAACGATTATGGAATGGAGTCGAAAACTTACTGTGAAGATAGGCGGCGAGATCGCGATCCTCGGCCATCAGTGCCAACTCTCGGGGTGTGTGACCGTGACGATCTCGTACCGTCAGCGTCGCGCCTCCGGCAACCAGCATGCAACATATCGAACGACGCTTCTGCTGGGCCGCCTTGTGCAGAGCCGTTTGACCTCTGAGAAATTATCAAATTTTCGTCGATAAACGTTATATCGATCATTGGGGAGAAAAGTTTACAAATTGGCACGGATTTTTAGGGGGATGCTGGAGCCGTTTTTTTTGCCTTTTTTAACCTGTTTTACCTGTTTTGCCGACGTACCTACACAATTTTTCAGTACCGACGCAGCATCGTTAATATGGTACACATAAGCGTCAAATCATGCAGGATTATGATACTGACATAAACGCTTCGGTGTTCAGTCGGACTTTGATTGAAAACTTACAAGGAATTAAGGAGGCATCACACATACATACCCAACCAAAAGTTTAATGCGATAAAAATTTTCAGCACTTTGCGACATGCCAAAAATTCGAAAAAAAAATCAGCCGCATTATGTGTGTCAAGATTTTTGATTTTGCTTAATAATAATGCCAAAAAGTTATTAACAAATTATTCCAAAAAATGAATTGTTTAAAAAAAAACAGACAACTTTTTATTTTAAATGAATTCCTTGACTTTTAAGAATTCATATGAATTTTTTCAGAATTTTCTATTTGAAATTTTTTTTTTTTTCGAAAAATGATAGAAAATTCTGAAAAAATTTATGAGGCTTCTAGAAAAATCAATGAAATCATTTGAAAAGAGGAAAAAAACTTTAATGATTATTTGTTGAACAATTTTTTTAGCAATTTGTTAATAATTTTTTGACATTATAATTATGCAAAATTAATGTTGTTGGCACCTTTAATACAGTTGTTTTTTTTCAGATTTTTATACCATTAGAAAGTGTTCGAATTCTCACTGAATCTCACTTATGACTGGGAATGTACGTATGAAGCATCCTTAAGGAAACCGAATATTATCGTTAGTGAAAGGGCACGAGTGTCATTGGTTGTCATTGGCTCTGATCACCCGTCGCAAGTCGATAGACTAAGTGAACGCAGTTTACACTATGCATGATTATCTTTTGAGTGAGCAACTTTCCGATGGTTTTGAAATATTCTGAGAACTTCACAGAATCGGCATGCACTCCCTTTTGACATATGCAAGATCTAGAATTTTTTATATTCCACAGAACGGCTGATGTTAACATTTCAGCGGCCATGTCGGTTTCCGCGACAGTTTATAATATTCGATTTTCTTTACTTTTCGGAATATTTCGACCGAAATTCGAGTGCACGCCGAATCGTTTATGCTATTAATACAATCCTGTATGATTTGAAGCATAAACTTGACATAGTTTTTCATTGGGCGTTTAATGGTAATGAATGGTACCCAAAGGCAATCATTGGGATCCTAATGGAAATTCACGGGAAACATTGAAACGGTACTTTCTACCATTCATTCTTAATGGGACTCCACTGGCAAATCAATGGGAAATTTTAAATGGTACGTTTTCCCATTTTTTATTAATGGGAATCCAAATCCGAAGGACTAGGAAAATTCAAGCGGTACTTTCTCCCATTCATTATCAGTCAATGGGACTAGACGAATGGTACTTTTTCCCTTAGTTATTAATGGTAGTCCACTGGAGCATAACTGGGACAGCTGAAATGGTATTTCTTACTATTGGGAATAAATGGGAACTGAATAGAACGGTAGAAAGCTAGGGAATCTTTAATGGCACCTCTAACTATTTATAATTGACGAGGAATAATAATCGAGTCGACAAACAGTAGGGATTCATGTGTGTGAGTAGCAACTTTCACTTAAATGGTATAAGCGATAATGAATTACAGATAAATGAGTCCACAATAGTAGCTGTGAACTTAAGGACCACAATTATTTATGAACAATAGGAGACATTTTTTGGGAGCATTACAAATTTTTTATTTGTTACATATTTAGACACTGTAGAAAAGTGGACAAGTATATATAGCATATTTTTCCGAGAGTGGAAATGCCAGCGGAATAAAAATACCATACAACGAATGGGAAACTGAATGGTTCATTGAATGGTATATTAAATGGTAGTACAAATGGGAATGATACCATTGGTAAAACCCCATTGAATTACCTTTAACGAATAGTTAATGGTAATCAATGGGATTTTTTAATGATAATTAATGAGACATTTAGCCAAGGGTAGGCATCGCATAGTAACGACGAATAGTGAAAACTAAGAAATCGCCTATTTACGTCGGTAAAACAGGAAGATCCAGCAGTTCCTTAAGAGCATGTGAAACACTATGGAGTGCGAGAGAGATAACATCAGTGGC
This sequence comes from Amblyjoppa proteus, assembly GCA_963922035.1. Taxonomy (NCBI): domain Eukaryota; kingdom Metazoa; phylum Arthropoda; class Insecta; order Hymenoptera; family Ichneumonidae; genus Amblyjoppa; species Amblyjoppa proteus. The sequence continues at coordinate 25,440,920 of OY998232.1, forward strand.
GCCCTCAGCGGAACGAGGCAGACACACTGAGAACGTGTTTCTTGCTCTTAAGGGGCTGCTGGACCTTTCTGTTTTATCCTGTATGATTTGACGCATATGTGTAGCATCTTAATGCTAATCTTACAATGCTAAGTCGGTACTGAAAAATTGTCTCGGTCCGTCGGGAAAACAGGTAAAGCAGGTTAAAAAAGTTAAAAAAAAACGGCTCCAGCATCCCCTTAATAAAAAGATGGAAATGATAATGAAACTTTGTTCGATGTATCCTGACGAAGCTTACTTGTCATTGTCAATCATATTGAGGATCGTAGGTGGTGCGCAGGCGATAAGATATCTGACGATATCCTTGTGCCCGTGTCTCGCTGCTATGTGAAGTGCGGTCTGTCCATTAGCGTCGATCGAAAGAAGAGAGTATCCCGTTTCATGAAGTTCCTTCAGACCCTTCAAGTCGCCAACCTTGGCTGCCCTCAGAATTGCGTCACTAGTTTTTTCGAGAAGGGCACCGGTGAAGCTGTGAACTTCGGAACTCAAGCCAAAGAGACGATCCCGCGGGCTGAGAAAGAGAAGAAAAGAAATCGTTTTAGTTGCAATATTCTTTCTTTTAAATCTCTTAGTGCTCAATTGTTATTTCCAAGAAAAAAAAATATCATATCTGATCAGATTTTAATAGATGGCAATATATTCTGGCAAAAACGCTGCCATAAATTGCTTTAGATGCTTTAGTGATAGACTATCGAGTTAACTAGTAGTTTTGAGTTTGACATTATTTTTCTCGGAAATAACAAGGAAATGCGCACTATACTTTGCTAATTTAACTTACGGAATTTTTAACTAACGGACGTGCGTCATGTTTACTCTGATCGAAAAGTCAATTGTGAAATCATCTTTTTTTTTTTTTTTTTACAGTGGTGAACCATTTTTACTTTCTCCACATAATTGTACATTTTGTTGCACATATCCACCTCTAACAAAGTTTAAAAAAGGTACATTTTCTATGTTTACCGATACACATCATTCATGAAAATCTATATGCTCAGGGAAAAAAACAAAAGTCAACTTATGTAAATTTGATACGGGAAGGCAGATATATCATTCACATACGATAGACCATTATATGCAAGCGAAACCACTTCATATGTGTCCATATGTGTCCATATATATATATATAGTCAGATATGAGTTCATGTATGGTCATATATAATGCACGTATTGTCAGACCGGAGCTGCGAAAAATACTCGAAAGTACTTAAAATACATTTATAAGTGCTTCGTTTAAGGACTTTTTAAAATAAATATCTTGTGAAAATCAATATGGCTGTACGGTTGGATAGATGGACGGACGGACGTTCGCATGGGTCGCATGGTTCGCGTGAGTCGATGGGTCCATGGGTCGATGGGTTCATGGGACGATAGGTTCATGGGACGATGGGTTCATGGGACGATGGGTCGGTGGGTTCATGGGACCATGGATTCATGAGTCCATGGTTCTATAGTACACCATCAAGCCCCATATCCACACGTCCACCCGTCCACCCGTCCACCTGTCCACCCATCCCCCCATCCACCCATCCACCCAACAGCCAGCTTGACCGTACAGCCCTAACATGGAGAAACCCAAAAGTATTTTGTATTTTGTACTTAAAAAGTATTTGAAATACGAGAAAAGTATTTGAGTACTTAAAATACGTATTTAAAATACCTAAAATACATCAAGTATTTAAAATACTGCCCAGCTCTGTGTCAAACATAATGAATGTATGATCGGACATGAATTCATATTTGAACATATCTGCTTATGCATGATCATCGCTGACCACATATGGAATAATATCAAACGATATATGAACGCATACATGTTCATATCCGATAATATATAATCATATACGATCCAATGAGATTCATTTCTGATATAGATTTAAATATATATGATCAGTTATGATAATTTCTTCCCCGGTTCTCAAATATGTACCTTATAAACGTTGTGGAATTCTGATGCTGCGACTGTCCTGTAGTCGTAGCACCGAACGATTTTGATGAGCTCTGCTTGGGTGAGAGCCTTTCAGGCATTCGATCCTCGTTTAAATCCTCCCCCCTTTGCGAAGTTCGGTGCGAAAGTTCCACGGACTTCTTCGAGTTCGAGTCTTCCTTTGGCACAGGCGTAGGCTCTGGCGGCTCAGCCTTTTCCGGCTTTTCCGGAATTTCCGGCTTTTGCTCGACCTCCTGCTTGTCCGATGTTTGCTTAGAAACCGGAGGTGTCTCGCGCGGTTGCGGCGTCGACGTTGGTTTCTCCTCAGTCATCGTCATGTTGCGGGCTGGTCGTTCCTCGCTACAAGAGCGACGTAATGATTATTCAGCTTCACAATAGTAAAGAAGCAACATCAAGCGTTTATTTATTTAGCACTTTGACTTAAAAAAAAAAATTTAAATCGATTTAGCAATACTACCTTGGCGAGGCCTGAGCTGTTTCTGGCTCTGGTTGATGGCTGTTCCTTCCGCCGTCCGATTCGTTCGACATCTGATTGGAAGGACCTTCCTCCAGGATGTACACAGCTTCGACAGCGACGTCCGTGACGTAGTGCAGCTGTTCCTGAGCTCTGTCTATCCTGAAGAATCTTTCCGCCGTGCAGGCTGCAACAAAATCGAGAAACGTCGTCAATTTTAAGAACGTCAAACCGACATTCGAATCGACGGTAAGGGCATGTGGTACAGACTCAGTCAGTAACAAATCGCCTTCCCTGTTTTCTCCCAAACGACTGATACGACGAGCAAAAGCGAATTAGGTTTTCATACTTAGGTTTTTGCAGTCATCTATTGACTGCAAAAACCTAATTAGGTTTTCATACTTATATCTATTGACTACAAAAACCTAATTTGATTTTGGTCGAAGCATCAACCATCACGGAGAAAATAGGGAAAGCGATTTGTTACCATCGGAGCATCGATGCGTATGTATCACATGCTCTTAATATTATTATTTAAAAATATTTGTCACTAACAGTCGAGGAAGCAGCAAGAGTCCATAGACTGCTGCTTCGAAAGTATTTTTCTCAGTGTTTCGAGATCCGTGGTAGCATCGAGGTCGAGTGGTTCCGCAAGCCATGCAACCGCCGCCTTCTTCAATCTATCCTTGTCGGAGTGATAGGTCTCGTAGTCCGACATTTTTATCCTCATAACCGGAAGTTTGAGACTCTCGAGTTTTGCTCCGACATTCTGTTGAGGTTTGCTCGTGCTTCTTCTCTTCGCCAACATCGTTGCTTTGTTCAGCAGACTCATCTGTATTATCGATGGTAGCAGTCGACATGCTTCCCCGTCGACCTTTCACAGTTATTTCATTATCTTCAACGTTTTTCGCTCAAACATACGGAAATGACGAAACAGCAGTAATTCGTTCGATCATAGATATAAGAGATAAAATTAAATATTGTGCATTTGGAACTGGATTCGCTGTTACGTTGTTCTCGTGAAAAGCCAATGACGCGTTTTATTGTAGGCGAGAGCGGGACAAAATGGGACACTGGGGCAAAATGGGATAATGGGGCAAAAGGCAATTTTTCAATAACTTTTGGATGGTGGCGACCCATGTAGGGTGACCGGATGTGGCCAATGTTTGGGCGAAGCCTGATACCGATGTTGCCCACATTGGCATGTGAACTTGGCCCAATCGTCGAAGGAGCTTTGGATGATAAGTACTTGCCAATATTGGCCTCAAGGTCGATCAAGAGGATCGGCCGATAATTGGTTGTCAATTTCGGCCCTCTATAGGTTACATATGTAGGGCGAGAGTAGTAAAGCAATACTTTTTTGTATATTGTAAAAGTTGGAAAATCCCTTCTTTATGCTTCGTACACTGAGAAAAAAAAAATTGGTTGGACTAACCAAAAGTCGCGGTGACATGTGTTTAAAGCTGATATTTGTTTGGTACAAATGAATCTAGGAAAAAAAGCCAATAATGACACACACTCCGGCATTCATAACAGTACGAATGTCGGGTTTTTTCATCGGCTTTTTTTCCATTGGTTTTTTTTTCTGGCTTTTTTTTCCTCAACTTTTTTTTCCTCAACTTTTTTTTCCTCAACTTTTTTTTTGCTAATACCGGTACAAATAAAGCATTGTCTTGTTAAACGATTATTTGCTTCAATTTATTCAACATTTGTCAATTGAAAGAAACCTTGTTTTTTGTACCAACAAAATACACCTTTGAACGTATGTCACCGCGCATTTGCAACCATTCCTTTGCAAATGCAACCATTTCTTTTTCTCAGTGTATATCTGTAAGAGATTATATTTCATATATTTTCTCCTGCGAGAATTTTCAAAGCTATCATACTCAGTCAATGTATTGGCAATGCATATTGCATATTGGTATGTCAATACATTTATTGATTACCGAGTACGGAATCCAAAAATAATACGCATACTTTGCGGAAGTTAAAAAGGTGGCATTTCGCATGCTCTTATATTGACGCTCGGGTACACTTTCGCTTGCGAGAGGCAACTTGGTTTAGCGCCATCTAGCGGTGAAAGACGATGAGTAATGGTCCAATGTCATGATGTGGCGTCACATCGGTATACCAACGATTGGCAACTCGACATTCGGTCGAATTTTGGCCTGAAATCGTCAGACCGATGGTTCGTGAGATCATGCATCAACCGACAAACGGTTGGCGAATTAATACTCGGCCGAACGCTGGTCTCAAATTGACAAACCTACAATTGGCGAGTCAATACTCGACCATAGATTGGCCGCTAATTGTTAAAGCATCGAATGGTGAGCGAATACTCGGCCGAACATTAACCTCAAATCGACTAACCAACAACTGGCGACGCAAAGGCGGTCGAGCATTCGCCGCGAATTGTCAAACCAACCATTGACGAGCCAACAAGTTTGCCGAGCATTGGGGATTCGTCAATCGTCACGCCAACACTAGCCCGATCTTCGGCCGCGTCCGTTGCATCGACAAAACCTACATGGGGCGGTGGTGGTGAGTGAGGCGAAACGGCGTTGAAAATCCGAATGCATCGTTAGGACAAAATGGGGCGTCCAAAAATTATGGGAAAGTTGGGTTTTGGCCCAACCGTCCAATTTTGTCCCGCTCTCCCCTACAATGTTTTATATATAACAAAGAAAATACCTGCATAGGAATGGTTCTCGTCGTGACTAGTTTCGCTTTGCTGCATTGGGCAATGCACGTGCCGTGACCGCCGGCCTGCAGTAGGGGAAGTTGATAGGTCGTCAGTCCAACGACCTCGAGGAGACCGTCCTCGGTGGAGGGTTCCTTGGTCCCGCTTGCCGCGCCCCACGGATGCGTACCTCCGCCATAGGACGCTATGTTCAGAAAGACTATCGCGTGGACCCGATGCTCCTTCAATTTCGGCGTCAAATCCTGTCCGTCGCACTCTAACGTAACGAATTCCGAGAGATCCTTCCACTTTCGTCTAACAAGATCCTTACCGCCCATTTGACCGTAAAACATTTTATTTCGCAATCGCGAATTGAACTTTTCCGGGTGCGCTTCTGTAGATCAAATAACATCTTTGATCATTAGTACAAAGGAAATATATTTTCATTAGTAAACGCATATTTAAAAAATAGTGACAAATAAAAATAAAGTGACGAGTTCTTTTTTTTTAATTTTTTTCTTCTAATTACCTCGAGCTTCGTGAAATTCCAAGGCAATGTGAGCGTCGACGCCGAGTGAGAAATAATTATTGACGACGTTTAACGGGAGGCTTTCCTTGCCCTTGCCTCCGTCGTCGTCGTTCGACGCGTCTTGATTGCGTTCGACGCTAAGTTGCCATCTGTCAAGTAGCGTGGTCTCGCTCTCGCCGATGTTCGACAGAATCTTGCCAATGGGCTCGTCAGTGTAACCGCCACCCCAGCCGAGTGCTCTCGCCAGATCGTTACCCGTGCCGAGGGGTAGAACGCCGACCGCCGGAGGCGGATTCGCTCCGATTTGATCAAGAATTGATAACACCCATCCGACCGTTCCGTCACCCCCACATGCCAGCACTCGGAGATTCGGAACTTTCTTAAAGAGTTCCAATCTGAAAATATGGATTTATTATTATTATTATATATTTAGAACAGTGTTACTGATTGACTGTCAAGATCCAAGTTGCAGTTGAGGGAAAGAGAACGGGGCAAAACGGTCTGTTTTTACCAATTTTTTGCGGGACATTAAAACAAAGTATCATCCGAAACGGAGTTCAAAGGTCCGTTTTGCCCCCCCCCCCCTTCTAGAACGGTATTTGCAATAAAATTGCTGATAAATCATGTTTTTCTGCGTCTTGATCGAGGAAGATGTTTGCGTTTAATAAAATCATTTCGTATTTTGAGTGTCGGTGTACTTGAAATAATTTAAAACGTCGGGAAATGTGATTTTTAGTTCACACGAAATTTGGTACATTGGTAAAGTGATCACTTTCTATTGTTCAGTACAATTTTACTGAAAATTGGTGTTCGATTTGAGATTATACTAGATTATGAATTCTTTAAAAAAAAAAAAATGGCGTACAATGTCTATCTTTTGTAATTTCAGAGTTTCAGTCTTAAAAGCACGCACAAATATAATCTTTGATCTTTGGTATTGAATTTGCCCGAAAACTATCCAAGCAGTTAATATATAAAATGCTCTAATCCAAGTAAACAGTAGAGGTGTTAAGGCCTTGTATATGCGAAAAATTGCAAAATTGTTCATTAAAAAAAAAAAAATCTTTGATTCCATTAGCCTGAACGGTTAGGAATATTTTAAGCTTTACAGAATTTAAAAATTCCAAAAATTGTTAAAGTTACAGCGTTTGGAGCGTAAAAACTTTTATTTTCTTGGAAGCAGGCAGGTAGCGGTGGCGCGCCCGAACGCCAACTTCAAAGCCGTTTTCCACGATTCACTTTTTTAAACCTTGTGAAAATTTTAACTTTTGAACGAAGGTTCAAAAGAAATGTTTAAAACATATTCTTGGTATCCATCACCCATCGTGCGAAGCACAGAAACAAACATTTCACTAACACAAAAAAAGTTTAAAAAATAAAATACTGACAGAAAATGGGGTATACAAAAATTTAAGTTTAAAATTTTTATTTTAATAATTTTTTAAGAATAATGTTGTTGGTTCGCACTGACGATACGTTTATTATGCAATTATAAATATGGTCACTTTTTTCAGACACCCGCATCGATGCCGAGAACTTTCACCATCAACGCGGGCGCAAAAAAAAAATACATTGCTTTATTATGTAATATCTCCGCCATTTGTTAATATTTCCGATTTTTTTTTACATATACTTATACTTATATGCGTAAATGATCTGTAAAAAAAATGTTGTCAATACATGGGTCATTTTTTTTAACCGCATCTAGAAAAATACCTTCGAAAATCGGCGAAATCGCGTATATAAGGTCTTAAGGAGGGAGTCTTGCTGAGGGTGACTTCGCATAAGTTCGACAAAAATAATAGAAAAATTGCAAGTACTTCTTGATGGTATAAAAATCTGAAAACATTCATGCATACTAAAGGTACTGAGAAGATTAATTTTGCACAATAATAATTACAAAATGTTATTAACAAATTGATGAAAAAAATAATTGCTTAACAAATTTGCCCGCAACCCAACTTTTTTTTTCGTGAAAATGATTCGTTTATTTTTCTGAATACGTATGAATTTTTTCAGATTTTTCAGTAATCGTTGATTTTTTTTTTTTTTTTCATGGAAAAATCAACGATTACTGAAAAATCTGAAAAAATTCATGCGTATTCAGAAAAATAAACGAATCTTTTTCACGAAAAAAAAAAGTTGGGTTGCGGGTAAATTTGTTAAGCAATTATTTTTTTCATCAATTTGTTAATAACATTTTGTAATTATTATTATGCAAAATTAATCTTTTCAGTACCTTTAGTATGCATGAATTTTTCCAGATTTTTATACCATCAAGAAGTACTTGCAATTTTCTCTTATTTCTATCGAACTTATGCGAAGTCAGCGCGCAGCGAGACTCCCTCCTTAAAGTAGCTATGTCGCTTCGCGCTCATTTCGCATAATTTCGAGAAAAATAAGAGACAATAGCATGTACTTCTCGATGGTTTAAAATTCTGAAAAAATGCATGCATACTAAAGTTACTGAAAAGATTAATTTTGCATAATAATAATTCCAAAATGTTATTAACAAATGAATCAAAAAATTAATTGTATAACAAATTATTCGGCGACGTAATTTTTTTTTTTTTAATGAAAATGATTCGTTCATTTTCCTGAATACGTATGAATTTTTTCAGATTTTTCAGTCAACTTTGGTTTTTTTTTTTTAATATATGGAAAAAATGTGTGAAAAACAAAAAAATCAAAGTTGACTGAAAAATATGAAAAAATGCATACGTATTCAGAAAAATGAACGACCAATTTTCGCAATAAAAAAAAATAGTTTGCCGGGTAATTTGTTACACAATTAATTTTTTGTTTAATTTGTTAATAATATTTTGGACGTATTATGCAAAATTAATGTTTTCAGTACCTTTAATATGCATGAATTTTTTCAGATTTTTATGCCATCGAGAAGTACTTGTAATTTTCTCTCATTTTTCTCGAACTTATGCGAAATAAGCGCGAAGCGACATAGCTACCTTAAGCTCAAAATTGGAAGATGAATGAATTATTCACTGCACAGTGATTGGCATTGCATTCGGCGAAAAATCTGATCTAACCATTATAAACTGCGTAAGATTTTGATTCGAATATTTTTTTAATTTGCATCTTACGTCCGACACGAGTTGCTGCGCCAACTGCGCTTGAACTAAAATCGGTTGCAGATTTATAATCATCAGAGAAAAGTACATTAGAAATGTCCTCAAAACGAAGGGTCACGAAAATTTGACTCAACTAATTTTGATATTAATACAAGCAAAGCTGCCTCAACGGGAAAGCCAAAGTCGGTCAACGAACTTTCTCATGGAGACATGTATGCGCAAAACGGTAACCGCGAAAGCCGTGTGCAAATTGCTTTACAGTCTTTTGTTTCATAGAATTTAACGAGAACTCACCCCATTTTCGGTCCACCCTGAGTCAAATCGAAAACCTGCCGAGGATTCAAATGCCACTGAAACTTTTGCAGAAGTTTCGCTCCCTGATTGCCACCGGATTTTGGATTAATGAATACGAGGACCGGTCTGACGGTGGCGGTTGGAATAGGCTTGACGATCCACATCTTTCCCTGATCCTTCTCATCCTTGTCCTTGTCCTTCTCCTTGCCCTTTCGTCGGCTCGACGCTCCGGTCCCACCGCCAGATTTCTTCTTTCTCGGTGATTTTCTCAGGCTGCTTTTGAAGCTTCCCTTTCGCGGTAACTTGACGATCCACGACGGCGGCACGACGATCGACGAGTGCGAGCCCAATTCGCAATTTTCACCGATCTTCTCGACGTTGAAGCACGCCTCCTTGTTGTGATAGGCGGCTTTGCACCAGCTGCAACTTACAGCGACTATTTCCTTGGAACTGAAACTGAGCTTCGACTGAAAGGCCTTTCCGCAGTTCGAGCATTTGCCTTTTTGCGAACGTCTGTGAACCCAATGGTGGTGGGTCGAGGTTTGTTCCCGGTACTGTCGCACCCCGACGTCCCGGAAACTCGGTTTGCAGGCGAAACTGAGGGTACCGGCGCAACAGGCGTGGGCCACGACGCGACATGCAGCGCATTTCAGACGTGGGCCGTGTTTCTGGAATAACAATTAATTGGTGAAAAACACACACACACACACACACACACACACACACACACACACACACACACACACATTTTTAAAACACCCATAGAACGCGCGACCGGGAGCGCCCCCGCTCCCGCTCACGACGCCGTCTCCCCCATCTCTCGGTAGTTATATAAACTTCGCGGCGCCTGCGAGCTCAGAGCCACGGCAATTTCGATGCTAATAATAGAACTTCGATTAACTAGTTGTGTAATAATTAGACAATATCGCATCCGAGTAATTATCGACCGAGGCACGCTCCTCCTCGCTTATCGAATCGCGGAAATTGAGCGACAAGGTGCACCATTCAATGTCCTCGCTCGTACAGTTGTCGTAGTGAACTTTTTTTCTTTCCTTTTTTTTTCGAGCCTTTCAAGCATGCCATATTGATCAGCGCCAATTAACATAGCGTATCGTTCTAACGGCTTCGTGAAACGTTAAAAAAAAAAAAAACTTTATACTTTTGTCGGGATTTTTTTTTCGCTGTTGAATATTATTTCTAGAGCAAAAAAATACATCGAGATTTGTCGTAGGGAATATTTTTTGGAACTGTTCAGTTTTTTCCGCTAAAATTCAGCATCTCATACATATACATACATATTTATCTCCTTACATACATATTTACGCACATACATATTTACATACATATTTACTCTTATACATATTTATCTCCTTTTTCTCATCAGTCTGTAGATGCTCGAGAAAATTATTAAAATTATAGTCTGCGGGGGCGAGTACACTGTCTTGTGTACTTTTTTCCCCGTATAAAATTATAGATATACGATTTTAATTGCTCCATTGCGAAGCAACAATGTCGTTATTTACAAATACTGACAATCTATTTTTATTTCGCAAAATTTTTCTTTTGCGAAATAAAAATAGAATCTTTCGTAATTTTGCAGCTGTATCCGATGCACTTTTCCCGCTGATTGAAATACTGTTAATAATTTTATCGACAATGCTGCCTTCGCAATTAACAAAAGAAAAAAAAACGCGTACTGAATCCGAAATTTTCTAGGATCGGCGCTGTAAGATATATTGAGGTCGCTCCAGCGAGTGGTGTTTATTTCGCCTAAATTCGAGAAATTCGGGCAAGAATTGCAAACACTTCCCGATTTTATAAAAATCTGAAAAAAAATTCATACTTATTATAGGCCCTGAAAAGACTAATTTTGCATAATAATAATTTCAAAATGTTATTAACAAATTGTTGAAAAAAAAATTGTTCATCGAAATATGCGGTAACTCAACTTTTTTTTTTTCATATAAATGATTCGTTCATTTTTCGGAATACGCATGAATTTTTTCAGATTTTTATCTTTATTTTGATTTTTGCACATTTTTCCATATAAAAAACAAGATAAATCAAAATAAAGATAAAAATCTGAAAAAATTCCATAAGCATTCCGAAAAATGAACGAATCATTTACATAAAAAAAAAAGTTAATTTACCGCATATTTCGATGAACAATATTTTTTTTCAACAATTTGTTAATAACATTTTGAAATTATTATTATGCAAAATCAGTATTTTCAGTGCCTGTAATAAGCATGAATTTTTTCAGATTTTTATAACATCGGGAAGTGTTTGCAATTCTTGCCCGAACTTCTCGAATTTAGGTGAAATGAACTCCACTAGCTGGAGCTACCTTAAGGAGGGAGTCTCGCTGCGCGCTGACCTCGCATAAGTTCGACAGAAATAAGAGAAAATTGCAAGTACTTCTTGATGGTATAAAAATCTGAAAAAATTCATGCATACTAAAGGTACTGAAAAGATTAATTTTCCATAATAATAATTACAAATTTCGGATTTTTATACCATCAAGAAGTACTTGCAATTTTTCTATCATTTTTGTCGAACTTATGCGAAGTCACCCTCAGCGAGACTCCCTCCTTAAATTCTTAAAGTTCGCTAAAAATTGCCATCCGAGCAACGTTGTCTTGAAAATTATCCGCGAATGCCTCTCTCAATGGCACTTAGCGTGCACCGCGTTGCGAATGTAATAGCTCGAAATTGCACAAGACAAGCGGACTCTTGCCATCGCCGCAAGGACGACGGAGACCGTTTATGTCTATCTTGCTTTTAGACCGCACAGAACCGCCCATATGCGATAATACAATACGTGCGTTATTTCAGGCATTCAAGAAACACGTAATAGTCGCCCGTTGACTTCCACGAGTTCTGCACGTAAACGCTCAGTTCATCGTCGTCGGCGCAGCAGCAGCAATTATAATACGTAATTTTATGCAAGTGGGACTTTAATAAGATTCTGCAAAACTGCTATAGAAACATTATTATTATTCGTTCGCGTGTGTCGCCGGATCGCGATTGCTCAGCAGTTTGCCGACACTGCCTATATGTACCGTAAGGGGCTTGAATATGTTTTATTCAATCCCCATGTGTTGTACAAATAAAAAAAAAATCACAATTGTCGACACACACGCTCTATCTTTCCCTCTCTGAAGCTATATCAAAAGCGGGCTCAAGAGTTCAGTGCCGATCGTCCTGACAAACGAAACTTATTTAGATTTTCGCCCTCGAGAATTAGGCCACTGTTAAAAATGTTACGAAATTTACAACACGATTAATATACAAAGTTGTATGAAGTATACAACCTCGGTATATGAAATTAGAATTCATATACATTGTATTTGAATTTTAATAATTTAATCTTAAATGCAATACCTGTATATTAAAAATACCGGTGATGGCATTGAAAATTAAGACATCCGTATATGATTACAAATATTATGCAAATAATATTGTTTTTAATATACGAGTAACGCAATATTGTTACACTGTTAAAAATGTTATGAAATTTGGAACACGTTTAATATACAAAGTTATATGAAATGTACAATTTCGGTATATGAAATTAGAATTCATATGCATTGTATTGGAATTTTAATAATTTAATCTTAAATGCAATACCTGTATATTAAAATTACCAGTCATGGCATTGAAAATTACGACATCCGTACAACGAAAAAAAGGTTTGGTAATATCAACCTCACAGCTGCGGTCACGGAAAATTGGTTTGAATCAAACCAGGCGCATTTGAATAGACTACACCGTTGTTGAAACAATAAAACTGGTGTGGTTGTGTCAACTGCGTGCAGCAGTTAAAGTGACTACAACATTGGTTCAAAGTTAATCAAAAAGGCATTAAATCAACAAGTTTTTTTTTCGATTCAATCGTATATACTGTCACCATATCACCATACAGAAGGTATATTATTTTTACTTGAACGTATATTTTCGTATTTTTACTTGAACCAAATATTCGTATATATACGAATATTTGGCATCTTGAAAATAATTTTATTCGATTCGGCAACACGTCAATTTAGTAATTCACAAATATTATACCCACAATAAACATCTTTCAAGTTATTTCGATATCTCAATATCAAATCATCGAAGTTGAATCTAAGTTAATGACGGAGAATAACTTATATATCCGATTCAAAATTATACACATCAACAAGCGATTGTAGCGTAGTGGTAAGGTACTAGGTTAGAATGCGTTAGGTTCGGGGTTCGAGACCCGCTAGGGTATATAAAATTTTAATTTGTAAAAATTGTGTTGTATTGATAAGTAGCGATATACTGATAACAATAAAACATATAAAACATGATGTAACCATGGATGAAATTAATTAGTAACAAATAACGTAAATAACAGTACTGGGACTCACCTTAAAATTGAGTTGGGCCAAATATTTATTTCATTTGTGTGACTAGATATTTGTTTCGAACAAAAGTTTTTTTTCGATATGCTGGCCTATTCTTGCCGATCAAACATAATCTTAGTTGGAACAATAAAATGATTTTTCCTTTACTCATGCATGCGAAATCCTCGTTTGCGCACCATTCACAGGCATGCAAAATGGCTGATTCCCGCACGATGCGCAAAATACTTTCACCGGTGTGCAAAGTATTTTGCACACCGGTGAAAGCATTTTGCATGCTGGTGTTACTACTAGTGCCATTTTGCGTCGCTTACGGTTACTATGTTACCAAGCGGTTGCTATGGTAACACCGAGGCTTTGCCATTGCGCATGCCTGTGAATGGTGCACCACTCGGATTTTGCATTGCATTCGTGAAGAAAAATATGGTTCGATACTCGAGGCCACTCGCTTCTTGCGCACTGCTCGTGTGAAGACAGCACTTTGCCTCGGCTTCGTGCTGTCTTCACACTCGTAGTGCGCAAAATGCTCGTTTAGCCTCTAGTATCTAAATATACTATTTTGATGCTGATCTAACTTTGTAGTCAATTTAAGTAAATATTTCCTTCGCCGCCCACAAACGCCGGATTAGGTTGCGATTAGGTATATGAAAATTACGTTATCATTACAAATATTATACAAAAAATATTGTTTTTAATATACCGGTAACGCAATTTTCTTACATACATGTGGAGCAATTCGCCAATAAATAATGTTTTACACATATTGAGTTGTAATATAGAAGTTAACATTTATTTATCTTTAACCGTACAATTATTCACGGCAACGATCGAGTCTCGACTGGTTCCCTTTCTTTCGAGTCCGTGACAACGTTTCTTCGCTGTCTCTTAGCCCGCTCGCACCCATCTCACCGCCATCTCTCTACCGCTCTCACACGCACACTCATGTATCCGACATACATGTAAATGTAATTTCATATACTGTATATGCATAAAACTTCATATACATGTTATGAATTTCCAAACAGAAATTTGTAATAGTGTACATACGTGCCCTAACAGAATTGCTGCAACCACGAATTCGGAGTTGCATCGTAGTCGCAGTCGTACTAGGGTTGACTAGACATGCATCTGCGAGTTGCAATGACTATGACGAGACTCCGACTTTACTAAAATGAGATCAATCGCTTTGTTCAAACTTTTCACGATTGTGCAACTCTCTTTTGATGGACTTGAGCGATCCCCATGCAACTACAAATCAAGTAAATGCGATTATACAACGATGGCTGCAAGGGTTACAGGAAAAACGACGTTAATATAAAGGTTACCACACGAGTCTAGAGCAAGTGAAAATTGTAAACGTTGTGCGTTAGTCTATCGAAGTCACCAGATGATCACCTCAGTTCCGTTAGGCTGTCAATGAAATTTCATATACTGTATATGCATAAAACTTCATATACATTTTATGAATTTTCAAAAATAAATTTTGAACAGTGCGATGGAGCTGTGTTAGAAAAAGAATAATCGCCAAACAGCGAACGGGACAAGGAGGAATGGAATGGAATTAATTGAATGTAGAGTTACGTTCAATACGCCGCTAAAATCGGAAGGACGTACATATAGGGATAGCGGTGAAGTTTGAATCGTTGCAAAGTTGCAACGGTTCTCTCAGCGATGGCGCTTGGTTCATATTTCATATGGCGAATAAAATAGTACTTTGCGATACTAGTACGGAAAAGCGGTCTTTCAACGAAGGTGGTGAAGTTGGCTGCACAAGCCGGATCGAGAGCTACAACGGCACGAGGCGAAGCCGAGTGACGTTTGTAGCTCGAGAGGAGGCGAGTGCTGCCGACTTTCCAACCGCCGTCGGGAGACCGCTTTTTCGTACGAGTATCGCATACTACTTTATGTCACTGGGTGGGAAAATGGCGGTTTTTGCGCACGCTTAGCGTGCGCAAACCACAATTTTCACACCTCGTGACATGAAATTTTGTTCGATATTCGTGCGAAAAACGTTTTCTGAACTCGTGTGATTCCAACAATCGCCTTCGGCTAGTGCTCCAAACTCACACTCGTCAGAAAAAGTTTTTCTGCACTCGTGTCGAAATGTACTATTTTGTGACAAGTGCAAGAAAATTCCCGCTTTTCGCGCCTGTAAAGTGCGTGCGAACAAATACCTACAGTGCTGCCAGCTAAGTGTGCGCGGAAGTAGCTAGGGTGTGAAAAAAGTGTGCAAAAAAGTAGCTAGAGTGTTAAAAAAGTGTGCGCAAAAGTAACTAGGATGAAAAAAAGTAGCTAGGATGTGAAAAAAGTGTGCCTAAAAAGCTTTCGCCCATCCTCTGCTAGAAAGCGCCACATTCGCCACTCTTTACAGGCACGAAAAGCGGGACTTTTCGTGCACGTGTTACAAAATAGTATATTACGATACTAGTGCGAAAAAACTTTTTCTGACGAGTGTGAGCTTTGCAGCACGAGCCGAAGGCGAGTGTTGCCATCACACGAGTTCAGAAAATGTTTTTCGCACGAGTTTCGTAAAAAGTTTTATTTCACAAGGTGTAAAAATGAATTTTCGCACACGAAGCGTGTATAAAACTCCCATTTTCACACCCTGTGAAATAAAAGAAGTTATGGGATCACGGAACCGTGTCCGGCCTTTTTATGCGTTATATAGGTTTGTTGCGGTTTTTGAAAAACTACTTTTTGAAGGAAAGAGCACATCGTACTGTGAAGAAAAAAAATTAAGACAATCGAAGATCTAGGCCGAACTCCTTGTACTCGAAAATTGAATCAGAGGGAGACATTGCATTTTTTCGAACTTCGATGCAACAACTATGTGATGTCGAAAGATCGTTTTTATTTTTATACTTCTTAATACATCAAAACACAAGATCGATCAAGTTCCCATTTCCGGAACGAATTCGCTATAGCCGAAATTTAAATCCGCGCCAGACATTGCATTTTTTCGAACTTCGATGCAACAACCATGATGTCCAACGAAAAAGAGTTGTTTTATTTTTTTATACTTCTTAATATGCCGAAGAACAACACCGACCAAATTCCAATTTCCCGAACGCACTCGCTCAATTTTCGAGTACATGGTGTTCGCCCTGAATCTTGTATTGTCTTATTTTTTTCTTCACAGTATGACGTGCTCTTTCTTTCGAAAAGTAGTTTTTCAGACACCGCAACAAAACTATACAATGCATAAAAATGACGGACGCAGTTCCGTGATCCCGTGACCTCTTTTTTTATGCGCCATATAACTATGAGCCAAGCGCCAGAGCTGGAAGAAACGTTGCAACTTTGCAATGTTTCAAACTTCACCGCTATATATGAGGAAAGTGGCCGAATGCCGGCCACCTTGGGGAACCTTGATATTTCACTTGTAAAGTGAATTTTTTATAAAGAAAAAAAATCTCGAATAGGTACAAACTCTAGAATATTCCCTTGGCTAAATGTCCCATTAATTACCATTAAAAAATCCCATTGATTATCATTAGCTATTCGTTAAAGGTAATTCAATGAGATTTTGCCAATGGTATCATTCCCATTTGTACTACCATTTAATATACCATTCAATATGCCATTCATTTTCCCATTCGTTGTATGGTATTTTTATCCTGCTGGCATTCTCGTTCGTGGAAAAATATGCTATATATAATTGTCTACTTTTCTACAGTGTCTAAATACAAATAAAAAGCTGTAATGCTCCCGAAAAATGTCTCCTATTGTTCATAAATAATTTCGGTCCTTAAGTTCACAGCTACTATTGGGGACTCATTTATCTGCAATTCATTATCGTTTATACCATTTAAGTGAAAATTGCTACTCACACACGTGATTCCCTAGTCTTTGTCGACTCGATTCTTATTCCTCGTCAATTATAAATAGTTAGACATGCCATTAAAGATTCCCTAGCCTTTTACCGTTCGATTCAGTTCCCATTTGTTCCCGATGGTAAGAAATACCGTTTCAGCTGTTCCAGTTATGCTCCAATGAACTACCATTAATAACGAAGGGAAAAAGTACCACTTGTCACATCCCATTCATTTGTCAGTAAACTTCCATTAATAACGAATGGGAAAAAGTACCAGTCGGGCCTTGTATTCTAGGAAATTGCCATTGGTCTCCTATTGGTAACGAATGGGAACACATACCATTTAAAATTTTCCACTGATTTGCCAGTGGAGTCCCATTAAGAATGAATGGTAGAAAGTACCGTTTCAATGTTCCCCATGAATTTCCATTAGGATCCCATTGATTATCTTTGGATACCATTCATTATCATTAAACGCCCAATGGAAAACTTTGCCAAGGGTTGTATCGCTCTGTAACATTATCGGTAACTCACTATTACAATCAATATTTTGATTGAAAAATTTATTTGGTAATTATTGCATATCGTACCCCGGTAATACTTCATTAAAAAAAATGATCATCCTTTTTTTTATGTATGAAATGATGATAAAATCATCGCCCAAAAAAGGGATCATCTAAAAATTACTCTAGAAATCTCTAGACAATTACTCTAGATAATTAATAGATGATCATTTTGAAAAAAATTGAAATTGTGCACTATTTCTAATTTTTCCTTAGGGAATAATGGAATTGTACTGCGCATGCACACATGTTAATAACGACCATCGGTCAATAGTAGGCTATTTTCCGCCAGTATTGCACGCAAGGATTGTGGTTATTTTAGCGCAGTCGGGAAAAAATGTATTTATTAACATTTTCACTATTACCCGAGCTCGAATTATTGTTAGGGGGTTATACCAATCATAACCTTTAAAAAAAAATTGACGTCTCAGTACAATTCGAGGTTTGTATCTGTAATAGTAGCGGAGATGTAAGCTTTATTTGCACGACGCAGTGAAGCCCAAGGCCGACTCAGCGTGCGCCGATAACGCCATGGCCTTTACGACTCCCAGGTGAGGTAGGTCTGGCCCACGGTTAACATCCCAGAACTGGCACGAGACTGCGCCACGCCCGGGGACTGGCCTGTTTCGCGCCAGTTTTCCATAACATTTTTTTAAAATTGTTTCAATTGAAAAAATAAAACATCTCCAACTTTTTATATTCAAACCTGACGATTTTTTTATCTGACAAGAACACCGTTACGAACAAACAATCCTAAGAGGTTAGTGATACAACGTTTTATTTTTTTGCAACCCTGCACAAATTTCCTACAGACCGTGTATGTGGTAGATTGCACTTTTCATTCTATTTGATACAACTGTAGTGTTCAAAGTTTTCCAAAAGTGAATACCTTTTACTTATAACTTTTTCATTGGCTGTTGGAATGACACAGTGATGTATTTTCGTATTAAAACAAACAAAAATTTGCAAAGATGCAAAAAAGTGTGCTAAGTAGTTTTCAAATTTTTCAACGCTGTTTTTTTACATTATTGCAAAAAAAAAAAAAAATTTAATCCGAAAAAACGTCACTGCCCCAATCCAATTGGGGCAGTGGCGCAATGGAAAAGTTATAACTAAAAGGTATTCACTTTCGGAAGACTGAACACTACAGTTGTATCAAATAGAATGAAATGTGCAATCTACCTCACACATTAAACCTCAAACAATTTAAAAAATGATATGACACAACCACCTCCCACTCTCTTCCGCAAAGACTAATACTAAAATATGCTGGCAAAAATTTGTTTTTTTATTAACATGTAATATTTTTTATTAAATCTTGTAATATATGTATTTAATCCGCTACTAATCGACACATTGTAACTAGTCTGCGTAATGACGAATTTTCATATTGAAAACGTTGAATCAAGTAGAACTTCGCGAACAAAAACTTGCCATCCCGTCACCAGTCTCAAAAGTTGCATAATTTTACAAACCACGTTTATCTGCATTCTGCATTCGCCTTGGGGCGTCGCGAAGTCTAATCCGGCCCTGACATCGGCAAATTGTTAATATTTTTTATTAAAAAATATATAATAGGTAATTGAGATGCAATATTCATTCAGAAGCCCTCAAATGCATGAACTGACCGTGCGTTAAACGGCAATAAAAAATATATTGAACGCAAGCAATTCCTAAATTTCTCGTCAAATAAATTCTAAATTTCTCGATGCATGAGTCACCACGGAGGGCAATCTATTCTGTTATCTCTATCTCGTGGCTATGCGTGTAATTTTGTTCTATCCTCTTAATTCACAGATCACAGAGACCTTGAAACTCTTTGACGTGGACCACAGCGAGCAGATTAGAATTAATTCCCTTTGGTCTTCCTCCGCATAGCGGAGCCTATCTCCGCTATACAACGCTCTCTCTTTCTTTCACCACCAACTAGAGAGTGTCTACCAACTGACACAATTTACTGATATATGCATCAACTACACGCAGAGAAAAGTTTTGGTCGCTACAGCATAGCACACGCTGCCGTAATGAATACCGTATGTCAGCATAGTGACAGCAAAAGTATTTGCTGTGGTAACAAAAAATATTTGGTACCGCCGGATTTGCTAGGACAGCAAATGTCATTTGCTGCAGCAGCATAGCCGTTACTGCTGAGTGATTTCGTATTGCTTGCGTTCATCCTTTCTTAATCAAATAATTAATTTTTTTATATTAAATGATAAACTAAAAATCCATGCACTGATAATAGACATAAAAAAATTAAAATATTGACAACAAAAAAAAAATGTATGAGCGTGAATACTCGAAATACCTACTTATAGCAGTGAGAAGAACGACCTGAGATTTGGATCGAACTGCCTACACAGTAAAAAATAATTTCGTAAAACTGGAATGTGAAATTTCGTAATAATAATTTTGTTAAATAAGTGAAAAACTCGTTTGTCACTTATCCGAATATGCGAACCTGTTCTTTTATTTACCGTCTCATTGACAGTTTCAATTTATACTTTTGTTTGTAAAACCAGAAAATTAACAAATAAAAAATTGTGGATGTTTGTGGACAATAAGTTGTTGTAAAAAAGTACAATTTTTTTGTTTTTTTTTTTTACTGTGTACCGTCTTACCTGCCTATAAACCTAAGACGCTACCGACTACGCTGTTCCTAACTTGCAAATTTTTTATTCAAATGCCCTATAAGGTACATCGAACATTATAGGTGAGACATTACTTGTGATTCAAGTAATCATTGAGGATGCATCACATATACGTTCCTAACCAAACATTTAATTCGATCTTCAATCTAAACTGAAACTCGCTTCTTTTGTGTTTTTTTTTTTGTTTGTTTTGGATCGCACTCCCGACCACTCGACGAATCTCGACTACGAGCCCTACGTCCTTTAACGCGTCGTTTGTTTTTACTCCATTGCACATCGGAATATCTCGCTTCCTGCGATACCAACTAATTATTAGAGCTTGTAGTATATGAATTGTATACTTTTTCTTGGCCACCGCTTGTCACAAACTAAATACGTGACACGAGAAAGTACACAATACACAATACATGGTTTGCTGGTGCAGTCAAGTGACTGCACCAGCAAACCATTTGCTACACCAGCAAATGATTTGCTACATGAGCAAATCGTTTGGAACAAGAGCAAATCTTCCGTGGCATATAAAATGTGTTCCCGTTACAAATTATTTTTGCTGGGAGGACAATACGTTTGCTGCAAATACCATTTTTTTTTGTTTTTTTTTTTGCTGTTACAACAAAAAGATATAAGCAAACGCACTTTAGCTGTCATGACAAAAAAAAAAATGTTTCTTCGTGTACGTGTGTCGGTGCTTACCGCGCAATCGTTTGTGTAGCAAAAGTCACCGGATGCAGCGGTCGGTACCCAAAGATGTTCACCGTTGAGAGCGTCGGTACCCCAGTCGGGGGTGGATCGTGGTTCTCTTTGGCTGCCGCTCGGACCACCCTCCTCTCTACCTCTGGAAACACGATGAGGACACATTGTTTAAAGCATTAAATTATATTAATTAAGTCTAGAATAAGAAAAATCTTTCGACCCTCGGAGAAAAACAAGCAGTCCGTTCTCCAAAAACAGCCATTTAAAATAAAATGTAAAAATAATTAAGATAATATGAAGATTTATATAAAATATCTATATTTTTTATTATTAAAAAAAAAAACTATCCATATTTTCTACGAGATCCATCAAATTTTCATAAGACCTTCCAAAGCGTGCCACAAACTAGTATATTATGCTACAAGGGAGAAAAGTGCGTTTTTTCACCGGGGGTGAAGTTTGATGCCCGAGCGAAGCGAGGGCAGAAATTCACAGGAGGTGAAAATGCACTTCCTCCCGAGTGGCATACGCTATTTTTTGCCCGACTATGCTAAAAGTGGCCACATTTCTATGCCTGCAATGGGGATGGAAAGTGACCCGCTCCAGTACTTTTCGGCCCGAGGGTGGAAAAGTCGCAACTTTTCCGCCCGCTGCGTTACTTTTTGGCCCGCTGCGATACTTTTCGGCCCGCTGTGTTACTTTTCGGCCCGCTGCGATACTTTTCGGCCCGCTGTGTTACTTTTGGGCCCGCTGCGATATTTTTCGGCCCGCTGTATTACTTTTCGCCCCGCTGGTCAAGAATCGATCACTTTCCGCCCCGTTGCAGGCATGGAGTGGGGACTTTTTAGCGTAGGCGGACAAAACATTTATTTTGTATCTACGCATTACTATAATTTATTTCCAGCGTTTTTTTTTTGTTTTTTTTTTTTAAGAACCAACCGAGAGCTTCGGAAACTATTCTGCACGAGGGGACCGATTCTACGTTTCCACGATTCTATTTAGCCCTTTCCTCTTCGATGCGCATACAAAGACCGCAGCGCGAATAATCTCGCGAGGGGCGGCCGTTTGCGGGAAATAACACGCCACCCCTTTTCATTCGACGTTTAAAAAAAGGAAAGTCGGGTATCCTTTTCTGCTCGAAGTTTCGTGCTCTCTTGCTCCTTCAGCGTGAAAGAGATATATGTATATGTGGATGTACGGGAGCCTGCAAGGGGAAAGTTCACTGAGGCTGGGACGTACAGAGAGAAAGAAGAGTCGGAAAGCGGAGGGGAGAAAAAAAAAAACGAGGCAGCAGCAGCCAGTCGTCGACGACCGCGAGCGCAGTCCATAAAAGCTCCCGGATAGATTTTAATAAGTAGGTCGTGCGGTCGAGGGAATAAAGACAAGAGAAACTACGATGAGAGACGGTGGAGACGCGAGCCTCTCGCGGACGCTCGCTTTGCCAGGAATAAATGAGAGCCGACGATAAAATTTCTCTTACTTCAATTACGTTAAGGTGTCGAATGCCGGCTAATTAAATGTTTCAATTGACTATGCGTTTTGAGATTCAACGTCGTAAACAGTCGACGATGAAGAGTCGCACGTGCTTCGCGATACTTGGAAAGATGAACGCATTCAAATGTCTATCGTGACAGCGATACAAGGGGAAATGATAAGTAATAGGAACTCGAGTTGCCGATTGTACGACGGTACGTTTCGTACTTCAAGGAAAGTAGAAAACTTTCGCTAATGAATTACTTTGTGGATTTGTTGGAAAAGTTCGGATAGGCCGTGAGCTACATTTTTCTTTTTTCCTTTTTTTTTTGGGAAACTATCTTCGTAAAAGTTACTTTCAAGAAACGCGATACCGAGAAAACGAGAGAGCATCTGTTAGACGGGTTCACTTGGCCCACATTTTCCAAGGTGCTCTCCGCGAAAAGTTCGTCATCCTTGGAGCATTATAGGTAACGTACACGAGATTGCCGGTCGAGTGTTATATAGCGGGGCTATATACGATTATCGAATATCGAGAAAGTTGAAAGAACGGGCGCGCCGTTAGTACCAAAATAGAATCCACGCGTCTGATCGATCTTGTACCATTCATGTTTTACGAGCGATAAATAAAGCTCGAACGAATTGAGCTGCTACCGGAACAAGAATAATATCTTTTTGTAATCTCTTATATGGGCGCTAGTTCTATGAAAAGGCAGAAGAAAATATAATAATTGAAGTAAACATATATATATAAATGTTGGGCAAAAAGGAAAACAAATTAATTATATCTCTTAATCGGCTCAGTTACCCTAATAGAAATTTCGGAGCGTTGCATCGAGGTCTGATGAGGTCCTGACAAGGTCAGGCCCTTATGAACTCTTTTCCAGGTCCAGTCACGGACTGCCGCAAAGGTTTGAAATTTATAATAGAGTAAGTGGTTCTTTCGTTCGAGTTTTTTTTTTTCAGTTCACTTTCTCATAGAGGAAGCCTTGTTCTGGTGAAAACATTTTTTTTTTTCGAGATTTTAATGAAAACGGTTCAGAATGTTACAAAACGTCATATATATTTTAGAAAACTGTGGATTTGTTTGTTTGTTGGTTTGAATGTTTGTCCCACCCCCATTAGCAGCCAACTTCAGGCCCCCTTAGTAACCAACTTCACGCCCTTATAAGCAGCCAACTTCACGCCCTTACAAGTAGTCAACTTAAGGTCCTTAGAAGCAGTCAACATCACGCCGGGACTGTAGACACTCCGAAACTAAAGTCGCGGGGTGAAATTGACTGCTTATAAGGACCTTAAATTCACTACTTATAAGGGCGTGAAGTTGTGGATGAATGTGGAAGTATGGATGAAATGAACATATTTATAATTGCATAATGAATGTATCTTCAGTGTGAACTAACAATATTATATATATATTTTTTATTATTATAATAAAAATTCGAAACTTAAAGTTTTTTTTACTAAATTTTCTGTCAGTATTTTATTATTTCAATTTTTGTAGTGTCATCGAAATTTTTGTTTCTGTAGTTCACACGATACGTGATGATACTAAGAATGTGTTGTAAAAATTTCAAAGCAATCGGAACCTTCGTTCAAACGCTAGAATTTTCACAAGGTTCAAAAAAAAAAATGAATTGTGGAAAAACGGCTTTGAAGTCGGCGGTCGAGCGCGCCGCCGCTACTTGCCTGCTTCCAAGAAAATAAAAGTTTTTACGCTCCAAATGCTGCAACTTTAACAATTTTTGGAATTTTTCAATTCTGTAAAGCTTAAGTAAATTCAATTTTCAACGTTTTTGAACGTCAACCTCTTGTTAGACTTTAATGCAAAGCGGCTGGCCGATTCAGCTTCAGCGCATAAAAATACACCATCGGCACGCTTCACTTTGTCGGACCTGCGTTTGGCGCGAAAAAGTACATAGAAGTATGCGCTCCAGAATTTTTTTTTTTGCACTTTAGATGTTTACTGAAGAAATCCAAGTGATACTTCTTTATCTAGCTTTTTCAACTCGGTCATATCCATCGCCTCATTTGTATGTAGATCACGATAGGCACCCGGGTTTTTTCGCGATGCTATCGAAAAGCAAAGAAATCGCTGTTTAAAAATACCCAAAATCATTAATTTTTGCAGTTTTGGCTATAAAAATGCCCGATATTCTTTTTCGTTAGTTGTCGCTCCGAGTCTGTAATTCCATGTATTTTTTCGCGCTGATCATGAATCTGACACTTTTTTTTATTCATGGATGCATATTTAATACGAAAAATGCATATCGACAAAAAAATGCATGAAATTTAAAAAAATTCAAAATGACAAACTTTAAACGATTCGATCGATTTTCGTGAAAACTTAATGGGATCATCGGGGGATCATATTCCATCTGTGTACTGTGTATTTTTGACCCCGATAGCTAAAAAAAAATGCGAGCGCTAAGGTGCGTACGGACATTTTAGAAGAAATAGAAAATGGCGTACAGGCAAAAAAACTGAACATTTTTGGATGAAATTTTGGAGAAACATTGACTATTGACCACACATGCTGCGTGTGAAATGTCAGCTTGATCGGTCGAGGCGTTCTTGAGTTATAGCGGTTTGAATTTTTCGCACCCGATTCACACACACGCACGCACACACACACACATCCGGACTTGATGTATTGAAACATTCTGAACACGTTTTCATTAAAATCTCGAAATTTTTTTTTTTTCATTATAACAAAGCTTCCTCTATCAGGAAGCAAAAGTGTAAAAAAATAAGATTATCAGGCATTGCGAAGACTTAAGTGGGTTTTGAGTCGCAATATGCTTATAATTAGTTGTACCCGGTATTGATTTTCCAAAATTGTGTAGACCAAACAAACTTAACCCCCGACTTTATCAAGGATATCCACTTATAGGCTTCATTGCGAGCATAGCATTTCATAAAAATAATTCGTGGCACTATATTTAAAATCAGCTGTGGCCAAGGAATTTACGCACAGTAATTTTCGATGACTATAATACGAAAAGTGAGGATACTCGAACGTAAGCTATCAAACTATTGAAGTACCCATTAATAGATATTCTGTTGGTAAAGCCTGTACGGTAACTGTGAATAGAAGTTCAGATACTTCAAGCGGCATGACGAACTCTGGAAGTGGGACGTTCAAAAGTTTCAAAAATCGTTCAAAACTTATTATAATAGATTCTAAAACTTCTGTTTATTTCATACTTAATTTTTTTTTTTCGCATTTGTTTTAATTTCTTTAATTTTCATTTTTCCGACAATCTTTCACCCTTCTTATTTTTTTACTGTCAAGCCAAGTCAGCTGGTTTAGATAGAGAATATACTGATAATTAGTGAAATTCGCACTTTTGTTTGTTTTCACGACACAACTTTCCACCAAAACAAATGAGATGAGAAAATCATGCGTTGCGGTTTCGTCAGTGGCAACGGAGAGCGGACATTTTTTTATTTTTTCGTCATCATATAATAGTTTACCTTATACGTAATGTGATGTACATTTTCACATAAAAAAATTTTTTGTCTATAATGAAGACCCCTCAGGAAGCATACAAATTTTCAGCATTCTATTATTTTTCTTATATGAAATGTCTGAAAAATAAATCAATCTCTGTCCGAGCAAAGCAGAAACCTCCCTAAAAATATCGTAACAGCGCATTTGCACGATGAATTTATCGACCACGATGGATTCGTAAAATACTAACGAATGGCAAATATCGAGGACAGATATATTTTTTCAATCGCCAATTTTTGCAATATTGGCTATAAAAATGCTCTATAATTTGTTTTGCTAGTCGAAGTTTCAGTACTATATGTGATATATTTTTTACCACTCATTTTTCCTCGTTGAATATTTGAGCCGTAGACTTGAGTTCGAATTTATGTACTAATTTTTCATAAAATCAAAATAAAAATAAAACTGAAAATCGCATAATATAAAAATAAGAATAAAACTGAATGGATTCTCGCTAAGTTCAATAAGGATCATCGATCGATAATATTCTACTTGCATAAACTTTTTTGAAAATTGTAAGAGCTAGCGTATCCGCGGGACTAAAATAAATGCGGATCCACCTAAAAACTTAATGAGTGTATTTTGGACGTTTGATCAAAAATTTGAATGAACAATCACCGCGATGAAAATATTTCTCGAACAATTTGTCTGAAAACTCTAACCGGACCGTTTCGGTGATTTTCAGAGATTTTTCGAAATTTTTCTCTCAGTTTCTCTGCTATTTGCTAAATATCTCTACCATTTTCTCGGCACAACCTCCAGCAATCACAATTTATCGGATAAATTCAGAATATTTCTTTGAAAAATGCTGATTTTTTCTGACAAAGTACGGTACGAGAAAATACGACTTGTCTGTAAGATCTACTCATTCTGTTACTCGCTATAAATCAGCGAAAATTTGAGTTTTCCAGATAAATGTTCGTGAATATAGAAAAGTATTCAAATAGCCAGAGAAAAACGACAAAGTTCATAGTTATTAAAAGAAGTCGGTAGAAAAAATCATACGGTTTCAGAGTAATTCTGCAAATTTTCGTCAGCTAACCATGTGAAGAATTTCATTAAAAATTTGAAGTTTCCCTGAAACTTTCTAGGAGAAAGACTTTATATATAGTTTATATGAGAATTTCAGCGAAAATTTGACTTTTTCAGTAAATGGTTTCTGAATACAGAAGAGAAACCGGCTTAGGATATCGAACAAAAATGCAGTTTTTCAGAGAGGTTGGCAGGGTAAATCAGAGATTTTAAGAATACACAGGACTGTTCAGATTTAGAAGAATCATTGACTTTTCCTGAAAAAAAGCGGAAACTGAGAAATTCAGAGAAATTTCTGATAAATTTTCCGCGACTTTCAGACATATTCGGACAAATACTTTCACCAGGAAAGGATTCATCGATCTATCTGCACGATAATTTCAGCTTGATAGATTAAGTTCTTTTCAACTATTTAATGCAACATGTGTTATCTTTTTTTTGTTCATAGTGCAAAGACTATTTTTGGCAGAAAGCAATGAAAATTATATTTTTCCATGCAATGCGACACCTTCAATTTTGATGCTAATTTGTCGGAGTATTCGGCAGTGTATGAAGAAGCTACAAAAAAAAAATGGTCAAAGTGGTACTCGACGTAGTTGCTAAGCAAAAAAAATATTGTAATTTAATATTTTTATTACAATTTTCTTTCTCATCCAATGCGATACCTTCAATTTAGTTGTTAATTTTTTAGGGTAGTCGGTGATATAGGACAAATCTAAAAAAAAAAAAAATTGGCCATGTGGAACTAGACGTATTTTCCGAGAAAATAAATATTGAAATATCAATATTAGATTATTATTTTCGTTTGCTTAGCAAGGTACGTCGAGTGCCACTTTGCCTTTTTTTTTGTTTTTCATACACTGCCGAATACTCTGACAAATTGGCAGCGATATCGAAGGGGTCGCATTGCACGAAAAAAAAAAATTTCTTTCTGCTAAAGATAGCCTTTCTAAAACGAAGAAAAATATAATACATATAGCATTAAATAGTTAATGAGTAAAGAGAAGTCTTTGTTGTTAGATTTTTTGGCCCAATTTTTCCCTTTCAAGATATTTGAATTTGAAAAAAGCACATATTCTAAATGGATGCTTTAAAAAATCTGAAAAAATTCTTAAAGAGTACTTACAAGTGAACCTAAAATGTGACAAATTAAGGGATAAATCTCAGAGGGTCGAAAAGAAAGTCGCTGAGTTGACAGAGAATGTCTCATATACATGCATTCGTATGCGCCATCTATCTGGGATACAAGATACATCAAATATATATATTTTCTGTTTCACATATATCTATATATGTGAAATGTATATTCGACGGATATATAAAAGATTCATACATCGTATAAAAATTTTGATCGCAATATATTACGTTATATGAATTATATATCTCGACGTAAAAACCATAGATATATCACCCGACAGTGTCCTATTGTTCTTTCATAGTCCGAAAAAGGTCTCGTATTCACCATACATCAACCCTGGTAGAAAGTTTGGCGCCTCAGATCGAAACATTGACCGGCCGTCGCCCCTGATTTGGTTTTGACGCCGGAAACTGGCTATTTTGTACTAGATCATTTAAAAAAACAGAAGGGTATATCGTCTCACTCTAAGAATTTAGTACTACACAACCGAGCAGCAAGCATTCTTTCTAATAAGGGCTCTTCCGGACCTTATAGGAGTGTAATGGAAACCCACATAGCAATTGGAAGACAGCAGAAATGGCAGACTTCTTACATGTGCTCGGAATTCATCCCTATACGAACTCAGAATGTCCTCTGAAAGATATCGAATGCGTCGATTACGGACGACTGGTGTACTACCAGTGGTCCGTAATCGACGCATTCGATATCTTCTCAAACATCTCAACTTAAGTAAGTCTTTTTGTGGACTCTCTCTCTCTCTCTCTCTGTACACGTATTGTCCCATAAAATATTAATCTAGAATATTAATACAACATTGACCCAGAATATTATTGTATGGTGCAATACGTATGTAAAGAGTTCTCGAAAAGACTTACTTAACACACATGAGATTACTACCACACTCTAAACACAAGCGTGTTGAAACAACTCACAACACACATATTACATGTTTTGCGACAACCGAATGCATTAATTGAATACGTGTTGGTCGGCTTGTGTGTTGAAACAACTTGCACTCCATCTTTCCTGAATTCCCTGTACAACATACTTAGTGTTTTGCTGTAGAACACGCTTATTGGAATGCACGTTATGTGTACACTTGGTGTACAGGTACACGCTAGGTACACTACACACTTCATAAAAGAAAACAGTAGGAAATCAACACACTTGCTTATGCGTTTGATTCAATCGTAACATGGCAAATTCGTATATCGCAGAGCACGATCATGGATAGGCCGCCCGATATTTTCAAGTGTCGTATGTGCTATTTTGAAGCTGCGTCTGATAATCAGCTATTGAAACACGTTGTGCAACATCATCGATTTGATGCGTCGTTTAAAGTGAAGTGCAACGAACATGTATGTGGTGCCACGTTTACAAAATTGAAGTCTTTCAAGCAGCATGTGTTTTGCAAGTATGCTTACGTCGACATTAACGAAGAAGCTGTAAATATCCCGGATGTGAACAGAGATGACGAGGTTGAGATAGAAGGTAAATCATTGTAATTAATTTGTAAGATGATTCATAATTGGTAAAGCCTCATTTCATTTTGACACCAACGCACGACGGTGTCAATTGTCAACTGTGTTTGAGGGGGTGAACAGGTCTGTAACCGTGTAAAAAGTAACGACATGCGTGAATGCGTTTAAAACGTGTTGAAACGATGCATGTAAAGCCAGTAAAATTGACACACTTTGACATGTGTTGAGAGTCAACACACCGTGTAGCATATAAAAAGTGACTACACGATTTACACGCCTAAAGCGTGTTGAAACAACACGCTTATTTTTAGAGTGCAGTGGTCTGAAATCGACGCATTCGATATCTATCAGAGGACATTCAGAGTTCATATCGAAATAAATTCAGAGCACATTTGAGAAGTCCGCCGTTTTTTACGATCCATTTACGACGTATTATACCAATAATATTCGCCCCACAACCTAATACGCGAGTTAGTCATTCCCACAGTCGTTACAATATATATGTCGTCTAATTGTTATGCGGTAAGGCTTTAAAATTTCTATCAGGGGAAAAGGGTAAAGATTTAAAGAATAGGATCGCATTCTTTTGAGGGGTCGATCTATATACCTGTCGCCATCGCGGGAGTAGATAGGGAGAACAGA
Organism: Amblyjoppa proteus; assembly: GCA_963922035.1. NCBI lineage: Eukaryota > Metazoa > Arthropoda > Insecta > Hymenoptera > Ichneumonidae > Amblyjoppa > Amblyjoppa proteus. The sequence continues at coordinate 25,471,342 of OY998232.1, forward strand.
GACTTGACGAAGTGACAAATATTTCTGACGTTTACCCACCCTCTCGTAGACCGTGAGTCGTTCGGTGGTAGTAGAGCAGTGTATCTCGTCTGTGCCTCTGTCGGTAGTACGATGTCGACGCTCTTGGACCTAATGCTCTGTTGTGGCACTGTCAGCGAGTCACCGTCCTCCCCGGATCCGCCACCCTTACCGTTCTTGTTGTTGAAGCAGGAATCAACCGAAGCGGCGCGATCCCTCTTGAGTTCCGGTACTGTTAGAAATATATCCCGTACAACGAGTTTACCCTTGTTATCGGTGAGATAGTGCGCGGTGGAGGCCGATTCCCTACAGGGTTCATCGTCGTCATCGTCGGCCGTATTCCTGTGAGAATCATCGTCGTATTCTCTGCTGGAGCCGAGAATAGCCGGGAGATCGGCGGGAAACGAGGTCAGAGCCTCCTGACGCGAAAGCCTCGGCGAGGCGACGGATCTTCTTCTCTGTTGTCTGTCACAAGTGACGAAGTCCTGTTGCCTGACCTCGGAACCATCCGAACTCCCGGTATCGACCTCCGACGCTGATCTGTCGTAGTAGTTAGTCGTCAGCGTGACTCTTATCTCCGGACTACCGTCGCGTCTTCGGGAACTTCCGGTTTCACCGCTGCCGGCGCCGTCTTCATCGTCGTCGGCGGTCGCCTGCTGAAGAATAATCTCGGAAAGATCGTCGTCGTCGTCGTCGAGATTCTCCACCGCTCTGACCGATCCATCGTCATCGTCCCTCGAGGAATCGTCGTCGTCGTCGTCCGTTCTCATGTAAAGGTTCTTGTACTCCTCGACGCAGGCGCAATGATAACATCCCGATACCTGTATTATTGGTGTTTCGCGATCCAATCTGCGGCTCGAACTCGACCAGACACTCGATCTGCCCGATGGCAGCTGCTGCGACGCAGGGAGCAGGGAACTTCTCTCGTAAACGTCGAAGCTCTTCGAGCGCTGTCCACTCTGAAGCTGAGGTACCCGAAGGGTGGCCAATCGTCTGGATTCCGCCGTTGATCTTGCCGGTGAACACGACGACGAGGATGACGATGTCGTTCGCGTTCCGCTCGAGGTTCTCATCTCAAGATGTTGAAGTTGCATCTCCTTGGCGTCGTCCTGACGCTTCGCCTCCAGCTGGATCTCGTCGAAGGACGCCGATCTCACCTGCTTGGGCACCTCGAGGCTCGACTGGGATTTCATCTCGGCACCAGTCGGCGTGCGCGACCTCTTGAAGGTCGAGCGCAGCCTCTGCATTATCTCTGACTCGGCTATCTGCGAATCTTCTCTTCGCTGCCGCTTAACGTCGTTGGTCCAACGCCCGATGGACTGATCGGGTATGGGGTGGACCGCGCGCACGAGAACAGCGACCCCACTGCTGACGGCAGCAACTCTCTCGCCTCTCCTTCGAGCTCGAACGGATTCTTCTTATTATTACTATTATTATTTTCTTGGAAGCCTTCACTAATGAGACTTCTTCGATTGCAATATATCTCGTTATTTTTATCTATAACGAGGATCTTCCTTGCAAATAATCTCGCGATCGCTTCGACAAAGGTTTGATGAAACACTTTTGAATTGTTTTCTTGTTTACTATCTTCTTTTTTGTCTTTGTCCGTTTCCTCTTCCTCCTCGCTCGTCTCGCCGGTTTCCAAGTTCTTGCGCTCGTTAGCCGCCAATAGTCTCGTCGTCACGAGATCTGTATCGATCAGCCGATCGAAAGAGAGCCGAGATGACAACCGCTGCTGCCGCTGCGTTGTCGTTGTATTCGCTGAGTGGTTCCTCCCTCGCTGACGATCGCTGCACCCTTCCCTTGCCACCCTGGTGTTAGCTGCCGATCTGCAGCCCATCCTAAAGTGCCCTCAGGCAACTCGCTCTCGGCTTACCCGACAACCAACACCAGGAGCTCGTCGCAGGTATTTTTTTCTCGCCGCAGCGAACGACGCTGCTGATCGAGCGATTCTTTAAAATCCGACTCTTATCGATGGTAAAATATGATGATTTAGCTGAGCCAGGTCTGTGAAAGAGTTGCGATACTCTTTTACCCTTCGATGTTGAACTTATCGAAGGCCGTTCCATCGGCACTCTTTATTCAACGATCCAACGACTCAACTGTTCGCGGTCTCTCCCTCTATCTCTCTCTCTCTCTCTCTCTCTCTTGGCTTCCCGTTTAACTTGGATTATTTTATCAAATATTCACGAATAGAAATGACCAGACTCGACGAACGCGGCTCGTGTTTTCACGAGCTCGAAGGTGAGCTTTTTTACGTAGGCAGCTCCCCCCCTCTCTCTCTCTCTCTATCTCTTCCTCACTCCCTCAGTTCTTCCAGCGTGCCATTATATTGTGGAAAATCGATCGCTCTCCGATATTCCCGAAGAGCCTCGAGCACGGAGAAACTCTTTCCCGGCCGGCGAAAGCCTCGAACATAACCGATGAAACGATGACTTCTGTGTAGCTTTTTTTTCCTCGGTGGTTATTGAATTAAAGTTGTACTCGGTACGCAATTGACTTAGATCCGCGTTGATCGGTTCACCATCGGGAGCTCTTGAGAATAGAGATTCCTCGCTCATCGACGAAAATTCAACCCTCTGTACATTCCTCTCTACTCTTCTTATCGTTGTATTCCTCTCGTTTTTAATGTATCGTAATTCGAAAGTTTTTATACTCTGGTTTTTTTGTTTTCAATTTTTGCGAGGATCTTTGGTTTTCAACCTCTTTTCTTTGCAACCTTTTTCCGAAACAACGTTATATGTGCCTCTGACACGCCAGGTCGAGAGTCCTCGTTCGCTCGAAAACAACGTAAACAACAAACTCCATCACCACCGTCCAAACTGTGTTACGGCCTTGGATTAGTGTCCCCGAATTATCACAACGGAGAAGCGAACCCTCTAGCTAATTATCAAATTGCTATGCATTAAAGGCTTCTTTTTCGGCGTGCGGAAAGGCGAAAATAGCCTCCCCCATGAAATCGTTCCTCGCTACCCTTCGTCAGTCACGAGTCGTCGGATCATTATCAGCGAAGCGACAGCGACTCGGCGATCTCTTCCCACCTCACTCCGCGCAACGTCAAAATTTCCCACCCGCGGACCAAGAAAGCTCCTCGATTATGCAGTCAGTTTCTACCGGTTCATTAGCTCTAATTCATTTCTTCCGTCGACGTTCCTCCGTCTCTTCCCTCACTGCTCTCGGTCAAGCACGAGCATTTTTATTCTTTCGCTTCCTCCTCCCCTCTTGCGTCGATGATCGAATGGGGAAAATCTCGGGAGAGCTCGTCGACCACGAGGACCACCCGGATGCTTTATCGTATGACAGACGTCCCCGCGAACCGCTCCTGCAAACCGGAAGTCCAGCCTCCCTCGTTCAGTCTACCGTACCGCGATAAGATGCATGGCTTCTCACCGCTCCCTCTGCCCATCCTTATCAATTCGGTGTCTCTCGAGATTATCGCATCACAGCCCTTCCGTCATTCGAGCCCGATTGACTAAGAGGACATTCCCGCTCGGCGGTATTTCATCCCCCCTCCCAAGGTCGCAGCACCGGTATCTCGAACGGGGCATAGGCCAGTGGATTGCGAGTACGAGCAACGGCACGAGTGACGGTTCGGGCCACGAGAGTTCCGACGATGCGTCCGGAGGCTCACTCGAAGCTCAGCAACAGCGATGCGAGACACGAGAGTACGTGAGGCCAGCAGCACCATCGATCCGCGGGCATCCAGCCCCCGTAACTTAATTTTCCACCCTTGTCTCTATCGGTCTCGCTCGCGCTCTTCGGCGCGATCTTCCCTTTCGCACACGCGTCGCTGTCAATTCGTCCGTTAGGCAGGAAACTTCATCCGCTCGGATCGAATGCCGAAGCTCTCCTCTTGGATGATATTCTGTTGCCGTTGCTGCTCTCGCCGCAAGTGTTTCACATCGGTTTACAACCTGCCGGATTCTCAACCCTCGAGCGGAAGAAATTCGATGAAAAAAGTGGGATATTGACCGAGTCACATCCACGAGGTCTCGAGACAGGGTCGCCGACTGGGTCGCTTATAGCCTCTTTCCATCAATTATATCTCGCAGGGGGCTCCGTGCAGCATGACCCGAGTTCCGTGTGTCATTCACCGACGTGCCGTCGGCTTCGCCGCCACCCCTGTTCGACCCACACGAGACAAACGTCACACTCGGGGCTGCTCCGTCGCGAAAAAAACTCACTGCCGTTTCCGACTATCAGGTGATCTCCATTTTTCTTCCGAGATTTTGTACTTTTTCAGCGAAATTTTTTTTAATTAGCGGATTAAAAGAAACGCAAGAAGATAATCTAAAGTCAGCGTGGAACCTCGAGACTTCAAACGTTCAAGACTCGGAGCTTCTTTATCCGAACTGCGTTAGAGGAATACCGAGTTTATCTCCACGCGCTCTCTCTTCCTCTCTCTCTCTCTCTCTCGAGTCGACGCCCACGTTTATTAATACTTATAACATAACTGTCGTGCCGCACGAATGGTCACCGGCAAACCGGTGTTTTTCTGCGCGAATAATATTTCCCTTCCTGCCAACACACAATTTCCAGAGTGTTCATTATCGCGAGTGTTTTTCTCCCGTTTGCGAGTTCGTCGACTGAAATTATCGTGCCGCTTAATGTCAAAATGAATTTCAGATGGTATTAATCTTCGTTGACCAAATATCTACGACATTGTATATACGCATATATGCATATATACGTTATTTCATAGAATCTCGCCGAAATCCATCACAGCTTGCGCACGATCATCAATGGTCGTCATCGTCATTTTTTTTTTTTTTTTTTTTTTTTTTACGTCAGTGTTACAGTAATGATTATTTCAATGAACTGTCGTTATTGTGTGCGATATTCGTTAATTGCGCGATCGCGAGAGTCGAAAGCACCCCGCGATGCTGAGAGGCCGACACGTTCTCCGGCTGCGAGACGGCAGGGTGGACTAGTCGCAGCCGCGACTGGGGTTCGGAGGGTTGGCTGAGTTCCGAGCCTGCCGTCGCCGCTGCCGCCGCCACCGCTGCTGATGGTGGTTGTACTCGAAGGGGATGAGAGACGGAGCGAGCCGCGACGGTGGGAGAATCTCGCACCGCCGCCCCGCGCGAGAATTCCGTTTTCCCGGCCCTTTCGGTCAGGCATGCGCCGTTCCACGGAAATTTGAAGCACCCGATGTGTGTCGACGAGTCCCTCCGCCGCGCGTGTACGTGTCGGTGGTTGATCCGACTCGTTTGAAATTGGCGACTGTGTCGGTATCGAGGAATCCGGGGGAGAGCTCACTGGTGAACCTCGTGTACGCGAAGCATAAGTCATGCGATATCCTTCATGCGTCGGTTACCCGAGGCTGCGTTCTCCAATCTGCGATTATTGCACGTCGGGCGACGCGTCGGTGTTCTGCGAACTCGGGCGCAGCTCTGGCATCCGTCTGGCAGATCTTTCTTCCTTCCGTGCTCGTAGTTCTGATGTACGCGTCTATTCGTATGTAAAACCACTTGGAGGTCTTAGGGCAAGGAGGGGAAAAAAGGGATTATTTTTACTGATTTTCTTCGCGGGTCCTTAGAAAAAAGCGTCTAATGTAGGATCGTTCACTTGTGCGCTCTTCACCACTGTGTATCGTATCCCACATAGCAACCCACATAGCACTGAGATGACGATAAAGTGATCATAAATCGGTACTAAAAAATGTCCGACACTTATATGTTATCTCAAAGTTATGCAGTTTGTTATCTAAAAGTCCTCCGAAAGACGTCTAATGCGTCGATTTTCGACATCTCCTGGATGTCTTAAAACTGAGATCTTAAGGAATTTCTTTTTGTGAACAAAAAGAAATCTCTTTGATAGATCACTGAATATTAAGCTATTTCGTGGGCGGTTCATCCAGGCAGTCAAACTACGATATATTTTGGAAGTATGTTCTCTGCACTTTCTTGCATTTCAATTGTAAATGTTGAAACTATAAAAAGGTAGTCGCTTGGATCAGAAGTTTACATTATCTCAGGTCACTAAATCACTACATGTAAGTAATTTATTATACAATACTTTTATTGAATAATATATATAGTTTCATGTCAATCACAAAAAATATCTTCAGTACAAAAATAATATACTAATGAAAAATAGTACCGATACGATAATATTTCACTGCTACGTCTGCACCGAAGGCTTACAAGATTCCAGTGTTGCATACAAAACGCAGCGAAGCTGCCGAGAAAAGTGTCGAATAAAAAAAATGATATATATAAACCACTGCCGAAACTTCCGGTACATTTTTCATTTATAATGATTGATTATTCGTCTCAGCGTTTCACGACGTAGAAAGCGATTTTCCACATAGAAACCACATAGGAAGCCAAAAATATAGAAAATGCTTTCTGACAGAAGAAGCTTCGCGAATAAAGGAACATTATGAGAAAAATATATAAAAATTTCAAATTTCACCTTTTATGAAGAAGCAATATGAAAATAGTAATTTTAAACTATTATGGAGTAGCGATATGAAAATTTCAATTTTCAACTTTTTTCTTCAGATTATCATAATGTCATAAATTTTTTTTACCTATAAACTGTCATGGCGCTCAAGGTCGCAATCGTCCCGTTATTCCAATAAAAGAGGTCTTTTCGAAATGTCTTAATGATTACATGTATCGGACAAGTTTAAGAGAAGTTGAGACATATAAAAGACGTCTTCTTTCAGATCGCAAAGACCTCTCTAAATGGATATCTTTCATTCATCACTAAGAGATTCGTGCTCTATGGGAATTGGGAGACAACAAAAATGGCAGACTTCTTAGATGTGCTCTGAATTCATTCCTATATGAACTCAGAATGTCCTCTGAAAGCTATCGAATGCGTCGATTTCGGACCACTGATAGTATTCTCAAACATCTCGACTTAAGTAAGTCTTTTTGTGGACTCTCTGTATACGTATTGTCCCATACAATATTCATTTGGAATATTAACGCTGTTAAAAATTTCTGTTTGAAAATGCATAAAATGTATATGAAGTTTTGTGCATATACAGTATCTGAAGTTTCATTATTGACACCTATGTAAGAATATTGCGTTACAGGTATATTAAAAACAATATTATTCGTATAATATTTGTAACAATAACACAATTCTGATATACGGATGTCTTAATTTTCAATGCCATCACCGGTAACTTTAATATACAGGCATTGCATTTAAGATTAAATTATTAAAATTCAAATACAATGTACATGAATTCTAATTTCATACATATACCGGGGTTGTATATTTCATATAACTTTGTATGTCAAGCGTGTTGTAAATTACACAACATTTTTAACAGTGAATACAATATTGATTCAGAATATTACTGCACGTTGCAATACGTATATAAAGAGTCCTCGAAAAGACTCAGTTAAGTTTACATGTTTGCGATGACTGCCAGTGATCTGAAATCGACGCATACGATATCTTTCAGAGTACATTCAGAGTTCATGTCGAAATAAACTCAGAGCACATTCGAGAAGTCCGCCGTTTTTTAGGATCCATTTACGACGTATATGTGTTGTCTAATTGTTATGTGGGCTAGAATGTTGCTCATTTTTCTGCAGTTCGCATCATAAACAGTATGATGACGAATTACACAGGTATGCAGGTCAAGCATTTTACTCGTGATGCACTTGTGCAGCAATACAAGCTGTAATGCTGCACACTGTGGCGCGGAACAAAAATCGGAAGGGCGTAGTTTCTACGCTGACGGACCAGAAAATACGCCCACGAGATTTTAATAATTCGATACAGTGAGGTACATCGAGTACACAGTGAACTTTCTACCCCTCCGTTTCGAGCGTACCTGCGCAGTGAGTCCGTGTATTCAACAGGAGTGCCTTAGCCTCGAGGCTACAGCGGCCGTTTAATGTATACTCGGTTCATCCCGTACAGTGTGTGGCGTTGTATTATAGTATCGAGTCTGCCCATGCGCACGCCGACCTTTACTACTTGCGGAACAACATACAGACACACGCGGTGCTTGTACAGGCAATGTTTTGTGTGTGCGAACGCAGGAGCTGCGATAAACAGTCGTATAATTCGTATGTAAATTTTTCGTAGCCAGTTTTACGTTTGCGTGTCACAACTACCCATCGGGAACGCCTGCGGAGACTGCACACCGATAGTGTAGGTCATATTGGTTTTTTTCGGTCGACTATATATACATATATATATATATATATGTGTACGTATATCGGTTAACGGGTGTTTTCGGTGATGCGCAGTGGAACTTTGTGTACGATAGTGTCGACAGGGGTCTCGAAAATTGGAATCGCGCGCGGGTGAAACAACATATTTATGCCCATAGTAAATTGTGTTTGTAGCAAGGTTTTTTTTTTGTTACAGCAAACGTGGTCGGGAAAAGCTGATGATGAACTGCAGAATTCTTCCCAATGTTGTTGTGCAGTTGAGGTCGTCAAAACTGTTTTAACTTCTTGGTGTTACAATCGTTTTAACGTTAGACTTATTGGTCTTTCGCTATAATGAATTTGAAATTATGAACACTTAAGTTCATTTCGATATATTTATGTTATGAATTTTATTTCCTCATAAAGAAAGCTTTGTTCACGTAAAAAAAAAATGTTTTCGAGATTTTAGTGTCAGAGTACTTAAAATAGTCCAAAACGTCCAGAAATGCGGTGTTTAGCTGTCCGGATGTGTGCGTGTGCGTGTGCGAATCGAGAATCGAAAAATCACAATTTAGGAAAAATGTTTTGACGTGTCTTTGTGAGTATATGCGAAACTACCAATCCAATAGGATTATTTTTCATAAAAAAATCTGCGTAAAATCTTAATAAGAAACATATGGCCAAATGTTTTAAGCACAAACGGTGATTATTAGTCAGGAAAGAAAAAGTTGAAAATAATTTTTAACATTTTACAAATGACATTTTGCATATATTTAAGATATATTTTTCATGTATTTTAAGTATATTTGCAATATATTTTACATATATATTACGTATATCCAATATATATTTTAAATATATGCATATACATGAAAAGCGGCAAAATCTATAAAAAAAAATATATATTGTACATATATCATACACACATTTGAGATACATCCGCTCATATATTCAGAATACATCCCGAATATATTATTATATACATTTCCACATATATTTGAAATATATAAATTTCCGTGTGGGATGATACGATGTTTTATTATACAGGACGAAAGTGTTGGGGGAAGATGGTGCAAAATAGAAAAATAAATATAATATACCTCATCATACACTACACGACTTAGCACTCTATCTCTTGCAGCGCCGCACACTGTTCCCCGCTGGTGGGGCACAGTGTGTTTTTTTTTGTTCCTATTTCAATGGATCAGGGAGGTCTGATCGACCAGAAATTAAGTCACTAGATTTTTATAATGACGCCATAACAAAATAAAAATAGTTGTCCTTTTGATGAGTATGCAGTATGCATGTTAACATTACCAAGTAGAACACTATGCTCAAAATCTTGACCTTATTAAAAACGACGTAAAGTTTCAGTTTATTGTACTAAACATACACTTTTTTGTTATAACGACGGTTTCGAGAAAACAATCAAAAATGTCTTTAATAACCATAAAAAAACTTTAGTTCCAAATATCCTGCTCTACCGGTCGACCCTAATTAAAAAAATGTTATAGCGACGAATAACACATATTTTTCCATTTTTTTCCAATGAAATTCAAGCCATTCCGTGAATTTTTTTTTTCAATAATTTTTATTTCGGTTCAATCGATAGGTCACGACGTTGGAAACGCCGGTTTCCAAGGGAACAGAACCATTCTACACTCGAAAAAAACGTACACACTGCGTCCCATTCAACCCTACACGTTGCCCGTGAACTCAATCGAACAATCGTGATCATAAGAACAGCATAAAAAACAGTCGAAACGCAATTAAAGGAAATTGATGAAGCAGGCAATGCAACGTAACGAGTGCAAATGTACCTTTTCATTACAAAAAAAGTAATAGAAAAAAATTATGCAAGTGAACTTGTACATATCTTCCTCATTATTTACGATCGCTTAAAAATAATTGTGCAAGGAATTCATTGAAGAACTTTCGTGAATGATGGTGAACAATTAGCAAGTGACGTGCTCCTTTTACAACTTTGCATTAAAAAATTAAAGAAAATGACGAGGCAGAGTAGTGCAAATTTCATGTTGCAGGGTATTTTATAAAGATTGTTTATCGTGACCTTTTCCAGGGTATTTAGCGCCCTGCAGTGAACCGGAAAAATGGTTTCAAAACGCTTTCCCTATCCTCTAACCCTGATACACTCTGTCGTACGTATTTTTCCCGTAGAACACGATAAGTTCTTCCACGACTCCATGTGGAAGCAATAATTTGGCTAATTGAAAATTTTAAAAATCGCTAATTCTCACAATATTAGCTATATGAGTTCGCCGTAAAATTTTTATTTCAAAACTGTGTCTAAACTATTTTTCCGCTGGTAACGAATTTATTACTTATGTTACTCCCGGCTGAATATTCGATTCGGAAAGTAGTAATTTTTCATACAATATCTACAGTAGAACCTCGCTTATTCTCCCTTCGATTAACCGAGGCTCCGTGTTATCCGGGCACCCAACTGATTCGAGCCCTGCGCGTTAACCGAGGTGTAGGCTCGGATTATCATGCACGGAAATTTATATATTTCAAATATATGTGAAAATGTATGTAATAATATATTCGAGATGTATTCTGAATATATGAGCGCATGTATCTCAAATGTGTATATTATATATGTAAAATATATTTTTTTTTATAGATTCTGCCGTTTTTCATATATGTGCATATATTTAAAATATATATTGGATATATGTAATATATATGTAAAATGGATTGCAAATATACTTGAAATACATGAAAAATATATTTTAAATATATCTCAAATATATGCAAAATGTCACTTGTAAAATGTTAAAAATGATTTTCAACTTTTTTTTCCTGATTAATTCTCACTTTTTTGGTCTAGTTAATTCACATTCGTATTTCAGATGATTATTCTAATCGTGCGAAGAAATTATACGCTGAAAAAACATTGAAAATTTGACCGTAACCACTCGATTATCCTAAAATTGAAATTTTCCTTTTTGAAAATTGTATAATGCATGTGGAAGAGAACTCTAATAGATTATTTATGAATTGTGACTGAGAAGCTGGCCTGAATCCACACGTCCATTATCACTATTCACGAGGAAATCTTTTTACATTGCAGCAACGTTTCACAGTACTTGAATAATACTTGTCAAGTATACGATCATGATTTGTTACTGCTTTTTTTACGTCAGCCATAATTTTGAAATCAGGACACGTTATATTCTGAATATATAAACAATAGATAAAGTTAAAAGTGATGATTGCCATGAAAACTAGTAATAATCATGGTGAGACAGCGGGGTAGGGGTCGTAAAATGAAAATATTACTAATAAATTAATAAAAAATACCAATTGATTAACACATCAGCCGTCAACCGATTTTTTTAGATGACAATGATTTGTTAATTATTATTATGCTAAATCAATCAAGCATCTTCCGTATACTTGATTTTTCCACATTTTTATCCCATCGGAGAGTCTTAGCAATCCCCTCTCCATTCTCTCAGATCTCACGTGAAGTCAAGCTGTATGCAAGGACTAACTTAAATTGAGATTACTTTGCAATTGTGTACCGCACATACGTTTAATTTGAAAAAATAAATAAATTAAATTAAATTAAAGAATCGACGATTCAGTTTGACTCGATATGGATTTCAATTCTCTATATAGTGACCATATATTTAATATATTGAAACGATTCGAAATCGCGAGCTTTCCTAAGAAAGCGCTCCTCGGATATTATCGGAGGCCTAGAATTTAATATAGCGCGTATTCCGAAACTCTGATGTTAAATTCCTCGGATGAAAGTAAACAAAAACAAAATAAAGTGCTGACCGCTGTAGTTTCGTGCACTGGGCGCGACGTTGGACAGCTAGTAAAGGAATATTAAACGGATTTATTACTTGGAACATGGATTGAGATATTTAGATAAGTTAACTTGCTGTAATTAATTTAATTTATCTGGCCTCAGTAGGGATCACTCGAGTCCATGTTAATTGTAAAATCCGTCAAACTCTACGGATTTTGCAATTAACTAAAATGATCCAAAATGAAACGCTTGATCGCTGATGATCAGCGGATAATATTATTTTTTCTCATTCTTTTAAAATTTATTCATGCAGTCGCCAAGACGTCGTCCTGCATGAGGCTTTACACCCAATTTATAAATTGTTCGAGGAATACAAGGAGAATTCCTCCTCTCGCCTAAACGCTCCTTTATCGAGTCTGTGAGCTTACTTATCGCGTACGATCAATTCACGTATAATTCCGGATGTTAATGGATACGCGCGAACAGAGTTCATTATTTAACCTCGGAACGTCCGCAATTATCAGTACTTTTGTACAGTAATTATTCCGGCCGAGGGTCACACTCAAAGATTAAACTTATTTATCCTCGCGCCGTGATTAGACATCCATGCACAGTGCAGGGGCTTCTCACGGAACGAGGTCCCTAACTGGCGTTAGCCAGTGACCGGAAAAACCTTACATTTCTAATAGGAGCAGAGCTCCGGCTCGAATGCGAAGACGACGATGATCGATCTTTACGTTACAACTGAGGGCGAGTTGTGAGCTCCTCGCGATTTTATTGTTTCAGTGCCGTTTGACGCGTGGTAGTGGGAATTCCACACGACACGCAGGATGAAATTCGATAGCGGGAGTCCAGTTTAAGAGCGGCGGGGGCCCCTCTAGGTGGAAGGGGGGGGGGTCACCCATCCTCCTCACCTCTTCTTTCTGCCGGTAACGAGGCGACCCCAGGTCGTCCCGTTACAATATATTCTAAATATATATATTATATGTAACTTTATGTATTTTCGTCAAATATAAATACGTATGTATTTTGCATATATTTAATGTATATACAAAATATATCAACGCATATATACAAAAATGGAGATGTAGGTTAAATATATGGGGCATTCCATACCTATTCGACCTACGTCAGACCCTCGACCTCTTCAATTCGGTTGGCAATTTTTTATAATATTGTTCTAACTCTAAAAATCACTCAAAAATTTTTTTTTTATTTTATATTTTTCTAATTTGCATTAATTACAGGATTTTTGGGAATTTTTTCAGATTTTTTAATTTGGGTTCACAATATGTTCACTCAAAAAAAGAAAGAAAAAGCTCAAAAACATCTAAAAGCAAACGTTTGGACAGTCTCGATTTAGGCTCAAAAATTTTCATATCAAATACAGGATTTTTCAGAATTTTTAATTCCGGCTAAAAATATGTTCACTTTGAAAAATTGTAATTAATGCAAATAAAAAAAAAAAAAAAAAAATGTTGAGTGATTTTTAGAGTTAGAACAATATTATAAAAAATTGCCAACCGAATTGAAGAGGTCGAGGGTCCGACGTAGGTCGAATCGGTATGGAATGCCCCATATGTGAATACATTCCAAATATATTCATATATATTTCACATATAAATTAAATATATAAATTTCCGTGTGGGATACGCGCAATGCTTGCGCGCTGAGTATGTATGTTATCCGTGTTATCCGAGGTTTCACTTATGCGACGCACGCTCTCCCCACGTTACCTTGGATAAACGGGGTTCTACTGTAGAATTGAAAACGGCATAAAATTCAAACGATTTGGTCGAAGCTTGCCAAATTCAATAAGTATCATCGATCATCGAGGAACATCGATCATCAATAAGGATCATCGATCAATAATAATCTATTTGTATACAACTTTTTGACACACCAGTTCAAGAATTGTAAAAGCTACTAATCCAATGAGATTATTTTTTATAAAAAAAAAAAAAAAAATCCGCGTATAATCTTAATGAGAAACATATGACCAATTATTTGAAGCACAAACCAGATTCAATGTGATTCTGACCAGAAAAACCAGAATCAAATATGAGTGACATTCTTGAAAGCTGAAGTCGATTGTCGTTTGTGCCTCAAATATTTGGCCGTATGTTTCTCATTAAGATTTTACCCGCTTTTATTTATTTTTTAATAATTTTATAGGGTCGGTAGTTTTGTATATACTCACAAAGACACGTCAAAACATTTTGCCTAAATGTGATTTTTCGATTCTTTGAAACATGAAAATCGAATGTTTACACGATAGAATATAATTTTTTGTGTTTACCATTTACAACCATATTGTAGTACGCGAGGAGCTAAGTAAAAGCAAAAAGCTCCGCTGTCATGCAATTTCTCCATCCGATGCAGTGGTGAACCCGTAGTAGAAACTTGTCAGTGTCACCGACACATATCGCGAAGCACATGTGTATCACACTTGTATACCGAACCGATTCGAGATGGGCTATCAGGGATTTATGAACGCAGCAGCGCCAGTGGCAAAGCTCACGGTCCCCTGGTATTTGTCTACTGACATACATATGTATATATGTATACCCAATGTACGCCACGTCCTATGCATATACATTTTACACAAGGGGTAGGTCGGAGCGCTCCGCTCGTGCTCTTGTTGATGAGCACATGCTGCGCGTGTGTTCGTGTAATATGTAATATGTATGGAGCCCGAGGCGACAACCGTCACGCCGGGACCCCCTTTCATTACTCCACTCACCTACACACAGTCCCGAATACTCGTGCGAACTTATGAGGAAGCGGGCAAAAAAAAAAAAATACAGCCCAATCAACCCCCTTCAATGTACAGATATGATACACGCGCAAACTATGTATACGTCCCCGCGTATACCAGTGTTGGTGTACGCGATATAAAGAGAAGAAAAAACATTACATATTCATCGGACCCTCGGCAACCATCCCTCACCCTGCGCCGTTCGGCCCGGCAACGGTACTTTGAAATTCCGCTGTTTAATTATTTATCGTTCGTGTTACTAAACGTTAATTATGCAGCACGGGCTTCTGCACGGTACGCTAGTACGGAGAGGTACGTTTAGAGGGCGGAAAGTGAGCTGGTGACTGATGAAATATTATTCGTCCGAATGGAAGAAAATAATTATAGAAGGAACTTTCAACACGCCAGAGTGCTTCGCAATAATTATACTTTAAGAAATACAATGAAAACTTGTTAAAAAAAAAAAGTCGCAAAGTAATTTTCACATTGCTTCGTCTTTTTACTACCGTCTTGCGCGTAGTCTCCTGTATGGGAAAGTTCGTTGACCAATTTTTTGCTTCCATGTAGAGGAAATAGTGGTAAAAATGCACCGCATAATTTATCGTAAAACTTCGCTAAGTCATATTTGCGTCATTCATCTTTTTCGAGACCGTGTCTTATATTACGCTGATCACACATTTGCAACTTTTTTTTTACCCACAGCCCTCTGTTTGATGCAGAAACTCGTGTCGAAAGTTAAACAAAGATTTTTCGAAAGATTCAGTATTTATTAAACTCATAAAATTTAAACGGTTAAATAAATGTTTTAGATAGATAGATAGTGTCCTTTATTCGTGTTCTGGGGCAAATTCCCTAAGGCCACCGTGCCTCAAAAATACAACAACGAGCATAGAAAAACAATTGCAACAAAGCAAAGGAGCATAACGTATCTAAAAATACCGTATCATACAATAATATAATGTAAATAATAACTGAAAAGAATACCCAAAGAAGCCGGAAAAATATATAAAGTACAATAATATGAAGAATAAAGAAGAATAAAGAATGTTTGATAAATGTAAGGCCAAGCATTGTACAATGCCGTTAACTTTCTAAATTTACGCTCGACACCTCGACGCTTATGTGGATCCGGGCGTTTTTAGCAACAAAAAAAAAACTCAAAATCTTATAAAATCTAATGGCTTGGACAGATTCCAGCCAAATTCATTAGCAAAAGTCCTTGATTGGTATATAATCACGATATAATGTGATAGTGTGTATATTCGGCATTCCATTCGATTTCGAACGGTCAAACAGTTGTCCACTTCCAAAAAAATTGAAATTTTGTCAAATGATGTAGTTATATACAAAGAATTGATGTAAATTTTTTCAGAATATTTGGATCGCATTTTTTTGAGTTTTTCGAAATTTTAAAATGTTCTAAGAATCGTTATATCTTGAAAGCATACGATTACACAGAAAAACGTTCGGAACAAAAAAAGTTGCAGTGTTAGATGACCTTTGAAAAAAAAAAAAAAAATGATTTTTTGATTTTTCCGAGTTGAAGAAATATATAAAAATAATTTTTTTCTGTCAGTGTGTCACTTTCAATGTTTCTAAAAAAAATTCCAGAAAATACTCTCAAATGTGTACAGTAGACACATTTTTTTTTTAGATGGCTAAATTACTTGTTCCGAAGCTCTGCTTCGTTTTATGATCTTTTTTTTTTTCAAGAAAAATCAATTGTTATGGAAAATTACTGTCTCAAATTATTTCTTTGAAATTTTTGAATAAAAACCCATCTATAATAATAATAATGCTTTGAAACTTACTAGTTTTTAATAGTCCGCCAATTTAGCACTGGGCAGTAGTTCAGTAGTTTATTATCAGTTTATTATCAGTTAACTACTGGATACTGCCAGTAGCAGTTTTCAGTAGTTTCGGTGAGGAATAATCACAGTTCCAAAAAATAGAATGATTAAATTAATCATTCTTCGTCCTAACATTATATTTTTTTTTTCCTATTGTAAAAATTGATCATAATGTAAGAAAAGGTGAAGCATAATCAGATCGTTTCAAGTTATTTATTTTTCCAGACTCGGTGAGGTACGAAGTCCACGCGAACGAATATCTTTTGCATTTTAGAATCCCATCCGGTGCTGATATAACGAAATGCTGTTTTTGGGTCTTTGGTATAGCTTTCACTTCCTTAAATCGCAATTCCAACATTTCTTTTTGAGCGTTGTGATCATCCTTACACGAATAGCGAACCGTGATAGCCGGAACATTCGCGGATTGAGCTGCCCATTCTTCTATTTTATCAATATTTTATTTATTCTATGATTAAACTTCAAAACATAATTACTGTTATCGATGTTTCTTACCTAAAAATGTGAGAAAAATTTGGGGAAGTATAATTTTCCATAATAACCGATTTTTCGTTCAAACAAAAAATAGTTAAAAATAAAACGAAGCGCAGCTTCGGAACAAGTAATCGAGCCATCTAAAAAAAATATGTGTCTACTGTACATATTTGAGAGTATTTTCTGGAGTTTTGTGAGAAAAATTGAAAGTGACATACCGACCGAAAAAAATTATTCTTCTATTTTATCGATATTTTATTTATTTTATGATTAAACTCCAAAACATAATTACTGTTATCGATGTTTCTTACCTAAAAATGTGAGAAAAATTTGGGGAAGTATAATTTTCCATAATAACCGATTCTTCGTAAAAAAAAAAAAAAAAAAAAAAAATTGTTAAAAATAAAACGAAGCATAGCTTCCGAACAAGTAATCGAGCCATCTAAAAAAAAAAATATGTGTCTATTGAACACATTTGAGAGTATTTTCTGGAGTTTTTTGAGAAAAATTGAAAGTGACATACCGACCGAAAAAAATTATTCTTCTATTTTATCGATATTTTATTTATTTTATGATTAAACTCCAAAATATAATTACTGTTATCGATGTTTCTTACCTAAAAATGTGAGAAAAATTTGGGGAAGTATAATTTTCCATAATAACCGATTCTTCGTAAAAAAAAAAAAAAAAACAAAAATTGTTAAAAATAAAACGAAGCATAGCTTCCGAACAAGTAATCGAGCCATCTAAAAAAAAATATATATGTCTATTGAACACATTTGAGAGTATTTTCTGGAATTTTTTGAGAAAAATTGAAAGTGACATATCGACCGAAAAAAATTATTTTTGTATATTTTTGATAAAAATGGTCATTTTTTCAACCCGGCAAATTCAAAAAAGATTTTTTTTTCAAAGGTCATCGAAAACTGCAACTTTTTTGTACCGAACATTTTTCTGTATAATCGTATGCTTTCAAGATATAACGATTCTTAGAAAATTTTGAAATTTCGAAAAACTCAAAAAAATGCGTTCCAAAAATTCCGAAAAAATTTACATCAATTCTTTTTATGTAACGACATCATTTGATAAAATTTCAATTTTTTTGGAAGTGGACAGCTTTTTGACTTTTTGTCCGAAACGGGATCGAATGCCTCATGTAATGTGTAGTTTGTACCGAAAATCCGCTACAAATTATTGCGCGAAGATTTGAGATGATAACTGGAAGTTACATTTTTTTCTTTTTACAAAATTCAAAATCACATCTCAAATCGGGCATGGATTTTTATGTAAATTATACTCAACAATGGAACGTGTATAACACTTTAATTGTGTACCAAATTTTAACGCGCTACCTTAAACTGTTCATGAGTTACAAGGAGTTAAGGCCTTATAAACGCAAATTTTTTTTCATTTTTTAATTTTTTATTTCATTAACCTGAACGGTTAGGAATATTTTAAGTTTTACAGAATTGAAAAATTCCAAAAATTCTTAGGGTTACAGCATTTGGAGCGTAAAAACTTTTATTTTCTTGGAAGCAGGCAGGTAGCGGCGACGCGCCCGACCGCCAACTTCAATGCCGTTTTTTCACGATTCACCTTTTTGAACCTTTCACAAGTGAAAGTTCTAACTTCTGAACGAAGGTTCAGATCGCTTTGAAATGTGTACAATATTCTTAGTATCATCACCTATCGTGTGAACCACAGAAACAAACATTTCAATGACTAAAAAAAAATATAAGAAATACTGACAGAAATTTGAGTATAAAAACTTTGAGTTTAGAATTTTTATTATAATATTAAAAAAAAAAAATGATATTCTTGTTTCACACTGAAGATACATTCATTGTGCAATTATAAATATGTTCATTTTTTTCAGACACCCACATCGATGCCGAGAGCTTTCACTATCAACGCGCGCGTAAAAAAAATACATTGCTTTATTATGTAAAATATCTCCACCATTTGTTAGTATTTCAAATTTTTTTTTTTCACATATACTTAACCATGTGCATAAAGGATCTGTAAAAAAATGTTGTCAATATATTCGTCATTTTTTTTTTAACCGTGTCTAGAAAAGTACCGTCGAAAATCAGCCTTCAAAATATCTGAATCCAGCACATACATACGTGCACACTCGCCAACACGTCAGGTAAAAAAAAAAACGCGTTTCTCAATGACAGACTATCTTAACAACTGCGACACAAGATGAATCTCAAACAATTTTTTTTTAGCGAACAACTTATCCTCTACGAGAAAGTAAAAACTTCGAAATTGCCAAATTCTATCTTGAATACCTGGTCAATTTGACCCACAATGACATAGATTGTTTGAGCTGTAAATGGTAATATAACTGATAATATTTACCTGCAGATAAATATGACCTACATGTTATATCTATTAACGTGCGAACCCACCTGTTTGCAATGTCCTCTGGACGAATATGCAACTAAGTACGATCCATAAATGTCGACGAATTGGTGAAAATTATTCGTGACAATGATGTAGCAGTGTAACATCATGGAGACATCCTGTGTATTCGTGAGTTTACTCTCTGTTACTCTCTATTGTGTAAATCATACAGAGCACACTCGACACTCCAGCTATTCTGCTACTATATTGACATGGAAGTTTTTCCCATTAGTCTCGCATTTAACGACAGTTTCCATTCGGTATCAATGAAAGGTAACGCATCGAAGTAAATTAAACCACAGTGGTTATTGAGGATTGTTAATTATTTTCGCAAGTTTGAGAACGTTACGAGGTAAACTAATATAACAAGAACTGTAATCAATTTCTTTGAAGGCTGCTAAACTTTCCTGAGGAAGGCCAAACTATCGGCGCCTGGCGAACTGTTAGATGAAAACATTCATAACTTGCTTTTAGCACAAAATATTGAAGAACCTCAGAAGAAATGGATTCCAGTTCTTATTATCAACTGAGTATGTTTCACATCGCCCCAACTACGACGGAACGCTTTGTTTCGACGAATTAGCTTGTATACGCGGAGAAATATACATGTTTCTTGTTCGTTCGTTGGTTTGTTCACCGTCAACATGCACTCGGCATGTACCAAGTGAGTCGCGAACGAATGAACGATTAGAGAACAACGATGAGCTCTTAGTACAGTCGCCAGACGTGGTTCATGCAATCCCAGGTCGCCGAAACAACTTTGTTGGATCCAATAGATTTTGACCTCCCGATCACGAAAATATAAGGTGTTTTGCGGGAATCCCGGTCGTTTTATTGTTAATCGCAATTATTTATTAAGAAAATAAGTTATTGTTTTTTTTTCACTTGGGATATTTTTTTTCGTATACTTTGGTTGGTTTTGAGTCGAAAAGGTTGTATGAAACTTTACTCTGTAACCTATAGATTTGGAGCAATAAATTGTTGACAGTTGCAAATCGGCCAAAACTGCTCTACTTAACAAATTCGTAGCGCCGAAAATATAGGTCATAGACGAAAATTGTAAGGGTCCTTTATTCGCCAAATGAACCGAGGAATATGGAAAAAGATATGAGACATTGTGCGGAACGAAATATTATGATTTTCAATCAGTCGCGCAACCGCAGTTTTTTCGAGGATCTGAAGGAATAGCCGCGCATACGATATGATCGAAGAAACTGCGGTTGCATGACTGATTGAAAATCATAATATTTGGTTCCGCACAATGTCGCATATTTTTTTTCCATATCCCTCGGTTCATTTAACGAATAAAAGACCCTTACAATTTTCGTCTACGACTTATATTTTCGGCGGTACAAATTTGCTAAGTAGAGCAGTTTTGGCCTATTTGCAACATTAAATAATTTATTGTTCCGAATCTATAGGTTATAGAGTAAAATTGTATAAAACATTTTTGACTAAAAATTAACCAATGTGTACGAAAAAAAATATCCGAAGTGAAAAAAACAATAACTTATTTTGTTAATCCGGGATTTCCGCAAAGCACTTTATATATTCGTGATCGGGAGGTCAAAATCTGTTGAATCCAACAAAGTTATTTCGGCGACCTCGGATTGCATACAGAATCACGTCTGGCGTCTGGACTATCTTCATTTATGAATACGAAGTTTCAACGCTGTTGTCCGTACGCCCCGTATTACCCTGCACGCTTGTCAACATCGGATACGGCTTGCAAATTTGAAACAAAAAAGACAACACCAAAATATACTTTACGTTCCCATTCATATTTACAAAGAATTATCTGGTGGTAATCACCGCCAATAATTAAACGGGTTTGAGATAAGCTAAGGAAAACAGAAAACGGTGCCATTCAAACTCACAAACCAAACAAAACCCAAAGTGGTCTTCGGATATAGATTTCTTTTCAGACTCGTTAATTTAAGATGTTAAGAAATGTCTCGATCAAAATAGCCCGTTAAAGTAAATCATCCGAAATGCATCCCTTCCGCACCATAGAAGTTTAATTGAAGAATCTTTTTCTGATCCGAATCATCAAGGCAAACTTGACGTCGAAAAATCGTTCACTGATGAAACCAACAAGGTGCCGACTCATCAAATGGACCTAAATTCCGATATCACCTATAAAGTAGAACCTCCATCATCCGAACTTTCATTTATCCGAACCATGAGTCCGATTATTTGAATACTCGGTTATCCGAACGTTAGCGCGAAACATTGTACATTGTTGCTTGTCGCGGCAAGGGCCGCGTCCACGTTCGAGCGTGTTGAGCGCGCTTTTTACTTCCGACTGCCTGCTAGGTCAAAAGACGGAAGTTATGCGTTTCACTGCCAACCGGCGCCGTGGCGACTTTCCATAAGCGCCAGAAAACCTTCAGCAAAAAGTGCAAAACCGCAAATGCAGAACGGCAAAAATTGCCTTAACAGATTTTGGCACACTAAATCTTCATAGCCCGATTAATGTTTGCGACGATACATCTGTGAGTGGATGTATGAACTCACGGAAACAAACCTTATTTAGAGAAATCCGGTTGAAAGTTCGCGGTGACATATCGAAAAGTCACGTCGGCAATTCCCATTTCGATGGGAATCGAAAAGTCTGTGAAAAGTCACGACGGGCACGCCGGCACGACGTCGGAATCACGAAAGAGGTTCGTAGATTGCAGCGGAGACTAATTGCGCGTTTTTCTACGCTCCAGTTACCCTTACACGCTTGCCTACATCGGATACGGCTTGCAAATTTGCAAAAAAAAAAAAAGACGACACAAAAATATCCTTCAAGTTCCCATTCGTAATTACAAAGATATATCTGGCGGTATGCACAGCAAATAATTAAACGGGTTTAAGATAAGCTAAGGAAAACAGAGAACTGTGCCACTCAAACTCACACATCAAAACCCAAAGCGCTCTTCCGGTGTAGATTTCTTTTCACACTCGTTCGTCACGCTAAATTATTAAAACGAATGAGCGAATGCCAACCTTTCGTCCGATTCCTCGGGTTTTGGATCTTCGCGGCATCGCAAATTCGTTCCCTCCGTGAATCGCACCCGATGTCCTAGCCCCGGTGCCAATCCGAGCAACCTACAATGCACACGAGAGAATGCGGTATGGTAGGTTCGTCTATTTCTCATTGATTTCGATATCTACAGGGAAAAGGGTACACTCGACGGAATTTTACAGCAATTTAAGACAAACAAACAAACAAACAAACAAAAACAAAACAGATTCGTTGTGTTCAACGGGAAATGGGGGATTGTGCAATTTACAATGTAAATAATTATATCGGGACTGAGATTTCATTAATATTTGCGGCAGTGAAAAAATCGATAGTGTAGTTTTCTTCATCGATAAAATTGTATTGGACGTGACAAGAAAAAATATAAACGGCGGAGGAAGCATAAATTACGAATGTCAAAAAATAATTGACGGATGAGGAATCGGTGAGAGATGGAAAGTACATTTCGCTCGTGCACATTGAAGGTTTTTTCGAGTCATGGAGACATTTAATTTTTTTTTTTTTTTTGTTAGGTTGTACAGAGTGTATTTGTACACATAACCATTATGTGTACAACGTGTACATATTATGTGTATAACAATGTAATATATGGACAATTATTATAAAATTACACGTGCGTAATCTAAATACGTCAAAAATAATAATTGGCACGAATAATTGATAGCCAAAGATGCATATTAAATATATATTAAAAATACACGACCAACTTGCAATTATTGTTACAATCGAAAAATACATAACAATTAACCGACAAGTTTCGTGTATGGCGAAGCGAAAGAAAGCAATACAATTAAAACTCTTTCTGTCGTCGGTCCGCTTTCGTAATACCAGTCGATATTATCATAATAACAATTAGTCTGGCGATTATGGAATACAATATGTGACAGAAAAGATACCCTCGGAAGATAATCGGGACCAAAAAAGATACTTGAAAAAAAAAGGTTACGAATCAAATTATGAGCTTCAAATAGCTGCGCATGTTTTTGCGACTTGTTCCGCTTTAATATTCGTACGTTTCCTCTGATTGTCTCCGAAGCTTTTAGGCTGTAATGCAGTCGAACGAATATCGAACGAGCGGCCGTGAATTTTTCCTTTGATTTCCGTCGCTGTGTACAACTCATAATGGCAAGCTCCACGATTGCCGGCTTGGAAGGAACGAGCGAGAAGAAAGATTGGGGTGGCGGGGAAATACTAAGCATTTCAAATAAAACTAAAAGTATGAGCTGCAAAAGGGAGGTAAAAATAAAGTGAGATACCGACGGGGACATAGCTGGAGAAGCAGCGAGACCGATATTCAACACACGAAACTCACCGGCAAAACGGTGAATATTCGTACTAGATGTGGCCTACTTTTTTTCCCTTCGCATTTTTGGTCGCTCTTCCCTTTCGGCTATGTGTAGTACATATATTACTATGTAGCGAAGACCACACGTACCCACGTGTGTAGTACATCGCCTTTGTAACTCTCTATACTACTTATTTATATCTCTCTGTAATATATCAAAATCGCACCACTGCTGCCGTTCAAGAATCAGGGAGGGGCAGCTTTACCATACTGAGAGGAGGGTAAGTTTTTACGAAGGTGAGGATTTTCCCCCTAATGATGAGGGAACTAACTCTAACTCCCATTGGGCCTTAGAATAAAGAAACATTATGAAAAAGACATATGAAAATTTCAATTTGCAACTTTTATGAAGAGGCGATATGAAGATGTCAATTTTTTATTTTATTTTTTTATTTATTGATTCATACGGGCAGAAACCCAATTTCAGGTTGTCAGGCTGTCCTGACAACTACGAATGAACGATTATTAACTTTTTTCAGCGTCAACGTCGTGTTTGACTTCTGTGCAAAATGACTGGTCGGTTCAGGTGTAGTGCGAAAGAATACACAAAAAGCCGTGCGCAAAATTATTATCGCTTGATTCGCAGAGGATTGTGTACTTTTGAAAATCCGGAGGACTTTGGTGAAGAGGCGTCAGCGGTTTCCATCCAAAATATAAAGCTTACGCTGAAACTGATATACTCAGACGTTCAAAGAAAGAATGAAAAAGTGTCAAGGTAATTGCCAACCCACATTTATATCGTAATACAATACAATATGTAGCATACTTTGAACATCATGAATGAAAAAACTCGTGTAAGATAAACGGCCCAATTTCCGTCACTGTCCAATTTACCGTCATCGAACACAATGTACAGTAATAATAAATCCCAAAAAAAAATGGCGGCACATTAAAGAGCAGATTGTATTCTTAATCATTGCCGCAATACGTATATTTTTACAACATTTTGTATTTAAGAATTTAATAGCTGCTATCAGGGCATTTTAGCCGAAGCACATCGCAACTACTCCGAATACATTAATTTACAAGTATTAATAAACATAAAACTTATACGAACGGTGTCAGTACAAGAAATATTATCAATTAGATTGGTAATAATTTGTTTTTTGATTACGTGGATTATTAAATTTGTCATGACCGGAAATGCGTCAGTCGAATTAGGTTATGCTGTACTCTCAGTCACTTGTTGCATCGCGGTTATTATAAATTGAAGCTAATGTGTTGATATCATTTTGACCCGTAAAATTATTGAAAAATAATAATATCTGTACAATGGTGCCTGAAAGTCCGACATTAAGGAGGGTCGAGCGTTACAATGTCATCGAGAAAAATATGCTGATTTTTTTTTTACTCATTGATATGAACGGTCTAAGTGTAACTACAAAGTTTGAATGCGTTCGTCTTCAGCGTTTTCGAGAAATTTTTTTTTTTAATTTCCACCATTTAACATTGATTCTTATGGCAAATTGAAAATAAGCTATGAATTGTAATGTTTCTAAGGTTGTTCATGTCGAAAATGTTTCAAACAAATGATTGAAAACTGTAAAGAATATTTTCAGGAAGCTGTGTACAAAAATGCAGACACTTGTTCTTCACCGTTAGTTAACAATAAGCAATTACATGGAACTTTACAGTATTATCGCGGCACGCTTGGTACGTGCGAGTGAGAGGCCGCGTAGTGGACCTCTCACTCGCACACGACCCGCCCCGCACCTTGCACGCCGCCGAGCCCATCCCCTCCGAGTCTCGCGCTCGACCCCCCTTAAGACAGAAACTTGGTACGCGGTGAACCTGTGTACTATACTGCATCATGAGTGACGAAAACTGAGTAAACGATGATTACGAAAACTGCGACATAAGGGATGGAAACTAGGCCCGCGAGGTGACAGGAATCGCGGCATAAGGTCTAAAAAAAGTGAAAGAAACACCGGCGGTAGAGAGGCATTATTAAAACGACAATTTAACAAGTAGATTCTATTGAATTAACTTCAATAATAGCTGAATCGCATTCGAAAGGATCAATGCATATATTAAAAGTTTTTTTTTTCGAACTGACTAATTGTCTAACCGAATACAATATAATATCGTTCATTATCGATACCTAACGAAGACATTTTTCTTACAGAAACGCAAACCCATTTCGTGTCTTGCGGGATTCTGCCATGTTCAGATGGAAAAAAAACCACGTTAAGACGGATGAGCATGTTTCGGAGAGAAAAGTTCAGGTAAAGGGCATTTCCAAAAACCCGATTCCCTGTGAAATGAATGCGATCGAACAAGATCCTAAAGTTAGAATCGCTGCCCGAGTCGAAATTTTTAGCCTCCTCTGAATACCCGCGGAGCCAATTTCGTTTGTCGCGCACTTGCCGCCACCCTGCGTCGAACCTATCATAGCCGATTTGTTGAATTCTGTGGGCTCGCGTAGACTCCATACAACCTGGCCCGACCTCCCAGGCCTCTTCCCACTGACAAGCTTGCCTAACGTGACCCTCGATAACCTGCTCTTGGCCTCCGCTATAACTGATGTGAACCTCCGTAACCTGCATTCGATCCGAATTCTATTTTTTCAATTCTTCCCAACCTGCTTTCGACCTAATTTTCTTTGAACCCGCATAGAACCTCCGTTCAATGACAAATCCATGTGCCGCTGGGGACGGGTGATAGAGGATGGGGGAAGGCATTTTTTGAATTCATAATTAATTTCTTTGATATCGACTTTAACAATTGACAATATATCAATGTAATTTGTTTTGTCCCTGTGGATCTGAATAGAAATATAGTATTGAAAAAAAAAAAATTGCGATTAATTTTCATTATGCAGTACGATTCATAAATATATGTATCTTGTATGCGAGAAAAAAAACTACTGATGTTTATGCTTAAAAAAAATATTTCGTCATAGCTGAAAGTCATAATAAAAATAAACGCAAAGTTTTGAGAATCTTGACGAAATCTTTCCTTTGACGAAAAGATCATCAAAATCAGTAATTTTTTTCCTCGCGGAAAAGTATCTCGCCCCTTAAGTATCGTGTATTTGAGACGTAGTCTCAGGATCTGCTAACATATAATTTTATTATCGAATACATGTGATAAACGTACAGTATATACACATGAGCAAGTTGATCCAAAGATAAAAATAATCGCTAAGCAAATATTATGTTTATCGATTATTTTTATCTATATTCTGTAAGATAAAGTTGACTATTATTATTAGGAGAAAAGTAAGTTTCAAATATCTAATAGTCTCTGTATCTAATGTAACTTTTGATACGTATTTGATGTATGATTAAAAAAATAAATAATTTATGAGTGAAACATTTTTTTCATTGGCATACCGTAGGCTGAACGGAGGGTACGGAGGGTTCGCATAGTATTCACAGAATAGGCTACAAGCAGGGTCTGGAGGGTACGCATAGCGTCCACAGAATAGGCTACAAGCAGGCTCTGGAGGTTCCACAGCACCACCTCAGTAGGCTAAACGGAGATTTTGTAGGTTCTGCACAACCTCCAACAACCTGCTTAGAGCGAAAATGTTCAATTTGTGCCACTTTTCAGGCTGTACGGATGTTGCGTCATATGCGCGTTCCGTGTATCGGAACCTCGGTTGAATCCTTCGTAGCCTCCACGATTCGCTTGACTTGATCGATTCACAAAGAGGTTGTTAGGTTCTGAGGAGGTCGAGAAAATGTCGACTCGGGTGTTGAGAACGAATCGTCAATATTCGATCCTATTTATCAGACTGTCATAGAAAATAATAGAACGCAACATGACCTCGCGAACCAAATAGGCAGATGAAGAGAAAAGTTCGATTGAACAGATATCGAAAACTCAGATTCCTGATTTGATCGAGCGAGCCTACGAACGAACCAGATTCCTAATGGGGAAAATAAGGAAGAAAAAGACTCAGTTCAAATCCACAACGAAAAGAAGCGCAAAAAATATTGAGTTCACCACTTCTTGATAAGGAAATTATCATTAGGAAAACTGTATAAATCCGAATATGGACAAATATTTAAAGTAATTCGTCTCCGCGAACCGAACAGAACACTAGAAGAGTTCGATGGCACGGATCTCAGAAAGTCAGGTTCCCGACGAGGATACGATCGAGTAAATCTTTAAAAATCAGTATCTCACTGGGAAAAATACGGTGGAACATCTTTCCAAAGTTGAAATTTCCGACGTGAAAACAAACGAAGCGAAAAATGTAAGATGTTAAGAAATGGCTCGATCAAAATAGTCCGATAAAGTATATCGACCGAAAAGCATCCCTTCCTCACCATAAAAGTTTAATTGAAGTATGTTTTTCTGATCCGAATCATCAAGATAAACTTGACGTCGAAAAATCGTTCACTGATGAAACCAACAAGGTGCCGACTCATCAAATAGACCTAAATTCCGATATCACCTATAAAGTAGAACCTCCATCATCCGAACTTTCATTTATCCGAACCATGAGTCCGATTATTCGAATACTCGGTTATCCGAACGTTGGCGCAAAACATTGTACATTGTTGCTTGTCGCGGCAAGGGCCGCGTCCATGTTCGAGCGTGTTGGGCGCACGTTTTACTTCCGATTGACTGCTTGGTCAAAAGACGCAAGTTATAAGTTTCACTGGGAACGGCCGGCTCGGCGACTTTCCATAAGCGCCAGTAAACGTTCGAACGGCAAAAAATAACTTGAAAGATTTTGGTATACTAAATCTTCACAGCCCGATTGATGTTTGTGACAGTACATCTGTGAGTGGAGGTATGAACTCACGGAAATAAATCATATTTTGTGAAATCCGGTTAAAAGTTCGCGGTGACATATCGAAAAGTCACGTCGGCGATTCC
This sequence comes from Amblyjoppa proteus, assembly GCA_963922035.1. Taxonomy (NCBI): domain Eukaryota; kingdom Metazoa; phylum Arthropoda; class Insecta; order Hymenoptera; family Ichneumonidae; genus Amblyjoppa; species Amblyjoppa proteus. The sequence continues at coordinate 25,499,988 of OY998232.1, forward strand.
CATTTCGATATGAAACGAAAAGCCGGTGAAAAGTCGCGACAGGAACGCGGGCACGACGTCGGAATCACGAGACACGTTCGTAGATCGAAGTGGACACACGAATTGAGCGTTTTTTTTGTTTTTTTTTTTTTTTTTTGCACACGGTGAAAATCACGTGGGGTCACCAATTGTATTGTAGAGATTCAATGGGGCAGTGGAGCCCAACCGGGTGGTTGGCTCAAAGAGGATACGATTGAATAATGAACTTTATTTAATAGTACATAAAAGATTAATTAAACTGATATTTCTCTGTTCGTGCTGGGCGCGTGTGTACACTCGTGTGTTGTTACTCGAAATTTCTTTCTTCCGAGTCACCTTCGTGTCCCCACGCTGTACTGTGGCGCCTCGACTCGGGTGCCTCGGCGATGTTGGCAACCTGGATGAATCATTCCCATAGTAGGGCACGATTCAGAGCCACCTGAATGTCAATCGTAACACTACGTTCATGCACTTTCGCAGTATAATTTTCGGTTTTCTTAATTCCTTGTAAGTTTTCAATCAAAATACGGCTGCACACCGAAGCGTTTATGTCAATATCGTAATCCTGCACGATTTGACACATATGTGTAGCATATTAGCAACGCTAAGTCGAAACGGAAAAATTGTGTAGTTCCGTCGGTAAAACAGGTAAAGCAGGTTAAAAAAGGCACTAAACAGCTCCAGCATCCCATTAATGCTTCTTCCCGATGGACCTGTTAGCTTAAATTTTACTCGCTGGCAGTTACCGGACGAATAATCATACATTATTCGTCCGACAATTATTATCCGATATCATTACCCGGTTAAAGAAGCGAATGTTATTCGTCCGACAATGATTATCCGATATCGATACCCGGATGAATAAGCGTACATTATTCCTCCGGATAGTAATATCGGATTTATCCGGCATTTTTCGGGACAGTTATATCGGGGAATCTTAAGGAAAAATCGTATCGATGATCTCCGCTTTTTATTATTCCTCGGTTTCCCTTTTTTCGTTCGGCAAAAAAAGACGCTCACGGTCATGTGGGTTCGAACCACGTGATGACGCCTATTGCTGTCTCTTTATTATTCGCACCGGTAGTGACACGCGATTTTGGTTTCGCGGCGTATCGTATTGCAGGGAAAACATGTGACTTCAAATGAATCGAGATTAATTTCGGAATTATTCGACGACACGACCAATAAGCAAACACGTGTCAGTACTTTTTTTTCTATTTAACCTTTTCACAGTAAACACTGTAAGCTTTTTCGCGGGGGAATCCGTTTGGACGTGCCGATGTCCGCTCTTTAGGTCGATTGTGGAGAAAATTTTAGCTACGCCGAATTCCTTCAATGCCTCGTGGATCTTGGGCATTGGCTGCATGGCGTCTTCCATGATGGAGTTGAGTCTACGGTAGTCCACGCAGAATCTCGGGCGTCCATCCTTCTTCACGATGACGATAGGCGAGCTATATGGGGATGTGCAGGGCTCGATTATTCCGTTTGCAAGCATCGTTTCAATTTGTTCGCGGATGATTTGCGATTTTTCTGAAGAGTACTTGTACGGCTGGAGACGGAAAGCTTGATCGGAGGTCAGTTTTATGTCGTGCTTGGTGCTCTGTGTTGCGTCACACCTCCCGCTTGCTTGAAGATGCGGCCGTGACTTTGAAAAAGTGCTTGAACGGGTTCAAGCCACTCGAACGGAATGCTGGAATTCCTTGATGTTAATTACGTGCATCGTCTACGTAGAGGCGATCCACGCCAGGTAGAGGGTTCCGTATCTTAAGTTGGTAACCGTATGATGTTAGACCAACCACGGATACCCGACAATGCGTGACTCTAGCGTCTGAGGCCACCCACGCGTGTACGCTCAACACATGTCCATTGATGAGGATCTGGAAGTTTGTTTCTCCGGTGAGTCGCATTTGCGCATTGCATCCGCCCTCGTTCGCGTTTTCTATACGAGGTGAGATAATTTGTCCAGGTGGTAACAGGTGTAGTTGCACGAAGCAATGGCTGGTGAAGCAGCCGAAAGCAGCACAGACTTCCTGGTAGTTCAGAATTACCCAGAGGTGCGGTAATTTGTTCCTACCGATGCTTACTTCCATTAAGCCTGATTCTAGGGGCGGGTGGCAGGGTTCGGCGTTTCTGCCACCCCGGGGCTGTTTTCCGGATTGGTATTGCGCTCCGTGTTTCTTCTTGCTAACACTGGACAGTCGCGATGGAAGTGACGTTCCGGGCAGTGCCAGCAAGATGGAGGTTGCGCGCTGTTTACGCGGCTGGTCTGGCGGGTCTAGCTTCCGCAGGACGGTCAGTTGTTTCTCTCTTGGGTCTACTAGGCGGAGTTTGCTCTAGCAAATCGTGCTCCATCTCGATAGCTTTTGATGTCAAAGCCGCCAGTGTTCGTGGTGCCGCGGGTCGAATTGCTACCCTCAGGCTTCTTCGGCGTCTCCGCCGCGGATCCATTGATAAAGCAGATATTTTTGCTGGAGGAAAATGCTCGAATTCTATTTCTCGTCTTGTTTACGCGTAAAGAGTTGAGCGTTTAAGCGGGAGATTACCGCGGGAGAATCATCGAATCATAACTCTCTAAAGTTATTGCAGTCGAAATCGAGTGGCGGGTAACATGATCACCATTTCTCGGCCTCGCCGTGGAGACCGGTAGCTGCCGTTTTAGTTCTTGCGGTGTTAGGAATTCGTGTGGACACGAAGTATTCCTCGCGCCTTGCAAGGAACGTGTTAGGATCCTCATGATCGACCCCGGCGTAGATGGATAAAGGTACTCGCGGCACATTATTTAATGCGCGTAACAAGGCCTCCAAATTTTTTAATCCATCACCATCGCATTAATTGGAGGTGGGTTAATTATACCGGGAATAATTCGTCCGGAATTATCAGGGTCGGCGTTATTTAGTACGGGGGTGACTAGACCGGAAGTGACTAGACCGGAAGTAACTAGACCGGAAGTGACTAGACCGGAAGTGACTAGACCGGAAGTGACTAGACCGGAAGTGACTAGACCGGAAGTGACTAGACCGGAAGTGACTAGACCGGATGTGACTAGACCGGAAGTGACTAGACCGGAAGTGACTAGACCGGAAGTGACTAGACCGGAAGTGACTAGACCGGAAGTGACTAGACCGGAAGTGACTAGTCCGGAAGTGACTCGACCGGAAGTGACTCGACCGGAAGTGACTAGACCGGAAGTGACTAGACCGGAAATGACGACCGGAAGTGACTAGATCGGAAGTGACTAGATCGGAAGTGACTAGACCGGAAGTGACTAGACCGGAAGTGACTGGACCGGAAGTGACTGGACCGGAAATGACTGGACCGGAAGTGACTGGACCGGAAGTGACTGGACCGGAAGTGACTGGACCGGAAGTGACTGGACCGGAAGTGACTGGACCGGAAGTGACTGGACCGGAAGCGACGAGACCGGAAGTACTTGGACCGGTGTTAAGTAGGGGTGTTAGACTGCGCGCGTTTGCCGGCAATTGCTCACCATTCGACGGCGGCGTTTAAACGGTGTTGGGTGCCACCGGGTGTTTAGTCACTCTGGGAAGTGATGTTTTTGAACGCATCGTTTTGTCGCTCGAGGGCGGGTGTCCTTTTTACACGGTTAGAAACCGACGACTGCTTGCCAACAACGACGGTGGTTTTCCGAGAATCCTCCGAGATCTCCGAGAGAAATATGGTTTACTTGAGGCATCTACACGTTTCGCGAACCGGTTTTACGGTCGGTAATCTAGGTAGCTTTTACACGGTAACTCGGTCGGTAGGGTTTATGGCAGGGAAGTTAAAAACAACTGTTTTCAATAAAAGCCCCACGCTGGGCGCAAATTGACAACCGACTGTAAGATCTCGGTTTGTCATATATGGAGGAGCGATTTTTAATTGTATGTTTCAATGGTTTTATTGGCCCTGACAAGGGGCCGTTCAGCCCGGGATTTACCCCGCTCCTACTTCTCGCTCAGTTTCGGCTTTTTATATGCGCGAACGGTCGCAACCGGATGTCGTGGGTTGGTTGTTGTCGGTGTCAATTCTGGAGGGTACGTACTTCGGGACCGTAGGGGCTTGTCGAAGATGCCCGGGGCGGATCTTACTCCCTCATACACAGATGTGTATTTGGGGGTGGGCTCGTAGTTCTCGGACCAGGGCGAATTTTCCGCGGCGTTTGCGAGGAAATCGAGGGACCCGCATGTCCCATACCCGGCGCAAGGGTCGGGTCTCTCGGAGCGGGAGGTAATTTGTGCGGCGTCGGCCACGAGGTCAAAGGAACCTCTGGTCTCCAAAGTCGCTGTCGGGAGACCAGAAGTGAGACGAAGGCCCCGTTGCGGGTCTCTCGGCGATGTTCGTCCCGAAACCGTCCGAACGCTCGGTGACAACCCCGTCAGCCACTTCCGGTGAGGCCCCGAAGAACCTTTTAATTTAAATCTCGTACCTTACTTTAGAACGCGATCATAAAGCTGCTTACCGTTATGTAAACAAGCGTGTGGCATCGTTTTCTAATGATAGTCCAATGAGATTTTACTCTAATTTGCTCGAGCAGCATGCTTTTTTCTTTTATCGTACGCGAACTGCGAGAGAAAGCTGATCAAAACATCGAAGCTACACCGAAAAAAAGGTTTGGCAAGATCAAACAGGATTTGTTTGAATCAACCTAATCCGGCGGTTGCGGGTGGCGAAGGAAATATTTAGTTAAGTTCACTATAAAGTTACATCAGCATAAAAAAATGATTTCATTGTCCCAACTAAGAATATGTTTGATCGAACAGAATATCGAAAAAAAACTTTTGTTCGAAAAAAATATCTAGTCACACAAAGGAAAAAAATATTTGGAGCAACTCAATTTGGAGTTGGGTCCCAGTACGGTTATTTACGTTATTTGTTACTAATTAATTTCATACACGGTTACATCGTGTTTTATATGTTCAATTGTTATCAGTATATCGCTAGTTATCAATACAACACAATTTTTACAAATTAAAACTTTATATATCCTGGCGGTGAGCGAACTTCGAATTTAACGCATCCTGACCTAGTACCTTACCACTAAGCTACAATCGCTTATTGATATTTATAATTTTGAATCGGATATATAAGTTATTCTCCGTCATTAACTTAGGTTCAACTTCGATAATTTGATATTGAAATATCGAAATGACTTGAAATTGTTTATCGTCGATATAATATTTGTGAATTACTAAATTGACGTCTTGCCGAATCGAATGAAATTATTTTCAAGATGCCAAATGTTCGTATATACACGAACACATCGAATCACATTTTTTTCAAATCGACCAAATATACGTTCAAGTCAAAATAATTTACCTTCTGTATGTTGACAGTATATACGATTGTATAGAAAAAAATGTTGTTGATTTAATGCAGTTTTGGTTCACTTCGAACCAACGTTGTAGTCACTTTGACTGCTACACGCAGTTGACACAACCACACGAGTTTTATTGTTTCAACAACGGTGTTGTCTATTCAAAGGCGCCCGGGTTGATTCAAACCAGTTGTCCGTGACCGCAGCTGTGTGGTTGATGTTACCAAACTTTTTTTTGTCGGTGTAGGGCACAAGATACCTTCGAGTTCCTGAAAAACATATCGATAATACACGCGAGCTCACAATCTCGTGATTGCTGCTCGGTTTCGTCAATGAGTCTTTCGTGCCGCTTGATTTACAATTAACTATTAATTTTATTTTTTTATTCAACAACTGGATTTCGTTACTCATTTGTTCGTTTGTTTGTTTGTTGGTAATCTTTGGAAGTCATGTCTTTGCCGTCAGGGAGCATTTGTAGAATTGTCACTGTGTGACGAAACGATCTGCGTTACGCGATGGACTCAAGATTATTATTTCAGCAAGCAGCGTGTTTTTGACAGCAGCGATCATGAAAATGTCGATGTTCCCTTGCCGACGATCTCCTAGCGATTGTTTTTTCCGTCGCGGAGACGTCCATATGTAATTATATTGGCCGGGTACTGAGACCCGCCGAAGACGAGAGTCGACCGTTTTCACCGTGCCGTTGCGCAATTTTGTTCGCGAAACCTAGTAAATTAAAGTACTTTTTGAGTCACCCCGCATTCACGCCCACGGGATTTGCCGAAATCTGTGTCGTCGTTTGCGGGCGGTTTGTCGGCGGTTCCTGTGCTCGGTTACAGTTTTATGGTTTATGAAGGATTTCGTTTTTTTTTTTTTTTTTTTTTTTTTCTTGTATTGGTGAGCCCGGAGCTGGCTGTGGTATCGAGGACCGTCCCGCGTCGCGTTCGATTGTGCGAGAGTGTGTGAGCCGTGCGGAAGATTTCGACTCGTGTCGTGGCGCCGAACATTTTAATTGTTCAATTATGATCGTTATTATTTATTTTACTGTATGTTTCTTTGGTGTCGCGGCTAGTAGCTTTAAGGTAGCTATTTCGCTTCGCGCTCATTTCGCATAAGTTCGAGAAAAATTTGAGAAAATTGCAAGTACTTCTCGACGGTATAAAAATCTAAAAAAATTCATGCATATTAAAGGTACTCAAAAGATTAATTTCGCATAATAATAATTTCAAGATGTTATTAATAAATTAATTTAAAAAAAAAAATTAATTGTTTAACAAATTATCGGGCAAACCAACTTTTATCTTTAATGACAATGATTCGTTCATTTTTCTGAATACGTATGAATTTTTTCAGATTTTTCGGTCAACTTTGATTTTTTTTTGTTTTTTCACACATTTTTTTCATATTAAAAAAAAAACAAAAAAAAAATCAAAGTTGACTGAAAAATCTTAAAAAATTCATACGTATTCAGAAAAATGAACGAATCATTTTCATTAAAAATAAAAAGTTATGTTGCCGAATAATTTGTTAAGCAATTAATTTTTTGATTAATGTGTTAATAACATTTTGGAATTATTATTATGCACAATTAATCTTTTCGGTACCTTTAGTATGCATGAATTTTTTTTTAAAGAATTTCATACCGTCGAGAAGTACATGCAATTTTCACTTATTTTTCTCGAACTTATGCGAAATGAGCGCAAAGCGACATAGCTACCTTAAACACAGTATCTCGGCGAGGAGCGAGGTCGTGTGTGTGTGTGTGTGTGTGTGTGTGTGTGTGTGTGTATGAGCGAGAGTGCTGAGCGAGATCCCGAGTATTGTCGGGAGTATTTTGTGAACTATTTTCGCATGGGCCATCGAGTTGTGACGGATACGACCATATCGTATTTTGTGGGTATTCCTCTGGGATTTTTCCGGTTTCCTTCTGGTCGAATCAGTTGGTTTGGTTATAATAAAATAATAGTCTCTCGAGTCATTATTCATTGGAATTTATTTACTGATCGAACACGCCCCCAACTCAGCCACTCTACCCTTGAGTTTGACAGCAGCTGGTCGGCAACTTGTCGTTCACCGCGGTACGAACGATCGTACCTGGCGCCCTGGGAAAAATAAAGGGGAGAACATCGAGGTAAGGGTATCCGGATATTTTTAGTAGGAAATTATCCTGACCGGGAATTGTCGGTACAATACAGAAAATGCTTTCACACAGAAGAAGCTTTGCGAGTAAACGAACATTGTGAGAAGGCCACATGAAAATTACAATTTGCAACTTTTATCAGGAAGCAATATGAAAGTTTCAATTTTCCACTTTATGTATGTGTGTCCATTTCAGACGGAAAAAATTCAAAACGGCATAACCCGACAATTTCTCAACCGGTCAAGCTGAAATTTCACACACAGTACATATGGTTAATAGTGAATGTTTTTTTTTTCAAAATTTAATTTAAAAAAAATGTTGAATTGTTTTTTTTTTTGTATACAAATTTTTATCTCTTCAAGAATGTACCGGGGCACAAAGGTGTTCAGAGATGGTCGCCAATGAACCATATTAAATTTTGGGAGAATCAATCGAATTCATTAAATATTCATCTATGAATAAAATATCATTGTCAGTGATCAGTGTGGAAAAATAGATTGAATATAATTCCGATGGGATACGTAACGAAAAAAGTTGATCGACAATTTTCATAGTCAACATTGCAATAATGTGTGGTTTTACGTATTTTCGAACAGCGATTTTTTTGCTTCCCGAAAAAACCCTGGGTGCCTATCATGTGCTACGGCAAGGCGGACGAGACACACGATGATGGATATGACGGGTTTGAAAGAGCCGGACAAAGAGGTATGATTTGAGTAAAAATCGAAAGTGCAAATAAAAATTCAGGAGTGCATAATTCTATGTATTTATTAAGATGCATTTATTAGAACTTTCTAACATTTTTTGTCAATAATGAGGTATGAAGGGCGGTTTTAATGAGCACTTTCCTCTAAAAGACTGAGTGTCCGAAGAGCGAAATTTCGACGATGATAGTGAAGTTGGCCACACGCATTGAAGGCTAGTGAGTCAGTTTTTACCGTGTGCATTCATACAGGAAGATATTTTTGACGTATAGCGTAAAGTGAGCAGTCTGTACAGATCACTGAAACATCGATTCTTTTTTTTTTTTTTTTTTTTTTTTTTTTTAACGATGGATACATCATGGCTTCGGTGGTTTGAACAAACCGTACCGCTGCAATGAACTCAGTCGATCGTCATCGTGTTCGGTGGCTCGTGTGATAGAACTCCAATTTTCCAGTTCATCGCCGTAGAACACACAGGAGTGTCCTATTTTATGTGCTACAATAATCTATATAAATGTTATATACCTTCTACGTGTTTCACTCTCCCACACCGACAATATCAATTCCCAGCGCTTTCACATTGTTTCCAAGAGTGTTGGGCAAAAAAAGGAAAAACGGAAAAAGAGAGGCAGACATTGAAAACGAATGTTGGCATAACAGTTCGAGAATGCACCGCTCCGAATGACCAATTAATTGGAAGGGTGTGTTGCGTATCCAACCAATGGCTCCACCAAAATCAACTATTGTTTTATCGACTACGATTGATACTTTTAACATGTAATCAATAAAACTGTATATACAAGTGCGACAGCCCCGGAGGAAGATGGAGAACACAAGCCAAAGAAGACGAATCGTCTTGCATCTTGAACGTTCAGCTGACCCGACAGAGCGTATTCGAGCGGAACGAGATGCAAGGAAACAGAAGAACTGCGCGTGGTCCCCCAAAGTCCCGAGGATAGCTCAGCCGTAATGGAATAGGGACGAAAGGTCTGAGCGGAGAGAAGGCATCGAAACTCGTAGAATCAATAAGACATTTATTGGAACCTGATACGACATTCTCGGAGACTTCCTCGGCTCTCCCGCTGGATTCCCTATCCCAGAGAAAAATTTATTGCTGAGCTTTATCTCGAATCCGCCGGGCGCTGAGATTCCTCGAGACGACATTATCTCAGCTTCACGGCTTCCGATAGGGTTTTTTTTTTTTTTTTTTCTATGCTTGCCGCTGGAAGCTTTTCTTTGCTAAGCTAACCTTCTCACTCGAACCTTTAGCATCGAGATTTCATGTTCTTAAGTGCCCTGCCAAGCCCGGAACTGTCAATCTCGTTCGTGCTGCACATTTGGCAAGATACGTATTTTGTATAATCGAATAGAACAATTACGCAACGTTTGTGGAAAAACTCAGACAGGCTGAGGAGACAAAAACTTTATATACATTTTTGACTCGTGAATACTATCATACATGTTTAATTACTATTATTTATGTCCAAATGATTCGTGACAACGTCTCCAATATAATCGTCCAGTCCAAAACGCTTTTGAACTCGAATACGATTGCGTAACTTTCGAGAGTTAGGGATATCCTCATGTAGGTTTTGCCGATGGAACGGACACGGCCGATTGTCGAATCCCCAAGCTCGGCCAAGTATTGGCTCGTCAATGGTTGGTTCGACAATTTGCGGTGAATGCTTGGTCAAGTACTGACCCGCCTGTTGTTGGCTTGTCGATTTGAGGCCAATGTTCGGCCGAGTATGAACTCACCAAACATTGATTTTCCGATTTTAGGCGAATTATCGGCCGATCCTCTTGATCGACCTTGGGGCCAATGTTGGGTACCAGTATTGGCAAGTACTTACCATCCAAGGCTCCCTAGATGATTGGGCGAAGCCCGCATGCCGATGTTGGCAAGATCGGTACCAAGCTTCGCTCAATCATTGGCCACATTCGATCACCCTACATCGGTCATTACCAAAAGTCTTTTCTGTTCGACCTTCATCAAACTTAAGTGGTCTTCGAAAAAAAGCGCTTTATGTTAATTTGCGGGCGCAGAAGCGATAGTTGGGACAATCCATCTTCCAAACACCCCAAAAAATGTGCCGCGAGGACATTTTTAAGGCACTCACAGTCTTTACACGTCGCGCTACCCGCTGCGAAAATGTATGCATACGTCGTGCTATGCGTTGCGACATTTTTTTCACAAATTACGGCTAGTCATTCTAAATGTGTAAAATACAAATATATTTTACTGATTAAGAACGTTTAGAATTGAATTTCAAAAAAATGTATAATAGCGATCAGATCAGATATAATAAAGTTTTTGAAAAGTTTTGAAATATCACAAATAAAATTATAATTCGAGTGAATTTGCATTTATAGAGCTAATATTTGCCACGCGAATCGACTAACATCGAACAATGTTTGACATTGAATTTTTAGCAAATCGTTCAAGACCTTTAAATTATATAAAAATACGAAGTTCTTTATTTTATGAAAAGGTTATCATTGCAACTCTCACGCTATCAAATCTTAAACAATTGTGCTGTAATATTATACAAATGGTCATAAGATTGCAAAGAATGCTACGATTAAGCTTCACGGAAATCGGTACAAAAATTTGGGTCGAAAAAAAATTTCGAATTTTTCACAAGCAAAGGATATTTTGATTCGTTTATCAAAGGATATTCAGATACGCAAACTTTCAAATTAATCAGGAGATATTACGGAGATTATTTATATTTAAAAATTTATGCAATACATTGTTTATAATAATTCGAATTGGTTAAAATTTTCAAGAATTCATGCCAACAGTCTAGCGAAGGCAATGGCCACCAGATACAGTTGAAATCGGTGCATACATATTACAGTTACAGTATGACACGAATGTCCAATAGACTAAGCGACTGAAAAAGGTTTTGTTTGTCCTTTTAGCTATTAAGTCTAGAAACATATTGTAACAACCGAGCGAATGAATAACGCGCGTATTTGGTTTTGGGGCGGATATTATTAGCACAACCACGGCTAAATATTTCGAGCACGAACTGTCAAACGTCAGTTCTCTCTCTGAAAGTCCGATCAAGATTGATGTACATGAAGATCAATCTTGTATCGATCGTCCGTTCGTTCGTCTATTGCCAAACCTAACTAACATCGTGTGTCTTAACGGATAGTCAGCGACATATTCGTTACAATATATTTATAATTGTTTCATCAGTTTCAAATTTTCTATGACTCATGTCAACAATCCAATGATAGTACACGGCAAATGTCAGTTGCATCGGTTCATTCGTTGTGAAGATCTACCATACACGGACGTTCGGCAGGATCAAGATGTTGAAAGAAGTGATTTTAATAGGCACTTCTTGTGTGTAAGGAGTGCCTAAAAACGATGCAATGTAACGTTTTTTCCGTCAGTTTCGGTTCGGTTGAAATAAAAAAAAAAAACTAACCGATTGAAGAAGATACGTTACTACAGATTGCGTCGAAATTTGCAAAAGATTTATGGTCTCGTTTTCAACTGGCCTCCATAAAACAAAGCGTCCATCCATTTGTAGCACAAATGCTTTGTATGAGCTTTCTCTTTCGCACAGTGACTACCGAGTTCAGCGGAGACCCTCTCCGGTGCCCTCCTTGCGTTTCTAATATAGATATCCTTAAAGTGCACTTTGCTTAAGGGCTTACGCTGCAGTAAATCCTTAACAACTCATGCATATTTCGTGATTTTTTTCTCGGTAGGTATACGCTTTATCGATTCAATTTTTTTAAAGGTTGACGGAGGATACATTAAAGAACATTTAGGCATGTTTTTCATTCAATTTTATTGACGTGTATTTTTTTTTTTTATCGATCGGCGTACATAATTTTTTTTTTTTTATGTTCCTTTACGATGTTACGGATTTCAACTTATCGTTTTAGTGGAATCGAAAAATTTTAATTTTATCTCAATGAATTATATATAACCCGGTCCTCGAGGGGAGGGGATTCAAAAAATGGCAGCCATTTGAAAACAAGTAGATTTTTACCCATTTTCAACATATAGCTGAATGAATAGCTTAATAATTTTTAATTATTTTATTTTAATATGAGACCGTCATGGACTAAAGAGTCTGTTACACTATATCCATACAAATTTTCATAAAAATCCATGAAGCCATTTTTGAGATATCAGGGACATCGATCTTGAAAATCATGTTTTTAGAAAAAAGCATTGAAAATTAGGCCGCGACGCTATTCGGACGATTTGCCACTTTCCATATAAAGGTCTCGCACCTTCGTAATTCGTGGAATTTCGACATCAAAATTTAACAGACTATTCTTGACACCATGAACTATTGAAAAAAAAAATCGAAATTTTACTGTCGCGTAAGCCCTCAGTTGCTCTTACACTCGTTCAATCGTATTTACGAATTATCCGGCTCGCGATATATATCGTGTAGAATATTAATTCTGTCGAGTCGCGATACATGGTGGCCGTTTTTCCCAGAAAAAAAATTCCCTGACTTGTCCCTGACTTTTTACTGACCAATGAAAAATTTTCCCTGGCCAAATTTCTAACGACTTGTATTTAACAAAAATTATGCAAATGAAAATGCCTACTTATTGTATTAATTTTTAATTCAATTTTTTTTTTTTTCTAAATGTTCTCAAATTTTTTTAAGCCTTCTTTTTATGTACCCCTTATTTATTTATAGAAGGTTCGGCGACAATTTACTTTTTCCCTGACAAATTTTTTAATTCTCTGACTTTTCCCTGATTCCCTGACCAAAATTCGTATTCCCTGACTTTTCCCGGTTTTCCCTGACCGCGACCACCATGCAATACCTCCCTCCCGTTACAAAAAAAAAAAAACAGTAATACAAAAAAATTTAATAATAATATTAATAAGTAAATAATGAATTACAGCAGTTAAATAATGTTTTCAACTTTTCACGACAGAGTTCAAAATCGAAATGTTTGGAAAATATAATACAAAGATGCACATTTTCAAATATTACACTTAGATAAAAGAGTTTTATTGTGAATATTATGTCCGAGAAAGTTTCTGTAAGATGCATGGACTATTGTCAAATCTTTCCAGAATAAAAAAAAAAAAAAAAAAAAACATTAATTCATGAAGAAATTTTCAAAAATAGCTTTTTGACCAATGTGGTAGAGGATATTAGGCACTGCAGGGTTAATCTGCTTGATATCACCGAAATCTCCGTTTCCTCGCAAATCCAACAGATTGCTGATAAAAAAAAAAAAAAAAAAAAAAAAAAAAAAAAAAAAAAACACCGTGAGGCAAAATTAGATGTACTATGCGGGACTGTGGAATATCCGTAATCGATACAAACCCGTGACGAGGGGAATATGTGTAAACGAGGTCCGCGGTCCATTGCAGCTAAATCGATAATTCATTTTGAGAAATGTAAGAGAGATCCGGTATATTTCTGGCAACAGATCGATCGAGAAAGAGGGTGAGCCTCTCGTCGCCGAACGGTCCGAGGACCCTCGAAGTGGTCAGTAAGCTTAGCATGCTTTTCACGTGGAGAACGCGCTCGCACTCACACTTACACACACACACACACACACACACACACACACACACACACACACACACACACACACACACACACACACACACACACACACACACACACACACACACACACACACACACACACACACATACACTCGCAAAATCCCGACAATGATAAATTGTCAGCGTTAAGGGACTGCTGGACCTTCCTGTTTTACCGACGAAAATAGGCGATTTCTTAGTGTTCACTATTCGTCGTGACTATGCGACGCCTACGCTTCAAATCTTACAGGACTGTATTAATAGCATAAACGATTCGGCGTGCACTCGAATTTCGGTCGAAATCTTCCTAAAAATAAAGAAAATCGAATATTATGTTGTTGTTTTTTTTTTCTCGTAATTCCCCTCTGAAAGCTTTAGCTATTTGGAAGCCATCTAGCCGCTGTTCTCATAAATTTTTATCAAATTCCTCTCTTGTAAAGTTCGCAGCTGCAACCTCTATTAACCCCCCATACTGTATCGCATTTGCACACCGAAAAAAAGGTTTAGTAATATCAACCTCACAGCTGCGGTCACGGCTAATTGGTTTGAATCAATCCCGGTGCATTTAAACAGACTGCACCGTTGTTGAAACAATACAACTGGTGTGGTTGTGTCAATTGCATATAGCAGTTACTGCGATTACAACGTTGGTTCAAAGTGAACCAAAAATGCATTAAATCAACAACTTTTTTTTCGATTCAATCGTATATACTGTCAACATACAGAAGCTAAATTATTTTGACTTGAACGTATATTTGGTCAATTTGAAGAAAAAAATGTGATTCGATGTGTTCGTATATATACGAACATTTGGCATCTTGAAAATAATTTTCTTCGATTCGGCAAGACGTCAATTTAGTAATTCACAAATATTATACCCACAATAAACAACTTTTAAGTTATTTCAATATTTCAATATCAAATCATCGAAGTTAAATCTAAGTTAATGATGGATAATAACTTGTATAACCGATTCAAAATTATACCTATCAACAAACGATTGTAGCGTAGTGGTAAGGTACTAGGTCAGATTGCGTTAGATTCGAGGTTCGAGCCCCGCTAGGATATATAAAATTTTGATTTGTAAAAATTGTGTTGTATTGATAAGTAGCGATATACTGATATCAATTAAACATACAAAACACGATGTAACCATGTATGAAATTAATTAGTAACAAATAACGTAAATAACCGTACTGGAACCCAACTCCAAATTGAGTTGTACCAAATATTTTTTTCCTTTGTGTGACTAGATATTTGTTTCGAACAAAAGTTTTTTTTCGATATGATTGCCTATTCTGTTCGATCAAACATATTCTTAGTTGGGACAATGAAATGATTTTTTTGATGCTGAGGTAACTTTGTAGTCAACTTAACTAAATATTTCCTTCGCCACCCGCGACCGCCGAATTAGGTTGCTTCAAGCAAACCTCGTTTGATCTTACCAACCTTTTTTTCGGTGCACGAGGGCGCAGGGAAACTGCAGAAAACATGCGCCGACGCAGCTGGTCATTCCAACTGAGTCTTGATGTTCGCATTCGATACGGCACGAATGTAGTGTAGGGCACGATGCAGAGCCACCTGTGTGTTAATCGTGACACTACGTTCATGCCCTTTCACAAACTATAATATTCGGTTTTTTATTTATTTGTAAGTTTTCAATCAAAATTCGACAGCACACTGAAGCGTTTATGTCAATATCATAATCCTGCATGATTTGACGCATACACCCAGAAAAAAGATTGATTAAAATCAAATAAATTTCGAGCTCCAAATGACGTTTATTAAGATAAAAGAAATATTTGCTTGTCTCAACAAAATCCTTATTAAATTCAAATAACGGTTATACTTTGGCGTAAGCAAAAAAATGTATTCAAAGATTTGTACTTTAAAATAAATGTTTATTTGCGCCAAAAAAATCATATATTTGGCGTCAAGACAAACGCGGCTATTATCCGGTAGCGCGCATTAGAGTTGTCAATGCGCCGGTCGTCTGAAAACATTTCTTGCTAATAACAAAACTATATTTATTCCTTTCGGGGAACCGTTACATTGTAATAGAGAGGCACCTCATCGGTTTGTTTTCATAAAACTTTGTTTAATTTAAGCTGTGAACCTCGATTGATTTGTGGTTATGAAATGAGTCCCCGAACAACTAACATCGAGATTGGTTATGTCATGAGTAACTAATGTGCGAGGTGATTAGTGAAATCGTGCGCCGATAACGGATCTGTATGCTCATTTTTATAATAAAACATTGTCTGTTGATACTTCGTTGATAGTAAAAATGGCTTATTTAACAAAAAATTCGTTTCTGCGTCATTCGTATATCACATTATTCCGATACGATAAAAAGTAGCAGGTCTGTCACGAAATAAATAAATATAATTATTTGACATAAATATCTGTTTATTAGATCCAAATAAACATTATTAAATAATAAGAATAATACTATCAAGCAAAGAAATATATTAGACATTAATAAATGGTCTATTGGGTTCTGAATCAAATAAACATTTTTCTTCATCCTTAATAAATTTTCTTTGAATGGAATAAACTTTTTTCTGGGTGTATGTGTAACATTTGAACGATGCTAAGTCGGAACTAAAAAATGGTCTACCCATATGCGAATCGGGTTATACTGCCGGAGTTACCACACGGTCCAGTACTAAAACGAGGTTGGTTGCCAAACGTTGTTCAGTAGTACCATTAGCGCACTGACTGACCAATGGCTTCATACTGGTCCGGCTCTGGCGGCCAGTACTTACGGCATAACATAAATAGTACTTAGCCGACAGTCGTATGAGTATCGGGCATAGACTGAGCCGAGACCCGTATCGCCGACTTAGTATCGCCGAAAAAATTTCGTCAGTACCAATCCGACATGCGGAAGAGTACTGGCGTTACACTGGACGACACTAAAAAATTAGTATTGGCTGAAGAATATGACCGACGCACGGCCGACGGTCGTCTGAGTAGAGGCACGTCTTGCGATGATACTTTTGTTATTTTATCGGTGAACAAAGTGGACTTTCGCCCACGACATCGAACGACTTTGGGCCAGTACCCGCTAGCGATGTTCACCCAATGTGCAACACAAAATATTGGTAAACAATGAAATTTTGTTTCAATTTGCACGACTGCTGAATGCTTTTTTATTATTACAAATTCCGTTATTATAATTTTTATCTACGGTACTGTAGTGCTGAGAGCATAAGTTTCGCCAACATTATTAAGTGAAGTGGAAATAAAACAAACGAAATATTAAAACTTAGATAATTTAAAGCAATTGGTAAGTTAATGTGATATAGATGCGCAGCTTATATATATGATTCGAAGAAAATTCTCCAAGATGAGCATAGCCGAGAGATAAGAGCGTCGACTAGTAATCCTTAGGTCGCGGGTTCGAGTCCCCATTACCGACCAAAAAATTTATTCGAATGACTTCAATGTGTGAGGATAAAAAGCAATTGTAGAACAATAAAAAAAAGTATTTAGGAGTCGCGCAGATTGACAAATACATTTTTTTGATTGCTTATTAATAATTTTTGTTCAACATTGGCGACATCGGCAGCCAACACTGGGTCAAGCTCGTTCGATAACGTTGGGCCGATACTGGCGATTGAACTAATGACCAATATGATAATTCCAAAGTTGGCCCAGTATTAAGGCAGGGATGTTTCTGTACCGGGCTCAGAACTGACCGCCAGTCCCGGCAATGTTGGCAACAGTACTGCGCCAAGACATAGCCAATTTGTAATTCGCTCGTGGGTAGGTCCGTTGGCGGAACAGGTAAAGCAGGTTAAAAAAAAAGAAAAAAAAACAGCTCCAGCATCCCCTTAAAAAACACGTTGGCGGCAGAAATTATATATACATAACAGCAGCACAGAGCTCGTGTGTAATAATGGGCAGTTAATGACGAGTGCTCGAAGCCAAGGTTAAAAGAACCGCGTTTTTACATATACGGTTATGTAATGCCAATATGAAATCGAACAGCACTCAAATATCGATGGGCTGGGTATTTTTCGTTGACATTTTTTTTTTTTTTTTTTTTTTTAATGTAAGGTTTCGTAACTCACGTGGACGCGATCTGGAGGCCACACGACAGCTCGATAGACCGATAAACCGGTTCGAAATCGTACGAAGGTCCAATCGTCACTGCTGCAATATTCGAACGTGCATGATGTCGTGGACATTGCTGAATACACTTTAACCAGGGCGCGCACTCGATTCGCATTTTGTTTAAATTGTTATTATCTCACTGTGCGGTCGATTATTTTTTAAATCGTTCTTGCGATTGTCGAACGCAAAGGTAAACAGGCGCGGCGAAGGACAACCGGACAGCGAGCGATGACAAAAATTGAGTTTCCACCATCTCCAAAATTATTCATCGTACCGACCGAAAGATTGTTGAATAATCGTATTTAGCCGTGCGGCGACATCGTGAATATTTTATTTCATAAAAAATTCTCTCGTATACAATAGGATTTTTAATGCATTCAAACCTCACGAACCATGAATATTTCATCGGTGAAAATAATAAAAAGAAAATAAATTAAAAAAAAAAATGTCACGGGATAGAAAATAAAGCGGAATTATTGGATGCACGAGTGTTTATGCGAGAGACGAAAGTGATAAAATCGGGTCTATTTCGCATTTACGTGTCTCGTGAACTTTGAAACTATCGTCGCTCGAGATTTCCGGTCGAGAAAATTTTATACGTGCACCACCTCGTAATATCTTTCTTTCCCTCTGTTTCTCTTTTGGCGGCGAACGTGACTGTGAAATATTTCGCGTTTCACGACTAACCAGCACGTTTTAGTGAGACTGCGGCGAGCTGCCTTGTACTAGTACTCCACCTCGAGACTCCCACGTCGTCAGGAGAGCGTAAAGATACGACTGACTCTGTGTTACAGCTGCATGTACGGGTCGATGTGAAATAAAGACCGACGACCGTAAAAACTTTGAAATGTGTTGGTATTGAAGAGAAAAAAAAATGTCGCCGCGAATAACAAGAGAGAAGAAGGTAGGATGATATTATGCATATGAGCACCGAGGGAGAGGGCACTGCGATGCCGGACGCGGCAAACAACCGGTTTTCATGAACCCCAAAGGCGTCCGAGAATTTTCTGTAGAAAACGACGATTTCACGGTGGCCGCGGTCAGGGAAAACCGGGAAAAGTCAGGGAAAAAAAAAATATTGGTCAGGGAATCAGGGAAAAGTAATGGAATTTCAAAATTTGTCAGGGAAAAAAATAAATTGTCATTGAATCTTCTATAAATAAATAAGAAGTAGATAAAAGCCAGCCTTGAAAAAACAAATTGGGAACATTAAAAAAAAAAAGAAAATAGTGTTTGAACTGAATGGAATTGAATATTGATATTCAAAATTTGAATTGAATATTCAAAAAAATTCGAATATTTATGAATAGTTCAAACAAATTCGTATATTTCGTATATTCGTAGATTTCGTAAATAGTGAACAATTTAAAAAAAATCGAATAACACGAATATTCGTGAGTATTACAAAAATTCGAATATTTCGAATAATTTTTATAAATTCGATATTCGAATGATGAAATTTCGTTTACAATGAAACTGACCACATAAATTGTATTAATTGAACAAAGAATTTTGATTACTACAAAGCTGAAGAACTTACGCTCGGTTGCAAGTTATTCCCTTCTTCGAAGCCGAAACGTGCACGACAAATTCCGTTATAAATCAATTCACATTGTTTATTGCGTTTATTTGTAATGACCATTATGGTCCATTACAAAGTCTCAAATGAATATTTCTAACTATTGGAATAATTCGTTTACTTATTTGGAATATTTAGACTATTAAAATCATTCGGATACTCTTAATTATTCGAATTATTCATGTATTTTGAACTGTTCCAATTATTCGAATATTTTGAATATTCGCACATACATTAATTAATACAATAATTAGGCAATTTCATTTGCATCATTAATTTTTTAAAATAGAAGTCGTTAGAAGTTTGGTCAGGGAAAATTTTTAATTGGTCGGTGAAAAGTCAGGAAAAAGTCAGGGAATTTTTTTCCAGGGAAACAACGGCCACCATGGATTTTGACCGATTTATTTTAAATATTGTAATTAAAAAAAAAAACAAGAAAAAACCAATTAATGAGAGAAATCTCTATTAAGATATTCATTGTTCACGCTGCCACTCTATCTGCAGTGGGAGCAGGATAGAAGTCCCGAATGCTGAATATTCAGACGGGCCTCATTCTCGATTTTCATTCGCACTACTTGAAATAATCGGAAAATCCTGATTACCGATATTTTTATAAGAGAAAAGTCAAGTGTTCCGAATTAAAAAAAAAAAAAAAAAAACAGAACAAATTCCAGAACGCCCGACAAACCGATTGTAAAGTTAACCGACAATAAATAATATCTAGGGCAACAAAAATCGAATTGCAATTATCAGAACACTTAAAACTCCGAACACGTTACGGGAGCGTTAAAATGTTTTGGTGAATAGCCAATTATTCGAAGATTTAATTCTCCGAACAGAGAGTAACCGATGTGTATCTCGAAATAAATTATCAGAAAGTGTAAAAATACGAGAGAATTTTTAATCGACAAAATGGAAGTACAAGATGTCAGAAAATCGAAAACTTAAATCTCCGAAACGTGAAAACCCTAACATTTAAAACTACGAAAAGAAAAACTCCGAAAGGTTCAAAATCCAAATAGTTAAAATCCGAAAAATCCAAAATCCGAACAGGATTTCGGCCCCGTATATCTTAGTTAGCAGCGGTAGGAAAAGCTTTTTCAATTATAGTGTACAATTCGGGGATTTGCCCTATAGGAGAAATTTGCATTCGGAGATTTGCCCTTCCGGAGAAATTTTCATTCGAAGTTTTGACCACTCGGAGAGTGTACTTTCGCAAATTTGGCAGTCCGGGGAATTGACTTGCGGATCAGGGTTTGTCCGTACGAATCGGGTCTTTGAATTTCTGAATTGAATCTTTTCGAAATCCGAATTTCGTATATGTAATTGTTCTTTGAACTAAATTTCGGGAATTCAGGCTTCCGAAATGTTTCTTATTCGTCAAATTCAATATCGAATTTGTACATTTTTCTGAGTATTAAACCGTCTTGTTTTCGAATATCGAAATTATAGTTTATTGGGAAATAAGCATGGAGTTGTTAAATACATTTGGAAACTTGGTATTTTCTGGGAATTTTATTTCATATTATTTTTTCTTCGTAGCCATAATCATCATACGATTGAAGCGCCTTCAATCGTACGAAGTTCAAAACGACACGCGTTCGAATTAACATATAAATACTTTACACCACAATTAATGCACATATGTATGCGCCACTTTAAGGTTCAGCATTATAGCAACCGTACGGCGGCGTGTTCAACATACGTACATTCGTACATTGGCATTTTCTTACACAAGCGTATTCACACACATTAATAGTAAGCCCATTTCCAACATAACACACAAAGAATCGTCACGTTCCCAGTCCAGACCCTGTGCATATAGCCACGCGTACATATCGTACAGAGCAAATGTTTCTCGCGCTCAAAATGAAAAGAGGCCTTAAAATTGTCATAGTCTCAACCATACATGGGTGCAAATTAACATGTATAAACTGCACACCATCATTTATTTTCATTTGCATGCACCATTGTTTGATCCTTCACTTTAGCAAATGTACGGACGCTTTCTGAACAGACGTTCATTCTTACGTTTTCATTTTCCTACACCTCGTTTCGTCTACACGGCAACGAGTTTACATATTTCATACATTACACACGGAATAGTGATCTGCCCAAACTAACACATGCGTTTAAACACCTTCGAAGTTTCAACATTCAGATATTTAATTCCGCCCCGTTCTTTATTTGCACTATTCTGTACAGTATAATTTTCAGCAGTGAACTAGAACGGTCAAAAAAACGTTCCGACAACCTGTACTCGATCTCACTATTCACACACATCTTTCTACCTAAAAATGTTGAATGTCGTTTTTTCCACGAGACCGCGAGTCGGTGATGAAAAAAAAAAGACGACATTCGACAATGCCCCAACTCTGGCTGGCTTTGCCGCTGTAGTAATAATTGAGCGCCGTTTTCAGACCATAACGTCTCATTATGTACTGCATCGCAGCGCACGGCAATAATTTAGTACCTCGCTAATAGTAATCGAAAGCGAACGGATGGAAATATCGTCTTGAAATTGTCGGGATTCTTTTTATTATTCGTAATTATGAGTTGCGTTAACTTTTTCAATTAATTGCTTCATTATTTATATAATTTGCGGTGTCTCAAATACCGGGCATATTGAAGTTTATTCGACTGACGCGAGTTTGATGAAATTTTTCAGGATTAATTTAGAAATATACATTTTGTTCGTACAAATAATATGCCATGCATCTTTCTTTTGATGTCACGAAAAGTAAAATTTTTGCTGATTACGCGACTACAGCCAATTTTCAATTTCTTCGAAATTCGCCGCAGTTCTCATTTGTCATATTTACAATGTTGTAACCCATTTTATATCTGCAGTATGAAATGACACATCATCTTCGACTCACCTTGTACAGATGATAGATAACAACACAAGGAAAAAATACATTGAAATAAAAATGCTCACAACTATCTATTTACGGACTGAAGGAAGCTGTCGTAGGAGAGACCGGGGATGAAAGTAACGTGAGTTAATTGTAACAACAGTTATCATAAATACATCCGACATCAGAGGCACAATTGAAACCACCGAATAGTACTTCTGATTATAATATTGCAGTGGATATAGCAATTGCAAGAGTCTGGTACGCAGATAATTGGTTTTCACACAATAAAGATTGAACCAGGATGTAAACCCCGCGAAATAATCCATTGTGATATCAAAGATTTTGATCTTTGACGAAAATTATAACGTTCAACACTCATAGGTTCTGAACTGTAGATCTAATGCACTTGCGGACTATATGAAAATATTTCGTTAGGGATCAATAATAAGACCTTCAGAGATCACACTCTGCCATGGAGCATACAGTGAATTCCTGGGTCGAAAATGGTTAATGGATCATTAATCATTATTGAGAGAGGAGGGAGGGGGGGGGGGGGCGGTTGAGTATAGGAGTCGACCAAGACATCATTCTGGAGTTTAGGTTGAATAAGACAATGTTTTCGAGCTCCAGATTGGCGAGAACGTCATCCGAGGTTCCAGGACGATCAAGACGTCGTTCACGGATTCTCATGTTCCAGGTCTCGGAAGAGATTCTATAAGAAGTCGAGGGCATCTTAGTCGACATATAACGAAAGGACGACGACTAAATGGACGACGACCAGGTCCACTACGACGACTAAAACGTCGTCGTAGTGGACCTGGACTTGACTATAAAGTGTTCGTTGTTATTAATATCCCCGAGAATGACGTCCAATATGGACTCTGATATCGGCATTCTGAACAGCCGACTTTGGGACAAATGTGTCAATCGAACAGGACTTCAAAAACCCAGTCCTATTCAACCTGGGCCGGAAGATTACTGTCCTATGCAACTTGAGACTCAGTAATAACGTATTAGCGGACCACGACCCAAAAATTGATGTTCGAGTGTTCGTTACCCAGTCGCTACGCCCCACTGTCTAATCGTAATGAACTCAAATAAGATTTCTCTTACTTTCAACCCCGATCTTCTCTATATTTTCTACGTACGGCACGAAGTAGTAACAGTCTAATTGTGTTCCTCGTGAAGAATAAAAAAATACTACAATTCTCACCCTTCGCCACCGGCATCCTCCTCCTCAACTCTTTCCGATTCCTGCACCGTTTCGTCGTCCGCCATTTGTCCGAGTGATTCGATAGGAAGATCAACTTTGCCGGTGCACGTACAAACTTTGAAAACGAAGAGGATAGGCCAACATAAAATAAATAAATATTAGTTTAAAAAAATACTATGCTAAAAAGACTTGCTGTCCGGCACTCGAATCTCACGCGACTGAGATACTCGAGACATTAGCCTTACGGCTGCTCAACGTACGGCTTCGGAAGCCAGTGCTCAATGCTATTTTCTTTTTTAATGCCCTTTAATGCGATTACGTTCTACCCGCAGTCACCGAGGGACGTGATCTCGACTTCGAAACGCCAAAAAGCCGATTTTACTAACGCTCCTGGGCTTCTCCGTCGTCCGGCGAGCTTGCAGAGGTCGACGAACGTTTTCCACTTCAAACAGTAATCTCATTTTTTTTTTTATTATTATTTATATATATATATTTTTAGTAATAATTTGCACAGTGTGTCATTGAGGCGGAAAAAATTGTCTCGTTGTAATGATTGGGATCAATCGAGTTAGGATACGAACATGTTCAGCGATGTGAAACAGAACTAAGGAAAACAAACCTGGAACAAAGACCGAGCAGGTATTTTCATTTATAGAGGGCAGAGCAAAACAAAACCTCAAAACAGAACGGACACGCGTCCCACATTTGACATGAGACCTTTTTTTTTATGTCCTTCGAAATATTTATTAAAATAATCCGTTTTCCCCGGTTTTATCCCGTTCTTTATTCATTTAATGCTACACTACAGTCACTACACTACACTCACTACACTACAGTCAGAAGATTTATATTTATATATGATAATATTCTGCTACCAATTTTATTTATGTGGATATCGAACTGTGTTCGGAAGCCGTCTCCTGACTGTAGCGAAGATTATGAACGAATTGATTTATGGACGAATTACAATTAATTAATTTAACAATTATTCGTTATTATTAATTATTACTACTATTAATTACTAACAATATTAATTGTTGTTTCATAATGAATTATTTCATCCTCTTTGAAGTTACTTTTTGTACGAATATTTTTTCAAGAATAACGATTATTTTTCAGTCGGGAGTTTTTAAAAAATTTTAATTTTATTTTTTATTTTATGCTTTTTTAAAGTTACTTTTTATTAAACATTTTTTTTAATACGATTTTTTTTAGAGCCAATTTTTCATTGTAATTTTTTTATATGTTGACGTAACTTTTTGCAGTTGGGAGGTTTTTAAATTTTTTTAGACATTTTTTCCCTGATACAATATTCTAAATGTCATTCCTCCGATATAATTTTCTAAATCATGTATGTCTCCAATACTATTTTCTATGTGTCTTTCTTCTTCGATGACATTTTTTATGTGTCGTTCCTGTTCGATGCAACATTTACAAAGTGGAACGAAGAGCAACAGCACATAGAAAATTGTATCGCAGAGGAACGACAGAGACAAAACTTCATCGAAGAAGAAAGACACATAAAAAAATTCTATCAATGAAGAAAGACCCATAGAAAATGTCATCGAAGAACAAAGAGCCAGAAAGTTATATCGCTGGCATATATTAGATAGGAATGACGCATAATAATTATTATTTATTTAAACCATTACGCACTATGCTTCGTGCGTTTGAGGTTATGGTGCACCGAGATCGGGTGGCCAACAAACAATGTGGAGTTCCGAAAATATATCGCAGAAAATGGCGCTCAATTTTCGATATATTCGAGTGGCTATTCAATAAATCGTATTTATTTCTACCAATATTGTGCAGATTTTAATTTTGCCTTGAAAACATTGATGACGGTGCGTCAAAGAATAGCTGTATCAAATTTCGTCAAGTAATTTGTAGCCGTTTACGCGGTGAAACGCATAACTCCCGTCTTTTTGCCCTAGCGGGCAGTCGGGAGTTAAAAATTGAAAGATCGAAACAAAATTTCGAACACAATTCTATGTATTTTTCGCGCCGAGCACAGAGGCTACATCCGTTTTGACCAAAAGCATAAGGTTGGTGTATTTTTTCGGGCTAAACCTGAATCAGCCAGCAGTTTTCCCTAAAAGTTAAATACAACGTTGATGTTGGAAAAAAGTTGAAAATTGAAATTTTCATAACGCTTCCTCATAATAGCTGAAAATTGAAATTTTCACATCGCTTCCTCATAAAAGTTGAAAGTTGAAATTTTTATATCACTTTCTCATAATGGTCCTATATTCGAAAAGCTTCCTCTATGAGGAAGCCAACAATATAGTAAATGCTTTCTCATAGGAGCTTTGCGAATAAAGGACCATTATGAGAAAGTGATATAAAAATTTCAACCTTCAACTTTTTTTTCCTGCGATTTCCGATTTTTTCGTTGTCTTTGCTCTAATTTCTCGGCTTCAATCTTCTTATTTATTTCCATCCTTGGTAATCTCTTTTCAATGTCATGTCCAAGCACAGCTTCTCGCCCAACTCGAACCGATGTTTCCGGCGCTGTTCCGGATAGTTTATTGCCCAATGTAGTCCTAGGCACTTCATATATTTTGCTAGCTATGTCGATCGGCGTTATTTATCTGCGATTATTAAAAAATGTTCTTTTGAACTTTTCGTTTTTCGCGGCGTCTCGCTTCCCCTCTGCATTTTTTTATTCGTACTCGCCTGTAAAAACAATATATAACTTAGAGCTTAATTTTAAGACGTTAGTTTGAACTTCAGATCGCTTTTGAGATCGAACGTAAGATCGAAGCCTGGCCCGAATTTCATTGCGTAGTTAAGATCTATCTTAAATTCGAACTTAAATCTGAACTCAAATTCGATTGTAGTTCGAACTTAATCCCTTCACTGTTACGCGCCCCTATACGAGCCCCAACGTATAGGGTAATACGATTCTCTGACAGTGAAGGGGTTAAGATCGAACATCAATGGAGGTGACCTGGCAAACAAATTTCTTGAAGCCGTTTCTATGGAATAATTGCTGGAGAACATTTGTTCTCCGTAATGACACGATCAGTGATTGTGGCGATGGGTGCAAAACGGTACGTGGACGGTGTTAGGATTTTTTGTTTTTTATATAATCTTATCGCTTCTTATTAGTTCGAACCTAACATCGATCTTAAGTTCGAACAAACGTCTTAAAATTGGAACCTTGGAATCAATTAAAAAATTATAAGAATATCTTCCTATATTCCTATAATATTCATAGTCTTATATAGTTTCATAATAATATGGCTATTACAATATTTAAACAATATTTGGATTGAATAATATTCAATCCAAAATTAACATTCGGAACGGTACTGGCCAAAAATGGAAATAATAGCGGACGTTATATTTGGCGACGGGGTAGCCACAAATAGAACAATGGCACTTTCGTTGTCCTATTTTTGGTCATATATTTACGGCGTATTGTAATCTCATTTCCGAATCTCTCGGGAGAACGATTCAGTCGGTGGGACAGTTTTGCACGGGAGGCGTGCGCTGGACAGTCGGTTTGTATATGGGCGTTTGTCTGTCGTCTTTTTTTATTTATTTACTTATTTATCTGTTATACGGACAGAACCCAATTACAAGCTGTCAGGGAGTCGTGACAACTAAAAATAAACATGTTGGAGAGTATATAGATTCATAAGATATAAATATAGATACGCTATACGAGCTATTACAGATGATACGTAAAGGTACCCGACAAATAAGACAATGGAAATCTGAGAGAATACGTCTCAGTAATAAATAAACATATTTGCTGACTAAAATGAAACGATAACAATAAAATAAGTCTTATAAAATGCCTGTACCACAAAAATAACCAAAATACGTCTTGTTACAACATTTTTATTCGACGACAATGTACGACTTATGCAGAATAAATGTTAAAGATTATTTATGCCGCGTTGACGCCAATTTCCACCACTCGCGGGACGCCACGTTGAGATTTAATCGTCCAGTGAGTTTAACCCCTCTGCTTCCGGTCCTCCAAGTCTGCTCTAGGTGCCACAAGCTACTCACGTTGCATCACAGTGTGATCACTTTTAGCCTAGATGAGCCGATCACCCAACTTGAGTTTATGACGATTTTTGAGTACCAAAAGGGCGTCGGATCTTGATTTGAACATGATTATTAGAGGACGAGAACGTTCACGGATCGCTCCTGAGAGATGGACAGACTTATAACGGCCAGCAGAAGCTCCAATCCTGGCACAGTATACAGAGTTCGACGAGATAGCAAGTGGTTCCAGGATTGAAGAGACATGCTGACGACCCTGATCTGATGCTTCTGGAACGTCGAACGCAATAACATTGTCCGCTCTTCTGTTCTTATCTTCGTCTCAAGATTTCGGATCCAAGTTTCCACAGCATGAGAACGTTGCATAAGATCGTTGACGCTTCTATCGTTATTATCCGCTCTTGATGTTAAAGTTGCACTTATTGCTACGACAGAGGTTCGGAGGTTTTGCTGCCCACAACCCAGGGCTTTAACTGTTTCATTCAATACATCCTGCATTTTCATGAATACACCGAAGTATTAAGATAGGGTAAATCGGGGAGATATGGCCATGCTTTTTTAAACAACGAAATTTAGAAATTTAACATTTTAAAAACTTTTACATTTTTGTTGTAACCGACTCTAGAAACATTAAACTAAATTAACTCAGAACATTCGATATTTTCGATGCGTAATTTAATTGCAGCTCAATAAATAAATATTTGCGATCGGCCGTCTCACCCGGACGCTACGGGTGACATGGCCACAGTAATACTGGAAGTCAATTAAGCCTATAGAAGGAACGGAATCGCACAAAACCTTTTTTACTATATTTCATGTTGTCTACATAACCTACAGAAAGACAATAAACACTTCTGCTAGATGTTTCAGATGTTAAACTAAAAATAAAACAGTTTTATTGGCCATATCACCCGGATATTGCGGGTGATATGGCCAGTAAAACCGTTTTATTTTTTGCTTTTAGTCCACCACTACCCACGTGGATAGCTCACCCGCAATATCCAAGCGATAAGGCCATCGCCCGCTGTTGCAGGTAATGGACCACCACCACTAACGTGGCCATCTCGCTAGCTGTTGCAGGCGATGGCCCACCACCATTGACGTGGCCATATCCCCCGGAACATGGGTGGCCATATCACCCATTTTCCGGGAAAAAATATCCACTGCTTAAATTCAGAGAAGAAATTTTTTAAAATAGGTTTACTACGCGCCAATCTTTTCTCGAAAGATCCAACTACAGTGTGCAATATTGATTTACTAGCAAAATTATAATTGAGTATATTTCTAGAGCGCTATAAATATAGCTCGAGAAATTTCTGGCTACCTCGAAATAGGGATTCAGCGCTTATACTGACCCTTGCACGTACAATCTTAACATTTTTTGTGCAATCGCATCGTATCCACATATACTAAAAACTGTGCAAGCGGTGGCACCATTCGTTTGTTACGTTAAAAGATATTACGAGTGGCAATCTCACCCGCCTGACCACCTCACCCTGATATACCCTAGAACAGACTCCAGATCTTCCTTCATACAGTAGGTCATGATTGAAGTACCGTTCAAAATTTCGCGGAGAGCTGGCGTGGAATGTGAGCGATCGACAAGCTAAGACAATTGAGTATCGGTAGGTCAAGTAGTTACAATAGCACGACCACGAGAGATAAACAAACCGACGCATACGAGTATCCCGATGTGAGGTTAGAGAGTAACCCGACAACGAAAGTTGGATCTAAGCACAAAACAGGGCTCGTAACACAACTTACGATATTGTCACGTTTCACGCTGGAAAATTTTTGCTAAATTTTCTCGCGCGATTCGTGGCAAGAACTCGCGATATGGCACGATTGGGCTGGCCAGCGACGGTGTTGACTATCAAGGTATCAGAATGCACAGGATGTATTCCATTGCCTTTTTAATATTTAATTTCGCTCGTTAGTTCTTTTAATAGCGCGTCAACTGAGGTGTTATTCTATGCGATGCGGGTTGCGCGATATTTTTCTCGAGAATCGCAAGCGACGGGACGTACGAATGTCTGCTCTCGCCTCCTCTCAAACGAGGTACAATTTCGCTAACTTGCAGAAATCTTCCCCGGCTTGTCGTCCGATGGTCGAGAGATCGGCGGATGATCGGACCGGGGAAATCAGTCCCGTTTAGACACTGTAAGCGTAAGCTTGGTCTTCGGAAAAACTCCTCGATTAGGACCCGCTAAAGTATTGTAAATCTCGAGGGAACACCCCGGTCTATTAGAGCGAAAATCGCGAAGGCCGTAAGGAGCCTAAAGAGTGTTGCGCCCCGCCGTGGTGAGCCTGATCGTGCTAGACCATAAGTGTTATTATCTACGCCACGAACAATCGACTGTCGTGTAATTTTAAGCGTTTGTTCACGATAGAAGTGTAGAGAGTGAGCGAGAAAAGGTGTCGAGAAAGTAAAGAAGGGAGGAGAAGTATAGAGAGTAAGGGAGAAGAGGTGTTGAGAAATAGAGCGGAGAAAAAGGACCGTGACCACACCAAATTACTACAAAAATATTGTAAGTGCGATTGTATGGGTGTGCGAACATTTGTATGTGTGAGCGATCGTGTGTAAGTGCTTGCCGGCTAACCTTGCGACAGGATTGCAATATATATTTTGTATAGAAAACTATTCCTTTCATTAAACGTCGAGTCACAATAATCACTGACATAATTATTTATCGTCCTGCGCGAAATATCGGGAAGCGTCCTGTAGAGAACGAACCGGAAAAAATAAATATAAACTCGTCGCGCTTCCCGCGACGGGGTTATTTAAATGTACCAACGCCCCGTACGTCACAATATACTGAATTATGCGTACTATATTGGCGAAACTGAACCAACCATTTACTTATCAAATTTCAGTTAGCATTAGCTAACACGATACGCAGTTTGCGGAGCTGAAAACAAGACGACTCTCGCAACTGTATTATTGATCGGAACTCACTTTTTCGGATTAGGAAGAAGCTTAACAAGATATTCTCACTCACAATGAGATTTTTTCATCATTATCTTCAGGATGAAGTGTGCGTGAGGAATTTTCGTGATAGGTTTCGGACTTAACTGCGAGGAAAATGAATAGTTGGTCGTTCACCGAAAAGAAGGTTTGGTATAGAGTAAACAAAATTTGTTTGAATCAACCAAATCAAATTCGGCGTTTGCAGGTGGCGAAGGAAATATTTAGTTAAGGTAACTAAAA
This sequence comes from Amblyjoppa proteus, assembly GCA_963922035.1. NCBI lineage: Eukaryota > Metazoa > Arthropoda > Insecta > Hymenoptera > Ichneumonidae > Amblyjoppa > Amblyjoppa proteus. The sequence goes on from OY998232.1 coordinate 25,530,718, forward strand.
AGTTACATCAGCATTAAAAAAACCATTTCATTGTCCCAACTAAAAATGTTTTCGATATAATAAGACAATTATATCGAATATCGAAAAAAAAGTAAAATAAACCGACAGCGGTGGATGCGCGGTTGGCGCACGGCTCTGGCGGTCCCCCAAGATCGCTGAGCGGGAGGTGCTTTCTTCTGAGACTTTGGTATTTCTGCACTTTACTCAAGTGCAAAAAATTCCGGTGGCTCAGTCGAAAATGGCCGTCTGTATCGGCACGGGTTTTCCGTAGTTTCCCCGTGTCCCCGGCAAATGCGGTACAGTGTAGCTAAGGCGGCTACGGACGCATTGGAAGTTAGGTAGCTTAGCTGAGTGCGGGTAGGGTAGGGGATACGGGGAATCGGGGGGAATCGGGAGTTCCGCAAAAACCCGACAGGGCATACGGTGGAAAATGGAACAAATATTAAAATTTATATCGAAAAAAACGTTTGTTCGAAACAAATATCTAGTCACACAAAGGAAAAAAAAGTTTGGCCCAACTCAACCTGGAATTGATTCCCGGTATTGATATTTACGTTATTTGTTACTAATGAATTTCATACATGGTTACATCGTGGTTTATATGTTCAATTGTTATCAGTACATCGCTACTTATCAATATAATACAATTTGTACTATAGCACGATTTCGCAATGCCCAAAAATCGTCTACCTAATTCCCGAGTTTCTCTCCCTTTTCATTTTCCCGTACGGGATGAGCTCCAGGTGCACCGAAATTCACCGAGAGAGAAACCTAAACAGCCCCGGCTGCTGTCATCTCGAGGGTAGAGTGGCTGGATAAGCGATTAATTGTTCGGGAGGATTTACAAAACACAAATAAATAAATTAATTAATTGCGACCACAGAAAATACGAGAACCAAAAACTCGAATATTTATTCAATCAAAAGAAACAATCTAATCGAGAGGAAAAACCGCAGAACCCGGAGTAAAACCCTCGTCCCGTAAAATAAAATCGATAACATCTTTGTACATAAAGATTTTTGCCTGGTACACAGTATTCGCACACTTCGACGCTCACACATTCACACGCACACCGACGGTCGCGCCTCCCGGACTCTCATATTTATTTAACGCGTGTTTTAATGCTCGAATTTTAAGTTATTATTTTCCCCAAAAAGAAAAATTCCGACGACTTCGAGGAAGGCCGCATACGGTTTCCCGAGCCGACCACGTGGCGATAAAACAAAACCCTACACAAAATCACAAATACACTCCGGCCGAATAACGGCGGTCCCGATCCCTCCGGCACGACCGAACGAAGCACGCCGTTGGTTACACAAATTTATTTTCCCCACGCTCGGGGTTACAAAACGCAATACAAAAGTACTAATTGGCCGTAGCCTTACACAAACAATAAAACCTTGGACGAAAGCTCACCGAATCGAGTCGTAACAACGTGAACGGGCAAAACGGTCCGGATATAAACGCCGTAAGGAAATCCATTTTCCTTCTATGGATAATTCCCGGGACTCGATAACACAACAGATCCGCTCGCTCGGAGTCACAACGGAGAGTGTCCCGAGTATCGATCCGCGATCTCGCTCGCTACCGTTCTCCCTACCTCCCTGCCTAATCGTCACGACAAATTCGCCAAATTTCGGACAATCCTCAGACCTGTCCGGAAATTTGCGCAAAGCACACGGCCCGTCAGACGCTACGCACATCGGTCTGCTGATCGACTCTTCGCCCGTACGAAATCTTCTTCGAACGCCGATAACGCGGAGCTCCCGCAAAGGTACTCAATTTCCCCTGACGGGAGACTCCCGGTGAATCTTCTTGACACTTCGAGACTCCGGACAACTGCAACTATCGATGCGATGCGTTGAATAGATGAATCGTAGATCTTCTCAGATGACAATTTCTTCTTATCGTCCGACAGCAGGGAGGTAGAATGGCCCAATTCGGTACTTCAGACTGAATTTCACGCCCGATGCTCTCCTCAATCGGCGCTCTCGTCCCGGCATACATGAAAATGATTACCGTCGAATTAAAAATAAATCATATTGTACAAACTAGGCCTTGCGATGTAGCCTTGTGTGAGCCCAAACAAGCCAGGAAAAAATGGGTAAGAATTTGCTGCGCTACAGTACAAATAACAATTCTATATATACTAGCAGGACTCAAACCCCGAAACTAACGCATCCTGACCTAGTACCTTACCACTAAGCTACAATCGCTTATTGATATGTGTAATCTTGTTTGGATATATAAGTGAATTGAGTACTCTCTGTCATTGACTTAGACTCAACTTCGATGATTTGGCATTGAAATATCGAAACCACTTGAAAGTTGTTTATTGTGGGTATAATATTTATGAATGACTAAATTGATGTATTTTCAAATTAAATAAAATAATATTCAAGATGACAAATGGTCGTATATATACGAACACACCGAATTACATTTTTTTCAAATTGACCAAATATACATTTAAGTCAAAATTATATACCTTCTGTATGATGAGAGTAAAGACGATTGAATCGAAAAAAAGTTGTTTATTTAATGCAGTTTTGGTTCACTTTGAACCAACATTGTAAAGGATCGTCCATAAAGGACGTCCGCGAATTTTTAATATTTTTTGATCCCTCCCTCCCCCCTTGTTACATTTAGTCACAAATTCTAACCCCCCCCCCCCCCCTCCTAGGGCACATCCGATGGTCACAATCAAAGACCCCCCACCCCCTTCTTCCTATAAAATTGAGTTTAACCTGTAAAAATACTAGATAAATTACTAATAAAATTCCTATCGCTGCTATAATTATAAAAATTAAAACAAGAGAAGCATGTAAAACTTTTGCATATTTTTTTGGTTCTGATATGCCTGGATTTTATGCTTTATGAACAGATACAAGGTAACGATTATCCCATGAAATATACACGTTTAAAGTGACGTACTCGCAATTCATAAAATTTTTAAACATTCAAATTCTGATAAAATTTAATCGGTTGGATTGATTACTACCAAATTCAGTATCGATCATCGATCGATAATTGTCCATTTGTGTATAACTTTTCAGCCACTGTAGAAAACTTCCCCCAATGGCTCAAAATTTACGAAAGCTAGAGCGTGCACACATTTTGTTCGAAAAATTCAAAATCTGATAAAATCTGGACATGTGTTTTAATTATTACGAAACTTGTATGAACCAGAGGCCCTTGTCTGCTCTACTTGCTCGCTCTACTTATATAGACTTGCATTTTGGAGGCCACACACACGCACGTACGCACGTGCAAAGAAAAAAAAATTCATTTCGTGACAATCGCAAAAAATGTTTGTAGACTTATGATTTACGACACAAATCAGTAAAGTGTCAATAAGGAAAATAATGCATTTTAATGTCGTGGCATGTCGCAGCTTGTTACTGATAAAGAGCAAAATGATAACGAAAACAAGACTGTTGGTTTTTTTTTTTGCGAGGCTCACCAATACTAGAAACAACTTTAAACATTACAATTTTTTCCGTAATAAAATGAAGGACGAACGAAAGATCGCGCGAAAAACCCGAGCGCGATCTCGATAATAGGCATCCTAGTTTCCGTCGATTGTCCGTATGACTTCCGTCTCGCGGAAATCTGCGGTCAACCGTGAATGTGCTCCAAGAGGTATAGCAGCAAAGCGACATCGACGGGTGAAATAACCGAGGTATACACATGGAAAGAGAGAGAGGAAATCCAGGTTTGCCCGCACGAAACTCAAAATGGCTTTCCTCCGCAAAACCGGAGATGAAAGTGGAGGCACGTGAGGGCGAATATAACGAGAAACATAGAAGATTGCTGCATAGAGGCAAATATGAATATCCAGGATGGAGCTTTGAAAAAGCGCAGAGAGCAAAAACTTTACTTCACTCTCGATTCAGCTTATAATAATGCAACCGGTTTTGTTGTATGTAGAGAAGCTCATCGCTCCTGTCTGGAAAGCATGAATATGGGGCAGGGGGCGGGGCGATGAGAGCTGCCGGCACAATATAATAAGCCGTGTCTCGCACGCCTCGAGTTACCCTCATTCGTGAAACAACGACGAAGCTTTCCCATTAAACTCCAAGCAACATCTCGTCAACAACTTCTGTGTATAGAGTAAAATAACTGCATGTCTTACTTAGTGAATCGTGCAATACAACAAGGGAGAAATCTGTAGACCCAGCGCGCTTACGTCGATACCTGTCGAAAACCTCGAGAACTCGACGGGATTGAAGTTTCCATTATTTTGACCTGTCGCGATCTTCGTAAGGTGGACCCGTTGCTACTCTTCTTTAGACGTACGGGAAACTGGGACAAAACGGGGACATGCAGTGAAATGGAGACGAGAAATGTCATATCGACGTGGGCAAAAATAGGGTAATAATTAATAATGAAGCTAAGAAAAGTTGCAGCATTTTGCCCCTGATGGTTTTTTTTTTTATATCCTTTCAAAACCGGTGCCAATACAATTTTAGTGTGAAAAATAATGAATCTATGCTTTCGGTATCGTTATTGCAGGTTTTATTGCTTAGCGTCCCCGTTTTGCCCCGTCTACCCTACAGGTACAGAATCGTTGAACACCAGGGAACGTTTTCGTCATTAATTTCTAACTGTATTAATTCACAAAAATTACTATCGAACAATAACAACGAAATTAATAAGTTTCTCGATTTTCAATCGTTACTACATCATCGAAATGTTCGGCGAACCACCGTCAAAATTGACAGCACACTTGCAATTGACTGGACAGGATAACTTCACAAAGTTGAAATTATAAAAATGGGATGCTAATGAAATCATGCTCCAGTGAGACGAGTACCTTACCTGCCTTAACTGACGGACAGCTATATATATATATTACCACTGGTGAACTTCAGCACGACAACTACCATAGTTTTACAAATCCAATTTCCTGTATAGGATCTTTGGATCACGAGGCGAAACTCGGAAACAGCGTCGAGTTTCATCAGCTTAATTCAGTGGTTAATGCATCGAAACTAGTACGAAGCAAAGTGAACGTAGACCAGAAACAGCAGGCATGGAGATTGAACTTGGCTGGCACAGCGGTCGCGTCTATCTCGCGTCACGCGCTAAACCGCAATGACGCCAGTGACGGTATATACAACTCGCGGTTTACCCAGAGTCTCTCGCTAGATCGGGTCGGGATATCTCGCGAATTTCCGTATAAATTAAACACCTATGCGGGAGAACTTATAACTATCTGGTGCAAGTATAAACCCTCACTGTGGCAACTCGTCGTCTCGTCCATTAGACTGCACCAGACGTTTGTCACATAATTGCTCGACACCGGCGGACTTGTGCTGTTGAAGCCGGGCGACTAATTTATCGGCAATAGCTTCGGCAAAATTCATGCCAGACATTGTTCAACGACGGTCTGCTTCATCGTTTACGAAGATAACATTTTCTAATCTATTGTATTGCTGTGACGCGACGTTGTAAACTGAGAATATATTCTAAGAATAGAGGATGGTAAAACTATTCTATAAAAAATTCCAGCCTTTTGACAGTTCGTGATGCTATTGTGAAAATTTGAAAACAAGATCCCCGAATTCGAATAGAATAAATAAATGGTAAGTTTTATGATAATAATAATAATTATTATTATTATTATTATTATTATTATTATTATTATTATTATTATTATTATTATTATTATTATTATTATTATTATTATTATTATTATTATTATTATTATTATTATTATTATTATTATTATTATAGAATAGTTTTTATAGGCGCTTTACCTTGCTGATAAAAAACTAAACCCAATGAACACGTTTTATTGCGGCAATATAACATGGAAGTTACATGAAATGTAATAATGTTATTCTTACGATAGACAGAGGGTATATAACATGGAAGTAATATGTAATGTTATAGTTACGCATAAAAATTGTGCAATCGTTACACAACATACTTGTAACAATGTGAGTGTAACTTTCGTGATAATCAGGTAATGTTAACGGCGTATATCGTAATTACATTACAATAATGTATTGGGACTCCGTAAAGTTTACACAACATGTTTATAACAATGTTTATGACCATTACTAATCTGCAGGCAATGGTAATGTTACACGGCGTTGCGTTGTGGTACCATTGCGATTACAAAACCAGGCTTCGTAAGAGGTACATAACATGCTTATAACGATGTTATAACAAGCAAATAATTACTGGCTTCCTTATTACCGTTAAAAAAGGTTTGCCGACCAATATTTAATGCCAAAAATTAAAGTATATATGTCAGTTATGATCCGTAAATAATCTGTTTGAACTGTGTATACAATTTTCCAAAATTATGCTCTCAACTCCAACATAGCCGAATAGGTATGGTCACCGTCTACAAGTCCGAGGGTCCTAGGTACGTATCCCGCCGATGTTACACATATTAATGACGTTTTTTCTGAGATGTATTTGTTCCTATCGATAGAGTAATTTCGTTTGTCACTAATAAAGATGCTGATCCAAGGATAGAATCAGCCATAATATGTTTTTAAAATAGAAATTGCACGTTACATTTTTATACAACAACAATATAACACGGTAAAATAGCAGTGTTATATTGCTGAGTCGGAAATGGCAACTTACATGTAACATTCTCGTAATATTACCTGTTATTTTCAGTTACACTGCTGCTAGATTACTGTGTTTACTGGGAATAAACGCATTTATCAATCTAAATCTCCCACAAGCAGAACAAGCATCTACTATAAAATATCTTTTTTTTATCTAGTATTCAAAATAGTCTAAAATCTAAACACTACATGAATATTGTATCAATAATCGATATGAAACATGTCCAAAAAAGTATATCGATGTTTGTTTAAAGGCTGTGGCTAGTCGTCCGACTTCGGACGAATACGCCATCGTTTATTCGTCCGAAAACAGGCTAATTGAGGTATTCAAGTCGGACGATTAACAATTTCTCATTCGTCCGAGCCCGACCATCGGACGATTAATATTTTCTTATTCATCCGACAGAAGATCTGTGAGAGCGGCTCAAATGGCGCCGTAGTATCATGCTATGCTAATGCTTTATAAATTAACGGTCATCACGCTGGTGATGACCGTTACGTCTCTTGCTGTGAAAAGACGTGTTAGTGTGTGATTTTCAAATATCTCGAGGTCTGTTAACTATAGCGGAAAATATCTTGAGTTTTTTATTATCTATAGCGGAAAGTAACTCGAGTTTTTCGACTGCGTAGAAAACATTCATCGGCAAAATATGAAAAATTTATTCATCCGAAAAAATTAAACGTGACTGAAAAATTTAGCGATGCTGAAATTGCAAGATATACAAGTTAGCCGGATGAATAATTTTTGTAATTCGTCCGATGAACAAATGGCCGTCCCAGCCGTCTGCTGTCGGACGACTATGAAAAATGTAGTCATCCGACCAATGGAAATGGGACTGAATCACAAGAAATACAAGTTAGCCGGATGAATAATTTTCGTAATTCGTCCGATGAACAAATGGCCGCCCCAGCCGTCTGCTGTCGGACGACTATGAAAAATGTAGTGATCCGACCAATGAAAATGGGACTGAATCACAAGAAATACAAGTTAGTCGGATGAATAATTATTCCATAATCGTCCGATGGTGAAATGACCGTCGTAGCCATCACAGTCGGACGACTATGAAAAAAGTATTCATCCGACCAATGGAAATGGGACTGAATCACAAGAAATACAAGTTAGTCGGATGAATGATTATTCCATAATCGTCCGATGGTGAAATGACCGTCGTAGCCATCACAGTCGGACGACTATGAAAAATGTATTCATCCGACCAATGGAAATGGGACTGAATCACAAGAAATACAAGTTAGTCGGATGAAGAATTATTCCATAATCGTCCGATGGTGTAATGACCGTCGTAGCCATCATAGTCGGGGGTCTATGAAAAAAGTATTGATCCGACCAATGGAAATGGGACTGAATCACAAGAAATACAAGTTAGTCGGATGAATGATTATTCCATAATCGTCCGATGGTGAAATGACCGTCGTAGCCATCACAGTCGGACGACTATGAAAAATGTATTCATCCGACCAATGGAAATGGGACTGAATCACAAGAAATACAAGTTAGTCGGATGAATAATTATTCCATAATCGTCCGATGGTGAAATGACCGTCGTAGCCATCACAGTCGGACGACTATGAAAAATGTATTCATCCGACCAATGGAAATGGGACTGAATCACAAGAAATACAAGTTAGTCGGATGAATAATTATTCCATAATCGTCCGATGGTGAAATGACCGTCGTAGCCATTACAGTTGGACGACTATGAAAAATGTATTCATCCGAGCAATGGAAATAGGACTGAATCACAAAAAATACAAGTTAGTCGGATGAATAATTATTCCATAATCGTCCGATGGTGAAATGATCGTCGTAGCCATCACAGTCGGACGACTATGAAAAATGTATTCGTCCGACCAATGGAAATGGAGCGAAAAATTTGGCTCCGCCGAAATTACGTGAAATATAGGTTAGTCGGACGAATTATATTTCCATAGTCGTCCGTAAGTCGGATTAATAATTTTTTCATATTCGTCCTTAGTCGGACGTTTAGCCACTTCGTTGTTTAAAACAAGTAACTCTCTCCCGACGACAAGCATCTGCCGCATGTGCTTCTGACAGGTTCGAAAAATGCGGGACGTAATGCATGCACCGCGTCGCATGTCTCACTGGCCGGCTCTATATCTCGTGCGCGGACGACATAGCCGCGTCATCAGTGACGCGAGGCTCGTCGTTCACTGACAGATCTTCGGTACGATGCACGCGCCGCTCTGCGTAATGCCGCACTGGCCGGAGGACGCACACGGTACATTTGGCGTCGATGCACGCGGTAACGCCGCTTCGCGACAGACATCGGCTTTTGGATCGGTTTCAACATTTTTTTGTTTTTTTGTTTTCATTCCCGCACGCCGCCAGAAATGTATCCGTTAATTTTGTATCGCGTAAAAAAGAAAAAAAAAAAAAAAAAAGTCGTCTCGCTACTCACCGCACTGGCAGGGTTCGTCGCGTCGGCAGCGTGCTCCTCAGTCAGCTTCTCATTCTTCCTCTCTTGCGATCCTTGAACGCGCCGCACCTTACCAACAGATGAACCGGCGCCGCCTCTGGCAAAATCGCTTCGCGATTGTTTTCATAAAAAAAATCGTTCGTAAAAGAATTCTCAGGCTCGTAGTCGTGATCGGAACAATCGGTTACCGTCAGCACTGGTATCGGTGACAATGCCGAACGTTCGGTGCTAGTTTCCGTCCTCTCGTTTCGGCTCTCACCAGTCGCCAGTATCTTGATCGCCATCGTCCCGTCGAGCCGCACCGAACGCGAAGGCTCTCGACGAAACGACCGAACAACGAGTGACCAAGTGAAAGGCACACACGCGCACACACAGAGAACAATGCTCGACGAGAGAGGCTAAAGCCGAGCCGGAGATCAATCTCTGGGCCTCATTGCGAGCGCAGCCACTCGTTCGCCTCGTCAACGTACCGAACAAACCGAGCAGTACGATTAGACGCAAAAATATCTCGCAACACTTTATCGTCAACGAAAATATAGTTTCGTAGTCTCTTGTCGCCGCGTCTCTCGATGCTGCGTCGACGATCTCCTTCGGCACTTGGGCGAGTAAAAAAATAAAGAAACACCAGATCGTATACGCTACGGTAATTCGCTCGTTGGTGTGTAAAAGTCGCGAAGAACCGCAAAAAGGTCGGATCGTCGGGAGTCCTGAGAGGCTAGAGTTTCAACGATTTTATATTGTACACAACGTCACTGCAGTCTCGCTGTCGGGCGCACGCGAGGCCGTCGGTAGTCGACTCGTGCATGTCCGTGAAAATTCACGCTCGATTAACTTCACTTTTTCTCACCTCCTAGCACTAATATAATCCTCTACGGCGAATCTATTATAGCAGCTATCGCGCGTCGGATGTTCATTATTCGCCTCGGTATCGAAAAACTTCTCGGCGATCGACGGAATTATTACAAAAAGCGTTTACGCACGCCTTCGCGGAAGAGCGAGGAGTCGCTCGAAGACACAGACGAGCGCGCGCACAAGAGAAGAGAGTGAGTGAGCGGCGTGGAGGGGGGGGGGGGGGCGGCGCGCGGGGGGGCGAGAGGCCGGCAACAGGTTGAAGGCCCCGGCACGCGAGTCGCTAGGGCCGCAGGCTCGGTCGTCACAGAAGTAAAGGCAGCAGCGGCAGTGGCAGCAGCGGCGGTCGACGTCAACGGAGGACAGAGGAAAGAGTACGTATAGTCGGACTCGTGAACAACGTGTTCGCTGTATACCGCGGCTTTCGCCATCAACAAAAACGCCTCGGGAATAGCGACTAACGGAGAGAAATAATTCGCGAGCTGGCATGCCCCGAAGCTCGTACTTTACTCGCTCGTGATCCCCCCCCCTCTCGCGCTTTCTGCCGTGATTTTATCCTCTTTTTTTTTTTTGTTCTCTATCTCTCCACTCTCTAACCCGTGTCTCCGCGTGTCGTAGCTTGTTACTTTATTTTCGTACCCAGATGAGAGGGTATCGTGAGAGTCCGAAGCCACGGAGAGACCTGTGCGCGACACAGCACGGGCGTCTCGCGTTATTTTTGGATAAGTATGCGCGCATACCCAAGTTGGAGGAGACCACTTGGCGCACACTTATACTCACTTATACTCAAGGTAAAAACCCTTTCGGTTTTTTTTTTTTGTTTCTTTTTGTTTTTTTTTTTTGTATGTACGATTATTATCCCGCTGTGAAACAAGCCTCAGGACTGGGACTCTGGGAGATCAAGTATTACTGAATTGATGAGCTGCAGGCATAGAGCGAAGTACCGTCTGATTCGCCCGCGCGCTTCGCGTCAAAGAGTGCGGGCGTGTCGACTGCACTACCGCGCGTCGGGAGGCCAATCTTTTCTATTTGTCTCGCGTTTGCCATTATGGGGAGGCTAAATACCGACAGTTTCACCTAAAAACTTTGAACCCATTTTTCTCCGAGATGACTGATTAAAATTGAATAAAAATTTGATAGTCGCTGCAGAATATCTGAACGAAGTGCGCCACGCTTTTTTCAAAAATAAAATTTGGAAAAAAAATTGCAGAGTAGTTACCGTGCGGAATCTATAATAATAAAGTTGTGAGTAATGATATTTGTGCTTCGCAGCCGTCAAAAAGACGAGCGGGGCGCACTAGCCAGTAAATGAGTACACAACTTGATACATGTTTGATAGCACTTCATGAAATGACGTCTGAGATAAATGGTACGAAAAAATATGCGATAAATGTCGGTGCACCGTTAGAAAATCGCTCGACAAAGTCTCCCGAACGTTAGTTCACAAGATTCCGGTGGAGGGCGCTGCCATCGATTTGTCCCTCACCCAATACTAACAAGGCGAACTAACGTTCGGAATACTTTGGACAAGCAATTTTTTAACAGTGTACCGACATTTATCGCATATTTTTTCGTCCCATTTTTCTCAGACGTGTCATTTCATGAAATACTATCAAAGATGTATCAAAATGTGTACTCATTTACTGGCTAGTTGCGCCCCGCTCGTCTATTTGACGACTGTGAAGCAGAAATATCATTATTTACAACTTTATTATTATAGATATCGCATGGTAACTGCTCGGTAATTTTTTTTTTCGATTTTATTTTTTTTTTTTTTTTTTTAAAGCGGAGCGCACTTCGTCCAGATATTCTGCAGCGACTATCAAATTTGTATTCAATTTTAATCGGAGAAAAATGTGATCAAAGTTTTTAGATAAAACTGTCGGTATTTAGCCTGCCCTTAAGGGCATGTGACACACGCGTAACAATACTCCGATGGTAACAAATGACTATTTTCCCTATTTTCTCACTATTTTGTTTCCGTATTTTCTCCGTGATGGTTGATACTTCGAACAAAATCAAATTAGGTTTCTTGTATGCAATAGATACAAGTATGAAAACCTAATTAGCTTTTGTTCGTCGTATCAATCGTTTTGGAGAAAATATGGAAGGTGATTTGTCAACCGACTGAGTCTGTGCCACATGCCCTCAAGGTAGTTCTGTCGCGAGGGCAATCCAAAGTCATGTGCATAAACTTTTGACATGTTGTCATTTAACTATCAAATTTTACTCGTTCAATATCTCGAAGGCTTTTACCGACCATTTCGATGAATAATTAGACATTGAAAATCGATCTTTTTACAACGGTACTTACGGGAGAGCTGACGAAATTGATCATCAAATCGAGAATTAACATACTTAGATCAAAGATAGAGAAAAAATATAAATTACTGCGGACTCGCGAATCAATCGGGTATTCATGAGTAAGAAAAAAAAGCGAAGTCACCGGACTAATGTACAATAGAACTACGATCAAATGTGCACGATTTTGGGGACAAATGACGTTTCCTAACGTAATCGTCGTGAAAATGAAGTCAAATCCACACTAAACAAGATAATCCGCTTGCAAATAATCGGTTCAATCTAATTACGAACATTTTCATAGACACTCTATTATTGTCAATAATATTATTGATGCAGACAAAGTACCACATGTCATTTTTTTTTTTTTTTTTTTTTTTTTTTTTTGATGACATACAGACGCTGATGTCTATGACTCCGGCGCACCGACAGAGCTACCTTAACTATTATAAATAGTGGCGATGTGGTTGGGCACTCGCGGACTGGCCAACGAGGCTCTCAATGCCGTCGAGGGATTAGATAACGGCGCTCGGCGAGCGAGTGGGGGGAAACGAACGCGATTTACGGGGAGACCAATAGACCCGGAACTTTGCGAGAACGAGACGGGACGAGGACGTAGCGAGAAAGACGCGTACGCGCAGAGTCGGTTGCGGTTCAGCCGGCTTTTCAGGCTTTTCGGGCCGCTTTATTTTACACGCTGGCAACGATCATCCTCCTCCTCCCCGCCCGCTTTACAGACGTACTTCGATTCCTCGCGACGTTCATTCGATAAACCTGAGATGAATTTCAATCTTAAGGCAGTTCTGTCGCTTGGTATTCGTTTCGCATAGGTTCGAGAAAAATGAGATAAAATTGCAAATACTTCTCGATGGTATAAAAATCTGAAAAAATTCATGCACAGTTAAAGATACTGAAAATAATAATTTTGCATAATAATAATTTCAAAATGTTATTAACAAATTGATGAAAAAAATTGGTCGACAAATTTTCCGGAAAACCTTTTTTTTTTTTTTTTTTTTTTTTTATGAAAATGATACGTTCGTTTTTCTAAGTGCGTATGAATTTTTTTAGATTTTTAAATTTGCTTTGAAGTTTTAGGTTTTTTTTTTTTATACATGGAAAAAAACACGAAATACAAAGCTAATTTAAAAATCTAAAAAAAAATCATACGTATTCAGAAAAATGAACGAATCATTTTCGTAATAAGAAAACATTAGCCTCAGCAAAGTTTTCCATTGGGCGGTTAATGGTAATAAATGGTATCGAAAGGTAATCAATGGGAACCCAATGGAAATTGATATGGAAAATTGAAACGGTACTTTCTACCATTCATTGTTAATGGGACTCCACTGGCAAACCAGTGGGAGATTGTAAATGGTACGTTTTCCCATTCGTTACCAATAGGGGACCAATGGCAATTTCCTGGGAAAATTCAACTGGTATTTTTTTCCATTCGTTATTAATGGGAATCCAATTTCAAACGACTTGGAAAATTGAGTGGAACTTTCTCCTGTTCGTTATTAATAAGAGTTCACTGACAAATCAATGGGATATGACAAATGGTTCTTTTTCCTTTCGTTATTAATGGTAGTTCATTGGAGCATAACTGGAACAGCTGAAATGGTATTTCTTGCCATCGGGAACAAATGGGAACTCAATCGAACGGTACAAAGCTAGGGAATCTTTAATGGCGCATCTGACCATTTATAATTGACGAGGAATAAGAATCGAGTCGACAAAGACAAAGGGAATCACGTTTGTGAGTAGAAATTTTCACTTAAATGGTATAAGCGATAATGAATTGCAGATAAATGAGTCCCCAATAGTAGCTGTGAACTTAAGGACTGAAATTATTTATGAACAATAGGAGAAATTTTTCGGAAGCATTACAGCTTTTTTATTTGTTACATATTTAGACACTGTAGAAAAGTGGACAATAATATATAGCATATTTTTCCGCGAATGGGAATGCTAGAAGGGTAAAAAATACCATAAAACGAATGGGAAATCGAATGGTATATTAAATGGTAGTAGAAATGGGAACGATACCATTGGCAAAACCCCATTGAATTACCTTTAACGAATAGTTAATGGTAATCAATGGGATTTTTTAATGGTAACTAATGAAAGATTTAGCCAAGGGTCGTTTGCCGGGTAATTTTTTAAGCAAGTAATTTTTTGTTTAATTTGTTAATGACATTTTGGACTTATTATTATGCGAAATCAATCTTTTCAGTACCTTTCATATGCATGCATTTTTTTTCAGATTTTTATACCATCCAGAGGTATTTGCAATTTTATCACACTTTTCTCGAACTTATGCGAAATGAATACCAAGCGACAGAACTACCTTAATCTTCAGGGACATATCGGCATACGCAGAACTTCCTCTCCGGTTTTGTTTCTCTTCGATACCCACGCATCCAGCTTCGATCCGAATGGATTAGTATTGCTTTTTTTAAACCCGCCTCCACGTTCTCCGGCATGTTTTTTGTAGAAGGGAATAGACCAGAAATCATTTTCGTTTTTTTTTTTTTTTTTTTTGCTCCTGGCGCTACTTTTTTACGTCGAATGTCGAGTTGGGAGTGAAATATTTTTTTTCACTTTCTTCACTCCACGGCTAACGTTCCTCTCCATAGGAACCATCGATCACACGCACTAGCCAATCACAGCGCGAATAAAGAAACAATATCCTTCGATATTTTCGATTTTTTTTTTTTTTTAATAGAAGAAACAATCGAATGTGAAAAACGAAAACGTTTGGACACGTAAAGTTTCTTGTCAACCAAGTTTCACAATCGTTATCTTAGAAATATAGTAAATTGCTGTTTTTTCTTTGTCAAATGAACCGAATTTTGAGTAAAAAAGAAATGGCGAAATAAACAAAAAAAAAAAAAAATTACAACGTTTACTGTAATAAAGGACTCATCGCTGGCTACTCGATAGTTCAATGATAAACATTAATCGAGAGACCGTACTAAATTTGATAAATGTTCGTGGCACTGAAATCCTTAAAGCGACTAATGCACTTCCGCAAATCACGACCATTATTAGCCACAAAGATGATTCCGAACTGCTTATCGACAAAATTAGAGCGTCGGTTATAGTTGCCAAAATTAAAGCGATAGAAATCGTGCTTTCCATCGCAATTTCATCGTATTTATTTTTGTTTATTATTCACAGCTACTCAACCTATCGAAATATTCGTAGATCAACATTAACGAACCAAGCAACAATGGTCGTAATTAGACAAACGTACCTCATAGACTAGTGATCGACCTTGCGTTAGCGTTTGCAAATCACGAAACCGTTCTTTAGCCTGCCCCGTTAATGCAATGCACATTGCACTGTCCTATCAGCAGTTTCATCCACTAATCGATAAGTCTCGTATCCGGCTATTCCCGTTGTTCGAACGCTCGAATACGTGTATGTACGCGAAAGATTTGTTCACGTTGAAGTTTTCCCAGGTCCACTTGTCGCGCGGTACGTGTGTGTGTGTGGCCGAGTGTTAAAAAGGCTCGTGTCACGTAGTGCGTTCTCATTATATATCTCGGAGAATACTCGACCGTGTTAATAAAGCCAGGTCAGGGTCGAGTACCCGTGAATCTTGCGGCTCGCTACAGGTATATTATCGCCACGGAGCGTTATGTATCTACGAGGAAAGAGAAGACCCTTGAAAAAAAAAAAAAAAAAAAAAAAAAAAAAAAAAAAGGGAGTAGTCCTCTCGCAAGTGTTACCACTGGCGCTCTGAGGAAGCTGAGATACAGTCACAGAGCATGTAGCATTGACATTCATCCGAGTGGTGTGTACTCCGCGTTTTGTTGGAATCGAATCTATATCCTTTCTACTCAACGCCCACCGAGCTACAAGCTTGCAGGTCCGGTGACGAAAAATTCGATGACAAAAAAAAAAAAAAAAAAAAAAATCGTACACACGTGCTGCATCAATTATACGATAAACCGTTTTTATTTTAATAATGTGTATGTGTGTATGTGTTTCTTTTTTTTTTTTTTTTTCGTATAATATTATTATAACAGTAATAATAATAATAATAATAATAATAATAATAATAATAATAATAATAATAATAGTGGTAGTATAGAAGTAGAAGTAGAAGTAGAAGTAATAGTAATAGCGTAGTTTTTCTCGTTTTTATAGACATAAATATTAACGTAGATTTTTATTTTTGTTTGTTTCATCAGGCGTTTGTTTCCTTTTTCTGCGTCTACGAGTTTATGACAATTTAACGAAATTGTACGGTATTATTTTTTTCATTTTTTTTTTTTTAGGGAGAAGCGCGCATGTCGTTAGCGAGGTGCTGCTGTTGTTTTTTTTGTTTTTTTTTTTTTTTTCATTTTCTTCATTTGTTTTGCGTGGCTTCGTTTGTCCGTTTAAACGGCCTCACAAAAACGCGTAACGATGTTGCTTTGTGATGTTGCTCATCGTTGCCTCGTACGTTGGCAAGGTGACGCGCTCTCTCTTGGATGAGAACAAGAGGATGTTGAAAAATAATCGAAGATAGAAATGATGATTATTTATTTATTCTTCCTCTTCTTCCTCCTCTTCCTCCTCCTCTTCTTCCTCTTCCTCCTCCTCTTCTTCTTCCTCCTCCTCCTCTTCCTCCTCTTCTTCCTCGCCGCCCTCCTCCTCCTCCTCCTCCTCCTCCTCTTCTTCGTCCATGTGAGGCTCGAGGTCGTCGTCGGCTGCTGCCTTCACGTCTTCCTCACCTTCCGGTGATTCGGGGTCGTCCTTCTTCTTGCCCGGCCTCTCACCGAACCACTTGGGCAGCTTCGCTATATATATTTTTTGTTTTTGAATTAACAGACAAAAAATTGTTAGATTCATTCCAGGGTATAAAAAAAAGAAGAATGACGACAGTGTTTTTTTTTTTTTTTTTTTAGATGCCCTAGTGGAACTGAGGTGACCATCGGCAGACTTCAATAGACAGAGCGATCGGTCTCATTTCAGTATACTCGTAGTCTCGTTATAGTCATTGCAACTCGTAATAACTGTAATATTGTATAGTTGTTGTATAGTCTCATTTATGTGATTTGTAGTTGCATGAGGATTGCTCGGGTCCATAAAAACATTGTTGCTTAAAGGTTAAGAGTTTGAACAAAGCGATCGGTCTCATTTCAGTATACTCGGAGTATTGTTATAGTCATTGCAGCTCGTAATGACTGTAACATTGTATAGTTGTTGTATAGTCTCATTTATGTGATTTGTAGTTGCATGAGGATTGCTCGAGTCCATAAAAACGAAGTTGCTTAAAGGTTAAAAGTTTGAACAAAGCGATCGGTCTCATTTCAGTATACTCGTAGTCTCGTTATAGTCATTGTAACTCTTAATGACTGTAACATTGTATAGTTGTTGTATAGTCTCACTTATTTGATTTGTAGTTGTATGAGGATTGCTCGAATCCATAAAAACGGAGTTGCTTAAAGGTTAAAAGTTTGAACAAAGCGATCGGTCTCACTTCAGTATACTCGGAGTCTCGTTATAGTCATTGCAATTCGCAGATGCATGCCTAGTCAATCCTAGTGCGACTACGACTACGATGCAACTCCGAATTGGTGGTTGCATCAGTTCCGCTAGGGTGATGGCATTACGAGAGTATAATAAACGAGAAAAGAAAATCAACAGGCTTATCAGCGGCGACAATCAGTCACATCCGATACGTACCCTTCTGGCGGCCAAGGAACTGTGCCTTCTGGTCGGTCCACTGTTTTTCCATGGTCTCCTTGATCAGCTGGTTCAGACCCTGTAATCAAGGAGACAACGGCATGCTGGGATTTTTCACACAAGGCCAGCGGTGAAGACTCTTCGAGCTCTTTTACTCGATGGCTGGGACTTCCGGTCGGGTCTCGGCGTTGACATAATTTTTTGCTCTCGTTGTTCGTAACGATAGATCCTTGCGCAGGGGGAGATTATGCGACTATTCGGCATGCCAACATATGGAAAACCGTATGGGGTCGCTGACGATGCGGTTTAAAATGGATTTTCATCGATAATCAATGTAACACGACATTTTCTTTTTCTTCTCTGATTCATATAACGTGTGATTTTAAGATGAGAGATTAATGACAAAGACGATATTATCGCGTTGGGATTTCATGCCAAATTCGGGCCCGCGTCATTGGGAAATGATAAATAAGAAAGAAATCAACGGAGATCTAAGGGTGTTACGATAAACTAGTCATGGTAAACCAGAGATGCAATCTTAGATAGAAAACATGAAACAAGACAATTTTTTTTTTTTTTTTTTTCTCTTCCTCTGAGACACAAATCTCGGTTCAACGTACGAGAGAATCGAGTCATTAATGTGAAAATGACAATGAAAAGAAAAATGAGGTTTCACAATTTCCAACACAATACGATCATTCCACGTAAGGCTTGTTGACGATATCGTCGACTCACTTTTGGTGCGCTTCATGAATTGCTCTGTTTTCTGTTTCCAAGTTTTCTCGTTGTACTCGGCTAAGAGCGTGTCATAGCCCTACGATTCAATTTGAAAAAAAATATAATATCTTCTAAATACTTTTGACCATCGTATCAGTTGACTCTCATTAGAGGACTCTAATTATTTCGCGAATTCCTTAACGCCTCACGAATTCGCGATCTCGGCTAACTTTGCGATAGAAGCTGTAGAGATAGCGTGAGGGCATACTTACACCCTCGAAGAGCTTCTTCTTATCGTCGTAAGACCTGGTGTCGACGCGACGCTCGTATTTTGAGGCGACTTGGATCTTGGGCTGTGTAAAAAAAAAAGAAAGAAAACCAACAAATTAACATACTGTTGTTTTGTTTGTTTCTTTACGCAGCTATCGTTAGAGACTTACGGGGTATTTGCCGGTGAGGGCTTCCGGGTCAAGACCCTTCTTGAGGGCCTTGTGCCTAAGCTGCTGCTTCTGCCGTTCCTTCAGTTCTTTCAACTAAGAAACGATAAGACTCATTGCAGTTTACTCGACAAACAATTGCCTCGGACTTTGATAAATAAGTGAATAAAAGTACTAACGTCGTAGTCCTGACGTTTCTGACGCTCTTCCAAATCGTATTTCTCAGTTTCGAGCTTGACAATGGCATCCCACAATTCGGTCGCCTTGGAGCGAAGTCTTTCGATCGAGAGGTTGTCAATTTCAAGGGGCTTGATGCGAATGCTCAGAGATATCTTCTTCTCCTCTTCGAGCTGTTCTTTCGTCTTGTTGCGCTCGAGGGCTGCGGAAGACAAGGCTCCACCCAGAGCTTCTTTCTTGGAGATGGTGAAGTTCGGTCCTTTCTTGCTCTGGTCCTTCAGGGCCTGCATCATAGCTTGACGCTTCTTCTCGGACTCCTCGAGACGCTTTCTCTTCTCTTCGATGTCACGCTGTTTCTTCTCCTCTGTAAACGTTGTTGCCCCATTGAAACAATCCATTAAACCACCATTTTTTTTTTTTTTTTAAGGCCTTATATACGAAAAAAAATGTCAAAATTGTTCATTTTTTTATTTTTGATTCCATTAGCCTGAACGGTTAGGAATATTTTGAGCTTTACATGATTGAAAAATTCCAAAAATTGTTAAAGTTACAGCATTTGGAGCGTAAAAACTTTTATTTTCTTGGAAGCAGGCAGGTTTTTCTACGATTGACTTTTTTGAATCTTTTAACAGTTCTAACTTTTGAACAAAGGTTCACATCGCTTTGAAATTTTTACAACATATTCTTAGTATCATCACCTATCCCGTGAACCAGAGAAACAAAAAATTCAATGACAAAAAAGAATAGAAAAAATAAAATACCGACAGAAAATTGAACAAAAAAACTGTAAGTTTCGAATTTTTATTATAATAAAAAAAAATAAAAATAATACTTTAATTTTATTAAAATTAAACAAAAAATAATATTGTTGGTTCACACTGAAGATACATTCATTATGCAATTATAAACATGTTAATGTTTTTTGTTTTCAGACACCCACATCGATGCCGAGAAGTTTCACCATCAACGCGCGCGCAAAAAAATACATTGCTTTATTATGCGATATCTCCGTCATTTGTTAATATTTCTGATTTTTTTTTTCACATATATTCAACCATGTGCATAAATGATCTATAAAAAAAAAATGTTGTCAATATATGCGTAATTTTTTTTAACGGCGTCTAGAAAAGTGCCCTCGAAAATCGGCGAAATCGCGTATATAAGGCCTTAAGTTAAACGTAACAAAACTTAACTTCAAATAACAATACTCCAAAAACACTTACCGATCTCACGTTGGCGACGCTCTTCCTCTTCCTTCTTCTTCTGAGCCAATCTCTTCTCCTCTTCGGCGCGACTGACCTTGCGCTTGGCTTGCTTTTCCTATAAACGAAACAATACGATTTCACATGTTAGTCGTGTCATATATTGGCATTGCTAAATTTATTATGCCCCAGTTATACTATGGGACAAAAGTAAATACAGTGAATATATTGTGGTTATAAAGAATCAAATAATAACATCAGGTAGAAGATATACGTAAGAAATAGAATAATAGTTTTGTGACAGTGACACTTATTAGTAAACTCATGTTATAGTTAAGGTTTGTAGTTTATAATATCTTATACTATGTCTTATTGATAATCATGCGGATATATTCGTGGTGTGTACAGTTGAAGTTGGAGGGAGATGGGTTAGAAGAAGCGTAAAAGTGTGTAATTTAATTTCCAACCATTTGCGATATAGCCATTAGACCAGTCTCACTGGGTTGCGCTTATCGTTCATTGATTGTTTGTTCTTGCTCGGATAAGTAAGCGAAAAGACGCATCTTGAAAATATTGAGCGATCGAGCAGATTTAATTATATCAGGGAGTGAATGCCGTAGGTAAATTGCCATGAGACGAAACGTGTTCCGATAGATTGTTGTGCGGTGAGGGGGAATATGGAAGATTGACGCCTGAACTCGAGACGATCTACGCAAAGTGCCATTCAGCCTAGGAAATAATTCCTGGATGTAGGACGGTGTGTGTAGTCGGAGTATTTTGCAAAGGGCAATGCCGAGGAAGTATAAGTCTGTGTCTGTGCGGAGTGATATGCATACAACAGTGTATTCAGATAAGCTCTCAACTCGATGGACTTACCTTCAAGACCTTGAGCTCCTCTTCCTCCTTGGACCTCTGCTTTCGCCATTCCGCGATGTATTCTTTAAGCTGCTCGTCGAGGTCGCTTCTCTTCTGCTCCTGCCTCTGTTTTTCGCAATCGAAACAAATTTTTATCGAACTGTCGTTGCCGAACAAATTGACACCGTTATCGTTTGAGGCTTCAACGTCGTTTCACACGTACCTTCATAAACTCGGGATTCTCCGAGTCCCTGAAGTCGAGTGGATGCGTGAAAAAAAATTGAGACTCGTTTAATTTCGCCAGCACTTGGCCCGATGCGATCGAAGATCATCGGTCATCTCCGAAGTCGTCCATACTCCCTTTCGCCATTCGTAACTTCCACTCTCCCATCCATTACATGCTTTCTTTGCAACGCGTAAACGTCCTTTTTTTTTTTTTTTTTTTTTTTTTTTTTTTTTTTTTTTTTTTTTTTTTTTTTTTTTTTTTTTTTTTTTTTTTTTTTTTTTTTTTTTTTTTTTTTTTTTTTTTTTAAGACGATTTATTTGCACAGTAATAGTTGAAAACACATATGCGAAAAAACTAACGATACAAACGGTACGGTAGGAAGAACATAAAGAAACACGAAAACGTGTTCATAGCAATTAGATTCATACAGATGCATGAGTTTGATGTGCAAGCGCCACTACGAGGTTCTTTTCTTTTCTTTTCTTTTTTTTTTCGTGGAATCTGGATAATTGGGGACTTGATCGAGTAACGTGAGAAATGATAGGCTGGGGAATTAAAAAAAAAAAATCCTGTAATAAATGGAAAATTAATATCGGAGCGTTGCGTATGTGCGTTCGAGTTCACATCGATTTGTAACTGTCGGTGGCTCGTCGTTTTTTTTTTTTTTTTTTTTTTTTTTTTTTTTTTTTTTTTTTTTTTTTTATCGGTACAATTGAGCGGGTGTGGGACGCTCGCCATGTATCGCGAGAGGTAAAGGTGGCTCGTAAGTGGTCAATAATCAGGGCTAAGAGCGGGATTTTTTTTTTAATTGTCAACGACACACTGGAATGACGAGGCGTTCGTGAGTTTTTTTTCTGCAAAGGGCGAATTCAGAGGTAGAATAGAAAAGGGTTTTTTTTTTTTTCTGAGCGCGCGCGAGCTGGCGTGGGAGTCCTCGCGGATTTTAATTGAGCACGTTCTTATTCAACTGCGACGATAATTATGCAGGGTATTGCGAGATAATTATGCACAATAAAAAAAAAAAGAGGGCTAATGCGAGAGAAACGCGTCGCAGCGCCTCTCGCGAGTTAAAAAAAAAAAAAAAAAAAAAAAAAAAAAAAAAATGAAATATGTGAGAAGCTGAACATACATAAGGACGATCACGTCGTTAACGAGAGAGTAAACGGTATCAGTCACGAAGGCTGGCGAGGGTACATCGGGCACTTTTGTTTTTTTTTTTTTTTTTTTTTTTTTTTCTCCAAACAATATGAAATATCATATGTACAAGGAAGAAAAAATTAGAAAAAAAAAAAAAACAGTAACAAATCAATCGTTATGATTAATTGAAACAAGTTTGGCCTTAGACACGCTTTTTGTTTTACAAATAGATGAGGTATTAATTAAAATTGCGGGGTTTCGTTCTTTTTTTTTGTTTGTTTGTTTGTTTTTTTTTTTTCTTTTTCTTTTTGCCATTATGTTTATTTGTCTGCAGCGAAGGGCTGGCGGGGTGTGCGCGGGGTTGGAAAAAAAAAAAAAAAACAATGAGTATTATTCACGTTTAACACCTCGATGCTCAACTTACTTTTGGGACGCCCTACCCCTATAAAAGAGAAAGTACACGTCGGTTAATAAAGTCGGATAACACGATAGAAATGTCGATACCCTATAGCTTCGATACTTTGGTTTTTCTTTTTTTTTTTTTTTTTTCGTCTTTTTCTCATTACTCAATCGTGCATCTTTTCTTCGAGCACATCTCTCTGGGCTTTCAATTGATTATCTTGGAATTTTCTCACTGCCGAGAGCATTCGCAGCCCAAAGAACATTTATTTTCGAAAAAAAAAAAAAAAAAAAAAAAAAAAAAAAAAAAAAAAAAATGCACACCGGACGCTCTTCCGAGTCCAGCCAAAATCCGACGGGGACAAATTATATTACACATTGCGAGATTCATATGGATCGTTGTAAAAAGTGTTCATAAAAATTAAAAAAAAAAAAAAAAATTAAAAAATTAAACAAAAAAAAAATTGAATTTACGAAATAGTAATGAACAAGTAGCGAAATATCGACAATGAGTTAGGAGTAGAAAAACTTGAGCAGTAAGTCATTTTATTAAACATTATCTTTCGTTGCGAGCGGCACTGCGTGTAAACTTATTGCGTGTCTGTCGGATTTTATTTATCTTGTTTGTGCATGTGCGTGTGTTCGTGTGTGGATTTGCGTGTGCGCGTGTCGGTGTGTGTGTGTGTGTGTGTGTGTGTGTGTGCGTATGTAGATGTGAGTAATTGTGCGACGTCTGTACATATGACAATGTTGATGAGTAAAAGGGGTGGGGGTGGGGGGGGGGGGGGTAAATTCAAGTACTCGGCACGACGTCTCAGTTGCTGTCCTACCGAGAACTTTAGGACTTGACGAGTGATCGAGGAGAGAGGAGCACAAAGAGAACAATGACGGACTCGATGATCCTTGGGATGTCTATTAAAGAATTAATTGATTGATTAATTCTTAAAGGCGTAAAAACGTAAAGTAAAAAACACGAACACGAAGATAAGCTCGCCCTGCGAACAATGTGCGTAATACATAGCCTTTTGTTATAGACGAGTGTTGTTGCAGCGCTCTCTCGTCTCGTATGATAATCTGAGCTGAGATTTCAACACTTTTTTTTGTTTTATCGTTTTTTTTTTTTTTTTTTTTTTTTTTTTTTTTAAATAATCGTCGGATCGTTTTATAATTTTTTTTTATAAACGACACGATAACGGCACGATGGAAAAAAATAAATAAATTAAAAAAATTAAAAAAAAAACTCTATGTACGCATGTAAATGGACATAGGTTGAGAGACATCGATAGGCAAAAAAAGAAACAATGCTGGCAATTATTGCGCAGTGATACAATTTACAGTTGAAGTAATAATGAGTTCGCTCACGATAATGAGCGATTGTTACCAAAAAAAAAAAAAAAAAAAAATTTTTTAAATAACAATATTCATACATCGGTAATCAATATATAGTGCGTATGAATATACAACAATATAGCAGCGACAGATTTTCTTGTTTAAAATTTTTGTTTACAAAGAAACAGGTGGACAGATAGAAAGAGATAAGAGAACAGCGGACGGACAAGGCTTGACCGAAAAAAAAAAAAATCAAAATAAAAAATTCAACTGACAGAGAGAGGCAAAGGCGGATAGGCTGAGTGAACTTACTCGATCTTCTTCTCCGGCTGCCTTTTTTTCGATAGAGAATCAATGGTTCGCGTCGCGGGTTCGTCGGTATCGGCGTAGCATCGTAGTCATTTGATTTCGTTTCGTGTTTGATTGATGTTTTTTTGTTTTTTTTTTTGTTGTAGAGATAGAGAGAAAAGAGACAAACCAGAGTCAGTTAATGGTTTCCCCACATATATCCTATTTCTTCTTTTTTTTCGTCTTTCGTTTTTTTTTTTTTTTTTTTAATTTTTTTTTTTTTATTCGCGATTCTTTCATTACGATTGATTGTGGTTTGACGAATTTCGCTGATAGAGCCCTTACTGAGAGACATATCGGAAGGATGACCGGGGCATTTGGGAGGGCACATCGATTTTAATGACTCTGTGATCTATGGGAGGAAAGAGAGACCATCCGCCGGTCGCATGCACTGGATGATGCTGTGCTCATTATTTCCACAAAATCTTCTGTTCTCTTCAATTAAAGAAATACTCATATTTATTGCTGCTTTTAAACGCACCGCGAAAGATGTTAGTGGCAAAATTTATGTACAGTACACGAAGTTTTTATGCACAAACCGATAAATTGCATCAGTGATATACAGAGATGGATTCAATTCGTCGCTCGATATTTTAAGGATACATCACAGATGCATTTCCAACCACAAGTTTAATGCGATCAAAATTTCAGTACTTCGCGAGATGCCAGAAATTCGAAAAAAAAAAAAAAATCAGCCGCATTATGCATGTTAAGACCTATGATTTTGCATGATAATAGTGCCAAAAAGTTATTAACGAATGATTCAAAAAAAAAAAGCTTCCTCCATGAGGAAGCAAAATAGTTTTTAAAAAATCGGACAACTTTTTGTTTTCTCATTTTAAAATGAATTACATGATTTTTCAGAATTCATATGAATTTTTTCGGAATTTTCTATTATTTCAAAAAAAATGTTTTTCGAAGATTTCAAAAATTTATAACTTCGGATATGTTTCAGTATCGCGATTCTACAGTAAACACAAAATGTCTCGAAGCCAATTGCGCCAACCATTCCGGAGTTACGGCCTCAAAAGAAATCTCAAAAATCGAAAATTCAAAGATGACAGAAAATTCTGACAAGATTTATGTGGCTTCTGGAAAATCAATGAATTCATTTGAAAAGTGGAAAAAAAAAGCTTAACTGATTATTTGCTGAACGATTTTTTTTTTAAGCAATCTATTAATAACTTTATGACATTATTATTATGCAAAATCAATGTTATTGGCACCTTTGACATATTTGATATTTTCAGATTTTTATATAATCAGGAAGTGTTCGGAATGTACATGTTAAGCATCCTTAAATCGAGTTTTCTTGACTTTCGAAAAAAATATACCGAACAATCAGTTTCAACTAAGTTTTGTATATTAATTTTAATAAAATGGTTTGTGCGCAAAAGCTTCTCAATATTGTTGTATCAATTTTTCGAACCTTTTTTTTTTTTACAGTGCGCGTAAAATAACACTTTGACCAATGTATTTTTATTCGCCAGAGAAAATAGACGAGCGACGATAAAATCGCGAAATTTCATCCGAATTCGAATACGTTATTGTACATTGCTCTCAGACTTTGCGGTGTTACTAAATACGTATCTAGGTGGAATATAAGCACACAGCACCATCCGGCCGATCTATTTCCGTTAGGGAAACACACGCTCTAATTTTAACCGGCCGGCACACTGCGGACGATTTCGAGACGATCGCCACGGTTACGTGCGAGAGCCGGAGTGAGCTCTTCGGCGCTCTTTGCGGCACCCAAAAAAAAAAAAAAAAAAAAAAAATTGATTCCCCCGAACGTGCTTATGTACCTCGCGGGCCAATTTTTAACGTGCATCCTGCTCGATGTTACGCAACAGTGGCATTCCGACAAACTTTAATATTACGCAAACAACGAATCATTTTCGAGACTTCGAAAGCCGATAGAGACTCACTGTTGGCTTAGTCAGAGGACAATGCCTATTAATAGAACAGAATAATTTTAGCCCTCCGAATTCGAATCTTAACGAGGGACCATTTTTGTTGAACATCGAGGAAAATCGTCACTGTACTGCCAGCCGATTAAAATTACGATAAAAAAAAAAAAAAAAAAATTGTACAACCGTGTCAAGAACAAATCGTGACTAAGATAACAGATTCTGCACTACACGGTGCTAAGGAAATTCTTCACAAAAGTCTTCTTTTTTATTTTCGTTCTCTTTTGTTTTTATGTCATCTTTTCTTTTTTTTTTTTTTTTTTTTTTCTACGATAGCCCGAAGGACGTCTACGTGTAAGGGAGCAACGACAAAAAACAAAAAGGTGTTTTTCTTGCAAAACTCTAACTCTACGTCAAATCTGAACAAACGGAATCGATATCGGGAGACGGTGGTTTGAGCTGCACTTTTTTGTTTGTTGTTTTTTTCGTTTTTTTTTTTTTTTTTTCTAACGGATTCACATTGGGCGGTAGACGCGCTTCTGGCACTTACTTCCTGCAAAGAGAAACGAAGAAAAACGTGCGTTAATGACGATGTTGAATTCGAGAATAAAAAACAGTTGGTTTTTGTTTTATCACCAAAAAAAAAATTAAAAAAAAAAAAAAAAAAACAATAACGAAGGGCGACACTTACACTTCCTCGACCTCCTCCTCGCTGCTGCAAAAGAGAAGGAAAAGGAAACATGGCTCGTTAGTTATTCGTGGATGTCGTGCGACGGTATCTTGTATGTCTAACGCATACTACGAACATTTCAACAATCGGGCATGAATTTAATTCGGGCGGTAACGGATGGGCTTGAAACGATTAAAATCGAAAAAGACTAATACACGACAATGAAGGACTCGATCTCGATCGACACAAAATTTCACGATAATTCGATACACTGTAAAAAAAATTTGCTTGAAAATTACTGAACAGTATTGGAAGCTTTGTTTTTTTTTTACATAAACTGCTTCTAAAATTTCAAATACATATGCGTTGGAATTTTACAGTAAAATTAGTGGTTTTGATGGAAATTTTTTGTAAATTTCAGGCGAAAGATTTGTAATCTTAATATCTCGTATTGTAATGTTACAGCGAAAGTACATTGATGTTCGATTAATGCAAATAATGCAATTTACATTTTTATTTCTCGTAAATTAAATTTACAATTTTTTTTTTTTTTTTTTTTTTTTACAGTGTACACAGTGGAGGGGTAAACGAATAACATTTGCATAAACACCGGGGTACACTAATGAGAGTGTAAAATCTTACGTGAACTGTCTACATATCTTCTGTTCGTGTCGCAGATATTTTTAGTGCCACTCAATTTTATTACTTTCAGTGCAACTCGATATTAAAAATCGACGATGAGACTTTCGAGATATATTCGACGAGGTAAGAGATATATAGACGACGACGAAACAGGTGCCTCCTGGAAACCTAATTTCCACAGTAACTTTTTTTTTTTTTTTAAATAAAAAGTGGCGATCGCGATTCTCTAGACATATCCGTGTATGGATTCGTAGTTTAAAAAAAAAAATACACGTCGCGATATACTTTTGTATGTAATTGTTTGTCAAAGTAATCGGTAATACTTACGAGTATTGGTCCTCGTCGTCAGACATGTTTGCGGGTGATTAAGTGTGCTGCAACACAGAAAGTAGTTACGATATTAAATCTCCAATATTCTCGATCGATAAATCACAAGTATATATAATGCTATTTTTAATTTTTTAAATCAATAAAATAATTCAAGTAATCGATCGATTATCATCGATACCGAGATAAAATAGATTTATGGATCGTAACGATAATTGTCGATGTCAATCTGGACGAGAGATGTTCAATCCTGCGGTATCCGAAATTGAGCCGAAGGTCGAGGAAAAAAAAAAAAAATGGGAAAAATGATAAGCCGAGACAGAAGAGGGATGCACCGGCCCTGGGTAACTCGATATCCAAGTCGCGCGAGGCAGTTTGCTAACCCTGGCCGGAGCGGCTCGACGCCTCAAGCTCTATAAGGAGACCGACCCCTTCCTTAAGTCTTGCCGCGCGCAACCCTAATTTTAGAAACCGTCCCGATCATCGCGACGCCTCCTCTTTCCGCGGTGTTCGCCGTCCAGATACGGGAGAGCCCGGTTGTCCTCGGTTTCGTATAAATTTTCATCGAACGAAAATAAAACTACGAGATCGATCGTCGATCAAACAAAACATGTTTTTTCTTTTTATTTTCATTTTTATTTAATAGTTCTCCGACATAACTGCTAATGGACGATCGTAATCCCGCAAATGAAACCCCGAAGCTTGTGCATAGATTGAATGGCTTTTTTTTGCCTCGATGGATCAACCGTACTGATTTACGTTGCACTTCGATATTGGTTTTTTTTTTTTTTTTTCCAGCATCGTCGAGGAAGCTCGAATCTCGCACTTGATCGGCGGCGCACTTTGCAGACGACTATTCAGTCCGGCGGACGGTTCAATGGCTCACCGGTGTGCACTCAGAAATTTCCATCGAAGCATTTTCTATACTTAAAGACTCGAATTTAGAATAATTCACGAATGTTACGAAATACCCGAATAAGAATGAAAAATCTTGAGGCTTCACTCGCATCCCTCGATATATCACTTGACAATCTCTCGTTTCACTATACCGAAAAACCCGATTGATACATCAACGTTTCGTCAATAATACGAGACAATCGCTTTTTTTTTTTTTTTTTTTTTTTTAATTGATTAATTTTTTCATGACCCGCCATAAGCGACGAGTCGAATTGACCGAAGAGACAAGCCACGCGTCGACGACACTCGCGTTACGGATCCGCCGTCACCGGTTCGCGATAATTAATTCTCGACATTGAATCACGGTCAATCGATGGAAATTTATTCTACTTTGGAGGATAAAAGCGATTTATCGTCTTAATTAATGGAACTTACACCGGGTAGATTGGGAAAAATATTGAATTTGCGGCCTCGGGGCACTAGCCGATATGAAGACGGTTCCACGCACGCACGGGAAGAGCTTTTCTGGTGGAATGTGGAGTCCGCGACAGCTACAGCGGCTCTGAAGTCCGATCTCTTCGCCCCGGTCAGAAGGAAGACTCGACGCTTATCCACCACCGCCTAAGTTTTCTCTTCTTTTTCTCTCGTCTTCTTCTTCGCTTCTCGTCGCTCCTCACCCACCCCGAGGCTGCTATTATTAGGGTATCGTACGCTCGCGCCGTCACCGGAGGGCACAGTAGAATCAGCCACTCGGGCGAGCGACGATACACAGCTATTGGCATACATTCGTCTTTCTTCGTCCGACAAGATTCATTGCCGGGGGTGCTGATAATTGGGCAATTGCCAATCGCTATGTGGACGGCGATGGTTCACGTACGTGCAACTGTGCTGCTACCGTCACTACTCCTGACGCTGACTATTTTTGTCGG
This sequence comes from Amblyjoppa proteus, assembly GCA_963922035.1. Lineage (NCBI taxonomy): Eukaryota > Metazoa > Arthropoda > Insecta > Hymenoptera > Ichneumonidae > Amblyjoppa > Amblyjoppa proteus. The sequence goes on from OY998232.1 coordinate 25,560,801, forward strand.
CGAAGAGATGAAGAAGTTCGCCGGGACGATTCCCCGCGCGTCTCGCCACCCTTCGTCGCCATCGCGCTCGTACCGATCCCCGAAATCGTACTCCGGTCGTCAAGCTACCATAACGTTCATCTGGAGTTTTGTACTTCTTACGTTTCACTTGTTACCAGCCGCCGACGAGTGAAGCTACCTGCATAACAAACAAATTACACAAACGGTAAAAATTGTACCAACGTTTCTTGTCCACAAACGTCCGCAATTTCTCTTCCTGTTAAATTTACAACAACAAAAAATCTTGTACGTTTTACAAAAATCTCTGTCAATTTTACGAACACTTTTTGTAATATTAACAACAAAATAATTGTGGACGTTTGTGGACCAAGAAGGCTTAATGTACAAATATTTTTTACTGTGTACATAAGTCGTAAATATATCCTAAAAAACGGTGGGCTTCTCAAATGCGCTCCGAATTTATTTCGATATGAACTATTAATGTACTCTGAAAGATATCGAATTCGTCGATTTCGGAGCACTGGTAGTCATCGCAAACACCTAAAATTAAGTGAATCTTTTCGAGAACTCTTTATGTACATATTGCACCGTACAATAATATTCTGGATCAATACTGTATTAATATTATTATATTAATATTACTCACTATTGTATTAATATGCGCGTCTAAAAATTTCTCTGAACTTTTAATTATATCTGAACTGTAACTATATTGAAATTGTACTATTTGCACCAGGCTATTATATTATACGTATTATATTGCGTTGTAATGAATAGACTATATTATATTTTTCTTTGTAAAAGGGTTATTCCCGTTAATAAATAAATAAATAAATAAATAAAATAAATATTCTAGACTAGATGACTATCGTATGGGACAATACGTTTACGAAGAGTCCACAAAAAGACTTACTTAAGTTCAGATGTTTGAGAGTACTACCAGTGGTCCGTAATCGACGTATTCGATATCTTTCAGACGTTCTGAGTTCATATAGGAATGAATTCAGAGCGCATCTAAGAAATTTGCCATTTTTGTTGTCGTCGATTGCTACGTAGGTATGTGGTCTTCGGCCGTGGCGCTGGGACGCGGCAGTCATCGAGACCCTACGAGGAACCCTCGCGGAGCATTGGAATACGATTCGACTTTTTATTCCTGTTCTCCTTGAAAGCTCGAAAGCTTCGACTCCAGTAAAGCCGACGTCCTGAAGAGGAACGAGAAGAGAAGATTAAAGCGTTATTTCGAGACGGGTGTCGGCAAGCTTGGATCACACCGAGATCAGGGTCGAAGCTTATTATGATGGGACCAACTACTGACCTAATTTCTCGGCTAGTTGCGCGAAACAACGCCAAAACATTGGCGTGTCTGCCAGTTCGGTTTGGCTGTAAACTACGGGAGATCGTGAAGCTAAAAGCCCGCAAGGTTTGTCCAATTAGGAAGGAGTCTTTGGCACATTCTTCGATTGCTAAATATCGATAAGATTGCCTAATTTTCTATAGATCAATTCCATCGTAGATCATTCCAAAGATTGATAAAAGCCGAGTTCGATTGAACCTCGATTGAGCAATGGAGCGTAGGAAAATTTTCCGTCGTGTAAATAGTCTGAAACCGTGTCGATCGAGTTTCAAGGGAGTGGCGAGGGTGCGTGGGTTTTGCCGCCCGCTTCGAGAACTCCCCACCAGCTCGCCGAGGAACAAAAAAAGAAGAAAAAAAAAAAGCAAAAACTGGACAATGTTGTGCGGTATCATAAACGGGAACACGGTTGCTTTTCCGCGACGGCCGGGACGAAATAAGAGACGCGAGAGCCCGTGCGGTGTTATAAACAACCGTGGAGCCAGAAAACATATCCGTCCCATCGCTCGGATCTTTGGGCGAGAAGAAAGAGGGGCAAAGAGGTAAGAGGAAGAAAAGAGGCCGAAGGGCAAGCGACAGCAACATGGCGGAAGAGAACTTCGGAGGGAAGATACATTGTCCGCTATATAGATTGCTTTATCTGCGAAAGCAAGTTAGGTTCTCGTTGGCCGGTGATTTCTTCGCGGGCTAGGCACGACGCAGCTTTTGCGAGGCTTGAACGAGAAACTCGCCCGAGTCGACGACAACGCCCCTCGCCTCCATATATGGCGGGGACCGCCAGAGGAAAAGAGGGCGTCCGTTAACTACTCGAATATAAAGTTGCGCTCGGCATCTTTGAGCTGCCCAAACCTCGTTCAACGTCACGCCGATTGAGGACACGAAGATTATCGTCCACCGCTCGTTTCTACGCTAAAACAGTTGATGGACAATGTTTTTTTTTTTTAATTTTTTATTTTATACTCATTTTATCTGTCAGCGAAAGAATGTCCATTGGTATTTACAAGCGTATTTTTCTCGCTGAATACTCCTCGAATACTTTTCGATTTCTATGTACACGGAGAGAGCCGATACTGAATGGTCGCGATCGTCGAGCGTGATCTCAATCGGTCAATCGATTCTCGGGACATTGGGAACTATCGGCCTCTTGAACGGCCTGTCTTTTCCGCCGAAGCGCAGCTGACCCGATTCCTTCTTACCGCCGAAACCACCGCCTAAAAAATCGGCAAATTGAGAATTTTTTTTTTTTTTTAATACTTGATGTTTCCAAGGCGAATACGAGACATTCTTTATCAACTGGGACACTTTTTTCGGTCGACCTCTCGGATGTTTTTTAAAATTTGCCAGATTGTAGTACTAGTTGAGAGATGCTTATGTGATTATTTTTTTTTAGATTTTTAAAGTGCACCCTTCGCGATTTGCTTCTTTTTTTGTTTATATCAGTATATCTCGGAAAATATCGGTCACTAAAAAAATTCGTAGGAACATTAACATCTTTATCTTTCATCAACTGTCGAATGATGTTGGAGTCATAAGTTTCCCGGTACGGGAAAGTCCACGTCTCGTGGAAAAAAAAAAAAAAAAATTAAAATAATTTTTGTCTACTAAAAACACACCTTCGATTTCGGTTCCAAATTTACAGGATATTTGGGATTATATGAAGATTCTGAGAAAAAAATCCCAAAGTTGTACCTGTGATTCTTACGTCCTAAAAAAAATAAACAAAAAAAAATTAAAAAAGAGAACCTCTTTTTAAAAAAAAAATCCCAACGATGTGAATCAAATGTACCGACTACGGGCAAACCCCTTTTCAGTTATCTAAATAATAATCGAGCTTATACGAATCTATATGAATTTAATTTTTCGTGTGTTTATTTTCTTTAGTACGTAAGAATCGCAGGTAGCACTTTGGGATTTTTTTCTCAGTATCTTTATATAATCCCAAATATCCTGTAAAATTGGAAACCAGAATCGAAGGTGTGTTTTTAGCAAAAAAAAAAATTAATTTTAACCTTTTTTTACGAAAAATGGATTTTCCCGTATCGGGAAAATTATAACTCCAACATCAGTCGAAAGTTGATGAAACACAAAAATGTTAATGTTCCTACGAATTTTTTGAGGCAACAATATTTTCTGAGATATACTGATATTAAAAAAGCGTAAATCCCGAACGATGCATTTCAAAAATCGAAAAAAAAAATGACAGCAGCACCTCTCAACTAGTACTAAAAACTGGCAAATTCAGAAAAACATCTGAGAGGTCAGCCAAAAAAAGTGGCCCAGTTGATAAAGAATGCCTCATATTTTGATTGAAATTAAATGGTACCTAGTCTTCTGGGCTTCCAGCCCTTCATCGTTCTTCCACACTCAAAGTCCACAAAGATCTTTGATCCTTTTAGTACTGTCTCGTTCAATCGTCTCGCAGCCTTTCTTGCCTCATCCTCGGACCCCATCTCAACGAAACCGTAGCCCTGCGAGTGACCAGTCACAATGTCGACTATCAATTTCACAGAGAGAACATCGCCGCAGCACGAAAAGCACTGAAATAAAAAAAAAAGGGAACATCAAATGGAATCACCCAAATACGTATTTGCATGTGAGAACTTCTTTTTTTTGTTCTCCCCTAAAAAAGTCACTTGCCTCGATCAAATCTTCCTCGGTAAGAGCAGGGCCGAATCTCGCAACGAACAGCGTTCTGGACGGATTCGATTTCAATCCGTGAGGAGGTTCGTAGTGCGAAAGAATGGCACGACTCACAGCTTTGTCGTGGGGCTCCGTATCCGTGCCGTCTATGCTGCCAGCTTTCAGAGGATCGTAGCTCTTCGCATAAGGGCTCCAATTTCTCATTACGTCATCCTTGAACAATTAATTCAATTCATTTTAAGGACATGTACAATGACTCAGTCGGTAACCAAAACACGTAATGAATGCGATTCAGAGACCATAAACCTTTCGGAAAAAAGCAAAGCATTAGCGGATGTACAATCTAATACAGCGTCCAACGATGCTTCCGTTTTACCCAAAACCTCATCTGGTTTTAAATGGCATAGCTTCGAAAAATCTATCTATCTCTCTCGCACTCGTATGTCACGTGGTACATCTTTCACGTGGCCTTAAGGTAGTTATTATTATTTATTTATTTATTTGTTAACAGGCGATGCCCTTTTACACATTCGGATAGTCGTTAAATTTGAAACATTCAATTATGTCGCGAAGGCAATCCAAAGTCATGTGCAGACATTTTTGACATGTTTTTTTTTTAATTTTATTTTTATTAAGTACACGGGACGAACCCTTTTTACAAAAAATGTACAACAGGTGAGTGCGGATGCACAGATGCACATATCTTTAGGATGTGAGTAATCTGACAGTCGATCTGTGAAATCGAAACCGATCAAATTAGAATAATGTATCTATCAATATAATAATCAAATTAGAATTAACGTAGAATAAATGCAGTGATGTCTCGTAAATAACAATGAGTTCATTAAAAATTATCTAACATATATAAAATTATGTTGCACTTTGAGTATCAAATTTTACTTGTGCGAAATCTCGAAGGCCATTGTCGACCATTTGAACAAGTAATTAGATCTTGAAAATCGGTACTTTTGCACGGCGTTTACGAGAGAGCCGGCGGAATTGATCTTCAGATCGAGAATTAACGTACTTAGATAAAAGACAGAGAAAAAATATAAAGTACTGCGGACTCGCGAATCAATCGGGAATCGATGCGCATTAAAAAAAAGCTAAGTCACCGGACTTAATGTTCAATAGAACTGCGATCAAAGGGCACGGTTTCGGGCCATTTGACGTTTCCTCACCTCTAATTGTCCTAAAAATGAAGTCAAATCAACACTAAAAAAATAGTCTGCTTACAAATAATCGATTCAATCCAATCGCGAAAATTTTCATAGATACTCTATTATTTCTTATAATATTATTCATGGAGACAAAGTACCACATATAGTTAATATTTTATGTTACATAGACTTAAATATGTCACATAGACGCTGATGTCTACGACTCCGACGTACCGACATAGCTACTCTTAACGATTAAGTTACGTTAGTTGGTTCAGCAAAAAAAAAAGTGCCACTTACCATGTTGGCTCCGAGGCTTTCATCTATTAATTTTCATTGGTAACCTTCGATCGATTAATTGTCTCTAATGATTATTTTATTCTCGGCCCTCAAGTTCGTAGGGTTAATAGAAAATTCGCTTTGTTTACATGTCGGCCATTTTGGAAAATCAACGCGCTCTCCCTTCGGAGTGGAGATGTGAAAATACCGGTATTTTAATATTTCGTAAAATTACCATAAAAATACCGTATTTTTACCGTATCATGACGTAATTTCTTTTTTTTTCTCAACATATTGTGTTGCAAAAATACGGTGACAAAAGTTTCTCGTAATTTACCGTAAAAAGTGGTAAAAATCATCTATCTAGATGTGAAATTACCGGTCATAAAATTTTTGGTAAATTTACCCTCAAAACATATTAAATCTGCCTATTTAAATGTGACATTACCGGTTGAAAAAATGATAAACTTCACTCTTACATAGTTGTGGAATTACAAACAACAAATTTTTTTAAAAACATTATCGTACAATTTTTAAAAAATTCATCATGTGTTGGTGATGTTTTAAATCACTGTGAGACCATATGATTTTATTACCAATGTGGTAATGTTGAACGCGGTCACGTACCGTATTTTTACGGTAAAAATACGGTAAAATTACCGGTCACATTTACCGCTCACATCTCTACTTCGGAGTCGCCCTCGAACGATTGTATAGTTCGAGTTCGCGGCTGCAGATGTCGCTATGATTTTCTTTACAAAACTGCGACGATTATCGGCCGAAGCTCATTCCCATTTCGGGCGACAACGAGCCGCGGAACTATTTTTGATTTCACACGATTATTATTATTCCGACGACGACGAAGAGGACAGTCTCTAAACTTACCAATATCAATTTATATCGGAGTATTTAGATCTCGCGGCTGGGATCTTACCACAAGATTGCGAAATGATAATTTGTCAGGAGAATCGTTTAGCCTAATACGCTTTAAACGCTTTAGCGACCGGGCCATGATTTTCGATAGCCACGTGGGAGAAGGTCAACTTGAACGATTACCAAATATGTTGCATCGGCTCGGAAATACCGTCGGTAAGATCGCGCACGAGTCGTCCGTTGTTTATTTAACATCAATTCGATTCTGTTAAATTAATCACGATCCAACGTTAAAAATGCCCTTTATTGAAAGAATTTAAAATGTTGACGTACATCTGAATAAAATTATTCAATTATTCAATTATTGAACAATTATTGAATAACAATAACAATTGCCATTATTCAATCATTGAATAATTATTGAATAACAATAACAATTACCATTATTCAATCATTGAATAATTATTGAATAACAATAACAATTACCATTATTCAATCATTGAATAATTATTAAATAACAATAACAATTGCCATTATTCAATCATTGAATAATTATTGAATAACAATAACAATTGCCATTATTCAATCATTAAATAATTATTGAATAACAATAACAATTGCCATTATTCAATCATTGAATAATTATTGAATAACAATAACAATTGCCATTATTCAATCATTGAATAATTATTGAATAACAATAACAATTGCCATTATTCAATCATTGAATAATTATTGAATAACAATAACAATTGCCATTATTCAATCATTGAATAATTATTGAGTAACAATAACAATTGCCATTATTCAATCATTGAATAATTATTGAATAACAATAACAATTGCTATTATTCAATTATCGAATAATTATTGAATAACAATAACAATTGCTATTATTCAATCATTGAATAATTATTGAATAACAATAACAATTGCCATTATTCAATCATTGAATAATTATTGAATAACAATAACAATTGCCATTATTCAATCATTGAATAATTATTGAATAACAATAACAATTACCATTATTCAATCATTGAATAATTATTGAATAACAATAACAATTGCCATTATTCAATCATTGAATAATTATTGAGTAACAATAACAATTGCCATTATTCAATCATTGAATAATTATTGAATAACAATAACAATTGCTATTATTCAATTATCGAATAATTATTGAATAACAATAACAATTGCCATTATTCAATCATTGAATAATTATTGAGTAACAATAACAATTGCTATTATTCAATCATTGAATAATTATTGAATAACAATAACAATTGCTATTATTCAATTATTGAATAATTATTGAATAACAATAACAATTGCTATTATTCAATCATTGAATAATTATTGAATAACAATAACAATTGCCATTATTCAATCATTGAATAATTATTGAATAACAATAACAATTGCTATTATTCAATTATTGAATAATTATTGAATAACAATAACAATTGCCATTATTCAATCATTGAATAATTATTGAGTAACAATAACAATTGCCATTATTCAATCATTGAATAATTATTGAATAACAATAACAATTGCTATTATTCAATTATCGAATAATTATTGAATAACAATAACAATTGCCATTATTCAATCATTGAATAATTATTGAGTAACAATAACAATTGCCATTATTCAATCATTGAATAATTATTGAATAACAATAACAATTGCTATTATTCAATCATTGAATAATTATTGAATAACAATAACAATTGCCATTATTCAATCATTGAATAATTATTGAATAACAATAACAATTGCCATTATTCAATCATTGAATAATTATTGAATAACAATAACAATTGCCATTATTCAATCATTGAATAATTATTGAATAACAATAACAATTGCCATTATTCAATTATTGAATAATTATTGAATAACAATAACAATTGCCATTATTCAATCATTGAATAATTATTGAATAACAATAACAATTGCTATTATTCAATTATTGAATAATTATTGAATAACAATAACAATTGCCATTATTCAATCATTGAATAATTATTGAGTAACAATAACAATTGCCATTATTCAATCATTGAATAATTATTGAGTAACAATAACAATTGCCATTATTCAATCATTGAATAATTATTGAATAACAATAACAATTGCTATTATTCAATTATTGAATAATTATTGAATAACAATAACAATTGCCATTATTCAATCATTGAATAATTATTGAATAACAATAACAATTGCCATTATTCAATCATTGAATAATTATTGAATAACAATAACAATTGCCATTATTCAATCATTGAATAATTATTGAATAACAATAACAATTGCTATTATTCAATCATTGAATAATTATTGAGTAACAATAACAATTGCTATTATTCAATCATTGAATAATTATTGAATAACAATAACAATTGCCATTATTCAATCATTGAATAATTATTGAATAACAATAACAATTGCTATTATTCAATCATTGAATAATTATTGAGTAACAATAATAATAACTATTATTAAATTTTATTGAAAGAATTAAAAATTTTGACGTACATTTGAATAATTTGGTCGATCGAATCTGTTTCCATTATGCCAGCATTATGCTCCACCGATAAAACGGCAAAAAATTTTGTCGACATTAAAAAAAAAAAAAAATTTCATCGGCGTTCGCAAGATAGACGAAACAGGGGATACGAAACAGGTTTTTAGACAGAGAAAATAGAAACGGTCTACCGTATATTTATAACATGCGTTTGTATTGTAGCAAAGACCATTCGTCGGATGTTTTTTTTTATATAGACTTGAACGTTACAATTCGTTGGGGTGTTAAAAACGACACGACATCGATGTTATTGGTATATCATTTGTGCAGACGTCCCACATGACAATTGGATGACATATACGATGAATAAAATAATCAAATATATACGTCGTAAATGGATCGTAAAGAAAACTGCGGACTTCTCAAATGTGCTCTGAATTTATTTCGATATGAACTCTGAATGTCCTCTGAAAGATATCGAACGCATCGATTTCGGACAACTGATAGTCATCTCAAACATGTGAACTTTGGCAAGTCTTCGAGAGCTCTTTATATACGCATTGCAACGTACAATAATATTCTGGCTCGTTATTGTATTATTATTCTAGATGAATATTGTACGGTTCCGCAAAAGAGAGTCCACACAAAAACTCTTACTCAAGTTAAGATATTTGAGAGTGATCCGAAATCGACGCATTAGATGTCTTTCAGAGGACATTCAGAGTTTCATTATAGACAGTGAAAAATAATTTTGTCAAATCGAAATGCAAAATTTCGTCAGAATAATTTTGTTAAATACGTGACAAACTCGTTTGTCACTCATTACAATATAACAAACCTGTCCTTTTATTTTCTTTTTATATCATTGACGATTTTAGTTTGTGTACTTTTGACAGGAAAAATTAACAAATAAAAAAAATTGTGCACGTTTGTGGACAATAATTTTTTTGTAAAAAGTACACATTTTTTTTTTTTTTTTTTTTTTTTTTTTTTTTTTTACTGTGTAGGGTAAACCAGCCAATGAGTGGACAGGGCCAGTGAATGGACACTTTCAACAAGAGCAAGTGTAAAAAAAAAAAAAAAAAAAAAAAAAAAAAAAAAAAAAAAAAAAAAAAAAACCATTAATTGGCCGGTTTACCCGAGAAATTAATTCGGAGCACATCTAGAGAAGTCTGTGCATTTTTGTCGTCTTCCAATTGCTATGCGGGATATTACAATACCGTACGTATAATTCACCGCCGATAGACTTTGAGGCGTCGTCTCTACATTCGTGAATGTATCGGGCACGTTTTGATATGTGTTTACGTAGGTAATATGACCTGCAGTTAATAAATAAAAGCTCCAAAGCGGGACACGGGCTCGGTGGGGGGGGGAAGTATATTTTTATACCGCGACTCTCTCTCTCTCTCCTTGGTCGATTACTCCATTCTTTGGCGTGGCAGTCATAAAGTGCGTATAATAATATTGTTCGCGTGCGTCGTTGGCCCCGATATTTCCTCTACGACACCGATGGTGAGCCTTGCTTGCTTGCCGTTTTCCCATCGGTCGCAAGACACTCGAAAACAGATTATAATAAATTAAGCTTTTGGAATAAAGCATAGAAATTATTTGACTTCTCGTATACAGCTTGAGGGCACAGATATGATTTTATAATTTTCATAAATCGACGGAGGGAGTGAGAGCGAGACGAATCCGGTAAAGAATTATATGCGTAAGGTATATAATATTAGGGTGTCCCGAAAAAAAAAAAAAAAAAACTCTCTCGGCCGTTGATGAAAAAGTCGAAATACATGCAGAAATAAATTTTGATGAAAGGCGGCCTCTGTGGCTAGTTTTTTAGAGATCGCTCATAGGGGAATTTGTATTTTAAAAAAATCTACTAAATTTACCGAATGTTATTAATTTTTGAAAAATATATTAATAATTACCGGCTGTCATAGTTAACTGTTAATCACCATCCGATCAAACATTAACCGCATTTAACGCTGAGCATCGCGCCAACTAGGCGGAAAATTGCTCCTCTTGTACGGCAAAGTTCAAGAACAAAAGGGGAAAAATAAAAGGGGTATAACCGACATAATCGAAATATGTTTTAATCGATTCTTTGAAGGAAATAAAACACTGTGCGCGATGACTGATGATGACAATAAATTACAAATGTTATATACTCTGAAATCTAAAATATTTTTTTCTTTAATTACTCTAAAATATTTTTCTTTAATTCGTAATTTTTTTTTGTTTTTTTTTTGTTTTTTTAATATTTATTATCGCTTTTCGGAAATGGCTTTCAGAATGTTTTATTTGCGTTCGGATATTGTTGCCGATGGCTTTTTAACAACTTACAAAAGATATTGCTTTTCCTCTTCATTCAACCGACATAATCGAAATTGTGTTCGATCATTGTTCATCATTGAATTATTATTGTAATAACGATCCTCCCTACATCTTCCTTTTTTCGCTTTCACACGACCACCACACGATTGCCGCCTATCTCTTCTCACCCGCCGTCGCTGCTTATCGCACCACCGAGCATCCCGTCATCTCCTCGAGGACTCCGAACGTCTATTCCTTATCACCCCCCAAATACACAATCCTAGAATTCGATCATTGCATTCCTTTTCTCATGACTAACCGCCTTCCAGGAATCCGAAACGTCTGCCTTTCCAGTATTTTTCCGACGCCCGAATTCCTTTACCCACTATCCTTCCTTCCGAATTCCTTTACCCACTATCTGGACTTTGCCACGAGATAGATCCATAAGAACGAACCTCCACCCAGTTTAGTCAGTCAGTAAGTCGCCGAATTTCTACGCGTACACAATGTACCTCTGCAGCTCTTATTTTTCATAATAAAGGTCTTAAGCAGTTTGTCACCGTGTATACCGAGTCCTTCCGTCCTACTACCGCGTTCTGTAGCCGAGTTGGCTGCTCGAAAGTCAAAATAATATAAAATTGCCATCCGCGACATCACATTATATTTCCGTACGAGGGAGACTCCTCGCTCGGCAATATCGCTGTCATATTCTTGAACACCGTTTGGCATTTTTGAAAGCATTCATCGTCTTCCCACAGCTCCGGCGCTTTCCGATGAAATTTCTACGACAATTCGAACTGATTAAATACGAACACTGTTCTTATTTGATCAGTTCGAGTTGTGGTACAAATTTCTTCAGAAACCACCAGAGCTATGGGAAAACGACGAATGCTTCCAAAAATGCCAAACGGTCCTTCTCATACATAAATATAATAATTCAATGACAAATCATGAAGAGGTGAGGCAATATCTTTTGCAAATTGTTAAAAGCCATCGGCAACCATATCCGGACACAGAAAAAAAATTCTGAAAAGCATTTCCGAAAAGTAATAATAAATAAATAAAACAAAAATTACGAAATAAAGGAAAATATTTTGGAGTAAACAACATTCGTAATTCAATGTGATCAATACGCACAATGTTTTATTTCCTTCAAAGAATTGATTAATAGTTATTTTTATGGGAAGGGCGTAGAGAGGGAGTTCTTGACGAGTGTGAAAATGCCGGCATTCACACGAGTCAGAACTCCCTTTTCTACGTCCATGCTATTCACATAATTTTTCCTGACAAATTTACGAAGATCACGCTTTTCGTTCCCGTGAAGTGTGCGTTGAAAGGCACTTTTCCGCACTTGTGCTGGAAAGATACCATGTTGGGTTTGCACGCATGCGCAGTATTTTTCCCGCACGCAATGCGAAAAAGTGCCTTTCTGCGCACACTTCACAGGAACGGACAGCGGGATTTTACGTGCTTCAGTTAGGAAAAACATATTTCGTTTATGTCAGTTATACCTCTTCTATATTTCTTCATTGACTTTGCCGTACGAGAGCAGCAATGTCCCGCCTAGTTGGCGTGATGCTCAACGTTAAACACGGTTAATACTTGGTTGGATGGTGGGTAACGGCCAACTATGACCGATGGTAATTATTAATATAATTTTTAAAAGTTAATAACAATCAGTAAATTTAGTACATTTTAAAAAATACAAATTTCGCATGAGCGACCTCTAAAAAATTAACTACAGAGCCCCCCCTCCACCAAAATATATTTTTGCATATATTCCCACATTTCCATCAACGGCCGAGATTTTTGTTTTTTTTGCGACACCCTAATATATATATATATATATATATATATATATATATATATATATATATATATATATATAAAATCTTTATATAAGTTGTATATATTTTTCATATACGCGAAAATATATTTAACAAAATATATTTTCCAGGACGTATAACATCGCGTGTAGGGAAGAAGGGGGCAAAATGGCACAGCGGGGCAAAACTCAATCTTACAATCGTTTTTGGATGCCGCATTTTGTCCCAACGATACATCCGGATTTTGAAACCCATTTTGGCCCACGTACGACCATCGCCGTCATCAAAAAGTTGTTAGGAAATTGCTTTTTGTCTCATTGTTCCGTTTTGCCCCGCTGTGCCATTTTGCTCCGCTCTCCCCTGACTCAAAATATTTTAATTGTGTACCATTTTTCGTTGCAAGTATATTTAATATATGAGAAATATATGTGGGGCATTCCACTTCAAGTCGAACGGTCCAAAACTCTGAGCGTCTTAGATCAAGCTGAAAGTTCGTGATGTGTGGTATTATTATAGTGTGAGTACCTGGAATTTTTTTTGCAGATTCTTACCGGCTCTCGATTCCAAGTTAGCAGATAGGCGTGCTAATATTAATATTTCTGAGATACAAAATAAAAATTATTATATCTCGGAAACTTTTGGTCGTACAAAAAAATATCGTTCACAAAAAAAGATGCCATTTTTGTAAACTATATTCGTACATTTTTTCGAAATTTTCCAAGCACGAGAGACGTAAAAAAAAAAAAAAAAAAAAAAACTAAAAATTCTTATTTTAGAACATTTTCAGCCAGTATGTCCTTATGTATTTTGCTTCACAGAATCTTCGTTTATTAGTGTGAAATAACATGTTTAAATTTCAAAATGTATTGGGATATCGTTCAATTTCCGCAGGCGTTTAACCATTTCTTTTTTTACAGGATATACATATATATAGATATGGTAGAGCGGGGCAAGATGGGGTAGTGGGGCAAAACGGTGCAGTGAACAAAACGCAAGTTTCCAATCATTTTTCGATGCCTCATTTTGTCCTGTTGATACATCCGGATTTTCTGTCCCATTTTGTCCCATCGTCCCATCCAAAAATCATTGAAAAATTGCGTTTTTCCTCAATGTTCCGTTTTGCCCCACTGTCCCATTTTGCCCCGCTTTCCCCCTGTATCTTCGCATATACTTTTCAAAGAAAAATCATTTGGGAGACATGTGATCCACAGACGCGTGACGTTTTTAAGAGCATTTTTTTTTTGTATGATTCGATTATAGAGGAAGAAAAAAGAACAAGCAAAATATTCGATAGAGTTTTATAGAAGTTCGACGTTAATATGAGCTCCCATTCGATTGAGCGCCAGAATAGCGTTGACTGCCTTAACCCAGCGTTTCTTGATGACGTAACGCTTCAGTCTGACTTTCGATATTGGATTCTCTAGGGCAGCAGCGAGCCAGCGATGCTCCATTAGTTGATCGGCCAAAGGTCTTCGCCTAAAGTCATTCAATTTATATATGTATATATATATATATATATATATATATATGTAATAAACAATAATTTATATTTCTCATTACACTATTTAAACAATTGATATTTAACTATTTATCACCTGCGACGCGCCGCTTGTGTCTTTTCGTTGTTCGCCCCCTCCCATCATCGTCCCTCCTATGTGCACATCACACAAGTTTTTCGTTATACATATTAGCTTGCTCCCAATATCGCATTCATACATTGACACACCAACGAGAGAATAACGAACACTAACTCTCGACGCTCTCGTTAGCCTCGACTCTTTCGAATAAACAAAACGAAACAAAAAGAAAGAGAAATACTAATCGGCCCGACGAAAAATCAATCGAAGCTCAGCAGTTGAATTTTGTGCTCCGACAGTCTCATCGTTCTTTCATGGAATAGTACATTACGATACTAGTGCGTTAAAACCTTTTTCTGACGAGTGTGAGTTTGCAGCACGAGCCGTAGGCGAGTGTTCCAATCACACGAGTTAAGAAAAAGTTTTTCGCACGGATATCGTACGAAATTTTATTTCACGAGGTGCGAAAGGGGAGTTTTGAGCGCGCGAAGCGTGCGTAAAACTGCCCTTTACTCACCGAGTGAAATAAATGTCTTTACATTCACACTGTACCTCGAATAGATCCACAAAAGAATTTTTACTTTCTTTTTTTCATAAGATTTCGTTAATAACTTATATCAGAGAAAAAAAAAAAAAAACAGATCTCTTTATTCTTCAGTTTTCGTCAACGATGTATGGAAGGCGAAGTGGCGTTGGTCGACGCGCCGGTTGTCGTTGTTTTCTGTTGCTCCGATTGAAAGTACTCCGCCAGTGAGTTCATCGATCTTCTGGCGACCGATTCCTCGCCGCACCAGTCGACACTGACCGATTTTCTTCCGATACCACCGCCGGGCCTCGAATTGTCGTCCCATTCGCCGAGCAGGTGCAGCAGAAGGTCCTTCGTGCTCTTTGGCTCGTCGAGATTCAGGCTCTTGTGCATGTCGCGAAGATTCGATATTCTCGGTACGTCGCGACAAGTCTCACCGAAGCGATGTTTGGTTCGCGCTCGTCGCCACGGTGGGCTGAGATCGATCTCGCGATCGTTCGATAAACTCTCGTCGATCTCCGAGTCGCGACGCAGATCGTCAGCCTGGCCTCTGCGATCTTCATCGACATCAAGTTTCCATGTTACTCTGCTGTTGTTGATGTCCCGCTCCGAAATCGGAAAACTCGCGCTCTCGCCGGTCAAGCCACTCCGATCCGATCTCGGCGCTCTGCTCGACGATGAAGTCTTCCTCGGACCGAAACTCGTCACGTTGTTGTCCTGTCTATCGTAACTGCGACTACCGTTGAAAGTCGTACCGTTGATCTTTCTGGCTCTCGTTATGCTGGATAACTTTTCCGATATCTCGTTGCTCACAGTACCGTTGTTTGCGACCTGATCATTCATCATCGTTCTGGCCGAGCGTTGAACGAAGCTCGTCGTACCGTTGATTTTATCGCAGCTCGATTCCACACCCTTTTTATCGGAGCCTCTCGCGTCGGTCTTGTCATTGGATTGTTCGTTCTTCTCCCCCGCGCCGTTCGTCAAATTCGTCCCGACGAACTCCTTGTCGGCTTCGGCTCGCTCGAGATCCTGGGCTTGTTGTCCCATAGCGAGAGTTCGAAGATGCTCCGATAATTTTATTATCTCCTCGGCCAGAACGATCTGCGCTGCTGGGTCTCTTCTGTGGCCCGTCTTCGCGTAGCCCTCCGAGGCTCGCCGCTCGAGGCCCAGGACCATCGAGTTGGGCACGGCGAGAGAGTAGTTCGACTTGTCGGCCGGCGAACATGAAAACTCCGACATCGAACTGCTGCAAACACTTCCGCATGGCGATGGACTCTGACCGCGCAGCGATATCAATTCCAAATTGGCGTTATCGCCGCGACCGGAAGTCCCTTCGCGATCTTCCCATCTCGAAGGCTGACCAATGTCCATCTCGAGCTGGTAAGGACTGTCAGGGTGTTCACGCCAACGCTCCACGAACAGCCTCAGATTGTCCTTCGTGACGTCCAGCTCCTCCTTCGGTACGCTCGTCGTCGACGCCGCCGCTGCAGCAACTTCCGGTCGCTGCTTTTGCGGCTGCTGTGGCTGCTTCTTCTTCTTTTTCTTCTTCTCCTTGTCCGGCTTCGCCTCTATCGTCGGCGCAGAGTCATCAGTGACGAGGACTCTCGACTTCGGCTCGGGAGGCTTCATCGTGAGCCATCGGTGTGAACGGCACATCGTGGCCGTCGATCGCTTTCTGCAAAGAGTCAGATTGAGCCAGCGTGAGGTTCTTTCACACTCGTTATCCGTTTCTCGGAGGATTTTTGTTCTCGGTCTTTTCCTCGAGTATTTATGGGCCGATCTCGCGAGATCTTTCGAGGATTGGAATGGTGTCTGTGTTTTTTTTTTTTTTTTTTTTTTTTTTTTTTTTTAGACAATGATTGCATGCTTGGAGGCGACGACTCTCGGTGTAGCAGTTGCGCATGGGTGGTATATACGGTGAAACAGAGTAGGTTCTACGCTTTCAACGGTGATTTCGTTTTTTTTTTTTTTTTTTCTAAGTATTAATCACAATTTTTCTATGGGATTTTTTTTTCAGTCTATCGGTAATACACAGGTGTAAGTCGCACACAATGAACTTGATTGCTCGGTTGTTCTTTTTTTGTTTTTCTTATCTGACTGCGGATTCTTAGTAGTTGTTGCTCCAGGTATAGCGTATATGCGCGAATGGGAGTTTTTTTTTTTTTTTCTTTTTTTTTTTTTTTACTATACAGGACTAATTAAATTACGAACAAATGTCAACGAACCACGAAAGACACAAAACGGAGAGTATGATACGTCGGGAGATGTTGAGTCGTTTATTAGAGGTATTGTACAACTCGGGTAAGGCCACTGATCCAGTCATTGATTTCACCGTGTTATGTAAAAATTGGGTGTATATTTAACAAATATGTTCATTAGGGTGGGCCTTAAATTGAACATTTTAGAATTATCCGGGGGGGCGTCCCGTATTATCGCGAGGTATAAAATAAAAATGCTATGTGCGAAGGGTCCCCGAAATTAATGCACTTTTGGAGGTCGCTACCGGTTATTTAGAAATTAAAAAGTTCGGTACATCTAAATTTAAAGTAAAAATGAAAAATTCGAAATTTCCTCTGAGCCACTCTGCACTTCCAACGTATAACGAATAAGAAAAAAACTCTGCAAAATCCCTATGAAATCGAAGCACTTTTCGAGTTCGCTACCGAGGGTTAAAAAAAAAACAAAGTTTTCGACAATTACAGCTAATAGCTACAAAATTTCGTAGAATGTGAAAATCTGCCGCCGAAAAATAACCGAACATTTCGTTTGAAAATATATGCTTGTTGTAACGGAAGCTAAATTAAAAAATCGAATGTTTGTCGTTTCGGTTAAAGGGATTCGACAAATTCCTCCAATGCTCAAAAAGTATACAATGTTTCCATCGACGAACGAAGGAAACAATTTTGTTTACCTAATTCTCTTCAACAGCTGAAACGTGAGTACTCTTTTTTCAGCTGTTGAAGAGAATTAGCTAAATAACATGTTTCGTTCGTTCGTCGATTGAGAAATTTGATACTATTTGATCATTCCAAGAATTTGACGACTCCCTTTGCCGGAAACTTTACAACAAACATATCTTTTCAAATTAAATATTGGGTTATTCTTTGCCATGGACTTTCACCATCTACAACATTTTGTAACTATTAGCTATAATTGTCGAAAACTTGGTTTTTTGTTTTCAAACCGTCGATAGCGACCTCTAAAAGTGCTTCGACTTCATAGGGATTTCACAGAGTTTTTTTTCTTATTCGTCATACATGAAAGTACGTTTTTCATTTTGATTCATTTTGATTTGATGATGAATTAAATTTAGATTGTCTAAAAGTTTAAAATTTTTTAAATAGCCGGTAGCGACCTCTAAAAATGCATTAACTTCGGCGACCCTTCGCACATCCCATTTTTATTTTGTACCTCACGATAATACGGGCTGGCCCTCAAAAACATCAAAAGTGTTCAATTTAAGGACCACCCTAAGTGTTTATCTCTATGAATTCAATAATAACTTCATTTCTTTCTCATTGCCATTCGTAATAGAAAATAGCATCTTTGAAATCCAATAGTTACTATTGCCAATATCGAAATAAAAAATTGAATTGCCATGTCGAATATTACCGTTGACTCACTGATTTACATACCGTATGCACTTTTTCCCTTGCAATTAGTGCGGTAAAATGAACAGTAAGATTATTTTTTTATTCACTTGCACGTAGGAGATGTTATTAACACTCGCGAACCAACCAACCGTAAAACTTTGGGTTGGATTTGGGTTGTTTTCTAACAATCTACTGCAAATCCATCAGTCGATTGGTGCGCCAAACCGACTCTGATTCCAACCTTACCTTGGCTAAATCTCCCATTAATTACGATTAAAAAATCCCATTGATTACCATTAACTATTCATTAAAGGTTTTGCCAAGGGTATCATTCCCATTTGTACTACCATTTAATATACCATTCAATATGCCATTCACTTTCCCATTCGGTGTATGGTAATTTTGTACCGCTGGCATCCCCATTCGCGGAAAAATATGCCATATATAATTGTCCACTTTTCTACAGTGCTTAAATATGTAACAATTAAAAAAAAAACTGCAATGCTCCCGAAAAATGTCTCCCATTGTTAATAAATAATTTCGATCCTTAAGTTCACAGCTACTATTGTGGACTCATTTATCTGCAATTCATTATCGCTTATACCATTTAAGTGAAAGTTGCTACTCACACACGTGACTCCCCAGTGTTTGTCGACTATATTCTCATTTCTCGTCCATAAATAGTTAGATGTGTCATTAAAGATTCCTTAGCTTTTTACCGTTCGATTCAGTTCCCATTTATTCCCAATGGTAAGAAATACCATATTGGCTGTTCCAGTTATGCTCCAGTGGACTACCATTAATAAAGAAGGGAAAAAGTACCATTTGTCACGTCCCATTGACTTGTCAGTGAACTCCCATTAATAACGAATGGGAAAAAGTACCAATCGAAGTTTCCCAGGGAATTGCCATTGGTTTCCTATCGGCAATGAATGGGAAAGCCTACCATTTAAAATTTCCCACTAATTTTCCAGTGGAGTCCCATTAAGAATGAATGGTAGAAAGTACCGTTTCAGTGTTCCCCATGAATTTCCATTAAGATCCCATTGATTACCTTTCGATACCGTTGGACACCACTTTGTCAAGGATTCTGGAGGTAGCTTTTTGGTTGATATTTCAAAACCAACCGTAATATCAACGATTATGTGTCATATTGAAAGTTGGTTTACCGTTGGACTTTCCCAAAACAACCCAATTTCCGACTTTATGTTGAGAGCACCGATAGCTCTTGCCTGAGGGTTGGAAATTCGGTTGTTTCAGGAGAATTCAACCATAAACCAACTTTGTATCCAACACATATAACGGTTTATATTACGGTTAGTTTTTTAATATCGCCAAAAAATAAACCTCTTAAAGGTCGGAATGAAAGTTGGTTTGGTGCACCAATCGACCGGTTGATTTCAGGTTGGTCAGAGCGCGAGGGTAAGTCATTATTAAATGGTCCAATTGATGAATGTATGTCGATCGATGACTGGGCCATTGGCCCTACCCTCGGCACCCTATGAAAGAAACTTACTCCTTGTCCTTGACCAGAAGACACCTGATAAAGTCCTTGGCATCCTCGGATATGTCGTTGAATGCATCGTGATCGAAATCATATTTGGCAATGGTAACATTGGCCATTGTCTCGACATCGGTGTCGCCCATGAATGGCGAAAGTCCGGACAACCTGTCGAGGATTACAAAGAAACTTTGAAATTCAACGGATTCAAACCCAAACACGAGATCCGATAAATTCATTATCGCTATGTGATAAGTCGCCAAAATCCGAGACTTCCATTATTAACTAACCGGGTCTTTAAACTTTTGATCTTACTCGAGATTTCCATTCACAACAAGTCCGAAAGATTTTATACGTTCATATATATTTAGTTTTAGTATATAGATAGTGATGACTAACAGAACGTAGCAGATTACGCCGATGCTCCACATGTCGGTGCCAAAACCAATTTCATCGAAGTTCACGACTTCCGGCGCGACGAACTCCGGTGTTCCGAATAATACTTGAAGCTTCTTTCGCGGATCGTAATTTCTCGCCAGTCCAAAATCGATGATCTTTATCCTGTTGCCTTCCTTGGTCAGACACAGAATGTTCTCCGGCTGTGTAACATTTCAATCGAAATATGATTTTTGCCAGTGACTAATTTCATTATACAGGAATACCCTGGTGAAAATATTTCTCTGACAATTTGTCTGAAAAAAAAAAAAAAAAAAAAAAAACTCTAAACTGATCGTTTCAGTGATTTTCATTGATTTTCCGCGATTTTTCTCTGACTTTCTCTGCTATATGCTAAATATCTCTGCCATTTTCTCCGCACAATATCCAGCAGTCATAATATATCAGAGAGATTCAGAGTAGTTTTCGAAAAATTTTTTGATACCTCTGACTTTGTTCGATAAAGTACGTAAAAAGAAAATCCGAGTTGTCTCCGAGATTTACTCTTTTCTTTACTTGGACGAATGGCAGACTTATTCAGAGAAAATCCAATCAATTTTCCGAAATACTCAGATTTTCACGGATAATGTGTGTTTGAGAATTTCAGACAACCTACGAGTTTTCTCTGAGGATCTGCTCATTCTCTCAACCGAATGAACAATAGACTTTTTCAGATCAAATACGATTTGTTTTTCGAAAAAATGCAATTTTCATTGGGCAATTTATGTTTCAGAGAATTTCACTGAACTTACGATTTCACTCTAAGATCTGTTGTTTCGGTTATTCGTACGAGCGGTGAACATTGAACAATGACTCATGTATACTTTGTGTGAGAAATTCAGCGACAATTTTACTTTTTTTCAGAAAATAGATTTTATAATATTAGAAGAGAAACGGTCATAGAGTATCAACAGAGTTTTTCGGAGATTTTCAGAAGAATTTAGAACGAAAAATCAGAGATTATTCGGAACAATTAAAGATATATTCCGATTCAGAATAAAAATCTTTGACTTTCACTGAAAAGTGCGAAAAATGAGAGAAATTCAGAGAACTTTTTGGATAAATTATCCGAGACTTTCTCGGATATATTTTCAGTGATATTCAGAGAAATTCAGTTAAATATCATCATCAGGGTGTCTCGATTGGTTAATTCACACAGGGTCACAACAGGCCGTGCATAATCATAGCCCATATGCTTTACTGTCATCGGACCATTGAAACATTTCACATAATACATTGTGGTCACAATTATACCATTGCAATGATTATTATAATTTTTCCACCTTCATATCCAAGTGTAGAATATGTTGAGAGTGCACAAACTCTATCCCTTCGCAAATTTGTCTCATAAAAACTGCGCAACTTCTCTCGGTCAGAACGAAATCGTCGTCGATCACACGCTCGAAGAGTTCACCACCTTGAATTCTGAAAATAACCGATTTAAAGCATTAGAAACCATTATAACGCGAGACACTTATCGCGTTGGCAACCAGGCGGATCAAAGGAATTTCGTGGTGAAACGAAAAAAAAAAACAAAAAAACAAATAATAATAATAATAATAATAATAATAATAATAATAATAATAATAATAATAATAATAATAATAATAATAATAATAATAATAATAATAATAATAATAATAATAATAATAATAATAATAATAATAATAATAATAATAATAATAATAATAATAATAATAATAATAATAGCGATCTTACAGCTCGAGTATAACGTAAATGTGCTTTCCAGTGTCTATGGCGTCGTATAATTGTATGAGTCTCGGATGTTGAAGCCGCCTCATAATTTCGACTTCTCGCTCAACCGAGCGTCTGTCCTCCTTCCGCGTCGTGGTCACCACCTTTGCTGCCAACTGCAATCCGCTTGTCTTCTCCTTGCAATGGTAAACCGTTCCGAATTTACCGCTGAAAGACGCCAAAATCATTTATTAATTTTCATTCGCTCACCGGGAATTATCCACGTGGGAATATAACGGGTGGCGGTTGAGCTAATGAAATTTTGTATCCTCGATCAAGAGCGATAACTCTCGGACGAATCGGACGACGAACAGTCCGACGGGTCTCTTTGGGACAAATGCAATTCCCAAAGTGACGAGAACATCGTGCAATTGAGGTTCGTTACACTGAGAACAAACGAAATTTTGTTCGATTGACAAAAAGTCTCGATGACACACTTTCGAAGCTGTTGGTTTGTTTGGCACAAATAAAGCGTTGTCTTGTTGAACGATTATTTGCTTAAATTTATTCAAAATTTGTCGATTGAGATGGAGATTTTTTTTTTTTTTTTTTTTTTTTTTTTTTTTTTTTTTTTTTTTTTTTTTTTACCAACAAAATAGACCTTCGAACGTATGTCACCGGGCATTTTGCTTAATCAAACCATTTATTTTTCTCAGTGAAGGAACAATATTTTCGGCATGCCGTTAACGGTTCGAAGTAAGAGAAGACCTCACCGCACAGATCGTCGAGTCGCAAATAGAACAGTTGAATCTTCACAAGAGTTTACTCTGGCTACAAAAAAAAAAAAAAAAAAAAAAAAATCGAGACGCTGTACAGCCATATAGGGAGGAGCGGGGCATAATCGGACAGCGGGGCAAAACGGTACAGTGGGATTGAAACGCAATTTTTCCATAATTTTTGGATTTATGCAGTGAGGCAAAATGGGCCAGAAAAAATACAGCTGTGTCGATGGAGCAAAATAGGGGGCCAAAAAATTATTGGAAAATTGCGTTTTGGCACATTGTGCCGTTTTGCCCAACTGTCTCATTTTGCCCCGCTCTCCCCTACGAGGCCTACTGTATTCATGCCGAAGCGCAATTCACAAATAAATCGAATACCGCACAATCGTAACAATGATAATTCATTTGTTCGTTCTAATTTTGCCCAAGCAACAAAAAAAATGATAACTTTGCGTCAGAGCTGAGGACATAATTCGAGTACTTGAAATACTTATTGATGTACTCAAATTATTGATGTATTCAGTATCACACACTTGAATACTCGGGTCTTACCCACTGCTCATAATTTCAGTATTCAAGTACTACGAGGTAGGGTAGAGCGGGGCAAAATGGGGTAGTGGGGCAAAACGGGGCAGTGAGCAAAACGCAAGTTTCCAATCATTTTTGGATGTCCCATTTTGTCCTGTTGATACATCCGGATTTTCTGTCCCATTTTGGTCCATTGTCCCATCCAAAAATGATTGCAATATGGCGTTTTGCCCCACTGTCCCCATTTTGCCTCGCTCTTTCCTACTTGGGTACTTAATTTGGACGCAGTGATCAACACATAGGGAAGAGTGGGGCAAAATGGGGCAATGGGCCAAAACGCCACATTCCAATAATTTTTGGATGGGACAATGGGCAAAATAGGACAGAAAATTCGGAGGTATCAACAGGACATTTTGCCTTGTTGATACGTCCGGATTTTTTGTCCCATTTTACCCCATTGTCCCATTCAAAAATGATTGGAATATGACGTTTTGCCCCACTGCCCCATATTGCGTCGCTCTTCCCTACTTGGGTACTTAATTTGTACGCAGTGATCAATACGTAGGGAAGAGTGGGGCGAAATGGGACAATGGGGCAAAATAGGACAGAAAATTCGGACGTATCAACAGGACATTTTGCCTTGTTGATACGTCTGGATTTTTTGTCCCATTTTACCCCATTGTCCCATTCAAAAATGATTGGAATATGACGTTTTGCCCCACTGCCCCATTTTGCCTCGCTCTTCCCTACTTGGGTACTTAATTTGTACGCAGTGATCAATACGTAGAGAAGAGTGGGGCGAAATGGGACAATGGGCCAAAACGCCACGTTCCAATAATTTTTTGATGGGACAATGGGGCAAAATGGGACAGAAAATTCGGACATATCAACAGGACATTTTGCCTTGTTGATACGTCTGGATTTTTTGTCCCATTTTACCCCATTGTCCCATTCAAAAATGATTGGAATATGACGTTTTGCCCCACTGCCCCATTTTGCCTCGCTCTTCCCTACTTGGGTACTTAATTTGTACGCAGTGATCAATACGTAGCGAAGAGTGGGGCGAAATGGGACAATGGGCCAAAACGCCACGTTCCAATAATTTTTTGATGGGACAATGGGGCAAAATGGGACAGAAAATTCGGACATATCAACAGGACATTTTGCCTTGTTGATACGTCTGGATTTTTTGTCCCATTTTACCCCATTGTCCCATTCAAAAATGATTGGAATATGAGGTTTTGCCCCACTGCCCCATTTTGCCTCGCTCTTCCCTACTTGGGTACTTAATTTGTACGCAGTGATCAATACGTAGGGAAGAGTGGGGCGAAATGGGGCAGTGGGCCAAAATGCCACTTTCCAATCATTTTTTGATGGGACAATGGGGCAAAATGGGACAGAAAATTCGGATGTATCAACAGGACATTTTGCCTTGTTGATACGTCTGGATTTTTTGTCCCATTTTACCCCATTGTCCCATTCAAAAATGATTGGAATATGACGTTTTGCCCCACTGCCCCATTTTGCCTCGCTCTTCCCTACTTGGATACTTAATTTGTACGCAGTGATCAATACGTAGGGAAGAGTGGGGCGAAATGGGGCAGTGGGCCGAAATGCCACTTTCCAATAATTTTTTGATGGGACAATGGGGCAAAATGGGACAGAAAATTCGGATGTATCAACAGGGCAAAATGGGAGATCCAAAAATGATTGGAAACTTGAGTTTCGCTCACTATCCCGTTTTGCCCCACTGTCCCTACTGAAAGTAATTGAAGTGTTTTTCCAACTCTGCTTCAAATTATTAATTGTCATTGATGTTTTTACAGATATTTTTATGAATTATACAAGATAATGTAGTGATGATAAATTTTTTAGATGTCTCAAGCCCTTCCATCAACTTAGTACAATCGCTTACCCTTCGATCCTCAATCCACTCGTTATTTAACCGGTGCATCAAGCATATCGAGAGACAAAAGTTTTGCACAACGTTGCAACTGGTGTCTCGGAAAAATTGAGAAAACAGCGAAAGCAATGATAACGCTTTCGTTGACAGCGGCAAAGTGCCAAGAGCGAAAAGTTTCACTTTTGTTGAGACACTAGGCGTTAATGGAGGGTGTCTCTTCGTTCTCGCTCCACGGCTGAAAGGCGATTAAGCAACTCGTACATTTTGTAATCGAGCAAAAAAAAAACAAAAAACAGTTAAACTCGTGAGTGAATTAGTGGAGCGTGGAGGAGTGATCGCGGATATAGGGGGGCGAGAGCGGGGCAAAATGGCACAGCATGGCAAAACGGGATAATGAGACAAAACGCAATTTTCCAATAACTTTTGGATGTTAGCGATGGTGGTAGGTGGGGCAAAACGGGTTTGAAAATCCGGATGTATCGTTGGGACAAAATGGGCCATCCAAAAATTATTGTAAGATTGAGTTTTGCCCTCACTGCCATTTTGCCCCTCGGTCTCCCCTAGCTGTGACATATAGGAGACCGGGGCGAGATGGGCCCCTAAATAAATAATCCGGCTACAACAATGCCAAAAGTATAATCTATTAATTTATAATGCCTCCGAAAAAAAATAATAAAAATTGTCTGGCTATTTTTTTTTTTTTTTTTTTGGGTACCCCATTTTACCCCTCTTCCATATTTTGCGAATTCTCTGCTTAAGTCATTGTCCACGAAAGGTTTTTATTTCCCCCCCCCCCAGGTTTTTATATGTTTTCAAATAATTTTGGGGCGGCCCATTACGCCCCGGGTCGGCCTGATTTTTCACTAGCCCATCTTGTCCCGGTTTCCCCTGCACGATACCACAACGGTGCGTGGCATTGTCGGACGTTAACTTGAACCCGCGTGTCAAGAGTGTTGTTGGAGCCGATGATGCCGATGCCGATGCTTCAGAGCTTTCCCAAGAGAAGAGACTACCTATAAGACAGCCACCGCACAGCGTCCGCGATCGGAACGCCGACCCGCCCGACGCCCAACAACCGTCACTCTCTGAGACGAACGCATTATTTATAGACTGCAAGACCTTGATTACCCAAACACACGGCTGAAACACGCTCACCCACGAGATGAATAGAGAAAGAGAGAGGTTTTACCGAACACTCACACGAATACACACACACACACACACACACACACACACACACGCGCGCGCGCGCGCGCGCGCGCGCGCGCACACACACACACACACAGACGCGCGCGCGCGCACACACAAACTTAACCGAGAAGACGAGATCAAGATCGTTGTTATCCGTTCGAGCGAGCTTGCAGCATTCCCGAAGCTCGAAATGCGAGCAGAGGGCTAGAGGGAGATCGAAAGAAATTCCTTCGACGGATTCAAGACTCGATAATAAAAGCTGCTCCTCGACTCCCTACAAAAATATCCGATAAGAAAACCGATTGGAATATGTCGAATGGCACGCTAAAAATTGATCATATATGATTCCTATGTAATTGATGTACGGTCATATGTGATCATATATGACTGTGTATGATTTGTAAATGATCATTTTATCCCGGAGTATGTGATCGGGTGTTGCACTAAGCTAGTGTTTAGTTTGGCCTTGTTTGGCTCTATGCCAAGAACCATATCAGATTCGTCTAGGGCCCGAAAAAATACATCAAATTATGTGGACCGTAAAATTTTTTGGGATCTTTCGATTTGACGCAAAAACGATTTGACGATTTTCATCGCGGTTGTAACGGCATGTACCCAATTCTGAGCCAAGTTCGGTAACTACCAACGGCTCGTTTGACTTCAAGCCTAACCCGATATCAGATTCGTATTGAGGGCGAATGGATATAGGGCAATATTTGATCCAGAGCATTTTCTGACAGACATTAATTTAAGGACAACATTTCAAAGACTTATCAATCGGTCTGCGATGGATTTTTGGCGTATTGCATTACCCGGCCGTCGGGTTCTGATCAACCTGAAACCAACCTGAAAACCAACCGGTCGATCGGTGCACAAAATCAACTTTCATTCCGACCTTTGAGCGGTTGATTTTTTGGCGGTATTAAAAAAACCTACCGTAATATAAACCGTCATATGTGTTGGTTACAAAGTTGGTTTATGGTTGAATATCAACCGTTATCTATAACCGTAATATCAAGCGTTATCTAATATCAAACGAGCTAGAATGCCTACAGCGAGCGTAAAACTCAAATATACGATTACGTTATAAAGCGACTTTGCGTTCGCTTGGGGCGTCTTTGTGCTCCTCGAAACGCACGATTGTCGCGTATTTGCATACAATTACATGTATGTACAATATGTGTTGGTTACGAAGTTGGTTTACAGTTGAATTTTTCTAAAACAACCCGATCTCCAATCCTGTGGCAAGAGCTATCGGTGATTTCGACATAAAGTCGGAAATTCGTTTGTTTTGGGAAAGTCCAACGGTGAACCAACTTTCAATATAACACATAATGGTTGATATTACGATTGGTCTTGAGATATCAACCAAAGAGCTACCTCCGGAAGATTGGAATCGGAGTCGATTTGGCGCACCAATCGACTGGTTGGGTCGCAGTAGATACGCAACTGGTTGAGTTGCAGTAGATTGTTAGAAAACAACCCAAATCCAATCAAAAGTTTTACGGTTGGTTGCTTCGCGAGGGCCGGTAAATTGAAAAAATTGTCGATTGACTTAACGAAAGTACGACATGTCGTATGTCTTTTACCCGTAGAACACGACAGACAAGTAGGGATTTCCATAATTCTATCGGTAATCAGAGAAAACCGACTGTTTTAAAATAAGTAAAATCGCAAGCTTTTACCTGAATCTCTCTCGGAACAAATTCTGTCGCTCGTATGTTAAATCTTACATCCGCTGCATCCTTTACCGCCAATCATGAATATGTCATCATTTCAATCATTTTTTCGATATATATGTATAAATCCGTTCCAAAAGTGAAAAAGGAATGCACAAATAAAAGAATATCATTTTCGCTGTTCACAATTTACAAAAATATACCGAAGTGCATGAAACACGCTTGCATCGCTAATTACCATATATATCTCTTTAATTGATAGATCATGAGCTCTATCATCGTTTTACATCGGATACTTCAAGTAATAACTACTCTGCGATGAAAGTCCATCACAACTCGATGTCGTGACTTCGAGGATAGGATTGAACGACCTGTTAATTGCCAATTACAGATAAATCGCGTAGTAATGGTATTACAGTGTCTTCCTCGTCGAGGGCCGAATCCCCGGCGGCCACGTGTCCACCACTCGGGTTAAAATACTAAGGGGCTTGCCAATAATTTCATAATTTACCAAGGACGCTCGAGTGTGAACGCCAGAGAAATATGACATTCACGAATTCTGTCACCGCTTTGTCGACGCTCTCTTGGCTTTTGCTCCACGTTATTTGTCGTTTCCGCATGCGGTGTTATATTTGCAAAAATCTCGACGGCTGTGTGTCTGTATCTGTATAGGAAAGAGCGGGGCAAAATGGGGCAGTGGAGCAAAACGGCATATTACAATCATTTTTTGGATGGGACAATGGGGCAAAATGGGACAGAAAATCCGAATGTATCAACAGGGCAAAATGGGACATCCAAAAATGATTCGAAACTTGCGTTTTGCTCACCGTCCCATTTTAGCCCATTCTATCCTATATATAAACCATTTTTCGCTTAAAAATGATAACTATGGGGGGGAGGGGGGGGGGGGGATGATCATATATTATTCGTATGCAATTAATAAATGATCACCACGAAAAATCCTTCCACGAAAAATCACAATCCGGGTAGAAAGATCGTATATGATTCGTATTCAATCTCATATATGATCATATATGACTGAATACGAATCATATATGTTCACATATTGGTTCTATGTGTCCACATATGGGTTATATATGTTCACATATGGTTTGTATGTGTCCACATGTCAACATACATGTCTACGTATGTGTGCATATGTCCACATACGAGTTATGTATGTCCACATATGGGTTATATATGTCCACGTGTGTTATTGCATGTCCACATATGGGTTATGTATGTCCACATACGGGTTATATATATGTCCACATACGGGTTATATATATCCACATATGTGTTATTGCATGTCCACATATGCGTTATATATAAATAATCGTTTCTCGGGTGCCATAGTTTGCAGTCGAGTAAGTTTGTGAGTTTATATATTATAATGATTCGCGCTTATACGTTTAGAACTTTGGCAAAGATATGCGACGAATTTACTTCACACGCCCCCACTTTAAACACGTCTCGTCCACATGTCAACATACATGTCTACGTATGTGTGCATATGTCCACATACGAGTTATGTATGTCCACATATGGGTTATACATATATGTCCACATGTGTTATTGCATGTCCACATATGGGTTATGTATGTCCACATACGGGTCATATATGTCCACATACGGGTTATATATGTCCACATATGTGTTATTGCATGTCCACATATGCGTTATATATAAATAATCGTTTCTCGGGTGCCATAGTTTGCAGTCGAGTAAGTTTGTGAGTTTATATATTATAATGATTCGCGCTTATACGTTTAGAACTTTGGCAAAGATATGCGACGAATTTACTTCACACGCCCCCACTTTAAACACGTCTCGTCTATCTGATCTTGGGATCGCGATGGGCGAGAAAGAGTGAGAGATATTGCAGATACAAGCACGTTAGCCGAAAGAACGAGAATCTTTGTTCCTATGCAACGAGTATAGACCTCTGAGCCAATGCCAAAATCGATGAGCGATCCCAATTAAAATTAATCGCGAGGCGCCCACGCGACCTTGATCGATCGATCGTCGATGACAGCAAGAGCTAACCGACGAAGGTCACAAATCTTCCGATGCGCAGATCATCTTGAAACTAATGTAGCTCAATTTATTCAGCATAATCATATTTTATATATTAATAAATTATAATATGTCTGTCCGTCCGTCGGTATACTCACCGTCCGATCTCCGACTCGATATCATAGCAATCCTTGAAGTCCACACCTCGTCGAACCGTAACGTCTCTGTATGGAAAGCTCGGTTCGATCTCTGGAAGAAAAAAAAAAAAAAAAAAATCAATGCGTGTTCATCGCGTTTTTACATTTTGGCAACACCAAATTTAATATTTCGATTTTTTTTTTTTTTTTTTTTTTTTTTTTTTTTTTTTTTTTTTTTTTTTTTTTTTTTTTTTTTTTTTTTTATGCCGCAGAGTGTACAGCTCGAACCTCCGTTGGCATATTTGGTGAAAAAGCTATTCACGAAAATAATTTCGTTTTAGGTGTCTCAATGTTGAGATGTTGAAATTTTGGTTTTCCAGCAACGAAGAGGCTTCCGGATTGGAACGGTTAAATAGTAAAGAGAATCTCCACTGGCACGTAATTTTCGACTGACGGTACACAGAAAAAAAAAAAAAAAAAAAAAAAAAAAAAAAAAAAAGGTTTGGTAATATCAACTAAGCCGCAGTTGCGAGTGGCGAAGGAAATACTTGGTCGATTGATCAAAATGTTTGTTCAATTCAAGTAGCTATTCGTTGAAGCAACTAACTATCAGGTCAAACTAAATATTCGTTCGATCAACGAAATATTAAGACAAACTAAATATTCGTTCGATCAACAAAATATTAAGACAAACTAAATATTCGTTCGGTGAACAAAATATTAAGACAAACTAAATATTCGTTCGATCAACTATTTCTTTCATACGACCAAACATTTCCTTCGCCAGCCGCGACAGCAGCTTAGTTTCATATTGGCAAACCTTTTTTTCACTGTACGGACAATCCATTCAACGACTCGCGATGCACCTGTTACGCGTTCGACGATCATGTGCCGACAATGACAGATCGTGTTCGACCGAGAGAGTAAAACTCGCGCGCTCAAAAATTCTTCGTCCTCGCGGAAAGAGGGGGGGGGGGAGGTTTTGGAGTGGTTTCCCGGTGAACGAATTTTCAATGCTATATTATTATTATTATTATATTAGTTATTGAAAAGTTATTGAAATACTATTGAAAATTTATTGAAAAGCTATTGTAAAGTCACTAATAAGTAATTATTAAGTTGAAAAAATTGTTGACAAACACTGACCATATTTTATAAAACATATGCGTGCACACGGAAATTATAAAAAAGGGGCTTGTCCCCGTGGATAAAAAAAAAAAAAAAAATGGTTGGTTGGCTCAACTAACCATTTATTAGTTGGGTATAAATTGGTTACCCTAACGATTCGTATCGTTAGAATGACCACCTAGCAATTAGTTCCATCTACCGTTAATAGTTAGTTGACGCGTTAATAGTAAACACAATTAACTCGAGCAGTTTGTCCAGCTACTTGAATAGTATTCGGGATGGCGAAGGATGGACAACGAATTTTATCGGTACTCCAACCAACAATCGGTTGTTAGTGCAACCGAGCTCGACGCGCGTGCCGGCCAACCAACTGAAATTGTTGCCTCAACGAAACGCAGTTGCCGCGAATCCAAGCATGACACCTTTACACATGCAAGGCACTTATTATTTTATTGGTATCGCCAATCGTGGAGATCTACGAGAGACAAACGAATATGATCACTCACTAAATTAATTAATATATATATTTGCTTATTGACAGGGAGAGCAGACATAGCAGATATCGGAAACATTGCAGATTTTAGCGCATCCACTTAAAAAAAAAAATATGTTTCGTAACCTACCTCTTATCCCTTAAAGAATCATGCGTATAACTAGTTTGTACGATAATGTTCAAGCAGACGTGATTCTTATAAACAAGTTTAATAATTGTATTTTAAAAAATGAGCTTAGCCGAGTGAATAAGGTCGTGGACTGCTAAACGCAAGATCGCAGGCTCGAATCCTCGTTACAGACCATATAATTTATTCCGAGGTTTCCATGGTACGAAGGTAATGAAATGATGATAAACCAATTTTTTTTTTTTTTTTTTTTGGCGCTAAGAAAGCATTACGCGGTTGCACAGATAAATGTTTTGTGTTAATTGTGTACTAATATTTTTGGTAATGTGCTGTTCGATCAACCAAGTCGATTGGTTGCAACAAGATAGTAAATTATTCGAGTAAGCAAGTAAATTGCTGATCCAACAATTTTATCACCAGTTGGCCCAACTAACAAATTAGTTGGTCTAGCGAATACAAAACCAACCAACTCAAAAGAGTTGACCCAACCAATTTATCGTCTGGCGCTCAGAGCACTAAGACGGTTGAGTCAACAATTTTTTTTTTTTTTTTTTTTATTCGTCCAACTAAGTCCTTTTTTCCGTGCCCGTCAAATAAATAAATAAATAAACAAATAAATTTTTAACTAAACAAATAGATATATAAAAATTTTGCGTCTCGTAAGTCTCGGGCTAAATGCTCGTTCCATATTGCAGCGGCGTTCAAGAGGTTCGACTCTGGCAACGATTTAATTACATGTCCGAAATATCTTAGGTGAATTCTTACCGCCGACCGGGTCCGTTTCGTCGACGCGAATCATGCCTGATCCGGATGAACCCCCTTCCGGTCTTGAGCCCGGGGGCTTCTATAAATCCTCTCGTCAAAATAACGCTCCTTCACGAGGTAAATATAAATCCACACTCTCGTATTTTTTTTAATTCAATAGCAATTCGCAGCTCAGATATTTCCTTTTCCCCCCCTCCCGCCCTCCCCTCCCCGGTGATATTTGATGATCAATTGCGAAATGTTTTTCTTGGTTCTCTCAGGAGATGGAGAGAAAAATAATGTGAGAAAGCCCCGCGCCGATACGGTACAAGCCGGGGCCGATTATTGACTATCGCGCGAGAGCGCGCGATCTTCACGGGCGAGTCACGGAGACGCTAAACGCCGACAAGGCAAACCTCTTCCTCTCGGCTCGGACGGATTTAGATTTTCCGACGGACGCCGCGGATTCTGCCGCGTGTCACGTGGTTCCCGTTCGACCGCCGCTGTTATGTGTAAAATACTACGTTGGAAGCGGAGGTGTGCCATCCTCCTCCTCCTCCTCCTCCTCCCTGCTTTGCTACCCCCGTCGAACGAATGACTCGGACCCTCTCGCTCGCTGTCCCCTGAAAACTCCCGAGCGCGCCGACGACGAAGAGGACGACGAAGAGGAACGGCGAAGAGAAGTTATACTAGCCCTCTTCACCCGCCGGTGCCCCCGCCTCGGGACGGATCCGAGCCGACGCCGCCGTCGTGGTGGCCTCGATATCAACGATGCATATTGCTCCTCTCTCGGCTCGTTCCCCGGCGAGCAATAGAACTGCGAGAGACCGAATGTGCGACACAACGAATCGCCCCGGAAACTATAATGAAAACTGGCGAATTACGTCGTTCACTTGAAACCTACTTTGCGGCGTTATTTAGATACTCGCCTACAATGGATGCAAGAACTATGCTGCGTATGCGGAAGAACGAGGCAAAACGGATGTCCCGAACGAAACGCGGCAAGCAACGAGCACCGAAAAGCAACTCAGTGCTGGTTTCTGTCACGACACCCTTGGCTAAATGTCTCATTAATTACCATTTAAAAAATCCCATTGATTACCATTAACTGTTCGTTAAATGTAATTCAATGGGGTTTTGCCAATGGTATCATTCCCATTTGTACTGCCATTTAATATACCATTCAATATGCCATTCGGTTTCCCATTCGTTGTATGACATTTTTATCCCGCTGGCATTTCCATTCTCGGAAAAATATGCTATATATAATTGTCAACTTTTCTACAGTGTCTAAATATGTAACAAATAAAAAAGCTGTAATGATCCCAAAAAATGTCTCCCATTGTTTATAAATAATTTCGGTCCTTAAGTTCACAGCTACTATTGTGGACTCATTTATCTGCAATTCATTATCGCTTATACCATTTAAGTGAAAGTTGTTACTCACACACGTGACTGCCCAGTGTTTGTCGACTATATTCTCATTTCTCGTCCATAAATAGTTAGATGTGTCATTAAAGATTCCTTAGCTTTTTACCGTTCGATTCAGTTCCCATTTATTCCCAATGGTAAGAAATACCATTTCAGCTGTTCCAGTTATACTCCAATGAACTACTATTAATAACGAAGGGAAAAAGTACCATTTGTCATGTCCCATCGATTTGTCAGTGAACTCTTATTAATAACGAACGACAGAAAGTTCCACTCAATTTTCCCAGTCATTTGAAATTGGACTCCCATTAATAACGAATGGGTAAAAGTACCAGTTGCATTTTCCCAGGAAATTGTCATTGGTCTCTTATTGGTAACGAATGGGAAACGTACCGTTTACAATCTCCCACTGGTTTGCCAGTGGAGTCCCATTAAGAATGAATGGCAGAAAGTATCGTTTCAATTTTCCTCATCAATTTCCATTGGGATCCCATTGATTACCTTTCGATACCATTCATTGCCATTAACCGCCCAATGAAAAACTTTGCCAAGGGATTGTCCACTTTTCTACAGTGTCTAAATATGTACCAAATATAAATAGCTGTAATGCTCACAGCTACTATTGTGGACTCAATTTATCTGCAATTCGTTAACGATTATACCATTTAAGTTAAAGTTGCTACTCACACACGTGATTCCCTACTGTTTGTCGACTCGATTTTTATTCCTCGTCAATTGTAAATAGTTTAGAGGTGCCATTAAAGATTCCCCAGCTTTCTACCGTTCTATTCAGTTCCCATTTATTCACAATAGTAAGAAATACCATTTCAGCTGTCCCAGTTATACTCCAATGAACTACTATTAATAACGAAGGGAAAAAGTACCATTTGTCATGTCCCATCGATTTGTCAGTGAACTCTTATTAATAACGAACGACAGAAAGTTCCACTCAATTTTCCCAGTCATTTGAAATTGGACTCCCATTAATAACGAATGGGAAAAAGTACCAGTTGCATTTTCCCAGGAAATTGTCATTGGTCTCTTATTGGTAACGAATGGGGTACGTACCGTTTACAATCTCCCACTGGTTTGCCAGTGGAGTCCCATTAAGAATGAATAGCAGAAAGTATCGTTTCAATTTTCCTCATCAATTTCCATTGGGATCCCATTGATTACCTTTCGATACCATTCATTGCCATTAACCGCCCAATGAAAAACTTTGCCAAGGGATTGTCCACTTTTCTACAGTGTCTAAATATGTACCAAATATAAAAAGCTGTAATGCTCACAGCTACTATTGTGGACTCAATTTATCTGCAATTCGTTAACGATTATACCATTTAAGTTAAAGTTGCTACTCACACACGTGATTCCCTACTGTTTGTCGACTCGATTTTTATTCCTCGTCAATTGTAAATAGTTTAGAGGTGCCATTAAAGATTCCCCAGCTTTCTACCGTTCTATTCAGTTCCCATTTATTCACAATAGTAAGAAATACCATTTCAGCTGTCCCAGTTATGCTCCAGTGGACTACCATTAATAACGAAGGGAACAAGTACCATTTGTCACGTCCCATTGACTTGTCAGTGAACTCCCATTAATAATAAATGGGAGAAAGTACCGCTTGAATTTTCCTAGTTCTTCGGATTTGGATTCCCATTAATAACGAATGGGAAAAGGTACCATTTGAACTTTCCCAGGAAATTGCCATTGGTCTCCTATTAATAACAAATGGGAAAACGTACCATTTAAAATTTCCCATTGATTTGTCAGTGGAGTCCCATTAAGAATGAATGGTAAAAAGTACCGTTTCAATGTTCCCCATGAATTTCCATTAGGATCCCAATGATTACCTTTGGATACCATTCATTACCATTAAACGCCCAATGAAAAACTATGTCAAGGGATGCAACGCATAAGCAATCGAGAAACGTAAAATTGATCGCTTGCTTTTTGGTGCTGCAACTGAGAAGCGAGCCATCGTACAGAAATTGCGTTCCCGTTTATTATTTATTTCGGTCAAGAAGTATTATTGTTAGGTATGCGCGAATATTCAAAAATTTGAATAATTCAATATATTCGAATAACTAAGAATTTTCGAATGATTTCAATACTCTAAATATTCCAATTAGGTAAACGAATTATCCCAATAATTAGAAATATTAATTTGAGAGTCTATAATGGACCATAATGGTCATGATAAATAACACGATAAACAATGCCGAATTGATTTATAACAGAAGTTGTACACGTTTAAGCTTTGAAAAAAGGAATAACTCGCAACCGAGAGTCAGTTCTTCAGCTTTGTAGTAATCAAAGTTCTTCCTTCAATGAATATAATTTACGTGCTCAGTTTCATTATAATCGGAATTTCATCATTCGAATAATTCATAAAAATTATTCGAAATATTTGAATTTTTTTAATATTCATGAACATTCATGGTATTCGATTTAAACAAAAAAAATATTCACAAATATTCGAGATATTCGAATTTTTTAATATTCAATTCAAATTTTTGATTGAATGTAACATTTTTTTTCGTCCATCCAGAGAACGAAACAAAAGAAGAAATTAATGTAAATAAATGAACATACAAAGAGATGAATATGTCATTAGATAATGGGATGATTATAGTATGATGGTATTATGTTTACACACAATGTATCTTTGGTTAATATTTGTACTATTATTATAAACTGTTAAATGAAAATTGTAAAAGGGTTCGTCCCGTAAATAAATAAATAAATAAATAAATAAATAAATAAATATCAATATTCAATTCAATTCAATTCAAACGCTATTCGCACACCCCTAATTATTATAATTTGGACGATGTTGTCCGGATGTCGGTATATTATTTCAATTTTTTTTTTTTTTTTATTAAGGATGCACAACGCGACACACCGACTGTGCAATATCCCTCGCGACGGAAATTCTCACTTTTGGGTCGGAACGTACGTATAATGCATACTTAAAGTTATACACGATTCATTCTTATCATTACCACATTTTCATTACAAATATTTAAGATTATTATTGCACCAAAATGTATATTTTAAGCATAATTTTTTTGCTCTATTGTGTTACATCAAACTTGAATGGTGTTGCATGAACAGTACAATTTTTATTTTTATTCATAACGGGAGACGAGCGTTTCGATGAATTTAAGGAGGGAGTCTCGCTGAGGTTGACTTCGCATAAGTTCGACAAAAATAATCGAAAAATTGCAAATACTTCTTGATGGTATAAAAATCTGAAAAAAAAATTCATGCACACTAAAGGTACTGAGAAGATTAATTTTTCATAATAATAATTACAAAATGTTATTAACAAATTGATGAAAAAAATAATTGCTTAACAAATTTGCCCGCAAACCAACTTTTTTTTTCGTGAAAATGATTCGTTTATTTTTCTGAATACGCATGAATTTTTTCAGATTTTTCAGTAGTCGTTGATTTTTCCATGAAAAAAAAAAAAAAAAAAAAAGCTCTTTGATAGATCACTGAATATTAAGTTATTTCGTGGGCGATTCATCGAGGCAGTCGAACTACGATATATTTTGGAAGTATGTTCTCTGGTACTTTCTTGCATTTCAATTGTAAATGTTGAAACTATAAAAAGATAGTCGCTTGGAACAGAAGTTTACATTATCTCAGGTCACTAAATCACTGCAAGTAAGTAATTTATTATGAAATACTTTTATTGAATAATATATATATATACAGTTTCATGTCAATCACAAAAAATATCTTCAGTACAAAAATGATATACCAATGAAAAATAGTACCGATACGATAATATTTCACCGCTTCGTCTGCACCGAAGGCTTACAAGATTCCAGTTTTGCATACAAAATGCAGCGAAGCTGCCGAGAAAAGTGTCGAATAAAAAAAAAATGATATATATAAACCACTGCCGAAACTTCCGGTACATCTTTCATTTATAATGATTGATTATTCGTCACAGCGTTTCAACGCGTAGAAAGCGATTTACCACATAGAAACCACATAGGAAGCCAAAAATATAGAAAATGCTTTCTGACAAAAGAAGCTTCGCGAATAAAGGAACATTATGAGAGAAATATATAAAAATTTCACCTTTTATGAAGAAGCAATATGAAAATAGTAATTTTAAACTATTATGGAGTAGAGATATGAAAATTTCAATTTTCAACTTTTTTTTCTTCAGATTATCTTAATGTCATCAGTTTTTTTTTTTTTACCTATAAACTGTCATGGCGTTCAAGGTCGCGATCGTCTCGTTGTTCCAATAAAAGAGGTCTTTTCGAAATGTCTCAATGATTTGCATGTATCGGACAAGTTTAAGAGAAGTTGAGACATAGAAAAAGACGTCTTCCTTCAGATCGCAAAGACCTCACTAAATGGATGTCTTTTATTCATCATCAAGAGATTCTAAATGCTCTATGGGAACTAACTATTTCGTGTTGTAGATGGTTGTAGCTTATTGTAGGTGTTTGCATACATTGTCTACGCTAAATTACAACTTTTTTAAAACTTTAGCGAGCAGTTGTAGATCTTGGATACTTTATCGTAGAAAGACATAATAATATTGTTGAAATGACATAGTTTTTCATAGTTCTCTTTTTCGCCTGTGGTTTTCAAAGTTGGTATATGTCCACTTTGTCTCGCTCTCCTCTTCAGATAGTGCACTATAATACGCGCACTGTAATATATAATGCTATGAAACAAAATTGCCTATTCCATGTCACTTGACATGTAAACGGACTTTAGATACGTCCCTCTGCTTCTTAGCCATCGATATAGCCACACGGTAGCGTGGATATATCGACTGGGCGCATTCCGTTCCGCTCGAATGTCTACAAACATACAGCAGCCGCATAACTCCAATGCCGTGCCTGTGTATATATAGATGTGTATATATATATATATATATACACATATATATACACATATATACGATCGTCGAGAAGCCGAGAGGGCGTTGTTAAAATCAGTAAGGAACGAAGTTGAAAATAGCTATTCGATGAATTCGAGGAATTTCATGTCGGTTATAACTCGACTCGCGTGTATTTAAAAAAAAAAAAAAAAAAAAAGACAAGAATTATAAAATTTGGGACACAGTTGAGTTATATTGGACGAAAACTTGGGACATTTTTATCGAGAATAAGAAATTTCTATTGTCTTGTACATAATCATATAGTTTCCTTTCTGTTATCTACTTCTGAATATATATATATATATATAACAAAAGTGACAATAATAGATAGAAAAATATTGGGCTGGCTAGATTCCAGTATGTTTGTGGTAATGTGCCAAAATATATGCGCGCCGGTCAACATATTTCTCTATAATAACATCACACACATCTATTATTTTGATACCCTAGCAAAGCCGACCACTGCGAAAATCACCATGTTTTCACGGTGGTTTCCACCACAGTGGTTTTGTGCAAAAAGTTTACCAAGTTTTTTTGTCGGAACCACTACACAAACCACCGTTTCACGATATTCGTTTCTTAATGATGGTTTCGACGGTGGTGACGACGGAATAACCCACCAGTCACTCAAATTTCTTTTTACGGTGGTTAGTATGTACGGAAACAAAAAAGTTTGGTAATATTGGAAAAAAATTGTTCTTGAATTATCGTCATGAATTATATCAATTTACAATAACATTCGGATACTATATAACCCATTTCGGAGAAAGAAAAACCTTAATGACCCAAAGTTGGGCTTGAACCCGGGACATCACGAATATTAACCCAGAACCCTAACACTGTGCTACAGCTTGTCATTTGTGTTTCTCTCGTCCCTAGCAAGATTTAAACGCACCAAAAGTTTTCTTATCTGAAGTGAATGGACAATGAATATTTTATTTATTTATTTACTGAAATAATTACTGAAGTACCGATAATACCTTAAAGAAAATTTATTATACGAGTCCTATGCAAAGTTTTTTTTTATTATCATCTATTTGTACATATAATTTACATAAATAAATGCTAATAAAAAAAAAACTTTACACAGGACTCATATATAGTACCGTTTCTTTTCAACAATACCTTCAGTAAATAAATAAATATATAAAATATTCATCGTCCATTCACTTCGGATAATAAAACTTTTGCTGTGTTTAAATCTTGTTGGGAATGAGAAAAATTCAAATCATAAGCGATAGCGCAGCGTTAGGGTTATAGGCTATTATGCGTAAAGTTCCGGGTTCGAGCCCAACTTTAGGTCGTTAGGTTTTTCTTTCTCCGAAATGCGTAATATAGTATCAAAATGTATCCTAAATTGATATTAATTCATCATTATAATTCAAGCCATTTTTTTTTTTTTTTCAATATTACCAAACCTCTTTTCGGTACGCGCTAAGCACCTTAAAAAAATGGTGTGACGGTGATATGTATCCGTCGTTTCCACCGTCGAAAGCATATTTTAATACGCGTATTATGGAGCAATGGTTTGCGTAGTGGTTTCGACAAAATAGTCGACAAACTTTTTGCACAAAACCAGCATGGTGATTTCGAAGGTGGTTCGGTCGGTGGTCGGATCTGCTAGGGTAACCTTTATATTCACTATACTTTATCCGAGTGGTTTTAAGCCGCTATTTTTTTCTTCGCTTTTTCTTTTTGTACAATTACAAGTCTCCGAGACTTCGGGTTTATCGTACAGCGAATAGAGCGTAACGAGAATCATTCGAGTTGCACAAGACCAACGAAAGTGTTCGCTTAAAATGAACTGATTAATCGAAAGTCCTCACAATCGAGGATCCCAACAGGAAGCCGGAAGTATCCGAACAAAAGAACAACGGAGAGTCACCCAAAGAAGAAACGGCGAAACGAATGCGGGAATCGAGCGCAGATGGCGTACGTTCCCGAAAAAGGAACGCGTCGCTGAGCGGGGAGACAAGAGCGCGGCCTGTGTTTATATTTACAGCATGGCGCCGGTTTGTTTAACCTCCGAGAATCGCCCTCGTCTAACGAGCGTTTATCGCTGTTACTCGTATTACTTTTACGACAGCTATGCGAAACGACCAATAGTCCAGGATGTCCGGAGCGATGAGACAACTTGAGGAGCGGCAACTTCCGGCCGAAGTCACGATAATGCGATGGTCGCCGAAGATGGATCTTCTGGCTGTTGCTAACAAGAAAGGTCGGATTGATTTTCGTTCGTGCAAATTGACATATATTGCATGGCGTTCGGCGATCATGGAAATGTCATGAAACTTCACGATTCTGGAGAAATCATGAAATTTTTCGGTCCGTCATGGAAATTTTTACAGTGTTTGTTTTCAAGAAAGCTTTCGTCGAACCTTTAAAAAAAAAAAAAAAAAAAAAAAAAAAATCAATTTTTTTTTTCCCTCATTTCATCATTAAGATTTTAAAGACAATTGTTTCAATTGTTCTTAAAATCTTAATAACAAAATGAAAAAAAAATTTGATTTTTTTTTTTTTATTTACTCGTTAGAATAAAAACTCATTCGAGTTTGATTTGTTTTTTTCTGTATTAATCATTCGAGTGATATTGAAATTCACTGTATTTACTTTGATATATGAAATATCAGCGTCCATCTAAAACTGTTCGTTCGTCGCCGTCGACTCTCTTTGCCGCTGAGAGTTACGAATACACTAGGACTTGGATTTCATTCACAGCGGCGGGATGGGCTCGCACTCACGAAAATAGATAATAAATACGTTTTATTTCATGCCAATTTACGACTAATTTTGTCTCTTATATGCATCCTTGAATAGTTTGGAGTAGTTATTTATTTATTTATTTATCTATTCGTTTACGGGATGAACCCTTTTACATGCAATATAAATATAAAGACATCAATAATCAATCATTTATTAAATTATCTCTACAATTAGAATAATATCAGCAGTTCGCATCTTAATATAAAAATAGACAATATATATTTCACTATTCCGTTATTTCGTTTGAGCATT
Organism: Amblyjoppa proteus; assembly: GCA_963922035.1. NCBI lineage: Eukaryota > Metazoa > Arthropoda > Insecta > Hymenoptera > Ichneumonidae > Amblyjoppa > Amblyjoppa proteus. The sequence continues at coordinate 25,603,201 of OY998232.1, forward strand.
GATCACAGTGATAACGACTAAACCATTGTTATTAGACTTTGGTTGTCCGATTTCCTTAGTCATGGAAATATCATGGAAATTTTTCGGGGACTTTCGCTGGACGCCGTGTTATATCTTGGCCAAGTACAAGGTTGATCGATCAGCAAATTGTTTTCGCAGGTGAAGTAGCGTTGCACAGACTGACCTGGCAGCGAGTCTGGCTACTGAGCACCCAGGACGATGCCGACGACACGGTGGCGAATTTAGCTTGGCGGCCGGATGGGAAACTCCTGGCTGTGTCTTACGCAAATTCGAGAACTCTGTGTCTCGTTGATATCGAGAACAAAAATATTCTCCACAAGCAGCAGCACGAGTCCAATGAAAACGTGACTTGCATGGCTTGGTTGCCGATCGGGAATCCAGATTCCGATAATTCTAACGACAACGGCAAAACGATGACTTCGCCAACCGGCGAATATTTACCACCTTTGCCCAGTCTGAACAGAGGCTTCGGACAGGAAACCGATCGCAAAGACTTCCTCTTTCAAACACTCGACATGCTGTTTGTAAGTATCGGACTGTTGGTGTGGGTACAAAAATAACAATAACGACACGAGTAGTACTGTTTCTGTAATGAATCGAGCAAAAAAAATATTGGCTACCTTGTCTTGCTGTGATTGGAGGCATTTTATTATTGTCTTTGTACATTGTTCTATTAATTTATTTTTAGTAATGTGCATTGATAGTTTCTGTATGTGAGGCATTCTCTGTCAACTCAGCCACTTTTTTTTCGACCCTCAGATTTATCCCATAATTGGCCACATTTTAGATTCACTTGAAAGTACTCTTGGAGAATTTTTTCAGATTTTTAAAGCTTCCATTTAGAATATGCGTTTTTTTTTTCAAATTCATATATCGTGAAAGGGATAAGTCGGGCAAAATAAATCTAACGATAAAAAAGTGCTCTTTATCCATTACCTATTTAATGCAGTATGTATTATATTTTTGTTTTGTTTTGGAAAAGCTATTTTTAGCAGAAAGGAATGACAATAATATTTTTTCGTGCAATGCGACACCATCGATTTCGGTGCCAGTTTTTCAGGGTATTCAACAATGTATAAAAAATCTACTAAAAAAATGGCAAAGTGGTATTCGACGTAGTTGCTAATCAAAAGAAAATAATAATCTAATATTGATATTTCAATATTTATTTTCTCGGAAAATACATCTAGTTCCTCCCATCTAGTTCTCCCCTAAAAAATTAACAGCAACATTGAAGGTATCGCAATATACAGGTTCGCATTGGATGAAAAAGAAAACTGTAATTAAAATATTATATTACTAAATTTTTTTGCATGCCAACTACGTCGAGTTCTTCATACATTGCCGAATACCCTGACAAATTGGCAGTGAAATCGAAGGTTTCGCATCACACGAAAAAATGTACTTTTCATTACTTTCTGTTAAAAATAGCCTTTGAAATATGAACAAAAATATAACACATATTGCATTAAATCGTTAATGACTAAAGAGAACTTTTTCTTCGTTAGATTTTTTTTTTGCCCGACTTATCCCTTTCAAGATACATGAATTTAAAACAAAGACGCATCTCCCTAAATGGAAGGACTAAAAAATCTGAAAAAATTCCCAAAGGGTACTTTCAAGTAATACTAAAATGGTGCCAATTATCGGATAGATCTGAGAGGGTCGAAAAAAAGTCGCTGAGTTGACAGAGAATGCTTCATGTATGAATATTATATTTTCTGCACGACAAGTAATCTCTGTATTCTTGTACACTTATATTCTTACTTATACTTACGTATACTTACTTATTCTTCTTATACTTGTATTCTTATATTCTTATATTTTCTTTTCGTAAATCGTTTCGTGCACACTTTATTTTTTATTATGTTTCATTGCATTTTTTGCGTATTCTTATTTTTTCTTATATTCTATTTTTCTTATCATTATATTTTTCTTGTATCTTGATGCACGGTGTTCTTACGGGCCTCAGGCCTCGGAACGCAAAATAAACGAATCTATCTATCTATCTATCTATCTATAATGAACAAGTATCGTAGGTGAATAGATAATTACTTCATTTTGTTATTTCATGTTTCAGGTGGGTCTGGAAAAGTCCGGAATAGCTATGTACGTTTTTGGAATGTTTTACTGTGGTACAATAAAGGTAGGCAGCGGTCCGGTATCGGAGATAAGCGGTGGATCCGGCGGACCGATCTGGGCAAGCTGGCGCGACAACGTTGGCATCAAAGTAAACAGACTGTCGTGCCCGTTGGTGGAAAGAAGCGGAGCCTTTCTCAAAGTAGCTAAGGTCCAAGCGACCGTAGAATGCTTGATGGATTATCTCTCGCACACATTGATGGCGATATCCGAAGCCTGGGAGACGATACTCCTCGAGATGGACGAGAAACTAGCTCGTTACGCAGAAACTAATCCGCCATGCGCGATGGCCGCTGATTTTCTCGAATTGCTGATGATTGGCATACCGACCCAAAAATTAGAGAATTTTTTGCTACGGGATTTAACGGAGAAGGGATTGAAGAAATTGGGACACAGCATCGAGTTGTGCTACAGCAATATACAGGTTCGTTGTGGAAAATTTATCAATACACTTTTTATGAGGCCCTAACTTTTTTTTTAATAATAGAAACTCGTGCTGAAACACCTGAGCAGTGTGGGGATGGCATTGGTCTATCAATTAGCGGAAATGAGAGGGATGGCTCGACTCGGCGGACCTTACGAGAGTCTAGGTCTAAAAAATGAAAAACCAATAACGAAAGCTCTTCACGCGGCCGAAGCGTTTCTCGCTAAATCGTCGGAGATTCAGCAAGTTATTGATCACAGCATGCGAGACTATAAAGCCTTTTTCAGGTATCTCTTTAGTTTTCGTGGATGTACAAAATCCGTTTACCCTGTTTGTTTTTGGCAAAGCATCTTTGATGACCGTTAATGAAATTGCATTTAATTCAGATGGCTCTACGTTGTCATAGCGAGATTAACAGACGAGAGAGTCCCTTCGGAAGCGAGTAGAGTCAGTCAGCAAGAGTTGACGTTCATCGCAGAATTTCTGCGAGGTTTTGACAAAACCGACACCAGTGCAACAGGACGGAAAGGCGTCAATCTCGAAAAATTGGGACAATATCTGAGACGCGAGTCATTGCAAACTTGCTTGACAGCCGAGGGCAGCGATTGGGCGGCTGTTTTATCCGAGAACAATTGTCTGCACGATCATCCGTTGATCGTAAAACAAGAGCTGAACACATCGTTGCTGCAGTCACACGCGACTTTGGTGGAAACTATTGCTCGCGTGTTTTCAGACGCCTATCAGAGTCTGGTCGGTCATTTCACTGTGACGTCGATAACTCTGACACCGTCCGAATCATGTCAGGACTCACAGATCGTAACTTCCAACGAAAACTTGCTAATTGCCGCGGCCGACGTCGAGCGTAAATTCTTGCGGCTATTCAAAGTTGAATCCTTACCCGCCGAGCCTAGGTCGTTGACTTTCAAGCGTGCGGTACTTAGCGTCGACACGAGAAACGGTATGTGCACATAGCGTAAGGTGGATGTCGTAGTCATTAACATATTGGACCAATCGACCATTCAATCTGAATTTTACAATTGTATTTTTTTGGTGCATGTACTTATTCTTGAAAAAATTATCGTAAATCGTAGTAAAACTATTAAATTCCGAGCATTGTCGAATTGTACTTGCTTAAGGCTTAAAATAGTACTTCCGGTACAGTCCCGCCAAACGTAAATTTTCCATAAAATTTCGAACACTTCTCGATGCGATAAAAATCTGAAAGAAATCAAATGTATATGAGGTGCTGCAAAGATTGTTTTCATGAAATAATAATTCCAACTTCTTTTTAACAAATTGAAGATAAAAATCGTTATTCAAGAAATTACCCGATAACTTAACTATTTTCTTGCATAAAAGTAATTCGTTTATTTTTCTAAATACGTATGAATTTTTTCAGAATTTTTTGTAATCTTTGAAAATTGCGTTTTTCACAGCTTGAACATAGAAAAAACGCGATTTTAAAAGATTACAAAAAATTCTGAAAAAAATCATACGTATTCAGAAAAATAAACGAAACATTTTTATAGAATAAAAAAGTTCAGTTGCCGGGTAATTTCTTGAATAATGATTTTTATCTGGAATTTGTTAATGACAAATTGCAATTATTATTTCACAAAAACAATCTATGCACCACCTCCTGTAAACTTAATTTTTTTCAGATTTTTATCCCATCGAGAAGTGTTCGAAATTTTCTCTGAAACTCACGTTTGGCGAGACTATACCGCAAGTACTACCTTAAATATTTTTCGGAGGACTCATTAATGCAATTATCATTACAAACGAATCTTTTTAAAAACTTTTTGTTAAATTTAATAATTAGCCCCTTCCAGGCTTTTTGTAACTTGTAATTAATAGCATATTAATTTATGTAACCGAAACATCCATTTTACTTGTGGAAAATGACTGTAATACACATACAAGTAATTTTCTTTTTTTCTCGACAGCCTCCTCGAAAGTGGCGAACGACTTTTCCATCTCCGATCTTCAATTCTACTCGCAAGAGTTTCTGAGCTTGTTGCTGCTGAATCAGACAAACTACGCGTCGTACCTGGTACAGCTGCCGATAAATCCCTCGATATTCGACAGTGTCGACGAAGAAGCGCTCAGCTTGGGAGAGTTGGTGGGTCAGACTTGGCCGCGACCGTTTCAAGGAATATCCGCACGACGTTTGGCCGTCAGCGGTCCGCGCAAAGTAGCAGCCGTGCTAAGCGAAACGAATCGTAAGATTCGTCTACTGGAGACCGAAGTCGAGCCCGAGGACGAGGAGGACGACGACGAGGATGACACGATCGACGACAGTCTCATGGACACCAGCAACGTTCCCGGTACATCGTCGTGAGACATAAATTTAAAAGGTTCGAACGAAATATTTTCTATGACGAACGACAATTCGTTTGTCCCTTTATTCTTACAAGCATTATAAAACCGTCGGTGCTAAATATGTACAATGAATAGAGCGCATCGTGCGTTTGAGAAAACGCTGATTGAATTCGAGTCGAACGGCGATGAGAAATTTCGTTCAATTTCTCCGCCGTCACGGAAGTCCCTGCTCCTTTCGCATTTGCTGGAAGACTTTTGGAAAGTCTACGTCCAAGCCCATGTTGTCTATGCCGGCTGATTCGGGATTAGAATTTGGCACGGGCGACGTCGGTACGCTCTGAGGATTTTCTTTGTATCTCGTTGGCGAGTTTTCTCTCGACTCTTCCAAGTCTGTACAGATATCGTTAAGTTTACATGCGATTTTTTCTCGATGTTCGTTCCGATGCTTCAAAAACAACCAATTTTTGTTGCTCTTACCGAAGAACCTCTGTCGTCGTTTCTTCAACGTTAGAATCATCAAAATCACGGCGACACCGACCACGAGAACCATCACGGCCGCCATGCCGCGTAGTAAATTTGTCTGAAAACAAATTAAAGGGAGATACAGTCTTTAAACAATCACCAATCTCGTTGTGTACAACTTTCGACAAATTACTTCATAATCGTTTTCCCAAACGTCCTCCCAGTCCTTTTTGACGATAAGCTCGACAACGTGGATCTTTATAGCCGAATTATCGGCCACTCCTCTCGAAACACACTTGTAAAATCCTGATTCGGCGGTCGAAACGCCCTGCAATAGATCAGTCGAGGGTGAACGGCAATGAATCTCGGAATCAAATTACAGCTCGAGGATTATAATCCAGTAGCGTTTGGCTCACTCTGATGAAAAGTTTTCCCGTCAAAACTTCGTAGTTGTATTTCTCGGAGTCCAGCGGATTTCCCGGTCCAATGATGCCTTTGTCGTCCCTCAGTTGCCAGAACATGAAACGATGTTGATCGTCGCTGCTCGGACACGGCAATTCGGCCAAGTGACCAGCTGGCACTTCGGTCACGGTCACCGCGCCGTTTATCATCCCATTCCGTCCAATGATGATAGATAACCCGAACAGCAGAAGAAATCCCTTCATTATCTGCGAATCGTTATAATATCGAACAAACTGTTGGTAACAAAAAAAAACAAATCAGAGCACCATTTTTAAAATTTCATAATTGAGTTTCCGAGACTCAAGAAGAAGTTACGTAATTGCTTGGTGCATAGAATACGCGTCGTTTTCGCGTTTGCGGCTTCGTATTAAACTTACTTTGCCCTTATTTGTTCACGCGACTGAAAAAGCTTATTCGCATTAACGTTGCGAAAATAAAAATCTCACTGATCGCGAAGTTTCTTAACGAGCAGCAGAGTTTCGCTCGAAAGAGGATTGCAACTCGTCGATTTATCTATTTACGTATACAACCCTCTCCATATACTCATCCTTGGCTCTAAGAGTTTATTTTTAGTTAGTCACTAGACTCTGGGCGTCTTGTGACCGCCACACGGTTTCGAGCTCGACTACAGATTATTCGGTCACGACTCTTCGGCAAAACGGTTGGCACGTTCGATGTCCAACGTCGAAGAGAACGAAATCCCGAAGACCGCGTGGGGGGACATTTTTATGATATACCTGTAGCATACTCTTTTGCCCAAACCTACCGTGCCTCGACACCCGTTAAATGCAACTTGTCTATAAAATTTACGAACTCATAATCGATCAATTGTTCCCTCATGGACGTACGAGTTTCACTTTTGTTACATCGACGCTCGGGGAGAAGCTAGCAGGTGTACGCGAGAGGCCGCGACGAACCGGCGTTACGTATAGAGGCGAAAAGCTTTTGTCAACATATGCAATTGCACATGCTGCATCGAACTCGTGGAAATTCCATGTCTTTAACGCAATACAACGCGACAAAATTTGCGTGCACGGTAAAAAATGATTTGTACATTTAACAGACATTCGATTTTCACAAACATCCACAATTACTTTCTTTTTAAATAAAGATTGTTTGTTGTTAAAAATATGGTCCGTACGGCGAAATTAATTGTAAAATTAACAAGAAAAAACACATTGCAGACGTAGACGGATACGAAATGCTTGGTACGGTAGTACTTGCAGACAGCCTGAGCCCACGTGAGTTCAGAGCGAATTGAGAGAAGAATTGCGAACACTTCATCGATGGAAGAAAATCAAGCATATGCTGGGGAAGCTGCTGAAAGGATTGATTTTGCATAATAATAATTCCAAAATGTTCTTAAGAAATGAATGAAAAAAAAAAAAAATTGTTCAACAAATCCTTCGGCAACTTAACTTTTTTTTTCATGGAAAAACAATTTGTTATTTTTTTTGAATATGTATGAATTTTTTCAGAATTAGGTGTAACTTTTTAGAAATACATTTTTTTTTTTAACTAAAAATGCAATTTTAAAAAATTCCACGAAATTCTGAAAAAATTCATATGTATTCAGAAAAATGAACAAATTGTTTTCATTTTTTAAAAATACGTTTCCTGGTGATTCGTTGGGGAATTCTTTTTTCGTTAATTTGTTAATAACATTTTGGAATTATTATTATGCAAAAAATCAATCTTTGCAGGACCTTCCATATGCTTCATTTTTATCAAATTTTTATTCCGGCGACAAGTGTTCGCCATTCCGCTCTCAATTCTCTTTGAATTCACGTGGGCTAAGGCTGTACGCAAGTACTACCTTAAGTGTACAAACTTTTTTTCACCATGTGTACAATGCCGTTGTATGGAACAAGAAAGATCTTTCGGCAAAATGATTAAAATTATTAAAAAGATAAAAACAAAAACAACGTTGCTATTTTTCATACAATTTACTTCATGAAAAGGATTAACGGAGTCTTTGAGAGAAGAATCTTTGACGACGGAGGGGCGAAAAGCTTTTGCCAACATATGCAATTACACATGCTGCATCGAACTCGTGGAAATTCCATGTCTTTAACGCGATACAACGTAACGAAATTTGCGTACACGGTAAAAATGCTTTGTACATTTGACCGACATTCGATTTTCACAAACATCCACAATTATTTTCTTTTTAAATAAAAATGGTTTGTTGTTAAAAATATGGTCCCTTGGCGAAATTAATTGTAAAATTAACAAGAAAAAACACATTGTAGACGTATCCGGATACGGAATGCTTGGTAAGGTTGTACTTGCGGACAGCCTGAGCCCACGTTATTTCACAAAGAATTGAGAGAAGAATTGCGAACACTTCATCGATGGGATAAAAATCTGAAAAAAATCAAGCATATGAAAGGTGCTGAAAGGATTGATTTTGCGTAATAATAATTCCAAAATGTTATTAACAAATGAATGGAAAAAAAAATTATTAAACAAATCCCTCGAAAACTTATCTAAGTTTTCATAGAAAAACATTCTTTTAATCTTTTTGAATACGTATGCATTTTTTCAGAATTTCGTGTAATTTTTTAAAATTACGTTTTTTTGTTAACTAAAAACGCAATTTTAAAAAATTACACGAAATTCTTAAAAAATACATACGTACTCAGAAAAATGAACAAAGTGTTTTCATAAAAAACAAAAGCTACGTTGCCAGGTGAGTAGTTGGAAAATTCTTATTTCGTTAATGTGTTAATAACATTTTGAAATTATTATTATGCAAAAAATCAACCTTTTCAGCACCTTCCATATGTTTGATTTTTATCAGATTTTTATCCTCTCTCAATTCTCTCTGAACTGACATGGGCTAAGGTTGTACGCAAGCACTACCTTAAGTGTACAAACTTTTTTCACCATTTGTACAATGCCATTGTATGGAACAACGAAGATCTTATGGCAAAATGACCAAAGTAATTAAAAAGATTAAAAAAAAAAACAAAGTTTCTATTTACTCAATTGTATAAAAAGGATTAACAGAGTCTGAGAGAAGAATCTTTGACAACGGAGGGTGTGCAATGACCCACCGTGGACTAGAATGTAACGAAGAGCTTTAGGAAAAGACATTTTCAGTAACTTGAATGATGTATCAAGTGAATGAAAACGTCTATCGCCAAAGCTGGCAGTAAGATCCAGAACGGAGCAAGGATGGCGGTAGCAGGTAAGTTCCAGTGCGGCGCTTCCAGTTTTAGGCATATGAGAATCTGCGTGCTCAGTTTCAGTAGTACGGCCGTCATGTACCATCCCTGAAAGGAAGTCGATAATTTTGTGTGAATAATTGTTTCTACGCCGAACAACAGTGACGAAGAGATAAGATAAAAATTATCAAGAAAAATAATGACTTTTTTAATTACTTTACGCCTCAAGCTGCTGACGCGATCGTGACCGTTCTTGCAGTGCGATATCATGTTGAATACGATATAAATCAGCAGAATGTTGTCGTAAAGCCACATTGGTATGAAAACTATGAACCAGTTCCATTGTATTCTCTGATCGAGTCTCAACACCAGCAGTATAAGAAATATCAATATGTTGAACCACGTGAATAGAGCGCGATGAAGAACTGCCATCGAATCGTGGACGAGGATTTATTATTTTGCAAACAAATCGAGCCAAGTTAATGTTATCCTCGTTAAATTGATAGATTTTTTTCTCGCTTTTCCTCTCATAACCTCGCACAGAATGGTATACAAACGAGTATTTCGCAAACGTCGTTCACCGAGGAGCTAGAAATTAGAGATGTGCCATGATAACGGTCATTTTTTGTAAGCGTCAATTGACCAAAAAATGACCGTCAATTGACCATCTTTTTGGTTTCCAGAAAATGTTTGAGCTCTATAAAGTTAGCGATGCAACTTTAACTTTTTAAATTTTAACTTATACCATTCGTTTGGTGGTCGTTTGGTGGTGATTGGTAGTCTAATTAGAACGTTTGGTGGATTGACCACCAAACGTTCTAATTAGACTACTAATCACCACCAAACGACCACCAAACGAATGGTATAAGTTAAAATTTAAAAAGTTAAAGTTGCATCGCTAACTTTATAGAGCTGCGGTAATGTTGAACGCGGTCACGTACCGTATATTTACGGTAAAAATACGGTAAAATTACCGGTCACATTTTTACCGCTCACATCTCTAGTCGTGATATTCCCTCTCGCCATGAAAAATTCGAAGCAGAAACGTTCGCCGCCTCCCGCGACAACGGTCGAACACATAGAAGCATTAAATCTAATGAAAAGTATTATGAGATTAAAAAAAATTTCCTCGGACATAAAATCGCAACGATAATAACGGAGTGGCGAGGGGAAAAACAAAAAAAAAGAAAAAAAAATTATAAAGCTCAATAAAGAAGTAAAATGTGGAAATCATTGAGAGCAGGCGAGAGTCTCTTTAGGAGTTTGAGCTCATCGAAGAAGTGTCGAAACCGAACCTTTCTCACCGAAGCGTACAGATGCACCGATTCTTGGAACAGGAGACTCGATTCCTCCCTGCTTGGCAAAGTTAACTCCGGCGAGATGTTCGTCGAGCTTGATCAGAAGTTTCAGACCGTCGGCAAAGTCCACGCGGTCGACGTCGATATTTATGCGAACGTACTCCAGGGTGGCGAGCACACCGACGAGCTCCTCGACGTGCTTCACAGGTTCAGATTAACGCCCGAAACTTCGAACACCTTGGATTCTACTCATCACGCAGTTGTACGTTTTTTGCTCGAAAACAACCAAATCGAAGATCTCATGACGATACTTCACGATCGTATAAATTACGGCATTTTTCCCGATCATCTTTGCTACAACATTCTGATGGACACTTTTATAAAGAGGGAAGATTTTGGCCTGGCGGCCCGAACCGCCGTTCTCCTCATGTTACAGGAGGACTCGGAGCATCCAATTACCAACGCTCTGGCGCTTTACTCGTGTCACAAGTATCTGGAGAAACCCGAAAGCTGGACGGTGCCCGAACCGGTGCCGGAACCCGACACGGGCGAAGAGATCAAAGTTCGAGTTCGTTACATCAGAAATCCTTTCTTCGACGATCACTTTGATCTGCGAGAGCCAAGCGAGCTCGTCGGCAAAACCCTCGTTTTCTATGGGAAATGCATGGACGACGTTTTGGGAAGAACTTGTCGCTTAAGGGGTCTCGTACAGTGGAAAAAATACGCCGACGCTAAGGAACTGATCGAGGAGTGGATAAAATCAGGCCAAAAAGAATGCATCTACGCGGAAGTCGCGTCGTTGATTCGGGAAGATCTTTCGAGGGTTCCTGAGGAGAAAGTAACGGACGATGTCAGGGAACTTAATGTGCGATTGGAGGAATTGGATAAGAACAGTTTTAAAGAAGGGAGCGTCGTCGAAGATATCGAAAATAGAATACGCGTTGCTGTAGAGAAGCAAGCGGAGATCGATATTTCGCAGCAATGTCAGGTGGGTTTTTTTAATGGGACTGGTAGGAAACATTAAATGGAAGATTCTTTGGCTTTTCCGTTTGTCGTTTGCACACAGAAGAAACTGTGTGAAAAAAAAAAAAACAATTGATTTTTTAGCCATTTTTAATTATTGTTTGGTATAAAAAAAAAAAGTTGAAAATTGAAATTTTCATATCGCTTTCTCATAATGTTCCTTTATTCGTGAAGCCTCTTCTATGTGGAAGCATTGTCTGTATTTTTGGCTTCCTCATGGAGAAACTTCGCGAATAAAGGAAAAAAGAATAAAGGAAAGAAAAAAGAGAAAACAAAAATGAATTTTTTTGCAATTTTTAATTATCGTTTGCCTTAAAAAAATTATTTGTATTATTATGGACATCAGGATGCACCAATATTTATGTATGTTGCTTTCTCATAGAGACAGTAATGTTTTCGTAAAAAAACAAGTTTTGCGTTTGTAGCATCAGAGCACTTAAAATAGTCTAAAACGTCGAGAAATTTCATTTTTAATGGCGTTTGGATAAATGTGTGTGTGTGTATGCGTGTGTATGTGCGTGACAAGCTTACATTGTTTAAAACGATTATAACTCGGAAACGGTTTGAGATTGCGAGTTGAAAGAAAGTTTGGTACACTAGCGGAGTGGTCACGCCTCTTCCCTCGGTGCAATTTTCATATCAATTGAGGCCCGGTTCGATATTTTATGCGATATTGAAATTTATGAAAAAAATTCGTGGTAAGTTGCGTGAATTTTGAACTATCGTCCTAAAATTGCATACAAATATGATCAAAGATATTTGGTATAGATTTTGGTTGAAATCAGAGCTGGGCAAAAGCTACAAGTACCTACGACCTATACTGAAGAGGAACGAGAGAAGAAGTCAGATCCATACATCGCCTGTTAGAGCTCAGTAGCTCTGTCAGGCGAAGTATGGACTTCACTGATTTTCTCGCTTCCCTTCAGTACAGGCAGTGGGTACTTGTAACTTTTGCCCAGCTCTGGTTGAAATCTATTCAAGCGGTCAGATTTTATGGAATTTTGATTTTTGTTTTTTTTTTTAATGACTAGAAATTGTCTACTTTCACTAAACCTTCCAGATAGAAAAACCGTGTCGCCGTGCCATCTCTTGTCTATCTGGGATGGAGCAATTTCACACGGGAATGGACTAACACTGTACAATATTTCGTATTAAATTTGGCGAAAATGGGGCGAAGCGTTTAGATTTTGTAAGATTTTGAAATTTTCGGATATTTCGGAAAATTTTTATTTTACGTCCGACGAGAATTTCTGCATCGAATATCGCTCCAAAAGTAAAATAAGTTCGATATTTGTGATTAGCGGCGAAAATACATTGGACATGGCCAAAAAACGATGAATATTGAATAATTGATTTGATGATTTACAAAAGTCTTTTTCTAAGACCCAGTATTTTCATTAAACGAAGTTGGTGCAATACGACGTTGGCGTATTTTTTTCGCGGAGAACCTGAATCAGCCAGAAGTTTCGCATTGAAGTCAAACACGACGTTGACGTTGAAAAAAGTTGAATATTGAAACTTTCATATCGCTTCCTCATAAAAGTTGAAAATCCGAATTTTCATATGGTTTCCTTGTAAAACTTGCAAATTGAAATTTTCATATGGTTTTCCCGTAATGTTCCTTTATTCGCGAAGCTTCCTCTACGGGGAAGCCAACAATATAGAAAATGCTTTCTCATAGACGAAGCTTTGCGAATAAGGGAACATTATGGGACAGCCACATGAATATTTCAATTTGCTACTTTTATGAAAAAGTTACATAAAAATATTTAATTTGCAATTTTGAAACCACTGTAAACTACTAACGTGATCCAAGTTCTTCATTCGATGTAACTTTCATGAAGATTGACACCCCATTTGACAATTCAACCGATTTTTCAATCTTTTCAATCAAATATGTCTGTGACAATTTGCGTCCATTTTCAAACTATGGTCTTGAAACTATAGACAAATATAGCAAAACGATCAACAACCTTTGGTATTGAATTTGGGCAAAATCTATTGAAACATTCAGATTTTATAAGATTTTGATATTCTTTTGTTAAACATCACCAGGAAATGAGTTGCTTTCGAAATATTCCAGATTTCAAGCCCAAATTTGGCACGCGGAAGGACTAACACTGAACAAGATTTTATGTTAATTTTGGCAAAACAAGATTGTTCACTTTAACGTAATGAGATTTGAAATTTTTCGATTTTGCAATTAATTACAGTTGTGACTCTTCAAAAAAAAAGAAAGGAACATTAGAAATGTGGTCGATGATAATCGGTGCAGTACTATCAATTAAGGTAGCTATGTCGCTTCGCGCTCATTTCGCATAAGTGCGAGAAAAATAAGAGAAAATTGCAAATACTTCTCGATGGTATAAAAATCTGAAAAAATTCATGCATACTAAAGGTACTGAAAAGATTCATTTTACATAATAATAATTCCAAAATGTTATTTGGAATTTCAAAGTGAAATTCATTAGCGAATTTTCTCGTTGACAGTGCGTTGTGAATGACGTTAAAACAACGACGAAAACAATGCAAAAATAATTGTTGTACCTTCATTTTTCGGGAGGGAAAAAGAATATAATGTTGCTCCAATATTCGTTTAATGATTTAATGATATGCTGTAGTTAAGAAAGCAATCGAAATTGTCTACGTTTTAATTTAACGATAATTGAGCAATCATTCGCATATTATTGTATATTATTGGTATTATTTGTACAAAAAAATGTGGATCCTTGACTGATTTTTGGATATAAGAGTTTACTAAAGGATTATACGTATCGCTACGAAAGACACGGTTATATAACTAAATACAAATTATTGAAAACTAATTAGCTATTGTATTTGCACAGATTTATCAAGAGTGGGAGAAAAATAGGACTTTGATACTAGAGCGCCAACTGGACTATTTGGACAAGGAAGCCAGACTGGAACAGGTAGAAAAGATGAAAAAAGAGCTGGCCGAACGCGAACGACTAGTCACCTTCTTCGAGAATCGCCATCAAATCGAATTAGCAATTGAGAAGAAGAGGAAGCTCGAGATGGAAAAGTACGGAAAACGCAGGCGGACGACTGCGGATATTGACGAGAATTATGTACCTCCTGAAGTCAATCAAAAACATAATGTTTAAATATACATATACCATTAGATATAATGAAAAAGAAAAAAAAGATCATCATACGACTATCCATACGTATCGCAAACTTTATATATACAAGCGTTACACTTCTGTACATTATTAAATTGTCTCGTGTTACGTTCACCGCTTTGCTTAAATCCTATGACAGTAATTTCTCCCCAACTCGCAGGATTTTGGTACGTGGAACTGAGTTGTTACAATGTAATTACATTACATTACATGCTCAATAGGATACTCGAACTTTGTAAACAAAAAAAAAAGAAATAATTTATTAGGCTTCGTAAGAAATACCGCGTTTTGAGCGCTATTAGTCGGAGGGGCTTGTTCTTTCAGTTCCGGTATCAGTCACAAACTCGAGCCCGTGTGAAATAGGAACAGCAACGACGATTTATTGCAACGTGCTATTGTCAATTGTACTCCATTGGATAAGAGCACTTCGCTCGGTCTCCGGTTTCTTCGTTTTTGTTCATAGCAACGTAATTCCTTCACATCATCAACCTTCGAAAACAGAAAACAGCTTTGGGATTCCCAACACATGTTCAAAATTGATTTTATAGTTGGAATGTCACTCACTGTTCAATGCAATTTTTGTTGTTTAAACGTTCCGACAGTTGTTTCGAAGCTGTCGTTTGACGTATGAAAATCATGATTTCTTATTCCCGATTTGTGTCGTTAACGATGCGGTTTCCTGGCGCATTTGCTTCAAATCTGCGGTTATTCTTTCCAAATTTGCACCGACGTTTTTCGTTGATTCCGAATCAATCTGAAAAATTGTAAAAAAAAAAAAATGAAAAGTTATCCATTAATCGTCGATGTCGATCCAACAAACATACCTGTTCTTCCAAATCTCTTATTTCCCGTAGAGTAGCGCCAGTCTCTTCTACCATAGTCACAAGCTCACTGCAATCCGAGTGCAGAGTAGCTAAAAGTTTGTAAGCTCGTCTCGATGCCTCGTTTGTTTTAGCATCGCGAAATATCAATTCGTCTACTACGGTGAACGATCTCTCCAATCGTCCCGTAAGGGTGTTTATATCTTTCTGTATCTCTCGCGTATCCGCCAATACCTTGTTTATCTCGTCTTTCTGCTTTCTAACATTGTTTATTATTTCCAATATTCTCTGCGTGTACGCCGAACGATTGACGTCCTTTGGCAATTTTTGCACTTCCGCCAACAGCTGCGAGTACTGCTGATCTTTCGTGTGGCACTCTTCCAAAAGTTCCTTTTCCTTATCGCGCAATAGCCGAATTTCCTCGATTTTTTTCTGGCTAGTACTCTGTAAAAGGCAAAAGGGAAAAGAAAAATTATAATATTTTCCGTTGTCGTTTCCGTTGTTAATTTTCATACTTACGGTTTTTGCCGAATATTTTTCTCTCCCTTCGCGATACTGTTTTATCAACGGTGCTCTGTGTTTCTCCCACTGATTCGCTAAATTGTTCAATTTGTTTCTCCCCGTTTCAATAACAGTTTTCAGCTTTACGATATTGTTTTCCGAATCGGCAAGTAAATCGTAAGTCCGCGATTTGATAGTTCTCTCAGCTTCGCGTATCTCCAACTCCCTCTCCTCCGCTTGCTGGCTCGCCGTTACGTGAGAAAGTTGGGCAGCGAGTTTCTTCATTTCAACCTGAGCGCTGTCTATCTCGTTTCTCAATTTTTCGCATTCAGTTTTCATTCTCTCGATCTCCGCAGTTTGTCTCTCTTCCCTCGTAACAGCAGTAACGGGTTGCTCGTTCGATCGTTCCAATAGCGGCAATGATTTTGCAACCGTGTCACTATCGTTATCAGCTTCTATCTTCGATACTTGCAGTCTTTCGTTCAACGAGAACCTGCTCATTACGCGCATTTCCGTCGATATGCCAGCGGTTCCAGCATCTTCGGTTGTCTCGTTGCTCGTTTGTGAATTCAACCAATCCAATCGTTCGATTATATTCGTTGATCGCGAATGCATTAGTTTGGCATTGTGCGACAGCACGGAAGGCAAGAGGTATTGGCGGTCCCTTGTTTGCTCAGGCACTGTTTGCTGATAACGTACGTAATAACTTTGGAATTCTGAAAATAAAATATATTATTCATAGGAGGCATTCTCTGTCAAAGAGGCCATTTTTTTTACGACCCTCTCAGGTCTATCCCATAATTGGTCACATCTTAGTATCACTTGAAAGTATCCTTTGTGAATCTTTTTCTGATTTTTTAATGCATCCATTTAGGGAGATGCGTTTTTGTTTCAAATTCATATATCTTGAAAGGGGTAAGACGGGCAAAAAAAATGTATTGACGAAAAAGTTCTCTTTATTCATTAACTATTTAATGCAACATGTGTTAAATTTTTGTGCATACTGCAAAGGCTATTTTTTGCAGAAAGTAATGAAAATTACATTTTTCTGTGCAATGCGACACCTTCGATTTCGCTGCCAATTTGTCAGGGCATTCGGCGATGTTTGAAGAACCCACAAAAAAATTGTCAAAGTGGTACTCGACGTAGTTGCTAAGCAACAAAATATAACAATATTTTTATTACACTTTTCTTTTTCATCCACTGTGATACCTTCAATTTTGCTGGTAATTTTTTAGGGCAGTCGGTGATATAGGAAAAATCTTATAAAAAAATGGCGATGTGGGACTGGACGTATTTTCCAAGGAAATAAATATTGAATTATCAATATTAGATTATTATTTTCTTTTGCTTAACTACGTCGAGTTCAATTTTGCCAATTTTTTTTGTAGGTTCTTTATACATCGCCGAATACCCTAAAAAATTGGCAATGAAATCAAAGGTGTCGCATTGCATGAAAAAATATTATTTTCATTCCTTTCTGTTAAAAATAGCTTTTGCAAAACGAACAAAAATATAACACATATTGCATTAAACAGTTAATGAATAAAGAGAACTTTTTTGTCGTTAGATTTTTTTTGCCCGACTTATCCCTTTCAAGATATATGAACATGAAAAAAACAAAAAAAACGCATATTCTAAATGGATGGTTTAAAAAATCTGAAAAAATTCTCAAAGAGTACTTTCTCGTGAACCTAAAATGTGGCCAATTACGGGATAAATCTGAGGGTAAAAAAAAAAAAAAAACTGGCCGAGTTGACAGAGAATGCCTCATAGGTCGATTAATCATTATTATTATTAATTACTAATTTTTTATTTTATTACCTTCGCTGTCTTCGGCCGAAGGAAGTTCAATATTAACGGATCTGTAAGGCACATGAACGTACCCTCCTTTCCCAGAGTTTGATTTGTGACAATAATGAGGTAACCACGGCGTCGAGAGATCCCTCGAAATGGTCGAAGCTACGGATTTTTCCAACTGATCAATTTTACTACTCGGTTCGCCGGAAGTCTTGTCGCTTTCCTTTGGAAGTTTCTCTATAAGAAACATGAAGACTCTGCGAAGATCAGTCTCGGAACTGTATAGGAATGTTTGATAACCGATGTCTCCTCTGTAGCCTAGATCCTAAAAAGTATATCGTATATCAAATACATCGAACGAACGTCAGTGTCTCGGTGGGGGAGGAAGAAAATTATTTGGTCGAGTCTTTATTACGGAGCAAGCCTGCGCCAGGGCAGCACCGAGTCGAAAACGCGCTGCCATGTTAGCGGGAAGTATTCTCGATATTCCAAGACCAGGCCGAATGATATCCAAACATCGCACAGTCGCATCGACTACAAGATCCGTATCGAAACCACTTAAATTCGTAACGCGCGCCTCTATATCACTGAAATAAAAGTGAAATCAATAAATCATAAATAATTGATAAAAATTCGAATAATGCAGTGGTGGGTCGGAACAACAAATAGAATAATTTTCATTGTCAAAAACAGCTGCAGCACCACCCACTTCGCTGTCATTCGCGCAAGACAGTCGAGCGTCTTACGAATCGTGAGATTTTTTTTAAGTTTTTTTTTTTTTTTGCTTTCTCGCCTTGAGAAAAAAAACTCACCAGCCTATTTCACGTAGTGAATGAATAATTATATTGTCAACCTCCTCCATCGTGTGTAAAAAAATGTTAAATTCGTGAGATTTCAGCGATCGGTCATACGCCTGCTGACCTCGAGTCCGACCGGGTGGAGATTCGAGGCTAGGCGAAGATATATGCCCATAGCACAGATATATATATATATATATATATACAGTACAGTCATTGATACGCATCGCCATCTAGCGTCGTTTATCCGGAAGTAATACTGCGCCCCCTAGTGCCTCGGGTTCCGATAGAGGAGTCAAATGCACCGAAGTTTATCTAAACTGGAGTCGAAATGAGTCCGAACGCGAGTTTGTTTATCTAAGCTGGAGTTGAGATACATGGAGATGCACCTATATTTGTTTGACCAAACTAATCTTAGCTGTGTGAACTTGGCCCGGCGATTTTGACTTTTCGCATTTTTTCTTTTTTTAAACGTTTGTTTGTCGATTGTAGGTGTTTGTTTGATTAATTAAAACGTTTGTAGGAAAAGCCCTTTTTCAAAAAACGAAAATCAAAATTTTTCGTGAACTTGGCCCAATTTTTTTCATTTTAATCCGATCTGGATCCTGCAGGGGGTCTTTCGATGCGAAATCGTTTGTAGGTGCCGAATAAGTTAAGTAGAACGTTTGTTTGATCGTCGTTTTTCGAAAAAACTCTAAAAAACTTTTTTGGTAATCTTGCGAGCAGCGGTCATATGACCGCAGATAGTTGGCCGCAAAATTATTCATTCGTGAAGCATTTCGGCTCCGTAAGGGGTTCCATTGATTCCGAATCGTTTGTAGGTCACGAATAATTTAATTGCAATGTTCGTTGGTTTTTCGTTTGAATGCAATATATAAATGACCGCATCTGTCCGAGGAAGGTGCTGCCTCGGTTTGGTCTAACGGTGTGTGACTTTTCGCATTTTTTTCTTTTTTTAAACGTTTGTTTGTCGATTGTAAGTGTTTGTTTGATTAATTAAAACGTTTGTAGGAAAAGCCCTTTTTCAAAAAACGAAAATCAAAATTTTTGTGAACTTGGCCCAATTTTTTTCATTTTAATTCGATCTGGATCCTGCAGGGGGTCTTTCGATGCGTAATCGTTTGTAGGTGCCGAATAAGTTAAGTAGAACGTTTGTTTGATCGTCGTTTTTCGAAAAAACTCTAAAAAACTTTTTTGGTAATCTTGCGAGCAGCGGTCATATGACCGCAGATAGTTGGCCGCAAAATTATTCATTCGCGAAGGATTTCGGCTCCGTAAGGGGTTCCATTGATTCAGAATCGTTTGTAGGTCACGAATAATTTAATTGCAATGTTTGTTGGTTTTTCGTTTGAATGCAATATATAAATGACCGCATCTGTCCGAGGAAGGTGCTGCCTCGGTTTGGTCTAACGGTGTGTGATCATCCGATGATAGTATGTGTATTATATACGTGTAAGTATTTTATAACCTGTCACTGTCGTATTATTGTTGATATTTTCAATTAAAAAGAATAAATATTGACGATATATTTCGGGAAATTGAGGATTATGTACTGGACACCGTGGTTTTTTTATGGCCTGTAGGTTCTAAGCCTCTGTTAATTGACAATGAGAGTCCGAGTCGGATGTCTACCTTTACTGTGAAATTGGAATTTTTTTTAAACATGAAATTATTCATTACTTTTACAATACAAATACAATTGAATGACGTTTCGAATAAATAATTTTTAAAAAACATAAATTAATAAGTACAAAAAAAATTAATGAGCTTTTCAATAAATAAGTGAAGAAAAAAAATATTTTCACAGAACAAATTACCATCCAGCTCCGATGCAAATGCGATACAGATGATTTATGATCATTTTACATTTATTTAATGTAAAATATATTTTGTTTTTTTTTTTAGCATTGCGAGACGATCACAATATCGTCAGCATCGATGAATCGTCGAATATCAAGTGCTACGTGGACGAGATGCGTGGGATACAAGGCGTACTCAAGCGAGATCACAATCTGTCCTGGCAAGTCTGTTCAGAGCCAGATAATATCTATTGAGAAATATGTTTGAAGTCCAAGGACAGCAAAGAGGTAACTTACCATTTCATACACAAATCACCAACCAACAAATATCGAATCAAAGTTGAGTTGGGATTGAGCAATCGGAGAATCGAATTACAGCACGACGATGACAAAAAGAAGATTATCGAACGCGAACGTGTCCTGCTGGAGAAACGCTACACGCTACCGGAATCTTCGCACATCATCGTGCATCCGTCGAGGGTCGCTGAACGTGGAAAATTCGATTGCACCGTTATGTCGTTGAGCGTGTTGCTAGATTACAGACCGGAGGATTCAAAGGTAATTTTTATCTCAACTCCCTTGCAATTGATAACAGTGATTATGAAATTTATATAACTATATATATATTTTTTAAAAACATTTCAGAAGCATTTCTTCGAAGTGTCCCTTTTCGCCGAACTGTTCAACGAGATGCTGATGCGCGACTTCGGCTTTCGAATATATCGCTCGCTCAGCATCCTCCCCGAGAAGCCAAAGGAAAAGGAGGAGGACAAGAAGGACGAGCGACGAGACGAGAAGAAAGACGACAAGCGAAAGGACGACGACAAAAAGTGCAACCAAAAATACGAGAAGAAGGGATAAATCGGTAAGGATAAGAAGGACGATAAAGAGGTGAAGAGCAAGACCGTCGGTCTTGCTCTTAACCCTCAGAAGGATAAGGATAAGGAAAAGAACGAGAACGAGGAGGAGTCCGAGGTGCGTTTTATTTTTAATTCGGACTCTTAAAATCAATTAAGGGTCGAGTCGTTTTTTTCGGGCATTTTTCAGGTGTATTGTGCATTTTTTTTTAAGAACATTTTTTTTTGTCTATCGCAATGAAACCGAGTGAATATTTGCATTTATATTTGTACATAATGCAGGCATTTTTTTGTCAAATAAGGCGACTGCCCTTAGAATCGTACACGGTTTAATTTTATAAATTTTTTTTATTGCAACTCGGTTTGTTTGATATTTAAAAATTCGCAGAACGACGATTCCGTGAAGGACGGTAAAAAGGACAAGGACAAAGACCTCTCCGAAGACTTGAGGACCTACAAAGACAAACTTAGAAGTATCGATGACAAGCTCAAGAAAGTTTCGGTAAGTCGAGGAGCCGTTCTCGTACGCGAGGCATTCTCCGCCAGCTCGGCTACTTTTTTGTCGAAAAAAATTCACGATCGTTGATCAAGATTTTTTTTATTGATTATTCGATCAATTTAATGATTGTAGAAAAAAAAAATTCGTATGCAGTTGGTTGCCCTTTCTACAATGTATTGAAATGAAGACAAATGACTAAATCATTATTTAATACAATTTTCAGAGCGACTCGCACACGTACCTGAGCGCCCTGTGGAACGTGTATCACATAGCGTCGAAAGTTTTGCAGAACGACGCAAAGAAGGTCGAAGTTGTGGAGATACAGGACGAGAAGATATCGAGCGAAGTAAACGTTTCGCAATCGGAATGCAAAGGGAAAGCGGACACGCGGTGGAGTGACAACAAGTCGTCGGTGAAGAGAGAGCCGATCGATGCCGATAAAGAAATAAAATGTGACACCAAAGTTCCAATTAAGAAGGAACTCGTCGATATGGAAAAAGAAGAAAGGTAGATATTAAAATAATTGTTTTTATTTATTATTTATATTTTACAGCCATACACCGTGATCAACACCTAACATCAGCTTAGTGAAATAATTTTGCGTGTGCTTAGCAATGGTAGGTTCAATTAAATGTACAACAACAATGTTATATATTCATTTTGTAAAAACTGACGAAACTCTCGTGTGACGAGTGATGATTGGTTTTTTTCTGAGCGTTCCTACTGAATTATGCGAGTTGCAAAAAAAAAAAAAAAAAAAAAACGCGCATTAATATGTTTGATAAATGTTCGAAAAAAATGTTCAGAATTGTGTCACACATTGGAAAACTTTTCGTACACGGTGGCGGCACCAATACCGTTGTTATTTTTGTCGAAGAAAAACGAAGAAAAACAAAAAGGAATCGATTTTTCGATTCACAAGTCTGCGCCCGCATCGTCACGGATCTGCCGTAATTTTTTCTCATTCGTATATTTACAAATTGTAATAAAAAGCATAACTTCCGAGTAGAACGTTCGATTTTAAATACGGATGCAAGAAATACACTCCCGCACGACGAGGTATCGAAACTCGTGATCGTTTTTTTCCGATTTCCGAGTCTGAATAAAAACTGTTTGGCTCTGTAATTACGAAGATGTCGAGAGAGAGGGAGGGGGAGAGAGAGAGAGAGAGAGAGAGAGAGAGAGAGAGAGAGAGAGAGAGAGAGAGAGAGAGAGAGAGATAACGAAGAAGGAACAGCGTTTCTTCGCTCAGGTATTAAAAAGAGAACATAGTGCACGGAAACAACAATAAAACGAAAAAAAAATGATAAATATGTATATATGCAATTAAGAGTAGCGATTTGCATCTCACGACGCGCGCACAATACAACAATCTCAAAGTCAATAATCTATCGATTACGCAACGTGATGTTAAAATGAACGAAGAAAAAAAACAATACTGAATATCTGTCGTTTATAAAATGCATAAGATTTATTGAGTAATTTGACGATTGTTATTAGCTAAATAAAGAAATTGCTATACGCATTGGTTCGGGTTGTTTCTTTCCTTGATTGGCGTAATGCAAACAGCTGCCGATATCGTCGAAGAAAAAAAAACATCGACATTTATAATACAAGACTTTTCGTAATACGGGAGAGGATGTTGGACGAATGGTTTGCTAATTACATGTAAGCCTGAGACAGCGTCTCGACAATAGAATATATCTGCTCGAAATGGGAACGTTTCTCCGGTTCGTACTCCCAGCAGCGTAACATTAATCGATGTATCTTCTCGGGAGCTCCGTCCGGTGCTGGCATGCGGTATCCTGAAACGATCGGTACGTTACGGTCTCTACACGGTTAATAAAATGGTAAATTTAATGAACAATTGTCATGAAAAATTAACGGACTTTCAGAGTGAAATTTTGCCTGCGGGCAAAAAAGAGGAGAGGTGCGCGTACTCCGACGTAGCCCTTTTCGCCGTCGCAGGTATGAAATGTATACCTTATAGCGAGGCCGGAAATAAAATATCGTATGCTACACGGGAGGAAGTGCCTTTTCACCTCGTGTGAATTTCTGCCCTCGCTTCGCTCGGGCATCAAACTTCACACTCGGTGAAAAGACGCACTTTCCTCCCTTGTAGCATAATATACTATTATATTACAATTGAAGTAACGTATTAATTTCTAATAGTACATTACGATACTAGTGCGATAAAACTTTTTCTGACGAGTGTGAGTTTGCAGCACGAGCCGAAGGCGAGTGATGCAATCACCCGAGTCAGAAAAAGGTTTATCGCACGAGTATCGTACGAAATTTTATATCACGAGGTGTGAAAATGCGGATTTCCGCACGCGAAGCGTGCGTAAAGCCGCATTTTACACACTGAGTGAAATAAAGTTTTTAATACAACTCTACATTAATTTTTCATCACAATTGTAAGTAAAATTTTAAATACGTTATGCACAAAAACTTCCAGTACCAGTACATTAAATTTAATGTACAATTGTCATGAAAAATTTATGGACTTTTGGAATAAAATTTAAAGTGAATTATTGAAATTAAACTACTCGTATAGTAAAGTTGAAGTAACTTAAAAGTAAAGTACTTCTGAACTTTTTAATATACTCTACATAAATTTTTCATCACAATCGTACGTGAAATTTAATATACCAGTCCATGCACAAAAACTTCCAGTACCAGTACATTAAGTGTCACAGGAATCTTTTCCAGTGCGAAAAAAAATTATATGCGCGAGGATCGAAAGAACGAGCTCGTACCTGCGTCGATCTTCTCTCGGGCCTGCGAATTCGACATTCCGCTGTACGGGTTTCCGCCTTTCGAAATTTCCCTGATCACATACGAAAACACATCGTGTTTTATAGACCATGTTTTTTTATAGTAGATTTTTTCTCCGATCCCAATAATTACCGAAATTCAAAGCTTCGTGCGCCGTCCACTTGATAGGAATCTGTTTCATTCCATCGGACACTATGTACTCCTCCTCTTCCCTGGACAGTCCAAAGTCCGAAATCTTAACGATGGATTCGTAACCTGTCGATAAAAAATAAAAATAAAATTATTTCTCAGTTCGGTCGCGACGGTTTATATCGCGTCGGTTCGATCACTGACCTATGAGACAATTACGAGCTGCCAAGTCCCTATGAATACAATACTTAGACTCTAAATAACAGATTCCAGCCGCTGCGTCTTTGCACATGCGGAGCGCTCCCTTGGCGTTATCTGACTGGATTTTTTTCTC
The DNA here is from genome assembly GCA_963922035.1 of Amblyjoppa proteus. Classification (NCBI taxonomy): domain Eukaryota; kingdom Metazoa; phylum Arthropoda; class Insecta; order Hymenoptera; family Ichneumonidae; genus Amblyjoppa; species Amblyjoppa proteus. The sequence continues at coordinate 25,627,980 of OY998232.1, forward strand.
AAATACGTCAGCAGCGATCCGCCTGTAATAAAAAAAATCGTAAAAAAACGTCGGGACGGGTGACCTTGCAGGTCTTCACTGCAACCTCGGTCTTGCAAGTTCTCAGCTACGCTTTATATACATCGCCGAAATTACCCTATAAAAAAATGAACGTTGGGGCTAACTCACCTTTATAGTCGTCGGTGGTTCCGTGAAAGAGCCTTCCATTGAAAGATCACATCCCCAAGGCAGCTCCTCGCTGCCAAGCTCGTTCAGAGATCCTCGAATAACTTCCGCCTGCCTTTGTAATTTTTTCTCGTGGCAACACAATTGCAACCATCGTCGGTATTACCTTCGGCACGGAATCCCTGTCGTCCTCAATCTCCGTCATCGGAATCGCCAGGTTCGTTGGCTGCCACGTCTGCAAGAAATCGTCCTAAGGTTACTCAAAAAAAAAAATCAACAGATAAGTACCGCAAATTGATGCTACAAAAAATCTTTTTTTTACACCGTTATCGTATAAGTGATGTTAATCAATGAAAAATAATAAATCTTATATAATAATAAAAATCCCATATATTGGACAAGCATTGAATAATCAGGAAGCAAAGTTTCAATTATTTCCTAACAGAACAACTATCATCCAATTAACTACCTTAATTTTTTTCACTCCTTCGGACATAGATTGCCAGATGTGGCTCGATACGAGTTTTCGTATTAGATGACATGACTTTTCGGTCCATAGAATTAAACTTCTGCCAGTGTCCCCCAATTCGCATGCAATGCGCGACGTAATGGCCGGGTAAGTGCTCTACCACTCCAGCGAGCCTACACAAGAATTAGAAACATCGGTTTTTAATTTCACTGACGGTTAAAGTTATCTAACAATCCTTACTTCTTGTATTTAAATAGATTGAACGTACCTGTATTCAGAACTAGTTGCCTGATTTTTTGGTCCTAGATGCAGCACGACAGGAAAATCTCCCAGCAAACATGTTAATGACTTATTTAAGTTCTGATCATGTCGTACATCAAGCTCTATGAAGACTTGCTCGTTCGGTATTTTGCAGCGAGTCAGTTTGCCTGAACAGCCATTCCGACAATTTACGTTGTACAATGGTGTCCAAAATTCCAAAGCTTGTTCAAGAGCTTTGAAACCTTTTTTAGTAATGATGTTGTGATTTGGTGATATTAATACATGAGGAATAGTCCGCCCGATACACAGCGGACATTTCTCGATATCATAAACGCTAGGATTTGAAGAGAACGTATATCTGACAGTGTTTGCGATATTATTTTCTGCGTCGATGTCATATGCAATGACTTTGTTCTCGATTCCCATTTGAGGTTTAGGAATACAAAAATCTGCTAGAATTCGGGCTCTGTCAACCAACAAATTCTTTGTAACTCCCTTTGTGATAAAACTACACACAAATTTGAGAGTGCTATTTTGAGAACTTTGCACAAATTGACGATACTCAATGTTGTCAATAGCAGCAGTCGCCAATATTTGAATCATCGAATCAAAAGAGCAGGTATTACGTAAGTAATATGTCCTTCCCTCCGTGACAACTGCAGGACACCGTGAACCATTTTGCAATAGTTCAGCGTTTTTCAGTTGCGTATTTCTTTTATCCGAAACGAGATCGTTTTGGTGCTGTATTTCAGGGAATGCCTTAAAATATTTGGAAGATTTTCCAAGCTTTTTTTCCAGTGGTTGTTCTACAACCTTGGTTGATGCAAATTCGACGATACTTGATCGCGCGTCGACGCGTCGATTTAAACTCACTTCGAAGTCACTATACTCCGGCTCTGGACGATCGCTCACCAAGACATAACCATCGAAATGCATTCCATTCTCGTTTTTCTCGACTATGGAAGAGATTTGATCGATTACTGCCATTTTTGTTGGACTGTCACAATTCGTTTTGCATGTATTGGCATAATCATTCATGTTGTTTGCTCCTCCTTTACCTCCCCAATTTTCTATTGCGAGTAAGTCAGGATCAACTTCTTCGATGTCAATTGATGATACATCGATCGAATTTCCAAAATCTTTCACGGATAGAATGTCTGCACCGTTAATCTCTTTTGAGTTATGCACAGAAGTGTTGATACTGTCCACGATTATTTCACTATTCGTAGCGCTAACCTCCTCTTCGTTACCCACGTTGTTTTTATGCAGACGATCGTTGTTGTACTGAACCATTTTGCCAGAGATAATGCAATTCGTTCCCTCGATGTCTCCGGCTTGTTCCCTTACGAATTTGTCGACAGCGATTGGTAGAGTATAGTGCTTGAGCGTGCTCTTTTTCAAGTCTTTGAAAAATGCCTCGATGTAACTCGATGTTGCACGCTTGGTATTCGGAGGCATCCCAACCGCCGTCCAAAGTGGAAATTCCTTTGCTACTGCAGCAAATCGTTCAATAAAATTGGGAAGGAAAAATGGATTTAGATTCTCGCCGATGGACACTGTTTTTTTAGCCGTTGCCAATAGACTATCGATCCATTCTCCAATACTTGTATCATCTGCTACAACGTCGATATCTGGCTCTTCGTCATCATCGCTGTCGCCTTCCACGAACTGTCGACGAAAAGGCGTATCACGTTTTTCTTCCTGGTCATAGTCCGTCGAATCATCCATCACCTTGCCTCGCGATATCAAATTTTCCAATTTCCTTCTTGCGTCTTTCGGTGTCTTTGCATCTTCCACGTCAATTGTAGAGTCTTCGTGGGACTGAAGAGCTACAGTGCACGTAAATACGAAAACTCGTTTGAATTTTTCGAGAGCATCGCATTCCACCATCAATGTGACGCAGCGCAAATAAAAATCCTTGATTGCTCGTTGATTTAGATTTTGGAAACTTTTCCAACGGCATACCATGTGGATGAAATGCGCAACGTCGATCCGTATGAATGTTACCGGTTCTTTGGCAATTCTGCTACAATTCGATACGGCTTCGAAACGTTCTCTTATGTATTCCTTGATTGGCTTCTTGTTAAACGCCATACTTAATCCCATTAAGAGTGCACGAGAATAATCGCAGACAGCCTCCTTAGGAGGTGAAGCACCACTCTGAATCCATCTCAAGAGCCAAGACATAATCGTGACTGAGTCGTGACGTTCTGAAAGCATTTGAAATACGCAGGCCGTCGTACCGTGGAAATTGATTACGATTGCGTACAAAAATATATGTCCTGACTTTGTGCCATTTTTTCGCTGCAATCTGTTGACTAAGCTTCCGGTAGCATCAACGGCGATTGAGAACCAATTTCTCGTCAAGCGACGGTACTCTTGGTATACGTGAAATTGCCCCTTTGATCCATAAATGACATAAAATGGGAACCCTGCTACTTCACGGATAATTTCAGCGTGCTGTGAGCTGAGACACATATCCTCGATGGACCGGACGATATCACGCGCCTCACGTTTGTCAATGCCCAAATCTTTATCGATGCCTTCTTTTTTGGCTTGCCGACAAACGTCTCCGTTGGGCAATATCGGAGGCTCTATATCTCCTGGCAGCATAGCTTTTCGGGCTTCATGTTTCCTGAACTTTGTACAACCTTCAAATTTCAAATCTTTATACGCTTCGTGTCTCCGTTTTCCATTAAATGGACGCTTGACGATTTCGTGATTTTCCCCACGAGTATCTCTTGTTTTAATGGCAAACGTTATTCCGTTCTTATCTTCTTCGATGTTTTTATCGGCTCGCCCATTGATCGTGTTCTGGCATTTCGTACTCTTACACTGTCCGGTGAAGGTAATTACGTACTGTGATTCATCTGGAGTTGTGCGAACTCTTGATCGCTTAAAAATGAACGCACACGGTAATCGATACTGACACCACATTGCATCAGCCACCACATTGGTCCAGACTTTTGGATGTAAGGCGTGGTTCTGTTCATCCGTTGGTTTAATTGCTTGCCACTCATCCTCCGTCAAGACCATATACTTCGTTGAAATGTTCATGTCTTGCTGTGGTAAGTCTGTGAAACTGCTTGTTCCATCTTCGGTTTCAACGGTGTTGTTGTTCGGGTCAGTTTCATTGAAATCCAAGGTATTGCAATTTTGTGGTGTTTGTACGCTTATACCCATTTGTTCTCTAGCAAGAGACAAAATTCTACGTCGGTCGCACTTGACATTGGTATAAACGCACTGAGATGTCCACTCGAATCCGGATCGTTTGAGTGTATCTGACATTTCCTGCCAAACATTATCTGACCATGCCGGAAGGGTAGGTGTTCGAAATTGGTCGATAAATTGTTTGACGACTGCGACAGCATCATCAAGAGGCACTTTAGGTGCTGGCGGCATGGCAGCCCAGTAACCTATAAAAATGTTATAGTCGTTAAGCATAGTATATTTTCCTTATTACTTCATCTCTATACATGATAATACAGAATTAATGATTAATTCACACCGACTCACGACACGATTTAACAACACCAAAAAAGTATAAAATGTAGAAAAGTGTAAAGTGTAAAGTGTAGAAGTAAAATTGTGTAAAAGTATAAAAACGTAAAAACTTGTAAAAATAGCAAACTTGCGTAAATACATGTAAAATTATAAACGTATAATAAAAAATGTTTTTTTCTCAATGTGTTGATGGTTTTAAAAGTGCATACGGTTTAATCTAGTAACGTGAGTTAGTAACAAATATATTTGCCTTCTGAGTTTTATAAAGTTAATGTACCGGGGTAACCTTTGGTATTTATTTAGCCTTTGTTATTTATATAGTCTTTTATGGTGCGACGCGAGTACATCACTCTACCAAAAGCTTTTTTTATCGAAAAATATACTATTGCTTTTTCTTGACTACAAAAAGAACACGTGCTAGAGGTTAGTTCCTGCAAGTGTCTCAACGATAAGTATGGTGATAAAATGATCTAAAAAAGATCTTACGATGTGATAGTTTACAGGATTCATGTTCATCGAAGAATATGGCCACTCACAAACGATTTTCTTATATGCGAGATTTCTAAAATGAACCTTAAATTTTACCCTCGGCTCTTTGCACCGTTGAGATAAAGGCAAATAAAATTTTTGAATTAAAAAAATTTAGCAAATTTGCAAACCAAAAAAATTAGCAAAATTTGCTTTCTTTTAAGAGGCGGTTTTAAATATAACATGTGATACAACGCCTCCGTAGCTAAAAATAAGCAAAATTTCATTCCAATTGGCTACAACATGTCATTAAATGTATTTTTCAAAGTGGTCAAAGTCACTAACACTCTGTCGTAAACAGCACAACTGATCAAAATAAAATTAACTTAGCCAGCACAGAATTGTGGTCAACAGTGGCCAAGTTGTAACTTTTTTGATATTTTATACGAATTGCGTTTCAATTGATCACTATCAAACTAATGTGAAACTCGAAAAATAACTCGACCAATCAATTTTTTCTATTCAAATTAAATAAAAAAAAGTGTGTTGTTACGAAAAAAAAGATTAAAAGGATCAATTTATGAGCATAATGAAAATCTCATCGGGCACAAGTTGTACCAATGTGGAGCTTGTGGGTTAAAAAACATTATGTAAGAAATTTAGTGTCCCCGTCTTGGGTAAATTAATCTCACAATGATTTGTCAATAAATATTGTATTGCTCACCTTTGTTGGGCATGTTGTTTGCGGCACAATTATTCCCGGAATTCCAATTTGTTTGTTTCAGCGAGCATAGACCAACATAGATGAATAACGTCATGGTAAATGGAAATAAAGATTTGTGGGTTTTCTTTATTACACAAGTTCTGGAAGACATCACAAGCTCTATAGATTGAGAACCTGAAAGGAAAGTCAGATTAATCAGATGAACAAAAAATAGGTCACCAAAACTGATATGATGCAATGAATTCTTCGATGCTTAAAGTCAGAATATAACCCACACTACACAATTTCCTTGATCAATCTATCACTGGTTACTCAGAATTTTTCAACCCTTAATAGTTCCCCAATTTAGCATTTATAAGTTATTAAGCATAGGTAGATTAATATTTCGACTCAGCAGGATTTTCGGTTGTGAGTCAATAATTGTACAGATTAAGGTACAGTCGACATGAAAAAAACTGACAGAATACATATTTTTTAATAACCAAATAATTGTCGTTAAAAGTTGTACTATACATACATATATCAGAATTTAATTCACGACTCACTAACATTTATTGTTGCTATGTTCTGTTCGACGTGATTCAATTTCAGATTTCATATTTATATAAAATATAGTAAAATTGCAGCATTTAATGTAGACAGGGTATGTATGTATAGGATATGTAGAGAATGATATACAACACTCCGGAAAAAATATATTATACGTAATTTCTAACTCTATTTGATATGAAACGTAAAAAAAACAAATATTTGTTCTAAGGGGGTCTATTAAAACGAGTAGTTATTTCTAGTAAAAGTATCGACAGATGCGGCGTCAAATAATACCAACAAAGAAGGACTCTATCTTCGTTGGAATACACCGTTACATTTGCAACACGAGATGGAAGACAAATGTAAGAAGAGACGAGACACGTTGAAATTACGCGGGTGCGAGAGAGCTGCTAATAGTATTCGTAATATGATTCACGGAAGAATTTTAATGCATAAATAAATCAATTTGAAATCTATTCTTTTCATAGATATGTACGTTGTTTAATAAGGAAAAAAGAATCACTTGTTTAATACGTTACAAAATTATTCGGTGAGTTTGAATAGTAAATAAATTCCACTCATAAGCATCATTATTCGCACTGTATCAAAAGTATTCGGTCTCATTTTTGTAAGTCTACATCCATTCGAATATATGAAAAGATGGAGTTATTTCAATGGGGTAGACGAAAACTACTAAGATGGTGACGATGGTTCATTTATATTTTCGGAGCACGTTGCTCGGTGAAACTACTAAGCGGCCATGATGTTCTATTTTCATTTTCGGAGCAGCGTTGCTCGGAGAAAACAAAAATCGCTGTTTAAAACGAGTGATTCAAAAAAAAAAAGAAAGAATGTTCATTAAAATAACCATCTATTAGTAATGTTTTGGTTTAATGGAATGATAATTACGTTACCAAATAATCACTTCGACGCACAGCTTTTACTTGTGCAGCGTGGTAAAACATACAGGTGTAGCCGGAGACGAACGATACGAGGAGGAAGACTGGTGTAACGTACTGTACACTGTGTATCCCGTGGGGCAATGGCTCTGGTGTTTTTCACCTGTGGAGGGGGAATCGAACGACCAATCCAGTGAATGCCCTTTTGTAGCTCAACTCGATAACATTTCATGTGGCTATATTGAACGTTCGTTCACTCATGTCAATTAAGGAGGTATAGGACGTACTCTCATCTCTCAAAATTTCTAGCATGTGGGATTATGCTAACGCTTATGGCATGAAGAAAGAATAAACTTTTTACGATACTGTACATTCAAAAACGACATTTATGAATATCAGAATGTACCATTATTACCGATAATTTGATTTTATTTTTGATTGAAAAGCTGTTTTAGTGATAAATCAACCGTTATTAATATAAAATTAATTAAATGTCATGATTTTCTATTAACCTAAACGTAATGGCTCATGATTTTTTTTTATTTTGCACTTTCTATGTTCATTTCCGCAGTTGTTAAATATCGTTAATGTTTTAATTAATTTACACGGCCTTTACCAAGAATAAATGCAATTTTTTAAACAGCTGACACCATTTTTTAAGTTGATTTTTAAATATAATTAATAGTTTGTCAGACTTACTATAGGGTGACAATGTTAAATTTCTCGATGATAAAAAAAATTGACCGGGGTTTCAGAGTTGTATCCATTTTACATGAAAATGATTTTTTTACGTTTCTTTCAACAAGTAATTTTTTTACGCCGGAATTTCGAACGGTGGCGATTTTTAAAAATCGTTATCAAAACATATTTCTGAATATTCTATAAAATTCGCAGTAAAATAAAAGTGCCCTTTGTAAAAGAAAAAAAAATGTACCAACAATGTTCACATTTTTCGTAAAAAATCAATGTTATCAGGTCGACGAAATGATTTGAAAAATTCCACAGAAAAGCTAATATGAAACTCGAATTATTATGTTGAGAAAATTTCTTAATTTGATTGAACCTACCATTGCTAAGCACACGCAAAATTATTTCACTAAGCTGATGTTAGGTGTTGATCACGGTGTATGGCTGTAAAATATAAATAATAAATAAAAACAATTATTTTAATATCTACCTTTCTTCTTTTTCCATATCGACGAGTTCCTTCTTAATTGGAACTTTGGTGTCACATTTTATTTCTTTATCGGCATCGATCGGCTCTCTCTTCACCGACGACTTGTTGTCACTCCACCGCGTGTCCGCTTTCCCTTTGCATTCCGATTGCGAAACGTTTACTTCGCTCGATATCTTCTCGTCCTGTATCTCCACAACTTCGACCTTCTTTGCGTCGTTCTGCAAAACTTTCGACGCTATGTGATACACGTTCCTCAGGGCGCTCAGGTACGTGTGCGAGTCGCTCTGAAAATTGTATTAAATAATGATTTAGTCATTTGTCTTCATTTCAATACATTGTAGAAAGGGCAACCAACTGCATACGAATTTTTTTTTTCTACAATCATTAAATTGATCGAATAATCAATAAAAAAAATCTTGATCAACGATCGTGAATTTTTTTCGACAAAAAAGTAGCCGAGCTGGCGGAGAATGCCTCGCGTACGAGAACGGCTCCTCGACTTACCGAAACTTTCTTGAGCTTGTCATCGATACTTCTAAGTTTGTCTTTGTAGGTCCTCAAGTCTTCGGAGAGGTCTTTGTCCTTGTCCTTTTTACCGTCCTTCACGGAATCGTCGTTCTGCGAATTTTTAAATATCAAACAAACCGAGTTGCAATAAAAAAAATTTATAAAATTAAACCGTGTACGATTCTAAGGGCAGTCGCCTTATTTGACAAAAAAATGCCTGCATTATGTACAAATATAAATGCAAATATTCACTCGGTTTCATTGCGATAGACAAAAAAAAATGTTCTTAAAAAAAAATGCACAATACACCTGAAAAATGCCCGAAAAAAACGACTCGACCCTTAATTGATTTTAAGAGTCCGAATTAAAAATAAAACGCACCTCGGACTCCTCCTCGTTCTCGTTCTTTTCCTTATCCTTATCCTTCTGAGGGTTAAGAGCAAGACCGACGGTCTTGCTCTTCACCTCTTTATCGTCCTTCTTATCCTTACCGATTTATCCCTTCTTCTCGTATTTTTGGTTGCACTTTTTGTCGTCGTCCTTTCGCTTGTCGTCTTTCTTCTCGTCTCGTCGCTCGTCCTTCTTGTCCTCCTCCTTTTCCTTTGGCTTCTCGGGGAGGATGCTGAGCGAGCGATATATTCGAAAGCCGAAGTCGCGCATCAGCATCTCGTTGAACAGTTCGGCGAAAAGGGACACTTCGAAGAAATGCTTCTGAAATGTTTTTAAAAAATATATATATAGTTATATAAATTTCATAATCACTGTTATCAATTGCAAGGGAGTTGAGATAAAAATTACCTTTGAATCCTCCGGTCTGTAATCTAGCAACACGCTCAACGACATAACGGTGCAATCGAATTTTCCACGTTCAGCGACCCTCGACGGATGCACGATGATGTGCGAAGATTCCGGTAGCGTGTAGCGTTTCTCCAGCAGGACACGTTCGCGTTCGATAATCTTCTTTTTGTCATCGTCGTGCTGTAATTCGATTCTCCGATTGCTCAATCCCAACTCAACTTTGATTCGATATTTGTTGGTTGGTGATTTGTGTATGAAATGGTAAGTTACCTCTTTGCTGTCCTTGGACTTCAAACATATTTCTCAATAGATATTATCTGGCTCTGAACAGACTTGCCAGGACAGATTGTGATCTCGCTTGAGTACGCCTTGTATCCCACGCATCTCGTCCACGTAGCACTTGATATTCGACGATTCATCGATGCTGACGATATTGTGATCGTCTCGCAATGCTAAAAAAAAAAACAAAATATATTTTACATTAAATAAATGTAAAATGATCATAAATCATCTGTATCGCATTTGCATCGGAGCTGGATGGTAATTTGTTCTGTGAAAATATTTTTTTTCTTCACTTATTTATTGAAAAGCTCATTAATTTTTTTTGTACTTATTAATTTATGTTTTTTAAAAATTATTTATTCGAAACGTCATTCAATTGTATTTGTATTGTAAAAGTAATGAATAATTTCATGTTTAAAAAAAATTCCAATTTCACAGTAAAGGTAGACATCCGACTCGGACTCTCATTGTCAATTAACAGAGGCTTAGAACCTACAGGCCATAAAAAAACCACGGTGTCCAGTACATAATCCTCAATTTCCCGAAATATATCGTCAATATTTATTCTTTTTAATTGAAAATATCAACAATAATACGACAGTGACAGGTTATAAAATACTTACACGTATATAATACACATACTATCATCGGATGATCACACACCGTTAGACCAAACCGAGGCAGCACCTTCCTCGGACAGATGCGGTCATTTATATATTGCATTCAAACGAAAAACCAACAAACATTGCAATTAAATTATTCGTGACCTACAAACGATTCTGAATCAATGGAACCCCTTACGGAGCCGAAATCCTTCGCGAATGAATAATTTTGCGGCCAACTATCTGCGGTCATATGACCGCTGCTCGCAAGATTACCAAAAAAGTTTTTTAGAGTTTTTTCGAAAAACGACGATCAAACAAACGTTCTACTTAACTTATTCGGCACCTACAAACGATTACGCATCGAAAGACCCCCTGCAGGATCCAGATCGAATTAAAATGAAAAAAATTGGGCCAAGTTCACAAAAATTTTGATTTTCGTTTTTTGAAAAAGGGCTTTTCCTACAAACGTTTTAATTAATCAAACAAACACTTACAATCGACAAACAAACGTTTAAAAAAAGAAAAAAATGCGAAAAGTCACACACCGTTAGACCAAACCGAGGCAGCACCTTCCTCGGACAGATGCGGTCATTTATATATTGCATTCAAACGAAAAACCAACGAACATTGCAATTAAATTATTCGTGACCTACAAACGATTCGGAATCAATGGAACCCCTTACGGAGCCGAAATGCTTCACGAATGAATAATTTTGCGGCCAACTATCTGCGGTCATATGACCGCTGCTCGCAAGATTACCAAAAAAGTTTTTTAGAGTTTTTTCGAAAAACGACGATCAAACAAACGTTCTACTTAACTTATTCGGCACCTACAAACGATTTCGCATCGAAAGACCCCCTGCAGGATCCAGATCGGATTAAAATGAAAAAAATTGGGCCAAGTTCACGAAAAATTTTGATTTTCGTTTTTTGAAAAAGGGCTTTTCCTACAAACGTTTTAATTAATCAAACAAACACCTACAATCGACAAACAAACGTTTAAAAAAAGAAAAAATGCGAAAAGTCAAAATCGCCGGGCCAAGTTCACACAGCTACTAATCTTAGAGTCGATATGAACCCGAACGCCCGTTCGTTTACAAATTTGGCGCTCTTGGACGTATTATGATGACGAACTAAACGCATCCAGGAGTAAAGACCGAACGCGTTGTTCGTTTTTGTCCCGCCCGGCGTTTCCGGTTTCGAGCGCTCTGAGAGTATTCTACAGTCGCTCGGAGTACAATTTTACTCTCGTAAAGAAGAAACCTAATAACTCAGTTTATTTTGGACATTGCAGAACCGAAAAAATGGGCCGAATTACCGAAAAATAACCGAATGTGTTACATCTACCGTCACGCTTTCAATAAAGGGTGACGGTGGAGGTAACGCATTCGGTTATTTTTCGGTAATTAGGCCCATTTTTTGTCGGTTCTGCAATGTCCCAAATCAACTGAGTTATATTTCGGTAAAACTTTCGATTGCCGAGGTTGCCGGGGTTGGCCTAGCGGCATAAAACCGAAGGAAAAAGAAGAAGAAGAAACACCGATCCCTTCAGACAGGAAATCGACCCGATACGTAAGGAGTTCAAGAAACACGACTATGTTACTGCTTCGTACACAAATGCGCAATAAAATAAAACGACTAATACACTTTGAGATCTCGATAGGTATCAGTGGTGTTAGGTTTGAAATAACTACCCAGATATTAGAAAAACATGCCGTGGAGCGTGTATCGTACCATTGGTACAGCCACCGTTATGTTGCCATGTGCAATGTCGCGGTCGGTAATAAAAAAATTGTAATAAACTTTTCTCACGGATTCTGGAAAGTACCGTCAAAAGAAAAGCCTCATCGGAAGCCGCGAGATGATATCCATTTCCGATGAGACTTTTCTTTTGCGCGTACATACGCGAACCTGTGAGAAAAATTGATTACAGTTTTTGATACCGACTGAGCCCGGGATGGACGGGAAGGGAGGTATTTTATATGGTCATATAAGCATGTGAAACACCTTTCCGAATGTGTCTCTCTCGCTCCACCATAAGCCCATTTTCGCTGTCTCTCTCACACTCCCGGCTCCGTCACGTGACTTTCGCTTCACCTTAAGGAAATGTGAAACACACTCTCAAGGTATTACCTTCGCGCCGCCGTGAGCGTCACTAGCTCCGTCTTTCACCGAAGCATGTATCATATCGTTTTTAAGATCTATCGAGCTTTGTAATGTACAAAGATTTTTTTAAACATGTATTTCAACGCTAATTTGTCTGTTAAGCAATAATCGAACTATTATTTCTATCTATCATCATAATAATTCTGTAAATTATCACTCGCAGTACAAGTTCGCACTAATAACACGTATGTCACATACTAAGATCAGACCCAGTGAACACGTTTTATTACGGCAATATAACATGGAAGTTACAATGTTATTGTAACTTATATTCCATGTAACATTATAATGTAACAATGTCAGTCTTCCGATATATAGAGGGTATTTAAAATGGAAGTAATATGTAATGTTTAAACTGTTATATGCAGTTAATGTAACTGTTACATATCGATGTAACGTTATAGTTATGCATACAAATTGTGTAACCGTTACAGAACAATGTGAGTGTAACTTTCGTGACAATCAGGCAATGTTAACGGCGTATAACGTAAATACATGACAATGATGTAACGGGAATCCATAAAGTTTATATAACAAGTTTATATAACATGTTTATAACGATGTTTATGACCATTACTAATCTGCCGACAATGTTAATGTTGCAAAGTGTGGTAGCGTTGCGGTTACAAAACCAGGCTTCGTAACCGGCACATAACGTGCTTATAACGATGTTATAACAAGCAAATAAGTTCTGGTTTCCTTATTACCGTTAAAAGGCTTACCGATGTTAATGCTAAAAATTAAAGTTTATGGGGTATTCCATACCGATTCGACCTACGTCGGACCCTCGACCTCTTCAATTCGGTTGGCAATTTTTTATGATACTGTTCTAACTCTAAAAATCACTCAACATTTTTTTTTATTTTTATTATTTTTTTTTTATTTGCATTAATTACAATTCTTCAAAGTGAGCATATTGTTAGCCCAAATGAAAAAAATTGAAAAAATGATCAAAAATCCTGTATCAGATGTGAACATTTTCAAGCCTAGAGCGAAAGTGGCATCGCATTAGCTTCTATTTATTTTATTTTTTTTAAATATAATTTTAAATCATTTAAATTAATTTAACAAAAAGAAAAAAAAATTGAAGCTAATGCGATGCTACTTTCGCTCTAGACTTGAAAATTTTCATATCTGATACATGGTTTTTGAGAATTTTTTCAGATTTTTTCATTCGGGCTAACAATATGCTCACTTAAAAAAGAAAGCAAAGCTCAAAGAACATCTAGAAGCAAACGTTTTACCATTCTGGGTTTAGGCTTAAAAATTTTCATATCTGATACAGGATTTTTGGGAATTTTTTCAGATTTTTAAATTTGGACTAACAATATGTTCACTTAAAAAAAAGAAAGAGAAAGCTCAAAAACATCTAAAAGCAAGCGTTTGGACATTCTGGATTTAGGCTTAAAAAGTTTCATATCAAATACAGGATTTTTCAGAATTTTTTCAGAATTTTTAATTCCGTCTAAAAATCTGTTCACTTTGAAAAATTGTAATTAGTGCAAAAAAAACAAAATTGAGTGATTTTTAGAGTTAGAACAATATTATAAAAAATTGCCAACCGAATCGAAGAGGGGGTCCGACGTGGGTTGAATCGGTATGGAATGCCCCTTATACGTCAGTCATGATCCGTAGATAATCCGTCTGAACCGTGTATACAATCTTCCAAAATTATGTTCTCAAGTCCAACATAGCCGAATAGGTATGATTACCGTCTAAAAGTCCGAGGGTTCTAGGTTCGTATCCCACCACTGGTACACAAATTAGTAACGTTTTTCTGAGATGTTTTTGTTCCTATCGACAGAGTAATTTCGTTTGTCACTAATAAAGATGCTGATCCAATGATAGAATCAGCCATAATATGTTTTTTAAATAAAAATTGCATGTTACATTGTTGTATAACAACAACATAACACGGTAATATAACAGTGTTATATATTGCTGAGTAATGATGTGAGTCGGTAAATAACCGGTTAAATAGCTCGGTAAATAACCGGTTAATTAACCGCAGATACTAACGTATTTTACCGACGGCAACTTATTCTGTGGTTGGCACTACCGAACCCGGCGAAAATTGCATGTGCAAGATGCTTTCTTAAGCTGTTCCCGCTTCAATAACGCATCCTTACTCTATAAATGTATCTTTATTTAACCCGTTCGTTCCCCATAATGTCGTTATTATAAACAGTACAAACACTTAATTTTTAACGTTTGATCATATTACATTCTTTTTGCTGAATAAACAAAATTAACCAGTCCTTAATAGCTTCCAAGGAATAAGTATCGTTTAATAGTCACTATCAATATTTTATTAAAGAAGTTAAACGTTGATTAAATGGTTCGCAATAATGTAGAACTTTTATCAAATTTAAATTGAAAGTTAGAGTGCGCTTGTTGGTAGCATTGTCGTTACTTAAATAACCGGTTGTTTTACCGGTAACTTTACCGGTAAAAATGGTTACGAACGTTATTAACCGGTAAATTCACAACACTATTGCTGAGTCGGAGATGGCAACTTACATGTAATTTATACGTAACATTCTCGTAATATTACCTGTTATTTTCAGTTACATTGCTGTTACATTGCTGCTAGATTATTTTGTCTTTATTGAGGCAGGACGCGTCTCCTATCGCAACGACAACAAAAATCCGTCTTTCTGACTTTAGTAATGCGATATTACTTACACAAATGATATTTCACATTCGCACAGCCGCAAAGAAACCCTTCAGCTCGAAGTGCGTAGAAACAAAAAAACAAACACCGTTACATTAAGATGAAGTGAATGTCACGTGACGAAGCCAGGAGTGTGAGAGAGACGGTGGAATTGATCTTACGGTGAAGCGAGAGAGAAAGAGAGAGAAAGCGACAGAGAACGCGTTTCACTTCACCTTAATTCCATTCGACCCAACGTCGGATTGACGTTCGTCCCTGTACATACGTACTTACACTGTGCCGCGCTTGGACCAACCTTTGTTTACCTCAAAAACCAAACCGAATGAATCACACAGTCTCGCACGTTAGTCAAGCCAGTAAAACTCGTGACTCACAGAAAAAGTGTCTTCCGCAACATCGATCCATATAAACGATTAACCAAAGTGTTTTACACTCGTTCTCTTCGTTCCCATCAAATTCTACGATTATTTCGCGAAAAGTTGCTTCCACGAAACGTTCGGTCATTGACAGCGAAACGGCGCGAATGCAGGGATATTTTCATCGACCGACGAATCCTGTCCTGCGCGTTATCTCGTTCATCTGGATCAAAGATAATCGTTAACAAATTGCATATACCTCGTTTTGTATATGTTATTTAAAAAAATAACATAATACGCACCAGAACAGTCAATTGTTTTACATCTCTCGTTTTACATCTCTTTCAGTTGAACAAAAAAAATAAAGACCTGGATAATAATCGCTTCTTTATTCTGTCCGCGCGCCTCGTGCGAATTCCCCTAGAAAATCGGCTCGACTTGGTCAAGCTCGTAAAACTCGTGACTCACAGAAAAAGTGTCTTCCGCAACATCGATCCATATAAACGATTAAACTCAATATTTTACACTCTTTCTCTTCGTTCCCATCAAATTCTACGATTATGTCGCGAGAAGTTTCTTCCACGAAACGTCCGATCATTGACAGCGAAACGACTCGACCGCAGGGATATTTTCATCGACCGACGAATCCCGTGTAGAGATGTGAGCGGTAAAAATGGTAAAAATGTGACCGGTAAATTTTACCGTATTTTGACCG
Organism: Amblyjoppa proteus; assembly: GCA_963922035.1. Taxonomy (NCBI): domain Eukaryota; kingdom Metazoa; phylum Arthropoda; class Insecta; order Hymenoptera; family Ichneumonidae; genus Amblyjoppa; species Amblyjoppa proteus. The sequence continues at coordinate 25,644,281 of OY998232.1, forward strand.
TAAAAATACGGTACGTGACCGCGTTCAACATTACCACATTTGTAGTAAAATCATATGGTCTCATAGTGATTTAAAACATCATCAACAAATGATGAATTTTCAAAAAAATGTTACGATAATGTTAAAAAGAAAAAATGTGTTATTCGTAATTTCACAACTATATAAAAGTGAAGTTTATCATATTTCAACCGGTAATGTCACATTTAAATAGGCAGATTTAATATGTTTTGACGGTAAATTTACCAAAAATTTTATGACCGGTAATTTCACATCTAGATGGATGATTTTTTGCCACTTTTCACGGTAAATTACGAGAAACTTTTTTGACCGTATTTTTGCAACACAATATGTTGAGAAAAAAAAAATTACGTCATAATACGGTAGAAATAAGGTATTTTTATGGTAATTTTACGAAATATTAAAATACCGGTATTTCGCACATCTCTAATCCCGTGCTGCGCGTTATCTCGTTCATCCGGATCAAAGATAATCGTTAACAAATTGCATATACCTCGCTTTGTATATATGTTATTTAAAAAAATAACATAATACACAACAGAACAGTCAATTGTTTTACATCTCTCGTTTTACATCTCTTACAATTGAACAAAAAAAATAAAGACCCGGATAATAATCGCTTCTTCATTCCGTCCGCGCGCCTCGTGCGAATTCCCCTAGAAAATCGGCTCGACTCGCTGTTTTTTTCCCCTATGAGAATTACGAGAAGAATCTCACGGCTCGGAGGGGGTGAGGGGGGGGTGGGGTGAGGGAACTCGAGGGCCATAAACGTTAGGCGTGTCGGCGTCTGTTTTTTGAGGTTTTGACACTTGAGGCAAAGCCGCGAAGCGACGAGTATTTTATTTATTTTTTTTACTCACCTCCCTAAAGGCGATAATTACGAGTGTCTCGACGATTCGATAGATCGGCCTGTGTGCGGAGATGTTCGTTCTGTTCGACGAAATCGAAACGGCGATGACGGAAAAGCGATCGAACGCGAGCAGCTGATCGAGCTCGGCGAGAGGATCTCCGAAAGAAAATACATTGCCGGATCCACCGAGAGAGCTATCGCAGTACGGCGTCCCTCTGGACGTCACATGGGAGCTGCTGCGGATTCTAAGGAGCCCATGTGGGAATGCTCTTTTGCGGTAAAAAAAGGGCGGTAGCCTATGCCGGGTTATGGAGACAGAGAGCATAAAGTCGGGGGCTAGCGAACATAGCCATAGCCATCACAGTCGCGGTTCGCAGAAACATCATCGTTCGCACAACAACAAGCCGCAGAATCACAGGAGCTCCCACCGGAGTTCGAGGTATTCGCACGTCTCGAATGCGACGGTCGATAAAAACGAACATATTTCATAGTCGAAAACTTTAGGTCTGTTCGTTACGAGAGCAAACTTTTAGTCCGAGCGCTTCCGGAGTACTTCGAGAGTGTTCCGGAGCGCTTGGAACCGGAACCGTCTCACAGGGACAAAACGAACACTCGTTCGGTCTTTGTTCAACTGCGGTCGAGTTGAGTCCACGTACTGCGTACGGAAGGCAGAATTTATAAAGGAACATGCGTTTTCCTTGTGTTCTGATCGACCTGAAACCCCCCTAGCAAAAAACTGAGAAAACATTCAGTTCTTTTGTGCTATTTAAATCACCGAAATTGTCACCTGTTTCAAACTGAAAGATGCTGTCCGGGTAACCATCTCTGTCGTTTTTCAGTGCTTCCGCCTCTTTTTCTGTGGTTCAAATAGCACGAAAGAACTGAGTATTTTCCTCAGAGGGTTTCTGGTATTTGTTGGTGTCCCAACCTGCTAGGGCAACCCAAAAACCGGTCTATTGGTGCACCAAACCAACTCTCATTCCAACGTTCAAGATCTTGATTTTTAGGCGATGTTAAAAAACCAATCGTAATACCAACCGTTATATGTGTTAGATACGTAGTTGCTTTACAGTTGAATTTTCCTAAACGAACTCAATTTTCAACCCTGAGGAAAGAGCTACCAGTGTTCCCTACATAAAGATGGAAATTGGGTTGTTTTGGGAGAGTCCAACTGTAAACCAACTTTCAATCCAACACATAATGATTGGTTTTGAGGTATCAACCAAAAAGCTACCTTCGAAAAGGTTGAAATCAGAGTCAGTATGGTGCACCAATCGTTTGGTGGAGTTCCAGTAGTTTGTTAGTAAACAACTTAAATCGTACGAAACCTTTTACGATTGATTGGGCCACGAGGGTTGGGCTCATTTGAACTCCAATTTGGATAAACCTCGGTGCATTCGAGTCCTCTATCGGAACCTGAGGCACTGAGGCCACAGTGTTACTTCCGGCTAAACGAACGCTCCGCTTGCACTCCACTCTGATCAACTCTCGTAACGAACAGACCTATTATCGCAACTATATGGTGTCCAGCGGTGCTTGAAGTCCTTGAAGTTCAGGAACTGTCCTTGAATTTTGCCTGTCCTTGAAGTTTTGGAACTGACCTTGAATTTTGCCTGTCCCTGAAAAAGTCCCGGAATGTCCTTGAATTTCACCTAATGTCCGTGAATTTTTTATTTCACTGCAAATTTGAGTTTGTTACAAACTGTATAGTACTACTGAGCATCCTAAAAAATGTGTTTCTCAGTTTTGCTGAAACACATGTATACATTCGTGCATAGTGAGTAGTTGTTTTTCTAAACCGATTCCAACATAAACGAAAATGGTTAACAAAGAAAATGTTATTTCCTTAGTTGCATGCGAAGTGTATACTTTCATTTTTTATAAATGTCCCAACAGAATCTGGAAATGTCCTTGAATATCCTTGAATTTCATACTAACTTTTTACTAGACACCATGAACTAGAAAATACTTTACTGAGATTCCACCGTGACCAAGATCGGACTGAAATGGATTTGGATTTGTTTCGGTCCAGTTTCACTCACGGCGGAATCTCAGTAATGTATTTTTGAAACTAAACTAAGCTACCGACAAAATTCTAGTAAACTCAAGAAGAGAGTTCTATTCGTGTAGATGATTGGTTGTCAACTACAGAGTTCGGAGTTTAATCAAAAATCGATTACCAGTTTAAATACGGTTCAGTTTGCTTTCGTCACCGGTGGAAATTTTGTAGTTGCTTGTACGGCGTGGAAAGGGAATTCCTGACGAGTAAGAAAACGCTGTGGAGAGTGGGGCAAAATGGGACAGTGGGGTAAAAGGGGATACCACTATCCCGTTTTGCTCCCCACAGGCAAAACTGAATTTTCCAATAACTTTTGGATGTTTCATTTTGTCCTAACGATACATCCGGATGTCAATCATATTTTGCCCCACTCACCACCACCTCCACCATCCAGAAGTGATTGAAAAATTGCGTTTTGCCCCATTATACCGTTTTGGCCCACTGTCTCATTTTGCCCCACTCTCCCCTATATGTACTTTCATGACGAATTTTTTTTCTACTTTTTACTCTTTATTTATTTATTAAGTAAAACAAATCTATTTTCAATATCGTTGAGAGCGCAAATTAATTGACAATTTTTATTCCGCAGAAACAATAGGAGTCAGCGAAAGGAGAGACGAGACGTGGATCCGAGCGAGATGGCGCCGTTTCAGACGACGGTCAACGTCAGGACCAACAGTGTTGAGAACGTCGGCCAGGAAGTAATAGAAGTACAAATACTGCCGCAGGATGAGAACTGGGGTGAAAATACGACTGCGGTAACGGGAAATACCTCCGAGAGATCGGAGTCTACGGAGGATGTCAGCCACTGGCCCAGCGAGACTGAGGGGGCCTTCAACTTTAGCTGTAATCGATACGTGGGCCCGGTTATCGGATTGGCCCTCGGCACGAGCGCTTTTCTCAGTCCGATCGCGATGGTCGTCCTGCCGAAATTGGGCTTTTTTCCCGATTCGACGACGGTGCTCACAATGCAGCAGAGATTGCAACTGTTGTCCTGCAACGCCGAGTGCAAGGGCCAACTGTTAGGATTGGCGTTCAAATTGGTTCTCTTGGCTATCGGAAGCTGGGCCGTTTTTCTGCGACCGAGAAACGCAACCATGCCGCGCGTGTTTCTGTTCAGAGCTGGAGTACTTTTGCTCACTATGCTCTGCATCTGTACTTACTGGCTGTTCTACGTTGTTCAAGTAAGATAAGGATTTTAGGTGCGATCGAGACACGTACGATGCATCTTGTGTCCGTTTGATTATTAAACGCGTAAAATGATTTTATTCATGGTGGCCGCGGTCAGGGAAAACCGGGAAAAATCAGGGAATAAAATCTTGGTCAGGGAATCAGTGAAAAGTCAGGGACTTTCAAAATTGGTCAGGGAAAAGGTAAATTGTCACCGAATCTTCTGTAAATAAATAAAAAGTAGATAAAGGAAGCCTTAATAAAATTGGGAACCTTTTGAAAAAACAGAATTAAATATTAATTAAGAATTAAAAATTATAAGAATCATTAGTCAGTGAAAAGTTAGGGAAAAGTCTGGGAATTTTTTTCCGGAGCAAAACCGGCCACCATGTTATTCTTGCTCAAGGCTCGGTTCGCGTCGGCTCCCTCGTACGCGATTTTTCCACATTTTTTTCGAAAATACTTAACTGTTTATTTATTTTCAGGTCACCGAGAGCGCCAAGACTACAGCCAACGGCGAGATAACGGAATACAAAAGTTTAGTGAACTACGCGGGTACCTTCGCGGATACCCTACTGTTCATTCACTACGTCGCTGTTCTACTTATCGAAATCCGTCATATGCAACCCACTTTCTACCTCAAGGTAAATCATACTTTTGCTCGCCGCGGTCAGCGAAGTAACAGATTTTTCGATCACAACATTGCTTACCGATGACCGGCTGTCAATAATGGGACATCGTCGTTCCGTTGCTAACAAAATCTGGACACTTGTAAAAAAAAAAAACATCGACATTCTCGGTATAACTGTGATATGCATAGTTTGCACGATAAAAGGCACCTCGAGTAATTCGAGTTTTTAAAAATTCGTTGTTTCTTAGTCGAACATCTTTGCTACAAAACACGAAGATTATGAGAGTTTTATATAATATCTTTACAAGTTTTTCATCACGTTAGATACCTGGTGTCTTCAAGATTCCATCTATATGGTTATTTGAGAATACAAAAAAAAAATAACTAATTTTAGCAATATTCACTACAAAGATTCTATATCGAAAATGTAGCATTTTTCGTAACATGCAAAAAATTCAGTTTCAAAATATGAACGATTCAATCGATCCTCGCCAAATTAAAGAGGGAACATCGGTTCATAATAGCCCCTGTGTACCATTTTTTATCCCGATAGCTGAAAGATTGTTAGAGCTAACGTGCGCACAGACTATTTTTTAGCACAGTTCGAAAACGCGTAAAATCTTAATGATGCGTTTTGCTAAAAATGTAACCAAACATTGAGGATTGACCGCTCTACCTACCTTATAAGTTTCAGCTTGATAGCTCAAGTCAATCTCGATTTATAACAGTTTCAATTTTTCAAGTCTAAGACACATAACATTTTTTGTAAATATGATTGTCCAATGTTTTGCAATATTCCGAAAAATGTTTCATTAAAATCTCGAAGTTTATTTTTTTTCATGAAAACAAACCTTCCTCGACGAGGAAGCAAAATTAACATCAACAAATTAATCGAAACAAATATATTTCAATTTACGTGTACAATATAAATTAATTGGAACGTGTTGCTCGTTAAGAAGGCGGGATTCTTAAAACTTCGAGTCACGTACACGACTGCCGTATGTCCGTTCATCGGTTATAACGTGTTATTCACCGGGATGTTTTATAATAATTGTCGAAAAGGAAATGCCATCGAGGATATTTTTATTCAATAATATCTAAAAAAAAAAAAAAGAAAAGTGCTTTTTCATGAAGAATACGAGACTTCGAACAGAAGCCTCGGAATGCGTCTCGTAATTTATTCATCGCATCCTCTATTAATTTTCACGAAATATCTATAATCGCAATTGATCTTTAAAACAATATAACATTTTCCAGGTCGTAAGATCACCGGACGGCGAGTCAAGATCGTACGCGATCGGTCACTTGTCGATCCAGCGAGCGGCGGTCTGGGTATTGGAAAGATACTATACAGAGTTTCCAATATACAATCCGTACCTCGATCGTCTGCCGGTATCGAAGTCCGGTAGGAAACAGTCGAGTTTCAAGTTCTACGACGTGGACGGCTCGGTGAGCACGGGCGGAACTCAGCAGCGAAGCGGCGGCGACCGAGCCGTTCTCGCCGCCCAAGCTCGGCGAAGAGACTCCAGTCACAACGAGCGTTTCTACGAGGAGCACGATTACGAGAGGCGTGTGAGGAAGCGGCGAGCCCGTTTGATCACAGCGGCCGAGGAGGCCTTTGCTCATATTAAAAGACTGCACTCGGAGTCCGAACTGGCTCCGAATCCCGGCCCGATGGATCCGATGGAGGCTGCCCAAGCCGTTTTTCCCTCGATGGCTCGAGCTCTGCAGAAATATCTGAGGGTAACGCGTCAGCAGCCGAGACACTCGGTCGAATCTATACTCGGTCGTCTGGCCCGCTGTTTGGCCCAGGACGCGGCGCCGCGAGCCTTTCTCGAACCATTTTTCACGTCATCTCCGGTACTCTCGAACGAGAAGGAACGCCAGAGACGATCGCACCACTGGGCTCTCGTTTGCGAGGGCGAACTTCCCTCGAGGACACTCGCGCCCGGATGCGAATTTCAATTGAGACAGGGCGAAGTTGCTCTGCTCTGCACCGCGTATCGGTTGCCACATTTCAATCTGACCGAACAACTTGCACATCCGAAATCGAACAAATTTTTGCTTCGGCTAAATTCGGAAACTTCGGTTTAGCGCTTCGCGGCGGGAATTCTCTGAACTGCGGAGTGTTCTTATCAGTTCGTCGAGCGGGAGACGAGCTGCCGCGTACAATGGAAGCTCAACGGGTTCGACCGACTACTACATTCTTGCCAAATGAGTAGCGAGTTTGGAGAATTGTTTGTAGAAGCTTTGACAAAGATATCGATGTTAATAAGCCTGGGGTTTGATTTAAAGAATTAGATTGAAAGAGTGTCGGACATCGTGACTCGAAACTGAGACGGTGGATATTCATTGCTTTTAATTAGCGGTGTGCGAATAGTGTTTGAATTTAATTTAATTGAATATTGATATTCAATTCAAAATATGAATTAAGTATTCAGAAATTTTAATAATTTAAAAACTTCGAATAATTCGAATATCTATGGATAATTCAACCAAAAAAATTGAATAATACGAATATTCATGAATAATTACAAAAATTCGAATATTTCGAATAATTTTTACGAATTGGATATTTAAATGATGAAACTCCGATTACAATGAATGATGAATTTTTATTATTACAAAGCTGAAGAACTCATGCTCGGTTGCAAGTTATCCCTTTTTTCAAAGCTTAAACGTGTACAACAAATTCTGTTATAAATCAATTCGCATTGTTTATCGCGTTATTTATAGTGACCATTGCGTTTCATTATAAACAGAGCCGGGCAAAATACTCGAAAATCTAAAAATACAAAATACTATATGTATTTCAAATACAACATACTTTTTGTACTTAAAATACATTTAAAAGTACTTTGTTGAAGTACTTCTTAAAGTACCTCTTAAAAATCAATACGGATGGATGGACGGACAGGATGGATAGATGGATGATTCGCATCCATCCATCTCGAGTATATTGAAGTATTCAAATTATTCGAATATTTTCAACATTCAAATACAAATTATTCATATTCAATTCATGATGAATTATTAAATTTTTAAATATTCGCACATTCCTACTTTTGATGATTTTTTTTTTTTTTTTTTATTAACCAGCAATACAAATAAAAAATGATATCGATATATTATATCGTAAAACAGTTTGCCGACGTGTCGCCTTAAGTTTTAATGTTCCAAAGTACAGTTTGGATGATTTTGCCCCCACAGTTTTTTTTAGTCAGACCGCAAATTTCCTTGAAATGTTGCACCAGCTGATAGTAAATGGCATCTAATAGCATATAACAAAAAAAATCACTCGATTTCAGATTTGGTCCAATGTCCGATCCTAACGAGATTTAATACTTGAAATTTTACATAGTATATTTGAACATAAAAAGAAAGTTTTTGTACATATCTGTATATGGCTTAATTTCGAGGGAAAGAAAACAGCTTCGCGGAACATTGTTGATCGTTGCGATAAATTTATTGATCACAATATTTTTATGTCGATACACGAATGGGGTTCCTGTGAAACGTATTAATATCGATTGGCTTTTGGAAGGCTTTTATGAAGAATTTTTTAAATTTTCAGCGCCCATTTTATAAGACTGTATATCCTGAACATCCTCAATATAATAGCGTTGTTGCTGCTCTAACTGTTAGCATCGCGCACGACGCGAAGAATCGCGTGACCACGCGCTTGTACTGAAAAAAAAAAAACGCAATGAAAACGGGCTATTATTACATGCCCGGATATAATCATACCGGTGACGAGAGAAATACACGCCGTACTCTGCCTTTTCTATATGTACAATCAGATGTGTAGTTATTATTTTGCTAAAAAAAAGCATCGGCGAAATATTTTCGAGATAGCAGCTATACATGTTGGTGCAAACAATGGTTTTCGTCTGGTAATTAACAGTAAAACGAACTAGGATAGGATGGAATTGATTCTCATTTAATTTAATTCTTTTTTACATCACCGTCATTCCATATGGTCTAACAAACTCGCGAATTTTTTACCGATACCTTTTCCAGACGCGTCGACGGTGTGTCGAGAACAGAAAAGACTTTGAAGCACAACGAGCGCTTATTATTTTTTACATGGCAACTCATCATAAAAAATAGATAGGACGTTAAAAAATTATCGCCACATTCAACAATACGTGAGTTTTCATCACGTTGAGAAAAAAAAATAATAACTCATATTCCATCTACCATTTCGTACTATTAGTGTAAATTGGGGATTGGCTTAGTCGAACACTTTTGATAATAGAACGCCTGAAAATGTGCCGGATAACAATTAATATTTGAGTCACTTATTAATATAGTAACAAATAAATATTCCCGATTTTCAACAGTCTTTCCACAAAAGGTAGTCGAAACTTGGTTTAAAAAAAAAATAAGCAAATCGCTACGTACTTTGTAAAAAAAAACTTTAAACTTTCTTAAACAATTGCCGAATTGTTACCGCGGAATAACAAAAAAAATAGTAATTTTATATGTCTGGAATATTCTGTAAAAGTTAAATAGCCAATTGTTACCAATACCTCGGTGTTTGGTATTCGAATTATCAAAAGTATCCGAATGCGCGAGTCACTGACACAAATGATCTCGCGAGGAGAGATCGGAGGTGAAAGAGCGTGTTGCTTTCTAAATAAGTCGTGACAGGATATACAAAGAACAAAAAAAAATGCTTTGTTGTAAAGCTTTGGGACAGAATTTTATGATAAATTATGTAAGTTGTATGAAAGTTTCGAATGATTGTACATTAATTGTCGTCAAATTATTGCGAAGAATTTTTTTTGTCGTCGCATCGCGAACTTACGTCGTAGTTGTATTTTCGTGTTAGGTTCGAAACAAAAAAAAAAAACAAAAACAGCGCCTACTGGTTGCATGAAGTTTTCAATTCTTTTAAGTTATCTTTATTCCCGCATCTCAAACGTGCATAGAACTGAGTTGAACGAGCGGCACGTTCCAGTATTTTTAATCTTCACATATCAAAGAAGTCGCGTACCAGTTTTCGCTGTATAAAAAAAAAATCATCAGGCAGCGATAGATACTATTGAGTATATGAATTAGTCGAGAGATTGGCTTTATCAGCCTGTGAGGTTGTCGGTTGTCTTCGAAACTCGCCGAGCGGCACGACTTGCACCAGAACAATTCTAGAGGCTGGTCGGCGAGACGAAAAGTTTTAATATGCGATCGCACGTATCGTAATGCGTAATTTAGTGTTATATTTTTTATTTTATTTTTACATTTTTTTTTAATACTCGTGCACTCCCGTTGATTAATTAACGGGAGGGCTGCTTAACAATGATATTATTTTATTTATGTGTGCGCGTGATATGACAGTGTATCTATTGATTCACCAATAAATTAAGGCAAACATGAAGGTTCGATTTTCCGACCAATTATTTGCGATACACAAACGAATTAATTTGTGTCCGCAGACGCAACAGATCAAATTTAAATCAGATCTGCTTTAGAGTGATGCGGCAAGAAATTCATTTTTTTGCATCTATTTAGAAATTTTGTTTTCTTTATTTTTTTCTTTATTTTTTTCTTTACATTTTAAATCATTGATTGCCACTTAAATTTATACGATGGCTTAGATTTTTAAAACTAGGTCTACGCATCGCCTCCGTGGATTGTAAGTTACCAGCTTCAATCAACGTCTAATCCGTTTAAGAATCAGGTCAGATCACTTTATAATCAATTTTACGACCAAATACTTCGCTCAGCTCGCTTAGGACTTTCTATTACGCGACGGTCGGCGAGTCGTGTCTGGATAAATCAGCGCCGATGTTGAAAAAATGTTTATAGAAGCGTATTGGAAATTTTTATTAAGAGGCAATTTTGAGTGCAATAACGCGTTCTTAAAAATTAGTTTCTCGAAATAGTTTACTATAATTGTCGATCAAGTTTCCATAAATGTCGATAAGATATTAAAAACGTTGATCGACCATTCCGAACATTATACGGCAATTGTTAATTGACTCACGCAATTTTGAAAAAAAAATGTAATCAAAGCGTCTTGGCATTTTTAGTCCTAAAAATCTTCTACAAAATCAAATAGTGAGACTGTCGAAAAGCGATAAGTTCCAACATTACATTTTTTTAATCCTGTATTTGTCCCTTCTAGAAATTGAACTAAATTAGTTAATTGGCTTATTACATTTCTAGTCGTGTATATAGCGTGAAAATTTATGAAAAGTTTAGTGTGTAAACCGAGATCGTACGGCGATCCGTCTATCGTTAGATCACCGATTTGTATGTCTCTTAAATTCGATAAATTTTTCATCAGCTAAAAAGAATATTCGACGAAAACAAAATCCCTCTAAACATTCGCGCATCCTGTTTATGACATATGCCTGTGTGTGTGTATGTGGGGTGTTCCACATCAAGTCGTACGGCCCAAAACTGACCCTCTTAGATCAAGCTGAGAGTTCGTGATGTTGTAGTATTATATAGTGTGAGTACCTGGAATTTCTTTAAGATTTTTATCGGCTCTCGTTTTCAAGTTAACATAAATATTAACGCGTGTCAATATTTCAATATTTTACATAAAAAAAAAACGTCGTCTACAAAAAAAGATTTTATTTTTGACGAACTATCTTCGTAAATTTGCACAAAATTTTCCAAGTACGCGAAACTTAAAAAAAAAAATCAAATTCTCATTTTTAAAAATTTTGCAGCATGACTGTTAATTTTGCACAAAAAAAAAAAAAACCACAGAATGTACTTTCATTAGTATCAAACAACATTCGTACATTTTAGAATGAGTTGGCATTGCCCTCAATTTACGCAAACGTTCCAAAGATTGTTTTTGTGAAATAATAATTCCAGTTTGTCATTAACAAATTGAAGGATAAAAATTATCATGCAACAAATAATCCGGCAACTTAACTATTTTCCTTCACAATAATAATTCGTTTATTTTTGTGAAGGAAATATACTTCTGCTCGAACATAGAAAAAACGCGGATTTACTACCTTAATATGATATACGTATTCTGTAAAAAAAAAATGGTTAGACGCCTGAAGAAATTGAAAGCAATTCCAGCCCACTTTGAAATTTACACATGTTGTTTCACCCTAATAACAAAACATTCTGTAAACTTTTAAGCAAAATACAGTTACACTTGCTGAACATTTTTTTTAGATAAGAATTCCTTGTTTTTTTTCAAAGCTTCTCATGCGTGGATAATTTTGAACAAATTTGCGAGGACAGTTTATAAAAAAAATAGCATCTTTCTTGTACACGACATTTTTTTTACTACGAACAAAAATTTCCGAGAGAATAATAAAAAAATATGAACTCGCCTATTTGCTAACTTGAATATGAGAGCCGATAAAAAGGCACATTTATATCCACCACTCAAAACTCTACCAGATAACAAGTCTACCAGAAAACATCTCTCCCCAAACAACTCTACCAAAAGAGGCAGCTCTAACAACTCTACCATATTACAACTATACCTTATTAGAACTCGACCAAAATCTGTACCGCTGAAGAAAAAAAAATCTCTCCCAGAATTTAAACAAAACTCTACCGGAATTGAAATAATCTCCGGTAGTTTTATTTCAATTCCGTAGGAGTTTTTTTTTCTTCAGTGTTAGAGATTTTTGTAGAGTTGTAAATGGTAGAGATATAAATGTGCCGATGAGAAACCGCGAATAACACTCCAGACACACGCTGTATAACAGAGCTGGGCAAAATACTCGAAAGTACTTAAAATACAATATACAAAATACTATAAGTATTTAAAATATAAAATACTTTTTGTATTTTAAATACATTTATAAGTACTTTTTTAAATACTTTTTAAAAATCAATACGGGATGCCTGGACATGGTGGGACATGTTGGGACACGGTGGGACATGTTGGGATACGCTGGGACACGCTGGGACATGGCGGTACACGCTGGGACATGGCGGGACACGCTGAGACATGTTGGAACACGCAGGGACATGTTGGGATACGCTGGGACATGGCGGTACACGCGGGGGCATGGCGGGACACGCTGAGACATGTTGGGACATGGCGGGACACGCTGAGACATGTTGGGACATGGCGGGACACGCTGAGACATGTTGGGACATGGCGGGACACGCTGAGACATGTTGGGACATGGCGGGACACGCGCGGGACATGCTGGGACACGCTGGGACATGGCGGGACACGCTGGTACATGGCGGGACACGTTGGGACATGGCGGGACATGGCGGATTTTGGACGGCTGAGCCGGCTAGGTTACGCTCGCCCATCACCCATCCCGTCCGTCCATCCATCCATTCCGTCCGGCCTAACCGTACAGCCAAGAAAACCAGAAGTATTTTGTATTTTGAAAAGTACTTAAAATACCAAAAAGTATTTGAGTACTTAAAATATGTATTTAAAATACTTAAAGTACATAAAGTATTTAAAATACTGTCCAGCTCCGCTGTATTATACAGTAATAAATCAGGGTTTTGGGCCGTTCGTAATTTGACATCGAATGCCCCATACGCACACACACACACAGCAGTCTCTCTCGAAAAAAAAGTGCCAAGCGAGACACAAGGGGGCAATAGTTTCAAAAGCTCGAGTGATTGGCCGTCCGCGATGCCGGCGACGCCCCCACCTTCGACATGTTCCGTCATTGCCGCAACTACTTGTGTTCTTCCATCGTTCGCGTCTGATGTGTTATTTAATCCGTTCGCTATCCTCGCCACTCCGCGAAGCGTTCGAACATATTTTTCGTTGGTTGCATCGATAAAACACCGTGATTTGCACAGGTTACGGAGTTTACGATAGTTCAACGTCGCCGCTAAAGTCTCACTCACCGGTTTCGTCGCGCGCTCTATTATACAGTTGACCGACGACGCTTCGCGTAAGGCAGAGTTCGAAGACGTACACAATTAACCGTCGGGTTAGAAATCGCAACGCTTAACGAGTCTCGGCGAGATTTTAGAGCAACTTTCGCAACGTGGGAAGGATCGACGAGTACGTCCGCTCTCTCGGCTGTCCAAATAAGGGATTAACGCTGAGTGTCTCGAACGACGTGTCCGCATCGCTGGCCCTACATGTTCGCCAATTCGATATCAGTGAGTCGACGATCTTCGTTGATTCTAATCCATGCAATATGAAACATATTGTTCTCTTGTATCGGAGATATATTTTGTTTTTTTTTTTTTTTTTTCCTTTTTTTCCTTTTTATAATTCGTTCTCTCGCCCACTCGCAAAAGGTCGAGTTTTTTTATCGCGGTGACTTCGCAGATTTCGTTGAAATTTATGTAACAATCAGTTTTAGTTACGAGTTTGACGTCAACCCTCGTCGGGAAAACATCGCCGGCCGACCTACATTGTTGACATACCCTTTCTACGACGATCATTAACGACAAATTGGAGACTCGATAATCGTTCGTTGAAATTCTACTCGGCGGTTCATCCTGCGCGAATATCCGCGCTTATGTTGCTCAATATCGCTCGCAGCTCTGGCGAGGATCGCGAGTGAAGATGTTTCATTGCTCGCTCCGTGGATTCTCGGTCGCGAAACATTTCGCCGAACCTTCATTTCGCACCCTTCTGTGGTGGCGGAAAATACTTTTTCTTTTTTTTTTTTGAGAAATTTTGTCACGATTTTAGGCTTGAAGTTTTCTGATTGATTCATAAACTTTTCGAAAGGTTTTTCAATTTTTGCACTTAAGCGGCTTTTTCTTTTTTGTCACGCTGGAGATTTTTTTTTAATTTCAGTTATCGAGGACTCAGAAATTTGGAAAATGCTCGACCTGTATTCGGTCATTTTTTGGGAGTTGTAGAAAAATTGTTGCTTCGATGGTTGTCATTCGGGTAAATATAATTGCTGGCTTTGGCTGCTTGCAAAATGCACTTGATAGGCGAGTAACAACATTTTGTTCGAATCAACATATGACTAAAAGACTTCGATGATTTGGGCAATTTTCCACAAACAAATGATTGGTTACATGACATAAGCAAATTTTTTTTATACAAAGTTAATCCCTTTTATACTGGCGGAATATACTTTTATTATTTTTATTTTGTCACAATTATAGACTTGAAGTTTTCCACCCGATTCACGGACTTTTCAAAACGTGTTTAAGTTTGTAAAATAAAGCGGATTTTTCTTTTTTGTCAAACTGGACATTTTTTTTCAATTACAGCTATCGAGGGCTCGGGCTAAGGTCATTGGCTAGGACTCCGAAACTTAGAAATTGTTGGAACTATTACTGGTGAACCCAATCAGCAGTTAATTTAGATAGCTAGTTTGTAATTGGTAGTTTTTCGGGATCTGTAGAAATTTTTTTGGTTCGATGGTTGTCGTTCGGGTAAATATAATTGCTGGCTTCGGCTACTCGCAAAACGAACTTGATAAGCGAGTAAAAACTTCTTTTTTTTTATCAAATTATGTCTAAAAGACTTCGATGATTTGGATAATTTTCGACAAAAAAAACTTATTCATTACATCACATAAACAAATTTTTTTATACAAAGTTATCTAGGCTATTGACTCAGACGCTTAGCACTCAGTAGTTGCAGGATGTACATGATAAACGAGTATTGGTAACAAATCTTTTTATTTGAGTAATCAAAATACATCTACGAGACTTCTATGATCTAGGCAATTTTGCACCAAAAAAATGATTACTTTATCACGTAAATAAATGTTTGTACAAAATTATCGAAGCTATTGGCACAGACGCTTAGCAAGAGTACAGTCACTCCACCTGGACGAGTGGGTTATAGTCCAAGTTTCAAGCAGAATTGGAAATTTATAGCCTTTCTTTGCTTTAAACCTGATTAGCGTTTGGTAGTTGTAAGAAAAAAAAATTGTTCATAGAGTTTTATACTTGCTTTGCTGTAATCAAATATTTAGTTTAAAAGAAATGTTTTCTTACATCTCTCAAAATTTTAAAGGTAAATATATTCATATATGTTTACTTTCATAGCGTTAATTACTTCGTGAATTCGGGTTTATGTAAAAAAATACTATGTTGCAGTGTCAATGTGATTCATTGGTTTATTGGCAATTACAGCGGCAAAAAATGTTCCATCAATTCGCATTTTCGAGCAATGGTCTTTGCCATCGAATCTTTTTTTCAAAGGATTTTTATATTGTTTTTATTATCGATTATTCCGTCTTCACAATTTTAGTCAATTTCATTCATTGATTTACTAAAAAGCGCAAATAACGATTTTCTCAATTATAGTGGCAGAACGATTCCATAATTTTGCACTTTCGAGGCGCAATGCTATTTGCCTTTGAAACATTTTTTCAAAAAATTTTTATTTTATTCTTTATTACATGTGATTATTACAGTTCTATTATCGCTGCTTATACTTTCACAACCTCTGGCCGTACGTTTATAATGGAGTCGCAAACGTTACACAGAGTTTAATGCAGCTTAATTTATCGAATAGACTGTTCTTTCAATTTTAATTTCTTTAATTACTGACTGTGCTATCGGCGATTGAATCTTTCGTACCGATATAGAAAATGATTTCCTGCTATTTATGTTAATAAGATTTTTGTTTGTTTTATTTTTGCAGATCGACAGATGGGAAGATATTTTGCGAAGTTCGCTACTGAGATGTGACGGAAGATCAGTCCGGTACGCGAGAGACAAATAAACCGCGCGGGGATTTGGATGAGGAACAGAGGTCTGTCGAGTCGTTGGTAATGCGGGGATGTGGATGCGCTTGGACCGAATAGGAGGCCGAGAAGGCTGTGGCATTTCCCTTCCGTCCCTTGTCCTCTTGTGCTGGTGTCACATCAGTGTCAATGCCAATCTGACCGATGCCGCCATACCGAATATTCCGAAAAGTGCCGGCGCATCGGAAATCTCACTGCCGGCACCGACAAATCATCCGGACAGCGAATGCAGAAATGTGACCGCCGACGGCACTGGGGGTAAATCGGCTCTTCGTGGCATGCATAAATAAATTTCAAAAAACTCTAATAAGACATGAGCCTAAAATTTACGAACTGATCTGGCCAACGCTTTTCACAGGGAGCCACATCATTTCACCGAAACTACAATCGGCCGAATCGTCGTATCGCCGAAAATCATGGGTCCGAACGCACTTCGTCCGAGTAGTCAAGCTTCCGAATCTTTATTTTTCCGAGTCGTCAAATTTCCGAACATTTATTATTCCAAACCTTCATTTCCGCGAACGTTACTCTCCGGAAATAGTAATTGGCCGAACGTTATTCCTCCGAATCGTCCTTTAACCGATCGCCACGTTTCCGAATACTAATTTCACCGAACTTCATTTCCCCGAATAGTATTTATCCGAAAATCATTTATCCAAATCGACTCGTACTGAATCTCTGCGATAATTCTCGACTCATCCGAACCCGTACAGTTTTATCCCCTGCGGTGAATAGATATAATAGCAAACGGTCAGAATATTCACTCATACTATTTAGTTTCGTGATGCGGTTGATTGGCGATTAGGACGAATGACGATTCGGCGACTTGACATTTAGAAGTTTAACGATTCGGCCACATAACGTTCGGTGAAATCGTTATTCGGAAAAATGACGTTCGATTAAATGACGATTCGGAGGAATGACGTTCGGCCAATTACTATTTCCCAAGAGTAACGTTCGCTGAAATGAAGGTTCGGAATAATAAAGTGTCGGAAATTTGGCAATTCGGAAAAATAGGGATTCGGTCGATTGTAGTTTCGGCGAAATGATGTGTCTCCTTTTCACAGAATGCAATATCAATCGGACCTCAAACGTTTGTGATACCACAAGTTTTCAGATACAAAAATATATTACATACAAAAAATATCGGAACAACTTCATCATTTTTTTCTAACGAAAGTATTTTTACAATGTTTTGTCATTTTTTATTGGGTCGTTTATGAATTATCGTATTTTCACAAAGTGATTGAGAACTGCTATCGTCGCTTCGAAGGTTGGAGACACTTTGTTTTTTGAGAAACTTGGATTTTAGATAATTTTTTAGATTTCAGATTAAGGAATATTGAAAGCGATTTAAAAAAATCGAGCTACTTTGAACGATTAAAAACGCTTTTTTTCATTTGAAAACCAAGATATACGTTACCATAGAAAATTTAACTTTTCATGTGAACAATACGTCGCGATCTATCGTTATTAGTTTTCATACCCGCTAGATACACGCTCTTTTTTCAAAAAATATTTATTTACCATTTGACTTGCCTTTTTTCACAATGTTAAAAATTTGTTATTTTTCACAGGCGCAGGACTTACCGTCGTCAGCCACGGTTCAACTTACCCTCATCCGCCGATAGTGCCTCCAACGTTTTTCAACGGAGCTTTCACATGTCAGCCCTATCACGGCTTCTACGTTAATCACATATACTTTCAATTGGCAAATGCCTTTTTTTTGCTCTCGCATCTTGCCCCGAGCGGGATACACGGCGTCTTGTATCTGCGATCGACGCTCCTCGTCGGCTGTGCGTTTCTCGCTCTGTGGGGCTGGACGATAGCTTGCTGGCTGGACGCGGCTCTGTGGAACGCTCTCTTCGTTGCCATAAACTTTGTTCACGTTTGCATGCTGCTCTACAGGCTGAGGCCTATCAAATTCTCGCGGGAAATCGAGGAGGTATTTTGTCTTAAAAAATTGTTCAGTTAAACTCAATATTCATCGAAACTTGTCCTTTTTTCTGACCTGGAAATTTCGTCTTTCAGGTTTACGCCGCCGTGTTTCAACCGTTACGCGTGTCGCGACATCAATTCAAGAAAGTATTAAGCTGCATGAAGACCATTCGTCAGTTGAAGTACCAAGAGGTTTACGCGCAAGAGAAAGTCACCAAAGTCGACTCACTCTCGCTAGTCTTGTCCGGAAAGTGGGTGCACTTTTCTAAATTCACTTTTCTGTTTTATTTTTTCGATATTACTAATTCTGAAGTGACATATTTTTTGTTTAATCTTTTCGATACAATTCAAAACTAACAAGAGACGCATCTTTTGTCTGTAAAAGTTTAAATACCAAGGGTCAAGGACCTATTTACCGTTTGGTAATTCATGTTTTTCACTACGATTAACCCTTTGAAGCACCTCTTTGAATTCAGGCAAAAAATGCATTAATAACCAACCGATGTATTTGGATCTTCATACTTGTACAAAAAACGTATGCTTGAAAGGGTTAATTATTTGTTCAAGACGATTTTGGATAAACAGAAACTCTATCCGATGCGAGAGAGGCAAAGCTAACTTTCTGATTAAAAAATTCTCAGCCATGCTTGATTTTACAGATGAAAGACGGAAATGTCGGCCTGCAAACTTATTATATCGCGGGTAACGTACTCGTCGTTTACCCGTATAAACCAACCATGGCAGAGAATTTTGTATTACACTTTTCGTTACCGACCGCGTAGACTTTTTTATATACGATATCAACTTGGTTTCGTAAACACTGGTATTTTATGATGATTGGCGTCAGTTATGGGAAGAAAAAAACATTAAATAACTAATAGCCTAATGTATTTTTATTTCAGACTAGTCGTGTCTCAAAACGGAAGAGCACTTCACATAGTCTTCCCTCATCAGTTTCTCGATTCTCCTGAATGGTTTGGTGTATCGACGGACGAATACTTCCAAGTCTCAATAACGGCTATGGAGGAATCGAGGATATTGCTCTGGCATCGTGATAAATTGAAATTGAGTATAATCAGCGATCAATTTCTGCAGGCAGTTTTTGATCACATACTCGGTCGCGATGTTGTCAAGAAGCTCATGCAGGTATTAAAATTTCGTAATTCTGCCTTATCAACATCGTTTTTTTTACAGTGGAACGTCGATTACCCGAACGATGACTTTGTTCAACCGAACGTCAATCATCCGAACACAGATTCGGTTTATCCGAATTTTCGGTTTTCCAAACAACTTTGTCGTTACATTGTGCGGGTCGTGTCGAGATCAGACTTGCATTGCCATACCGCTCCATCATCCTGTCGGCCCTCACTCGTTCGCGGCTTATATTTTTTCGGCAGTTTTTACGCGTCTGCAGAAAGGCGAAAAACAGTCACTTTTTTATGACTACCGTTCGACTTGCATTCGAATCTGTGTTTATAAAATGAGTTCAGCACTCCGTGCTTCATTTTCTATACGCAAACAACACGTACTGACCCTGGAACAAAAGCCTTAAAACAACACGTACTGATCTTAGAACAAAAGCGAGAAATTGTTTCTAAGCTCGCGAATGGTAAAACAGGGACATCGCTAGCTCTCGCTTATAATGTTTGGAAAACAACAATATCAGATATCAATAAACAATAAAGAGAAGATTTTATCATTCATATCAATCTCTCGACAAATTTACTCCTGTTCGGTTATCCGAATTTTCGCTGATCCGAATGGTGGTCGGTCCCAATTAGTTCGGACAGGCGACGTTCTACTATATTTTTTTGCCGGACTCAAAGTTCGTCGGTGGGAAAATATTTTCGAAATTCAAAAATTAAGATTATTGGTTTACTCTTTATTGGAGCGAACCAATATGCTCATGGCTAGGTTTATCGGAAATAAAAGCGATTTGCGAAGGCGAGTCGATTATTTGAGTATGTCAAAGCATACGTCACATATTTATTTATTTATTTATTTATTTATTTATTTATCTATTTATTCATTTATTCATTTAGTAAGAACGGGCAAGCCCAATTACAAGTTGGCGGGTGAACCCGAACAACCAAGATGATTTACAGTTTACATGAGCAAACGCCATATGCGAAAACATAAGTTCGTATTTAAGCAGACAAAATTAATATAAATAAAAATAATAATTATTCATATTTTATACATGGTAAAATATGAAAAGTCTGTATACGTCAATGTACAATACATATTGTAAATTGGTTTGGCTGGCGACAACACGACGGCGATTCAAGTAATTGAGGGTAAATACTAAATCTTTCAAATTTATTTTCGAACCAGGTGAGCGAGACGATGGCAGCGAGCGGTCATCAGCAACAAAACGGTCAGGTAATCGGTCTCGGTGGAATGGGCGGAATGGAAAACGACCCTGAGACGAAGCTGTTCGTGGTTAAAAAGACTGGCGACAGTCAGGGAATCACGGCTCTAATAAGTCGTCAGTTGCAAGGTAATTTCAGCGACGTATTTTCCAATTTCTACTTGCGTAAACAAAAAAAACAACAAGAAGTAATTTTAAAAAACAAACATCCTTTCGGGACTTGTAGGAGTCGAAATGAAATTTCAAACGAAAGATATAGATATGAAATTATTAAATAGCGTCAAATCGTATACGAATCCGTTGAATTTTTCACGTAGCATTGTCTCGAGAATATGGCACCGATTTAGTTGTTTCGTTCAGTTGTACTACGTACAGCTATGCCGTAGTATTTGTACATAAATTATACATATACGCATATATGTACATTATGATCGTTCAGTTTGTTGATGAGTTGCCGCAGCTAATTTTATGTTTCGTTGCTGCATTAAGTTATTATTTCATGGACAGACTATTTTAGAGAGCCCCGATATCAGCCGTTAAACCGGCTCGGAAAACATCTATCGTTGTACAACTATTTGATAGAAAAATAGGGTAAACGCGCCAATGAATTAACGATTTCATATATTTTTTTCCTTTACTTTCTTACTCTGAGGTTTTATAGATTTTTTCTACCACCGGTCTTGAGGTGGTTTTTATTACAAATAAAAACCACCTCTAAATCTACCAAATCTACTAAAATCTACTAAAATCAGATTTCTTTACAGTGCAGTAAAGCAAGGATTTTTTTCTCATTTCAATATAATGCCGTAGTGCATTTGCTAGCGGACGTTCCGATACTGTTTCAAACTTGTAAGAACAAACAATATTTTTCTCTGCGAGTTTAAAATTGGACACAAGGGCTGATCAAGATGAAACTGAATATAACCGTAATTTGAAAGAAAAAAAACAATTAGTTATTGGTGACAGTAAATAGATATTCAAATTTGGCATTTAAAGCTCAGACGTGCTTTCAAACAGGATCAAAACGAGATTGGCTTCATTGCAATGAAAAATATAATATATCAGAATTGTACAAATCGTGCGATAAATGGAAGTTGCTAAATATTCGCGCAAGAGCATCCAAGCAATAATATAAAATCCAAAATCACAGCCATAAAAAAAAATTGCGAGTTGCCCTTTTTTATCTTGGCACCACGAATTGAATATTCTGTGATTATATAATCAGAAATTTATTTGTAATTCGATTGTTGTCATTTGCTTTTTTGTAAGATAACAATCTAAAGAAAAATATTAATTATTTTATGGAACTATCTTTAAAAGAAATCGTGAAAAACTGAGAATTTGCGATTTTTTAATGATTCATTTTGAGATTGTGTAGTTTTCGGATTAATTCATTGGTCTGTTTACCCCGTGCATTCGTAGACTCACAGAACCACGGTACCTGTACGAGCACAGGACTCCATTGTCATTATTATAATTTTGCACCTATCTCTTTTTTCGGTTTTCGTTTGGGTAGAGGAAAGAGTGCCGCTGCTGTATACGAGCCCCGATGTGTTGAACAACGCACTACATCATCTAAACCACCTTCACGCGCCCTACATACTTCCCGTGTATCCTGAGCGGAACAGCAACCGATCCCCTCCAACAGAATCCTCGCGTACGAGTTCCATGGCTCCTTAGCCCCGAATCTATAATATTCGGTTCGTCAAATGTGATCCTGCCGTGTGTGTTTTATCACTCACGTTAACGCGGCCAATGCCACACAGGGTAACTCCACCCGTTCTTTTGTCCCGGTTATGATACCCAGGTGAGTTAACTTCCAATTCCTCTTATGTCTTTCTTCTATTCGTTATCTTCGTTATACGATTTAGGGTGGATACGCCAGTGAAACGGACAGTAAAACCTTAACGGATCTCTGGTAAATCGTCGTATACGTATTTCTCTTCGAAACATCCCTTTGTTGTTTGATTGTTTGATCGAATTATATTTACGGAAATTATTGTGAATGAGGATTTACAAAATATCGCTAAAAAGCTAAATAAAAAAAATTACCGGTGAATTATTGACTCACCAGTGAATAAAGACCTTACGACCCACTGAACGGACATGCTCGATATGTGTACTTGAGAGAGGGACACACTTGCTCGAGTGAATCGGTATCTATGAAATATTAATGTCGATTTCGAAAGAATATTAGAGATTTCATAAAAAAAGATTGGTTGTATTGGCGTATAACTCGTTTACTAAAATTTATCAATTTTCAGCATCTGCCAACAACTCGACGAATGTTCGCTCAATAAGATTCGGTCGATGCTCCGTCAAACCCGATGGAGATATCGAGGATCGGAGATGCGGAGATATCGCGGCCATTGCATACCAAAAACCATGCTGAAAAGAAGGCGCGCTCTCCACGACCACCAAAAATTACACAAATCACGTGTCGCGAGCCCTCGCGTTCTGACCAAACTGAAAACAACCTGAAAACCAACCGGTCGATTAGTGCACCAAACCAACTTTCATTCCGACCTTTAAGAGGTTGATTTTTTGGCGATATTAAAAAACCAACCGTAATATCAACCCTTATATGTATCGGATACAAAGTTGGTTTACGGTTCAATTTTCCTAAAACAACCGGATTTCCAACCCTGAGGCAAGAGTTATCGATGCTTTCGACGTAAAGTCGGAAATTGGGTTGTTTTGGGCAACCAACTTTCAATATGACACATAATGGTTGATATTACGGTTGGTCTTGAGATATCAACCAAAAAGCTACCTCCAGAAGCTTGGAATCAGAGTCGGTTTGGCGCACCAATCGACTGGTTGAGATGCAGCAGATTGTTAGAAAACAACTCAAATCCAATCCAAAGTTTTACAGTTGATTTGTCCGCGAGGGAGTGGAATGGAAAGTCGTCACCTCTTTCGGGCCGTCATTTTTTTCAATACACACGTCTCTCGGAAACGTGTTTCCTTTTTATTTGTCGAATAATCACGGGCCAAATCATGGCATTCGGCGTACCGTGATATTTATGTATTGAAAAAATGACCGATGATTTGTATCGTATCCGTCTAAAAACTAACGCGTGAATTTCACCGCTATTGCGAATCCTTGGACGTGCACGAACCGTGCTTTGTTTGCACAAAACTCAACATTGGAATCCTGAAACTTCATCTCCGCTGCCCAGCAGAACCCTTTTTACCCCAGTAACGAGTCAAAATTCCTTATCGAATCTTATTCTGAGAAAGGCGGTCGTGCACGTTACGTGGTGTTCGGAGACAACCACCCTAGCGAGTCGCACGTGTCAGAGAATTTGTGTTATGCACAAACCTGAAAAACATTTAACCGGCAATTCATTTATCTACGTCTCTTTTATCATAGCTGTAATATAAATCCAAAGAAGAGAATGCTTGAAACAAGTGTGAAAAAATTAGAAATCCTTTCTAAACTCGATAAGGGAGCGCTAGCAGGTTCAGAACCTGACAGAATACCAGCAAACTACTAGAAAACCTCTGCGAAAACACTCCATTCTTTTGTGCTATTTGAACCACCGAAAAAGAGGCGAAAGTACTGCAAATCTACCGAAATTGTCACCCGGGCTGCATCTTTCAGTTTCAAACGGGTGACAATTTGTTTTTGTGGTGGTTTTTCAGGGCTTTCGCCTCTTTTTCGGTGGTTCAAATAGCACAAAAGAATTGAGTGTTTTCTCGGTTTTTTCAGTGTCTCGACCTGCTAGGGAGTGACCAGCACATTTTATCAAATTTATGCTATTTTTTTCACAGGCGATGTCTGAGTAGGTCCATTCACTGGCGTATTCATCCCGTATAGAATTTTTTGTTTGTCGACGCCTAGACTCGTATTGTTTTGCCCATTATTTTATTTTTCACCTCGTTTATCGTCTGCACACAATTTTTCCGTATCCATTGCATTTTTTTTCGTCGGCACGATACGTTTTTTGAGTTTAATTAATTTCGTTTTGTTTCTGTTTTTTTTTTTTCCATTCCCTCCTGTATTGTCCGTAGTTTTCATTCGTAGAAGTTGGATTCTTTCTGATACAATAAATATGACCATTCCGGAAGATAACGAATTTCGCAAAATTCGTGTGTGTGTGTGTGTGCGTGCGCGTGTGTGTGTAAGAGAACAAGAAATCAAGAAAAATTCTTTTTTTTAGTTTATTTGTGATGAAGTATTCTTCCACAGCTTAGCCATAGAAACATTTATATTGATTTCTATATATTATTACGGTACCTAGAATCACGATCTTGCCGACCGGACGTGTTGCAATTTTTTATTATTGAAAGATTTTAAGCCGATTTAGTCGATCTAGGTAGATTGAATGAAAAAAATAAAAATAAAAAATCGTTTGGGTAGTTACTGATGTTTCTTTTTTGTTTGCCTAGGTTTGCCTAGGATTAAATACTATTACTGTGGTAAGTTTATACGAAGGCTGAATCTGATACGTTGTGTACTCTCTTTTTTTTCTGTGTTTAGTTTATATAGCATGGTTGCTCGAACCACGTTTCACTAATCTTATTGTACATCCAGCGACTTCTTTTTCACACTATTCCGAGTCTATCTTTATTTGATCTTATTGGCTATGATGTGGGAGGAAACATTCAGAATTTCACGTTACGGTTATATTACGCTACTAATAAACAATGCAATTTTAGCGATAAAACTTTAAACCAACTGGCTCTACGATGTCATACTAAAATGATTTTTTTCATAACGTTGTTGCGGCGCTTGCAAAATGTATGTTCGAACTTGATATCGATATCTTTATTGATTTAAGGTAATACTTGCGGTACAGTCCCGCCAAACGTGAGTTTCAGAGAAAATTTCGAACACTTCTTGATGGGATAAAAATCTGAAAAAATCAAGCGTATGGAAGATGCTGCACAGATTGCTTTTGTCAAATAATAATTCCAATTTGTCATTGACAAATTGAAGATAAAAATGATTATTTAACAAATTACCCGGCAACTATTTTCCTTCATGTGAACAATTCGTTTTTTTTTTTAACACATACATTTTTTCAGAATTTTTTGTAATCTTTGAAAATCCCGTTTTTTATATGTTCTATGTTCATTACGTTCAAGTCCCGTTTTTCCTATGTGAAAAAGCGCGATTTTCAAAGATTACAAACAATTCTGAAAAAAATTCATACGTATTCAGAAAAAGAAACGGGTTATTTTTGTGAAGGGAAATAGTTAAGTTGGCGGGTAAAATGTTGCATAATAATTTTCATCTTCAATTTGTTAGTGACAAATTGGAATTATTGTTTCACAAAATACAATCTTTGCAAGACCTCCCATACACTTGACTTTTTTTTACATTTTTATCTCATCAAGAAGTGTTCGAAATTTTCTCTGAAACTCACGTTTGGCGCAACTGAACTGCAAGTACTACCTTAATGAATTTCTGTATGGATTTTCATTATATTATTTATGTTACATATATGTATATTTTTGTTTGTAAAATTAATTGTCTCCAAAACGTAAAGTATCGAATGTGAAATTCGTCATTTTTTTCACATTCCTAGACTAAAAATGACCATAAGAGTGTGCCATTATAGAGCTAGATGAGTAAAAAAGTAGAAAGCCATTAAAACAATTTTTTTAAATTTCCTTTTGTAGCAGCAGGAGACCCAAACGCATGGCGATTAGGAAGGATCGAAGAGACTGATCACGAAACACCAGTTTAAATCGACGTCTTTCGGCATTGGCCGCATCCTCCAGAGTCAATATAAGTAATCGACGCAACCTCCGTTTAACGAAGCCAATTATATTTACAACGGTATTTATTTAACAAACAAACATAAAGAAGACAAAAAAAGAACGAATGTAAATCTTTATTGATGCTTCCAAAAGTCCTTTTTTCTTAAGGTGAAGTTTCACACCGACTGAGTCCGACTGAGCGGCCGGCAGTTGAAAAGTTTTGTCTATTTTTTCAATGATGATTTATCAGAATGAATTGAAACTTATGTGATGAACGAAATAAATTATGCTTCGCATTGTTCCAAATTTTGCAAAAAAAAAAATATTGCAGTTACATTACCAATGTTAGCTATTTCATAACGAACCAGAGTAGTTAAAAAAATCTAGATAGCATTCTAACAAAGTTAGCATGGCAATTTACTGTAATGTTTTTTTCTTTTTTTTTCGAAATCTTGCGATATTGAACGCGCCCTTCGAAAATTGTGAGCCATTTTGAGAAAATAGACCTTAAACTTTTAATGTGCAATGGGAGGATGTCACTTCACGTTAATACGGAAATTACACGGCGTTCCGTTGATTGAGGCACAATTTTTTGTACTGTTTTCTGTCTTCGTGTTCGCGGAATGTTCCAATGCCTAGAATTAATGCTTTGTTTTTATTATCCGTTTTTTGTTCTTCTTTTTATTACCATTAGCACTCCGTTCTTGCCACACATAACAAATTAATCTCGTCGTAACGGTTTAAAAGTGTTTTGTAATAACTGTTAATATTATTATCGATAAAGACAAGATAATGAAAATGAAAAACAATGTATAATTGATACTCCTAAGCGAAAGCAGCTACAGCTAAATTATTTGTACGGGTATAAGAATTATAGGCAAAAAAAACAACGTACTATATCCTCGTATATGAATGGACACTGTTTCACGAATGTTTACTGTTATAACATTAAAACGTCGTTTCGACTAACGTCCCGCCAGGGAGGGTCCGAAATCTGGGCTACGATTCTCGAAGTTACGATGTAGTAAATTGACATTAAATACGTGAGCCTTGAGTTCCGAAAACAACTAAGTTTCAGCACTTAAAAAAATCGCAATTGAAGTTACCGTCTTTTTATAAACGTAATTTTGAGGTCAATTTGTCGAACTTGAATTTCATTTGAAGAAAATCAGGAAATAATTAAATTTAAAAAATTCTACTTCACCAAAAAAAAAAAAAAATGGTCAGTAACATTTTCCAGTATTTCCAGTATTCATGAACATGGACGCTATATCAAAATTGATTTTTCATCACGATAGAAATAACACGGACGATTGTAATAGTAAATTTTTACCTTAAACCGTAACAACAAAAATTTCACTGGATTGAACATTTTTTGTCCACGCACGGAGTGATATGAACCAACGATTCAATTTTTTCATCGTATCGTTAATTGTCGCAGTTCTTTTTTGCTGTGTAAATATAGTTCAATTTTTCATTTTTTATTGCTCAAGGTTCATGTACTCACAATTAACGAGGTTTTTAGGGCTTCAGAAAGAAAACTCCTAAATAAAAAAAGCAGCCACAATTCATAGAAACAAAATATGACATCGGATGGTCGGGAGTGAAAAGAAGATTGTCGAGGCCTTTTGTGACTGGCAATGTGAAGAACACGGGATCGCTGTATAAAGCTCAAAAAAAAGAGATATATTCGAATGTCTGGTTCATGGGGTCAAATGTTTTGTGTGTCATAACGATGCGTTGCAATATCGCTCGAGAAGGGCTTCCCAAACGGAGTTTCAATGAATCAATATATACGCGTTTCGGCGTGGAACAAAATTTTTCCCATGCGTCGTCTCACATGTCGCGAATATAAATACATATATATATATATATATTTACGAAAGCCGATACGTCGAAATATTTCGTCAACACATAAACGAATTTCGAGTAGCGACAATACATTGCCATAAGTTTTTTAAGTACGTATATAAAATGAAGAAAATATTATAACAAAGAAAAGAAAGAAATAAAAATTAAGAAGAACAAAAAAAACCAATATGAAATAAAAAGATCGTATAGAATTTCATCGAGGATTATTATATCGGCGTTTAAACATTGCCAAGCAAAGTTTTCGTCTGTTATATTAATAGGAATTAAGAAGTCAGATTTTGTAAGCTCGTACGACGGGTCGTACTTGTTGGGTCCCACTAAATTATATACAGCATACCCACCCTCCCCCCGGCGAGAAGCTGATTCTTTTATACGTCAAAAATTTACATCGCGCCACACATATGCACACATCCACACAGGCATTGAATCCGATCGATGATATTTCGTTGGTCGGCGTGCGAACGACAAGTACGATACGCCTACCTTGACGAGAAATATACGAACATATATATATATATATATATATATATATATATAAAGAGAAATAATAAAATGAAAGAAAATTATGAAAATACAAACACACAGACACACAGACACAGTTAAGATGGTAAGTTCTTGTACCTAATGCATCGCACTGTGATTCATAAGAATTAAAAAAAAGGATAGTGGTTATAATTTCCGAACGATGAGAGAAAACAAAATTATGAAAAAGATAAAAGTTCTCCAGCCTTTTTACGATTGATTGCGACATGATACGCAGTTCAGGCTGTATATACACATTATAAATATGTATATAAACGTAAACGACATTTAAAGAGATTATAAAAATTATGATTGATTCGCACGAACCGTCGGAACGGCGTTTGAGGCGATGAGAAAGAAATTCGGTGGCGAGGAATTTCAATTAATTTATTTTTTCTTATAATGTTCATTTCTTAAATTAGATAAAATTGCAAATACTTCTCGATGGTATAAAAATCTGAAAAAATGCATGCATAGTAAAGGTACTGAAAAGATTAATTTTGCATAATAATAATTCCAAAATGTTGTCAATAAATTGATGAACAAAAATTGGTTAACAAATTTTCCGGAACCCGATTTTTTTTAATGAAAATGATTCGTTGATTTTTCTAAGTACGTATGAATTTTTTCAGATTTTTAAATTTGCTTTGAATTTTTTTTTTTATATGGAAAAAAACACAAAATTCAAAGCAAATTAAAAAATCTGAAAAAAATGCATACGTATTCAGAAAAATGAACGAATCATTTTCGTAATAAAAAAAATTAGTTCGCCGGGTAATTTGTTAAACAATTATTTTTTTGTTTAATTTGTTAATAACATGTTGGACTTATTATTATGCGAAATCAATCTCTTCAGTACTTTTAACATGCATGCGTTTTTTCAGATTTTTAAATTATCGAGAAGTATTTGCAATTTTTTCTCACTTTTCTCGAACTTATGCGAAATGAATACAAAGCGACAGAACTGCCTTAAATCATCACACGAATTTGATATTCTTTAACGTATTAAGAAAGAATTTATTACATTCGAATTTGAAACTATTACACTAATCAATGCGTATTCAAAAATTGAAATAAAAAAATATAGTTCGGAAGGATAAATTCTTTTCCATGCAATTATTTTTTTGGAATGCGATTCAGACAACTCTAAAGATTGGAGAGCAAATTTAAATAAGGCGCGATAATGGTGTTTCGCAGCGTTTCGGAGGGATACATTTTTTTTGCATCGCCTGAGACTCATAAAAAAAAAAATTAATTTACAATTATTTCATCGGCAGCTATAAATCGCTCAAGTTTTCAACGCACCTTCGCGTGTTCCAATCAGATCTTTACACTCTGCACCATCGATTGATCAACTGATTTGACAACAAAAATCGACCAATCTCAACAGTTTATGTTCGGTCTGTGCGAATTGATCGTAGGATAACGAAAAAATAAAATAAAAAATCCTGTATGCCTTGACAAACATGTATTTTGTTGAGAGTAGAGAATATATCTATGCGATTTACAGTTACAAATGCATGTGATGAAGGTTGCTCTGACACAGCGTCAAAGTGTATATATATATATATATATATATATAAGTATAATGAATGTATCGTTTAGAGACCCTATATAATTAAAAGAACGTGAAACGTAAATAATGATGTATTATTTATTGCTTCCTTACCAAGGACACAATATCTGCCACAATTTATTTACAAAAATTGATTAAGTCTACCGGCTTGAAAATTAGAAGAAATTACTGAAATCTTCGAAGACATTTTCTTCGGTTACCGATCGCGATACAAAATCGTGATAATTTAAATGAAATATTATAATCTTTCGTTAGCATGATTTTCTATGTTCCTCAATGGAAAACTTTTCGTACGATGAGGAATACGAAATTTTTAGGGGATTAACCGATTAACGGATGGAAGTAAATTGTAATGAAAATTCATAACGCGTTACAAAAATCAGAACGAAAGAAAATCATATTCGCGACGTTCTTTAGAAAACGTTTGTGGACAAAAAATACACGAAAATATAGCGCGCAGGGTAGTCTTCGATCAATTTTCGACTATATATATTTTTTTATCTGGGATATAGACTGATCGGTACGATAAAAACGTGAGAGTTCCGTAGGTCTAATTGAGACGATCGATTCAGAAACTTCTAATTTTCCAACTTAACCGCTCGTTCGATCGTAACAGATAATTCTAATTGAAAATATGTAAATAATTGAAAAATCTCTAATAGAAAAAATCTATGCGTCAATTAATGACTTTGCTATAAATCTTCTGAAATACATCGCGTGTCTAAAATCGGAAGGAAGTATTTTCTGTGTATATGGATGTAAAATACGCCCTTCTGGTTTTCATAATGCGACGCTAGCTACAAAGTTGATTAAAAATCGTTTACAGGCTCCATGACACAAGAACCCCGCAAAGTGTAAAAAAAATTCCTACGACTTGTCGCCTCTCATCTTGAGAAACTAATACCTGGCACAATTTACATAAAACACTTGCCGTTCGTCACATCCGAACAGGCTCTTTGAAATTATTATTGCTGCAATTCTAAGGCCACGTAATCTTTTGTCGCTTTTTCGAATCCGGATGCGAAGAAACCTGCGAAATAACGATATCTCTGTAAACTTGTTTTCGTCTCAGAAAAATTAACAAAATAGTCAATTTAAAAACGCAAATTAATTACAAAATTCAAGTCACAAATTAATTCATGAATTTAATCCACAAATTAATTAAAAAATCAAGTCTCAAATTAATTCACAAATTAATTCATGAATTTAATTCACAAATTAATACACAGTTTAATTCACAAATTAATTAAAAAATGATGCCATGAATTTAATAAACAAATTGAATTTTTTTTTTTATACAACCGTACGAACCCCGCTCTTTCTTTTTGCAGCATTTTTAGCTAGATCTTCCATCTGGCAGGAATTGGAGAGACAAATTTTCTTAGCAATCTGCTGTTTCTCACTTATAGGCCGTTTGAGTCTGTTCTTGGTGGAGCAATCATCCGTATAATCTCGTTGGTTCTTACTATCTGTCGTCGGACTAATCTCGGTACTGCGAACAAAAAACTTTCAAACATACGTACACCGGATAAGGGTACAAAACAAAAAAAAAGATTTACTTACGGAATATCTTTATTTTCGCTGTGATAAGCAGCAGTCTTGACGCCCCTCTTTACTCTAAGGTCGTTCAATGACCTGCCCAATATTCTCGCCTCGTTGTACCTTCGCTGAGGCAACGGCAGGGCTATCCTCTTGAAAACCTCGATCAATTCCTCTTTGCCGCGAGTTTTGAACGGCGGCAAAACGATGCAGCTCTATTTAGAAGTGTAAAAAAAAAAGAAACAAAAAAGATAAATTATACTGTGAGAATCGGAGTTTTGGAGGGGGATTTTAACCTTGCAGTGATACATTACATTCTTCAGAATATCGCAGATAGTCTCCTCGGACAATAGCTCCGGATGGCTCAATTGATAGGCGTCGACTTTGCACATTTCTACTTGTTCGTTTTTACCTGACGAGGTGACGAATTTAAGCAAATACGACGATCGGTTATCTTCGGTTTTTATTTTTTTTTGTTTCCTGAATTAACTTAACTTTACATCGCTATAAGAGCGGCATTGTGTCGAGAAGTTTTCGATAACACGCCGTGCAAGTGCGCGGTAATAATAAAATCTCCGACGAACGACTGCAGCGCTCCGCGTTTCCCGCCAAATTTACACACCTCGTGTTCGAAACGAACCGAAGGGTGACAGACAGTCGACCGAATGCGAACTGTGAATCATGGCCAACCTCATCATATCGAAAGTCTCTAGCGCAGTTTAGGTTCGAAATCTTTATAACTAAATATTAAAGGTTTCCACGGTCGAATGAAATTTCCGTATAGAATGCCTGAATAGGTTTGCATATTTTAGCATAAAGATTAAGGGTACAATGATTTTAGTGATAAATATCAAAATCGCAATGGATACGCATCGAATACACTACCTACGAACGCCTACCTACTGCATACTGCAAGAAAATTCTAATTTTTTTTTCAAGCATCCGTCTTGAGTGCGAAGCGATTTTTAGCCAACGCGATCGGTTAATAAATCGATGAGTCGGATTCGAAATTCTACGACGGCTTTTTAGCACATTACTGCTCGAAACCGTTTATGTAGAACAGATAGGATACCTGTGCTCAAATAGAATTTTCGTATAGAATCACCTGAAATGTTGCATGATATAGTAAACAAGTTTAATTAATGCAATGATTTTCATGACCTATACCGAAATAATCGAAATATCGAAATGAACGATACGCATTCCGTATGCATCATCTAGGAACTTCTCCCGACTGCATACTACATGAAAACGCGAATCTCCCCTCATGAAGTAAAGTTGAGCGAAAAGCGATTCCGACGGTTTAAGTCAGGAGAAGCAGCTAAATTACCGACGCTTGGAAAAGCACGCTATTCATACCTTTCAAGCGAGCGGATACCTACATTACCGACCGCTCGCTTCTTGAACGCCTGACTCAAACCGTCGAAATCGTTTTTTTCGATTAACCTCACTTCATGGAGAGCTTCGAGTTTTCATGTAGTTTGCAGTCAGTAGGAGCTCCTAGATGGTCCATACGGAATGCGTGCCCGTCTTGATTTGGATATTTCTCATGAAAATCATTGTATTATAAAACGTTTTTAACTGTATTATGCAAACGCCTCCGGTAATTCTATATGGAAATTGTATTTGAGCGCGGATATTCTATCTGTTCTACATAAACGATTTCAGAAAGTAATGTCCTAAAGGCCACCGTAGAAATTTTGAATCAGGCCCACTGATTTGTTAACAGATCGGGATAGGTAAAAATTGCTTTGCACTTCAGACGACTACTTGAAAGAAAATTTACATTTTCTTCCAGTATATAGTGGGTAGGCGTTCGTAGGTAGTGAGTGCAATGTATAATCCATCAGGATTTTTATATTTAATCGCAAAAATCATTGTCCCATTAAACTTTTTGACAAGACTAAGCAAATCTATAGGGATTCTATACGGAAATCTCATTTGACTGTGGAAACCTTTAATATTTAGTTATAAAGAATTCGGACCTAAACTACGCTAGAGACTTTCGATATGATGAGGTTGGCCATGATTCACAGTTCGCATTCGGTCAACTGTCTGTCACCCGAACCGAACTGTCGCAAACAATTGAGATCGACAATTGTCGAGCGACGACGAACGATTGATCTCAATATTTATCTGCAACAAAGACGAGCCGAGAAACCTTCAAAATTCCTTTCAGACCTTCTTGAATTCTTTCGGGAAAACTACTCGACTGATTTATTCTCAAGGTCGACGGCACGTTTTTTCTTTCAGTTCCGTCGATGTGTCAAACGTCGAATTCAAAGGGTTATTTTTTTTACCTAAAAACGCTCGTAAACGATTCGACGGAGCCACGAAATGAACGAATAGGCTCAATAATATATTCGTTCTCAAAATGCGGGACGATACATTTGTGTCGAGTTTTTTAAATGGTTGAAAAAAAAAAAAAAAAAAATTGAATGATTTTTCATTGAATTGCTGTCAAAAAATTGGTCCAACGAAGTTTTCGTTGCGCTTCACGATGGACGAGTTTCCCGACTCGGACGAAGAATACGACTTGGTCGAGACGAGTTTTTACAAAGCTTCTGCGAAGGCTCCAGGTAAATTTTTGAAAAAACAAAGATTAATGATTTTTTTTTTGCAATTTTATTTGCTTATCTTGACAGAAGAAATTTCAATCACAAAATATTTTCGTAGCCGAATGGTCCATTGACTTTTACTTTATTGAAGGTAACTCGTTTTAACGTACTTTAGCGTTGATTAAATTTTTTTGTTTTTTTTTTATTACTCGGAAGTGAAAAATACACAAAAGGAAGAAGCGTCAGATTTGCCCGCAGAGCCGAAATCTACGGATGCTCCATCCAGTGAACCGCAGGAAGCGCGGCGGGACGAAGCTGCGGTTGATGTGGAAAGCGTGAGAAAAAGAACTTACGAGGAGCTGATCAGTGATTTCGGAGATCTCTTTGAGACCGATGATTTTGGTAAGATTTTTTTTTAAACCAATTCTCTACCACAAATCTTTTCTACCGCTCATCGAAAGTCCACAAGAAAGATCCGAACAGCTTGCAACGATGGACCGAAAAATGGACGGAGAAACGGCCTTCCCAAAAGAACCCGTAGAAACACGCTTTGTGCAATAGAGCGGCGGACGCGTGGAACATGCTACCAGAAAATGCAGTAGAAGCAGAGACACTGAACCAATTTAAAAAACAAAATGATACATATATTTTTACGTGATCTTATATTATATAGAAGCAGATATATAAGTGGAAGCTTAAATTCTGTAAACATTAATAGTAATAATAATAATAGAAATTTGGACTTCTGTAACTTGTAACTTTTCTGAAATTTCAGAGGCCATTCAGACAGAGGGAAGGGAGAAGAGACCTCGCTGGGACGAGCCGGAGGCTGTGATAGAGCTAATTCTAAATGAAAGGAAGAAGCAGCACAGAAAGGAAGATCGTACAGCGAGCGTTCCGAAAGCCTCGAACACAGAGTAAGCAATTGAGAAATTAAATAAAACAAAAATTGATTACATTTTGAGGATTAAAATATCTCATTCTGCAAAAAAAAAAAAAAGAGTAGTTGAATTTGTAGGGAATTGATTATTTATTTATTCATTATTTATTTACTATAAGTTATAATGAATAATATAATTATGTTATATTATGATTTATTAACTTATTGATTAATTGGATATTAATTTATAAATTAATATCCAATTAATCAATAAATTAATAAATCGTAATATCACATAATTATATTCTGCTAATAATTTGCTGTCAATCTGCTAGTGTAACTTATAAGTTACACCAGCAGATTGTTGTGGATTTGGCTATCAACTATGCAATTTAGAAACCAGAAATGTACCGAAAATACGTCACTTCCGGTTTGAAAATCCAATTTTTCGACCGGAAGTGACGTCGTACCGAAAGTACGTGACTTTCGGACTTTCGGTCGAAAAAATGAGATTTCCTAAAAATAAGAAAAAATCGATAACTGAGTATTCACGAGAGTGTTTAGTACTTGTGTCTTGTACTTTATAGTTTACTGGAATTTATTTTTTAATATACTTATGATCATAATGCTGCAGTTGGATCTTAATTTGTAAGTTTTGACAATTGGACAGACGAATCTGTAATTGTATTCGCGCAGCGGATTTTTAAACGATATTATTCATGTGTTTTCGTAGATCGATGAAGAACTGCATATCAACAAGAGTACCGAGTTGGAATTTCATAGCGGTGACACGTTCCACGGATTCCCAGCGAATTTATGTCAGAATTAGAGACAAGAGCAAGAGGAATACGGAGATAGACGTTCGGCCCGCATCCGGTATTCTCTCAGTGCCTTACAGTGAAATGAAAGCGGAAGCCGAAGAGATCGTGAGTATTTATTAAAATACTGGAGAGATGAGTCCAGTCTTAGTACTCGCCTAAATAAATCATTCTTGTATTGTCACATACTTGTGCGTTATTTTCATCGTGCATATAGCTGTTATCTTATTGTCGATATCGGAAAGTTAGATTTAATTTAATTTCAAGTGTTTCATAATTCAAAAATTCAAAAATTAAATTTTTTTTGGGGAGGTCCGTTAAAAACTTCAAGACTGTTGTGTCAAACCAAATTCTGCGCTTCGAGTAAATTGCTAGTCAATAATTTACCTTTGTTTCTCTACACTAAATAACTATTTTTGTAATGTACAATGAGTGGAATATTTTTTTCTTTCCTTCTTTATATATATTTAAAAACATCAAAGATTTATTAAGTTGTTAAATTTTAAAAGTTATTTTTCCCGTCCACCAATAAACAAGTAAATAAATAAATAAATAAAAAGAAAAATTAACCGCTGACAATTTGCACAGCTCCTAAACGACGTAATCAACTTTCCTCCGAGAATAATAATAACGTTAATATTTAACGTTAACGATAATATTGTCTTCGAGCAACCCTCTTAAACCCTTTCTTTTCTCAGATACTGCGGAACGTCGAGCGCGCGAGTCTTCCACCGCCCAAAGAGTTATCGAAAAAATCCGGCGATCAACTGTGGGTCGACAAATATCGTCCTCGATCATACATGGAGCTTCTCTCTGACGAGAGCGTCAATCGATCCTTTCTAAGTTGGATGAAACTCTGGGACAAAGTTGTCTTCAATCGTGAAGTTGTAAGACGGAAGAAACAAGCACCGCCACCGCCGACTTTCGGCTTTAAGAAATTTTCTCGCGAGCCGGAAGTCGAGGGTCTCGACGCAAAGGGATTTCCGATGCACAGGATAGCTCTGCTGAGCGGTCCGCCGGGTCTTGGAAAAACGACACTGGCGCATTTGGTAGCCAGACACGCGGGCTACAACGTCGTCGAGGTAAACGCCAGCGACGATCGTAGCCCCGAGGCTTTCAGGCAAGCTCTGCTCGCGTCGACGGAAATGCGCTCTCTGATGGGCGCCGATCCACGGCCGAACTGTGTTGTTCTCGACGAAGTGGACGGCGCACCTGCGGCCTCGATAGATCTTCTAATTAAATTTGTCCAAGGAAAACTCGCGAAGAAGGGGAAAAAAAACAAAGACGCAGGAGCTAAGAAGTCCGAGGGATGCAAGAGACCGGTCATATGTATATGCAACGAAGCTTACACTCCTTCGCTGAGGTAATCAATCGTTATCGTTCGGGTCATTTGTGTACATTATTCATAAAAGTACGTTGATCGACATATTTTTGTGACGAAGAATTAGTGATTAAATTTCTACCGTAAAATAAATAATTATAATACGATATTTTTTTATCGATACTATTTTTTCGGGTAAATTATATTTTTATTAGTTATGAGTGTGCGTTATAAATATTTCTATTAATAATTCATCTAATTAACAAGTAAGAACTACTAATATAATTAATTTGGAATTAATCGAATTAATCAACGCCTCACTGATAAACCGATTGAAATTATAATTTCCATAAGTTTTCACGAATCTCACAAAGTAAAATCTTGACCTTCATTGCGAAGTAAATGTTTGACTTGCGAGAGTTCAGGAATGAGATATAAACTAAAATTTAACTAACACTATTTCCCGTTGCGAGTTTTACACTCGTGAGGCAAATGTTATTTTACTTTTCTTACAAAATTATTGTACGCTCGTTCGTTGCCTCACTTAAAATTTGTATCTACTATTCCATTTGTTCCCAGAGCTCTTCGAATGATGGCTTACATAATACCGGTGCCAAAAGTCACCCCGGCGCGTCTGGCTGATCGTCTGGCGACGATAGCGCGCAAGGAAAAGCTCAGAGTCCATCAAGAGGCTCTCCTTCAGTTGGCCGAAAGATCGGGTTGCGATGTTCGATCGTGTCTATGCGCTCTGCAGTACATGGGCGAAGCCTGCGTCGATAGCAATTTTAATCTAGGATTGAAAGACTCGAGACGAGGACTGTTCGATTGCTGGAAGGATATCCTGCAAATCCCAGTGAGCAGCGGCGGACCGCTCTCCGTCCGCGATCGAGTTCAGCTCGTCCTGAAAGCAGCCCACAGCGGTAAAAAAGAATTATTCTGGACGAACGATTATTCGTGAACTAAATTGAATTTTTTTTTTTTATAATAGGCGAAACCGAACGCTTGGCACAGGGAGTCTTCCAAAATTATCCGGAAGCCAATCCACAAAAAATGGGGCAAGTTTCGAAAGCCCTGGAGTGGTTTCAATTGTACGACAATATAACGACCGTAGTAATGAGCCGGCAAGACTGGCGTGTAATGCCTTATACGAATTATGCTTTCGTCGCTTGGCACTTCGGTTTTGCCGCCAATCAATTCGTTAAACTCTCCTATCCGTCCGCCGTGGCTGAGGTGAGTGTCGCAAAGAAGCACGCTTATTGTAAATTATCAGGGTGGTCACTGTCAGGGAAAACCTGGAAATGTCAGCCAATATTTTTAAGTGTTAGGGAAATCAAGGAAATGTCAGGGATTTTTTGAAGAGTCAGGCAATTCAAGGAAATGCCGGGGAATTAAATATTAGCCAGGGAAAATACGAAATACCCAATCGCAAAGAAGCACGCTTGTTGTAAATTCAGGGTGGATACTGTCAGGGAAAACCTGGAAATGTCAGGGAATTTTTGAAGTGTCACGGAAATCAAGGAATGTTAGGGTATTAAATATTAGTTAGGGAAAATACGAAATACCAAATCGAGAAAAAAAGTATTTAAGCGAACTTTTTTTTGCGTACTGCGGAAAAAAAAATTATGAGCGAACATTTATTTTTTTTTCAAGGCAAATAAAAAACATAAATTGAAAATCCGCGATCACGATTACAAATTCATTACAACTATTAATAATCGGGCATTCGAACCACCGTTGAATTGCCGAATATGGATAAACTCGCTCAGGCACTCGAGCTTAAAGAACTTGTAAAAAAATGCAAAACAAGAAGAAGCTCTTCTGAATGAAAAATATACGGCGTTGAAGGAAGCAAAATAATTCTTATGCTATCTTGTTCATTCTTTCCAAAGATATAATTTAATAAAAAATACCAAAGAATAAAAATAAACATA
Organism: Amblyjoppa proteus; assembly: GCA_963922035.1. Lineage (NCBI taxonomy): Eukaryota > Metazoa > Arthropoda > Insecta > Hymenoptera > Ichneumonidae > Amblyjoppa > Amblyjoppa proteus. Next base: position 25,683,686 of record OY998232.1, read on the forward strand.
TGTAATATTCCTACCGTGTTACTTTTTTTCACAATTCTGAATAGTTTGTCAGGGAAATTTTCTAAAATATCAGGGACTGTTAGGGAATTTTTCTCGTCCTATTTAGCGGCCACCCTGAAGGTACAATTTACATACGTTGTATCTCTTATGTTCGTCGATTTTTTTTTTAAGGCCAATCAAAAATTGAACAAGAGCGTGGCGATCCTGAACGCAACGAAACGAACCTACGGTCTCGACATCCAAACTCTGGCATTGGACGTGGCACCCTTTCTGTTCGAACTGTTGACTCCTCGACTTCGCTCCGTTTCCGGTCATTTGTACTCGACCAAGGAACGAGCCGATCTAGTTCGTTTGATCGACGTGATGCTCGATCTCGGTTTGTCACTCGTACAGAAGAACGAGAACGGCAATTACGATTACGAGTTCGATCCGTAAGTTGCTACAAAAAAATGTACGAAATATACTCCTGTTCCGGTTGTCGACCGTAAGTCTACGAAGCTCGAGCTGTACAGCTACTCGTAAGTTGAGGTAAAAGTGGCGAATATGACCCAACCGATTAGTACATAAAATCAATGATGCGTGGACCGAGCTGTATCAGAGTGGCCGCTAAATCGAACGAAAAAAATTCCCTAACATTGCCCTCCCATTTTCGAAAATTTCAAAAATTTGGAGTATTAAAGGTGCCAACAATTTTGCATAATAATAATGTCAAAATGTTATTAACAAATTGCTAAAAAGAATTGTTCAACAAATAATCAGTAAACCTTTTTTTTCCTCTTTTCAAATGAATTCATTGATTTTCTCGAAGCCACATACATTTTTTCAGAATTTTCTATCATCTTTGAATTTTCCATTTTTGACATTTTTTTAAGGCCCTAACTCCGGAATGGTTGGCGCAATGGCCTCGAACCATTTTGTGTGTACTGTAGAATCGCGACACTGAAACATATCCGAAAATCATGCCTCTACATCAATTTTTAAAATTTTCGAATCAATTTTTTTTAAATAGTAAAAAATTCTGAACAAATTCCTATGAATTCTAAAAAATCAAGGAATTTATTTAAAATGAGAAAATAAAAAGTTGTCTGATTTTTTTAAACAATCAATTTTTTTGGAATCATTTGTTAATAACTTTTTAGCATTATTATTATGCAAAATCAAAGGTCTTGACATACATAACGCGGCTGATTTTTTTCGGATTTTTGGCATGTCGCAAAGTACTGAAATTTCAATCGCATTAAATTTTTCGTTGGGAATGTATGTGTGATGCATCCTTGATTGACAGCCTACATGTGTATGCCTACAAATATAGGTGATCGATTCGAATTTCCTGGCTTTACTGTGATGACCTATACGAAACTATATTATATCGCATCTCGCACATTGAACTCACATTCAATGAGCAAACACTTTTAACAGTCAGAAATTGGATCCGCAATAACAATTAAAATACAAAAAAAATTAAATAATCATTTCAGAAATCTCTTTGAAGTTGGTATATTTCCCGACTGCAAAGTTCGCAGAGAAATGCCATACGCGGTGAAGCAGATAGTAGCACAAGAATTGGAGATCGAGCGTTTGAAACGAGTTGCCATAGCGACCGGATCTTATCACGAAGCTGAAGCTTCGGGGAGTGGCGAAGCGTTGAAGAAAGTCACGAAGGAGGTCGAAAAGAAAGCCGAGGAGACTTCAAAACCCGTGGCCGTTCCAACTGTGCCGAATCACTTGCAACAACTCGAACCGATGCCAATCAAGCCCGCTGTGAGTGCTGATTAAATATATATATATATATATATATATATTTAAAAAGCAATTAATTATTAAAAATCAATTTAACTTTGATGCATTTATCTTGCAGAAATTTCGAAATTTCTTTGAAAATTTCGTACCAAAAGCTGACCCGAAGAAACAGAAGTCACCTGGCACGTCGCCGAGGGCCCCGAAGTCAATTCACCGCGTCAGGCAGGTACTGACGAAGTACGGAATCTGGTACAAGTACAAAGAGGGTTTCAGCAATTCGGTGCGGCGCGACGTAAAGATGTCAGATCTATTGTAATTAAAATGATTTTTAAACGTTAAATCACCGACGATACAAATAAACTTTAGGAGACGGAAATAATTTATTAATTTTTTTTTTTTTTCAAAGTATCAACATGTTATCGCTGTCGAATAAGGATTATCTCAGAATCTCTTTTTTTCTGTAATACAATGATAATATTAGCGGTTCGTTCGGAGGAGTGTAAGTAGAGTTCGCAGTCTTATATAAAGCAAATTGCTAGAGAGGATTGTTGTTCTGTTTTCGTTTTTTTTTTTATTACAATTTCACGATTTTTTTTCTCCGCGGATGTACATACCGAGTGATCGATACACACTTTGGATCCCAAGCTGCTGCGAGATCAATAATTAATCTTCGTCAACGTATAGAAACTAACGGGGCGTTTGATAGTGGAGCGTTTTTTTTTTTGTTCGTGTTTTTTTTTACTCTACTGCCTCTTCCTCCAAGCCTTCCTCGTCTTCGAAGACTTCCTCGTCCTCCGCTGTTGCTTCCTGTAATTAAAAAAAGTAGATCGATACATTACTTTTTCGTTCCATTAATTGGTCAGAGGATTTTTTTAAATGTATTTTTTGTAACTCATGCATGAAAAGTGCCGCTTTATGTGGGGGTTGGGTGCGACATAAATTGGTGTTTTTCAAGAAGGCGTTACATAAATACTGGAAGCGTTGCATAAATACTCGAAGCGTGTCGTAATGAGTATTTACGACACGCTTCGAGTATTTATGCAACGCAAAAGCGTATCGAAAATACTGTGCGCATGCGCACGCCGTTTTTTTTCCTTTATTGGCGCGCCTGGTCAGCAACATAACCTGGCACCTTTCATGCATTCGTCACAAAAAGTAGTATGCCAGACTTGTAGGTAAAAGCGGACTTGGACTCGGCGACGGTTGTAAAGTGGCCGCACTCGTCTTCTCTCGCGCTACGACAGCACTCGGCTTCGCCTCGTGCTGTCGTAGCGCTCGATCTGGCTCGTGCAGCCACTTTCCAACCTTCGCCGAGTCCAAGTCCGCTTTTACGCACTAGTATCGCAAAGTACTATTATCAAATTTGCAGTAACTTTCAAATTGTAAACTATAGTGATATTCATAAAATTTTGACGAACACAAAGTATGTTTTTTATGATTATATCTTGGATCTAAGATATGCAAAAAACGTAAATAGTAAAACATTGTGTTCACTTTGTTATTTTTACGCGTAAAATGTCATGACTGTAATTTCACGTACGTATGCATCAAAGTTACAGCTATGCTACAAAAAAAAAAAATAATAATAAATCCGATTTTTATCTTGCATTTGCTTTCGTCGCCGAACCTCCTTAAAATGTATTTTTTAGATTTCAGTTCGAAGATATATTTTATTGAGGTGAAAAGAAGCCGTTTTTCTCACCTGATACTGTTGGTACTCGGAAACGAGATCGTTCATGTTGCTTTCCGCTTCGGTAAATTCCATCTCGTCCATTCCCTCGCCAGTGTACCAATGAAGGAAAGCCTTTCTCCTGAACATCACTGTGAACTGTTCGCTGATACGTTTGAAAATCTCCTGTATAGCGGTCGAATTACCGATGAAAGTTGCCGACATCGACAATCCTCTCGGCGCGATATCGCACACGGCGACCTTAACGTTGTTCGGTATCCACTCGACGAAGTATCCAGAATTTTTATTCTGAATCGACAACATCTGCTCGTCGACTTCCTTCATCGACATCTGCCCACGGAATATCGCCGCTACTGTCAAGTAACGACCGTGCCTCGGATCGCAAGCGGTCATCATGTTTTTCGCGTCGAACATCTGTTCAAAGACAATTGTTTCGTTAATCCAAAGATTTTAATACAATCAAATGAATTTTTTTTTCTTCTAATTGACGCACTCAACTTCTCTTTTATTAAGTTGAGAATAAAATTGAAATAATCATTTGTATGGCAAGGGCGTAGAAAGGAAGTTTTTGACGAGTGTGAAAACGCCGCACGAGCTGAAATTGACTGTAGGATTCACACGCGTCAGGAGTCCCTTTTCTACGCCCATGCTATTCACATAATTTTTCCTAACAAATTTACGAAAATTACGCCTTTCGTTTTTAGGAAGTGTGCGCAGAAAAGCACTTTCTCGCATGCCATACGACAAAGTGCCTTTCTGCGCACACTCCGCATGAACGGAAAACGGGATTTTGCGTGCTTGCTATGAAAATTAAATTGAGAATTAAGACAATAAGTTATTTAAAAAAATTAATTTACCTGTTGCGTAAGTTCGGGAACTGAGAGTGATCGGTACTGTTGGCACGCGCGAGCTGTAAGCGGCGCAAAGCCCGGCATAAAGAAGTGAAGACGCGGGAAGGGTACCATGTTAACCGCGAGTTTCCTCAGATCGGCGTTCAACTGACCAGGGAATCTCAGGCACGTTGTCACACCGGACATCGTGAGCTATAAAAAAAAATGTGCACAATGTATTCGCTTGTACGCTAATTATTTAATTCTTCATCCGTTTTTCAACGATGTATAAAGTTTATTCATCGTGCGTTCATGTGTTAATGTTCAGCATTCATTGATATGTTGATGTCGAACTTACGGAAACTAGATGATTGAGGTCTCCGTACGTCGGCGAGGTGAGCTTCAGAGTTCTGAAGCAGATGTCGTATAACGCCTCGTTGTCAATGCAGAAAGTCTCGTCGGTGTTCTCGACGAGCTGGTGCACCGACAGTGTGGCATTGTAAGGCTCGACTACGGTGTCGGATACCTAGAAATTGAAAAGCAGGTAGTCGTTTTTACAATTGGGGTAATCTACCGGGAAAAATGTTAGGAAAAATGTACGACAAAGCCGTTTTCTTTTCATCAGCTCTATAACATTTCTCGTGCAACTCATGTCGACATTTAGTCGAGGAAATAAACAATATTTTTTAAATTAAGTTACATATTTAAAAACGTTTCGATGCAAAAAAAAAGTTTGCATCAATATTACTCGGTTAAATAAAAATAAAAGAAAATAATTCGAACCTTCGGTGACGGAAACACGCTGAAGGAGTTCATGATGCGATCCGGATATTCCTCGCGTACTTTCGATATGAGCAGAGTGCCCATACCCGAACCTGTACCACCGCCCAGGGAATGGGTCAGCTGGAAGCCCTGAAGACAATCACAACCTTCGGCCTCTTTCCTCACGACCTCCAGAACGGAGTCTACCAATTCTGCGCCCTCCGTGTAGTGTCCTTTCGCCCAGTTATTTCCTGTTGCGTAAAATTTCTCGTTAATCTATGCATTCACAGTATGGTCGGAAAAACCGAAAAAATTATTTTCGTTTTATTGTTTCCTTCGAATTACATAAACTTTTTAATTAATTTATTAATTTATTTATAAAAACGGGCTACGCCCGATTACAAGACGAGAAGAAAACCGATCGACGTAATAGATCGTTGCACACAAGTTGATCTAATTCAAGTAATTAATTTTTTTTTTTTAACGAAATATCATTGAGTTTAAATGCCGACACTCACCACAAAAATTCAAACCAATTATGCTCAGAGATGGCTAAATGAAATCTAATAGTGTCGACGGGCACTACGACGCTTTAAGGGGATGCTGGTGTCGTTTTTGTTTGTTTTTTAACGTGCTTTACCTGTTTTGCCGACGGACCGAGACAACTTTTCAGTTCCGACTTAGCATTGTTAACACCCTACACATATGCGACAAATCATGCGGGATTATGATATTGACAAACGTTTCGGTGTGAATTAAGAAAAACGGATATTATAGTTTGTGAAAGGGCATGAACGTACACAGTAAAAAATAATTTCGTAAAATCGGAATGCGAAATTTCGTAGAAACAATTTTGTTAAAAAAGTGACAAACTCGTTTGTCACTTATTTGAATATACGAAGCTGTCCTTTAATTTTCCGTGTTATTGTCAATTTTAGTTTGTACTTTAATTGTAAAACTGGAAAATTAGCAAATAAAAAAATTGTGGACGTTTGTGGACAATAAGTTGTTGTAAAAAGTACAAATTTTTGTTTTTGTGTAGTGTCACGATTGACACACAGGTGACTCTGCATCGTGCCCTACACTACATTCGTACCGCATGGAGGAGCAAATTCCATACAAGATTTTGGGTTCCTTCTTGTTGTGTTTTTCTTTTGTTCTTAGTTTTAGGTAAAGTAGTAGTAGTAAATGTATTTATTGGCATTGTTGTTTACAATATTGATGGTGAGATATTTACAAACGACAGCAATACATATAATGTCATATGATGTCAAAGGGCCATCGACCAAGGTCCTTCAGCCCGTTTTAGGTCAATGTTGCCAGGAAAAGCTGTTTCATTTATTTGGAAAGTTTACTGTGGTTAACTGTGTAAATACTATTGATAAGGTAGAGCTCCGGATGAGCAGACGGCTTGATGGGACATAGTGGTTGCCAAAGCCATATTTTTGTACGTTGGTACTTTTTAATTATTAAAAAAAAAAAAAAAAAATTCGTGCCGTGTTAATCGGCTCTAATCACCCGTCGCAAGTCGATAGACTAAGCGATCGCAGTTTGCAAGATCTAGAATTTTTTATATCCAACAGAACGGCTGCGGTAAACACTTCAGCGGCTATGTTGGTTTCCGTGACAGTTTATAATCTTCGATTTTCTTTATTTTTCGGAAGGTTTCGACCGAAATTTGAGTGCACGCCGAATCGTTTATGCTATTAATACAGTCCTGTAAGATTTGAAGCATAGGCGTCGCATAGTAACGACCGAATAGTGAAAACTAAGAAATCGCTTATTTTCGTCGGTAAAACAGGAAGGTCCAGCAGCCCCTTAAAGTGAAAGAGCTGTGCAGAAGCGTCATAAACTGGGACTTTTACCTTACTCTTGAACTGGTCGGTAATTACACCTTTTTTATTCTCTATACTAAATCGTTAATCTTCGACAAATCTACACTACAATTGTGCTATATCTATAGCACAATTGTTATTGTGCAAAAGTTCAGTATGTATGCGTTAATTTTTCGACATTCAAGTAGCAAACGAAAAATATGAACGTCTGTGTTTTTGCTTTTAGATACGAACTTTCAGCATCAGCAAAAAAAAAAAAAGAAAAAAAAAACGATTAGTTTTTTTTTATCGACCGATCCCGGTTAGGCAGGATTATAACATATTTTCGCGTGCGAAAACGTTTTCTGAACTCGTGCTGCAAACTCACACTCGTCAGAAAAAGTCTTTCTGCACTCGTATCGAAATGTAATATTCATGGAAAATTAATCCACGAAATCCGTCGCACTAACCAGCTCCACTTTGTCCAAATACAAAATTGTCCGGTCTGAAGAGTTGTCCGATGGGTCCGCTCCGAATCGAGTCCATCGTGCCCGGCTCCAGATCCACGAGAATTGCTCGCGGAACATATCTGTGACCTGAATAAAAACAAAAACGAAAGGAAAAAGTTTTTCATTGTTCGACGTTGCCTTCGGCTCGGCGATGCACACGATAAGAGGGTAATTGCTCGTTCTCTACTCACGGCTCGCTTCGTTGTAGTACACATCGATGCGTTTCAGCTGAAGATCGTTGTTTCCAACGTAGTTGCCGGACGGATCGATGCCATGCTCGTCTGAGATTATTTCCCAAAACTGCGAACACATTGAAACGACGTTTAAGAAAAAATAAATAAAAATCGAGCGAAGTGGCTCGATCGAGTTTTGTGGAAAATAATTGAATGTGAAAATCGTGTTTTTTTTTTAGAGGATCGCGAATCATGAATAACCGCGTCCTGTCGCGAAATGTTCAAAGCAATATATAATCTTGAGCTCCTTCGGCTACCGGCGGTTTATCGGTCAACATTAAGGAGAAACAGAGGTCCGATCTCGTCTGCACCCATGAATCGAATGGGATTGAAGGTAACGTGAGACACACCTTTTTGGCAAGATATGAGCTGTGTTTTTTCATGAATTAAGCTACGAGGGTGTCGTTAGGTTAAAAATACAATTAAGGTATCGATTATCAGCACGCGGTTTTCTGTCATTTCTGAGAGTAAAAAAATTCTAAAATGTTTTATCTACAAATTCCCTTATAAAAAAAAAAAAAAAAAAGGCTCTGCAGATAATTATCGCTATTAATGTACGCCAATTGATCAAATTTTTGTGAGACAGTGATCTGGCGCATGCAATGCTTGATGCATTGAATACGCTTTTATTCTTAATCTTACGAAAAAAAAAATCGCAATTTTCGTTGGCTAGTCGATATTTTTGACGGCAAAATAATTGTCTCTCTAAGTACAAAATATAAAATTTCAGTTTCGAACGAACTCATTCAGAGTAAAAAATGTTTTAAAAATATTTTACGTACAAATTTCGCGATATAAATTATATTTTAAAAATTACATAAAAGTATGGCTAAGCGCATAATTATCACTATGTACAATCGATGAAGTTGCTGTAAAACAGTGATTTGGCGCATTCAATACTTGATGCATTGAATTCGCATTTTATTCTTGATATTACGAAAAAAAAAATTGTAATTTTTGTAGTCGAGTCCATTTTTTTTTTTTTTTTTTTTTTCACAGTGAAATATTTGTTTGTTAAGTACAAAATATAAATATCAGTTTAGAACTGAAATCACTCCGAGTAAAAAAAATCTCAACAAAATTTTGATCCGCAAATTCCGATATACGAACAATGAAAAAATTATCGAAATGTCACATAATCGGATGAGTTCGGCGATAATTATCGCTATCTTTGACGCGTTATATCTATAGATGTATGATAATCGACGAAATTTCAATGAGTCACGCATCTAGCGTTTAATGCTCGATACAATATTTTTTTTAACAAAACAAAAACCATTGTCATTTTGATAGTCAAGTCAACATTTGCACGGTTAAATATTTCTTAATTGTATTTTCTTATCTTAATTTGTCGATTGAAGTGTGGAATTTAAACAACTAGTATCGACGCAAAATAATCATTTCGAGCGTATAAATATTGATATTATTTCTATTAGGCGGTCGGCATCGAAGCTCTTTCATGTTTTTTTTTTTTTTTTCAAAAGAAAAAAATCTCAATTATTAGTCAACTCAATTGTTTTACAATTTTTTTTTTCCTCACAAGTATAAAAATTCCTATAGACGTAATTTTTTCCTCCCGACTATTTATACTTTATCGAATATCATTATTGCATACCGATTATTTTTTGCAACATGAATTTAATTTTCAATTAGAAATTGAAATAACAAATCTCCATTACTAGTCAACATAATTTTTTTTACCCCCTACCAAGTATAAAAATCCCTATAGATCTATTTTTCCTCCCAGTCTATTTATACTTTACCGAACATAAATATTGCCCGCCGATTATTTTTTGCATCGTGCATTTAATTTTTCAATTAGAAATTAAATTTTTTTTAAATCTCAATTACTAGTCAACATAATTTTATTTTTCCCCCCTACCAAGTATAAAAAATCCCTATAAGATCTATGTTTTCCTCCCCGTCTATTAATACATTATCGAACATAATTATTGCCTGCCGATTATTTTTTGCATCGTGTATTTAATTTTTCAATTAGAAATTAAATTTTAAAAAATCTCAATTATTAGTCAACATAATTTTTTTCCCCCTACCAAGTATAAAAAATCCCTAAAGATCAATTTTTTCTTCCCGGTCTATTTATACCTTATCGAACATAATTATTGCCCTCTGATTATTTTTTGCATCGTGCATTTAATTTTTCAATTAGAAAGTAAATTAAAAAAAAAAAAACATCTCAATTACTAGTCAACATAATTTTATTTTACCCCCTACCAAGAATAAAAAATCCCTTTAAGATCTATGTTTTCCTCCCAGTCTATTTATACATTATCGAACATAATTATTGCCCGCCGATTATTTTTTGCATCGTGCATTTAATTTTTGCAGAGAAAAGTAACGATAATGGCGGCGATGTCTGCGGCCATACTCCTTCCACCGTTGGTATTCTACTCGCAGATCAAGAATTATCGGAGACCGGTCGTGGAAGCCGAGGATTGAGACCGGGCCCTCGCCCCCCCCCCCCCCCTTCTCCAGGCCAAGTTTGTGCTACGCCATGGAAAATTTTTCTCCCGGACTGCTCGCCTCGAAGGTCGCAAGGAGAATCGTGTTTACCGAGAATTCACCGTTGATGCAAAACCCCGAGGGAATGCTCAGACAGCGGGACGTCCCTTCGCCGTCGCTTCACATTGTCCCGCGTTTACTTTGCGACTCTCGTCCGACCCTCGTATTAATACACCGCAGTTGCCGGCGCATCGCCCGTTTATTTAAAGCAACTCTATCCGGACCTTCTAATTTTTGGGCAGTAGAGAGGCAGAGATGCCAATTTTGCACCGAGTGTGCGAAAACACTTTGCGCGTTACTTTGCCAAGATAAGCGTTTAATATAATCGTAAATGCAAGTAGGACGATCGGACGATCTCGTTCTTAGCCGAGTTTTCTCGATTTTAAGGCGACGTGAGAAAGCCGATCCGCTCGAACGGTTGCTCGCGGACTTTCGAATGAAACTTTAGAAGTGTTTAGAACTCTCGAGGCAGATAAACATGTTTTGTTTGTACTTGGAGAGTTTTGCGCTGAGAAAACGAGTTGTTTTACGTCGATGCATTTCTTTTTCGTTCACGAATCAATTTTTTTTTTCTTTTTTTTTTTCCAAGGACAGATAATTATTCGCTGAGAGATTGAGAGAGAGAAAAAAATGTTCGGGTTACAATTATTAAAGCGCAGCTCTGTTTCGAGCTAACTACATTTTTCCACTGTTTCTTTTTTTAGGTTTACAAGAGCAAAACAATTGTTTTATAATTAACTGGATTTAAAAATTAAAACGAAAATACTTCGAAAAAGGTTTATTTTTAAAATAAAGAGAAAGAAAAATTTAATCGCGCTACAATTATTAAAGCGCAGCTTTGTTTCAAGCCAACTACATTTTCCCACTGTTTTTTTCAAGTTTACAAAAGCAGAACACTTGTTTTATAACTAAATGGATTTAAAAATTAAAACGAAAATACCTCGAAAAAGGTTTATTTTTAAAATAAAGAGAAAGAAAAATTATCGCGCTACAATTATTAAAGCGCAGCTTTGTTTCAAGCAAACTACAGTTTCCCACTGTTTTTTTTTTTTTTAGTTTACAAAAGCAGAACAATTGTTTTATAATTAACTGGATTTAAAAATTAAAACGAAAATACTTCGAAAAAGGTTTATTTTTAAAATAAAGAGAAAGAAAAATTTAATCGCGCTACAATTATTAAAGCGCAGCTTTGTTTCAAGCAAACTGCAGTTTCCCGCTGTTTTTTTTTTTTGTTAAGTTTACAAAAGCAATTGTTTTCATAATCAAATGAATTTCAAAATTAATGCAGAAATACTTCGAAAAAGATTAATTTTTTTCATTATTATCACCAATGCGATAATTACGAAGTAACGATGAAGAAGAAAAAACGAGAAAAAAAGAATTTTTCGACATTTGTTCAATAAAATACACATTGTTTGAAACAATAAATTTCGTTTGTATATTAATCGTGCACTTTTTAATGTTGAAAAAAGATATGAATTTTAACACACAGCTGGTGTGGCGACGATTCGGCAAAACAATTGTTTGTTTCTCTATTAAACAAAGTTGTGTGCACAGTAAAGATAAATTGTAAATTTAATGTGTTGTAACTTGAAATTTCTTTACATTACTTATTATTAATCGAACATTGATGTGCTCTTTTGTTAAATAAAAAAGCAACATATGAAAGTTACAAATCTTATCTGAAATTTACAAAAATGTTCAGTGAATATAAAAATTTTCCTGGAAAAATTCCATCACTTTGGAATTTTAGAAAGTTTATGTAAAAGAAAAGCTTCCAATATCGTCAATTAATTTGCAAACAAATGTTTTGCTCAGTCTGGATCATTTCAAAAGCCGTCTCATGAATATACAGTAATGGGCAATTGAAGTGGAACACGATTTTTTTCGCCTGATTTGGCGAAAGTTGGACCCTTTCACCTATACTGTCGCCAAAACTACCTTGTTCCACTTAAATTGCCCATTACTGTATTTTCATAGTTCGAACGGACAATGTTCGAATAATCTTCGTTCGTAATTCGACCGTGCCGAGTCGTGGCCGGTTAATTCACGACAAATTTACTAATCATCAAATAAATTGTTTTCTCAGTGAACTGTACCGGCCTTGCGAGCCGGCAAACATCTCAATAAGGCTCGGTTGACCGTGGAGAGCGAGTGAACTAGTCATGCCCCGTGTTAGTCGTCGTCGGCCTAAAATCAGGGATGGTGACATCACGCAGTCGCGACAGCGCTACAGATAAGTCCTTGTGGGGAGTTCTCGAAAGAAAACTTCCTCCAGTCCGACCCCACTCCCGATTTTTTTTTATTCGAACTTTCCCAAACCGTCGCAGCACGCCCAACCGTTCGATGTCGTTGAAATCGAACGAAAAAAAAAACAAAAACAAAACATGAAATCTGTATTACCGACCGAGATTTTTCCGTTAATCGAAGGCGTCATGCCGGATCTCTCGTTTTCGCCATCGATCTAACGATTTATCGATCCAATATTCGTTCAGTCTCTCAAAAAAATACTCGAAATGTGACAAAAAATTTAAAGAATTAAAAAAACATGAAATCTGTATTACCGACCGAGATTTTTCAGTTAATCGAAGGCGTCATGCCGGATCTCTCGTTTTCGCACATCGATCTAACGAATTATCGATCGAATAGTCGTTCAGCCTCAAAAAAATACTCGAAATGCGACAAAAAAATTGAAAGAATTAAAAAAACATGAAATCTGTATTACCGACCGAGATTTTTCCGTTAGTCGAAGGCGTCATGCCGGATATCTCGTTCTCGCCATCGATCTAGCGAATTATCGATCGAATATTCGTTCAATCTCTCAAGAAAATACTCGAATTGCGACAAAAAATTTAAAGAATTAAAAAACATGAAATCTGTATTACCGACCGAGATTTTTCAGTTAATCGAAGGCGTCATGCCGGATCTCTCGTTTTCGCCATCGATCTAACGAATTATCGATAGAATATTCGTTCAGCCTCTCAAAAAAATACTCGAAATGCGACAAAAAAATTGAAATTAAAAAACATGAAATCTGTATTACCGACCGAGATTTTTCCGTTAATCGAAGGCGTCATGCCGGACCTTTCGTTTTCGGCATCGATCTAACGAATTTATCGATCTAATATTCGTTGAGCCTCCCGAAAAAGACTCGAATTGCGAAAAAAAAATAAAATAAAAAAAAGTCGATAATTATTTTTTATTTAATTTTAATAGCTAAACTCTTTAGCAGAGAGAAATGTCGGCACGTGCAAGAGAATCTTTTCGATGTCGGAACTCGCGTCCGCTTCCCCCGCCCCTCGAGTATTCAATTGCGAGCACTTGCGTGTGTATTCGTCTGTGCGCGTGTCGAAGCTATCGTGGTGGACGCGAGATAAGGAAAAAAAAGCACATTGGTAAATATAGCTTGATAGCTCCGTCAATTTGTCGCTAGAATCGTGACGAGTCGAGAGCACAATTCGCCATCTCCTATATATATGCTTACAGCTCTCCCTCCCTCTCTCTCTCTCTCTCGAGAGAGAGAGAGAGGAGAGAGAGTGGGACGTTACGGGGCCATTGCGATCGCGTTTGAACAGTTCGGATTAATTCTCTGACAATCGATTCACGAGTCTTCGATATTTATCGACGGCTCAGCGAGATTCAATTCTGAGCATTGTTTAAAAAAAAAAAAAAAAAAAAAAAAAAAAAGATCTCCGAATCGACGCTGGCGTTTCTTAATCGTCCTAAATTTCTCGACCACCACGTTGCGTCGGAAAAAAATAAATCCGCCGATACATCTTTCTCTCTCCCCTCCTCGCGCCGTGCCCGCCAGTGAAAGAATGTCGTGCCTCGCGAGGAAACGCGATCGCAAAAAAAAAAAAAAAAAAAAAAAAAAGTACTGGAAATATCGCTGCGAACTTACCTTGGAGCCAATTTGATTGCCGCACTGGCCAACTTGAAGATGCACGATTTCTCGCATTTTGTTTTTTTTTTTTGTTCTTTTTTTTCGAATATACTCTTTTTGTTACTAACGTTTATTACAGTTGTGATATACGGAACGGTAACACGATCGCACGCCGCAAATGTTCGTTCGTCACTGCACAGTGGGATGTGCTCTCGGCAACGGTTGACCCAGGAACGCTTCGACCCGCACGCGAGTCAAACGAGAACTAAATCATCGTCGAGCTCTCACGTCCGGAGTCTACTGTACCAACACGAGCCAATCTCGGCTCGTCAGTGGCTCTCCGTTCCCGCAAGATCCTCACGAAGAGCGAAGAGTCGCAGCTCACGCGGCGCAGCTTGTGCCGATTGGACGTACGTGCGGCTTTGTGTCGCTTCGGACCGGAGCATGTCGAGATACAATATTCGTCATTGAGGCCTCTGACGATAGGTCGATATCTTGATTGCAGCTACATACATATTTTTTTTTGCTAAAACTCATGTATTATCGATCGACTTTTTTTCGACGTTTTTATTCGTTCGGCGCAAATTAAAAGTGCTCAGAGTCGATCGTGAAAACTTATGTTTTATTGATCCACTTTGTTCGACGTTTTTATTCGTTCGGCGCAAATTAAAAGTACTCAGAGTCGATCGTGAAAACTTATGTTTTATCGATCCACATTTTTTCGACGTTTTTATTTGTTCGGCGCAAATTAAAAGTGCTCAGAGTCGATCGTGAAAACTTATGTATTATCGATCTACTTTGTTCGACGTCGTTATTCGTCCGTTGCAAAGTAAAAGTACCCGAGTCTGGGCATTTGTTTGTTTTTTTTTTTTTTTGTTTATAAATTTGCGAGAAATTAAATCAATCATTTATGGTGTTGTTAAACTCACACCCTTCAGCACAACCAGTTTAATAACTTTTTTGTAATTCGTATTTTAATAGTTATTTAGTAATTTATTTAGTTCTTAGGAATTTAATAGAGAAGTTAACACTACATCATTTTCGAATCGGAGTACACAGTCAAAAACGCAGAGAAATGCGATATAGCCATATAGCTATATACATATATATATAGCGATATATACGATATAGCTATATACATTTTTTTTTTTTAGATCTTCGACCGTGAAAACTTATGTTTTATCTATCCACTTTTTTCGACGTTGTTATTCGTTCGGCGTAAATTAAAAGTAGTATCCAGAGTCTGTGGCATTTGTTTTTTTTTTCTCGTCATTTTGCGCGAAATTAAATCAATAATTTACGGTGTTAAATTCATTCCCTCCCGCACAATCAGATGCGATTGGTAATACAAATTTCTTGAACAATCAATTTTACTTAGTAATTTTAATATTTCATAGTTTAATTTTTAATGGTTTAATAGCTTTTTTTGTAATTCTTATTTTAATACTTATTTAGTCATTCATTCAGTTTTTAGTAATTTAATAGGACAGTTAGTAACAAAAAATGGTGCATTATATTCGAATCGGAGTACTTAATACAGTCAAAAACGCGGAGAAATTAGATTTTTGTGTGTATGATAAATGTCCAATGATTAAAATCTCTATAATTCAAGAATGGCTCGAATTTTGGGAAAATCACTACAAATTGTGTAATTTGGATAATCTTCGAGATATCGAGATCAAATTTGACGCGCGATTGGACCTACAATGAACGATGTTTAATGATATTAAATATGGCAAAAATCAATCGAGAACTTTAAATAGTACGAGATTATGACTTTTTTAAATTTTACAAATAAACACCGTTGCGATTCTCACGCTAAAACACCTTGCACTGCAAAGCTGAAATTTTATACAAATGTTAAACAGCATGAAAGGAAACCTAGGCTTAAGATTTATGAGAATCAGAACGTCGGTCGAAATTTAATATTTTGGAAAACATCGCAAATTATTGTTCGTCCGTTAGACGAAGTACGTTGATGCGTCAATATTAAATCGTTACGAAAATATTGAACGAATATAGGTGAAAATTTAACTTGCACATTTCTTTCTCATTGTTTTTCACATCGAATTCGCGCACCTTTCTCTATGAGAAGAACAAAATTAGTTAACGAAATTTTGCACAGATCGTGCTCCATGAATGAAATTCTTATAAAATTAGAAAGTAGTCTTCAAATTGAATTTGCACCTTTTTCGCAAAATGTTAATGCTTAGCGTGTGTGTAACTTATATACGAAGACGCTAACACTTTGCGTATGCCTATCGAGTGTTCAACACCTTTGGAAAAATACAGCGGATTGCAGTTTTCGTTACCGACAGCGGTATTTCACTTCACCTTAATGTAAAGTAATGCCTTAATAAATTGCCGAAATGCACTCAAAAAGAACATCGATACACGAGAAAAGTATCGCGCTATATCCGATATTTATGAGACTTGCAGAAAAAAAACTTGTAAAATAATTTAACGTAGTGGTTGCGGTTTAGTTCTGCTACACGTGAGTTTCCGAGATAATTTCGAACACTTCCCGATGGAATAAAAATCTGAACAAAATCAAGTGTCTGGGAGGTGCTGTAAAGATTGTTTTTGTGAAATAATAATTCCAATTTGTCATTAACAAATTGGAAATAAAAACGATTATTCAACAAATTACCCGGCAACTTAATTATTTTCCTTCATCAAAATAATCCGTTTATTTTTCTGAATACGTATGAAGTTTTTCAGAATTTTTTGTAATCTTTGAAAATTCCGTTTTTTCACAGCTTGAACGTAGAAAAAACTATTTTCAAAGATTACCAAAAATTCTGAAAAAATTAAAATAACACGAAGTTGTAATTAAATAGATAATTCTGCTGCGAATACAAACGTTCGGAACGTAAAGCACGCATGGGATAATAAACGTGTAACGTTCCTCGGAAATTTACTAAACGGAACTTAATTTTGTTCAAGTCGTTGGATTTAATGACACTTTCCCAAAATCGGAAGGGCGCATTCACGGGAAATATATATGTTAATTTTACGCCTGCGATATGTATAAACTTTCTCTCTGTAGCAAGAATAATATCAAAGACATTTTCCTCAATATTTTTGTTCATATAGAAAAATTGATTTTAAACTACCTTAATAATAGAATAATAGTTGTAAGTACTTTATTTCGGTATAATACGTCGTGAAATGAAAATTCGATTTTTCTCAAATCGAAAGAAAATTCTCGTTTTTTATTATTTATGTACATTAATAATTCTTTTTTTTACGAACCGTAATTCCCCGTTTCTAGCGAGGATGTCGTGTCGGAAGTACGAAAGTTTTTTTTCATTTATAAAAGATGATTAAGTAGTTAGCTGAGGCACTGGCACGCGAAGCCCCCTCGTCGTTTGAATTATCGTCATTATCGTACAGTGCCGGCAGTGCTTAGATCTAGAGCATTGTCCGGAGAAGACGACGACGTCACAGCGGGGCTTTACACATTTATAAATTTTAGACCAAGATTATCGTTATCGTCATTGCTTTTTTTTTCCTCGACCTTTCACGTTCGGGGATCTCGCTTCGCATAAGATGTCATCGAGAAATTATTTTTTAGAACGCGCTAAATCCTATAATGTCCCCTCGAAATTATTCCGTTAAATGAATAAAAAAAAAAAATGTAATAATTTCTTACTGCAATAATTTTAATGGCAAAATTTTAAGAAGTCTACCGCAATACTCCATTTTTTCAAGATTTTTTGTTCAATTTACTATATCTTTCATATTTTTTTAGAGAAATTATTTTTTAGAACCCGCAACTAAATCCTGTAATGCCCTCTCCAAATTGTTCCACTAAATTCGACCATTTCTTCGACCATTCTTACTGCAACTTCGACCATTTCTTACTGCAATCATTTTAATGGAAAAATTTCAAGAAGTCTACCGCGATAATCTATCGTTCGGCTATTCAGGAGATTTTAGTAAAAAAAGATCCTCGTACGTGAAGGCTTTCAAAGTACTTTACGTATCTTTTTAGACACGATATTCTGCTCTATTTTACGCCGATTTGATTTCGCGTAGGTTTTCATTCGTATAATGATCGAGTTATTAGGTACCATGTAGAGCCTCAATTTGTAGATAATTACCGTCAATGAAAGATAAAACGGCTTCCAGGTCGATTGCTTTTGTTGATGAAAAACAGTGTTTTTTTATACACATGTCCGCCGAGGAAATTATTGGTTCTTCTTCGTGTAGGTGGGCTGAATCGACATGACGCGTTATCCCGGATGTAACAAGGTGGCAATAAAGCGTAACAGACTGTAATTATATGTACTTCCTGGAATACACTGTTCACGGTACAGTGGAATAATCTGTAACTCGAATTCGTAAGTAAATCAATTAATAGATTTCATAAATTTGTTTTCCGGTTCTTTGGAATTTTTGAAGCTTCGATTAAGTACATTTAAAAGTCGAGGCGTCGAACGTATTTGCCGTTTGTTCAACTCGATGCTGATAACTTGAGGTAGTACTTGCGGTATAGTTCCGGGAAACGTGAGTTTCAGAGAAAATTTCGAACACTTCTCGATGGGATAAAAATATGAAAAAGAATCATGTGTAGGTCAGAAAAATCTGAAAAAATCAAGTGTATAGGTCAGAAAAATTTGAAAAAATCAAGTGTAAAAATCAGATGCTGCAAAGATTATTTTCGTGAAATAATCATTCCAATTTGTTATTAACAAATTGAAGATAGAAATTATAATACAACAAGTTTCCCGGCAACTTAACTATTTTATTCTATAAAAATAATTCGTTAATTTTTTTGAATACGTATGAATTTTTTCAGAATTTTTTGTAATCCTTGAAAGCTGCTTTTTTTCTATGTTCAAGCTGTGAAAAAATGCAATTTTCAAAGATTACAGAAAATTCTGAAAACATTCCTACGCATTCATAAAAATAAACGAATTATTTTTATGAAGGAAAATAGTTAAGCTGCCGGGTATTTTGTTGAACAATGATTTTTATCTTCAATTTGTTAATAACAAATTAGAATTATCATTTCACGAAATCATAGACTTGATTTTTTTCAAATTTTTATCCCATCGAAAAGTGTTCGAAATTTTCTCTGAAACTCACGTTTGGCCGGACCGTACGGCAAGTCCGGCCTTACTACTTTAACGCCGCAAGGGCATGTAGGTAATTGTATAAACACAGACGATACACCCTTCCGAGATTAACTAACGACACGTGCACGCGTATTCCACAAATATATACATTTACGGCCCTCAGTCTGGAAACACATTGGAACGGCTTGGCGATTAAAGGCCAAGAAAATATCATATTACCTTCCACAATGGGTAAAATTCTTCGGTAACGAGCAACGAGACAATATTTTCGTGCTTGAGAACCGCTTCGCTGTAGTTCAGAATTTTAGCGACCACCCCGTCCGAGCGATAATTTTGCCGTTATGGGATTCGATCACCCGTGATGCCATCCAGGTATAGGTATTCCCGGCAGCCAGCCTCTACCCACTAAAATTTTAAAATTTCAAAATTTCAAAATTAATATCTCATACAGCGTCATTAAATATGAAGAGTACAGTAGTTGAGTTTCGATCGGCTCTACCTCCGGCGACTTGATTCAATTGATGCGTCTCTTCGGGACTGAGTTTCAATATCGTGTTGAGAACTGGAATAAGGTGGCTACGTTCGTCTCCGTTTTTCAATGTCACGAACTAAAAGATAATCAATTATTATCATCAATTTATAATAATAATAATTATAGATCGATCAATGATTATTAATTATATCATTACAATTATTAATTTATTTCACTAGGTGGAAAAATGGCAGTTTCACGCAAGAATGCAGCTTTACGTGCGTAAAACTCCCATTTTCACGCCTTGTGCCATAAAATTTTGTAAGATACTCTCGCGAAAAACTTTTTCTTAACTCGTGCTGCGAACTCACACTCGTTAGAAACAGTTTTATCGCACTAGTATCGTAATGTACTATTTTTGTTTGCATCCGCACATATATCGCTCGCAGTTAAAAGTGAGATTGCTGAATAACGTCTAAATCTTTTAGTATCGTCATGCAACACGTCGTTGTTAGGCAAGTTTTAGTCTGCGATGTGTTAAAGACGCTTAAAAGGTGTTGCGGTTGAGAAATTATCTTTAAACGAATCATTCAATGACTTTAAGAAATAATTTGGGCATCATTTAGCTATGTTAATTTTGTCTGTGTGTCATGCGAATAACTTTGTTGTTAACAAATTGCTTAGGATTTATTATTTAAGTATTTAAATTCTACTCGTCAGTTCAGTTTTTACGATTGGAAAAAATCTAATCGTTTTTTTAATTCAAATTAAATTTGTTGATTAACATCCATCTTCGATACGAGAAATGTCCGTATTGTCGAAAATACGAGACACACCTTTAATATCACATTTTTCATGTACTCAAAGTTGTTGGCGTGGTGTTCGCGTTCGACGCTACGCTGCTGTCTGCGAATATCTTCTTTGAGCAACTGGTTGAGTTGCGTCAATTTGGCGACGTCGCGCTCGGCATCGGCCAGCAAAACCGTGAGGTGTTTTACACGACGTTCGGAAAGTTCGAGCTCCTGACGATCGACTTTTCGCGGCAAAGCTGGCGCGTGAGTTTTCGTGTAATCGTCCGTCGAATTTAACAATTCGTCCAGAGGCACAAGCGAATGCCTTCGTGACTTTTCCGGATATGCCAGACCTAACGGATACGACTCCACACTCTCGGATCCCTGAAAAACATTTCTAGTCAGATAAGGTTTCAATTTTCGATAAAACAAATAAATATATATTTTTCGAGAAATGTCTATCAAAAATATCAAAATGTGTGCAGAAAAATGTATGCACCTCGCCGTCTTCTCTTTCTTGAAGAAGGATTTCGGTACTGCGAGACTGACTGTCGGGTTCCGATCTGCCCTCGTGATGTTTCTCTCCCTGGGGGTTCGTCGGCGATGAATTTTCGATTGTACCAGTTTTGGATACAACTTTTTGAATTTCCGATTCCAAGCGATTTATCTCCTTTCGATATTTCGCCTCTAACTCGCCTACGCGAGTCTGTAAAAAAAGATAGTTTGGGAATTATCATAATTAATCATAAATAAACTTGAGCCATATTCATCGATAATTTTGATAGCAACCTCGTGAGATTTTTCCAAAGCTTCAATCTTCGCTGCGAATTCTGATCGTTGCTTTTCCATCGCAAATGTTTGAGTTCTGCACTGTTCTCTCAGTGCTGTACAATCTTGCCCGAGGGCCGATAGTTTTTGACTGAGCTCCCTCGACAATTCTAGAGTCCGATCTCGGTCTTCCTTGGTCACGTTTAATTCCTTAGTTAGCATCTTTACGTTTTCCCTGAAACGATTACATTTTTAGTGAGCAGTTAATTGTTGGGATTAAACGACGAGGTCGCAAATTATTGAAGTAAGTTTCAGCAACAAAATGGTGCTGGAAGAATTTCTCTTTGTGGATGCTTTTAAGCGAGTCTTCCAGTCAAACGATCAATAATACTTGACAAGTTGGTTGTACGACTTTTTAGAGAAACGAATGTAAATTAAACGTTTCCTGCTGGGTTGTTTAATATTAATTGATATATCGGAACATCTGGATTGCATCATTGAAATTATTTCTACATAATGCACAAAGAAATGAATGCCCACACTTTTACTGAAAATTATGCCAGTTTTTATCGATATTCGATAAATACTGGTCTTGCACATTTTTTATCTAAAAGGTAAGCCGTTATTTTCAAATGTAATGAGGAAAAGCTCATGTTATTATGTTGAAAGATGAGCTATTGATTGACGAACGGAGATTTAAAAAAAGGATTAAGAAACGAATACGAGTTGCTTTAACAAAATATGTAATCGAATGAACTATAGAAATTTTGTCTAGTAATAGAAGATTAATGGACAAGCGATTCCACCGAAAAAAATTAGCTGTGAATCATCGATATTGGACGAATTTTACGGATTCCAGTGTAGAAACAACAGTGCGAAAATACGCCTCATGAAATTGTTGAAATGGATTATCTATCTATTAGAAAATTGGGCATGATTATTTTTTTCATAGATTTTAAAGTGCAGTGTCGTACCGCGGTCGGTAATAAAAACGGTAATGCCATTTTTTCGATAGTGCTCTCAAACTTAGGGGTTTGAAGGAAATAGGAATGGGAAATCCAGTGCGAGCTTAATAGATGTAGGGCAATCCCACTTTCGCTTGACTCCAGGGTTTCAGAGACCTCGAAAAAATAGCATTTTTTACACCGTTTAGCCTTTTGCTTCAAGGGGCTGCTGGATTTTCCTGTTTTACCGATGAAAGCAGGCGATTTCTTAGTTTTCACTATTCGTCGTTACTATGCGACGTCTATACTAAAATCTTATAGAACTGTATTAATAGCATAAACGATTCGGCGTGCACTCAAATTTCGGTCGAAATCTTCCGAAAAATTAAGAAAATCGAATATTATAAAATACCGCGGAAACTAATATGACCGCTGAAATGTTTACAGCAGCCGTTTTGTTGGATATAAAAAATTCTAGACCTTGCATACGTCAAGAGGGAATGCATGCCGATTCTGTGAAATTCTCAGAATATTCCAAAACCATGGGAAAGTTGCTCACTCAAAAGATAATCACGTATAGTGTAAACTGCGATCACTTAGTCTATCGACTTGCGACGGGTCGTTAAAGCCGATGAACACGGCACGAATGTAGTGTAGGGCACGATGCAGAGCCACTTGTGTGCGAATCGTGACACTACGTTCATGCCCTTTCACAAACTATAATATTCGGTTTTCTTAATTCCTCTTAAGTTTTCAATCAGAATCCGACTGCACACCGAAGCGTTTAAGTCAATAACATAATCCTGCATGATTTGACGCATATGTGTAGCATATTAACAATGCAAAGTCGGAAGTGAAAAATTGTCTAGGTCCGTCGGCAAAACAGGTAAAGGTGATTAAAAAAAGGAAAAAAACGGCTCCAGTATCCCCTTAACGACTCGCTGAAGGTTCATTGATAAATATTTCGCACCTGCAACTCTCCAGTTTTTCATGAAGCTGCGCCTCTTGGGTTCGCATGTGTTCCAATTCTTCCTCAATCTCCGCGATGCTTTTACCACTGGATCGCGATTCTTTGTTCTGACTCTGTTTAGTTCGAAGGACGCTCTGAGCTCTCAGTTTGTAGCCGTCGTATTCGTTTCGCAGAGCTTCCAATTCTTGATTAGCTGACACGACAAGACCGTTCAACCTCGCCAATTCGGCTTCGAGAATTTTTGTCTGTTGGCTATGATTCTTGTTGAGCGTCTTTATCGCCTCATTGGCATTGAGTTTTTCCGTTCCGAAAGCTTCCAATTCTTTGGTCAATCTGACGTTCTCGCGTTTCGCAGCTTCGAGCCCTTCGAGCAAGCTTCGAGTCTCTTTGGTCGACTGACCTATCTCGTGCCTCATCTCGCATAGTTCCGCTTTCAGCCCTTCGTTCTTCTCGCTCAATACTGTTATCTGATTCGTTTTCCCGAGACAGCTGTCTCGCAACTCTTGAATCTCGTTTTCCAATCGCATTATCGTTTCGAGATTTTCCTCGATTGTTTTGTCCAGAACGGTGCACCTGGCTGTTTCCTCTTCGAGCTTCGATTTCAAGTCTTCCACGCTTCTCTGAAAATTTACGAACGAAACATTAAAAGTCTGAACTGATCGCATTTAAAAATGCGGAATTAATAGGATCGTTTCTCGATATAGCAGCGATCACTTGTGCGTCGAATATTTCACGTGCAAAACAAATTTCAATTAAAACTTTTTTTTAATTGTGCACAATCTGATTTACTACTCGTGGGATTTTTTTTCACGTTTCTTCATAAATGTGAATTTCTTTTTTAACACTTTTGAACTATTAGTAATCAAAACTTAATTTTTAATTGTCCATAATCTGATTTACTAATTGTGGCATTTTTTTCACGTTTCTTCATAAACGTTGTAAAAAAATGTTTGTTTACACTTTACTTGCACTATTAGTAATTTGTGGGTTTTAATTGTGAGCAATTGTGAACTTACTCTGTATCAATGAGACTGTTGATAACAAAAATGCAAGTAATTAATTTATCGATACCTCATAATTATCGACCTCCAGGGAAAGAACGCTGTTGGTCGTACGTTCTTGCTTCGCGGCATCCAATTGAGCTCGTGTTGCTTTGTGCGATTGAATTTCCAACTCGAGTTTTGATTTTATTTCTTCGTAATCCTTTTCGCGCTGCTCCCGTATCACTGCTTCTGCCTTTTTCTCATCTTTGACTCTTTTCACAAGGGCCTGTTGATTTTTGAGGGCACTCTCCAGACTCGCAATTTCTCTCGTTCGACGCTCAATCTCGATTTTGGATCGGGCTACGTTCTCTTTCTCCTCGTAGAGGGATTCTTTCAGAGAGGCGTTCGCCACCACTACGGTCTCGAGATTCTTTGATATTTTCTTGTTGTCTCCCTTTTGCTTTTCCAAATCGTCCTGCAGCTTGTCGTACTCCGATTGAATTCTCTGTTCGAATTAAATGAAACATTTCAAATGACAATTTCAAAATGAAAATTTTTAAAAGACTGTAACGAAAATTTATTGATTAATTGTATTTTCGTTACATAATTTGGGCACAGTACCAAAAAATACTTCAAGTACTTGAACTATCAACTACTTTTCGTATGTACTTGAAGTATTTCTCAAGTAATTTTCGCTATTAGGTTCGTACCATTAAGCGTTATGTAAAAAAGGGGCAATGTAATTTGCACACCGCTTCTTTATTTATTACAATTTAACGCATAGCTTTCTCTACGAGAAACTTCGTTAATCGAATTTGGGTTCCTCATAGAAAAAGCTTATGCAAAATTGGAGTAAATAAGGAAGCATTAAAAAAATATTTACATTTCGTAAAATTCAAACGGTCTAAATTTACCGCTAAATTTATTGTTAAAAACGCTAACTGAAATGTTCATAATTCGACTTTTTAGGCTGTTTTTAATCTCTTCTTCACTTTTTCTTTCACAAAAAAAAGATCCATCAAAAAATTTAATACAAAAAAATGAAAAGAGGGAATCTGTATCGCTTTTTTAATAGAATTATTTACAAATAATGTTTTAAAAGTTAATTCTCCTTTAAATGATACTTCTTGAAAAGTTTGGTCAGTTAATCATATATGAATAGAAACAGGAAGCAGTTTGCATGTCACTCGTAATGTGAGCGAGTATTCAAAACGTACTTGCACTGGAAGTACCAAACAAGTACCTGGTATATCAAGTACAACTCAGCTGTGATATATAATTAGCTATAGAGACAAATAAACTTGAAAAATGAAATGAAACGAACATGATTAACGATGCCGATGATTAACTCATTGGCTGTGTCTAAAAAAAAAGTCAAAATCTAAAAATCACTATATCTAAAAAAAATATTTATGATATCGAAATTTGGAAAAAAACTCTTAGACAAGTAATGTTCACGATATTATAATTCTGTAAAATAATATTTATGTCATCGATATACAGCGCGTTATTATTCTAAATTCATTAAATTTATATTCACATCTAAAGTCACATCACATTTATATTCACATGTAAAGTCACATCACATTTATATTCACATCTAAAGTCACATCACATTTATATTCACATCTAAAGCTCTGATGCGTTAAGACCCAGTAAACACAGTAATCTAACAGCAATGTATCCGAAAATAACAGGTAATATTACGAGAATGTCGCATGTAAATTACATGTAAGTTGCCATTTCCGACTCACCAATATAACACTGTTATATTGCCGTGTTATATCGCTGTTACATAACAATGTAACATACAATTTTTATTTAAAAAACATATTATGGCTAATCCCATCCTTAGATCAGCATCTTTATTAGTGACAAACTATATTATTCTATCGATAGGAACAAATACATCTCAGAAAAAACGTTATTAATTTATGTGCTATCGGCAAGATAGGAACCTCGAACCCTCGGACTTGTAGACGGAGACCTTACCTATTCGACTATGTTGGACTTGAGAACATAATTTTGGCAAATTATATACACTGTTTAGACGGATTACCTACGGATCATGACTGATGTATAAACTTCAATTTCTAGCATTAAATATTAGTCGGTCAGCCCTTTGACGGTAATAAAGAAACCAGTAATTATTTGCTTGTTATAACATCGTTATGCGTATGTTATGTACCCGTTATGAAGCCTGATTTTGTAACCGTAACGTTACCACACTTTGTAACATTAACATTGCCCGTAGATTACTAATGGTCATAAACATTGTTATAAACATGCTATATAATCGTTACAGAGTCCAGTTACATTATTGTAATATAATTACGTTATACGCTATTAACATTACCTGAGTATCAAGAAAGTTACACTCACATTGTTACAAGTATGTTATGTAACGGTTACACAATTTTTATGCATAACTATAACGTTACACTGATTTATAACAGTTACATTAATTGCATATAACAATTGTAACATTACATATTACTCCCATGTTATATACCCTCTATATATATCGGTAGAATAACATTGCTACATTACATGTAACTTCCATGTTATGTTGCCATAATAAAAGGTGTTCACTGGGGAGTTACTTTGTAGCTTGTGAAAATGATTAATGACGCGGATGTTAACCCATCGGCTCGAGCATGCTGTTTGTGCATAGGACAGATACAAAGAATTATCCTTACCTGCAATTTTTTAGCATTGTCCGATATTTGAGATATCTTATTCTGAAGTTCGTCCTTCTCCGCGATAATCCTCTGTTTCTCATTTTCCGAGTTTTTCAATTCTTCGCCCAAGTCGCCAAGCTTCTTTTTCAGCTTCACGGCGAAACCTCGTAGCTTGGTGCACAGTGTTATGTTAGCATAAATTACTGTTTCTTAAATTCTTTTACATTGAAATTTCACACAATAATGTCCTCTCACCTTGTTGTAACGTTCCTCTATGTCTTCCTTATTCTCAGACTTCGTCGTAGGGTCCTGAATACTCGCCGTGGACTCGGAAGTCTGCAAAGTTTATTGGTAAACAAGTTTAACGAGACTTCAGGTTATGGATCGTTCCGTTGGGCACGAAAGTGCGCCGATAACGTTCGTTTCATTGATAGCCGATAAAGCTATTACCTTGTCGCTTTTACTGTCGCCGACTTCCGAACTCATCGTCACCAAAATTTTGCATCAACAATCGTGATAAATAATAACACCAATAATACGGTGTAGGTTGACGTTTAACGTTCAGCTGATCATTCAGCAATAAAGTTTCATGTTTGCTCGCAGCGCTTTGGTCGCTCCGTGCGCTGCATTCAAACTCATTTATTCATATTATCATCAGTTCTTCCTGTTAAGGTAGTTCTGTCGCTTCGCTCTCATTTCGCATAAGTTCGCGCGAAAAGTAAAAGAAAATCGCGAGTACTTTTCGATGATATGAAAATCTGAAAAAATTCATGCACATTAAAGCTACTGAAAAGATTAATTTTGCATAATAATAATTTCAAGATGTTATTAACAAATTAATGAAAAAATTAATTGTTTAACAAATTGGCAGGAAAACCAAGTTTTTTTTTTTTTTTTTTTTACGAAAATGATTTGTTCATTTTTCTGAAGACACATAAATTTTTTCAGATTTTTTACTTTGCCTTGAATTTTGTGTTTTTTCACACATTTTTTCCATATAAAAAAAAAAAAAATTGAAAGCAAATTTAAAAATCTGAAAAAATACATACGTATTCAGAAAAATGAACGTATCACTATCGTAAAAAAAATAAAAGTTGTGTTTCCGGGTAATTTGTTAAACAATTAATTTTTTCATTAATTTGTTAATAACATTTTGGAATTGTTATTATGTAAAATTAATCTTTTCAGTACCTTTAATATGCATAAATTTTTTATGATTTTCATATCATCGAGAAGTACTTGGAATTTTCTCTTACTTTTCTTGAACCTGTGCGAAGTAAGCGCGAAGCGACAGAAACTACCTTAAAATAATGATTATTGGAAAGAATTATTTCTCTCGCGTGGACGATGGATTGTGTATTTTTTTTTTGTTTATGTCTACATAACGTATTACAACGTTTTTATATTTTTTCTTAATTGATTGAACTTTTGGTAAATTTTGGAATTTTTATTACATTGAAATGTTTGATAATTTTGTTTTAATTTTCCGTCGCTTCCGGGCTGCAGCGCCAGATTTCGAGGAAAAGCATTCAGTCCACCCGTGCTCGGTCGGTAATGAAGAGTGTAATGCTATTTTTTTTTTTCGAGAATGCTCAAGCTCTGACGTCAAATCAGAAATCGACACCCTCTGCTCTGTCAGGTCTGCAGCAGAATCGCGTTTCCTTTGGACGTCCGAGTTTCGGCATTCTCGGAAAAAATAGCATTACAGGTTTCATTACCGACCGCGCTATGAAGATCCATCTCAAAGAATAGAGCAAACACATGGTGTCCAGTAATAAGTTCGTACGAAATTCAAGGACATTCCAGGACATTTACAGGTCGTCTTGGAACATTTATGAAAAATTAAAATGTGCATATCACCCGCGACATACTATATAACATTTAGTTCGATAGCGGTTTACATTGGAATCGGTTAAAAAAAAAACTATTCACTATGCACGAATGTATCTATCTGTCTATAGTATATGTGTGTCTCAGCGAATCTGAGATACACATTCTTTTAGGATGGTCGCCAATAGTATATATTTTTGAAGGAAGCTCAAATTTGCGTGGAATTAAAAAAATTCAAGAACGTTAGGTGGAATTCAAGGACATTCCAGAACTTTTTCGAGGTCAGGCAAAATCCAAGGACTTCAAGGACCACTGGACACCACGAAACACGATCCCACATATAAAAATTGGAAGACAACAAAAATGCCAGACTTCTTAGATGTGCTCTGAATTAATTCCTATATGAACTCAGAATGTCCTCTGAAAGATATCGAATACGTCGATTTCGTACCACTGGTAGTACTCTCAAACATGTCAACTTAAATAAGTCTTTTTATGAACTCTCTGTATACGTATTGTCTCATACAATAATCATCTAGAATATTAATACAATATTGATCCAGAATATTATTGTACGGTGCAATACGTATATAAAGAGTTCTCGAAAAGGCTTACTTAAGTTTACATGTTTGCGATGACTACCAGTGGTCTGAAATCGACGGATTTGATATCTTTCAGAGTACATTCAGAGTTCACATCGAAATTAACTCAGAGCACATTCAAGAAGTCTGCTGTTTTTTAGGATCCATTTACGACGTATATATGTTGTCTAATTGTTATGTGGGATGCCACAACGATGAAATCCTCATCCGAATGCGAAACCGTTTAAAATCGGCAATAAGCAATCGTCTTTCGCTTTAATATTTATTATTTCGATTTTATTATTTGACAAATATTTCGCTACACGCATATTACACAACAAGATAGTGTATAACTATAGTCCTTAATGAATACTATGTGCAAAAATAGAACTTCATCCTATTGTCTCGTGTACGCCCATCTTATCGTATAGGAATGTGTTAAACTGATGTTCTCCCCATCGAACGTTGATGGTATGTACACTGTATAAACGCATCGAATGCACCGCAAAACCGCAGTCGGGTATGTCGCGACTTCGCGCTTTTAATATCTCTCACATTATTCACCAGTAATCAATTAGATTCATTAACGTAAGTGAATTACACACTACCATCCGCTTATCGCGTAATATATCTCGTCCTCGTTCACCCTTGTTTAACTAACGTGACAACATTATTTTATTTCTCGTATGAGTGAACCGAGGCACGAGGACCCATTATTAAGCGGTAAAACATCCACGCCGTCATTCGCGCGCGCGCACACACACACACACACACACACACACACACACACGCGCGCGCACACACACACACACACACTCACTCGCTCACTCACTCACTCACTCACTCACTCACTCACTCACTCACTCACTCACTCACTCACTCTCGACATATAATATATAATATATATGTACAATTTTTTTACTATGAGTACTACGCGCCCGTCGATGATACATGTACAATGTAAAAATGAATGCGTGTCTTAACACTAATATTTTCCTTTTTTATTGTATTTAT
Organism: Amblyjoppa proteus; assembly: GCA_963922035.1. NCBI lineage: Eukaryota > Metazoa > Arthropoda > Insecta > Hymenoptera > Ichneumonidae > Amblyjoppa > Amblyjoppa proteus. The sequence goes on from OY998232.1 coordinate 25,713,788, forward strand.
TGTATTATACTAGTACAAAGTGAAATAATTATATGATTTTCCTTGTAACAACGAAAGTGTTGCTATGTGTTGTTATTTTTTTTCTTTTCCCATATTAAACGATACAGTCTTTATGCTTTTCTCGGCGCATCAAGACAAAGCTTTCATTCATCGATTCGCGCGTATTATTTTCGATAGGTCAGTAGGATAAACAAAAGCCGTACGAACAAAAAATCGTTACAAAAAAACTGTGGCAAAATATTCGGTTATTCAAATTATTCGATAATTTTTCGTCAATTTAAATCAATATATATATTTTTTATGCCGTTACCGCGATTCGATTAATCTACAATTGATCCAAAAAATTAGCGAAAATAATTGCTGACGTCGAAGTTTTCGCAGATACATCAGACGCCACGTGTGATTCGTACGACCAAAAACTTAAAACGATAATTGTAGGTGAATATAGTGGACTTATTTTTTAGTATCAGCTTTAATCGTTACAACTATAGATTCCCAAAAGTCTAGCAAGATGACGCGTATGTCGAATTAGCCTTACTTAATTCCGTAAGTTTTACGGAACGTCAAATGCGGTCTCGTCTGCATATCCATTGCGCATTAGCGAATGTCTTTCTCTCAAAAGCACGTGCGATGAGATAGTATAAATTTGTAATTAAAACATCATAACATCGTAACTCTGTTATATATTCATATATAAGATTCTCTTTCTTATTTTCATTGCTTTCGCACTTCCCACATATAATCTACGTAATAGTATATATATATATTTCATAAATATATATATTTTCTTGCGACCCGCCTCTCCAGCCTCCGAATATATTTACAAATTATTTTCTTATCTTGGCCTCGATAAAGCAGAAAATACTAGAAATTTTACCAGTAAATATCGCAATAAATGTTCAAACGCTTTCGGCGTAGATTGTAAAGTAAATGTGAATCGTCGTTGTACAAAAAAAAAGTTTCCCCAGTAAAAACATGCATGTACGAACAAAAAGAGTCATGTGATTTCGAGGGAAGTTGCATTAATTCATACAAACGCTGACAAAAATATCCACGGAACGGCAATCGTTGTTTGTCTTACACAGAAATAGTGAATTCAATATATCGCACATTTGCGTGGCGCATCTTGACGACGTCATGAACAAATTATTTCCTATTGCAACGTGGCCAATTTTTTTTTTTACGTATTATGCATTTACGGAAAGTAAAGTAGAATAACTTGCTTTAGTTTGCTTCAAAAATTGCGTTTTTTCACATATCAAGCAAACCTACTACTTTCCAACTGATTTACAAATAGTTTCATTAATTTTTTTGGATTTGTTTTGAGTACCACAATACGATCACGATCGTAAGATTTTTGTCGTTACATTCACTCTGAAGGATCACACTATAATTTGAATATCTAAGGACCCCATGGAGTCACATCATTTCGCCGAAACTACAATGGGCCGAATCGTCCTATGGCCGAAAGTCATGGGTCTGAATGCGCTTCATCCGAATTGTCAAATATTCGAAAGTTTATTATTCCAAATCTTCATTTCAGCGAATGTAACTCTTCGGAAATAGTAATTGGTTGAACGTCATTCCTCCAAATCGTCATTTAACCGAACGTCATTTTCCCGAATCGACAAACTTCCAAATGTCAAGTCGCCGAATCGTCATTTGTCTGAATAGTCATTCGGAGTCGATCCGGATAAACGACTTTCGGGCAAAAAACTTGTCGGATAAATACTATTCGGAAGAATAATGATTCGGTGACTTGACGTTTCGAAATTTAGCGATTCAGGGTAATGAAATTCATTGAAATTAGTATTCGGAAGAATGACGTTCGATTGAATGACGATTCGGCGGAATAACGTTCGGCCAATTACTATTTCCGTAGAGTAACGTTCGCGGAAATGAAGATTCGGAATAATACAGTTTCGGAAATTCGACGATTCGGATAAATAAAGATTCGGCAGTTTGCGATTCGGCAAAATAACGTTTCGGATGAAGTGCATTCAGCTTCGGCAAAATGATGTGGCTCCACCCAGTACGCTTTACTTTTTGAACAGCGAGAACTCCGACAATTATTATAAGTTTCGCGAATGACTTGTCCAAAGTAAGAAACCTATACATCCCGAATGAACCGAGAGAAAAAAAAAACCAATGCAACTTCCCCGCTTCGAATCGTTGATCCGTTGTGATTCGCAGCCACGGAACTCAGTGTTCCTGTGGCACCTTGAGGAGAATGGTCCTGGTACCTTCGGCATCGGATATATTGATCTTGAGTTCGTTGGTCAGAGCCTCGAGTTTGTCGACGACTTTCGCGGCCGGTTGGCCACCCGGTTTCGGGGGTGGCCAAACGTCGTCGAGAGGCGGATCGAAGAATTGTCTGCTCAACTTCGGGCCTGGATAATCCGTCTTCTGTGAAAGCGTGCCACCGATGTGATCCGAGGCCGAGGCATACTTCGATACTTGTTCCGCGTCGTAACGAGGCCGTTTGTAAACCGGCACCGGTACAGCGGGGCTGTAATCGTGATCCAGTAATCCCTCAACTTCTTGCAACAGTTCCTCGCCGTACTGCTGTAACTCTTCGTCCCTCAGCTGTTTGGCGAACAGGAGACTCCGCGAACGGCCTGAAACACAAGAGCGAACGATAAATTAAAAATCAGCGTTTCGTAAATCCATCGAGCCGGTGGAAGCGAAGGAATATCATTGAACTCGTGAGAGAAGTAGAGCGGAAAAAAATATATATATAAAGGGGAACCCGGGACAATTGCGAATCCGAGAAAGAATGTCACGAATGCCACGTAAGCTCAAAAGCTTCGATGAAACCTTACGATGCACGAGGTGTCACTGGAGCATGCTCGAGGCGTGCAACTACCGAAGGACGTTACGATATCTAAAAAGATATCGCGAGATAGCTAAAAAAAAAAATGATACATGAAATTCAAAAAATTATGGACTAATCTTGTTTGCTCGATAATTCATTGTTTTGGATCTACTTTTTTTTATACATCTATATCCGAAATTTTATCCACATGAAAGTTCATGACAAAATGTGTTAAGTAATAATAAAAAAAAACGTAAAAAAAACCGCCATTAAAAATTTGGGTTGAAGTGCGTGCTGCAATCTTTTAAATTTCCTGTGTTCACTTTAAGCAAAGTTGAAGCAAGGGTGAATAATGATTGCTTTTCATTTCTATAGGGAATTACTTGAGGCAAAGTTTTCGAGATGTAACAATTTGAGGGTATCTTTATGACGGATCTTTGAGCGTGATTTTATGTCTACATTGTACACTAAACATCACACATTATAAAAACTTGTATGGTAAACCTATGAAAAGATGTTACACCGTTGTTCCTGTATAAACTATTCATCATTTGTGCATGATATTTTTTTTAGAAACTATGTATGAGTTGTCTATGTATGTACGAATTGTCCATCGTCGAAATAATTTCGTGGTCTGTAAGTGCAACATTGTGTGATTTCATTTAAAAAATATAAGACTTTCGAAAAATAAAAATCATTTGAATTGATTTTGAACGAAAAATATTTCCTTTAAAAAATATAAGACTTTTGAAAAATAAAAATCATTTGAATTGACGTTGAACGAAAAATATAATCTAAAAGTGTAATAAATAAAAAATTGACTTTCTTATCATTCGCAAGTACTTCCTAAAATGACATTGACACTTTCACCCATTCAGCGACCATCGAGTGACTCACTCGTGTTATTTTTTTTACACCTGCAGTTGCTCGATTGTTACAAAGGGCGGGGCGCACAAGCTGCACAACATAAAGAGTAACACGGCGTTTATTTGATTCGAGACTTTGGACGGACGGAAGTACTGAAAGGGTTCGATGACCCGAGGCTGAGTGGAAGTCGGATCGCGCGAGTCCATACCAATTGAGCGGCGCATCGGATGCGTGTGAAATAATAATATTTCGCCTACGACTATAGAATACAAATTCGTGTTATAAGGACATTGACATGGGCAAAAGAGCAGGAAACAAAACATCAGCTCATCGGCCATTACTAATTTCACGTTACATTCTCTGCCTCAGTAATTTTTCTTCAGCAAGCCCAACAAATAATGAGAAATATGTGTGAATTACTTGACAAATATTTTTTATTTGAGGTGGCAAAGAAAAATAGTAATACACATTAAAAAAAAAAAAAAAAAAAAAAACATCTATTTTGTAAATGCGCTTCTGTATGGTCATTGGCCATGCAATTTTTCTAAAGCAATTCGAAAAATATCCCCAAACATGTATGAAAATTCTTCGACAAATATATTTTGTATGCCAGAGAGGAAAAAATGACGGGATTATAGCGAGTCATTCCGTGGCAAGCTTCTGCAGATTTAATTAATTCTTCTGCTAATATTGGAAAGTGGTGTTAGAAAAGTTAGGTAAAAATTCGGGAAGAGCAAGCACGGCTTTTGGGAGGAATGAGGCGTTTTTGCCGAACCTGCCGGCGACGGAAGTTAAGAGGCTGCTTAGACTTTCCTGTTTTACCGACGAAAATCGGCGATTTCTTAGTTTTCACTATTCGTCGTTACGATGCGACGCCTATGCTTCAAATTTTACAGAATTGTACTAATAGCATAAACGATTCGGCGTGCATTGGAATTTCGGTCGAAATCTTCCGAAATATAAAGAAAATTGAATATTAAAAACTGTCGCGGAAACCGACACGTGGCCGCTCAAATTTTTACAGCAGCCGTTCCATTGGATATAAAAAATTCTAGATTTTGCACATGTCAAAAGGGAGTGCATGGCAATTCTGTGAAGTTCTTAGAATATTCCAAAACCATCGGAAAGTTGCTCACTCAAAAGATAATCACGCATAGTGTAGACTGCGATCACTTCCCTAGCAGATCTGACCACCGACCGAACCACCTTCGAAATCACCATGGTGGTTTTGTGCAAAAAGTTTACCAACTATTTTGTCAAAACCACTACGCAAACCATTGCTCCATAATACGCATATTAAAAGGTGGTTTCGACGGTGGAAACGACGGATACATCACCGTCACACCATTTTTTTAAGGTGCTTAGCGCGTACCGAAAAAAGGTTTGGTAATATTGGAAAAAAAATGGCTTGAATTATAATCATGAATTACGAAAAGCCTAACGATCTAAAGTTGGGCTCGAACCCGGGACATTACGCATACTAGCCTATAACCCTAACGCTGTGCTATCGCTTACGATTTGAATTTTTCTCATTCCTAATAATATTTAAACACAGCAAAAGTTTTCTTATCTGAGTGTGAATGGACGATGAATATTTTATATATTTATTTATGTACTGAAGATATTGTTGAAAAGAAAAGGTACTATATATGAGTCCTGTGTAAAGTTTTTTTTATTAGCATTTATTTATGTAAATTATATGTACAAATAGATGATAATAAAAAAAAACTTTGCATAGGACTCGTAAAATACATTTTCTTTACGGTATTATCAGTACTTCAGTAATTATATAAGGTACTTCAGTAATGATTTCAGTAAATAAATAAATAAAATATTCATTGTCCATTCACTTCAGATAAGAAAACTTTTGGTGCGTTTAAATCTTGCTAGGGATGAGAGAAACTCAAATGCTAAGCGGTAGCACAGTGTTAGGGTTCTAGGTTAATATTCGTGATGTCCTGGGTTCAAGCCCAACTTTGGGTCATTAAGGTTTTTCTTTCTCCGAAATGCGTTATATACTTTGGCTAGTGCGCCCCGCTCGTCTTTTTGACGGCTGTGAAGCAGAAATATCATTACTTACAACTTATTATAGATTCCGCATGGTAACTACTTTGCAATTTTTTTTTCCGATTTTATTTTAAAAAAAGCGGGGCGCACTTCGTTCAGATATTCTTCAGCGTCTATCAAATTGGTATTCAATTTTAATTAGTCATCTCGGAGAAAAATGGGATCAAAGTTTTTAGGTGAAACTGTCGGTATTTAGCCTCCCCTTAAGAGTTGGAATTGGGGTTGGTTTAGAATATCCAACCATGAACGAACCTTTCATCATATCCAAAGAATGGTTGGTTTACAGTCGGTTTACAAAAACTAACCCAAGATCAACTTTTGAAAAGTTGGAACACTGATTGGTTTGGTGCACCAATTAACCGGTTGGTTTGAGGTCGGATGTGGAAAAAAACTACCGAATCCCAACCATAAGTTACGGTTGGGAGGTCCGCGAGGGTGATTTGACGCATATGTGTAGCATATTAACAATGCTCAGTCGGAACTGAAAAATTGTCTAGGTCTGTCGGCAAAACGGGTAAGGCAGGCTAAAAATGAAAAAAAAAAAAAACGGCTCCAGCATCCCCTTAAGGACATGTGAAACGACTCAGTCGGTAACCACAATCTGTAATGAATGCGATTCAGAGACCGCAGACTTTTCGGGAAAAAGCAAAGCATTAGCGGATGCACAATTTAATACCGCGTCCGATGATGCTTCCCTTTTATCCGAAACCGATTTTAAATGGCATTTACTCGAAAAAACGCAGCTATCTCTCTCGCACTTATGTGTCACGTGGTACATCTTTCACATGGCCTTAAGAGCATGTGAAACACATTCTCAGTGTGTCTCGCTCCGCCGAGAGCGCAATTGATGCTATCTTTATCGCACTCCATAGCGTTTCACATGCTCTTAAGAGAGTAGTATTATAAATAGTATTGTAAATAGTATTTATAATACTACTATTATATAGTAAATAGAACTATTATAAAAAAAGCGTTGTGGAATGGTTGGATTTGAGAGAGCGAGGAATTGAAAAGATGGGCCACAGAAAGGCTGTAGTTGGTGAGAAGGAATATTGTATATGACCAAAAATATGGAGTACGTGATAATAAGGTTAAGCAAAGTTTAACATTATTATAATTAGAGGTAATGTTGAGATGCGAGGTGTTTGGTAAAAGGAGAAGGAAGCCGTGCATGGAAATAGATATATCTTGAACTAGTTACAAGTGGGGAAATATGTACTATGTAACACGCTAGTAATATACCAAAACTATGAATTATGTAATATAAAGGTAGCTATGTAAAACCGCGCACGACGAGTCGGAAAATAAAGACTATAGAATTGACTACACTATACTACTATAAATACTATACTGTACTATGGTAGAACTACGATATTATGGCCAGTGTAGATACCATATATCAGTATATATACTATAGACACGACTAGATAAACAGAGAATCAAAATCAATTGAGTCAACAAAATGTGCGCTTATGGGTGGCAAAACAAATGTTAGGTGGATCGACAGAAATACTTCGTTAATCAAACTAACAGGTCGCCGAAATGAATGTTTTTTTTTTTTTTTTTACTTACTACGACAATTATTTCGTTCGATCGAGCAAACATTTTTTTCGCCACCCGTAAGCGCTCATTTTGGGGACTGATCGATTTTGCTTCCTCATAGAGGAAGCTTTGTGATGGTAAAAAAAAAAATGTTCGAGATTTTAATGAAAATGTGTTCAGAATGTTCCAAAACATCGAAAAAACACATTTAGAAAAAATGTCCGGATGTGTGTGTGTGTGTGTGTGTGTGTGTGTGTGTGTGTGTGTGTGTGTGTGCGTGTGCGCGCAGATCGGACGCGAATTCAAACAGTTATAACTCGAGAACGACTTGACCGATCAAGCTGAAATTTTGCACACAGCATGTGTGATTAATAGCCCATGTTTCTGCAAAATTTCATCAAAAAATGTTCAATTGTTTTTTGTACGCCATTTTTATTTGCTAAAATGTTGGTTCGCGCTCTAGTACTCACAATTTTTTAGCTGCCTAGCTAAAAACGCGTACATAAATGGAATATGACCACCCGAAGATCTCATTAAAATTTCAAGAGAATCGATCGAACCGTTTAAATTTTATGACATTTTGAATTTTTTAGATTTCGTGAAAAATTAGTACTTTCTTTTAAATGCAATTTTCTACAATAAATATTCATTTGTGACTAAAATAGTTGTCAGATTCGTGATCAGCACGAAAAAATACATGGACTATAGTCCTAGAGTTACGATTAACGGAAAAAAGTTTATCTGTCATTTTTACAGCCAAAATTGAAAAATGAGTGATTTTGCATATTTTTAAACAGCGATTTCTTTGCTTCCCGATGGCATCGCGAAAAATATGCAGGTGCCTATCGCGTTCTACGGCAAGAAATACACAAGATGATGAATATGACGGAGTTAAAATAATAAGTTAAAGCGGTGTCATGTGAACTTCTCGAGTAAAAATTGAAAGATTGAAATAAAAAATTGGGATCACATAATTTTATGTATTTTTCGCACCGAGCACAGATCGTACATCCGTTTTTACCAAAAGCGTAAGGTTGGTGTATTTTTTCGGGCTAAACCTGAGTCAGCCAGCAATTTTTTTTTTTTTTCATGGTGTCGATTTTGTGGACTGAATCGATTTTTTTTTCTTGGTGTACTACACTATATATTTTATTTAATTAACAATAAAATATATATTTTATGAAACGCAGAAAAAAAGCCGATATCCAAAAAAATATATATTTCGGGCTTCAAATGCACGTGTAAATATTCAGGACTTTTTTTTTTACCTATTCATACATGTTGCAAATATGATATATTCGTTACCGATGAAATGATTCTATTATTTGATCACAGCAAAAAAATATCAATTTCGCGTATCGAGGTCAGTGCGATAAATCTGAACGTGTCTCTCCTCGGAGTCGTTTAAAGGATGTACAAAACCCAGACCCAGCGCTGTCAGGAGAGGTTTCTCGTCGCATCGGAGTAGAAAGTAGTGGAGCAACTTTTCATCGACCGTAAGAAGCGTGCTCTCGTTTCACGGAGAGCCGCAGCATCGCTTTTGCGATAAACGCGCCGTTCATACGGTCGGTGTCGAAATGGAAGCCCACTTGCCGTTTTGTGTTTCTTGGTAATTTTATCCGATTAAATGTAATTATCGTGAGCGCATCGTTTAAAACGTTCCGACGATCGTCGAAACTCGATGACGTTGGTGTAACGTTTTTCAATTGGGGAATAACATTCGAATTGTTTATTCTTTTTTTTTTGTTTAAATTATTATAGCGTTTATCGGCATAGATGGAAGTGACGAATAGAATATCTTTGGGGGGGAGTCTTATCATTCGGAACAAGGCTCGAATGTGTGTTCGTGTCCTCTTCCGGCTCGCTGATTAGCAGCACGAGTGGGAAGTGAAAAAAACATTTCTTATCTCCTTGGTAGGGTTCATCCGAAGATAAATTATCGTGACTCGTGTCTTGTGTAAATTGACGTCATGCTCGCTTTGTACTAGATACACTGTATTTCTGAGCTTAGAACTAAATATGGTAATTATTTGTCCTTGAAATCGTTCAATTTTCCCTCTTAAGCTCGTCCATGCTGTCGGAAAATTCTACCTCTTTAGCGCGAAGTACCGGAAAATACTTCGGGTACATTCAAAGTATCACAAGTACTTAAAGTGGTAAGTACTTTTTGTAATAAAAACATTTCTCGAGTACTTTTTGCAAATCGAGGCTTCATAAGAAAAAAGTGCCCAACAATTCGCACATGGCTTCCGCATTTGCTACAATTTTGCGCATACCTTTCTAAAATAGATTAAAAACGGAAGTGATGTTTGCACTAGATGACGTCATTTCCGGTATAAAAATGATATTCTCAGACCGGGAGCGACGTGTACTCAAAAAGTGCTTGTGCTTGGTACTTGAAACAGTAAAAAATTTACTTGAAGTACTAAAAAGTACTTGCGAAGTTCAAGTACATACTTCAAGTACCAAACGAGTACCAGAGCTATGTCAAGCTCATACGTTTTTTAGGTCAATGAGACTATTCAATATTTTGCGCTAACTCATAAAATGTTCACCGTAATCGTGATCTTCAGAGAAATAAATCGGTTTGTTTTCATTCAAACTTTCGAGCCGTACAGTGTAAAAAATGTCTGCTTGAAAATTCATGAATATATATGAAGTTTTATGCATACACAGTATATGAAATTTCATTGATATAAGAATATTGCGTTACCGATATATTAGAAACTATATTCCTTTGTATAATATTTGTAATAATAACATAATTTTCATATACTTGATGTCTTAATGCCTTAATTTTCAATGTCGTCACCGGTAATTTTAATACACAGGAATAATACACTTAAGATTAAATTATTAAAATTCAAATGCAATGTATCTGAATTCTAATTTCGTATACCGAGGTTGTATATATCATATAACTTTGTATATTAAACGTGTTGTAAATTTCATAACATTTTTTACAGTGTAGGCTAATATTCAAATTACAAGGTTCGAAGTAAAAGCATCGTCCTTAAAGCGGGACGCAGGAATTGGAAAAGGGAAAGAGACGGGTGCGCGCGGGCCGTAGGCCGTGAAAGCAAAGTAAAAGAAAAAAGGCCCAAGGGGGCTTCGCCGAGCCTTTCACAATTCCCACAAGAGTTCAATGTCCCAGAGCGACCCGGACCGGTGGAGCGAGCCGGCGCGTGTTGAGTACAGTTACGGTTACGGACCCATTAGTCCCACGTGTTCGTTCAGCCTGGCTTTTCTTTATTCGCATCGCACGTACCCCCATTTTTGCAACGAATTATCCACGACAAGCAGGTGAATCTTTCGGACCTGGGAATATTTGCTCGAATTTCTGCCAGCTTTGGGTCATTCGTTACGCTGACACCGAATAGGATACAAAAATTAAAAAATTAATCTTTGAGATACGTTTTTTTTTCATCGAACTCTAGGGATTAATTATTTCAGACCAAGCCGTCAGATTTACCTGGGAAAATAATTTATTTGACTGCCACTGTTTATTTGGTTTGAGTAAAATATTTATTTGATTTAAATAAATGTTTATTTAAATGAAGTAAATAGTTACTTGAATGAAATAAATATTCATTTAAATCAAATGAATAATTTATTTCATCTAAATAAACGGTGGCCGTCAAATGAATTATTTTTCTCGGTGTTGAATTTGAAATAATTTTTTTAATGTTGTATCATCGATTATTTTTCATTTGGAGCAACGAAAATCGTGATTTGTTCTCGTAATTCAGTGTGCGAGTGACGACTTTCGAAAATAGCGAAAAGCGTAATTAGAGAAAATTGAGAATCGGGCCACTACGTTCAGATTCCAAGAGCACTAGAATTAGAAATAGAATTCCAAGACTACGAATTTTCACCTAAGTACGATTCCTACGATCTCGCTTTGTATCTTTAAATATAACATACTGCGAATCCGTTCTCTGACCGTTAAGGAAGATAATATTTTCCTATTGCCACAGTAGCTATTTAGAGTTCAAAGATGCGGCAATAATTATTATCATGTGTGAAACAAAAATCCATTAACTTTTAGTAACGCTATCTATGATCGGCTAATAAAAAGCAGTACTAAACTCAAATGTGATGATTTTGTTGCGATAATAAAATACAGTAGAACCTCGATTATCCGAACTGCGACTTGCTTTATGCGAATTTCTACTATCCGAATCATGGCGCAAAATTTCAATGTCACTTCATCATCAAGCATTACATTGTTGCAAATGCGATAAACCTTCTATCGCGCGTCTATAAGTTACGCTACTTGCACGTCGGTTTTTCGCGCAACATTCATTCGTTCTTGGCGACGCGTAGAGATATTCGTGTGCGTGCATTTAAAAGATTATTTGTGATTAAATAATAATTTTTTAGTCGAGAATACTTCCACCTCTAAGCGGAACCATAATGTTCTGACGCTGGACAAATTTGTTTTTTTTTTCAGTTGTTCGAAGCCGGACGTTTTTTATTCCAAGTGTCCGATTATTCGGACATCGTCCGAATAATCGGGAATCCGGACTAGGCTCGACCGCAATTGATTCGGATAATCGAGGTTCTACTGTATTAATTTTTTATGTTAGTCACAAAGACCGATAATAATAAATAATTACGTCTTCGATGCTTCGCTAAAGTGACTTATTATTTAAGCCACACAATGACACATCCGCCCGGATCACGAAATATGTATGACAATCTCGGAAACGCATCTCGTTTTCTCCAAGTAATATGTAGAATTTGTCCGTATCGCCGCTCGAACGGATGGGAAAAATCAAAGCCCAACAGTAAAAGAAATCTTATCGGCAACCATAACGATTAAGCATTATACAGAATTGATTTCATCGTCTTTGCTCTCCAAGTAATATGTACAATTTTCCCGTACCGTCGCACGAACGGATGAGAAAAATTATATTTGTACAGAAGTATTTCTTTTTTTTTTCGAACTCACCGGCAAGTGGTGGCATCTTTTCCGGCTGTTCGGTTTCTCTTGAAAGTTCGTTGCTGTTGTTATTGGAGTGCGGTCTCAAGCTGGGAACAGCAACGAGGGCGAGCGACAGTAGCAAAACCATGAGGCACGTAGCCGGCTGTGCGCTCTTGTTACCCTTTTGAATGAGAGCCTGTAATCTCTTTAGTTGCCCGGCGAGACTCTGATTCTGTGTTTGCAGCGCCTTAATACGTTTGAGAAGCGTCGTGTTCTCCTCGGTGCACTGTTTTACACGATCCTCGAGCCCGTCGACGTACTCCTTTTTCCTCTTTCGCGAATCCTGCGCCGATATCTTGTTGCGAATCTTGCGCCTGATCCTCTTGAGCTCGCGTTCCTCGTGCTTCGTTAGCGGATAGTGGCTCGGCAACGTTATACCCTCCTTCTGCAGGAGACGCTTCTCCTCGGAATTCAATTTCAAACGCGGATACGACGATTCGGCCTCCGATATATCGTCACTCGAGTGACTGCTTCTCTCACTTCCGGTGTCTTCCTGCTTTATGTTCACGTTCATATTCATCTGAAAAAAAAACAAGAATAATTATCTCGAATCTTGGCATTTTTTAAATTTCTTTTATTTACGCGACATGCCCTTTTACGTAAGAAATTCAGATAATATAATAACGGTACGAGATCAAGTTGAAATTAAATATGTTTTTTGATTTTGTACAGTTTATTCGAGATAGTCGACACGAATGATTTTTATCGTATTATCGCCAATATTATTTTTCTTAGCAATTAAAATTGTAATTATAGAAATCCAGAAAGCTAAACATCGATTTATATCGATTAAGATCTTCGATGACGAATTAATTTTCAATAAAAACTAACTATCGGTTTTAGTAGTCTTTTGTCTCCTTTGCAAAAAAAAATGTGAACCCAAGTACTTACCCGTCTCATCGAGGGAAAAAATAATGGTATGATATATATACGTCGAATAATAATAATAATAATAATAATAATAATAATAATAATGATAACAATAATCATAACGACAATAACAATAATGACAATAATAATAATTCCCTCGAAGAATTAAGCACCGAGGAAAATTTCAAAATATTATTAGACTCAAACGACACTGATAGCATAAAGACTCCGTATTACTACTTGTCAAGTTGTTTTAACCTGAGAGCTACGTAGCTGATTCCTTAGCAATAGAGATTAACAAGTGAATACCATATTTAATCATTTGTCTGACATCTTCTGTGATATAATCGTATCTTAATTTGTTTCAGTAATGTATTACACAGATCCGACTGCATTATGAATCTTGCATTCTTATATATGCATAATAAAAATATCAATCTGTAATAATAGTAATTATTATTATTATTATCATTAACAATAACAATAATAATAATAATCATTATTATTATAATAGCAATAATAGGCGGTGAAGACATTTAAATAAATATATATATATATATATATATATATATATATATATATATATATATATATATATATATATATATATATATATATATAATGTAAAACTTTGGAATTATTTTGTGAAAGGAAGTTTTATACTCACGGGAATAGCTTTGCTGATAACACTGCCCTGATTGATCTTGAAACCTTTGAGATTTCGTGCTTGTGACGCGTTGATTATTTTGATGGTGCGCACTTCCTTCATGTCCTTGAGACTGACGGGAAGCAATATCGATCTGGGATTGCCGGAACCGACCGGTGTGACGCGTATTAATTGCCTGATATTTCGTTTTCCATTGCAGGTGAAGTTTCGGAGATTAACCGTGGTCTGTTGCTTGGGGGTCGATTCTATATTTGAAAACAAACAAACAAAAACCTGAATAAGTTTTTCGAAATTCGTTCGAGAATCGAAGACTTTTCCTCTTCGAACAAAGCGAATTCGTTGACGCTTAGAGACGAGGAATTTACATACAAAAGCTCTGTATCGCCTATGAATAGCACTAGTCACGATTAATTGAAACTCACACACAGTCGGAGTGCAAAGTGGCGATATAAACCCTGTTACATCGATGACTTTGCCTTCGAGATCTCGAGAATGAAATCTTAATTGCTACGAGGAAGATTGTTTCAACGCAAATATCGTCGGATAAAGATTATTCTCTCAAGCGCCTTGTAAATTTAAGACCTGCGCAGAAGAAGTTTATCACAAGTATTCGCTTTCGAATAGCCGAACTCTGCTTTCAACATGATATATTTAAAAAAAACGCCGTTAAATATAAAAACTTTTGGATTAAAAACGTCCCGTGTTATAAATTAAGTGCAAAAAGTATTTAAAAAAAGGCTTACATAGACAGTAGAATATTGTAGTTGTTTTTGAAACTGTATTATCAAATGGTTAAAAAAAAAAACAGCTCTTTTTCAATCCCTTAAAAGGCTTTTTTATTTAGTTATTTAATTTTCAACGACTGTTTTCCTTAACTGTTTATTTTAATCGCTCACTAACTGTCGAATTGAAAACGTCATGTTATCAATGAAATGCACAAAGCATATTAAAAAAGGCCTTAGGATATTCCAGCTTTTTTTAAAAGGTTTATTATTGAATGGTTAAAAAAAACTCTCTTTAATACCTTCGTTATTTAGTTATATATTATTAGTTTCAAACAGCCGGATTTTTAACCGTTTATTGAAGCGTTAAAAACAGCTCTTACGATAAAGTCACCGCTCCGCGGCGTACGAAATGTAGCTTAAAAAATCTGTTGGGAGACATCCATAAAAGAAATGTCACGATGGCAAAGGAATAATACTGCGAGGAAATCAAAATTTTAAAGCGATTCACCACCTTTTGTTCTTGGATAAGGAGCTAAAACAGAAAACGCGAATCCCCTCTCCGACTACCAACCGAGTCTAGCTAATACGCAAGCCGAAAGCTCGCCATAGGCGGTAACACGGGGACGATCATCTTTGTATAATAAAAAATTCAACTGTGCGGTATCGGGGAAGTCCTCACAACCTGTTACACGTTTGGATTGCGACATCACGCCTAGCATGCACAGCGACGTAACATAGAACAGAATCTGCTTTCGACATTATTATTTTTAAAAGCACAATTAAGTATATCAGATCTCTCACTAAATTCCGAGTTGAAAATGTGATGTAATAAATAAAATGCACAAAGTCTATTAAAAAAAAAGTCTTATATGGACGGTAAGATATTCTCGATGTTTTTAAAATTCTTCTTCAAAAAAAAAAAAAAAAAAGCTGTTTTTAAGAACTTAAGCAGCTTTTTAATGTATATTATTGAGTTTTAAGCAGCTGCGTTTTTTTAAACAGTGTATTAAAGCGTTAAAAACGGCTTGACGATAAACTACAGCTAAAAAGATATGTTCAAAGATATCAATTTTTTTTTTAAATGTCCCCCTGGTGAGGGAATAATGTAATTAAAGACACATCAAAATTTTTAAGTAGTCCAGACGCCTGACGTGATTTTGTATGCAATCGCAGGTCACCGAAACAATTTTGTTGGATTCAATAAATGTGGACCTCCCAATCACGAATAGATAAGCCATTTTGTGGAAATCTTGGTCGTTTAATTGTTAATCGCAATTGTTTATTAACAAAATAAGTTATTGTTTTTTTCACTTCGGATTTTTTTTTTGTACACTTTGGTCGGTTTTGAGTCGAAAAGGTTCTATGAAACTTTACTCTATAACCTATAGATTCGGAATAATAAATTGCGGAAAGTTCCAAATAGGCCAAAACTGCTCTACTTAACAAATTTGTAGCGGTGAAAATACAGGTCATAGGCGAAAATTGTAAAAGACTTTTATTCGCCAAATTAACCGAGAAATATTGAAAAAGATATGCGACATTGTACGCCATCAACAATTTTGATTTTCAATCAGTCGCGCAACCGCACTTCTTTCGGCGATCTAAAGGAATAGCCAAGCATAAGGTATGACCGAAAAAACTGCGGTTGCGCGACTGATTGAAAATTGCATACAACATTTTCGACTCAATATCGACCAAAGAGTATACGAAAAAAAATATCCGAAGTGAAAAAAAAACAACTTATTTCGTTAACAAACAATTGCGATTAACAATTAAACGACCAGGATTACCGCAAGACACCTTATATATTCGTGATCGGGAGGTCAAAATCTATTGAATCCAACGAAGTTACTTCGGCGACCTCGGTTTGCAAACAGAACAACGTCTGCCGTCTGGACTACAGCCATAATTCGCCATCTACCTTTTTTTTTCTTTAGAACAACAGCTAAAACCTAAAATTCTGGTTTTAACGTTCAAGATTTCGCATTGAGAATCTGACTCTCCGACTACGAACCGAGTGCAGCTGAAACGCAGCCCTAAAGCTCGCGGTGAACGGTAATATGGTCGTATAATAAATTAAACTCTGCGGTCTCGGGGAAATCCTCACGGCGCTCTTAGACGGTTGGCTTGCGTCATCGAGCCTGGCATGCACAGTCGCGCAACATACCGGGTGTCCCATTTTAATCTTACACCTGATTTTTCTTGAAAAATACTGCTTCAATCAAAAATTGTGTATAATGAAACTTTTAGGGTTCGAAGGGGAACGTTCAAAAAAACAAATTTTCTTTGTATCGTAATTCAAAATGGCGTCGTTAAGATGGCCGACATGTTTTTTGAAAATGGAAACATGACATTTCTTTGTCACTAAACAATTTGTCGGATCAAAACCAACAACTTTTGTAGGAACATTTTTTTGATTAAGTCCATAATTTTTGGAGCAGTTTTTTGAGTATTTTAGCCTTATCCAGGATGTACCGCGAGGAGGTAAAGTCTTTAACATCTCAAGTGTAAAAGCGTGCATACGCACACGCACACGCACAGACACACAGACACACACTTGGGATGTTAAAGGCTTTACCTCCTCGTGGTACATCCTGGATAACGCTAAAATAGTCAAAAATGGTGTTGTACTCCAAAAATTATGGACTTAATAAAAAAAATGTTCCCACAAAAGTTGTTAGTTTTGATCCGACAAATTTTTTAGTGACAAGGAAATGTCATGTTTCCATTAAAAAAAAAAAAACACGTCGGCCATCTTAACGCCGCCATTTTGAATTATGATAAAAAAGTTTCATGATACACAATTTTTTATTGAAGCAGTATTTTTCGAGAAAAATCAGGTGTAAGATTAAAATGGGACACCCGATATAAATGACGGCGTCGTCTGTTGACACACTTAAACGCTAAACATTCGCTAGAATCTCGTCCCACTAGGGTTTTATTCAATCGCTTTTGACGGAGATATTCATGACTCGAATTGTGCATCAATGCATCCCCAGACTGAAACGAAAAGGCAGTGTCTTGATTATGCTCGCATTCGGCGATGATTCGTATGCGAGCCTCTGATCTCGGTTCGCGAGACGATGCAGCATCTCGGCATTGTCTCTCGGTGTCGCACTTTCATCGCCGGCGACTCCGCAGACTCGGACGCGTATTGTTCGCCGAGCGTGGCGCTGCCGGGCGTACCGAAGAGAATTCTCCTGCCAGTCGATGAACCCTTACCGCGTTCAATAATGGGTCGTTGTTCCGCGCTCGGAACGGCCGTCGTCGCGGCAATTTCCTCGGCGACGCTCGGCTCGGCAACGGTCACGAGGGACGGTTCGAATTCCATTTCTTCCGTAAGGTCCGTGGCCGGAGAGCCGATACTCGAACTCATGACCGACCTGATCGGACTGTCGGCCGGACTGTCGACCGACCGATTCGGACTTCCCAGTGAATCGAAGTCCATGAAATCCTGCGGACTGCTCAGGTCCGAATTGCTGATCTCGGTCTGGTCCTCCTCGATGGGCAGCAAAGGACTCAATTGCTGCTCGCAGGAGAGACTCAGGACGCTGGACAAACCGCTGTCCGACGAGGAGGACGGAATCTCCTCGAGATCGTTCTCGATCAGGTTGAATTGATTGTCCAGCTTGAATATCGAGTCGAAGAGGTCGTCGGTGTTTGTCGGCCATTCTTCAGCCTGCAACGACATAACAAAAAAATGGCAAAATGTTATTATTGGTATCGTGGATTTTTTTAGATTCGCAATATAATGTACACCGAAAACAAAAAAAAATATTTGGTAATATCAAGCGCACAGCTGCGGTCACGGAAAATTCGTTTTAATCAATTCAGGCGCATTTTAGGTAGCCCCTGCGAATCGCGTTCACTTCACATAAGCTTCAGAGAAATGAGAGGGAATCGTAGACACTTCTCGACGGTATAAAAATCTGAAAAAAAAAAAAAAAATCAAGCGACCTAAGGACGCCGAAAGGATCAATTTTGCATGACAATAATACCAAAATGTTATTAACAAATTGATGAAAAATAAAATTGTTCAACAAATCTCCCGGAAACATAACTTTTTTTTTTGTGAAAATTATTCGTTCATTTTTCTGAATACGTATGAATTTTTTCAGATTTTTAAATTCACTTTGAATTTTCTGACTTTCTACACGTTTTTCCCATATGAAAAAAAAAAAAAAAATCAAAGTGAATTTTAAAATCTGAAAAAATTTATACGTATTCAAAAAAAATGAACGAATCATTTTCATAAAAAAAAAAAAGTTACGTTTCCGAAATACTTGTTGAACAATTTTATTTTTCATCAATTTATTAATAACATTTTGGAATTATTATTATGCAAAATTAATCTTTTGAGTACCTTTAATATGCTTGATTTTTTTTTTCAGATTTTTATATCATCCAGAAGTGTTTTGCAATTTGCTCTCATTTCTCTGAAATTTATGCGAAGTGAGCACTATTCGCAAGGACCACCTTTAAATAGGCTGCACCGTTGTTGAAACAGTAAAACTGGTGTGATTGTGTCAATTGCGCATAGCAATTATTGCGATTACAACGTTGGTTCAAAGTGTACCAAAACTGCATTAAATCAACAACTTAATTTCGACTCAATCGTATATACTGTCACCATACAGAAGGAATATTGTTTTGACTTGAACGTATATTTGGTCAATTTGAAAAAAAAAAAAAATTGTCATCTTGAAAATGATTTCATTCGAAATCAATTCATCGAAATATTCAATTCGAAAAGACGACAATTTAGTTATTCACAAATTTTATATTCACATTCAGTAAACAATTTTCAAATCGTTTCGATATTACAATGTCAAATCATCGAAGTTGAGTCTAAGTTAATGACGGAGAATAAGTTATATATCCGATTCAAGATTACACATATCAATGAGCGATTGTAGCGTAGTGGTAATGTACTGGGTCAGGATGCGTTAGTTTCGGGTTTCGAGATCCGCTAGGATATATAGAATTTCAATTTGTAAAAATTGTGTTATATTGATAAGCAGCTATGTACCGATTACAATTGAACATATAAAAGACGATGTAACCATGTATGAAATTAATTAGTATGAAACAACGTAAATAACAGTACTGGGACCCTAACTCCAGGTTTAGTTGGGCCAAACTTTGTTTGCCTTTGTGTGACTAGATGTTTGTTTCGAAGAACGGTTTTTTTTTTTTTTTTTTTTTTTTTTCGATATAATTGCCTATTCTGTTCGATCAAACATATTCTTAGTTGAGACAATGAAATGATTTTTTTTTAAATACTGATGTAACTCTATGGTCAACTTAACAAAATATTTCTTACCCCACCCGCAACCGACGGACTTGGTTGATTCATAAAAATTTTGTTTGATCTCAACACACCTTTTTTTTCGGTGCAATAACGCTGATTGAGGAAACCGTGTTAGATTTACATATAATTGAAGGTCGGCTTCTGATCAGGAGGAATTTTCATCTCTTTCACGGCTGTTAAGAATGAGAAATCTGCTTGTAACAATTTTTGCTACCAATATACTGCAATTTCATGCTACAAACTATTGTTACAATAGTCCTGGCAACAAAACAGCAGCGCTTGGTAGGAAGCAATTGCACTTGCTTGTCCGTGCTACGGTTGGCTATCTGGCTGGAAGCGTAAAAGTTAAATTCTTTTTTTTTCTTTCTTTATCAATTTTTTAGACTTCATATCGCTTAATCGACGTCGTATCAGTAATTTATGTGTACATTTAACCTGTACATGCGGTGGAGCACGGTAAAAAAGACCCGCAATGTTAACAAGGAATTTTTGTTCACAAAAATCCACCTTTTTTCTTGTTAACTTTACATCCTTTTTTCATGTGTAAAAATAAAATTCGTTAACAAAAAGAAAAGAAAAAAAAATGTAAAAAAAAAATCTCTTGACCTTTGCGATCAATTAGAGTCTGTTAAATATCCAAAGCTTCCTTATCTGTGTGTCTATAAAAAAATATGTCGTCTATCTCGATCTCCCAGAGATCTAGACGCGATGAATCAAATTTACATTGCACTAAATCTACGCAGAAAACTTTTCATATTTCGTAAAAATTTAAAAAGAATTGTTTTTTCGATCTTAAAAAAAAAAAAAAAAAAAACTGCAGTAAATAATTTCCAAGTCCTACGCGAAGGTGAGTCAATTAAATGAATTTCAAGATGGCATAGAAAATTTCAATTTCTTAACTCGGACTCTAACTGGATGGCCTACGTGCGTCCCGATTATTCGAGACGGCACTTTTAATACACCATTCCTAATTGGGAAGAGAATAAAACGTTGCCGATAGCCTAGTTCACAATCACAGTTTACAAAGCTGTTCAAACCATCGAACGAATTATTTTTCTCTTCATCGTCGTCATTATTGTTATTATTGCACTGTGCTCGTTATTCCGAGCGGCTGCTATCAGAGTGTGTCGGAACAAGCTCGAAGCGAATTCGCTCGCACCTGACAATTACGAAAGTACAACTGGCAAGCTGATAAGACCCGCCACACGTTCGCTGCCGATACGGTAAATTCATTATAGAAACATGCCGCGCGTACTTTGAATAACATCGTCGACCGTCTCGAAAACTCCGACGAATAACCCCGTTTCTTACAATTACGAAAACTAAATATAGTCGATCGGCTTTAAACGGCTCGGCGCCGTTGCGCTTAGCTCCCCGGTTTTCTTCGTGGGCTTTTCAGCACCTCGCCAGGTCTTCGGTTTACCTCAGCCCAGACCATCGCCCGGATATCACTGATCTAATCGCACTGTTTTTTTTTTTTTTTTTTTTTTTTTTTTTCTTCCGTTAAACTTCGATACTCGAAGATTTCTACTCGGTTGAAAATACGAGCGAATGAGATTCGGCGCAGGAGCGGATATGGATGAAACGTTTACGAGGCAATTTATTTTTATATCGTGCTCTATTCGAGCAACCTTTTTTTTGTTATTCGTGAATTATGGAATCTCTTCGATGTACAAGTCACGTTGGGTTGCCCGGTTATCACTAATCTAATCGCATTCTCGCCTCTGTTAAACTTTCTGTCAAGTTTTACGCACGCTTCGCGCGCGTAAAACTCCCCCTTTCGCAACTCGTGAAATAAAATTTCGTACGATACTCGCGCAAAAAAAAAAAAAAAAAAAAAAAAAAAAAAAAAAAAAAAAAACGTTTTCTTAACTCATGTGACTGCAAGACTCGCGCCTTCGGCTCGTCCTGCAAACTGACACTCGTCAGAAAAAGTTTTTTCGCACTAGTATCGTAATGTACTATTTTTCACACTTGCTGGCATGTTCGGTTTAAGGGCAAAAGTCTCAGCGAATGCCGACACGATATTCGTGTCGGCATTCGATGAGACACCTCATTTAGTCGTACATGCCAAGACTCGCTATAAATATATATATATTTTTTTTTTTAGTTTTCATTACCGACCGTGCTATTTCACATAATTTTGGAAAAAAAAAAAAAAAAAAAACGAATGGTACGTGAAGAACTGCGCAAAATGTGATGAAAAAATTCTTTGACATTAGCGTGCCGTAGAAGGTCGAGAAGTGTACGGAGAAAAGGGACCGAAGCTGACGGCCTTTGGCCGATCTTGATTCACCTCTCTCTTTCGCCTTCTGCTATTCGCATGGCTGGCCCGATTGCCGGTGTACAGTTATCTTATCACGATTCAACGGCCCCGACGTAAGCGCTACTGTACCATGAAAAGAATTTCAAGCCCGCTATTTTATATATGGGGCATTCCATACCGATTCGACCTACGTCGGACCCTCGACCTCTTCAATTCGGTTGGCAATTTTTTGATAACATTGCTCTAACTCTGAATATCACTCAAAATTTTTTTAATTTTTTATTTTTTTTTTTAAATTTTTATTTGCATTAATTACAATTTTTCAGAGTGAACATATTTTTGGACGGAATCAAAGATTCTGAAAAAAATTCTGAAAAATCCTGCATTTGATATGAAAATTTTTAAGCCTAAACCCAGAATGGTAAAACGTTTCGCTTCCTGATGTTTTTTGAGCTTTGCTTTCTTTTTTAAGTGAGCATATTGTTAGCCCGAATGAAAAAAATCTGAAAAAATTCTCAAAAACCATGTACCAGATATGAAAATTTTCAAGTCTAGAGCGAAAGTAGCATCGCATTAGCTTCGATTTTTTTATTCTTTTTGTTAAATTATTTTTAAATGATTTAAAATTATATTGTAAAAAATAAAATGAATAGAAGTTAATGCGATGCCACTTTCGCTCTAGGCTTGAAAATGTTCGTATCTGATACAGGATTTTTGAGAATTTTTTCAGATTTTTTCATTTGGGCTAACAATATGCTCACTTAAAAAAAGAAAGCAAAGCTCAAAAAAAAAAAAAAACATCTGAAAGCAAACGTTTTACCATTCTGGGTTTAGGCTTAAAATGTTCATATCAGATAAAGGATTTTCAGAATTTTTAATTCCGGCTAAAAATATGTTCACTTTGAAAAATTGTAATTAATGCAAATTAAAAAAAAAAAAAAAAAAAAAAAAAAAAAAAAAAAAAAACAAATTTGAGTGATCTTTAGAGTTAGAACAATATTACAAAAAATTGCCAACCGAATTGAAGAGGTCGAGGGTCCGACGTAGGTCGAATCGGTATGGAGTGTCCCATATATAACTCACTTCAAAAATTAGTCACATTCGATTAAATTTTCAAATAAGTAAATTAGTTTTACAACTTTTGAGTGAAGAACGGACACGAAAAAATTGCAGGTTTAAAATGAGGTTTATAAAAAGTTGAAATTATTTAGATGATTAAATGCAACGAATGATATCATGAAGTTTTATGGCTATTTATTTCCGTAACATATCCGAATATGACGAGTAACGAATCATTTCGTTCTCCGAAGGATGCTCTAACAAATTACCGATTACATTTTCAACAAAAGTGTCGGATAAATAAAGTTACGCCGGTTTGTTTAAATTATAGCAATTGATTATGACAAATGATTGGATTAATCTGCGAATTTCATGTTATGTCTTCTTGCAACATTTTTCATGAAATATCAGGAACTTTACATTTACGTTTTATAAATTTATGATTAACCATTTATTTTTCCGTTTGAGCACACATCATTTCTTTAAAATTTAAACTTTTTAATTTAATTTAAATTAAAAAAAAAATGTATTTGTAGATTCGTTAGATTCGTTGAATTGAAAAAAAAAAAAAAAACCTCTGCAGCGAACCTGTTTGTAATCTTCGGTCGCCATTAGTGAGTGCATGCAGCATTGAAAACGACGACTTTCTTCGATTAATCACAATGACGTACGGTCTTCGGAAACGGTGAATCGTGCTCGAAACCGAACGAGAATGTAGCTTAAATTCTTATGCATCCTCGATCAATTCGCCCGGCAACAGGCGAGATGCCGCACAGTAAATCCGTTAGTCTTCGAGAGATAAACGGAATGAAAGATATCGAAATCGCGGTTCGATGAGGGTCGCAAAACTGGACGGTCCAAAACAGCGCGTCACAGCATGTCGATGACTCAGAGTCAAACGGGCGGATCTTCCATGCTTACCCAACAGAAAATACATTATTCTGACTGTAATCAGGTTGATTTTAATCAAGTCGAATTTAATCACAGATTTTTATATCTGAAAATATATCAGATATAATTTTTATATCTGAAATATCGGAAAAAAAAAATGATCGTAGAAAAACACCATCATATTATGTTTATACCCACATTCATTGATGAAAACCATATTGTATACAATTAAAAAACGTTTCAACATTTAACGAACATCTCTTATCCGTTAAGATCCACCAATTCGTCTGTCGTTTTTTTACCATCTTTTTGACGTCTACGAATCTGTTTTTTGCAAAAAAAAAAAAAAAAAAAAATGTACAAATTAACAGAAACAAATTGCTGGCATTTGTGGGCAAGAAATATTTGTCAAATTTATGTGAATCTTGATTTAGCAAGAATGCAATTGTAGCGTAAAAAAATCCTCGTTTAAAAAAAGGCTGCGGCTAGTCGTCCGACTTCGGACGAATACGCCATCGTTTATTCGTCCGAAAACAGGCCAATTGAGGTATTCAAGTCGGACGATTAATATTTTCTTATTCATCCGACATAAGATCTGTGAGAGCGGCTCAAATGGCGCCGTAGTATCGTGCATGCTAATGCGCTATAAATTAACGGTAATCATCCCGGTGAAAACTCTTGCTGTGAAAAGACGTGTTAGCGTGTGATTTGCAAATATCTCGAGATCTGTTAACTATAGTGGAAATTATCTTGAGTTTTTTTTTTATTATCTATAGCCGAAAGTATCTTGGGTTTTTTTTTTTTTTTCATTAACTATAGGAGAAAATATTTTGAGTTTTTTAAATTAACTATAGCGGAGAACATCTCGTGGTCTTTTAACTATAGCGGAAAATATCTTGAGTTTTTTTATTATCTATAGCGGAAAGTATCTTGAGGTTTTTTTTTTTAAATTAACTATAGCGGCAAGTAACTCAAATTTTTCGACTGCGTAGAAAACATTCATCGTGCAAAATATGAAAAATTCATTCATCCGACCAAAGGAAACGTGGCTGAAAATTTTAGCGATGCTGAAATTGCGAGAAACACAAGTTAGTCGGATGAATAATTTTTCGTAATTCGTCCGATGAACAAATGACCGTCCCAGCCGTCTGCAGTCGGACGAGTATGAAAAATGTATTCGTCCGACCAATGGAAATGGGACTGAATTGCAAGAGATACAAGTTAGTCGGATGAATAATTTTTCCATATTCGTCCGATGATGAAATGACCGTCGTAGCCATCACAGTCGGACGACTATGAAAAAAGTATTCATCCGACCAATGGAAATGGGACTGAATCACAAGAAATACAAGTTAGTCGGATGAATGATTATTCCATAATCGTCCGATGGTGAAATGACCGTCGTAGCCATCACAGTCGGACGACTATGAAAAATGTATTCATCCGACCAATGGAAATGGGACTGAATCACAAGAAATACAAGTTAGTCGGATGAATAATTATTCCATAATCGTCCGATGGTGTAATGACCGTCGTAGCCATCATAGTCGGACGACTATGAAAAAAGTATTCATCCGACCAATGGAAATGGGACTGAATCACAAGAAATACAAGTTAGACGGATGAATAATTATTCCATAATCGTCCGATGGTGAAATGACCGTCGTAGCCATCATAGTCGGACGACTATGAAAAATGTATTCATCCGACCAATGGAAATGGGACTGAATCACAAGAAATACAAGTTAGACGGATGAATAATTATTCCATAATCGTTCGATGGTGAAATGACCGTCGTAGCCATCGTAGTCGGACCGACTGTGAAAAATGTATTCATCCGACCAATGGAAGTGGAGCGAAAAATTTGTCTCTGCTGAAATTACGTGAAATATAGATTAGTCGGACGAATTATATTTCCATAGTCGTCCGTAGGTCGGATCAATAACTTTTTTCATATTCGTCCTCAGTCGGACGTTTAGCCACTTCGTTAAAAAAAAAAAAAAAAAAAAATGGAAATCTTCGTTTTAAAGTCAAATGTAAAGGTCACGCTAAGTGTGCGCCCAGACATTTTTATTTTTATCCCTAGGTCAGAGCTATCGAATGATTTAAAAACCTTTAACATAATTTTGGTATTCAAAGCTATTTGAAGCTACAAAATTCCCAAGGTTTTGACTTTCATTCGGTGTATTCTTCGCTATTCGGCGTAAAATGCTCTTGTGAGTAAAATAAGTCGTCTTAGAGCGCAATTTATCTGGCTATTTGTTACGAATCGCGTGCAGAGTTTTGAGAAGCCTCAAAATTAATCGACTTCCGGAAACTGCTGATTGCTGTACATGTTGGCAGTGATCGAGTTTCCGTCGTTAATTTTGAAAACTGTCTAAGCAAAGCCTCGTAATACGAACCGAACCGAATTAAACGGAATTAAGGCAGTACTTGCGGTACATTCCCGCCAAAAGTGAGTTACACAGAAAATTTCGAACACTTCTCGATGGGATAAAAATCTGAAAAAAAAATTAAGTGCATGGAAGGCGCTGCAAAGATTATTTTTGTGAAATAATAATTCCAACTTGTCATTAACAAATTGAAGATAAAAATTATTATTCAACAAATTAGCCGACAACTTAACGATTTTCATTCATAAATATAATTCGTGTATTTTTCTGAATAGGTATGAATTTTTTCAGAATTTTTTGTAATCATTGAAAATTGCGTTTTTTTTTTCTATGTTCAAGCTGTGAACAACGCGCTTTTAAAAGATTATAAAAAATTCTAAAAAAAAAATTCGTACGTATTCAAAAAAATAAATGAATTATTTTAATGAGGAAAAATAGTTAAGTTGGCCGGTAATTTGGTGAATTATAATTTTCATCTTCAATTTGTTAATAACAAATGGGAATTATTATTTCACAAAAACAATCTTTGCAGCGCCTCCGATACACTTGATTTTTTTAGATTTTTATTCCATCAAGAAGTGTTCGAAATTTTCTCTGAAACTCACTTCACTTAAGCAAAGCCGATTTTGCTTCGAATTTGCCTAACTCGATCCTCTTAACGCGGGAACAAGCGAGCCATGCGAAGTGTTAATTACATTCTTAAAGCGGTGCTTTTCCCTTTCGCCCGTTCCAAATCGAACATTCGGATTATCATCACCGTTTGCCTTCGCGAGCCAAGTTAAGGTTAAATCTCCGAGATTCCACAGTATTTTTTTTCTTTCGAAACGACGAAGTTATCGTCATTACGATAGCCTAAACATTTTTACTTTAACCCAAGTAGCAGTACTGTCAAATTGATAACTATGCGATATCTTTTAAAAGTTGCCTTTCAGATTTGTCCAAAAGATAACTATGAGGTGTCTTTATATTTCCATCCGTTTTAGTGTTGACGTAACGATTCCATTTTTAAGTTATCGCAAATGGCATTAACTTAAGTTGTTCGAAAGTTATTATACGATTTCGTCTGAAGGATAGCCATTTTAGGGTATCGAATAGTTGCCCTCGTATTGATAACAATTATGAATGCAAAATAAGTGATCGTAGAGGTGCCGTTTTTATGTTATCCTAAAAAGCTTACCGAAAGCTTATCACAAAGTGATCATTCGACTTTGTTTCATGGATACTCTAACATCCATCATCATATCCATTATAGGTCGCCGAAGAGGTATCCATTTATCGATGACAAATAGAGATATCGGCTAAGTTGCCGGACAGATACCGTTTTTAAGGAAACCGAAAATATCTGCTTTAATAGTTGTCCGAAAGTAAACATTTCATGATGTATTCTCACAGATAACCTTTGCATTGGACTCATATGATACCTTTTCTTTTCAGTAATTACTTCAGTAAATAAATAAATAAATAAATAAAGTATTTATCGTCCATTCACTTCAGATAAGAAAACTTTTGCCGTTTTTAAATCTTACTAGGAATGAGAAAAACTCGAATTATAAGCGATAGCACAGCGTTAGGGTTCTAGGTTTATAAGCGTAATGTCCCGGGTTCGAGCCCAACTTTAGGTTTTTCTTTCTCCGAAATGCGTAAATATAGTTATCCGTAAGAATATCCGTAAGAATCTATCCTAAATTGATATTAATTCATGATGATAATTCAAGCCAATTTTTTTTCCAATATTACTTTTATACGTTATCAAAAAGTTATATTTTGGCTCACCATTTACTTCTGTAAACTTTACGACGATTTCGTGACATATTTAATGATGTCTCTCAGGCCTGCCTTTGAGACGGCATCAAGTTGTCATTTAGATTACAAGTAACAGTTCGCAATATGGCACCGTATGGACAACAATTTAACGTTACCAACAAAAAGTTATCATTCTGTCGCGCGAATGTTACCAATCTGGGGGACATAAGTGAATACTATTTGTATTACCAAAAGGTATCTTTTTACACAAGAAAAAAGTTGTCCATAACTACCGTGCGTTATAGTTTCGATGCCTTTAAGATAACTTAACGCTACCTGGGAAGCTTCAAATTTATGATTCCAATCGATAGTTAATTTGGCCCCATAATAATGAAAAAAAAAAAAAAACTTTACAACAAACTAGCACAATTATACGTTTTATTTGATTAACTGAGTATCTACGAGTAAACAGACAAACGATAATTTTACTATTAACCGTTACAGAATCTTAAAGCCGATCGCTCTTTAAAAATTTGACCGTTGACCTTCGATCCGGTTCCGATGCGGACAAGTCGTTACCTCGAGTCTATCTCATGGCTTCCTCCAGTTCTGAATCGCTTACAAGCCGACTCAAATTTCATCAATACAAACATGTTAAAAAAAAAAAAAAAACAAAAAAAATTTCCCTCGAAAAAGATTGCGCACAGTCTGTGATCGTCGGTGTAAAAATATTGTTCCAGCCCGAAGAGCGAGCGAACGGGTCTTAATATCGTGGAAAACGTCTCAAGGTCTCACAAACAATCGTACGATTCAAACAAGTTTAGCTGTAAATGAAATTAAAAAAAAAAAAGAAAGTCACGAGTCAAAACATTGAAAGCAAATTCTAATGGATTTCTGCACGGCGATGCGTAGAAGTATAACGCGATGTGACTGAACAAAAAAAAAAAAAAAAAAAAAAAAAACCACAGCCGGTAGAGCGCGATTGACAATCCAAAATGGCGGCGCGCTCCGTCGAGCGATCGAGCATGCGGTATCCATGTGCCATATGCTGCCGAGAAATCGAGCGAAAGTTCCTGCGCGGTTTTCCCCCCCAATGAGTAATAGCAAAAAAATGCGATTCTGAAAAAAAAAAAAAAAAAAAAAAAAAAAAAAAAAAAAATACAGCAGACTTAAATTGCTGAATATCTCAAGATAGTTCGTTCACGCGGGAAAAAAATATCTAGTGGAAAAAAATGTCCCACGCTGTGAACGAGTTTTCCGGTATGTAAAACGCTTCGTAAGACTGTATATAAAAATATCAAAGTTAACTTTGAAAAAAAAAAAAAAAAGGTTCACCAAACGTGACGTCGCAGTGTTCTTCGAATAACCATTCGGAAAAAAAATAATGTTTCGCAAAGGCGAGCGCGAACGCCGAGTTCTAAATATAACGGTACCGAACGTTACAATACACGAACTGTACAAGGATGTCCTCACTACCATACGGAAGCTTCAGCTATATCCGCCAGTTCGTGTATTGTCAAAGAGCGTAGAACAAAAAAGTCAATAACGGTTGAAACCGAGATATACGAAGACTGTAGGGACACCAAAATCGTGTGCGACTTTTACCCGATCAAATTTCGTTCCATATTTAAACGACTTTGCTCGTTGCTCATTACCCATTCGTCGCCGATTGTAAAATTATCTCGGCGCTTTGCATAAACGAACGTAGACCTCCGTCAATCTACTTTCCAAGTGTCCTTCCGAGCCCCGTTAGAAACGTCGACTCAATTCCTATCATGGAAATACATAAGCAGTGCAATTAGATCGGATTAAATTTTAAAGAACGCTGCGAATGTACACAATTACATTGCGGCCGTTTTTCTCCCGGAAAAAAATTTCCTGACTTTTCGCTGAGCATTTAAAAATTTTCGCTGACTAAATTTCTAACGGTTTGTATAAAAAAAAAAAAAAAAAAAATTAATGATGCGAATGAAAATGCCCACTTCTCGTATTAATCTTTAATTTCATTTTTTTTGTCTCGTTTTTTCTAAATGTTCTCAATTTTTTTAAGGCTCCCTTTTATGTACTCCTTATTTGTTTACAGAAGCTTCGGCGACAATGTACTTTTTCTTTGACCAATTTTCAAATTCCCTCACTTTTCAATGACCCTGAAGAAATCTTCATCTGCCAAAATTTAATCTTTGGATTGCCATAACTTCTTTGTTTTTCATCGCACAGACTTTTCTCAGTTATCATTTTTTTTAGGTATCAATCTTGATCGGGGAATCATTTCACGATTCCCCGATCGAGATTGTTTTTTCCCTGACTTTTCCCGGTTTTTCCTGACCGCTGCCACCACGAATTATCTATATCTCTCTCTCTCTATATATATATATGTATATATATATGTATATGTATATATATGCGTACACATATTTCGAGCCTTGTTTACACACGTATCAATCACGAAATAAAAATCAACAAAACCTCGGTGCTTTCCTACCGAAAAAAAGTATTGACTCTACTTCACACCAACGCAAAGTGTATGTCGCATTGTTCATGTCGAAATCCATATAATTTTACTATATACGCTCTTCCTCTGATCAATGTTTATACTAACTCGCTGCTGTGGCAGTTCTACCGAGAATGCTAAACTATTGTATTGTACCACCACATGCAAACACTTTTGCGGAATTCTACACTATGTAGAAAGAGTTCGTCCAGTCTAAAAAAAAAAAAATAAATACATACAGGATAAATAAAATCGGCCAATATCGCGAAGTAAGCCTACTGTATATAGCATGCAAAAAAAAAAAAAAAAAGATTGCACCGCAGGTAGTCTTATCGTCGCAACGTACGTTAAAGGCGCATCCACAAAAAAAAAAAAAAAAACTTACCGCGATATGATCGTCGCCGTAATTCTCCTCCATGAGGACTTCGTCCTTCAGACTCTCTTTGAGCAGGGGATCTTCCCTGTCGAAGAGTAGCTCCATGAGACTCATGTCCGGCGAGACATTCGTCATCTCTTAATTGTTCTCAGTTCACTCTCCGTGCAACTTCGTACCTCGATGTACCTTTCGGTGAAATAAGAGCACGCCGCGCACTTTGAGTGTCGCCGAGAGCACTTTTTTTATTCCATAAACGAAGCGGCTAAGGAAAAACACGCGCGAACGATGCGTCACTGGGTTGGTCAAGGTGCGACGACGTCGTCGACGTTTGCCCGACTCGACGAAAGCGCGCACAGTCGCGAACTGAGCGGGACTCGACGGAGGGGATTTACGGCGTTGCGGCCACAACGTAATATATATATATATAGTTCGTGGCTGTTTTCGAGTTCTCTCGATCCACCCCGCGCGCGCCGCGATAGCCGGACTAGCCGAGCTAACCGGTTTCAGGGCTTCTCAATCTCGGCGTGAGACGTGCCGAGCGTCCCCGGCCAGAGTCTCGACGCACTCGCGAACCTCCTGCCTTGTCATTCGGCTAACTTTTATTTTTGTCGTATTTTCGATTAATTTTATTCGTTTTGCTTTTTCAGACTCGAAACGTCTCCGGTGAGGGAATATTTCGCGGAGCCGCGCACTGGGGTTTTCATTGAGGGCGAAGAGGCGCCGACCATGGAAAGTGTGCACGGCTGGTCCGTGAACGACTGCTCGGGAACAATAGCTGTCGCATCTAGGAGAACTGCCAGCGTGGCAGCAAACGCGTCACGGACGGGACAGCGCCGGCACGGCTGGAGAGCCGCGATTGGCCGCTCCGAGGCGTCGAGGCCTCGACACAACGGCCGCGGCGAAGCGAGAGGGACTGTGAATTCACCCGAGAGCCGAGCGGAGAGGTTGGAAACGGAAAATTTTCAGGCGCGCGATACCGGAGACGAAATTGCATCAGCCGGAGATCGATTTTGGTTACGGCGCGGAACGATGACCACCTGGTATGTAGAGATGCGATGATCGAATTAATGTATTATTTTCATTTTTTTTTTTTCAGGCGCGGAAGGGAGATGAACGACGATGGTTCAACTCATGAGGGCTTAGATGCTCTTCTGTAATACTGGCGTATTGGACCAGAGATGTGATGCGGTTTCATGGCAATGTTAGGGTAAATCTTCTTCGAGGATCGTAAAAGTTAGACGGTAAAAAAAATGTGCACTTTTTACAACAACTTATTGTGTAGAAATGTTCACAATATTTTATTTGTTAATTTTTCGATTCCAGCGTCCGGTTTCTAGTTTTACAAAAAAAAAGTACAAACTACAATTGTTAAGGGGAGGCTAAATACCGACAGTTTCACCTGAAAACTTTGATCCCATTTTTCTCCGAGATGACTAATTAAAATTGAATACAAATTTGATAGTCGCTGCAGAATATCTGAGCGAAGTGCGCCCCGCTTGAAAAAAAAATAATATCGGAAAAAAAATTGCAGAGTAGTTACCATGCGGAATCTATAATAATAAAGTTGTTAGTAATGATGTTTCTGCTTCACAGCCGTCAAAAAGACGACCGGGGCGCACTACCCAGTAAATGAGTACACAACTTGATACATGTTTGATAGCATTTCATGGAATGACGTCTGAGAAAAATGGTACGAAAAAATATGCTATAAATGTCGGTACACCGTTTGAAAATCGCTTGTCAAAGTCTCCCGAACGTTAGTTCACAAGATTCCGATGGAGGGCGCTGCCATCGATTTGTCCCTCACCGAATACTAACAAGACGAACTGACGTTCGGAATACTTTGACAAGCAATTTTTTAACAGTGTACCGACATTTATCGCATATTTTTTCGTCCCATTTTTCTCAGACGTCATTTCATGAAATGCTATCAAACATGTATCAAAATGTGTACTCATTTATTGGCTAGTGCGCGCCGCTCGTCTTTTTGACGGCTGTGAAGCAGATATATCATTATTTACAACTTTATTATTATAGATTTCGCATGGTAACTACTCTGTAATTTTCTTTTCCGATTTTATTTCTTTTAAAAGCGGGGCGCACTTCGTTCAGATATTCTGCAGCGACTATCAAATTTGTATTCAATTTTAATTAGTCATCTCGGAGAAAAATGGGGTCATAGTTTTTAGGTGAAACTTTCGGTAT
The DNA here is from genome assembly GCA_963922035.1 of Amblyjoppa proteus. Taxonomy (NCBI): domain Eukaryota; kingdom Metazoa; phylum Arthropoda; class Insecta; order Hymenoptera; family Ichneumonidae; genus Amblyjoppa; species Amblyjoppa proteus. The sequence continues at coordinate 25,747,063 of OY998232.1, forward strand.
TTAGCCTTCCCTTAAGGGGAAGAGAAATATCGCGGTCGGTAATGAAAACTGTAATGAACATTTTTCAAGGTTGTTAATTTTTTTTTTTAGGAAAAAGCAAATTCGAGCTGGATGCGTACGTTAATTTCGCAGCCGGGGCGAATTCATTTTTTTCTCAAAAAAATTTGCACCATCGAATGAAGTTAATTTGAAAATTGCAACTATTTCTCTCGCATGCACAGCTGTTTCACTTCGTAATGCCACGGGAAATAAAAGGACAGGCTTGTAGGTATATTCTCAATCTTCACAAACGAGTTTGTGACTTATTTAATAAAATTATTATTACGAAAGTTCCTATTACGATTTTACGAAATTATTTTTATTTCACTCGGTGCGTAAAGTGCAGTTTTACGCATGCTTCGCGCGCGCAAAACTCCCCTCTCGCACCTCGTGAAATAAAATTTCATTCAATGATAAAATTGAGTTTGGGCGAAAAAAATCTCACCAAGGAACTTTAGCTGAGTAACTGTATCTGCAACACGTGTGGCGCGTCACGCTAATCGAGCTGTTTACCCTCGTTAAATACGTATTAGACGTTTATGACTTTTGCGAGTATGGCATACCTACATCGGTATGAAGCGATTACTCAGAGGTACCAGACGGCTGGCTCGTTTGTAATCAACAATAGAGGCGGAGAAAGTTGATGAATCATTTAGCTCTCCAAATCGAGGCGCACGAAACTGTGGTAACGTGCCAAAATTTTGAATTTATTCCGAGATAAATACGAGTGATACTTTTTAGAGGTAGTATTTTATAATAAACAATTGAATAAATGAATTAAAATACGTAAAAAAAGAAATTGTTTTTTTTCATTTTTTTTTGCAAATACGTCATACGAATATATATGGGGCATTCCATACCGATTCGATCTACGTCGAACCTTCAACCTCTTCAATTCGGTTGCTAATTTTTTATAATATTGTTATAACTGTAAAAATCACTCCAAATTTTTTTTATTTTTTTTTTAATTTGCATTAATTACAATTTTTCAAAGTGAACATATTTTTAGCAGGAATTAAAAATTTCGAAAAAATTCTCAAAAATC